>CM031975.1:5019761-6372291 GCA_018804465.1 Populus tomentosa
CATTTCTTGCTTGCAGCATCCGAATCTTGTGAAGCTGCATGGATGTTGTATTGAAAGTGACCAGCTATTATTGGTTTATGAGTACATGGAAAACAATAGTCTTGCGCGTGCTCTATTCGGTGAGTGTTCATCATATGAAATGAGCAATTTCATCTAAACTATTATAATGCTGTAATCGAAAGGCTCATATGGATAGCGTTTTAATTGAGCAAGCCTTGTTTTCTTCTCGGATGATTTGTAGGTCATGAAATCAATCAGCCTAACCTGGACTGGCCTTCAAGGCTTAAGATCTGTACTGGGATAGCTAGAGGTCTAGCTTTTCTCCATGAAGAATCAAGATTTAAGATTGTTCACAGGGACATTAAAGCTACAAATGTGCTACTTGATGGGGATCTGAATCCTAAAATATCCGATTTTGGATTGGCCAGGCTTGATGAAGAAGAGAAGAGCCACATCAGCACCCGAGTTGCTGGAACCATGTTAGTCACCGCTTGCTTTAATAAATGAAAACCTGAAATTTCTGGTATCTTGTTGCTTTTCAGTGTTAAATTACAGGAGTTCTTTATCTCGATATGCAGAGGATACATGGCACCAGAATATGCACTGTGGGGTTACTTGACCTACAAAGCAGATGTTAAAACAAAGTGGGAGCTTGATGGAGCTTGTTGATGAGACGTTAAAATCTGAAGTTAAAATGAAAGAAGCAGAAATCATGGTTAAGGTAGCTCTCTTGTGTACAAATGCATCCCCGACACTCAGGCCTACAATGTCGGAGGCAGTGAGCATGCTTGAAGGACGAATGGCTGTTCCTGACACAGTTCCGGTACTTTCATATACCGATGATTTGAGGTTCAAAGCCATGAGAGAACTCCGTCAGCATGAGCAAAGACATGGTTTCAGTGGGAGCCAAACACAAAGGTCAAGCACTGTTCAAATGTTTAGCTCTTCGCCTAGATCTGAGAACGCCAGTTACGAGATAGGCTCAGAACCAGAACTCTAATCATGTTCCAGAGGATTATTTGGGGTTCTTAACAGCTGGGATGTGCTGGCTCTGTAGCTGTTGTGATGTTGAGTTTCAGCTATTTTTTTGAAATTTAACTCGCTGGGACCGCATCGTTCACCATAAAAATCTGGTGAGGAATTCATTCATATGACGTAAATTTTTATGGTATATATATTACTCTTTTTTGTCTCAGGTTGTGGAAAAGAGGACTGGTTTGAATTTTTTATATATATATTAAATTACAACTTGTCTTCCTCTACATTTCTATCATTTCCTCACCAAGGTTGTCAATTTCTTTTTTAGAATAGCCAGTGCATCTCATTCCAGTTTAAAAATAATAATAAAAAAAAAACTGGAATATATTTCATCCCACTCAAAATTTCAGCCTGTTCCAGAAATTCCATTCAAATTCTGGTTGGATTGTTCTGTTTTGTTCTGGCTAAATAACGGTTTTTTTAATATTATTTAGTTTTATGATATTAATTATATTTTTCAATTTGATTGTTGAATCAGTTAAATTTTAATGAGGAGTCTATTTATATATTTTTATATCTTATATTAAAATTTTAGAATAATTAGAGTTTAAAAAGGTCTTGAGAGACTGTTAATATTATTCTTGTAATTTTGTTAAAATTCATAATTTTGTTTAGAGATGTCATTATATTGTCTTTTTTTATTGAATTTTTCTTAATTTTATCATTAAACAATGAGATTATTAATAATAGAGTTTCGTAATTTTTTTTTATTTGCATTATTTGAGATATCATGGTTTCTTGACTCGAGTCACGAATTTAAAAAGTTAACTCAATTTGATCTAAATCAACTTAATATGTCATAATTTCAATTTTATTTTTAAAAAAATGTTGTGAATATTTTTTTTTTCAGTCAAACAATATTCTTATCATTCATCTAAATTATTTTTGGACTCGTTGAATTGATTGAGTTATATTGATTCAATTTTTATTTTTTTATTTACGTTTGAAATTTGAATTATATAAGTTCAAATTAGGTTATATTTAGATTTAAATTAAAATTACATTTGTTGAATTATATATATACTTATATAAAAAAAAATACAAATCTAAAATGAAACGTCAAAACCCTTCGAAACCAAAATATACACTTCCATTTGAAAAAATAAAACGCATATTGACAAACTTGTTTCTAACAATCTAATATTGAAGTGTACATTTACACACTTTAATGGGAAAACTTTGTAAAGATCATGTTTTGTTCTATTTTACAAAGATTTTAATGTGGGAAACTGCTTGGCGTCTGCGTTGTGATCAATTAGCAGGAGCAAAAAAATGATGGGACTTTAAAAATAAAACAGAAAGAATCAAGGTACCAGGCGAATTTGTTCAATGAAGTACAGGGCCTTTCATTGAATTGGCGTTTGTATGTATTAATTATAAATAATTTTGGCTAATCCTAGTCGATAAGCCTCTGTAGCACAGTGGCAGTGCATTTGCCTTTTAAGCAAGAAGTCGTGAGTTCGAACCTCACCAGGGGCATTCCTGTTTTTAATCTTTTTTACTAACCCCTAATTCTTCTTCATGTTCAAGCTACTGTACTTAGTCAAAACAAAGTACGTAAATTTAGTAGTTTCATCCTTATGTCTGAGCCTAATTAATTAATTAAAAGATTTAAAGTATGGAGCTGCTGGGCTGTATCAAGAGAGAGAGAGAGAGAGAGAGCATTATTTTATTAAAAAATAATGGATGGATGACATTTCACCTACTACTGAATATTGACCCATCCATCCATCCAGTTAAACGGAAGTGAAGTGGGGGAAGAAAAAAGTAGTCACGTCTCCATCTGTCAACTTCAACAGAATGGTCGCCAAACTGGCTATTTTGGGCTATTAGTATACAAGGTATAATATTTTGGAGAATTAACACTTCCTCGTAAGGTTTTCTTGAAGTAGAGCACAGTTTTGGAATCTTCCAGTTAACAAACGTAATATTTAATTGATATTATGATTATAAAACGTGATAGCTATTAAATATTATGGTTTAGAATTGTAATATATATTAAAAAACAATATTTAAATATTTTGAGAATCAAAATAAAAAAATCTTTTCCATTTCATTGTTCATTCGTTTAGTAAAATGACATGATCTTTTAATATATAATAGCTATTTAACCAATGCTTCACCACAAGTAAAATAATTTTTTTTTTAAGAAAAGCATATATGTAGATTTTTATATGTTTTTATATATAAAATAAATCCCAAGCAGAATTCAAAAAGTTCATGCATATATTTATTTTAAATAAATCGAGAACTATTTATGCAACCAAAAAAATTATCAAGCTTTATCCCTACCTAGCCATAGTCAATCAACAAAACTTTTGACTCCGGTCATGAATTTAATTGGGTTCAACAATGTTTTTTAATTTTTTTTTTCTAAAATAGTTACTTATAAAATTAAAAACCAATAAAATCTCAAAGTGATTGGAAAAAAAAAATCAAACCAAAAAAAATTATGTTGCTCAATTAATAATCAACCAAATATTAAATGATGAAATAAAAATGCAATTATAATGAATAAAAATAAAAATAAAAATAAAAAAGGCCCACAGTTCATGGGCGTTTAGAAAAAGACTTAAGTACACAAGCCTGGAGCAGCCCCTATGCTCGAGCCTTTTTTTTTTCTTAAGAGGTGGACAATTGGGTGGACGACCTATCATCTGTCCTATAATGCTTTGAAAAAAGAAACAGTAGGCAACATGTTGTTTGCATTGACTAGATTCTAAAGATCTCTGATTGCTGTAAAATCAGGCTGGTTTATTTCAGACAAAAATAAGCCCATTCTCAACCATATTTTTATGTGAAAAAAAAACATTTTTCACACCTTATAAAACATATACATAGCCTCTAGTAGCCTAGAAATTGGCTTCAAAACTCATAATCAACCTGAAAAAAAAATCTTTTTGGATTCTAATTTAACATTTTAAGCAAGTTTAAGGGGAAAAAAGCACAATGTATAAACTTTCTTCATAAAAAAGAACTCATTGACATCAAAACCACCCATTTTCGTGACCCAAATCGATCTCAATCAAGATTTTCTCTCTCTACTACTGAAATCTGGCTACTTTCTCTTTCCTCTCTTAAACTAGGAGCTAAAAATATAAAAAAATGAACTTTGAATTTCTTAAATTGTTAGGGCGTGAAATTTTATAATGTGAAAACTTGGAAGACCAAAGTGTACTGTTAACCACGTTTAGAAAAACCATCTTTTTGCCATTTCTTTTCATCTTAGTCCTCTATATTTGGATCTTACATTTCCTTAATAAATGTGTTTTAATTGGCCATTAATTTAGGCCTATAAAAGTGTAATAAAACAGAACTTAAAAAAAGACAAATCACTATAACAATTCATAGTGATTTGTTCTTTGGTAAACAAGAACGATGGCATGAGAATAATATATTCACTATATTTTTTAGAATATTTCTTAAATAATCAATCTTTCTTATCAAACCAAGAATATATTTAAACCCATCATCTCTCTTATCTCATTCATCATTCCACCCCACAAATAAAAATGATACAATATACTAAAAGGGCTTAATGCCTCTCTTACTATTTATCTAGACTCAGAGCACTATGGATTGAAGTAGTGTAATGGCAACTCAACCCTTACCACAAAGAGTTGCAAGGGCAGCGGGGGAGGGGAGGAGTAGTCTTTTCACTAGGATACATTTGGTATTGAAGGAATGATTGTGGAGAAAATACTCACTTTAAATTTTGGTGGGGCAGCTCTGGGCGTCAGCAAAGCGCCCCCCCCATGTGAGGACACCTGATGTTTGGGCTGACTTGCCCTTGCGCTGGGGCTGGCTTGCCCTTGTCTTGGATGTGAGAAAGCCCCAATCCCCACGTGGGGACACTTGTCGCTAAAGGTGTTTATGGTCCGGTTCGGTCTGGTTTTAACCTAAAAATTCAACCAAACTAGAAAATAGTATTCCTTGTTAATATAACATGGACCAAACCGAGAATCGATTTTGTTCGGTTTGAGTTAGTTTTTTAGCATTAAAAACCAAAAACCTATAAACCAATTAAAACCAAAATTGGAAGATTTAGGGAGGCCTTTGTGACTGCTGGAATGAGATTCCTTGATTATAGGAATAATGAAGTTAGATGTGCACAAGAGATATATTTGGTTGTGAAAGAGAATTATTCCTTCCTTGAATAGCTATGGACTTAAAGCTTCTCCCTCGATTTTCTTCATAAAGTCCTGTAAGTATTAGGTAGCCAAGATATGGTGTCAAAGACTCAAAACTTAAAAGTAAGATTTAATGTTAATATATGAGAGAAAATAAGAGAGAAGAGCACAGAGAAGAGGGAAGGGAAGGGGCAAGGCGACTAGGAAGGCGGGAAAGGGGAAGGGGAAGGGGCGACAGGAAAGGGAAAAAGGGGAAGGGGGCCGGTGGAAAGGGGGGGAGGGAAAAAATGATTTAGGGTTCCAGATATTTCTTTTTATACCTTTTTCTAAGTTATTTAGATTTAATTAAACCAGTTCGGTTTGGTCCGGTTTAATTGGTTTAAGCTTTTTTTAACCGAAACCGAACTAGATCGAGTAGTTTTTTATTTTTTAATCGGTTTTTTTTTGTTTTTTCGTTTTTTCGGTTTAATCAGTTGGTCAGTTTTTTTGAACACCCCCACTTGGTGCTTGGGCTGCCTGCCCTTGCATCGGGTTAGACCTGAGCACCAAGTGGCGCTGGGGCTGGCTTCCTTTGCCTTGCTCCTGCCCCCATGCAGGATCACCTTGCACTTGGGTTACCTGCTCTTTTGCTGGGTTAGACCCGCGTGCCACGTGGCGCTAAGGCTAGCTTGCCTTGTTCCCAGGGCTAAAGGTTAGACCCAACGTGGCGTTGTGGCCACAAATAATAATATTTTTTAGTATTAATACTTTCAAGTATAATAAAAATACAAATATTTGAACCGTAAATAATAATATTTTTGATATTAATGCTTTGAAATATAATATAAATAGTAATATTTATAACACAAATAATAGTATTAATATTAATTATACCTTCAATTATAATAAAAATGATAATATTCATGGCACAAATAATAATAATAATAATAATAATAATGATAATAATAATAATTTTTAATTTTATCCTTCAAATCAACTATATTGTTTTTCTTTGGTGGTAATAACATGTTAGACTTGAACACGTCCAGGCCCAAACCCCACGTTGGGTTTGGACGTGTCCCCGCCCAACACCATGTTGGCTTGATTTTAAACACCAAAAGTTTGACTAAAAAATTCACATAATTATTTTGGATATTCACCCATTCTAATTGAAAATATTTTTTACCATGATACACGAGTTATGAAAAACCCTTTCATCTTCCACAATAGGTGAACCATGTTAGGGCACATACATTAATTTGTTTTATACAATAATTTATTTAGAGTATACAAGCCCATAATAAACTTAAAATAATATATTTATTTGTGAGCATAAATCTTTATTTTAAGCCATAAATGGACCGTCAACTATAAACCATCAATGCATTTGAGCCACATCTAAACAATATAATGTAACTTACCTTAAATAAGGTGCGCTACGAGTGCTAATATTTTTACTAGACACAATCAGTTTTTTATCCTAGAATTTCATATAAAACTTGTCCAATCAAGTCTTCTAATAATCTTAAACCAAATAATTAGATAGTAACTCTCTAATCCATGCAACGCGTTCACGTGCGACAATATTCACTAACAATTTATTAATTCTTCTTTCTTTTAATCTACCAATCAACAATATTATGTAAGAAAAACAACTTCTTTTCTTTTGTTTCTTACTTTCTGTCTATATAATATTTTTGATAGATATTATGGTTGAGTATTTCGTTGTATTGTTTATATATTATATTTTGTTATTGTTATGACAGTGTAAGGTGTTTAATTTGGTATTAGATGATGATAAAAAGCGTTGGGTTAATGAATTTGTTTTAAATTATTTTATTTTTGATATTATTATCTTGTTAGTTTATATTAATAGTATAAATTTGTGTAAATAATGTTAATTTTTTTATTTGTTGAATTAAACTTAATTGTAAGAAATAAAAATTCAATTATAACAATATTGAGAAATTAAAAAAAATAATTTGATTTATTTTTATCTTTTATCTTTTCATTGCTTATATAATTTTAATTTTAGTTATTTTTTTCTAATTTCTTCTAAAATTTAACTTTTTTAAAAAAAATTATCAACCAAAATCTCAACGAAAAATATCTACCTATATTAGTGATAGAATAAGCTATTTTAGCAATGAAATATTCTGGAACGGGTATACCTTACTACATGAATTATTTAAAAAATAAGCTTATTCTCTACGGATCTGCTACATGATCAATTGGGATTGACTCATTCATTTAGAAAATGTGGTTATAAAAACTATACGTGGAGCAATTAAACATAAATGGATACCCATCAAAAAATTTGATAGATTCAACTCCATCATCAACCACTAATAAAGCTAAGTTGGATTGCACTCTTTATCTCAAGTTTGGATTGAACTAATATATTGACTGAAATAATTCATAAAAAAAATAATCAAGAGTTATAACAATAATGTTAATTTTTTATTATAGATTTGTAGTTTATATTGATGATATGTATAAATTTGTGTAAATAATGTTAATTTTGTTTGTTTGTTGAGGTAGACTTAATTATAAGAAATAAAAATTCAATTATAACAATAATGAGAAATTTAAAAAATTAATTTGATTTATTTTAATTTTTAATTTTCATCACTTACATAATTTCAATTTTAATTATTTTTTTTTCTAATTTCCTCTAAAATCTAATTTTTTGAAAACAAATTATCAACCAAAGATTATGAATGGGTGCACTTGATTACATGAATCATTTAAAAATTAAGCTTATTAATTCTATAGTGGATCCTACAAGTTCAGTTCAAATTGACGATAGTTTATTTAAGAGTGTGGTTGCGGTTGTTTTTTAAAGTATTTTTCATTCGAAAATGCATCAAAATAATTTATATTTTTATTTTTTAAAAATTATTTTTAACTTCAGCACATTAAAATAATTTGAAAATAAAAAAATAAAAAAATTTAAATTTTATTAAAAATATTTTTAAAATACAAAAATAAACAGAACTATGAAGCAATTAGACATGAATTGCCGACAACTCATAATTTTTTTTTCCAGAAAACGTGGTTTGAAAAAACTATATGCAAAGTAATTAGACATGAATTGATTACGACACATCAAAATTTGATAGATTCAACTCCATTATCAACCACTTTTAAAACCTAGTTGGATTGCACTTTTTATCTCAAGTTTTGGATTGTTCATGGAAAACAATCAAGAGTTATTTGGACCTCGAGGATTGACAGGGCGAATTTACAAAATATTTTATCAGTAATTTTTTTTTTTTAGTTTTTGAGATTTAAAGGAAAAAGTATCAAAGCAAGTGGCGGAAGGTCATTTTCACCAATTTAAGAATTTGTTTTTGACAGTTTCCCATGTCCACCTATAAGTCAAGTTCCTCATAAATTAAACCCTTGTTCGAGCTTCTTTCTTTTTGGTTTTTCCCCCTAGTTCTGCTTCCAAGTTCAGCAGGATGCTTGAACCTCGCTGCAGACTTCTTCAGCTTCGCCGAGTCATGGCGGTCACGGTCAGCTTTCTCAGCTCTACAGTTACTTCGCTGGCATCAAATGAGTCACGTCAAGAAGAAGGTAAGAGAAACCTCACCACCACACTACGAGTAAACTTTGTCTTAGCAGTAATGGGATGCTGTAAATCTGAGTAAGTACGTCCTTGAAACCAACCAATTTTCTAAGCTTCTATTTGTGTGCTAATTAACATAGAAATTTGAGCTCGTTACTTTTCCGGCTGCAATTCTTCACTTGGTTGCTTTATTGGGGGAAAAAAAAAACATTAATTTCTTCCCTTTGCACACACAAGAGCTGCTTATTTTTCACCCTCGAGGGAAAAAAAAAAAAAAAAAAAAAAACAGAGTTAAATTTCGTAATTTTACTCTCGACGCACACCCAGCAACTCATGTGAGAGACGTTGAAAGCTGCTTTAGATATTTTATGTGCATGCATCATGCCTTAATTTAGTCAACAAGTGCGCGCGCCACTGTGTATATGGATTAGAAACGCTCGATAGTGTTGGATGTTTTTAAAGTATTTTTTATTAGAAAATATATTAAAATAATATATATTTTTAAAAAATATTTTTTATATCATTAAATTAAAACAATATAAAAATATAAAAAATTTAATTTTAAGCAATTTGTTTTTCAAAATTTACCCAAACCCTCTTAGAATGCAATGTCAAATGGGGTGTAGTGTTAGGTCGTAAATTTTGATTTTTAATTTTTTTTTTTATGTTTTTAATTTTTTTTGATGTATTAATAAAAAATAATTTTTTAAAAAATTAAAAAAATATTTTAATATTTTTTTTAAATAAAAATTATTTTAAAAAGTATTTGGTACTGCTTTTTCAAACATATCATTAACAGAGGTGAGGTGAGGAAATTAATTTAATTATCCCGGAATATTCATAAAAAGGGGCACAAAGTTTATTGAATTGAACATTTTTCTGAATTTAGTGAATAATTTTGGTTAACAATTTAAAAATATTTTCTTTTCGGTTTTGATATTAAATTTTAGAAGCCGAGAAAAGTAATTCAAACTAATCAATTCGACATATTGGGCCCATTCAACAAATCAAAGCTTGTAAAAAAAAAAAAGCTCATTGATTCAAATGTTGGCCTGCTAAGCTTTCTAATTTTGTTTGTGTGTCTTCAATTAATTTCAGAATCTGGAACGGGAAGCAAGATACCTGTTATGCCCATAGTTGTCACTTCAGCCATAGTCCTTTTTTTCTTGGTAATGGGTATCATTTGTTGGAAATTCTATTTTCAAGACAAGTACAAGAGAGATCGAGGTACATTGAAATCAACAATTTGGGGTCTGATTCATGGACACCACAACGCCTTGACGGTGGCTAGTGGAGGAGGAGTGGGCGATCCAAAACCAGAACTACAAGATGGTAGTAGCAGATTGATAACTAGCACTACGTATTTGTATACATGTATTTTCTAAAACTGATTGTACATGACGAATATCTTACATGGAATTCCCTCAACACTTGTATATGCGCAGATCTCAAGGGGCTTGATCTGAAAACTGGTTCGTTCACTCTGAGGCAGCTAAGAGCTGCCACAAACAATTTTGATTCTGCAAACAAGATTGGAGAGGGTGGTTTTGGGTCCGTGTACAAGGTTTGTCCTCTGATGGAATCCCCAATGCATTGATTGTCGGACCTTTTCTTTAAATCACTTATCTTCAGAAGGGAATATATATGAGCGTTGGATGCATGGTTCTTTTATGCAGGGTGAGTTATCCGACGGGACTGTTATTGCTGTCAAGCAGCTATCTCCTAAATCCAGGCAGGGAAACCGTGAATTTGTGAATGAAATAGGCATGATATCTGGTTTAAAGCATCCCAATCTTGTAAAGCTTTATGGATGCTGCATTGAAGGAGACCAGTTGCTGCTTGTATACGAGTACATGGAAAACAATTCCCTTGCCCGCGCACTGTTTGGTAATATCCTTTAGCTCCTGCACTCTCTGGTAATCGTAATAGTTTTTGCCATTTCTTACTGGGTTTTAGCAACAGGTGCAGAAACAAGTGCTCTTCTGCTGGATTGGCCAACAAGATTTCAGATATGTGTTGGGATAGCCAGAGGCTTGGCGTTTCTCCATGAAGGATCAGTAATCAGGATTGTTCACCGAGACATCAAAGGTACAAATGTGTTGCTGGACAAGGATCTAAACGCCAAGATATCAGACTTTGGACTAGCTAAGCTCAGTGAAGCGGAGAACACTCACATAAGCACTCGAGTTGCCGGAACTATGTAAGCACCTTATCGTTAGTTTTCTAATGATTTAGTTGTCGATCGAAAAAGACCTTACACACGCTGAAGTAAGTTCTCACCTGGCATGCCTTTTGATTTCAGAGGATACATGGCTCCAGAGTATGCACTGTGGGGTTATTTAACAGACAAGGCAGATGTTTACAGTTTTGGGGTTGTTGCTTTAGAAATTGTCAGTGGAAGAAGCAATTCAAGGTACAATCCAACAAACGAAAGCGTTTGTCTTCTTGACTGGGTAAGTTACGAGCCTGCTTGTGTTGCTACATTGAATTCATGATGCATTAGGCATTAATAGCTAGCTAGCTCTTACAGTCTAAATGAACTTATCTGTCACAGGCATTTGTATTGCAAAAAAGAGGGAATTTAATGGCGATGGTGGACCCAAAGCTGCGGTCTGAATTCAACAAGGAAGAGGCTGAAAAGATGATCAAGGTGGCTCTCTTATGCGCCAATGCATCTCCATCTCTAAGGCCTTCAATGCCAGCAGTGGTGAGTATGCTTGAAGGACAGACCAGCGTCCATGAAGTGATCTCGGATCCTGGCATATACGGTGGTGGTTCTCAATTCAAATATGACCACTTTCAACAGGTTGCGGACCAGAGCTGCAGCACCCAAGACCACGTTTTTTCATCTGATCAAACATGGAATGCATCCACCTCCACGTCTGCCCATGATCTTTACCCACCCAGCTCCGAGTCCATGTATTGAAACATTAGTGAATCTTCTTCATCTTGTGCTGAACAAAGCCGAGATTTGCATGTATAGTTGGAGCTTCTTTTACATTTATAATATAGAAGAAACCCACTTCATTCCCGCTGACCTCACGGTTGAACAGTAGCGGGGCCTATTGGGTCTGAGGGGGCCAGTCAATCGCCCCCCTGCCCCTAGAAATAAAAAACATTATTCTTTCTAGGGTATATATGTTGTAATAATTTGACAGCAGTTTAAATTGTTAAATGTCAACAATTTCAGAATTGTACCGTAGTGGCGGTGGTGGCGGCAGAAAAAACCTCTGTTCTCATTGTAATTGGAGTGAGCCTCCGAGAGAGGAGGGAGAAAAAAAAGATTTTAAAGATATATTGAAATTATGATGAAAACATTAACAATATTATCATAAAAATTTTGTTAAATCAAATTTAATAATATCAAAAAAAATTACTAATAATAATTAGGAGTCATACAAATTATCTAAAGATGATACATAAATCATTTTTCACGACTTATATAATATATTTTAGTTATTATTGATGATTTTTTTTAATATTATTAAATTTATATTATTTATATTTTTTTACCAATACTAGTAATAATTTATTTAAAGTTATTTAGCAATAGCAGAAAGTCATTAATGACTATTTTCTAAGATATTTTTTACTTTGCTATTGTAAAAACAGTAATAGTAAATGTACCTGCTTGTAGCCGCGGGACCAATTAAGAATATATATTTTTCAATCTCTTTTTATGTATTTATAATAGTAAACGTACGTGTTTTTCTTGTGAAAAATAAGATTTTCAATTAACAAATTAATAAAATTAAATTATTTTACTAAGATAACTACTTGATTTGATGAACAATCTTCGAAAATGCCATATGCATCTTCATCTCGACTCACAACATCATAAGAAACAGCATTTGATGACCTTCCTGTAGAATTGTCCCAGAATCTTTACTACTTCAGACATAGCTGGCCTCAGTGGAGGGGATGGATCGGTGCATAGCATTGCCAAGTCTAAGATTATCATTTCTTGTTTCACTGAGTAATCATATCCCAAGACTGGATCGATTAGATATATGAACTCTCCTTTCTCTTGCAAAACATAAGCCTGAAATACAACAAATAGAATATGAAGCTTCTTAATCAATGGAGAAATGCCTTCCCTCTGCTCTGCATGTCTATAAACTCTTACCAGATAAATCATCTTACATATGCTGTAGACAATTAAAAGAACCATCTCAATCCAATAGCTTAAGCTGTCAGGTAAAGTTCTAGGATATGATTTATATTATTCTTTAACATACCCCTTCAAGTGAAAGCTTTTTGGGCTTGAAACTTGCACAAGTCCACGTTACCTTGTGTTTAATTTTTATCAAATAAATAAGGTTATGAGATTCGAACTCGTGACCACTTGATCATCAAGGCTTTAATACTATGTCAAAAAAACATCTCAACTCAATAACTTAAGCTGTTAGATAAAATTCTAGGATATAATTTATATTATTCTCTAACATTAATTACCAACTCCTTTATACAAGATGCCAAGAGATCTTGACAGCACATGTTAAGCTAACTTCACTTACCAAATCAAGCAAGGAGGCACTCTCATCATTTGGCCTGTACCTGGAGCCATTTTTACCGCTGACAATTTCCAAGGCAACCACCCCAAAGCTGCAAACATCGGTCTTGCTTGTTAAATAACCTCGCATGGCATATTCTGGGGCCATTTATCCTCTGCAGAAATACCATAAGTTATGGAAATGTAATTCCTCATGACAATAAAGATTTCAATATGTTTCAGAAAAAAAAATCTCCGTACATTTACTGGGATAATGTTTTTCCTGCAAAATAACAATCTTTAGAGGTATGGAAGGCTTTACGTGGTTCCAGCAATTCTAGTGATAACAAGTGTATGTTCTGCTTCATAGAGTTTAGCCAGTCCAAAATCTGATATCTTAGCATTGAGATCCTTGTTAGGTATGACATTTGTGGGCTCAATATCTCTATGTACAATCTTCAGTTTGGATTCTTCGTGGAGAAATGCCAGACCTCTAGCTATGCCAAGGCAAATTTTAAACCTGGCTGGCCAGTTGAGTCTTAATTTCAGTTCTTCAGGTCCTGCACCTAACCATATACTTGCATTATTTAGGATTGTACTATTATAAAAACAGTATGATATTTTGATGCTCCATATTCAAAAACTCTCGAGTTCCTTGCTTTGATTTCGAAGACAGTTGTTTGACAGCTATTGCTGCTCCATTTGGAAGAACTCCCTGCAATCACTTCACTTCTTAGGCAAACCTGTAGAATCTCGAGGACTTTCTAAGCAAATATGTAGCGGCATAGACCTTAAAAACAGGTCCAAATCCTCCGTCACCAATCTTGTCCGAAGGACTAAAATTTTGAGTGGCAGCTTTTACTTCCCGGGAAGTTAAAAGAACCTGCTGGTATGAGTTCGACACAATTTAATTCTGCACCACAACATCAGCCATCAAACACGAACTCACAAGGAAAAAGATCTTGTAAACAGGAGGAGTTACAAACTTTGGCAAGTCTAAAGTCAAAACAGACTCCAAACAATGTACATTCTCACCTTCACTGTGAGATTTTCCCTTGCCACCTAGCCAGCCCATTTTGCAAATGGAAACTGCATTCAATTTTTGATTATTAACACTTATTACCCTTATAAACTGCAATCCTAAAACTTTTTGTTTCTTTCACCACAATTATAACACTTATGAATGTCATATCTTGAAAAGAGAAAGATGAATAATCTCTCCCAGTGTTATCTTCAATAATTTATGAGGAAGCAAATACAACCTATATAAACTGGTAAAGATCCTATGAGAAATGACATGAGATAAGATAATTTATAAAAAAATTATATCTCCACTATAATTTGAGCTTTTTAATAAAAGCATTAGTGTTTCTCCATATTTATATTGAAATTTCCATGGATTTTCATGTCTTAAAATCTCCACAGTTAGATCTTATTAAGTTCTCCATGTCTTCAAAAAAGTCTCTATGTCTATAATAAAATCTTCATGACAAGATCTCTATTGAATTCTCAATGTTTCTAAATGAATCTCCATAAAACCTCTATTATAAGGTCTATATGTCTAATGAAATCTTTATATCTCTAATAAAATCTCCACAATGAGATCTCAAAGTCTAGAAATATCCATGTCTCTAGTAAAATCATCACAACGAGTTCTTTATGCCCCCAATAAAAATCTTCCTCTCTCTTTGAGAATCTTCACACAATGCTTTGAAACGTTTTCATAACCATTCTCCACTTTCTAAATAATAATGTCCTATACTATAAGAGAAATAAGTAAACTAATTAAACTCTCATCTCTCTTGCTGACATAATAAAAATTACGAGAAAGGTAACATAACATGTATATTTTTTATTTCCCTCCTACTTGTGTTGGAAAAGTTTTTCGAACATATCTATTTAAAATATATGGGAGGAATATGTTAGGTTTTCCCAAACTCTTTGACACAGCGAAAGCAATAATTTTAAAATTTTTCAAGAGTCTCGATGATCTCATTAGACAATCTAAGGTTGTTTATGATTCATACGAAGATTACTTGAAGATCAGATCTTATTTTTAAGGTTTAATTAACTTTTTCAAGATTGAATTATCACAAACCACAAGTGATTCTAATGGTTGGTCTTTAACAGTAATCCATTCAAATTACTAATAAAAAATCTCCTAAAATCTTTTTAGGAGAGATGAATTGTTTTACCTTTGAGTGATAACTCTTACTTTTTATGTTTTCATATGTTTCTCTATCGTAGCTCTATAACTTAAGTAGTTTTTCTCTACACATAAAATAGAGGCATATCATTATATTTATAGGGGAACCATATAACCTTATAAATGGTAAAACATCAATTTATTCTCGGAATAATATCACATATATCATTTGAGGATAATTTTTAGAAATTTATTCAATCACTTAATTTTTCTAGATCTATAATGGTAATCCCCTATATTAATTACATTATCCTTAACTTTTAAAACTTATTCATAATCAAGTCATACTTGATTAGTTATACTAGTTTATTTTCTTACTAATAGTTCTTAATATATGTGACCCATTAGGTTGTTAATAAGTTGGTCCAAATATAAATTATAATTCTAAATAAACTATGATTAAATAAATTAAATAATTTAATTAATTATCAATTAAATAATTCATTGATTTATATTTGAAGATCAAATATGTCGTTTAACAATGTCTCATGATCCCTTAAATATTAGAAAAGTCATAAGTGATTTAACTTAACTTTTCAGTGAGTAGTTTTTCAGAGTAATTATTATCTTTTCATAAAAAAAATGTTTCGAATAGACATGGAGTTGTGTTTGATATGTCAAATAATGTTTGTTTTCAATATCATTCATTGATCATTTGAATAAAATTTAAAACTTTTTTCAAATCTCATTTAACCTCATACAATGATTTCATAATCAATATTATTTAAAAATATGTGAAATATTTTTTCTAATTTATCTAGGGTGATAAATCCTCTCTTGATTGCTCAAATATCTTTATATAGTTCATGTTATATTCAATATCTTCTTGTTTGTTGCTTTTGATTAAGAGACCATGTAGTTAAGACTCAGGTATAATATTCTTTATATAATATAACTTAATGATATCAATTTTAAGGATCACTTATACAACTGTCACGCGAGTCTTAATAGAGCATCAACCATTAATATTTATGAAGAATGCTTAGATGTAATATGAATTTTATAATTATAACAACTTTATAATTTTATTTTCAAAATAATTTTGTTTTAATGACTTTATCTTTACTCTAAATTCATTAATTAAACATAGATGAATATTAAAGATAAAAAAATCTTTATTAATAATATATATGCTCTTACATGAACATAGTGATTGTCACATGTAACCAATCAATTAACTACATGTAGGAAAGGCCAAGCAAAAGCAAGTCAAGTTTGGCAAATTCAAGCAATTCAACATGTTTGTTCATAACACAAGAGCTCCTGCTCATCTCTCTATGTGTTCTTCTCCATCTTCTCACATTATTTCTTTTTCTAATTTTATTTTTAAGATTTAGTAACTTCAATATTATTTAATAAAAATGAATGAATTAATATTATTATTAATATCAAAAATGAATTATATAAAATATACAATGTATAAATTTTTAAAGATAATCTAAACTTCTATTGATTTAAAATAATTGATATAGCAAGTTAGGGAGTAAAAAAACTAGAGTACCTGGGATTACGTTTACAAAGAAAAAGAAAAAGAAAAAGAAAAAGAAAAAGAAACTGCACCCAAGTCAAAAGAAGATAGGTAGCTGTCCAAAAGAGAATTTTGAAGAGATAAGCGCAAAGGGAGACGAGGATCCAAAACTAAAGGGAGACGAGACGAGGATCTAATACTAAAGGGAGATCGGTCAACTCAAAACATCCTCTCTTGCCCGAACACAAACACCCACAAGCGCAACGCGTTTTTAGCCCATCATTACAGTCAAACAACAAAAACAAATCAAAATTCAAGAAATGCAAATCTAATCCATAAATAAATACTAATCCAACAACTACAAAGATTTCTCATTTATGCCAAAAAAATAATTTTTATTAGTTGATAAAGATGAGCTTGAGTTCTGATGCTTTGACTACTACTCTCTGCAACTCCATTCAAGCTTTGGGTCGTGGTTTTGATGTTACATCTGATATAAGGCTTTTGTATTGCAAGGGAGCTACTGGGTCTCGGTTGGTTCATATTGATGATGAACATACAAGAGATCTTGATATCTCTCATGGGGTTGTGCTGCCTAATGTTTCTTTTGATATTGATTGCTCTAAAGAGAAAAGAAGCATTGAGAGAATTCCTGTTTGCTCCTTTCATGAGGTGATTTTTTCCCCTCTTCTTTTCAATCATTATCTGGTCATTTTTTCTTATGTTAGGCTGAGCTTTTTGTGATTTGGTTAGTCCTAAAATTTATGTTCATCGCATGCCACCTTGTTCTTGTTGGGATTTTCATGGCCGAGTTATTTGATTCTATGCTTTGTTGCTCTTGAAGTCCAATGTTGAAAGATTATAGATTTTCTTGTGTTAAATGTTCTTGAACTCAGAAATATGTTGTTCTAATTTTGTTGGCAGGCGCAATTCATATATGCCTAGCTAATCTGGAAAAGTGAGTTAGATGATTTAATTTCGGATGAGGTTACCGAAAATGCAAATTTAGGAAGTCAGTTTGAGAAAAGTTTTCATTTTTTAGTTTTGTCATAGAAGGCTTGATGAATTAAATTAGTGTGATGCCTAAAGAATAACATAATTTGTTTCAACTTCGGGAGCCAATCAACTTGAGGTTTTAGATCATTTCTCGGTAATACTTATTTTTTCAACTTCTGGTTGAGTGCATGCAGCGAATTTATTTGGCTAATAATAAAATACATTCACATTGCTGTGATGTGAAACCAAAAATAAGGATTATTGATGTAACTGGGAAATTCTTGGAGATTGTGGCGTAACTTTTATGCCCAGTATCTTGGCCACCTTTTAACCAAGGGGCATTTACGTTTTTTCTTAGTTTATGGAGACCTTTTCATTTTTATATTTCTGTAATTTCTGCGATGTTGTGATTTCAAGAAGAAATTCTATCATGTTCATGAAAAGTCCCAAGTCATGTATGAATGTTCTGTTGCAACTGTTTTGATTTATGAAGGTGGTTGTATTCATGGATTTTGATAAACACTTTGTGTTCAAAGCTTGGGCTCAACACAAGGCATCCTCTGCATACATTTCTTTCCTGGTGAAGTGGCCAAATGACCCAAGAACTAAACAACTAAGCTATACCTTACGAGCACAAAGATGATGAGCTCTTTGATTTGGAATATTGATGGTAGATAAATGCATATGAATAAATTGGTGTAGAAGAATAGATTGAAATGCTAATATTTTTTCCAATGTGTTGAATGTGCTTAAATTCTCTCTATCATTACCATTACCATTACTGATTTCCAGTCTGGATCCAGATTTTATCTTGTTTTTTCAAGCTTTCTGGTCTTTACTCATCTTTGGTGTTCATGGCGAATCATTTCTGCAGAAATTTATATTTATTGATCAGTGGTTGGCGATTCTTTACTCTATATTTATTTATTCCATTGATGGACCTTAATGATTTCACTCTTAAGCTGACTATAAATAAAACGTCATAATTTATGGACTGGATCAAATAGCATGTCTTTTTTTTTGTATAGTTTTGTTGTTAGACTCTCGTATTTGTTTTCATCAATGTTAGGGCTTTATTTGCTGTTTGTGTTCATGGTGAATCATTTCTGCAGAAATGTATATTTATTGATCAGTATGTCCTTTTTTATAGGGTTTTATTTTTTTGTTGTTGTCATCATCATTATTATTGCAGTGAAGTTTCTATTTATAGTTGAATTACTAATGTCGTGAGATGTGATGTTCAAAATAAGCTTATTGCTAGAATTTTCAGATGGCAGGACAATTCAATGAAAAATCAGGTATATCAGGACGAATTCCTCTCGGAAGCTTTAATGGCATGTTCAATTTCACTGGCTCTTGGCAAGTTGATGCAGCTGGAACAAAATCTCTTGCAATGGTTGGGCATTTCATTCCCTTGTATAAAGTTCAGATAGCCAAAGTTAACTTAGTTTTGCTTGAGGAAGTCAAGCGTGCTGTTCCTTCCTCCTGGGATCCTGCATCCTTGGCAAGGTATTTTGTTGTGGCTCTCATTGCTTGTAGAAAAGAACTTAACAAAAATTTATAATGTAATACATGAGTTTGCTGGTGTTGAAACCTGTCATACTTTACTCACCTATAATGCTATTAAAGAGCATCATAACTACAAGAAATTCATCTGTTAGAATCCCTTGATCATATCAAATAGTTTGGAAGCATCAGCTTTTTGATTGGTATCTGTGGTTTTATCTACTTTTCCAGCTTCATTGAAAGCTATGGTACCCATATAGTCACATCTGCAACAATTGGTGGACGGGATGTTGTTTATATCAGGCAGCACCAAGCTTCTCCTTTGTCAGTATCCGATATTGAGAACTATGTGAAAGACATTGCAGATCAAAGGTTTCAAGACTCAACAAGTACATCAATTGCTGCCCCCTTGAAATATAAGGACAAGGTTAGTGTTATGGAATTGCTCCCTTGTTTAAGTAAACCATGCCATCAATTGATGGCTTTCATCAGTTCACCCAGTCTTTTCTTGATACAGCCTCTAATCTTATTACATTGCACACTCTTGTCTCGTACACTTGCTGTTTCTTTTCCTAAATTAATTTTCTACTCTGAAGTTACTGAAATATTTACAAGTTAAATTCCTTGCTGTAGGATGTAACAGTGATTTTCAGAAGGAGAGGAGGTGATGATCTTGAACAGAGTCATGCCAAATGGGCAGAGACTGTGCAATTGGCACCAGATGTGATTAACATGACATTTACACCTATCGTGTCTCTCCTTGAAAGAGTGCCTGGAATAAAGCATTTGGCCCGGGCAGTTGACTTGTATTTGGAGTGTAAGTTCTAATCCCATACCCGTGTTCTCTTTTGTGGTTTGAAATTCAAATTTGATTTTAATTTATAATATATTTGATTTGGTCAAGGATTTTTAAACAAAACCTTTGTTGTGATGATTAATTATTATTTTTTTCTTTTCTAAAGCATCATGCAAATCTTGAGCAAGAAGTTTTTCAATAGCCTGTATGATAAGGTGTTTATTTTGTTGCACTTGCAACAAGGGTGAAAAATTAATATAGTAAAAGGTTATTAACCTTTTCTTAAAGCTGAATCTTCTGACCAACAAAGTCTTAGAAATGATTTGGGTATGATCTAAGTGAAAATTGGGTTGTTGAATTTTGCATATTCCTTGTGAAGATAATCTGAACTATTATCTAACATAAAAGTTACTGATTTGAATAATTTAAAATTTTAGACATTTGTAGTTGTGATCACACCAGCAGTAATGCAATGGATCCCATGATATCTTTGAAGTGTATAAATGTGCTTAGGTGAGTGTAGAACTAGAATGAGTAATCTTCTAGGAAGTACTTGTGCTGCACACGAACTTGTAAAAAAATCTTGACATTTCTAGTGAAATATTTTTTCTTGTGTTTTTCCCTTTATCAGACAAGCCACCTATAGAGGATTTGCAGTATTTCTTGGATTTTCAAATTGCTAAAGGTTGGGCCCCAGAGCAGAATAACCTTCAAAGAAAGGAGCCTGTTTGTCAATCTCTTCAGTTCAGCTTGATGGGTCCCAAGCTGTATATAAGCCCAGATCAGGTATGTTTTCGAAGTGTATCTTCTTCACATGGTAATGGAAATTAATGTTGAATTGATAGCATGTGATATTAAGAAAGTCAAGGATAGTAGCTTCCGAAATAGTTTGTAAGATGTTTTCTTTTGTCATTTTTGCGTCTCATGCATCCTTCCTTCAAAACCGCAATTTTAAAATTACTCGAATTCAAATTCTTAATCCTGTGATGACCACTCATATCTTAAAAAAGAAGGAAAAGTTCCAGCAGCAAACTAATTGTAAATTGTCATCCATAATTAGCTGAACTATAAAAATTACAATTTCCCCTAATTTGTTATTGGTGATGGATGTTGGATTGAGGTTTTGAGAACTTAAGTACAGCTTAAAGAACAATACTTTTCATAATAGTAAGCCTTGAATAGAAAGCTTTACCAATAAGAGTGTTACTATTTACACTAGCACCTGACAAGCAGGTGCCACTGGTGAACTTGTGTCTTTCTGAGGTTTATCAAGATCGGATAAAATGAAATGAGTGTAAGTTGTAAATACATAGAATTCCATTGTGTTTTCTTCATCCAGCGGAAAATTTCTCTCACTTGATGCAAAATGACTTTCTTCAATAAGACCATCAGGATGCAACGCCACCACCTTGTTTAGTTGCGCCATTTTTAAACAAGATCCAATGAACAAAAAGTAAATTGTACTTAAAACCTCTCTACAAGTACTAATACTAAACTACTTTAGATTAGGAGGAGACTTGTGAAGGAAAACAACTTAAAAACGAAGGACCTTAGATGAGAAATTAGGTAAAAAGAGTTGAAATTATGCAAAACATGTATAGAAAAAACCAATCCCAAAACACTCCTTTTCAATCCCTTTTTTAAATGATTTTGGAACCAAAATTGATCTAGAATTAATTCTGGCAGTTATCTAATTAATTTTTTTCTATTATCTGCTTTGATTACTCACCATAAAACCAGAATTAAACATGAACTTTTTGGCTTTAAATCATATGTTTTTGAGATGAAAAAACTGTTCAGGTTTGCAAAAAACCCTTCTAGAAGAAAACTAATCAAATCTTATTACTAATGAGTTGGACTAGACAAAACAATGAGCTAATAAAAATTAATTCTCTAATGGCCAAAGAATTATAAATCCAAACACAAGTCTAAAATAGATTGGCAAAAAATAATCTTTTGTATCCTAAACAATTATTTTAAAATAAACTCATTCCTAGGGCTAAGCGCGAGTTGAGTCATGCATGTAGGTTTAAACTCAAAATCCACTTTGCTTGTGTCATTTCCTCTCTAAAAGCTTGAGTTGGTATTGACCTATTTTTAATTCTTCCCAATCCAACTAGATGTGTGCTTAGTATTGTGGTGCATGATGCGTTTCAAAAATATTTTTCAATTGAAAATACATCAAAATAATGTTTTTTCAGATTTTTTTTATTTATTTTTGACACCAGGACATCATAATCATTCAAAAACACCTAGAAAAGCATCAATTTTTTTTGTTTTTTTCTAGCAAAAAACAATTTGAAAAACACTTTGAAAAGCAAGTTATAACACAAAAACAAACACTCACTAAATAAACCACTAAGAAAGCTTGTTTCTTTTCTATATAGGATAAAAGCTTTTAGAAGGTTTTGGATTTCTTCAAAACATGTCAATTAGAAGTTTTTTGAGATTAATTTGTCATTCACTAACAATAATTTAAATCATGTTAATGTTTCATATTAAAGAATTTATGTTGGAAGTTAAATTCAAATTAAGTTTTAACCCAAAAAATAAGTGGAACTCACTTTTAATTTAGCTTCAAATATGTCCATTAACCATTAACTTAAACAAAATTTCAACATGCACTCTTTTTGACAAACCCTGCCAGCACGAGCTTCAAATACAGGTTTTCTTTTCTACAAAAGTCTAAACATTTAAGATGCTGCAGGTAACAGTTGGCCGTAAGCCAGTTACTGGTCTAAGACTTAGCCTAGAGGGCATCAAGCAGAACAGACTTTCCATCCATTTGCAGCATCTTGTATCTCTTCCAAAAGTTCTTCAACCCCATTGGGATGCATATGTGGCCATAGGAGCCCCCAAGTGGCAAGGTCCCGAGGAGCAAGACAGCCGCTGGTTTGAGCCTATCAAGTGGAAGAACTTCTCCCATGTAAGCACTGCACCGATAGAGTTTGCTGACACTTCCATTGGAGACCTCTCTGGTGTTCACATTGTGACCGGGGCTCAGCTTGGTGTTTGGGATTTCGGTGCCAAAAATGTGTTACACCTTAAACTCCTATTTTCAAAAGTTCCAGGTTGTACTATAAGGCGTTCTGTATGGGATCATAGCCCCTCCAACCCTTCTGCGCAGAGAACCAATGGTGCATCCTCATCTGTTCCAATTGAGAAGCCCTCCAACGATAAGAAAGAAGATGGCCATTTTGGCAAATTGGCGAAAATTGTCGACATGAGTGAAATGTCAAAGGGGCCACAAGACGTTCCAGGTCATTGGCTGGTAACAGGAGCTAAGCTTGGGGTGGATAAAGGAAAGATTGTTTTGCGTGTCAAGTACTCATTATTGAATTATTGATTGATTGTTTTATATTTTAGGATTGCCCTTTATCACATGTAAGCATAGTTGAATATTCTTTGCACAGGCATCCCAGTTCATTTGTTCTTCTGTACATTGTGTTCTTTTTTCTTTGTTGTTTTAGCTCCCTTAGTTGCTAGTAACCTGATTTAGTGTGAGAGGGGTTCCTTTCTTCTAAATCTTGTTCCCATTTTTGTTTGGTAAAACATGTCTGTTCGGACCTATAATAATAAACTTGTTTTTCGCTGATATGAAGTTGTTCGTCCATTTTGAGGTCTTCAATACAGCTTTTGAGCGTTCTTAATTCGCTTTGTTATGTTTTTCGACTGTCGCTTCGTTTTGATAAATCTCCGTCTTATACCCCTCGCGGAGTCTCATGTTGCCTTTTCCTTTGTGAACTTGTTTGAAGACGCTAAACAGGTACGATAAATTTGAATGCAACGGCAAATTTTATTTTTCGGACCCTACCTGAAAATCCTTCACCGCCAAAACAAGGCCAGGAGACAGAGAATGAAACAGCAGCCACGTCAACATCACGAATTCCATATTATTTTCCCCATTTTTTTTTTATCTATTCAAGTGAAAGATTAGTTGCTATTTCCATGTTGTTGGTTGTGATCGTTTTTATTGCTGGATTGCCTATGCACCGGATACATGTTCAAGGATCTAGCACGGTGGTTGAAATTTTGCAGGTTTGCCCATATTGCTCACGAAAATGGAGTACAATAGAAACTATAGTACACACTTCCATGGCCTGAACTGTTTCTAGATTATATATTTAAATGATGAAGTTATTTTAAATTTCTGCCATTTGTTCTCTTGCAGGTGTATGTTGCCGCATTTCGTAACCGAAAGTTTCAACTTCAACTTCCAGAAGATCTGTTAGACCTCTATGAGATTAACAAGGACAAGGAAGCTGCTATCGAAGCAGAATTTCTACCCCACAGAGATACTTTGAGGTAAAATCTCTGATTCGATAAACAAATATTGATCAAAATATAATTTGTTACTGCTGAACTGAATCCATATATGTATCTTAGACATGAAAACTTGTTTGTTCAGATTCCTAGATAAAGCTGCAATCCAAGCATCTACAGATCCAGAAGCTCCAAATCCATGGAAACTATGCAGGGTCACACAAGTAGAAAATGCAAAAAATTTACTTAGCATATTCCCGGTCTTTAGTTGCACCATTATCATGACCCTTTGCCTAACTCAACTCCAAACTTTCTCAATTCAAGAAGGACTCACCATGGACACCAGCATTACCAAATCTTTCAACATCCCCCCAGCTTCTTTACCAATCATTCCAGTCATATTCCTGATTATCTTAGTCCCACTATATGATCGCTTAGTCGTGCCATTTGCTCGTAAGTTCACAGGCCTCCCTACAGGTATAACTCACCTTCAACGTATAGGGGTTGGTCTAATTCTCTCGTCTATATCCATGGCCTCGGCTGCATTAATGGAAGTGAAGCGTAGAGACGTAGCGAAAGACCATAACACGCTAGATGCTATCCCTGTGTTACGGCCATTGCCCATCAGTACTTTATGGATATCAATTCAGTTCTTCATATTCGACATTGCAGACATGTTCAGATATGTGGGACTTCTTGAGTTTTTCTACTCAGAGGCACCAAAAGGGCTCAAGTCCATCTCTACTTGCTTTCTTTGGAGCTCTATGGCACTTGGATATTTTCTCAGCACCATATTGGTTAATATAGTGAATGGTGTCACAAAGGGAAGTACTAAAAGTGGATGGTGGTTAGCAGGCAGTAATATTAACAGGAATAATTTGAACCTCTTCTACTGGTTGCTTTCTATATTACGCTTCATCAATTTCAGAGTCTATTTGTTTGTTGCTAGAAGATACAAGTACACGCCTCAGAACGCTAGTCTGCCTTCAAATGAGAACAGAGAGGCTCCCGCCAACCAAGAAGATAGAAGAGAGAATTAATCCCCCCCAAAAAAAAAATATAAAAATGACAGTAATTAATTCTCTCGAAGATTATGGGTTCTCATTTCTTTTCTATCCCAGTTTATGATCGCATGGAATGATACTGCAAGAGTATGAACTAGCTCTGTTGTCGTCGTCGTCGTCTTCTCCGAACAATGAAGAGAGGGTTGAACTCATGGGTTGTATTTATGATCAAGAAAACTCTGAAATTGTCGCAGAATTCAATATTTGTGTTGTTGTCAAACAAATTTATGGTTTTATTTTTCATTCTTATCTTATTTTTGTTGCCTCATAGCCAATGCCATAGCACTACCAGGTTGTAATGAATTTGAAGTAACAAAAAAAAAAAAAAAAAAAACGTTTGGAGAGTTGAACTCGAAAAGAAATTTATTTCATTTCTGGCAGAGAAAACTTTTACATGACGACGGAACTAGCAAATAATTTTATGAATTAATGGGTTGGGGCATGAAGTGACACGACAAGCAGACAGCAGGAGATTTTATTTCTTTTATTTTTTTTTAAATCAACATCCTAAAATTTATTTGAAAAAATAACACAATTGAAGAAATAATTGAGAAAATAAATCTTCTTTTTTTACGGCATTCTCACTGCCAAGAAAAGATTTCATTTTTGGGCCGCAACAAAGAATGCAGCAGTGTATCTGCTAATAATTTTATTTGTTGCGGTAGTGTAACTAGTTGCTAACAAATTGTCGGTTGAAGAAAACATGACTCTCTCTAGAGAATCTACGGAAATCGCCTCCGAGGAAGCAGATCTCCTGTCACGCTAGTTCAGATTCAGGAAAACAGCCTACTGCGGAGGGAACTAGTTGATCAGCTCGGTTAAAGGAAGCAAAAGTAGCAACCAGAGGTTTTAGTTATAAGGACTCCCTTGTTGGAGCCTCTTATCTGAATCAAAGGATGGCTGAAGATTGTCTAAGGGATGATTATAGTTCAGAAGATGATGATGAGGATTTTGGAGATGAAGATTGTCCTGTAATTAAATTCTTTTGAAGAAAAACGAAGAATCAAAGAACCGTGGCGTCAAACATTAATTATCAAAGTTATGGGGAGGAAGACTTATTTGATGAGAAGACTCCATACGCTATGGAAAATTCAAGGCGATCTAGGACTGGTAGATTTGGGAAACAATATCTTCCCGGATAAGTTTTCAATCCCGATGACCTAGGCTTTGCTCTCTTTAGGGTCTATGGATGGTGGCAGATCATTATCTTACCTTGAGACAATGGCATCCAGTTTTTATCCAATTGAAAACTTGTTTCCAAATGTGGCCTGTATGGCATAAGAAGGAGATATGTCCTCCTGTACAGCATCTCACTGAGAACGGGAAGGAGAAACAACAGGCAGAAGGTACGACGGGAGTGGAGATGATGCAATAAAATCAGGGCTGACATGAAGATATTGAAGTCTTCTCGTCACTGTGTTCATGTAACAGTGGATGATGGAGGAGGATCATCATGGTTATGTACTGTGGTTTATGTCAATCCAAAAGACCAGCTAAAGAAGAGAGTGTTTTGAGCAATTTATTAGACTTCTAGCTCAAATCCATATCTTCTCCTTCAATGGTATTAGTTGATTTCAACGAGATTCCGTCGATTTCAGAGAAAATACGTACGTGTGCTAGCAAATGCAAGAATGTGTTATGATTGACTTAGGTAGCTTGGGGCCGAAATGGAGATTTTTATATCGTTTTCATATATTTATGTTAAAAATAAATTTTAAAAAATAAAAAAATATATTATTTTAATATATTTTATAATAAAAATATTTTAAAAAATAACTATTATTATAATACTAAATTGTAATAAGAGGGTGTTTGGCATTGTGGTGGAAAAATGTTTTTCAAAAAATTTGAATTTTTTTTTGCTTTAAAGTAATATGTTTTTAATGTTTTCAAATCATTTTGATGTGCTGATTTAAAAAATAATTTTTAAAAATTAAAAAAAAAATTATTGGCATATTTTTTTGAGTGAAAAGCAACAACAACCACACTCCCAAACATGCTCTAATTCACAAAGATTGCCCGTCCATATAGATTTGAAGCAACCTTGACCACTCATGAAAACTTTTTTTTAACTAATATATATGTTTTAATTTATTTTACTCAATATATTTTATTACTTCCAAAATATAATTAAACAAAACTTACCAATAAGTTTTGTTTTACTCATAATTAATAATATATTTATAAATTTTTTTCAACATTGTATTTTATTAAGTTAAAAAAATTAATTACTTT
The DNA here is from genome assembly GCA_018804465.1 of Populus tomentosa. Classification (NCBI taxonomy): domain Eukaryota; kingdom Viridiplantae; phylum Streptophyta; class Magnoliopsida; order Malpighiales; family Salicaceae; genus Populus; species Populus tomentosa. Next base: position 5,047,506 of record CM031975.1, read on the forward strand.
TCAAAAATTTCATAAACAATAAAAAACTATTATTATTACGGAATATGTTTGAAACATAATTTTATTTTAAATTATACATATTGGGTTGATATATTATTATTCATGATATAATTAAAAATCATGTATAAAAAAGCCCTAATCTTATTTGAAATATTATTATACTCATTAATTTGAGTCCATGAGAAATTAATTTTTTAAAAATTAAAAACTAAAATAGATAATACATAGATAAAAGTAATTTTTTTTAAGCCTGTCAAAAATATTAATCACATTTATAATGATTAAAAAAAACTTGGATAGGTCTATAAGTTGTCAATTCCATAATAAGAACGTTATAAATATATGTATTTTTATTTTCTATAATAATATTCATTAGCTATTATTCATTAACAATATTATATTAGTTTATTATTGTAAATCTTAATTATGAGCAAACAAATAGACATTCTCAAAATAACTGAAATTATACTTAGATAAGATATCGAATATGTTTGAGGGAAATAATTTTTTAATTATCCTCAAATTTCTGAAAAAAAAAGGATTATTTTGGAAACATTTCAGAAGTATTCAGTTCTTATAAATAAATTATATATTTTTTGTTAATAGTTGAAATTTTATTAAAAAAAAACTACAAAGATAATAACCTAACTTAGAATCGATGAACAAGCAGAAAAAAGTAAAGCAATGGATAAATTATTATATTGCATAAATGCTGAATAATAATATATGAGAAATTCTGAAGTATCTTTACTTCTTGTATATCAGATAATGTTAATGATGTAGCTAACTTCAAAATGCGTAGATGATTCAAGCTTTTTTAGGGCAAGTTTCGCAAAAGGAGGCATTAAAGATGGATGGTAGAAGATAAAGGTTGCTTCTTGAGGCACAACTATCCTTACTCTTTGTGTAAAAGAATAGATCACCTAACTGTGGTATCTTGATTCGCTTTCCATGTGAATAAAGAGCATTTATTGAGCCAAATCAAGTAAAAATCTTAAATAATCTAGCACCAACCATAGCGTGGCCAACACCCGAGTGAGCATCAATTTTATGTAAATTGTAGTGTCAAGCCTTCTTTTTGGTGACGCTTTCGTGAGGTGCTTTCTCTCTTCATTTTATTATCTTTCTTTTCTGAAAAGCTTTTGCTTCTTTTCTTTAGGGTTCGAGCTTTGATAATAGTAGCAGCAACGACATACAAAAATCTTTATAATACATAAATTGAATAAATTTTTCATCACTACTACTAGCTTCGATAATTTGTATCTTTAATTTTAATAGGTAGACGGAGTCCATCTCTATTGCTTTGGCAATGTCTAATATCCTATTCTTGGAGAAATATGTGATCATATTAAGAAAACTATGCTAATTCTTTCCAATGTAAATTATACCATAACAATAGCGAGATGTTGCTCGTTTCCAAGGTAAATTATACAGTCGTATTAGGAAGACTCAGTCCATCCTATCCTTGAAAGGTTATAGGGTTGTTGCTCTCGGAGGACCATATCTATCCTTATTTTTTAGATAATGTCTATCTCATCCTTGAGAAAATGTGTGATTACACTTGAGAGATCATGTTAATCCATTTCAAGGTAAATTATGTCATATCACTTGGGAGACATTGATCCGTTTCAAGGTAAATTGTGCAATCGCACTAGAGAGACTGATTCCATCCCTATCCTTGGAAGGTCATGGGATTATTGGCCTAGGGGACCCATATCCATCCTCATTGTTGAGACAATGTCTATCCCATCCTTAGAGAAATAAGCAATCACACTAGGAGACCATATCAATTTCTTCTAAGGTAAATTATATCATAGCATTAAGGAGGCGTTGATCCCTTCTAAGGTAAATCAAGCTATCACACTAGGAAGACTGTGTCTATCCCATCTTTAGAAGGTCATGGGGATATTGTTAGGCATCATTTGGTAAACAAATAAACAATATTATTTTGAATAAGTCATTTATATATAAGAAACTTACATTTTTATTTTCATTGGCTCATTGGCTATGGTAAATTTTCATTTGACCAGAATGCCTGATGTGAAAAAGATTATTCCTTTTCCCTTGGATAGTTGCTAAAAATATTTCACATGTTTAATGGGTTGAACTAATATCCCGCTTGTACTTGGTAGAAGCTTTTCAAAACCTCGAGGCTTCAACTATATTTTGTAAAGTTGACAAATACATAGTCTAGATTTGCTTGTTTCACTAAGTCTACGAGCAAGTAGAAGAAATCATGCTCTGACTTAGGATGATTAAATTACCATGTAGCATTTTTTACTCCTTATTAAAGAGTGTTGAAGCTTTGATGGAGTAGATATGCAAGTGACTATAGGGAGATCTATAATGTGTCCTGTTCTATGTGTTTCTTGATTATCTGTCTTTGATAATGATTAAGGATGTCAATAATTAGTTATGGAAGAACAATTGATGACTTTTAGAACAGGTTCCCACAAAAAATGCTAGTGATGATGACCCAAAAAATCCAAGTAATTTGGAGGCAAGGCTTATGTCTTGGATAATCAATTAATCTCTTGGTTTTAGCAATCTGATCTATTTTTCATAGCTAAGGTGGTTGATAGTTGATGTTCGATATCTACAAAAGATTTTTTTTTTTTTTGAATTTAGAGTCTCTTCGATGCTTAACTAAGTAATATTTTGAGAGAAAAGGCAATCATATTTTTGAAAAACTCCAAAATAAATATGGATTAGAGAATGAAAATTTTGACTCTATTGTTTGAAGGATTCAGCACTAGTTCTGATTTTTGGGTTTTAGCAGAAATTGAATGAAACAGCAATACTAGCTAGCTAGTAATTCCGACCCATCATTTTTTGAAGGCATAGCAGTACTACTGAGAACTACTAGACACCAACAAGTCACCATTAACATGGTGAATGGTCTAAGCTACACTTCAATCAAATCAACATGCAAGAAAATATCACAAGATGAAGCAGTAAGACATATATAATAAGTTAGTCACAACTGTAACAGCATCTTAATGCCTTCATGAAACATACAGAAAAGAAATCCTTCTCTGACATTTCTTATGTCTTAACTGGGACAGGATAGTTAATGCATAGAGGAAGAGTACGAGGCCCTCCCACCCAGACAAATATGATTTACGCTACTTCAGGTTTTTTTAGCATACATGTAGCTTTTGCACTCAATGGAAACCCAGGTACTCTCCATGGAATATGGAAATGCGAGAAACTGCTGCACTTGGAGATTATTAACTGCACCAACAACAACAGAGGAAGTTATTACACATGTACTAATTGGAATGATGATGTCTTTAAACAATAATCAGCAATGGAATCACCAGAAAATGCGTCGAGGAGTTAGAAATTTATGAAATGGTAGCTTTTATGCGAGGTTTTAATGATATCCTATCAGAGACCACTTAATCATATGCAAAGGGTTAAGAAGATATATATTAAGAGAGAATTATTTCATTTAGATTTTAGAACAAGATGAAGCCAAATGATGTCAGAGTTCATGGCAATATCAAGCAGTGTAGGAGAAGTTAAACCATAGTGAACTTCAGCACTCTTCTCTACATGAGACAGCAAAGTTACTTGGAACTCCTCAAGCATTAGTTCACCATTGCATGAGTAATGAAACCTTTGTACATAAATAAAGTTCCTCTAGGAGAAAATTAACACAAAATTAGCAGAAAAGATGTTAGAAATACCAGCAAACGCCATAATTTCTTTTAGCAGTATTTTCAAGTAATCTGATATCACCTATAGTGAGGAGAGTAATTTTAGGTTCAAGTTCTATAATGTAGTCACTTTAGTTCGGAGATCGATAAACAAAGTTTGAAAAATCAAGGTGCGTGAAACATAAAGTATGCTAAGAAACATATACTTCTCACTTGGGGAATCTGATTACACTTAACATTAATACTGCTAAACATTTCAGTAAACCTAGGTCGGCCATTCAATTGGTTCAGAGGTATATATTGTTAGAAATATTTGAAGGAGAAAAGTAAAAATAGGAACATGGAAAGCATAGTTAAAAACAAATCTAATTCATATAAATATTATTCTTGTAAGAGAGGAAATCTCTATAAACTTAAACTTAGACTTAAAATATTCCGAATATATATTTATACTAATTTAGGATAAATCAAGAAACTTAAAAGATAAACACATATTTAATAGTTACATGCATATACCTAGAAGACACCTAAAAGAAATAAAAGATACTTTGTAGACTTCAAAATTAATTCCAACACTCTCCTTTAATTTAAAAATGTTATAATTTTTAAAATGTAAAATGTGATGGAGGATCCTCTTACAATAATTTTTAATATCTTCTTTCATATATATATAATTTTTGCATCCATAATTAATTTTCTGGAATTAACTTCCATCTTCATCTTGGGAAGATCTCTCTTGCATTTTTGTCTCAGCCGCTCCTTTCATCAGGGCTAGCTAATGACATTCCATTGCCATGCATTTCTTCAAAAACAATTTCTTTATTTATTTATTTATTTATTTTTTCTAAACATGGCTACTCCAAGCCATATTTCTCCTCTTATAGTTGTTGCCACAATTCTCTAATTAAACATCTCTTTTTAATTTTTGGAGTGACCATTTCATTTCTTCAAATTGGTACCTTTTTCTTGTCATGGCTCTTTAGCCATTTCTCATCTTTTGTAGGAAGAGTACTTTCTTCTCTTTTTCATGTGTGGTCGCTCTTGTACCACATCTAATCTCTTGTACAAGAAGTTATTAACTTGCACTAAACCTTTTTTTTAGGCTTCTTTAATTTCTTTTTTATGCAAGGTCTCAATTCTCTTGTTAGAAACTATCAACTTGCACCTTAATTTATTTTTTTTGGACATCACTTGTTCTCAACTCTATTTCAGGATTTCACACTCTAGTCCCTTTAAAACCTCAGTAGATCGAACTAGCTCTAATATCATGTTAGAAATATTTGAAGGAGAAAAATTAAAATAGAAACATGGGAATCATGGTGAAAAACAAATCTAATTCATATAAATATTACTCTCCTAAGAAAAAAAGTCTCTATAAACTTGGATTTAGACTTATAATATTCTGAACATATATTTATATTAGTTTAGGATAATTCAAGAGATTTAAAAGATAAATACATATTTAATAGTTACATGTATATATCTAGAAGACACTTACGAAAGCTAAAAAACATCATGAATGTATACTTCAAAATTAATTCCAACATATATTTCCTTTAGGGTGCTAAATAACAACAACAGCTCGTTGCTTCTAGTCCAACTATTCGATGTCAAAATCTTATAATCTCAATGGGAAAATGGTCATAGAAATCTGCAAATAATCATCTTATAAGAGACTAAGTAATTATCAGAATGAAAAGACATAGCATCGGTTATATCCTTCCAAGAAATTAGAGCCCGTGAACCATGCAGTTGCAACTTTTGGAACATCTCCAAATTGAAGTATTTAATTGTATTTTATGAATGCACAACACTAAATCTGGTTGTCCGGTTAATGAAAACCTATTATTCGTTACAAAGGAGATACTTACACTAACTGAAGGGCCATCTGATCTTGATGTGAGTAATGACTTGCAGGCGGTATTCCATTCACTTGAGAATAGTTCCGAGAGTCGTATGGTTGAGACTGCACGATCTCAAAGTCTGCTCCTCCTGGCATCAAATTCATGCTCTGTCGCTTTCTTTCATTCTCTGAAATCTGCAGTATCAAGATAAACCTCATATTTCTAAGTTAAAAACAGCTCACTAACTATATAAGACATAGAGATCTCCATTGATGCACACGCACGCATCCTTGCCCTCACACGAGATGGATAAATAGATAGATAGAAGAAAGACCTTTGCTCGGAGAAGCTGGTTGTTGTTGTGCAAGTCAACCTCCTGTAATGTGCATTTTCATTCAAGGAATCAAAGGAAAATCTCGGAGTGAAAACAGGAAAGAGTAAGTTGACCATAGAATCATTATGTTAATAAACACTAGATGACTTTTACCTCAGAATATATAACAATCATATAGAATATACTCCACCAGAAAACAATAAATATTAAATAAATGGGGAATATGATAACATAAGAAGCATTACCCTCTTCTGCATATACTCGATTTCTGCAAACAACAGCTCATTCTGGCAAGGTTTGCGGGAGGAATTTTTTAGAAACATAGCAGGAAAGTATGAACACAAAACTTGTTAATGACAATACAAGGACATGTGATATCCAAGTAAAACAAAAAAAAAAGTGATGGTATCAATTCGGTGCTAGTATCAAAACCTTTTTGGAACGAATTCTGCTTATTCCTTTCTCAAGTCGTATTTCCAAACTCTTAAGTTCCTTCACACTCAGTGAACTAAGCGCTTCACCCAGCATATGCCTGAAATATAATTTATCCTTAAGAGAAAAAGATATCATCTAACAAATAGATCAATATCAAACAGGCTCTGACCTGTTTGAATTCTGCAAATTACCAATCTGGGAACGCAGCTTGGCAGCTTCTTGCTGGTAGTACTGAGATGCAAGAACAAAAGGCAATAAAACATTATATATAACAAAATTAAGAGCCTCGAGTTCAGATCAGAGTTGATAAAATACAGTTAGAAAATCTCAGTGATGTAGATTCCCCCCTTCTATTTTCTTATAAACATGCATATAATACTGAATCAAACTGGAAATAAATTCATTAGGAGCATAGCGTAAGGAGGAAGCAAAACAAATTGAATTGGTTGTAATTATCAGAGTGTGTGTAGGGAGGACTGGAAAAAACATAGACAACATTTACAAAGAAATTAAAAGACTATTACTCAAATCTGAATCATTATTTATCAAACCATTTACACAGTAGGTTTATAACCATGGGCCTCCCAATGTACAACCCCTCTTGAAAACCCTGAATCTTCGAAGAAGCCAGACAACCCTCAACTCCGAGATGCTATACCATGTGAACACTAGTGTCATGTCAGACACTAGTGAGAAAGGTAAGGCAAAAACTTAGAGGTATCTAATAGATTTTATACAAGCTGGGGTTATCAAGAAAGAGTGATTGAAGTGGTAGCATAGCACTATATTGGCAATAAATTATTGGGAGGAATATTATGCTTGAACTCCATCTAATAGATATTATGAGACAAAAAAATTGTTAGTTAGAGCTGATATATGGTACCTGAGCATTGGCTTCAGAAACAGACCCAGTGTTTGAAGAATCTGCAGATGCCTTTTTGTACCTCTCAATTGTTGATTTGACACTGCAATCATGTCATCATTTCCATCAAGAAAAATAAAAATAAAAAAGTCATCAAAATGTGCATTGGAAAGCTGTGGAAGAATCTAATTAAGAAAATGCAAAGCACCAAAAACAAAGTTTAATGATAGCCAAGGACGTAATCGTGTGAGTATTTCATAGTGGACTTACATTCACTCACAATTATCTGCAAGAGGTTTTCAAGAAGGTTAGGTCTTTGGCTTCAATAGATTGTAGAATTGATGCTCATATATACCATAGAAATGCACTACTCAGGCAGAACGAGGCTTCATTTTGTAAATTTCTCCATCCTAAATAACTTTACCTTATCAGAATATTTAATTGATGTTATGAAATTAATTTGCAAAACTAGAGATAATATTTCATTATTATAATTATATGTTTCAATAAGACTTTCCAGGTTAGGAATGAAAAGGGAGGAGGAATTGCAGAGCACGCGCTAACCACTTTTTTTTTTTTATTTATAAAAAGATCATAACATTCTTGACTTCATATGATAATTGTAAAAAAAACAAAGGTTAAAAAACAAAAAATACCCCTTTACTTTAGGTAAAAAGAAGTTGATCTCAAGGACTATGAGGTAATTACATTATACAAAAAAAATATAAATTTTTTTTTAAAAAAACCCCTTGACATTATATGTGTTTTTTTAAGGATATAGAAGTAATTATACTGTGTAATAAAGATATGAAAATACAAAATTAATTCTGATTGTTTGTTTAATTATTTGATTTTTTAAAAGAGGCATTAGTCATTTTAGTTTGGATTACACAATGTATAATTTACAGCAAAATATTAATGCCTTTTAATTTTATTTGTAATACTAAAAATAACAAAGAGAGAGAAAGAGAAACAAATACATTAATCTCACCACTAAAAATGGGGATGTTATTTGAAAGGAAAGAGAATTGTGTTCATAAGTTTTAAAATCTCCTCTAATGAAGTATATTTGCTATTTTATTATTAAAGCTTTTCATCTATAATCTCTAACCAAACACGTGAAATACACATTATTTTATGCTTTTTATAAAAAAATAAAAATGAGGACAGATAACTTTTTAACTAGCACACAATATTACGAATTAAAATAAAATTGAAAACTACTCCTTCCTCTTTTATTTTTATTTTTCATGGTAATCCTTTTCCTTCCATCTATGCCAAGATAGTAAGAGGAAGGATTAATTATTTAATAAAATTAGCAATGTTCTTTCAACTAAATAAACACACGTGTTGACAATTCTCACAAACACTTGCTAATTACTAACGCCACATTTAGCACTAGAAAATTTTTGTAACGCAGTTGGTATGACATTTCATATGACACATACTGCCACATAAACGCATATGAACATGCTTGTAAACTTCTGATATCTCTAACATGTATTTTTGACCACATGGAGGCTTCATAAATGCGTATTTGGTAATGTGTTTAAAAGTGTTTTTCCAAAAAAAAAAAAATTAATAAATTGATGTTTTTTGTAATTCTTTTTATGATAATTTTGATACAAGGATTGAAAACCAAAATCAAATGCTGTTGTTAAACTACCTCAAACATATCCTATACTTATGGAACTACTAGACTTCTTACAAAGTATAGGCATTATATATATATATATATATATATATATATATATATAATGGCTACGGGGTATTATATTGCTTGCTTAAAACATGTATTTTTGTCCAATGAAAAACAAAAATATATTTGAGGAAGTAAATTTTGCTAATTTCCTCAACCACTAGAGATGTCCACCTTGCTTGCTCTTAATTACTAGATCAAACATAAAATTACAACTTGGAGTTTATCAGCTGACAATAATGGAATAACTTCAGTGATTAATAATTAATATTAACAAAAGAATTTAAATATGAGGAAGTAAAAACATATAATTGGCCAATGCCTCTATCAATAGTAATGGTAGCATATATACTAACAACATTAGTCTACTGCATGTAATTCTGTCTACTAAGAAGATGAAGAATTACCATGTTCAGACACTTTTGTATTACTTATGTATTGTAATTTTTTTTTTTTTTTAAAAAAAGGTTCTCTTAACAAAACAATTAGAGTTAGAATTATTTCAAAACAATAACAACAATCAAAGACAATATCTTAATTAATATTATCCATATTAATTCTTTTTTTCAGATAAATTACCGTGAAAAAAGCAAATCCAACTTCTTATGATCCATGAAAAAAGAAAAAAGAAGGTTGATTAAAATTCAATTTTTATATAAAATTTATTTTTTATCTGTTGTTGAACAGTATTTAAACTAGTACTTTATCATTTATAGATATCCCTTTTATCTTCCCAAGAAAAAACCTTGTAAATTTAAGATGTAATAGTAGAAGATTAATACCATATTTAATATTGCATTTAAAAAAAATGTTTTCAAAACATTTAATTTTTGTTTTACTTCAAATTAATTTTTTTTATTTTTTTTTGATATGTTATCTTGAAAATAAATTTTAAAAATTAAAAAATATATATTATTTTAATATAAAAACAATTTTAAAAATCCTTATTATAACAAAGCTTGACGGTAAGGCAATTAAACAGTCAAATCAACGAATAACTCCATTAAGTTACTCGTAGAAAACCCTAAAAAGAAGATGAATGACCAAACCACAGCTCTCCGAGTCAGTCTGATTATCCAGTCTTTCCTCGACACAATGCGAAGGAAATCCTAAAATTTTGCCATAATAAAATCAGTAAAATGTGAACATATCTTGTCAATTCAGACAAGAACCGCTTTTCTAGATTTCCTTATACCTTAACTTCGTCGAGCAATTGATTGGCTGTCTCTGCCAAGCTGTCACTGAATCCTACAATATTATTGGCCAAGGTAGATCAGCGGTCAAATATTCTCCACGTGTCAATAACCCGTTACATAGTGGATAATCTCCTTAAACTCACTCTATTACCCGCCTCGATATTCTATTTCATTGTAATAAAATATTGTTCTAATCTGACATTTTATTAGCCTGAGACTGAAACTCTGAGAGAATCAGAGCCGTACAATACCAGCTAGAGTTGTAGGCTTTCTATTACATAGAAGAAGCCAAAATTGACAGAACTCTTCCACTGGTTAACAGTTGTCGTTCATTCTCTCTTCACCACTCTCTTTCTCTCTCTCTCTCTCTCTCTCGATATTTTCATCAATGGTTAATTTTTTTATTTAAAAATATTTTAATATAATATTATTTTTATTTTTAAAAATTTATTTTTAATATCAACACATTAAAATAATTTATAAAATTTTAAAAAATATCAAATTTTTATAAAAAAATCTTTTCTCACAGTAAAAAAAAACAAATGAGGCTAAAAATCTCTTTAAATTAAAATAAAAAAAACTTATATAAATATATCTATACAAGATCTTAAACAGTGCCATCATTATGGCCTTGGTTAACCCATTCTCATTGATTCATCTCTCTGCTTTCACCATGGAAACAACTTAACCGGGAGAGAGATCGAGAGAGATCTATGGAGAAGAAATGGACAATTTTTGGAATTTCATTTTTTTTCCAGGGGGGTTGGAAGTTAAAAATCTAGGGTTCAGTTTAAGGAATCATGACATAAAGCCTTTTGTCAGTAAGCAACAACTGAAAAATCGTGTGTGACGTTACCAAAGATTCTGTTCATAAACCCGAACAACAATCTGATCTATTGGACTGGCTACTAAACCCTAAGCAGTTACTGTCCCATACTTACCCAGGTTAAAAAAGGGGTAAAAATCTAGGTGAAATCTAACTGAGTTTCGATTGGTTGTGGAAGGGTCCACTTGCTTGATTTAACAGTTTTCCTTGAATGTTAATGTACGATTTCGATGATTTCATGTGGTTACTTGAATATGAACCCTAACTATGAACCCTAACTGGGGTTATGCATTGACTAACAGAAAGGTTTTCACTATCCCCTTGTGGGTTCAAACTCAGATTTTGGGAAATTTCGTGTGAATAGGGGAAAAACCCTGGATAGGTTTGGAAAAATAAAATAAGATGAAAAACCCATTTGGGGATTTGAAACCCTAATAATAATATATGTTTGAGTGACATGACAAATTAAAAAACCTTTCTTTCTTCATTTTTTTTTCACGTTTATTTGACATGGTACTTTTGCTTTCTTGATGTCTAATTGACGTGCTATTTAGCTAGGAAGTGAAAAGAGATGGAGGGTTTGGACTAATGAGAAGATGACAGCTTTGGCTAAAGGCAATCTCTTTAGCCTCGTAGATGACACAAACAAACAAGTATGAGCAAAAAAAAAGCGAGAGATAGAGAGTGCAAGAGGAATAATGGAAGAGAAAGAAAAACGAAAACAACAAAATTAACAAGGGAGGAGATAAAGAGGCTGATCTCACAGACCTATACTCATTTCTGCTACCATCATTCATATAGTGCTTCTATGTCTGTTTATTATACCAGATCTATGTTCTTACCAAACCAAGAACTCAAAATAACGAGTGCATCAGCATCGTCTAAAGGGCAAGAGAAGAGAAAGAAAGAAAGAAAGACAAGTGAATCTCAGTTAGATAAGAAACTCAATCTAAACTGTAGCATAAGGAATAATTGTGTCTCTTTTGCTTTAAATCCTTTACCCAGAGATTAAACACAAGATATATAATAATAATAATAAATTTCCCACCTTAGAAATTGAAAACCATTTAATGATCATTCATGAAAGAAAGAGGGAAAAAAATCTCTTTGGGGCAGAAAGGAAGATAAAAAAAAAACAGTGACCACATGAAGAGGGCTTGTAACATGGAGAATTTAAGATCCAGAGAAGCATATATCTAAAATTAGATTTATTTACCTATCGTTAGAGTACTCATAAAGGCGACCGCGGGTAGAGAAGACGATGAGTGCAACCTCAGCATCGCAAAGAACAGATAATTCGTAGGCTTTCTTGAGCAAACCACTGCGCCTTTTGCAGAAAGTGACTTGGCGATTGGTGGTGTTCTCGATCCGCTTGATCTCCACCTTTCCCCTTCCCAGCTTCCTCAGGGGGGAGCTCTCAATGGATTCATTTTGATACTCCATAGCTGCAGTCTAGCTAGCTGATCCAAAACACAAACTGAGTGACAACAAAAAAATGTAATAAAATGACAAAAATACAAGTAATTCAAGAATAATATATGCATAACTCATAGCATATTTAGCAGGTATATATACTTTTTGATCATTGAGTAGTCCAGGATGGAAGATACATAAAATAAACATAAGAAAAGGGGGTCGATCAACGTTTGGAGCTTCTGAATTGCGATTGTTATGGTTTATTGGTTATGGTCAAAATAATCAATCAACAAAACATAAATAAATCACTGGTTCTTCAATCTGGAGATTGATATGGGAAAGGGAGACAGAAATGTTTGAAAAAGTTGTATTTTGGGGGTTTCTGAGTGATCAAAACAGAAAAGAAGAGGTGGGTTCTGAAACGTGAAAAGATTGATTAATTAGCCCAAAACAAGTGATGAAGCACTGAAGAATACAATGAGATTTATGTCTCCATGTTTTGGTAACTAACCTTGGGAGGAAATAAAACAAAGTAGCTAGGGGCTGTAGATAGCAGTTAATGTGTAGAGAAAGTGAGGATCTTTTCCTTTGGGATTTCTCCTACAAATCTAAATAGTAGAGAGATGAAGAAAATGGAAGCAAGTTTGGGCTAAGAGGTGGGTATTTATAAAGTGAAAAAACAACCTCTCATCCAATCTTTATATATAACAATATACTTCTACTAAGTCTATCTACCGTCTTTGTAATTTCTCTTCTTCAATAATTTTTCCATTCTTTTCTTTTTCTTATCTTGGTATTGATGAGTGGTGAGCATTGAAGAGGAATTAAAAAGAAGAGGCTAAAGGTGGGAATCTGTCGTCAGATTCAGACCTCAATAACTCTCCACTATATTCGTTTTCCTTTTTTTTTTTTTATTTGGCTTTCAAGTAAATGATTTAGGTCATTAGAGAGAAAAGCAAGGGACTTTCTGAAAATGAATTGTAATGGGGTGAGTGAGACGTTTTAGGGCTAAGTTACACTCTCAGTGCTTGACGACAAAATCATGGTTCAAATGGGAAGGTGCTAGACAAGATAACCTCAAACCTCATCTCTACCCTTATTTCATTAAATTCCATTGTTTAGTCACCTAAACTAAAAACGTTTTATTGCCTGCCTACTTGAAACGAAAAAAAGTATAGTTGTATGAATGTTCCCCAGCACATTGTTTAACTTAGAATCAATTAAATTGTATTACAAGATTTAATTCAATCAAATTCACGTGTTAATATATAAGAAACAACCTCTTTATATTTGCCGATAATATCAAATTATGATGTAATAAAAAATATTAGTTAGTCTTTTTCAGTTTTACTTTTCTTTATATGGTCTCTCTGTTTCTGTTGTTGTAGTAAACCATCACTAATTTTATTTTTTATTTTTGCATTCTCTTCTTTTGTTTCTCTAAATGATTAGATTTGCTAAGAGGATCAGAAAAATGATTACACTTCCTAAAAAGATCAGAAAATTTGTTAAGTTGGTCTAATAATTCCAACACTTTTTTTTTCTTTTTACTTTTTTTATCAACGGTAAGTAAATATATATCAGATAAAAAAATATACAAGATTGGAAAACCAGCAAATTCATATACAATATTTACAAAAAAATAAAACATACTTCCTGAACTTGTTAGCTGACAATTGTTAGATGAGAAACCTAATCAAGAACATGGTGTTGAATCTAACACATAACACAAAAAAAGTATAAACAGCGAGCTTGACAAAAGCTGCAACTAGAACAAAAAAAAGCTCTTAGCTACAACACCAAAGCAAGATAAGTAACAAAGTCAGATTCCCAAAGAATGCACAACAGTCATACAAACAAGCTTCCCCGATCAAAAGACCAAAACTAGTTTGCAAGATAAAAACTATCTTACTAGCACTAAGACTATCCTATCTTATTTGTCATATATTCAATCGAATAATTTTAGGAAAAAAAAGAAGAAAGACCATTTATTTTCACTCAAAGATGTAATATATGGATGTGTAAGCGCCCTATTAAAGACCACGAGCATATATATATATATATATATAAGGAAGAAAGTGTCAATGAAGAAGAGCAAACCAATGTCGTGGAAGAAAAAAACTGGCACGATAATAAATGAAGAAAAAGAATTCGGCGACTAGGTGGACACAGAGAAGAAGAAGATCAATCTATCAGTTAATCTTCAAAAACCAACTCATAAGCAGCCACAAAGTCAACTCAACCACCATGACCTTCTCCTTGTATTTTAATCTTGTCAAACCCTAAAGCTAGACCGAATCTCCAAAAGCACAAGGAAAAGTCTCCAATTAAAAAAAAATCAATAAAGGAACCAAAATTGCAGAGTTTCCACGTCCATAGCGACGATGTACGAAGACTACATTACTATTTTAAGTGGCATGACTATGTACAAATCTATTTTGATTTTTTAGTTTTATGATTGAGTGATTTGTGATGAACTACTCGGTGGCATGACTAGTTGCAAATGTCAAGTGAAAAAATAAAATAAAAGGGTTATACTATCCATCTGCCCTTGTGTATTTGGTGTATTCTCTTGTATATCATTTTAATTTTTTTAAACTTTTATATGTTCTTGTATTTTTATATTTTATCTCATGTAGCTTTTTATTATTTTCCAGAAAACAATTGCACCTTAGACCATCAAAAGAAAATTCATTTTGTGAAAATTATTGACCCTTCCATAATTTATTTGCGATCACACTTTGCCTCAAAAATTTTAAAAATTACAGTTTACATGTTGAGCCAACATGATTTTAAAATTTTAACAAAAGTATGAATCTAGCCTCAATTATAATACAACACAAATGATAACTCAGTTAATTTTTTTTTTCTCATGAGACACAATTTCTCTTTCTTTGTGGGATGAACACAATTTTTATACCCAAATCAAAACCTAATCTAGTATTTTTAATTGATTTGTTTAATCAATTAAGCCTAATCGATATTCTCTTATCGATGAGACTTTGTTGAGGTTGCACTAGTAGAATCTCTTCCTTCTCTTATTTGAAACCAAGAAGAAATGGGTAATTAACAATTTTGCAAGTGGGAAAGAAATTGGTCATGTTTTTTTTTTAAAAAGAAAAACCCCTTCAAATTGAAGCTTGCGCCCTAATTTTTAAATCTTTGTTTGAAACTTGTTTAACCCTTGTATAACCTTTATTTAACCTTTGTTTTTTTATTTATCTAGTCTAGTTGCTATGCTATAGTGGTGTTTTTAATGTTGGTAGATGTGGTATTATTGTTGGTAATAGTGATATACATGTTGGAAGTGCTAGGGTTAATATTTGCAAATCTAGTGTAAATATTGGAAATATTGGTTCAAATGAGGAGGGGTTTAAATCTTCTAATAAATATGATGAAAATAAAGAAAATGATTACATTCCTTTAAATGAGGAAGGATTTTGATTTTGTTAATAAGATAAAGATGAATGGTTAGATAATATGCAAGATGATATTTTTAGTAAAACATTGGATTTGCCTCTAACTTGGAGAAAGAATGGACGATTTAGTGTTAAGGTTAATAGTATCAATGTTGAATCGAGTGAAAAATCTAAAAGTAGTGATGAGGAAAGTTGTAGGGGAAAGAAGAATGTTGATCCAATAACTGGATTTAAATGTAAGAGATTTAAGGTTTTATTTGCTGGATTAATTAGTTTTGAAGAATGCCATATTTTTACTAATGTCAATCACTTTAAATATATTTCGATGGAGTATAAAGTGAAACATAGGTATCATTTGAAAAGATATATTAATAAAAAACAAAAGGTGAGAGCCAAATATATTGGTACTAGTTGCTTGTGGTGGATATATGTTTTTTTAGCTCTTAGAAGGAAAACATTGATGATTAAGTTATTAAGAAGGATGATAGTTGTATTGGCCTTCAAATATCAAAGATTCTAATTCAACTTGGGTAGCTAGAAAATTGTTACCAATTATTAATGTTGACCCAAATATTTTTAATAAAGCTCTTGGTACAATTTAAGATTATAAGTATAAGATAAAAACCACCTAATGCAACTGTGTAGAGCTAGGACCAAAACCAGGGAGTTTGTTGAACGGAGTCATAAAAAGTCTTTTAAAAGAATGCTCAGATATATCTAACTTTTGAAAGAGTTTAATTTGGGTTTTGATATATATTTAGGTTTCATCCTAATCTCAATTAGATGTTCATCTATTTTGTCGCAGGGGACATCGAGACAAATTATATGTAAAATGAATAAAAGTAAGAAGAAGAAAAATTCACCACCCAGTTTTATGGCAACAAGAAAACCTTAATTGGTCTTTAAAGGTTGTTGGATAAGGGGCTAATTATATAATAGGAAAGATAATAATCACCCTTTACATCCTATTTAAGATAAGTTACGGTGTTGTTTATTTCTAATGATAAAAGTGCCTATTATGCCCACTTGCAAAGAGTTTGTCTAAACCGATATATGTTTGTTTGTTATTTAAGTAAAAAAAAAAAAATTACAACCCAATGCAATATCACCAAAAAATAAATAAATAAAGGCAATGATTTGGAATTTGGGCCAAGTAACAAGGTCTATCCTCACTTATGAAATACGAGCTTTAGATTCACATGGATGATGAGCAAAAGATAGGAATAAACCTATTCAATATTATATGGGTTGAAATGGGCCTTAAGCTCACCACCTATACCAAATAAGCCTATGTGAGATCATACCAATCAATGTAATATTGAATAACATATGCAATATTCAATAACATGTTCAGATTGTTCAAACATTAATTTAAGGTTTGAGATTGAACTTTGGAGTGGTTGGAGGTAGTGGAAGATACGTTGTCAATGTTTTTGTTGTATTGTTTCATGTGTCGATGAGGCTGGGCGGTCACGAGTCACTTTTCCTAGTACGTAACTTCTTAGTCTAACTTCCTATGTAGGCGGTGTCATCCATTGCCATTCATAGAGAGAGATCGGGCTACCTAAAGCTTTGTGTTTTCTCTCTCTACTAGTTTGTTCTCTTTTTAGGTTGATGCTACTATTTGTTGTTGGTAAAAATGGGTTGTCTAGCTATTAGAGGCTAGTAGGCTAGAAAGAGGGGTTATAGAGGTGCTTTAGGTTAGAATGAATTCAGTAAGGTGAGGGGAGATAGATTTTGGGTTTAGATAGGCAACAATTAGGTTCATAGAAGCTATGCTTCTAGTAGTTAGAGATTGGTTGACAAGTGTAGTTCAACTAGTAGTGATAGTGCTTTGCTTGGTGATCAAAAATAGTGAAAGGGAAATGGTGTGGTGGCTAGGGTTTTGTGAGAGAGTTGAGGAAGAGTATGATTTTTCTTTAAATAATAATAAATTATTGTTGTTGCTGCTGCTGCTGCTTTTTCTCTTTCTCTCTCCTTTTTATTAACAAGTTTTTTTATAAAAAAATCCTCCCCACATCATTTATCCAACACTTATATATCTTTCTTTTCACCTTATAAATTTCCACACCGTTCTTATATTTTCTTTTTTCTTTTTATTTATTATTATCTTTTTGTTTTTGAGTTACTTAGGGAGGGGGTTTGCAATGTTCATATTTGTCTCATATCGTCTCCTTAATTATCGTTATGCTCACTAAGTTATTTTCTTAACTTCTTCAGTTGATTTTTCTTTTTGATTTTTCATCCACATGTTTAAGATAAAAGAATAGGCCGACAATTACAAAATGCCAGGAATTGGCCAAATTGCATTGAAAATGAATTATTATTATTATTGTGTTTTTTTTCTTGAAAAACATGTTAAAAGCCAAGAGCCAAGATCAAGTTACGATAGTTACCCCTTATTTATTATATTTATGGTTCAAAGACATTGAAAAATTCATTTTCCTTTGATTTGTGTAATAAGTTCATAAATAAAAGAAAATACTATTAAAGTTTAAAAGGAAAATGCTATTAAAAAGAATATTACCATCAAATTAGTGGGCTTTAATAAAAATAAAATTGTTTTTTGAAAGAAAATCCGTCATTGGATTGGTGGGCATCACTTTGAGATAAAATTGTCCTTCATAATAAAATTTGCCATTTGATTGGTAGGCTTTGTCTAAAATAAAAGTATCATTGGATTAATGAGTCTCACTTTGAAATAAAAATGTTGTTGGATTAATGGAATTTTATTAGAAGAAAAGTACCATTGAATTAATTAGTTTCTCTTAGGAATAGAAAAAAAATTGCCATTTGAAAGAAAATTCATCATTGGATTGTGGGTTTTATTATAAATAAAAAACTTTCCCTAAAAAGAAAATTTGCCTTTTGATTGGTGGGCATTGTCTGAAATAAAAATATCATTGGATTACTAGGTTTCACTTTGAAATAAAAATATCATTAGATTAACAAGTTTTGCCTAAAAGAAAAGAACCATTGGATTAAAAATACTTCTTGAACCATTTAGACTTTATTGGTTGAAAGCCCACAACATGTCATTCAAATGTTATGACGCAGTTTTGGATTTTATATTGGGCATATAATGAAATGGGTGTAATTTGAAAATAATGGCAAGGGTGTTCATTGATATAGTTGGGTCAAGTTTGTGTCTATAATTGCTTGTAATCCAACTTTTAATATTTTACAACTTTAAAACTCAACCTAATCAATATTTTTTAGACTCGCACATGTTGGCTTTATTGGGCTAGGCTAATTTTTTTATGGATATTATAAATATTCATGGGTTTAATTTGTACATAATAAAATACAAAAGGCAAAGTGCTTAACTTGCTTAAAATCACATGTAACGGAGAATATGCCTTTAAAAAAACAAGATAAACAAAAATCTTAAAGAAATGCATAATTTTATAGAGAGCTAAGCAAGATATCAATAGTAATGATTTGAGTAAAAAATTTCAATGAGCAAATAATGTATTTGATATATCTCAAACAATGTGGATAATCTTGTTCTCTTAAAATGAAAAATTCCCAATTAATTTGTGGATATCATGACACAAAAACCAACATTCCTTCTTAACAAAAGTCTCATAGAACCAAATGCACAATTCATCTTAATCTTCATATATTGAGTGCAAATAATAACAAGCTATAATTTATTGACAAATTCATGATCAGTAATCCATATCTCATTTTATCCCATATATCATAGCGAGATAAGCACCAACATATAAATGCAAGTGTTTATTAAAAAAGGAATCTTCAATTTTATATAATCTTTAATGAATGTCCTTAAAGTAAATATGATAATAATAGAAGGTAGATAATGTTAGCCCATTAACAGGTATATGACAAAGACATCTTTACAAGATTTTTCCCATTTAATGTTTTTGTTATAATGAAAAACAATTTCCAAAATGGAAGACATTCCTTCAATAAAATAAAGATTCCAACAAGGGCGGTCATGTTTAAATTTAAGTCCATCTAGTTGCATTGAAATTTCTCTATTGAAATGATATACCATGTCAAAGGAACTTCCATATAACAATTATGTCATGCCCTCATTAAAATCATATTGCAATTGATTAGTACTTAAAAGTACATTTTTATCAAGGTTTTATATCATCATTTTGCACTTGAAGTATCAATAACTTCTTAACTAAAGCATGTTTTATAATAGCAAATATGATATTATAAGATACCTTAATTTATGGTAAATATTCATCTTAAATGCAGGCCTATCACATAAATAAAAGGATTGATTGATGAGTTTATATACTGAAATTGAAAGGACAAAGAGAGGGTCAAACTTAGAAAAAAGATGTTGGTTCAGTCCAAACTAGAACATTATTCGGTAATTAGGTTATATCTGGAGTTGTAGATCTTAGATTTAGGTTTGCTTTATATGGATGGAAAGCTAAGACATAGGCCTAAAACTTTCATGAGGAGTCCAAGATTTAAAAATGTCATTTTCAAGTTCAAATTATAGCAACAACGGAGAAGTTTGAATCTTTCCTGCAACCCAGACATTATTCAGTGTTCAGCCCATATCTCGAGTTTTAAAAGTCCAAATGACCAATTTTTTTTCTTGAAAAGCTGAGATAATTTTCTAGAACTTTCATGAGTTTAGTCTGTTTAAATTCAGATGTTATCAATGATGTCTTGTTCAGACAAGAAGGTAAGGATTGTCACTAAGTCAATATGTGGTCACCCACTCAACAATTAGTCATCAAATCAATAGTTCTAAATTTTGGTCTATAAAAGGAGGCATTTGCTATGCATTTGCATCTTGGTTGTTTAGATCAAGATCATGCTTTTTATTTATTTCTTTATATTTTTGTAATGTTTAAGTTTTATTTCATGTTATATTTTCCTTAATCTCTTGTTTATGCTTTTCATTTCCTTTGCTATACTTATGTTATTTATTAATGTTTATCTTCTTCATTATATTTAGCTAAGTTTATTATATCAAGGTGAAAAGGTTTCACTATTGGTGTTAGAATATGTATAATATAAACTCAACATGGACTTCAATGTTTATATTCAAGAAAGTTTGTTATTAACATGTCTTATTTTTTTTATCTTACTAATTCTTAATACCTTGCTTGTTAAATGATTAATCTAGATTTGTGTTATATAACACTTGGTATAACAGATTTGTGTTGTATAACACTTTCATAGCCAATCATATGGTATGACCTACACATGTGCTATGAAAGGAACTTGATTTGTTGTTAACATAAGTTAGCATCATGAATTCTTGACAATATTTAAAAGTTTGTTGTTACTTAAATAAGATAATTAATATGATCATGTTAAAAATTTAGAATGAACTATTAAGGATAAATCATTTGATTGGAACCTCTCCTTTGTGTGTGGTTTCTAGTTAATTAATAAAAAAAGAGTTTATACTATATTCATTTTTAGTACTATTAGTGGATCCTCTAACCTTGACATTTGTTTTTATCATTGTTGAATCCTCACATTAATCTTACATCTCAAAGTCCTCTTTAACTTGTTATTATTATTATTATTATTGTATAGTTAACTTCCTTATGGTTCGATCCCGGTCTTGCTGGGTTATTTATTACTTTGATACTCCTACACTTGGGACAAGACATCAATATTTTGGTCGTGTCAGCAATATAATACAAATAGATGCATCCAGGCATTCTAAAACAATATTATTCTTGCACACAAAAATTGGATATTACCCCTCAAAGACTTACTTTATATACATTAGCATACAATTAACAATTTAATATATAACTCAATGTTAACATTATAATAATAGCTTTATGGAATTCTCTAGGTTTCAAGATGTATTCATCCAACATACCATTTTTATTTAGCAATAATCTTTGTTTAATAAAAGAGTTCACTCTAATAGTCCAAATAAATAAAACCAGGGAAAAACAAATACCTTTACTTGGATGGAAATTAAACAATATTTTGTCCTAATTAAATTATGATGGGCCAAATAAGCTCTTAGTATCCATGACATTAAGTCCCTAAAGTAGGAAGAAAAAAAGTCGAAGGTGATGCCAAAGTACTAGAGTGTACATATCACTACCAAGAGAAAGTATTAAACAGAGCCCAAAAACCTATTAAAAAGCTAATTGTTTAAACTTAAGTTCATAACAATTACTTAATGATGAAAATTCAAAAAATTTCAACATCCATGGTTAAACTAGAAAACTCTAAAAGAAAAGAAAGATAATAAAATAACTTAGTTAATTATAACTTAACAAGTCAATCTAAAATATTGATGATATAAATAAAATGTACATGGTCTAGCAATAGTCTAAAACATACCCAATTCTAGTTTTTCAAACTTTTCAAGATCATTTATCATTTGTGAAAGATCTATTGATAGCAACTGTGAGCTTTAAGAATTGTTGGATTCAATAAAATTCTAAAGGGATATAAGTACATGACCGCCTCAATTAAATAATGATTTAGAGGCAATTGTAAAAATAAAAATAGTTAGGACATCTCTTACAACCATAAAGAATATTGGATATTTAAAGTTATTAGCTTTCCAACAAGCTAAAATATCATAAAAAGTATCACTTGGATCATAACATCTATTTCTCAAATATTTTTCCAATTTATGTTTACTCACTTTATTATCCTCCTACATTAAATGCTTCTTGAATTGGAAGGCTAATGCTTGACATGCATCTTTATATATACCTTATTAGCATCCAAATCTTAAGAATGATTGTTTATAAGAGAAGATTTTCTAATATTTCTTGTATCTTGGCTATAATAGTAGTAAAAAACCTTCATAATTGTATATTTCACCTTTTCCATCAACTTTTTCACTATGGTAGTACATGAATACACTTGACATAAACAAAACTTCACATATTTTAACTTATGACGAGGATCTAAAATAATTTCTACAAACAATAAAAAATTATATCCTCAAACTTTCCCCAATATTTATCAAACTTAAACATCATATTGGCTACTAATCCATTTACTAGTCTCTATATCTGTATAGAGACTAGTAAATGAAAGAAGAATTGCACGTGACATACAATAACCTCAAAAGATTCAAAGTTATCTCATTTAATAATTTCAAGAACTTTATAAAGATTCTTGCATTTTCATATTCTAGATGATTAGAAGTCCCTATATGTTTCTTTTTACCCTTCAAATCTAGCTTTGAAAATACACCAAGCACCTAGAATCATTTTCCTTTAATCTTCTGAATAGTTTCTCTAATTTTGCAGTTGTATCTAACATCAAATATGTGGAATTCCAATGAGTTAGAACATATATCTAACAAACCATAAATTTACTTACAACCTTTAATTTCTCCAATCATTTCTTAAAATATATAAGCCTAGTAGAAGAAGATCTTACAAATTTAATATCATTTCTAATTGTAATAATTGACTCATCCATTTCTTTTAACCCATCACTCACAACAAGTTTGATAATGTGAGCACAACAACTAACATGGATAAACTTATTATCTAGAACTGTGAACTTTTAATCCTTAATCTTTCTTTCAAATAAGTAATGATACTATCATTAGAACTTCCATTTATCTAATATGATTGTCAAAATTCTAGCAATGTCCTAATCAGTCACACAACTCTCTAATGCTTTCCTAATGGCTCACCCTTGTGATTAGGAACTTAACAAAAGTTTTAAATCTTTTTATGCAAGTTCCAATCACTATCTACCTAATGAGCAATTGATGTTTTGGATAAAGTCCAAGTGTCTTTTATAAGACACACATGCTCATTCTTAATGGCTTTCTTTAATTTTTTTTTCTTCTCTTTAGCATAAAGGTTCAGGAGATCCCATATTATAGTGAACCATGAGGGGCAGACCAAAGGCACCATACTTTCTCCTTGTCCTTAAGTTGATTCATTTGGGCCTCCCTTTCTTCTAGACTAGGACTGACTCGGATAGTGAACATAACGACTTGGAATAGGAATTTGACTTTGATGGGGTTTCCAAAGTCAGGGCACTTAATACAGGAGAGGCATGAGTGCAGTTCGATCATTGTAGTGTATTCATTTGTAGTAAGTAGGGCCTACCTTTTTCTCATCAAAATCTAGGTTGCATGACCAGAAAAAACTATTTAGATCCTAAACCTTCCTCAATTTTAAAAGAAAACTCATCACAAATAATCATCCTAGAAAGTCATTTTCTTCAAGATTGTTGACTACAAATAATAGCTTTAAGAGTACCCTCAGTTTCATCTTTAACTCCCTCTAAAATCTAAGCCAGTGTCTTTTTATTTTTTTTTCCTTCAAACTTAAATCTACTAGAAAAATCTTTACACTAGTTATTTATGTGTGTCCATAAATTACTAGTGCTGAGAGTCTTTGAAGCACATGCATAATCTTATTGACAATACTTACATAGAACTCTCTTCATTGATGGATCATAACCCTCTTTTACATCAAAGTGATGCCAAACTTCAAGTGTAGTTCTGGAGGCCACATTCCTTTTATTGTTACCTTCGTTGCATGTAGAATTTGCAGGAGTGGCTAAAATAGGGTTGGTAAAATTTATTAAAGGTAAGATTTTTCATTTTTAAAAACTTATTAATAAAATATTTTATTTTTAGGGATTAATGTCAAAGTTTTTTCATTAAAAAACCAAAATCGATGAAATATTTTATTTCTAGGGATTAACATCAATTGTTTTTTTATTAAAAGGCCAAAGTCGATGAAATCTTCTATTTTTAAGGATTAACATTAAATTTATCGGTGAGTTTCATATTTTTAAAGACTGATGTAATTTTTTAAAATGAACTAAAATAGGTCATGAATAAGCATAGCAAATAATTTAGATAATTAATAGCATGCATACCATAATTTTAAAATAGAATACATAACAAAGGTAATCTTTCATTTTAAAAGATGTGGTAAGGTTGACATCGGTCTTCTTTTAGGCATAACTAACTCTATACTTGAATCTCTAGAATGAATGTTTATTTTTATAATTCCTAGTTTTTTTAATTACTAGGTGGCAACTCTAATGTTCTAATTTTCTTATTAATTTAAGAGATCTCAGTTGTGCTACCGGGTGCGACACCACCAGTCACGACAATGCATCTGAGAAAACTCCACCATATTTCAGACGCATTGATGCTGCCCAACATTTATGCCAACAATTTCCAACTGAAGATCATTTTTTTTTATCTCTAACACACTAGTTTGATCATTATTGTTTTGTGTAGATTTTTGTGTGAAGGTCTTTGGAGGTGTTTAAATTTGCATGTGGACGTGTTTGAATTTGTATAGGGACTTGTTGGTTTTATATATTGATGTGTATGTGTGTGTGTGTTATCACACATATATTATATGTTTTATTAATATAAAAATATGATTTTTCATAATATGAATATGGATTTGTGAGTTAAGAGTGTCTTTGATAATACCATCTTAATTCACTTTTTTTTCTCGTACAACAAAACACAATCTTATCTATATAGTTACTTTTACACACACACACACACACACACACACACACCTTTTGTCTGTAAGCATATTCTTATGAGAATTATTATTTACTAAAATTTTAAGTTTTTTTATATATTAATTCTTCATTATTGCATCGCTATAAGTTGATTTAGATTAGGTCAATGTGCCCCTATTAAAGCCCATTGAGTATGAGTGTTTAACCCCATTTTAGAACTTAACCAATGAAAATAGGCCAAAGCCCCACTAATTTTTACCATCCTTCTATGTTCAATACTCATACTTTAAAAGGGAGAATTCAGTTTTATGGCCAGACCCATATCCTAAATCACTATCTTAAACTTAGCATACCATTTCTAGTTTAGTCAAACTATTAGCAAGAGTATAAGACGTACATTTTATCATACAAAAAATAAAAGTAACTTATCTTAGGTAGGATACGTTATAGTGATTGTCATATTCCATTAATATAACCAGCCTCTCACTAGGTACTTTCATTTTTTAATCATGTATCAATCCTAAATCAAGATAGTTGAGATGTTCCCTGCAACTAAACAAGTAATAGCAAATAAATTGACATGTAGTAACTCACAACATCAATTAATTATGACTTATTGCAAGATTATTATAATATAAAAATTATGATTTGATCATATATGATGAAAAGAAAAATAATTTGCTATTTTTAGATTCTAGATTTTTTTTAGTCTTAATTTGTTCATGATACCTTTACTTGTTGATCAAATTGCTACTTTGCCTTTAATCGATAGCACCATGTAAGATGGTTTACATGACAACAACTAGCTTTTTAATAATTTGTACAGCATAGAAAGTTCTTTAAAGATTTTAAATATATGTTGTGTATATAGAAACTGATTGTATCTGGCTCCATTGATGGAAGAAGAATAGAAAAAAAAAATGATGACCAATATCAATCTTCTCTATCTAGTTATAGATAAACAAAAAGTTTTTATTCAAAAAAAGAAAAGGCATGCATGATTATTGTTGTTACCCATTTTTTAGGATTCCTAAACAAAAAAAAGAAAAAGAAGGAAAAAAATTATCAGAAGAAAACAAAAAAAATATATATTAGTGAAAAGAGAACATCAGGGTGCCTAGAAAATGGCCAAAGATTGGTTGAGGAGGTTTAAAAATAAAAAGATTAAAATTTGACAATATATTTTTGATTGATGAAAGCCCTTTTGACAAAGAAAATTTAATTTGAGAATAAAAAAATCAAAATTAGATGTTTAAAGACCCAATTAGATTTTTTTGAAGGTCTAATTGAATTTATGAAGGGTTCAATTTCAAGAAAAAAATGATTTTTAAGTCAATATGGGCTTTAATTGGAAGGAATTAAAGTTTAGGGGTCGAATTATAATTTTTAAGAGTTAATTTGGTCAAATCAGGGGCTTAATTGCATAAATATTGAATTTTGATGGGCAATTAGAGACTTGATTGAAGAAATCCAAAATAAAGGACCAAACAAGAAAAGGTTCGCGAATATAGGTGTTGGAATTGACTGAATCAGGAGCTAAATTGAAAAAATTAGAAGTTTGTTAATCAATTGAGGCTTAAAAATGCACAAATTCAAAACCCAGGATCAAAGTGAAAAACATAGCCAACTTCAGAGCATACATTTGAATTTGGCAGAGATGCAATTGAATTGATTCTTAAAATCAAAATCTCAAATGAGGACTTGATTGAAAAATCAAAATTGAGGATTAATTTGGAAACAAAGACTTTTTGGCACCATTTTCTTTTAAATAAAATGACGTGTTTTGTATAAAACAACGTCGTTTCATTCACTATTAAAAAAAAAAAAAAAACAAGCAAAACAGTGTTGTTTTTATGGCACTTTTGCCATCTTATTCTCTTGGATGCGTTGCAGGTAGGGGAAGAAGGTTTTCTTCCCCTCTTTTGCAGTCTCTCTCTCTCTCTTCCACTTGCTAAAAAACCCCAACACAACCCACACCTCTCTCATGGTCGACCATCGAGATGAAAAAACAAAAAGGGATAAGCCCTATGGACAGCCCTAGGGGCTGCACAGTGGCCGCTTAAGCCACCCTACCCCTATGCCATCACTGGACAGTGGTAGGGTAGCTCTCTCTCCCCCTGCCCCTTATAAATACCCCCTTTATCAAGAGGTGAAAGGGGAAGAGAGGACGACAAAAACAAAAGAAAATGGATAAAAATAGAGATGAAAAGGGAAGAAAAAAGAAAGAAAGAAAAACAGGGGAAAACAGAGAAAGGGAATGGAAGAAAAGAAAAGAAAAGGCAGAGAAAAAAAGGAAAGAAAAGGGAGAAGTATACCCTTTTATACTTCCCAAAGAACAAGAGAACCCTCTCAGCAGCCTCATGATCTCTCCATCTCCCTCGCCAACGGCGGAAGTCACTCTCTCTCTCTACCAGTTTTTTCAACAACGCCAGGAATCACCGCCAGCTTTCCTCGTCGCCACCATAACGACACCACCGTGAGCCACCGCCAAGTCAGCCTCCCTTTTTCTTTTTATTCTTCTTCATCTTTCTTCTCCATTGTTTTGCTAGTGAACAATAGAGAATCTCTCCACTGTTCTTGGGCTAGACCAATGTCGGCCCAGACCAAAACGGTTGGGCTGCGTTCGACCCAGTCCCCTTAAAAAAGAAAAAGGTTCTTTTCAGCTGACCTCAGTCCAATATCTTTTGGGTCGGTCTTGGCCCAACGAAGGTGGGCTCAACCCATTTAATTAGCATGGGCCCATCCCAATATATTTTATTTTATAATTATAATAATATATAATATTATATTATATATTATATGAAAAAAAAACTAAAAAATCAAAAATTTTCAAAAAATTTGTGATTTTCTCGCGTATTTTTCTATAAATTTTTATTAATATTGGTTTGTATTTTTATACTGTAACGATAGAAATTCAGTATTAAAATACTTGGTTTTCTCTGAAATGTTGCAGAACAATATATAGAAAATCAACAAAAAAAATATTTTGTTTTCATGCATATGGTCAAGTCTCAAAAATATAATAAATTTCATATCTTATTTTCATGCAAAATAAAATTCAAAAAATATACATATATATATTGGTATGCATTTTAGGCTTTAATAACTAGTTTATTAAAGTTATGAAAACTAGGTCAACATTTCAAAGATACCAATAAACTATTGTGTTTTTCTTTTAGTATCTGGGATTACGAACTTCTATATAAGATGTATTCTTGATATTAAATAAAAAGATAGTTTATTTTTTATAAAGACATTAGAACCGTTAGGTTTTTACATGATAAGATAAGGATTTGCTTACTGAGAACGACTTTTCTTAAACCTTAGATAGACCAATAATTAGAAAACACAATAATACTTTAGTTATATCAGATAATTAAACAATGCAGCTTACCTTAGGTATGGCGTATTAGGGGTGCTAATACTTTCTCTTTACACAATCAGTCTATGTGCCCGATCTCTAAGACTAATTAGGGTTCCTAGTGATCAAAACATTAGGTGGTGACTCTCATTCTCTCTTTCTATTGATAAAATACAAGAATTCCTTGTCTTGTCTATTTCCCCACACCATACATTTGGATATTCCTGGAGAATGATCGAAGTGACGCTACACACATGTGATAATATCGTATAGATCTAAATACAAGATTTAGATATATAGACAAAATAAAACGAATAAATAAGTTGAAGTTAAAAAAAGAAGAAGAAAAAAATAGCTTGCCTCTAATAAGAACCACAACTGACAACTAGATGTAACTGTTTTAGAAGAAATTAAGTTTTTTTAATATATACACACACACACACACACTTTTTTTTAATCCTCATTACGAGTACAACAAGTTCATAAGAAAGTATCATAGAAAGAGCTTACAGCCTCTTTAATTAGGATTCTCATTATGTCCATTTTGCCATTATACAATCTCGCATATTAATTAATCACATGGTTAATTTTAGGCTTAGATGTATTATACATGCTAATGATTGCTAATTTTAACTTGTAAAGATGTTATATCTATTCATCAATTTTTTTATTAATGTGGGTGTCCGGGTCAGCTTGTGCACACCTCAACTAATCCCTTGGACTCTAAAGTTAACAACCATGTAAGCCTCCAGTGGCCTAAGGTTTGTGAAATTTGAACTAAGGACCTCTAGGGAACAAACTTAGGATTTGACTAGTTGAGTTTCACTCCTCAGGGTTAACTTCATCATCTTATTTTACTAGTCGGATGATATTGCGCTAGCGCTGTGAGGGCCAAACATTTTGTTTGGTTATTTATATATAATTTATTTTTAGCAATTTTGTTTTAATATTTTCATATCTATTATAATTATGTGTTTTTATATTATTTTTATAATGTTTAAACAAGAATAGTAATAGATTGTATATCAATAAAAAATGTTTCACCCAAATTTTATATTATTTTTATAGCATTTTAGTTTTTTGTCAACTTGGTCTCTGTGTTTATTTTTTGATTTATTAAAATTAAATTAGAAAAATATCTATATTAAAACTAAAATTAAAAATCGGCATAAATTTTAAAATATATATATATTCTCAATGCATATCAGTTTTGAATTTTTAATTATAGTCAATTTTTAAAAGCATTTGAAAATAATTAAAGGACCGATCTAATTTTTCTTGATTTTTCACTTTTACTTACCGAAAAATATTCAATATGAATCTTAAAGTAAAGCTTATAATATGTAAAAATAGTTCAGAATTAAAATATGTTAAGAAACCATAATTGAAAGTTTTTAGTTAAAAAGTTTTTCTAATGAGTAAAAATAATCTCATTTTTTTTTTACTTGGTATGAGATATTTTTTTTAAAAAAATTTCTGCTTGTATATGTGGAAAGGGTCCATTTTGTGTGTTAATTTTTTAATAAATGGTAAAATTATACTGGTTAAAATATTAATATATAAACAATCCATGTATCTTAATCAAAGAACACTCTTAGAATTATATTTTTTTTACTATTATTATATATTGCTTGATTAATAACTGAAAGCATGATTGTGAAACAAAGATCCTATTTCTGAAAAAACAAAAACAAGATATTAGAGCTGCAAACTCAGACCATGAATGACCTGCAAACAGATTCAATAACAACTCCATGGTCAAGTACTAAGAATTAGAAGCTATGAAGCCCTCCCCTTCCATTGTTAGTCTAAAGTAAAACACCCTCAGCAATACGAACTAAGTCAAGTCTCATGCAACTACAAACCAATGATCAGTACTACAAAATGAAATAAAAAAATCATATCCCATATAGAATCTTACTCTCCAGTACTGTATATGTCCTGCCTCAAATGTGTTTTCTATATCTACCAAGGGGGGGCTGAAATATTTTCAATCTCTTCAACATGTAAGTAGATTTTATGAAGTCTTATCTACCCTTCTCAAACGTAAGCAATGTACCTTCTATAATGTAAAAAGTCGAAATACGTTACGATATATACATATATATATACACCTTGAGACCCCACAACCCTTAATGGAAAGCGATCACATGGAGGATGCAAGGAATTCTCCATTCAAGTTAGACAAATGGGGAAAGTATGGTTGTTTTTCGCGAGAAAAGTAACTCAACCAGTTGAAATTCGAGACAGCAGCGTCACGATGTCTATCTGGAAGAGGGAAGTGTAGTTCCTTTCCCTCATCTCTTTCTTGGTCATATCTCTACTAATTAGTCTCATGTTCGTCCCTTCTTTTTCCCTCAAGTGAAGTGTATTAAGAAAGTAAAACAAGGCTTTTCGTAAGAGAATGTTAGCCAGTTCATGGAGCTCGAAAAAAATTAGGGCAATGTTGTACGTGCGGCGAGGCCCTATATTTATGTTAACCTAACCAATATTCTCTTGAAGGGGACCACTAAAATAAAGCAAAATGATTTTCTTACGAAATATTCAGATGGTGCTTAAAGGTACAAGACTTGAATGCAAGACCCAATCCAATAAATGCATTATAGAGGGTCACGCCTACCAATAGCTCAAAAAAAACCACATCACCATCTTGCCTAACATCTCCTCTTTCACAACCACCTCAACCCATATTGAGAAGACTCTTGAAATAACCGCAAAAAGAGACCGAAGAAGGTCAGTCGACCATGATTTTTATATCAAGGAAATGACATTTTTGGTTTGGATTTATCCCAATGGACCAAGAATCATTATCAAGCTATCTTTGGGACTTAAAAGAGACCCTTCCCTCTCTATAAATATATGAAAAAAAAAGGAAAAAAAATTATATATCAACTAAGAAACTAATACAAATCCTGCATAATAGCTTATGGATCTTATTAAAAGGCCTTCTCAATGTTCAATTGACTTTAAATTTTAATTCAATATATATAAAAAAAAACATGACCTATAGAATTTTTTTGGTAAAATTTCATCTCGATCCAAGTTCAGATTGAAAATTATATTTGTTAACATAAAAATATGTATTAAAAATAAGCCTATAAAGTAGATAGATCAAACCTCTCTTGTACATAGATTAAATTGAGTAAGGTCTTATCATCACTTGTTAAAGATGTAGCATTCTTGAAATTCACCTTGGCTAAAATACTCTAAATAAGACTATTGAATACATATTTAAGCTTTGAATTATAATATTATATTGAGTTAGAAAATATGGTTTACATGGCTACCAAGGTAGAATGGCAGTTGAAAAGATAGGGCAATATATGTTAAGAAGGTAATTGAGGTTCTTTTTCAGTTTAGAGACAAATTATAGGAGAGAGGGGGACCATCAAAGTCAAATACAATAGGAAGCAAATTTGAACCACCTAAATCATTGAGGAAGGATTCATCCACTAAACAAAAAGGTAAAACCAAAACTTAAACTAATTATAAATGTGATATCAAATTGTTTTAGGTAAAAGAAGAAATTGAGAGAAACTCGTAAAGACTTAGGATGAGATGAAAGCAATAATGAGAAAGAGGTTTGTTCTTTGAAACTACTATAATAATTATTTCAGAGATTATACTCAATGGTCTAAAAGTATGGAGGATTACCACAAAGAGATGGAGACTGTCATGATTAGAGCTAATGTTTTGTAGGATAAAGAGGTTACAATGGCAAGATTTTTAAATGGTTTGAATTGAGAGAACAAATTCAACCAAGGTAAAGAAAAATAGGGTTTCAACTAAGAGAGAAGAGAAAAAAGAAAGGATGAGAAAAGAAGAGACTACGGAAAAAAAATAAAGAAACAAGTTAGTTTTATGCAAAAAGGAATGAGATTAAAAATGCTTTTTTTTCTTACATGCCTATGATTTTTATTGTGTATAAAGAGACATATTTTCTGACAAATTTCTTTATTGTAGGATTATAAGGATATTTTCCCTACTTAGACTTGTAGTGGCATACCACCTATTAAGGAAATTAAACATCAAATCGATCTTATACTCAGAGCAACAGTACCTAACCAGCCAACCTATAGAAATAATTCTAAGTAGATAAAGGTACTTCAAAGGCATATATATATATATATATATATATATATATATATATATATATATATGAGCGAATATCAAAGGGGTATATAAAAGAAAGTATGAATTCATGTGCAGTTACAATGTTTTTGGAATCAAAAATATATGGAACTTTGAGAATGTGTATTGATTTCCATGCAATCAATAATATTATCGTAAAGTATAGACACCTAATTCCTAAACTTGATGATATGTTAAATGAAATGCATGGATCTTGTATGTTTTTTAAATTTGATTTGAAATGTAGATATAATCAAATTAGAATGAAAAGGGGAGATAAATAAAAAAAAATTACCTTTAAAACTAAATGTGGCTTGTATGAGTAGTTAGTTATGTCTTTTAAACTTACTAATGTACCTAATACTTTCATGAGATTAATGAAACATATTTTGCATAATTTTCTAGGTAGATTTGTTATGGTTTATTTTTATGATATTTTGATTTATAGCAATAATTTAGATGAGCATGTTAAACATTTAAAGAATTTATTGAACGTTTTAAAAAAGAATGTTTATATGCTAATCTGAAAAGGCATAACTTTTGCATGGAAAAAAATATCTTTCTTAGTTATGTTGTTAGTCTAAAAGGTATTGGAATTAATGAGAAAAATGTAACTGTTATCTAAGAAGCCAACACCTAAATCAATCGTAAAGGTAAGAATTTTTCAAAGTTTGGCTACTTTTTATAGAAGATTTGTTAAATATTTAAGCATTATATCTATATTTTTAACTACATTGTTAAGAACTTTTATTCAAAAGAATTTAAAAAATCAAAAAGATTTCTTGTTGTTTGTTGAATTTGCATGTAAATAAAGTGTGTATTCTACCACAGATTATTCACCTTTTAAAATTGTTTGACTTTAATCCCTTAACATCTTTAGATTTGATTCCTTTACCTGTTGGTAAAAGAGTTAATCTTGATAGCAATAGCAAAGCATAGGTAATGAAGGTTCTTAAAAAAAGTGTACAACGATAAATACAGAAAAAGAATGAGCAATATGCATTCAAAACTAATAAAGATCAAAAAAAAGTTATCCTTGAACTAGGTGATAGGGTTTGGGAGCATCTGTGTAAGGAGAAGTTTCTTAAATGTAGGAGATTTAAGTTAATGCTGAAAGGAGATGGTGCATTCCAAATCCTTGAAATAATTAATAACAATGTCTACAAAGTGAATCTACTAAGTGAGTATAGGGTTAATGTTACTTTTAATATTTTCTTTTATCTCACTTTGTTTTTCATAAGTGATCACTTAAGGTCAAATTCTTTTAAAGAGAGAGGGGATGATGCAATTCAAAGTATACCAAAAAGTCCATTAAAAGTTCTAGTTATGCCAATTACACGATCGAGAGCAAAGAAGCTCAAACATGCATTCAGAGTCTTATTTAGAGTATTTAGATCAAAGTGAATTTTAAAAAGACTAGATATTCAACAGGGAATGATTAGATCTTAGTCAATTTAATCTATGTATAAAAGGATTATGATCCATCCACTTCATAGGTTTATTTTTTCTAATTTATAGTTGTACGCTTATAAGCATAATTTCTTATCTAATCATTGGGCCAAGCTAACTTTTTATTAGAAGTGTGAATAATAGCAACGAAATGTGAATATAATCATTCCATGTTTGGACAATGCACTGTAACATGTTTTGCGACTTTATATTTTAAAGCTAAGAAACCTATGGGAATAATAAGGGGAAAAGAGAAAGATATATGGCTCACCTGGAGGGTTGATTTCTAACGAGGGAGTGATGCAAACCCCATGAATATACATATTTCAAAACCTACAGTTAAATCAATCATTTTCAAGAAAGCTAAATTCAGGCTTGTGATTAAGCTTGACACAATGATAACTTATATCGAGGTACCAAGACTAAAGAAACCAAACCATCACCCAATACCTACAAAGAAACATAGACAACAAGTATAAAAGATGTAATAAGGCTTGGTTAATTTTTTGATAAGTCGGAATAGAAGAACTAGATTGAGAGAATTTCTACTATCACACACAATAGATTATTCTAAAATCAAAGTCCGTAAAAAATAGAAAACCTAAATACAAGCTAAATAATCCTATTTATAATAGGTAAAAAAAAAACTACCTGAACAACCTTGGAAAAACAATACAAGGGTTCTAAATAAAATAGGAATAAGAATTCTAAATTAACTAAAAAAACTAATACAAATCTCTTATAGTAGATCTTATCACAAAGCCTTTTTAATTTCTGATTGATCTAAAATTTTAACCCAATATAAGTAAAACCTATGAAAACTTCTAATAAAAGATTAGAGTGATTAGATTCACATTTCATTGCTATTATTCACACTTCTAATAAACGTTTAGCTTAACCTAGTGGTCGGATAAGAAATTATCCAAGCATAGAGTGAATAATTACAAATTTTCTATTTCAATAATTTTCATAGAACTCTATTTCATTGTTCATTTCATCGGTAATATAATCACTAATGGATTTATTGACAAAAGTATCGCGTCAAACAAAAAGCTTTTACCGGCAATAATTCCATCGGTAAATCCATTGGTGTTTATGGAATATTACCGACATAATTAATCCATCATAAAATTATATTTATATGTATGTTACCGATAGAAAAAACCGATGGTAAATCTATTGGTGATTATATACATATTATCGACAGAATTAATATGTCGGTGAACTATATCTAAAAGGGGCAAATTCAATAAATTTTTTCCAGGTCTCTAGAACTCTCTAGGAGACTTAGTTCATCATTAATTTTGTTAGTATTTCACATTTCATTGTTATTTTATGTAATTATTTAAAAAATTAAAATAAAATAAAAAACAAATTTTTATTATTAATTTAAAAAATATTATTAAATATAATTTATCTATTTAGTTTACAAAAACTAGAGGAAGAGATGAAAGCAGATGTCCACCTGAACTAGAAGAGTGATGAGATGGAGCCATAGGTGCCATTGAGAGTTGTTAATAGTCGCTCGAGTAATCTCACTGGGACGACCGAAATTTGTTAGCTTGATTCAAATTGCATGGTGATGTGGTCACGTGGAGCCTTAATCACCGTCAACTCCTTTCCATAAATAAATAATTTTGCCATTAGTTTTTGTGTTGCCTTATCTCTCTGTCTCTCTTTAGAAAAAAAAGCTGCTTCTTCTCCTGCTCTTGCTCTCTCATGTATCGAGAGAAGAAGATGAGGGAGGTTTGTAATAGGTGTTGCTAAAGGCTGAATTAAGATGTCATGGCTATCCATTCAAAAAAAAAATTGATCATAAAATCCTTGGATGAAAGTTTTTTTTTTTTTTTTTTTTGCCTAAAAGCTTGTTTTAGTAATTTAATTCTTCAAATAAAATGCAAAGAGAATATTATCTCTGGCTGCTAGCTATTTTTTATATAGAAAAGGGTAAAAATGAAAACACAACGTAGATTTATTGTGGATATCCAAGTATTTTTCTCTCATAGTTTAAAGTTTTTTTTAATAATTCAAATTTAAAACTTCAACTATGAAAAGAAGTACAATTCACATAAATCCCTAGTATGTCTATTGACTTAACCAAAGAAACGAGCTTGATTTCCGTGCGCAAAAGCTGGCCTATCCAAAGAAATGGATTTAATCTAGTACTAAATAAAAAGATGAAAAATGTGTACTTTCTCGCATTACCAACAACTTTGTCGCCTTTTTCCGCCCACTTCAATTATCAATTTCATTTCCATGAATCTTGCAATTTGACTTGGCAAGTAGAATTCAAAAAGAATAATATAATTATTTATATTCCCTTAAGAACATAAAAGAATTCAAATCCAAGTTCATTAAATTCAAACCAATTATGAGAATCCAAATCCAATTGACTTATTGCTCATTCCCTTGAGAATAGGCTAGTGTTAAATCGCTGACTGCCTACCTGACCAGTTCAACACCAAGCCAGCTTCTCGACTGATTAGGATAACATCCTTACAAGCATGAAACATGTCTGGAAATTAGCTTAAATTAACTCAATTCACCTCTAGTTATTTCATTGCATTTGGAAGCTTGACAGGGCAGCCTAAAGGCACATCCGGTTGAGCTTGCAGTAATCCAATCAGAACGATTGGTGCTGATCATGCCATAATCAACCACCTAATCTGCAGTTCATCTCTCCTGGAAATCTAAATCTTAGAATCATACACATCAAAAGATTAGCAAAATAAAGTTAATCAGGAGAGGGAAATTTATAGCACTCATGATGTACATATTTGAGAAGCCAGGGTGTTTTGAACTACAACAGTGAATGATATATGGAGTTTGTTTCTCAACCCACAATTTCAACGGGAGAGTTGACAAATATCAAATAACGAAAATCCGATTGCAAATGGAATTACACAGGCAGGAAAGCTGCGCTCTAAACTAGTAAAATAATCTGGTCACCAATGCTTGATAAAAATCTCTGCACATATATAAGCTAAGTGGGTAACAAACTCTTGCTTATTCATATACTGCTGTAAGAACGTGAACTGCGGTGGCTTAGACTACGATCTTTCTTTAACATTGCCTCCAGATTCTGAAAGCATTTCAGTGGTCTCACCTGCGCATTTTACCCAAAAAATGGAAGAAAAAAAAAAAACCCGTTAGTTCTACAAAAACAGTAGTGTCAAAGGGATAAAATGCTCTCCTAAAGAACCAGAACTTGAAAAATGTAGCTCCCAAGAGAAGGTTCAATTCATAAATTTTATAGTATCATTTTTCAATATTTATTATCAAAACTAGTACTCATAGCACCAAAGAATAACATAACAGAAGACTCTAATGTATTAATCCCACCAGGGGCACTCAGAATAAAGCATTTATAGCAATTCAACACCGAGAAATGATTAGTTATTCGCAGGAACTGCTTCAGAGATAGTTAGATAAAGTGTAATGTCAAAATTGTGGTTACTCATCAGGTAAAGTACAGTATCCCCAGACTCAAATTCAGAGGAGAAACCTTCCAACGCCTCTTATGACCAATACTGTTTTGAATAGCCTCCAGTCTTGTTAGTATCTGCCTGAAAGTTGGTCGCTTAGCTGGATTCTCATGCCAGCACTCCTGAATTAACCTGTGAAATGAAGACAGCGTCATGATTTCTCTATCCCATAACTGATCTCAATGAAAGATCAGTTGACATTGAACAATCTTGACAGTAGAGGTGGAAGGTATCAAGCAATTCAACTTCGTGAGAAAACTATTTATAATAGAATACACAATTTGTGATAATGAAGATATTTTATAAACCTGTCTATGGATGTTTCTACAGTGACCAGCATTTGATGAATTAGGAGATTTGTTCAGGATCATAGATTGCTCAGGGTTCAATTTAACTCAAGTAGCTATTTATCTAGAATCATTCCAAATGGAAAGTTGACTCAAAAATCTTGTGTATAAACAAAAAGAAACACAATTTCGTGTTAGGTTTGAATTGTTTAAAATTCAATGGAATTCAAACTAGTGATATGATATGAATTCAAATTCAATTCACTCCATTCTCGAATTGATTCCAAAATGGAAAGCAGATTAAAAAGATCTTAAGAAATAAGAGTAAACAATTCTTAAGAATACAATGACACCATCTTTTCTGTCTTGGTGTGTCAAGGCATTGTCAGACAGTCATTGCTTACATGCAGAAATGTTTGGGTTTGGCCATGGTTCCAGGACTTCTTAGCAATGCAATTCACAGATTCTGGTAGTAAACTTTTTTAAAGAAGCTATAAGAGCAGCATGCTTCAGGTTCTGCCTCATGAAGCCTCTAGACTGAGTTTCAACTCATGAGAAGTTATTACATCACTTGTGGTAGTCAATGTGGAATTAATTGAAGATCCATCCTACAGGAGCACCACCTCTTGCTTAAAATTTCTTTTGTTTTAATGTTTGCTTATGTTTACTAGTGGTTCTTATTAATGATGTTCGTGCATGTATAATGTTTTCATACCAAATCCAATTATAGAAAAATATGATGTCAGATTCCACAGTTAGTTTAAGAACAATTGCAATAAACTCAACGCATTAAAAAAGAACAAATCTCATGTAAAAAGAACCCCTAAGACAGAATGGCATACTCTTTAAGTCCATGTGCATAGGACTTTGTTGGAGCTCTAAAAGGCGGACGCTCTTTCGCTGCATAAGCTGAAGGAACCTCATGTTCTTGTTTAGCAGAAAATGGCGGGCAGCCTTCAATCATCTAATGTATATTAGATAACAAATGTCCATAGTCAAAGATTTAAAATAAATCATAAAATCTATCAAAGATCAAGAATAAATGAGGTTGCATGTATATGCTTTGTCAAATTGTTGAGGCGCTAAGCATGAACTCTGGGTGCACAGTGAGAAAATGCTCTAACATATACAAAGGCCCATTATTACAAGAAGACCTGTAATGATACGACTGAGAAGTCTTTACCTCCTGTAGGATTAAAGCAAAGGAGAAAATATCTACTTTAGTATCATATTCTTCATTTTTGAAAACCTCTGGAGCCACATACCGCCCTGTCAATGACAAAACAAACATTTCCATAACAATATTCATCTAACAAGTCAACTACAGGAATATGGATCAATGAATACATACAAGAAAATAGCTGGCATGTAGGAAAGGCATTTGGTTTAGCTACTTCCAAAATAAATGAGGTTCATAAAGATGAAAAAGCCACACTTACAGGAATTGTCGAGACTACTTAGAGGTTTTTCTTCTTTAACTGTAAGCAACTTGCTAATTCCAAAGTCTGCGACTTTCAGATGCCCAGAATCATCCCGCAATATATTTCTGTTATCTTGCTCATAAGCAACATAAAAAGGTGCTGACAATGTCAGCAAAATTGAGGAATCCAATGAATTTTAACTGAAAGTTCCACTATAGTCATAGATATGTGCATGTCAAATAAAAAAACCAGCCTCAGTTGAACAAGAAAACTTACGAAGGCTCAAGATCACGGTGAATTATTGGTACCGGCTTATTCTCATGCAAGTAATTCATTCCCCTGCAACATTTGCAGAAATAGAAGAGTTCTTTCAAGACTGTCATAACAGAGTGAAGTGACAGCCAAACAACTAACATTTTCATCTTCATCTTCATCTCCATCTCCATCAACCAAAACATGTCACACATCTTGAAGGATTTGTTTTACAGTAAAATCTAACACTATATATCATCCATACAAGAACTTAAATCTTAGTGATGGGGGATGAAGGGAAACAACAGGAATTAATTTTTATTTATTTAAGAATTTTAATATTTTATTATTATTTTAGATTTTATTATTTAGGAAAATTAATATTCATTAGTTATTAGTTAAATTAGGATTTTAGTTTCCTTCTTGAACTAAGACTTATTAGGTTTTCCTACTTTGTTTGGTTTGGTGCATGTAAATAAGCACCTCAACATTAGTTATTTTAAGAATGTATCATTAATGATAGAAACAAAGACTTTGAATGTTCTTCAAGATTAAATGTCTCTCTTGTGCTGATTCCCTAGGATCAAATGCGTCTTTGTTTTGTTCCCTTCATGACCAAGAATGTTGACTCTCTTATTGGTGAATTTTGGTTACTGTTCTAAATTAGCCTCCATGTTGGTGATCTTGTTTTTTTTATTCCACATCAATTTGGCTAGTCCTACATCACATAGGCATCACTGTCCAATTTTTTACCCATTTACATTAAATAAACGAGACTCCACAACTTTAGTGTTTCTCAAATGATTGTTAAATTACTGGAAAAACTATATGCTATACATTGAACAATCAAAGTTTTGAAAAAAAAAAAAAAAACTTTAGGCAATAAATCATGTATTTATCCAAGGCTTGAAGACCAGTTTTATATCCTAATATGTTTGACAGCAGAACTGTAAGAACCTTCGAAAGTACAAGCCAATCATGAGATTTTTAGTCTTGAATCACAATTCTTGAATACATGATACTCTCCTAGCTATTCATTTGATTGACATTTTCTTCAAGCAGACTAAGTTCTATAGCTAAAAAATGTTATTTATAGTTCTTAGTGGGTCAGTCACTAATGTGTACGCATCAAATCAAAAAATGATTGCTATTTGAAACAAATTAGATATTCAGAATAATAATAAACTCCAAGAAAAAGCAAGGAGGCCTTTTATGGGGAGTGGGAGTGTAAACACCAAGTATTTACAAGCCCACTGTACATTCTTTATTTTAGACTTGAAATTTGTGTTTACACTGCATTAATGGGAAAAATAAAAATAATAAATAATAACAGACCTTGCAATATCAAGTGCAAGTCTCACAGCTGCTATTGGTTTTAATGCTCCTTTTCTTTTCAAGAACGCACAAAAATCTCCCTGTAATATTAATGGAAAACAAAAAACTACAAATGTTAATTTTATGATATAAGATTTCATGACTTGAACATCTAAAAGCATTTTTATCTATTAATTTCTTCTGGAAAAATAAAGATAGATAGATAGATAGATAGATGTCACCACAGAGAAAATGCAGACCCACCACTCTGCTGATGTGATAGAGCAGAATAGACCTATTTACTAAGTAGAAGTAAATATTTATAAAGATCTAGTCTCTAATTTCAATACAATGAATTTCAGGTTAGAATGAAGGATGCTAAGAAGAGAAATGGAGGATGGTCTTCCCATCCTTACTTACAAATCAAATCCAAAGGACAAATCCATCACACATGAAGCAGAAATTTTCACAAGGATATACCATTAGTACTATTAAAGTTTGTTTAAGAAATCATATCCACATGGGTGCATGTATATACCAGAAATAAGTTGACTTCAAAGGAGGGCTCATCAGGGGAACAAATTTATCATCATCAAATTCAATAAAGCAGACAGGAAAGAAGCAGACAGAAAAATAAAGCCACAATAACTGGCATTGAAAATGATACATAACAACCAGCAAAAAGAATTATACAAAAATAATAGAGGTGTGGCAATAACAAACATCCAGCAGAAAACAATAAGAATGAATAAGATTGGATATGCCACTCCCATGGTGAACGACAGAATTAAAGAACAAACCTTGGGTAAATATTCAGTCACGATCATCATTGGACTACTTTGAGTAACAGCACCCAGAAACTGGACCACATTTGGATGCCGTATTTTCTGAAGCAATGCAAGTTCATCTCTGAATGCTCTCCTGTGCAAAACTAACTGTCACGATAACCTAAGCGTACAAAACTAGATACTATTAAGAAAAAAGGTGCAGGGTATAGATAACCCACACTTTATCCTCGTCCGAAAGCACCTCCTCACCAAGCTTTTTAACAGCAACCTGAATTCCTCGCCATAATGCTACGCAAAAGGTTCCCTGTGGCATATTTCACGCAATCAACTTGAAAATGAGATGTGTTTCAAACAGGTCAAATACAGTTTGACCATAGAATTAGCCAAAACACCTCAGATATCTTATCTAAAATATATATGCTCATTACCTAAGTAACTCATCATTGTATTCTTACTCAACTCGAATGCTTACAGTAGAGAGATATAAGCCACTTATATATATATATATATATAAGAGTTTCACTCAGAAAATCATCTACAAAGTTTAAATTGAAGTTGTAACATTTGACAATAAGTATCAACACAAGAAGAAACTGACATTGATCTTCACAACATTAACACAAGAAGCAATAAAATACTAGCTCAAAGACGTCTGTAAGCAATGTTATCAGAAGACAAACAGAAGCTCATAAGTTCCAGAAGGTGAAAAAAGATATGGGGAACAAGTGACCTTAGTTAATTCCACACTGTTAGTAAAATCCAGTTCATCAGGATTGATTTCATATTCCGGGACCTCACGTGCATGCGTAACGTGCATAGGAGCCATCTACATAAACAGAACCGATCCAAGACACAATAAGAAAAACAGGTCAAAAGTAAACTGATGCATCATGTAAACAACAAAACTGATAACATACCAGAGGTTTTGCACCACGTTTCTCCAAGAGTTTGATCACATCATGGTTTTTGTAAAATATAGCATCTGCAAGAGGCTGTTTAAGCAACATCAGTTTACTGAGAAAAAGAAACGAAAAAAAAAACTCTTGACTATCAGTTAAACAACAAACCAAACGATACATTTTAGTATTTAAAAAACCCCAGGAATGCTCGGGTTTGTAATGCTCTCCATGCAACTGGAGAATTTGAAAGCATCCCATATCTTTCTACCTAGCATCAGCAACAGGACCCACTCCAAACTGGCAATTTGAAACCCTTTGGCTCAAAACAAAATGCTTGAGCAAATTGCCTGGGCTAACTCAAATGGCTTACACCGCATGCCTCCTCCAAATTAACAACAAAATTATTTAACACAAAGCAAAATTCCTAACTTCATAATCCACAAAGTCTATCTACCCATAGGCTTGTTAGGAATCAAACTCAGATCTCGGGTCGAACAACATCATCAACCCCATAAAAAAATATTTAAAAAAAAATTAAGCCGGCCAGCAATCTAATATCTCAAAACAACTATTTCAACAATCTGAAGAAACCCAAATCAGAAAAACAAAATCATTATCCAAATACATACAGTGCTACCCCAACGATCCTTGGGGTCAATTTCGGCCCCATGATCGAGCAAAAGATCGACAACTTGAGTGAGGCCTTGACAAGAAGCAATATGCAGGGCAGTACGGCCATCAATATCACGAAAATTAACATCAACATCAGAATTCACCAAATCTTTGATCCCTTCTAGATTTCCTTCATTAGCTAAGTACATTAGCCTCACTCCTGGATCAACTCCATCCATATCAACATCAGATTCTTCTCGGTCTCTCTCCGGTGCTAGTGACGATTGCTTTCCTAACGTAAACCTCAATGGATTCTTCCCTTCCATTATTTTGAAAGAAGAAGATTTCGTGGGGCTGATTAGAAGGGAACGATGGAAGGGCAATTTGATACTATTTCCT
Organism: Populus tomentosa; assembly: GCA_018804465.1. Classification (NCBI taxonomy): domain Eukaryota; kingdom Viridiplantae; phylum Streptophyta; class Magnoliopsida; order Malpighiales; family Salicaceae; genus Populus; species Populus tomentosa. The sequence goes on from CM031975.1 coordinate 5,091,044, forward strand.
CCTGTCGCTGACCGCTGAAAACCCTAAAATGGAGAAGGAAGCAATGTTGGCTTTAGCTATACACGCGTGAATCATTCAAATTCGGAATCTTTTTCCTATCTTTTTTTTCCCCAAAGAAAGAAATGGGAATTTAAATGGGAATGTGTGATTCACGCGATTACGCGCGCCTGTGATGACAATTGTGATGCAAGCATGGAGGGAAGGAGGCGGATGCCCGCGGATATAGGTTTTATTTTATTTTATTTTTAACTTTAGCGAATCAAGAACAAATAAAAATAATAATAATTTAAATAATATAAACGCCGGCAATGTCAATTGTCGATTTAGAAATTGAATTGTGGTAGTGGTTGTTTTTAAAATAATTTTTCATATTAAAAAGCATGTTAATAATATTTTTTTATTTTTAAAAAATTATTTTTGATATTAATACATCAAAACAATATAAAAAATATAAACCACACTTAATTTTAATAAAAAATAATTAAAATTTTTTAAAAAACAGATTAGGCTGGAGTGCAAAACGGGCATTAAGATGGATAAGATCACGTGGAAAAACTTAAGATCCAAGTAAGCAGCTGATATCAAGCTCATCTTTGCTGGGAAATGCTGGCCATCCTCGCAGTCAACATAGGACCCAGTAGTAATTGGCGTCATCTTCTTCCTTCACACAAGTCAGAGGCCCTTATTAGGGTTATTTCATTCGCTTAGACCAGCACCCCATTCTAGAGATGCTTTACTTTGTATTCGCATCTGTGTTCACATCCATTTTCGGCTTCATGTTCGTGGAAGGAAGACGACCACGGAAAACGAGGCCAATTTGCTTACCTAGAAAATGTCTCCCATCATAGATATAACTGTTGTTTGCCGGATAATTTTATTAATATTAATATCAATACTCTAGGCTATAATAAGGAGTCATCCTTTTCTATTAAGACACATTAATTGTTCACCTAAATGTTTAGTCTTTTTTTTTTCTTTTTAGGTTGTTTTCTCGTCCCTTCAAGTTATGTTATCACATGGTTTTTTGTGTTGAGTTTTGTTCTTGTTGTATATGCTTTCACATATGTGATGTGACAAAGATTATTCCTAGGTGATGTTACGGATTGCTATTTCGAAATTCAAGGGTTAAGCTAGAAATAAAAATGAAATAACAAGGATCATATAAACCTCAAAAAAATCACTTTTCATTTTGTACTGTTCAAGGAGTGTGTCATTAAACGCTCTAGTCCATGTAGTTTTCAATGTTTATATTTTAGTCACAAAACTATATTTTTCTTACATTTAGTGAAAAATAAAAGAGAAAGTTACCAGAAAGAGGAGAGGAGAGAAAAACTCTCTATTAACCACATTTCAATCTAAAACAATATCTATTTTGGTGTTTATCAACTTGTCTTGAATAACAAGTTCAATAAAGGTATTTTGGGTACATGTTGGATGATGCTGAAAAAAATAGATTGGATCCGAAAAGTTTAATTTGATTTTTAATTCTTAGGATGATTGGAGAATGTTTTGGGGTTGAAAATTAAGTTATAGAGGTTCTTAGAATGTATTGTATGTATGTATGTGCTTTTCAGGTGAAAAGATATTGAAATTTAGGTTTTAGAAATCAAATATCTTAGGACCTAATTTCATGATCATTGAAGGTGATTGAAAATTTCTTATGCAAACAACTCGGTATTTGATCTTTGAAAAACAAAAGGCGAGTGGACTTGAAATTCCAAGCTAATTGTGCACTTAGGCATTTTTATTTAGAGGTCAGGCATAGAAGCTTGGACTCCCAGGACAATAAACACCTAGCCTTTATTTTTAATAAGTAATAAACACATGCACATGCACAAGGCTAAACTTAAGTCTAAGCAAGTTATTTCACATAATTCTTACATATGAGAATATGCATGCAAGACTTCAAAGATTTGGTCCAACATCATTCCAATATAAAACCAATCCAATATAGATTACATAATCCCAAAATCTCTTCACAATGCACATTAAAATAATCAAACGAGCATGATTTTTATCTAATATAAATATTCATTCAAAGAGCATTGCCCAATCAAAACCTCATCATAAAACACATCAAAAATCAACAATAAAGCAAGATAATTATTCAAGAGATGTTTGAGGTTCGAAATGGAAAAATAGCAAAGAGCTACTAGAACATATGAAGAAGAAAAATAGTCGCTAGGGTTTTGGGTGGAAGAGATGATGGATAATATGTTCTGTGTGGTAGCCCTTTTTTCTTGCAAGATTCCTTTACTATTTATAGAAAAAAATGTCAAAGTTGGTCTTAAATGCATATCACTTTTCACCCTCTGTTTTCATGGTTCTAGTGTGCAGTGTCTTTCATAGTCAAAACATGCAATGTCTCCCCCAAACTTAAATATCACATTGTCCTCAATGGAAAAATAAAGAATAGAAAGGCTTACGAATACTTCCTTTTGACTTTGTGGGTGTGAGTTTGTTGTTGCTCCTGGTTATTTGCTTGTATGATCAATTCCTGCACAACTCAATGAAACAAATAAGGGTTTTTTTTTTTTTTTACGTGGGTTGCCTCCCAATCAGCGCTTAGTTATAGTCATTAGCTTGACTTTTCCATTTATCTAAGATGAAGTGAGAGGGATATCATCCCTTTTCCCAATAGACTCTCCATTCCTATAATGCTTCAGACGCTGCCCATTCACTGTGAATGTTCCCTTTTCATCATGGGTGACCTCTACTGCTCCATAAGGAAATACTTTCATAACCGTAAATGGTCCTGACCATCGTGATTTAAGCTTACCAGGAAACAAGCGGAGCCGTGAATTGAAGAGTAATACCTGTTGACCAGGGACAAACTCCTTGCGTACAATGTGTTTGTCATGCCATGCCTTGGTTCTTTCCTTGTATATCTTGGCATTTTCATAGGACTCATTGCGAAATTCATCCATCTCATTAAGTTGCAGGATTCTTTTCTCACCTGCAACCTACAAATCCATGTTCAGTTGTTTCATTGCCCAATATGCCTTATGCTCTAATTCAACAGGAAGATGACATGCTTTTCCAAAAACTAATCGATACGGAGACATTCCCAATGGTGTTTTGAATGCTGTCCGATATGCCCACAATGCATCATCTAGCTTTCTTGCCCAATCTTTGCGAGAATTACTTACTGTTTTCTCTAAGATTTGCTTCACCTCTCTATTTGATACCTCTGTTTGGCCATTTGTCTGAGGATGATAAGCCAATGCTCTTTTGTGTCTGACTCCATACTTAGATAGCAGTGCTTCAAACTGCTTGTTGCAAAAATGAGTTCCTTCATCACTGATGATGGCTCGAGGAGTACCAAATCTGGTAAAGATGTTCTTTCGTAGGAAATTAAGTACCACCTTGCCATCATTTGTAGGCGTTGCAATTGCCTCAATCCACTTTGATACATAATCCACTGCTAAGAGAATGTATTTGTTGTTATAGGATGAAGGAAAAGGTCCCATAAAATCGATGCCCCAAACATCAAATAATTCAACTTCTAGGATATTCTGTAGTGGCATTTCATTTCTTCGAGATATATTCCCAGTATGCTGACATCTATCACAAGCAGTAACAAAAGCATGAGCATCTTTAAACATAGTGGGCCAATAAAAACCTGACTGCAGAACTTTGGCTGCAGTGCGCTGTGCTCCAAAGTGCCCCCCATATTCAAGTGTATGGCAGTGTTTCAAAATATTTGTCATTTCCTCTTCTGGAACACACCTCCTGATGACTTGATCTGCACAATGCCGATAGAGTATCGGCTCCTCCCAGAAGTAGTGTTTGACTTCAGAAAAAAATTTCTTCTTTTGCTGGTAAGAAAAATCTGGCGGTATGATCTTACCTGCAAGAAAGTTGACATAATCTGCATACCAAGGAAAGAATTTGTTAGTGGAAATTGCTAGGAGTCTTTCATCAGGAAAACATTCATTTATAACCGTGAATTTAGGCTCCAACTGTTGTGTCAATTCCAGCCTTGAAAGATGATCTGCCACCACGTTCTCAGTCCCTTTTTTATCTTTAATTTCTACATCAAATTCTTGCAGTAATAGGATCCAACGGATAAGTCTAGGCTTGGCATCTTTCTTAGACACTAGGTGTTTAATTGCAGCATGATCAGTATATACCAGTACTTTGTTTCCCATCAGGTAAGGCCGAAACTTATCAAATGCATAGACCACAGCAAGCAACTCTTTCTCGGTTGTGGCATAATTGAGCTGGGCATCGTTGAGTGTTCTGCTGGCATAGTATATGGTGTGAAACACATTATTTTTCCGTTGCCCCAGTACTGCTCCAACTGCATAATCACTTGCATCACACATAAGCTCAAATGGTTTCTCCCAATCCGGTGCAATTACAATAGGAGTTGTCACTAACTTTTTTTTCAACAGCATAAAGGCTGTCGTGCGTTCCTCATTAAACTGAAACTTTGTGTCTTTTAGCAGCAGACTGCATAGCGGCTTGGATATTTTAGAGAAGTCTTTGATGAACCTCCTATAAAATCCCGCATGACCAAGGAAACTCCTAACCCCTTTTACTGTAGTTGGCGGCAGAAGCTTGTCTATTGCCTCAATTTTAGCTCTGTCTACCTCTATTCCTTTTTCTGAAATCCGGTGCCCCAACACTATACCTTCCTTTACCATGAATTGACATTTTTCCCAGTTCAATATCAAGTTTGTCTTTTCACAACGCTCCAAAACCAACGCCAACTTTGCAAGGCAGTCATCAAAAGAAGTTCCAAATACAGAAAAGTCATCCATGAAGATCTCAATGATTTGCTCCACCATATCTGAAAAAATAGCCATCATGCATCTCTGAAAGGTAGCTGGTGCATTACACAACCCAAAAGGCATTCTTCTGAAAGCAAAAGTACCATAAGGGCAGGTGAAAGTGGTCTTCTCCTGGTCCTCAGGTGCGATGGCTATTTGGTTGTATCCTGAATAGCCATCTAGGAAATAGTAGTATTCATGCCCAGCTAACCTGTCCAGCATTTGATCAATGAATGGTAGGGGGAAGTGATCTTTGCGAGTTGCCTTGTTGAGCTTTCGATAATCCATACAAATCCTCCATCCAGTTACCGGTCTAGTAGGGATCAAGTTGTTGTTTGCATCCTTTACCACTGTCATTCCTCCTTTCTTTGGCACAACTTGAACTGGGCTCACCCATGAGCTATCAGAGATTGGATAAATAACACCAGCATCTAACCATTTTAGAACTTCTTTTCGGACTACCTTTTTCATGGTCGGGTTAAGCCTTCTCTGATGTTCTACTGTTGGCTTGACTTCATCCTCCAACAGAATTTTATGCATGCAAATAGAGGGACTGATGCCTTTGATATCTGCCAATACCCACCCGAGAGCTGCCTTATGTTTTCTCAACACCCTCAACAATTTTTCTTCCTCTGTTTTGGACAGCTTTGCAGAGACTATCACTGGATAGGTGGAAGCTTCTCCAAGATATGCATACCGAAGGTGTTCTGGCAGAGGTTGCAATTCCAGAACCGGTGCTTGTTCACTGGTTGATTTTATTTTTGGTGCTGGTTGTCCCAAATCTTCAAAGTATCTTCTACGGTTAGGTTCAAAAGAGTCCATCCAACATGTATATTCTGCTATTTCAGCATCCTCTTCCAGTATATTATTTACCAAACATGCTTCCAACGGGTCAGTTGGAAGCTTGACTTTGTCATTAATTAAAGAGTCCACCACTTGAATGCTGAAGCAACTCTCCCCCATATCTGGCTGTTTGATGGCTTTGAACACATTGAAAATCACCTCCTCTTCATTCACCCTTAATCGCAGCTCCCCTTTCTTCACATCAATTAACGCACCTCCAGTGGCTAAGAATGGCCGGCCAAGCAAGATAGGAATCTCATTATCCTCCTCCATATCTAGTATGATGAAGTCTGCTGGAAAGATGAACTTACCCACTTTCACCAGTACATCTTCAATTATTCCCCTTGGATGCTTCAATGACCTGTCAGCTAGCTGCAGTGTTACTGTGGTTGGCCTTGCTTCACCTAAACCAAGCTTCTTAAAAATAGATAAAGGCATGAGATTAATACTTGCACCTAAATCACATAAAGCTTTTTCAAATATAGAATTTCCAATGGAACATGGTATAGTAAAACTCCCTGGATCCTTAAGTTTAGGAGGCAGTTTCTTCTGCAAAATAGCACTGCATTCCTCAGTAAGAGCGACAGTCTCATATTCCTCTAGCTTTCTTTTGTTTGAGAGGATGTCCTTCAGAAATTTCACATAGCTTGGCATTTGTTCAAGAGCATCTGCAAAAAGAATGTTAATCTGTAATTTTTTAAACACATCAAGAAATTTAGAAAATTGCTTATCAAGTTTATTCTTCTTGAGATGTTGTGGAAATGGAATTCTCTGCATTATTTCTTGCATTGGTTCTGGCAGAGGCTCAGATTTTTTCATATTCTGAATTGGTTTGGCCACTTGCTCCTCTTCTTCTCTTCCTGCACTCTTGTTTCCAGCAGTCTGCTCCACTTCTTTTCCACTTCTTAAAGTTATGGCCTTGCATTGCTCCTTAGGATTAATTTCAGTTGTGCTTGGTAGATTTCCTTATTGTCTACCCGTGAGCATGTTGGCTAACTGACCAACCTGAACCTCCAAATTTCGAATTGAAGCTGCTTGGTTCTGCAGATTGGTATTTGTTTCAGTCATGAATCTGCTGGTGTTGTTTGCTAATTGTGTCATAGCTTCTTCAAGTTTTGATTTCTCTTTCATTTGCTCACTTGAAGATGGCATGGCTGGATTCTTCATGACACTTTGATTGTTCCATGAGAAATTATGATGATTTCTCCAACCAGGATTATATGTTGCACTGTAGGGGTTGTTCTGCCGGCTGTAATTTGACACAAAATGAGCATGCTCTACTTGAGAGAATGGGTTCCTAGTCTGACACTCTTCACTTGTGTGATTTCCATGGCAAAAATCACACGTTGTATGGATGGCATTTGCTGACAGTTGAGTGGTTTTCAGTTGCTGAGTTAGTGAATGGACTTGAGCTGTTAATGTCGTGATTGCATCAATTTCGTGTACCCCAACAGTCTTCTTCTGTATGCTTCTTTCATTTGGCCATTGGTAATTGTTCATAGCCATTTCTTCCAATAAGTTGTAAGCATCATCCTGTGACTTACTCATAAAAGCTCCTCCTGAAGCTGCATCAATTAGTGTTCTTGTGGAGGCATTCAATCCATTGTAAAAATTCTGCACCTGCATCCACTTCGGTAGTCCATGGTGGGGGCATCGCCTGAGCAAATCCTTGTATCTCTCCCATGCCTCATACAATGGTTCACTCTCAAGTTGGGCGAAGTTAGCTATCTCAATGCGCATTTTTGCTGTCTTGGCTGGTGGAAAAAATTTAGCAAGGAATTTCTGAGCTAAATCTTCCCAGCTGATAACTAAATCTGCAGGCATGGAGTTTAACCAGTTCTTCGCTCTATCTCGCAAAGAAAATGGAAACAGTCTGAGGCGAATGGCATCATCAGTAACGCCATTATGCTTAAATGTGTCGCAAATTTCCAAGAAACTTGCAATATGGGCGTTAGGATCATCACTTGGCAACCCATAAAACTGAACTGAGGTCTGAATCATCTGCAGTATTGCTGGTTTGACCTCAAAATTATTGGCCTCAATCCTTGGTTTCCTAATAACAGAACGGATTCCTGTCACCTGTGGGAGAGCAAAATCTCTCAATGCCCGTGTATCTTGCTCAGGATTTTCATTGTCTGCCATGATGCCTGAACTGTTTTGAGTCTCTCGCGTTTTCTTTCTTAATCCCTTTGCAGTTCTCTCAATCTCAGGATTATAAGGTAGCAACGGCTGGTTTTTGTTGCTTCTCATGCACTAGACAACACACCTAAAGAGCTGAAGACAAAAGACAATCAAATTAGATCAAATTTAATTTATATTGATATTATTAGTAATTTTATCTAAAATCCCTGGCAACGGCGCCAAAAACTTGTTGGTTAATTTTGCAAGTGCACAAATCGTAACAAGTAATAAAGTGATGAGTAGAGTATCGTCCCACGAGGATTTGTAAAAATTACTACTAATTACCAAAGTCTTTTAAATTATGATCTATTTGAGGAATCGAATGAGATAGTTTATGAAACAAAAATTAATGATTAAAAGGTAACAACTAATTGATTAAATATTAATGAATTCAATTGTACTGGTTCTAGGATTTCTGACTTACCGTAACTATGCCTATGTGAACTTTCTCAATTAAATTAATTACTCCTAATGTTGATAATCAGGTTTTTCTAATGTAAATATTAATCTCTCTCGAGCATCAATAAATTATTTCGACAAACAAATTTCATATACTCTATGAAAGTTCTGAACTTGTCGATATTTATTAAGTACTGTAAAACCTGTAACGATTACAAAAGTTCCTAGGATATCTCTATCCTATAGATTTCTTAAGGTATTTCAAACAATAGCTAAAACAATTATTACTTCTCAGTTTCAAATTGAATTCTAAATCATGCAAATGTTGGCCAAACACACGCAAGCATTACACATAGAATGAAATACTCAACATCTTAATGTAATAATTCAATCGAAGAAATTGTTCACATATTCATAGTAAGGTTACATCAAAAATCCCAGAATAAAAGTCTACTCCATAGTTAAATTAAAGAGAAACAAACTTGATACGATGAACATCACTCAAAAGCAGAGAATTTCCGTCGAAAAGATAGGTGTCCTCCCGGTTTTGAATAGTTTTGCCTATGCCCCTCTTTTGTTTTTCCCTTGGTGCCGCCTCTCTTTTTCTTTTCTATGTTGTAGGGTTTTTGTGTGTGTTCAATCCCCCTTTTTTCTTCTTTTATATTGTGGCTTTTCTACCCCTGCAGTAATGAGGAAAGTTTCCTTTTCTGCATTAAATTCCTTCCTACTCAGACATTGCGGGCCCAATTTGAGGTAGAAAACGTGCGAATTCAAAGATCTCTATTTCTGGAGAAATTGTAGAGAATCAAATTTTCTTTCCAACAAAACTGATCTTGCAATTTTTGGACGTCAGAGTGCTGAGATAAGGGCCATAAAACGAAACAGTCTTTGCAGTGCAGGAGTTTCGGGCTGGTTCAATCCTTGTTTTTCAACTCGCTTTTTGGGCTTCGAAACAACAAAACTGAGTTATATGCCCTTCATATGTTTTGTAGACCTTCATCTCAGCTATTTGAAAATGGTTATGAACATCCGGAACTAAATTGTATAGCTTCTTTGCAGCACATAATAAATCACTGTTCAGTTTCACTGCCCGGCTCTGCCTGTTCAGTAACCTAAGATCTGAAAACACATTAATTTCCCACGAGGTCAATAGTTCAAAAAGAGATTCAAAATTCTAATTGTCTTGTGCAACATATCCAAAATATTTAAAAATCAAGCATGAATAGCAGAAAATATACATGCTAAAAATTCCCTTATCAATATATATATATATATATATATATATATATATATATATATATATATTGCTAAGAAAAGCAATTAAGAAACATGAAATGGGCATGAATACGTTGAAAACATATTTCTTTAAATTTGATTTTTTTTTAAAGGACGTCAACAAGAGAAAAATAATTGAAAATTACAAAAGAAGCGTGCAAATTGTTGAAATGCATTGAAAACATGTTTTTTGGATTTGTTTTGCTTTTTTTGGACTTCTAGCAACATATTTTAAGAAAAGGGATAAAAATTTGGTTATGATGATTGTCCCTCTTTTTATAACGCTTATGGTATAAAGTCTTGTAAAAGACTTTCTATAGTAAGTTTATAGAGAAAAATATGATGTTTTATTTTTTGAGATGGGTAAAATCGTTCAGGTTGTTGTAACCCATTTCTGGGTCCCCACATAAAAAATAATAAAATACAAAAAAATTCCATATTATCAAAAATATAACAGTGAAAAAAAAAAATACCAGAGCGCTCTAAAAATGTTCAAAAATTGATTGAGGATGTTCAAAAAAAAAAAAAAAAAAAAAAAAAAAAAAACAGAAGCCCAAAACGGTGCCGTTTTGACGGCACTGTAGGTCTTCTTCTTCCCCTGGACGCGCGAGGCAGGGGAAGAAGAAGATTTTTTCTTCCCCTTTTCGCCTAATTTCTTTCCTTCTTTTGCTCAAAAAGACGCCGAAATAAGGACACCACTTGCCGACCACTTTCCACGTGTTGGACGGGCGTTGGACGGGCGGCAGCACACCGGCCACCACCATGACGTCCCCCCCCTGTTTTTCGCCTATAAAAACAGGGGAGGAAGAGGAGAAAAAAAGGGGGAGAAGGGAGACGAACCGAGATAAAAGAGAAGAGAAGAGAGAGGGCAGAGAAGAAGAAGAAGCAGCAGGGAAGAAAACGAAGAAAAACAGAAGAGAGAGAGAGAGAGAGAGAGAACCACCGCCGACCTCTGCCACCGTGCCTCCGCCGCCAGCAGCACCACCGGCAACGCCACCGCAGGTAATGTCTCGCCGCCCCGTCTCCTTCATCGTTTGCCCGCCTCCTGTTTTCGGTTGCATGCAGAACGTGAATTAATTCACGTTCTGCAGCTGAAGGAGGCTGGTTACTGTGCTTAGGCACAGTAACCAGCCCATTTGGTAATGGGCCGGGATGGCCCAGCCCACTAATATGGGCCGGGTCCGGCCCATTTCAATCCATTTCAAATTTTTTTTTTATATAGAATTTTTACAATTTTTCCAGCACATGTTTTTATCAATTTTGCTTAATATCGGTCTGTATTTTACATCGTAAAAATATAAATTCGGTATTAAAATACCCGGTTTTCGTCCCGCGGTACTGTTCACACGGCACTATTCACATAGTACTGTTCACACAACATAAAAAATCAAAAATATTTGTTTCATCATTTTATAATTTTTCCGCGTCATTTTTATGTCATTTTGATTAATATCGGACAATATTTTTATGTCGTAAAATACAAATCCGGTATTAACATACCCGGTTTTCGGCAAAAACCTTCCAAAAATACAAAAAAAAAACAATTAAAAAAATTGTTTTTTGTGCATACGGCCAAGTGTCTCAAAGCTAAAAATTCATATTGTATTTTTCATACACCAAAAAAAATGTTTTAGCATGCATTTTGGCTTTAATAACCAGTTTATTAAAGTCAAGAGAATATTGGCCAAAATTTCAAAAACAACAAAAAATTTTATTTTGTTTATCTTTTAATATCCGGGGTATGACATTATACGTAATACATATTCCGGGTATTTAAATTCTGGATATTTAATTCTTTTTTTTAGACAATAGAACCTGGGGTATGACATTACATGTAATGCGTATTCCGAACAATAAGAAACCACAACACAACCTTAGATTTTATCAGACATTAAAACAATGCAGCCTACCTTAGGTAGGGCGTAGTTGGGTGCTAATACCTTCCCTTTACGCAACCAGTCTCCGTACCCGATCTCTAAAGACCAGTTAAGGTTCCTAGTAACCAGAATACTAGGTGGCGACTCCCAGTCCATATTTTCACTTGTAGAGACTAGAATTCCTTGTCTCTCCCCATTTTTCCAGGAATAAATATTTCTGATTTTTCCTTGAGGGTGGATGATCGCCGCACCGCCGCACACGTGCGACAGAATGGCGACTCCACTGGGGACCTTGTGGACTAAGCTTTGTTGTTGTCTGATTATTGTGTTTGTTGTTGTGGTTTGCGTGTTTATTTTTTAAATATGCATTTCCTTTATTTATTTCTTACGCGCTTTAATTTCTGTACATATTTGTTCATGTATTGTATAGAACTGCCTCATGCATCACATGCTTTATATTTTTCAAGCACACACAAGCTTCTAAGTTAAGTGGGGAATTAACGATCTGCCTTTGACTATTGGTCGGGTTCAGATGCGTGAAACACCCAACTCATATCTGAGAGCCTGCTTGGTAATGGTGGGCATACGTGCCTTAACTGTTCTTTGCAACGCCCCCATACTGCCTTTACGAAGGACGTCACTGGGCAGATATGAAACCCTTTTGAGACCAGGTAGAAAACCTATTCATGAATAGACCCTGTCTTTAGTTGGTATGCGCTATCTTTCTTTACAGAATATGTCATACAAAAAAAAAAAAATATCATGTCACCCCTTTGAGGGGCAAGTGCATCATATAAATTACATGTTCAAACATTTAACATGCATACATGCCAGATCGAAATATAGGTCCCCAAAAAGTCTACAACACCCGACTTCGAGCAAGAAACATGGAAGATGAAGAACGTGCTCAACGTGAGGCCTATTTGCACGACGAGTTGGAGTCTCTGAAAATAAGTGTGGCTCACCTCACTAGCTTACTCAAGCAAACATTAAGAAATACCTCTGATGAAGGTCCTTCTAATCGACCGATCACCTTTGCTCCGGCTCCTACTACAGTTCAGCCTGAGGAAAGAATGAGCGAACATGGTCAAGAACCTCAACAAAATCCAACATTTGTGCAGTCAACGACACCTGCACCATCCCCAACAGTCGTGAAGGCATCTGCTAATGAGTCCCATAAGGCTAAGTCATCTGATAGCATTGATCAAGCTAAGATAGAGGCGCTGGAAGCCAGACTTAAAGCCATTGAAGGGATAGACTTATATGACCCGGTCCGGGCAGCAGAGATGTGTTTGGTCCCAAATGTGGTTGTCCCAAAGAAATTTCGTGTTCCTGAATTCATCAAATACAATGGAACACAATGCCCCATGACTCATCTCAGGTCCTACTGCAATAAAATGGCTGAGGTAGTACATGATGAAAAACTACTAATGCACTTTTTCCAAGACAGTTTAAGTGGGGCAACTTTGAGTTGGTACATGAGATTGGATAACACAAAAATTCACAACTGGAAAAATCTTGTGGATGCTTTCGTCAAGCAATACAAGTACAACATGGACATTGCGCCCGACAGAACCAGTTTGTCCAATATAGAGAAAAAGGATAAAGAAAGCATAAGGGAATATGCTCAAAGATGGCGAGAATTAGCTGCTCAAGTACATCCCCCACTTCTGGACAAAGAGATGGTCTCTTTATTTGCCAATACACTCAAAGCACCATATTACGAACATATGATGGGTAGTTCAGCCCAACAATTCACTGATGCTGTGATAGTGTGTGAACGCATAGAGCAAGGTGTCAAGAGTGGTAGAATTACTGCACCAACTGAGAAAAAAGGCGTTGAAAGGAAAGAGGTTCACCATGTTGAAGATGGCTACAAGGGTAAAACAAATACATCCCAAAATTACCATACTCCATTCCAAATTGCCAACATTAGAAAACCTGAACCCCAAAACTTTCAAGCCAAAAGCCAAATTGGAAATTTCCAAAGGGTTCAAGAACAACTACCTCCACTACCGTTACCCCTGAATGAGATGTATCAAAAGCTATTAAGCATCGGGCAAATAGCTCCAGAACCTCTAACACCTCTGCAGCCACCTTATCCTAATTGGTACAAGCCAGAACTCAATTGTGAATACCATGCCGGTATTACTGGGCATAGCATCTATACCTGCAACGCCTTCAAGAGAAAGCTTCTGCAATTAATCAAGGCTGGGTGGATAGAATTGGAAGATGCCCCCAATGTGAATACGAACCCGTTGCCTAATCATGCTTGAAGCATATTAGGATGGAATGTTTGGGGAATTGGAAAGCATCAATGGTCCAGCATGATAGTTTGAATTTTGTAGAACTCAAATTTTGACCGTGGTGTTGTTCCGCATTGTCTTTGAGTCCTCTACTCAGAGCTTTTGAGAGGAGGTTAGCCTATGAACAGATTCGCCAAATTAGAGGAATGAAGCCTGCTTTGTTATAGCCTTTTGTTAATGCTTTTGAACAAGACTTTCTCTGTTAATGAGCTTTTCTTGTGAAATAAGATCATGTGTTTTCTTGTGTTCACATCACACTCTTCTTTGTTGTTATTACATGTAAATAACATTTTGAGCGCAACTTTGCTCACAACACTACAACATGAAGAATCCTTTGGTGTTCCTTTCTTCCAAACCCATACATTAATCTCATATGTTTTTCAAGGATATTTTTTTTGGGACCTCCAAAGTGAGTACAAAAACAAAAATCGTGTTGATATTTGTCCAAAACAAATGCATTTTGAAAATTCAAGTGATTCCTTAAATAGGTACACATATACCTAGAAAACTTGAAAGAAAAAAGACAACAAAGATAAACAACACTATGAGGTGACTCAAAAGCTGAGTTTTATTTGACTGAATAAATCATTTGGCATACGCGCATGAAAGCAAGACCTATCGATCCTTAATGCATGAGTTTGAGATGAGGAAAGGCCATCTTTGATAATCCTTTCACAAGGCTAAAAAATATCCGTTGCAGTCCCATTTTGAGCCTAGTAATGTTTTTTAGAAATAACCTTGACTAGGATCACACCCCACACTGGGGGGCAAAATAATAGAGTTTTTACCCATCCAGACAAAGCAGTGAAGATGGGTGCTGGATTTGATCATGTAATTTTTAATCTTTCATTATCATCTAAATGAAGCAGTGATTGGTTAAGAAAAGAAAAGAAGAAGATCTAAAGGATCTAAAAGATTTGAGCTTCTCATACAAACAACTGATATGATTATGCTCAACCAAACAAAAATGGAGAAAACAAAGAGAAAAGCCCAAACCCGACACTGGGGGGCATGAAGACTATTTTGAAAAAAAACAAATCCAAAAGACAAAAGGTCAGCACAAGTGATCCCTAGTCTTGAAATCCCTTAAACACTTTTTGAGCCTGCAACATATCCATTTTCTTCGTAACCAATAGCCAAAGCCTACATTACATACCTGATAAAGCCCTTTCTGATCAAAGGCAAGCAATCTGGATAGGTAGGCAGTGCTTTCTCGTGCGGGTCAAATCATTATTCATGCAAATAAAATAAATGCTTTGAATCATTTCGGTTCTCAATAACCCTCAAATTGACATTTATTTAGTGACCAACCAGATGTCACCTTCATCTTTAAACAAAAGCAAAAACCTTTCATCACTTCAAAAAAACCTGTCCATAGAAATCACTTGAATTTTTTAGAACAAGTTTATTTTGAACCAATATCAAAATCATTTTTATGATTGGAATAACTTGGAAGTTCCAAAAATTTTGTATGAAAACATTTCATTGTACAAAAAACCCAAACTTACTTTCATATATCCTCACCCCAAACTAAACCCAAGTTGAACACTTGGGGGGCATGATCAAGCTGGGGGGGCAATCAAAAACACATGGTAGGGCTGACTCCATGATTCCTTTTCTAAGGAAAATGTCGGGCAAAATTGGTAACTCTTGAGATAAAGGGTGAAGGACAAAGATGTATGATGATATCAAACCCTTCCCAGAGGTCAAGATCACAATATGTAACCCGAGTAAGCAAAAGTGGAAAAGCCATCGAAGTTTACTACCAACACTACAACTTTTGAGAGAGAAGAAAGACACCATGAAGAAACGGGGGCCTATATTTCTCAAGTAAGTATACATGCATATCAATCATAATGCATTTGCTTTTAACATTGCCATATCAATGTTTCATCATCATTTCTCTTAGGTATTGCGTTTTATAACCTCACCTCCCTTTGAGTGCGCCTTTGAGCCCTCATCCCTTAGGTAGTGCGTTTTTTAACCTTACCCTTGTTTGAATGCGCCTTTGAGCCTTCACTTCCTTTTGAGTGTGCCTTTGAGCCCTCAACTCCTTTTGAGTGCGCCTTTGAGCCCTCAACTCCATCTTGAGTGCGCCTTTGAGCCCTCACCTCCTTTTTGAGTGCGCCTTTGAGCCCTCAACTCCTTTTGAGTGCGCCTTTGAGCCCTCATCCCTTCGGTAGTGCGTTTTCTAACCCTACCTCCTTTTGAGTGCGCCTTTGAGCCCTCACCTCCATTTTGAGTGCGCCTTTGAGCCCTCATCCCTTGGGTAGTGCGTTTTCTAACCCTACCTCCCTTTGAGTGCGCCTTTGAGCCCTCAACTCCTTTGGTAGTGCGTTTTTCTAACCCTACCTCTTTTTGAGTGTGCCTTTAAGCCCTCGCCATCCAATTCTTCATATTTTTTCTATCTGGGTAGGTCACCCATTACAATGAGACCACTCTTTACTTTTATGTTTGGGCAGGTCGCCCATGAAAATAGACCAATGTCAGCGTAAGTGTGTGGGCTGGTCACCCCTGAAAATAGACCACCTTAAGTATGTGTTGGGCAGCTCGCCCGTGAAAATATACCATCTTCAAAAACAAAGGGTTTGAACACACAGGATTTGGTTCTGGTTAGAGGGGATTGCCGAAAGGGATCTCAGTCTATCCCAACCACACACAGGATTTTGGTTTTGGTTAGAGGGGATTGCCGAAAGGAATCTCAGTCTATCCCAACCACACACAAGTTTTTTGGTTTTGGTTAGAGGGGATTGCCGAAAGAAATCTCAGTCTATCCCAACCACACACAGGTTTTTGGTTCTGGTTAGAGGGGATTGCCGAAAGGAATCTCAGTCTATCCCAACCACACACAGGTTTTTAGTTCTGGTTAGAGGGGATTGCCGAAAGGAATCTCAGTTCAGCCCAACCACACACAGGACTTTGGGTCCGGTTGAAGTTTTAGGTCAATCAAATTTTGAGATGACCAGTTTCGGAAGACCAATGTTATTTTATCTTTACAACACTTACTATGCACAAATCTTTGCTCCGTAAGCATTGTAAAGAGGGGGGCATCTGTTGTAACCCATTTCTGGGTCCCCACATAAAAAATAATAAAATACAAAAAAATTCCATATTATCAAAAATATAACAGTGAAAAAAAAAAATACCAGAGCGCTCTAAAAATGTTCAAAAATTGATTGAGGATGTTCAAAAAAAAAAAAAAAAAAAAAAAACAGAAGCCCAAAACGGTGCCGTTTTGACGGCACTGTAGGTCTTCTTCTTCCCCTGGACGCGCGAGGCAGGGGAAGAAGAAGATTTTTTCTTCCCCTTTTCGCCTAATTTCTTTCCTTCTTTTGCTCAAAAAGACGCCGAAATAAGGACACCACTTGCCGACCACTTTCCACGTGTTGGACGGGCGTTGGACGGGCGGCAGCACACCGGCCACCACCATGACGTCCCCCCCCTGTTTTTCGCCTATAAAAACAGGGGAGGAAGAGGAGAAAAAAAGGGGGAGAAGGGAGACGAACCGAGATAAAAGAGAAGAGAAGAGAGAGGGCAGAGAAGAAGAAGAAGCAGCAGGGAAGAAAACGAAGAAAAACAGAAGAGAGAGAGAGAGAGAGAGAACCACCGCCGGCCTCTGCCACCGTGCCTCCGCCGCCAGCAGCACCACCGGCAACGCCACCGCAGGTAATGTCTCGCCGCCCCGTCTCCTTCATCGTTTGCCCGCCTCCTGTTTTCGGTTGCATGCAGAACGTGAATTAATTCACGTTTTGCAGCTGAAGGAGGCTGGTTACTGTGCTTAGGCACAGTAACCAGCCCATTTGGTAATGGGCCGGGTTGGCCCAGCCCACTGATATGGGCCGGGTCCGGCCCATTTCAATCCATTTCAAATTTTTTTTTATATAGAATTTTTACAATTTTTCCAGCACATGTTTTTATCAATTTTGCTTAATATCGGTCTGTATTTTACATCGTAAAAATATAAATTCGGTATTAAAATACCCGGTTTTCGTCCCGCGGTACTGTTCACACGGCACTATTCACATAGTACTGTTCACACAACATAAAAAATCAAAAATATTTGTTTCATCATTTTATAATTTTTCCGCGTCATTTTTATGTCATTTTGATTAATATCGGACAATATTTTTATGTCGTAAAATACAAATCCGGTATTAACATACCCGGTTTTCGGCAAAAACCTTCCAAAAATACAAAAAAAAAAACAATTAAAAAAATTGTTTTTTGTGCATACGGCCAAGTGTCTCAAAGCTAAAAATTCATATTGTATTTTTCATACACCAAAAAAAATGTTTTAGCATGCATTTTGGCTTTAATAACCAGTTTATTAAAGTCAAGAGAATATTGGCCAAAATTTCAAAAACAACAAAAAATTTTATTTTGTTTATCTTTTAATATCCGGGGTATGACATTATACGTAATACATATTCCGGGTATTTAAATTCTGGATATTTAATTCTTTTTTTTAGACAATAGAACCTGGGGTATGACATTACATGTAATGCGTATTCCGAACAATAAGAAACCACAACACAACCTTAGATTTTATCAGACATTAAAACAATACAGCCTACCTTAGGTAGGGCGTAGTTGGGGTGCTAATACCTTCCCTTTACGCAACCAGTCTCCGTACCCGATCTCTAAAGACCAGTTAAGGTTCCTAGTAACCAGAATACTAGGTGGCGACTCCCAGTCCATATTTTCACTTGTAGAGACTAGAATTCCTTGTCTCTCCCCATTTTTCCAGGAATAAATATTTCTGATTTTTCCTTGAGGGTGGATGATCGCCGCGCCGCCGCACACGTGCGACACAGGTGACCAACCTGTATAAGAAAAATATGAATATTTCTTGAAATGATGTCATTGTTCTAGATGACCTATCTATTTGTGAAAAAAATTTTATAAAAATCAAAATTGTCTTGTTATATCAGATGACCTGCTCGTTTGTGAGAAAATTGAAATTTTTTCAAGATGATCTCATTGTACATCAAGATAGTCTTATTGCACCGGATGACATATGGTCTCATTAAGATGATCTTATTATACTAGGTGGCCTTTCTTCTTGTGAAAAATTTAAAACCCTTTCAAGATGGTTTCATTGTAGTAAATAACCAACCCATCAGTTAAAAAATTGAAGAATTTTCAAGATGGAAATGACTGATTGTTTGCTAATGCTAGACATGAATGATATGCCGTACAAGATATCAGTTTTGACATTAAACTACTTGATCTGTCATCTATCCACTGTTCATTTTCTTTCTCCTTTAAAACTAAAAACAGACCAGTCAAATTCATGGCTTTCAACTCCATCTTCCTATCAAAACATGCTAGTCTCGTACCCAATCAATGAACATGATCACAACCTACAATTCTAACTGCTCAGATCTTTTTTTTTTTGCCCCCAAAACTCTTTATAGATGTAACAAAATACCTTCCACACACTAGCTAAAAAATACAAGTTGTGTATATCCTCCACATGCTAACTACAAAGTTGGGCATGCTTTAGTCCTCAGCATCAATCAAGGGTCATCATCTCTTATTAAGTATCAAAGGTTAAGATATTGCTAACATACATCTTTAGATTCTCCCCTACTTACATATAAATCGTTTATCAAAATCCTATATCAGGAATAAAACCTTTAAATAAAGACATTGTAATTCTAGCCCTAATATTCACCTTCTTTCAATACTTCAAAATCCTTTTAACACCAACCTCTAACTATTTAACTAATAGAAGCCAACTCAATCCATTCTCACCTTTAACCATTTTACCTTAGTTTAAAAAGTTGTAACATTTAAGACATTAAAGCTTCAAAGAGATAAGGTCTAGTAAGATGAATGACTTTTCCACTTATTTCTAGTGTTGCAACTGTGTAGTACCTTAAGTTTTTTTTTTTTTTCTTTTTAGGAAATGAACATTAAAGCCTTCTAAGTATCAAGATTCACGTCGGAGGAGTTGAGCATATAGGTATAATTTCTCTCTTTAGCTTGTTCTGTGAGGTAGTGAGTTGATAATACCACATTTTAGTTTAAAATGATTTGTCATTCTAGGATTTATCTAGGCAAGGTCAATAATTGTTATGAACTCTTTCTAACACATATGTTTCTCATTATTGAAATAAGTTATTAACTATAAAAGAGAGCAATGGTGTGTCCATTTGTTTATTTTCTTTTCTTGACAATAATATAAGTTTCATCTAAGACAAGAAAGTTTTTTACTTTATTATGAGTTCCATCTTCATAACTAAATATGTTTTGTCATAAGATGTTTGTTGTTTTTCCATGCCATTTTAGGTATAACATGATATAGGTTTGCGAGGAGGGTCGTGAACTTAAAAAGAGATAAGGATACACATTGGTTAAAATCCATATTTTATGGTTAGAGAGGTTATGCTTAAGTTGTGAAGGTTAATAATGTGAACCTCATAGATTTAAAGATCTAGAAATCCATAGTCAAATTAATCATTCTCAAAAAAGCTAAATTTAGGCTTTTAATTGAGCTTGACACAATGATAACCTACACCAAAAATATAGAAATCAAACCTCCATCTAACACCTATAAAGAAAAGTTAACAAAAAGTATAGAAGATGTCATAATGCTTTATTAATTATTTGATAAGTAAGAATAGTTCAATAAAGAACCAAATCAAAAACATTCATCTCTCACATATAATAAATGGGACAATGATGTATTATCCAACTTAAAAAAATAATGTCTTATAAAATAATATTTATACTTGAAATAAAGTAAACCCTAGAAGACCTAATAGGCTAACATAAACTTAAATTAAAATAAGGCCCAAATTATCTTAAATAAAGCAACATGAATAATAATAATAATTTTTTTTGAAAAATAATGCTAAGTAGTCGCACAATATGGATAAGAAGAAATAATTCTTGAATGAAATCCTTGGTTGAAAAAAAATATTTAGCTGAATAAGTTATAATGCTGCCACCTGGATTCCAAAATAAACAAGAAAATAATTCTTTCAACCCTTTTATCTGGCTCACAAGCCATCCAAGTATCCAACCTCTAATGCTAATCTTCATGAACCACCAATAAAAAATCGCCTAAACCCTTTTAGAAGAGAAAGATTGTTATACATTTGAGTATTAGCTCTCTTTTTTATGTGTTTCAAGTATTTTTTTTTAATTAATGTAGTTTTTCTCTGTGTACAGAAAATAAAAGACATAAAATTTTATATATAGAGAAACCTAAAAACATATAAATGACAATAATTTATCTCTTAAATAATATCACATATGTTATTTCAGAATAATTCAAGAAATTTATCCAATCAAGTCTGTACTTGATTTTTTTCTCTAGGTCTAAAATTTTAATTCATGTATTAATTACATTCTAGTCCTTAACTTATTTACAATCAAGTCACACTTGATTAATCATCCTATTTTAGTTTCTCACCAGTGGTTCTTATGTGTGTGACCCATTAGATCCCCTAATAAGTTAGAACAAATATAAATCATAATTCTAAATAAAACAGGATTAAATCAATAGACAATCTAATTTATTATCAATTCAATAATTAATCAATTTATATTTGAAGATCAAATATAATATCTATAACTTGTTATGATCTTTTAAATACTAAGAAAGTCATAAATGATTTAACTTATTATTTTAATGACTAGTTTCTCAGTATAATTATTATTTCTTCAAAAAAAATATTATAATTTAAATATTATAACATGAAATATATTTGTTTTGTTAAATTATTTTTGTTTTTAACGTTATAGTTATTGATTTCTTAAATAAGTTGAATTTATTTTTAAATCTCATTTCACTATGATTTCACTAATAATACTTTTTGAGAATACATGAAATATTTTCTCTAATTCACCTAGGTTAATAAATCATCTTTTAATCACTCAATTATCTTCATATAATTCATGTCCTAAAATATATATGTTTGTTACCTTAATTAGGACAATGTATAATCAAAATAAAAGCATAATATTACTCAATTCAATTTTCAATTTACATCTTATAGTAATTTAAGAAATTTAATTCAAGCCAAATCTCATACTCAATACAAGTTTGCATGAATCACTAGATTCAATGCGTGTAGATAGGACTCTATCTTAACTTGTTTACACTTAAAATTCCATGGAACAATTGACAACAAAAATAATAGCAACAAACGTTATATAGCAAAAAAAAAAAAAAAAAATCTTGGGAACGTCTTTAACTTGACATATATATCACCACAACTATTAGCTCCATCTTCAGGACTGAGCCAGCCGGCGAATATCGAACGGGTATGCATCCGATGCAGATTGTGCACTGTAAGATCTCCTTCCAATAATTACGTTTGCTGCCTCAGTCGGGTGAAATGCATCCCAAAACACATATTGGTTTCTATTTCGGCATGGATTTTGTAAAGGTAGACATGTAATTTGGCCATTATTCCTCCCAACACCGCAACATCCAGCATTTGTAACCGTAAAACCTGAAATTAACAACCACAAAGCAAATTAAGCAGGTGGCCGGCAGGTCATCCCGGTGACCTGATGGTCAATCCAGTGACTCAACATCTCGGAGTCTGTCCCAGCCTGGATCACTGAAAAACACAGACTTCAAGAGTTTAATACGTTGAAAGCTAACGGGATATTTACCAAAAGTTGCAGGTCTGTTTATTATATCTTGAAAGATCCCGTAAGCATTGATGTAGATAAATCTCGCATCAGGAGTATTGCCGTTGAACTGAGCAACAAGAGATCTGAGCTTATTATTGAAAATCTGGTTGGCAGAATTAACTCTCTGAACACAAGTTCTCCCATCAGGACTATTTTGGGCCAATTGACTGGGGCTGCAGCCTATCTGACCCACTCCAATCAACACGAACTTCCTGGCTCCATAGTTGTACAAAATCTGCACCATATCAAGTAAACGTTAGTGAGTCCCAGAAAAATTACCTCTTCGTTTCTTGAAATAACACACCGAATTTATTTGAAGAAAAAAAAACTGACCTTTAACTGGTCAGTATATTGTTGGATAAGAACATTAGCATATTGCTCTGGAGTGTATTGGCGGCTTGATGAGTAAAACTGAGGCATGAAATAATTGTTAAGGTAATCATTGCTGCCTAGTCCAATTGAGAAAATGCACCTGCTTAGATAATTTGCTGCTGTGTCTTCATCCCCAAGTATGTTCACGATCTGTGAGACCGTATTCTGGTAGTTTCGTACTTGACCGCTAAAACTAATTCGATCTCCCTGGAAAAACCAAAGACTGGTCATTATATACCTAACAATCAAGCTATAAAATGAGTATTAATGATATATAATAAGTAGTTGGTTAATAATTACGAGTTGC
The DNA here is from genome assembly GCA_018804465.1 of Populus tomentosa. Classification (NCBI taxonomy): domain Eukaryota; kingdom Viridiplantae; phylum Streptophyta; class Magnoliopsida; order Malpighiales; family Salicaceae; genus Populus; species Populus tomentosa. The sequence goes on from CM031975.1 coordinate 5,114,034, forward strand.
TGGCCGGTTTCATCTCTAATTCCGGCAGCAGCAGATGCATAATTCACTCCTCCGAGTATAGCTCGGCCCCTTGCTGTAGCATAAGGTGGAATGTAGTTGCGGAAGCCCAGTTGCTCAGCTGTTTGAAATAGAGGATATATGTTAGCTGCACTCGTTCCTTTTGCTTTGACGACGACATACACACCATGGTATATATATACAAATAAAGAGTTGTAATTCAACCAAGTTTAATGTAAAGATATTCTGAGGTCAAACCTCTTTTTTTATAAAAAATAAATAATTAAATAAAATCTACTACTACTTTTGTAATATTTAAACATTTTAACATGTGGTGTGATGTATTGCTCAGATAAAATGCGGTTAAAACTGCAATTTTAAAAAATTTAAATTGTTTTTATTTAAAATTAATTTTTATATATATTTTTCGATTGAGTTCAAATGCAAGGTCAAATATACATGGAGAGTTAAGAGTAGTACTGAGAGAGCCGGGAGAGAAGCAAGAGCTGCTACTTACCAATGACATCAACCGTTGTTCTACCATTGGAAAACCTTCCGGTCGGTCCTCGAGGGAAGTCAATCCCATAAGGCAAATAATCAGCTCTAGCCAAAGATGAAAGCTGATTGTTATTGCCATTATCGACCAAAGAATCCCCGAAAATAAAGTAGCCAGGAACTTGCTGCGCTCTAGCCCCACATGGTTCTGAAAGCAAAACGACTGCAAAAATCACACCCACCACCCAACATTTCTCCATTAATTAATCAAAAAAGTTTGATATAAGGAATGATCAAGAAGAGGTAAGGGTGTGAAGTACTAGAGGACTAGGCTATGGAGGAGGTGTGTGTGATGAGTTTAAATGCAAGTACCATATATATATAGATGGGAGTGACATTGGAGATCGCGTCAAGAGATTCAAAAAAGGAAAGAAAGAGGGAAGCCATGGAACTAGTGGGTTATTGTTTTAGCTTTTACAGTTGAAGAAGGTGGTTAGCTGTATTAATATCACGCGGCTATGCATGGGAAAGGACGGCAGACAGCCGGATATCACTCTGCACGCACTGTGTGGATGATGTATTGCTTCGGTGACCCAACTTAGCTTTGTGTTTGAAAAATTTCAGTGTAAGGTTTGATTTATGTTTTTTTTTATGTTATCTAGAGAATATTGCTTACTAACAACAAGGTTATTTTTAATGATGGTATTGCAATCTTCAAATATAGTTTTTCTTTAATTCTATATCGTCTTTTTTGAATTGATTTAAGTTTGCGGATAAGTTTTTTATAATTACTAGCATTGATTTAATTATGAAACCTGAAAATATTGTAGATTAGTCTATAAAATACCAAATAAAACTTTCAAGTATAGTGCATCAGCTCCCCTCTCTCAGTCCGGATGTTCTTTTTTTATTATATATTTGTTAATATTTTTTATTTATTTGTTTTCTTTGTGATTTTTTTTATTTTTTATTTTATATATCTTGATTTTAACAATCTTCTAATTAACCCTTTTAATATATCAACTTCTTCCATAGAAAAAAAGAATTTTCACTCTGCACGCACGGTATTTCTAGTGGCATGGATCCCAAGAAAAGGAAGAAGAAAGCAATATTAATTAGGATTTGGGTATGCTTAAAGTGTTGGTTGAAAACAATTACTAGTGGCCAATAGTTAATATTTCTGTCGGTGGTGGACTTGGGTCATAATCCTGCAATCATTACTAATCATTGTCATTAAAAACAAACAATTAATCTTCTGGTTCGGTCTTGTTTTGGTGCTTCTCTATCTTGGTTGGCTCTCAGCTGCTGCGTTTTGTATGAACCCATTTTCGCCACCGAAATTCATACTTATAGATCAATGGATGTCTTGAAAATGTAAATGAATCATAAAATATGCTTATTAACAACCGAAATCACTTGGCAATGGGGATCATCGTGAATCAAGATTCACTAATGTTTCAGTAGTAGTAGTTGCTCCAAAAAGTCAGTGGACATATACAAGAACATGGTCACTGACTCACAGCTTCATGAAAGAGAAATACGACTACATAATTGCTGTATTTACTGCGTTGACTCGTGATCAGCAAGTTGCCACTGTTCTTGACAGAAAAATCAACCCTAAACTTGGACGTGGTCCAAATTAAAAGAAGGATATGCACGATGGAAACAGTACTTGCTAGGTCGATCGCATCTACCACCACCTTTTCCTATTCATTCACCATGCGTGCAATTGCAAACACTCTTCATTTCACATTTAGGGCACTAAATGAGCAAGGATAGATGGAGGCAGAACAAGATCATATCTTTGATAGGGAAACTGTACATTAATTAATATTGACGGTTGACATCATCGACATCCACTAATCCAATGGTGCATGCAAGGCTCATGAAATGTACCCATTAAACCATTAATGATAGTAGGTTGCTAAATTTAATGCTTGGGATTTCAAGTCATACCCAGTCACATGGGAGGAACAAGGCACAGTAAAGGCTAGAAGTCTTTTTTGTCCCTGTATCCCCAACGTTGATCAGATGTGTTGTCGTTTGGCGTGTAAAGGCTGCCTTGACAAAAGTCCCCTCTCTCTCTCTCTCTCTCTCTCTCTCTCTCTCTCTCTCTCTCTCTCTCTCTCTCTCTAGGCTGGGTTAATAATGGACTTGGATTAATATAAAAATAAAAAATATTATTATTATAATTTTAAAATTTAACTCGAGGGTCAAGTTGGGACCATGTCTAGGTCATAAATTGGATTGACCATTGATCTGAATCAATATAAAGACAAAACTAATTATTATTATGGTTTTAAAATTCAACTCGAAAGTTGATCCGGGGTCAAACTCGAGTCCTAGGTTAGGACCATTAATATAGGTTAACATAAGAAAAAAAAATTGTTATTATCCTAATTTTAGAACTTGATTAAGGGGTTACCTTGAGTTCAGCTCATGTTATGGGTTGGGTTGACCATTGACTCAGATCAATATAAGGATAAAAATAGTTATTATTATAATTTTAAAACCCAACCTAAAGGTTGAACCAGGGCTAAGCTCGAGTCACAGGTCGGGTTGACCATTAAATCGAGTCAATATAAGAATAAAAATAATTATTTTCTTGGTCTTTTAATATTTTTAAAGCATAATAATATGATTAAATTCCCTTAAAAGAAATTTTATTTAAATTACATCTAGGGGCTTTTTCAAATTTCCACTTTTTTAAAGCATAGTAAAATGAGTAAATTACCCTTATGAGCAAAATTTATTTAAAATGGCATTTAAGGGCTTTATTGTATTTTCATCCTGGTATTTTTAGTTATAATCAAGTTGACTAAGAAAAAAATTAGTATTTTAATAAAAATAAAATATTATTCAAAAAACAAAATTAGCTGACACGTGTATTGAATTAGTATTTTAATAAAAATAAAATATTATTCAAAAAACAAAATTAGTTGACACATGTATTGCATATAGCATCGCGTCCCCTACTATACAACACATGAGGTGGGTTTTGGTGGCCAAAGATGGCCTCCTTTTAATACTATTGAAGTCATCTTGGTGACCTCTGCTTACCTAGGCGGCGCATTGAGCTTCCGACCTATGGTTTGGCACCGACAACCTTTTATGTTTCTCCTTTTTCTCTCTCTCAACCTTGATTTTTATGCCTAACCCTTCAAATTTTCAAAGCAACCATTTAATTTGTTTTCCCTTCAAATTTGGTCCCTATCATTTTGATTATTATTTATTTTATTTGAAATAATTTACAAAATTAATTTTTTTTTATCAATTTCATCCTTTATTTTTTTTCATTTGTCATATTTGATCCTTATGCTTTTGATTTCTATTTTCTTTATTTGAGATAATTTTTTAAATTGATTTTTTGTGTGATTTCATCTTTAGTTTTTTTATTATTATTAGATTTGATCATCATTATATTGATTGTTATTTTTTTTACTTTGATTATTTTTAAATTTTTTTTATAAATTTCATCGTTCAACATTAAATTGGTTGGCAATTGAGCTTCTTAATTGAGCTTAGGTCTAGGATTTCATGGGTTAGGAGTTTAGAAGAATAAACCAGGTTTAAGAGATTTACTCGGGTTTGCTTGACTTTTGTTTTTCTTTCTTTAAGCTCATGTTTTTTTTTTAGTTTTATCATTCATCATTTATTTTATTTGGAGATTGGGCTCTGTTATTGGTTTTTTTACTAACAATATTTTTCACTAATTTTGAAAATGACTTGGGTTATCTCATGTCTTTTTATTTGTCGTTTCTTGTTAAATTAATTTTTTTAAAATAAATTTTATTTTAAAATTCAATTTGATTAATTAATGAAATATAAGCATGAGATTTTCATTTTATGATATTTTATTTGGTCTGCTTTTTAAGTCATTGCTCTAATAGTACATATGACCTCTTTTGATGTCATTATACAATCTTTATAATAGTGTTAGAACCATCTTGATGAACTCTTTTTATTTATAGGATGGTGTTCATGTTTTTAATCATGCCTTCTTTAAAATTGTTGGTATTGCCTAAATATCCTTTTATATTAGGAAAAATTTAACTCGACTTACGGCATAACACAAATCACTTATCTAGTAATTAATAATTACTATAAGGTTCTCCAAAACCTTAATTATTTTTACCTTCCTTTAGTTTTGAACAAAATCAGTCAAGAAGGTATCTCCCACTTAAATGTAAGATTTTATGGACTATTCTTTCTCATCAAAAGTTGCGCAAAGTTAATTAACAAGATAAAATCAAACAGTTTAAGTATAAATTATGATTCAAGTAGAACCTACAGCATAAATGCTTTGATACCATTCTCCAACCCATAAAGAAAAAAAAACACCACAAATAGATAGATGATTATGGTTTCAAATGAAAGTCGCGAAAAAGATAATTAATGATATATATATCATTAATTAACAGAGCATAGATGGGGGAGAGATCATACTAAATCATAGAATCTATTGGTCTAAATACATTTTTACAAATGCCTTAACATTTTGTTTTTCAATTTGATTCTTATTATTTATTATTTATTATTTTTTTAATTATTTTGTAAAAATTATTATTCTTTATAATTTCACCTTTTAATCAAAACATTATTATTAGTTTTTAAGTCAATTTTGACCCTCATTCTTTTTTTTTGGTCTTTTTACTAAATTGATTTTTCCTTTTGATTTTACTCTTCAATTTTGAGTTGATTTAATATTTCAAAACATTGATTTCATTCTTTAGTTTTTACATCAATTTTAATCTTTATTTTTTTAATTGTTATTTTTTTAATATACTTTTATATAATTAAAATTAATTTTTTAATTTTATCATTTAATATTTGATTGATTGAAATAAAACTTTATGATTTGTTTAAATTGGGTGTTTTGGATATAATGACCTGAGTCACATGTTTGAAAAATTAACACGATTTGTTTTATATATAAAAAAATGGCTTTATAACTCTCTTGATTAATTTATTAGGTTGTTTTGATAAAATATCACATTTTAAAAGTCATGAATTAGCTAGAGATTTTATTATCTTATTTTATCTTACGACTTTAACTTTACAAATTATTTTTAGCCGAGTCACAAAATTGTGCAGTATTTTAATCCAAACCGAATCAAAATATGATATAGCTGAATGGGGACGCCATCCAATATTAAGTAATACTCTAAAACGTGTGAGGAAAACACTGTAACTTTCCCCACGCCTCCTATATATTAGTGATTAAAATCTTTTTTTTTAACGCCTTTCACTTTCTCATTATTAATATATTATATTATTAATATATTAATATATTATTATTATTATTATTATTTAACTGTCTTATTCTTTTTTTTGTTTTTATTTATTTTTTGTTTTTTTAATGAATTTTTTTTGTTTGATTTAATTTGTTAATGTTAATATTTTTTATTTAGTTATCAGACTTTCATAGTACGGATCCTGGGTTAACCTGATTTGACAAGTTAATCCGGATTTTTTTTCTTTTTAATTATTTTTTTCGTTTAGTTTAGTTTGTTGATGTTAAATTTCTTTTTATTTAATTATCAAACTTTCATGACACGTATCTTAGCTTGACGGGTTAACTTGGTTTGATGGGTTAACCCAGTTAATTCTAGGTAAATCCGCCAATTTTTTTTTTTCTATTTAGTTATCAAACTTTCATGATGCAAATTCCAGGTTTAACGAGTTAACCCAGTTAATTCAGATTTTTTTCTTTTTAATTAATATATTTAATTATCATACTTTTATGACACGACCTTGCAGCCAGACCTACATCCAAGGCTATTGGATCTGGTATTACAACCACATCCACTTAAATTTAGGTCATGCAAGTTTAATATTATTAATATTATAAATATTACTCTTAGTTCAGGCATTGCAGCTAAACCCAAGACTCTTGGGTATAGCTTTACAGAAAGACCTAATATTTTTAAATTTTATTTTTATATATATATTTTTTATATAAAAAAATATGACCCGCGCCATTGTGCGGGTAACTAATAGTCTGTATACTTAATAAATTAATTCAGCTAAGCCCATGAAACTGATTAGTGGACTTAAATCTGCAAAAGAACTTTTAATTTTAATTTTAGTTTTTTGTTTTTGTTAGCCTTTTAGATTACTAAAACTTAAACTTGCTATAAGAGCACAGCTCATTGTCAGCCACATAATAAATCGGACTTGTGCAATTTATTTCCCTAAACATTTTGCCAGCTGGAAAGGTAAAGTGGGCCATGATGGACCTGCAAGACGATGTCCACTGTGCCCAAGTTTGAAAATGGGCAGAGTCCAACTAGCCCACTTATCTTTTGTATCGGGCCGTGTCATTTGCCAAAAACTAAATAAAATACTAAATTATTATATATTATTGAAAACTCATGGGAATAAACTTCCATCAATTATATATATATATATATATATATAAAAGATATGGGATTTATATTATCTTTGATGAAGATGGAAACACATATAGAGATTAAAAATATATTTTTTATTTAAAATTATTTTTGACTTCAGCATATTAATTTAAAAATATAAAAAATAATTTTAAATAAAAAATTAATTTTTTATATACAACTATTTATATCTTAATCATTTATTGTGTTTTGCTGGTTCTCCATCTGCTAGATGGTGAGTGTAATGGGAATTGTTATTTATTACAACAAAATGCTTTTGGCTCGAAGAGAAGAGAATTAAGAAATAGAAATTATTATATTAGTAGCCAATGAGCTTATTTCAGCTATCATTAATTTCTTAATTTCCCTTCAAGAAATTATGATATTAGTCTATGTTGGTAAGAAAAAAGATGTTATAATAGTGATTATGATTTAAAATGTTTTTTATTTAAAAATATATTAAAATAATATATTTTTTATTTTTTAAAAATTATTTTTAATATTAAAACATCAAAATAATCTGTAAACATAAAAATATCATTTTTAACAAAAAAAATTGAAAACTTGAGAAACCACGATTTGCATCATGCATTTCAAAACAAGCCCTATAGCTAAGAGTATAGTTTGAAAGTTTCATGAAAATTTATTTTTTTTTATGTTTTTAAATTGTTTTGATTTGATGTATTTTAAAATCCAAAAGAATAAAAAAATAATTCATAATTTTTTAAATGTTTATTTATTTATTTATAGATGTTTATTCATTTTTAAAATATTTTTTCTACCTAATTACTATTTATTCATGATAGATTTTTTCTGTATTTTCTGCATGATTTTATTTTATTTTGAAAATCCAAATAAAAAATCTGAGGAAAGACATAAATTTTATGTAAAATTAGAAAAGCTCAAATCTATAAAATCATTTTTTTCATAAGTTAAATTGAAACACCATACATATGAAAGAAAATATTGAAAGTAAGTAAGAAATTATATTCATAATTTTAACCTTGATTGAATAATATTACACCACCTTTTAATCTATAAGATCAAAATGATCAAAATTGTAAATAATATTTGTTAACAATTTGTGATATTGAAAATAAGTAATAAATTAACAAAAATATGTTAATAAAAGTTTTATTTATTTTGTTCTTCTTAAGATAAAATAAAAGAACTTGGAGTGTAAATAAATGTTTATTTTGTTCCACTTTTAATTTTTTTAATATTTAACTAATTTTCAATTTTTTAATAAATTTTACATTTTTAAAAATCAAAACCAATAAAAATCTAGCATGTGTCACTCCTCTCCTTTAAAAGTCAAAATTATAGGAAAAAAATTGACTTGATCATGAATGGAGGGGTCTTTGTGCCTAACATACCAGATCATAGGAGCCCCATTGTCCAAAGTGAAATTAAAGGTGTGTTTATAAAAAATTGATAGCATATGTACCTCTAATGTCAATAAACCTTGTAAATGTTTTTAATGCCTCTCTATAAAATTTATTAAAATATGGCACACAAACCATATATTCTAGTGATTTATATTATAATTCATTTTAAAATATTTGTTCTATATTATTATTATTATTATTATTATTATATTGAGAATTTCTATTGAAATGATATTTGTATATTTATATAACATCTCCATCTAATTTTTTTAATATGTTTTTTTTTAACTTTAGATTGTTGTTAGAAAAATATGTATACATAATAAAATTAATAACTAGATAGTTGTCCGCGCTATGCTGTGGGTTGAATTAATTTTTATTTTAACATAAAACAATATCCAGGTGTCGTTAATGTGTTTTTAGAAGAAAAACAATTAAAACTATATAAGGATTGACTTGATGTTATCTAGTCGACTTGGTAGGTTCAAAGACAACCTAGATAATGAATAAAAATATAGTTTAACTAAAAAAATAAATATGATATTGTTTTTTAACTATAGAAATGACAACATATTAAATAGATCTAGATCAACTTAGGTTAAATTGTCAAATATGCTATTCAAGTCAATAAACCCTAATAACCTATAGAAAGCAAATAAAAAAAATTATTCAACCCAATGTTAAAATTGAAAACAAAATTCAACTAAAAAATAAGTTAAGTTGATTCAGGTTAACCTTCCAAACCTGGGTCATGAGACTGAAATAACCTCATAAAAAGCCAATTGAAACAAATTATGAATTTTAATTCACAATCAAATTAATCTTGAAGGATGAAATAAAAAAAATATTGAAAAAAAAACACAAAAAACCACCAAAGTCAACCAAACAAACTTATTCAAGTCATGAGATCACGATAACTTCATAGAACATAAACTGAAACAAATTATGAAGTCTAATTTCCAGTTAATTTAATATTACAGGATGAGATTAAAAAAAATCAACTAAAAAAAAGAAGGAAAGAAACTCAAGTTAACCGAACTAACCCACAACCCAAGATATAAAAGCGTGATAACCTCATAGAAAGTAAATAAAAAACAAATTATGAAGCTCAATTTTCAATTAACCCAATGTTTAAGGATTAAATTAAATAAAAAAGGACAAAAATGATCACCCAAGTCAATATAAGTAAACCTGTTAAACCCGAGTGAGGAGACTAGGATAACTCCATAGAAAGAAAAAAAATTAATATAAAGTCCAATTCCCAATCAATCCAATATTGAAGGACAATATTTTAAAAAAAATCAATTAAAAAAAAAACCCGAGTCAACCTGGATACTTTGTAGAACTTGTGACCTAATTCGTGAGATCATGATAATCTCATATAAAGCAAATCAAAAGATAATGATGATTATGAAGTCTAATTCTCAATCAACTTAATATTGAAAGATAAAGGTGAAAAAAAATAAATGTAAAAAATAGAAGAAAAAAAAAACCTGAGTCAACATGGCTAACTTGCAAAATTCAAAACCCGAATTATAAGATCGACATAGCTCTATAGGAAGTAAATCAAAATAAATTGTGAAGTTGAATACCCAATAAACTCAATATTGGGGGATGAAATTAAAAAAACAAACAAACATATATTGAAAACTAAAAAAAAAAAAACAAAAGTTCTCAAATGTTTTATTTATTTTTTAGGACCAGTGTGTAAAATGCTTTAGCATTTCATTATTCACTATTATAGTGAAAATGCCAAGGAGTTTTTGTATATTATTATATCGGTGACCCATGTTGTGTTGCGAAGCCTGTCAAAAACTTTTGAGCACAAAAGAGATGCTTAGACGACAATAACATTTATAAAGAAGCAAGCAAAACCTAATACTAGAGTCATTCTTGACTAGATCCAATAAGAATGAGTAGTCTAATAATCCGATTTAAACTATAAGTAACGATAGTAGATGAACCATAAAAAAGTTTTGGCAACAATTAACCAAACCAAATGAGCCACTAATATAATACAAAGAAGGAAAGGAAAAAAAATCATTGGCAACCAACTATCACTTTATTGTGGACATCGCATATCACAAAAAAAGCTTGTTGAAACGGCTTAAACCCGACCATAAAATTATAGACAATAACATAAGAAGAAGTCATATGGGTCGTTAGAGCAACATCCCAGAAAAGAAAATTGAACAAAACAAAATGAAGTGAACATCTGTCTAAATGAAGTGAGCATCTGTCTATATTCAATAAATTAATTCTACATGGGCCTAGATAATGGGATTCTATTTTTGTGTCCCCTTAAGACATTATGAAAGATTTGACAAATAAATTGGTGGGGCTGTGTTGTGCTATGTCAATTTTCAGAGTATAAATTTTGATGTTAGGGATAAACTTAACAAAGAATAACAAATAAAAAGACATAAGATAACCCAATTAAATAAATAAATAAATGATATAACCAAGGTCATAAAAAGCATTAAAAAAAATAGAGCACAATATCTAATTAAATAAATATTGAAGAATTAAATAATAAAAAAATTAGCTTAAAAAAACTAAAAAAATACTAAATCAATCCTAGGCAAACCTGATGAAGCTAGGTTGATTTTCAACATGTGCAACCCATGAAATCTTAGACACAAGTTTAACAAAGCTCAAATCTAAACCAATTAAATATTGAAGAATTAAATCAGGTAAAAAAAAAATATTGCTCTTGAAAATCATGCAAAGCAAAAAAAATAATAATTAAAGGAATGATAATGAAATCTATCAGGAAAAAAAATTTAAAGAGGGTTGAATTGCAAAAAAAAATGGAACTCTAAAAATTATCTTAGACTACAAAAAATAGCAATAAAAAAAAAGATGATCAAATTTGACAAAGAAAAAAAATTGAATTATGATTAAATCGAAAGAAAAATCTAATTCCATGAATTATTTTAAAAAACATATAACAAAAAAGGACTAAATAAAAAAGAAATAGAAGTTTAGTGATTGACTTGAAAAATCAGGTGGCAGGGCACAAATACCAAGGAAGAAAAAGAAAATAAAGAATAAAACAATGGTTGCTAGTGACAAACCAGACCTCTAATTAGTGCACGCACCACATATCTAGAGACAAGACATAAATAAGATGTTGAAGCCACTCTAGAATGACCTTTTTGACCACTGGAATCATTAGTATATGCCATTTGAAGATGGTGGAGCAGTTAATGTGTGCCTAACACACGTTGGTCTTTTTTTAATTATTAAAATACTCAAATGCCCCACCCGAACCAATTAATTACAAAACATGCAACAATGTCACACAAATACCCTTTAACATGAGGTTAAATTATTTGACACCAAGGGTGTCAAGGTCTTTTTACTGTGTAACAATATTAAAAATAACGAAAAGCTCACCTATTTACCTGTTAGTTTTTTAAAAAAAACTTTTAGGGTAAAAATGTTATTTTACTGCTTATTATTAATTGAAATTATAAAACTAAACCTAAGTAGAAGTTCAAAAATTAATTTCTTTTAAGGGTAGTGCTATAAAGTACAATTCAAATGCAAAATACCTATTCTACCCCCAATCAATCTTAGAACACCAAAATTGTCCCAATACAAAGATTGTTTTACCCCTAAACACATGTCAACAAGCTCCATTTTTTTAAAAGCCAAGAAGGAGAAAACATTGTTTCTATGCACATTGAACTATGTCTAGGTGAACAATGTTTTCTCCATCTCTCTCTCTCTCTCTTTTATTTTAATAATAAGTTATGTAATACAAAAAAAATATATTAATTTGTTAAAATATTTTCATTTTATTATTATCTAAATTTATCTTTTGTATTCCAAAAAACAACAATAAATATAATAAAACACTATTTGCGAACCATGTTAAGCAACTAAAACTAGAGACTTTTACAAGTGTTTAGGTATTTAGGGATGGGAGGACTACTAAGTGACATATATATAAGAAAAGCTAAAACATGTGGGGAAAACTTTGTAGCTTTCCCATAAAATACTATGGATTGCTATAATGTTTCCGCACATTGTTTTTTCCCCATTTGAACACATAATTTTTTTTCCTTTCCCTTTTCCTTTTGTTTTATTTTGTTATGACTTTTTTTTCAAAATTATTTTTGTTGATTTTATTTTTTAATATTGAAATAATTAAAAATTTAGTTTTGTATTTTTTTTTTCTTTCTATGAGATTAACATTGTTTGTGGGTTTGTCGAGATAATCTAGCTAGGTTGCTCTAGTTTATAGATTTGATGGATTTAAAATAAAATAAAATTGAACTTAACTCTTTTATAGTCTATTTGTTTTCTCATATTATTAAAAAAATAGTTTTAAAGAAAAACCATGTTATTAAACTTTATGAAATAAAAAAAATTAAAAGATGTGGGGGAAACCAGTGTTCACCCAACACCCATTACAGTGTGGATTACAATAGTAATCCACAATGTCTTGCTTTTATTTTTTTTTGTTTCTGAATTTTTGTTATGATTTTTTTTTCAAATCTATTTTTATCGATTTTATCTTTTAAAATTGAGATTGTTGAGAATTTAGTTTTGTAATTTGCTTTTTTTTTTTTCCCCTTTATATGAGATTAACATGGTTTACATGTGTGCTAAGGTAACCCAGATTGCCTGGTTTACGAGTTTGGTGGGTTGTCTTTTTTTTTTTAATTGAATTTGATTTTTTTTATAGTCTATTTTTTTCTCATATAATAATAAATATTTTTTTAGAGAAAAGTCATATTATTAAAGCTTATAAAGTAACAAAAAATTAAAGGGTGTGAGGAAACCACTATTCACCCACACACACTGCACTATGAATGACAATAGTAATCCATAATGTTTTATTTTCTTTATTTCTTCCTTTTATTTTTGAATTTTGTTATGATTTTTTTTTTCAAATTTGTTTTTGTTGATTTTATCTTTTAATATTAGGATGGTTAAGAATTTGACTACATAATTTATTTCATTTTATTTTATCTTTTTATAAAGTTAGCATGATTTGTGGGTTTGCTAGGGTAATCTAGGTTGCCCTGATTTACGGGTTTAGTGGGGTGTCTTTTTTTCTAATTCAACTTCACTTTTTTACCATTTATTTTTTCTCATATAATTAAAAAATTAGTTTCAGAAAAAATTTATATTATTAAACTTTATAAAGTCCATGAACCTATTCACAAATTTGGCTTGTTGATTTAGTTCGTGGGCCTGACAAGTTTAACTTTTTAAAATTAGTTTTTTTTTTAATCTTTAGATACTAAGTTAATTGAGAATTTAGTTTCATAATTGGTGTCGTTTTGCCTTTCATAAGGTTATCGCAATCTAAACAAAATCTCAATATTGGGTTGATGTTTGATTTCGCAATCATCTATTTTTATCCGGGTTACCCTAGCAAACCCCCAAATCATGCTAACCTTATAAAAAGGTAAAATAAAATGAAATAAATTATGAAGCCAAATTCTTAACCATCCCAATATTAAAAGATGAAATCAACCAAAACAAATTTGAAAAAAAAATCATAACAAAAAATAAAAAAGAAAAAGAAAAAAGAAAGAAAATAAAACATTGTGGATTACTATTGCCATTCATAGTGCAGTGTGTGTGGGTGAATAGTGGTTTCCTCACACCTTTTAATTTTTTATTACTTTATAAAGTTTAATAATATGACTTTTTTAGGTTAATGTTCGATTTCGCATTCATCTATTTTTATTATCATATAGTTAAATAAAAAATAGTTTCAAAAACAAAAAACAAATTTTACTCCTAGTGGAGTCTATAACTCAGTTTATAAATTTGGTGTATGAGCCTGACTTACCTGATTCATAGGTTTGACAAATTTACCTATCGATATGATATGCTTTTTTTTGCCTTTGGTCTTTTAATTGTTTTTAATTTGTTTTCTATTTTATCATTTAATATTGTATTGGTTGGGAAATGAACTGCATTATTGATTTTATTTGCTTTCAAGGGATAATTGTCTCAAATAAATCTCTATTATTAGGTCGGTGCTCAATTTAATGAATATTTATTTTTATCATATAATTAAATATAATTTCTTTTTATATAAAAAAAGTTGTTAAACTCAATAAAGTCCATGACTTGGGTCATTAAGGGGTCAAGGTCGATCCAATCTATTATTGTCTTAATATTTTCTTAAAAAATTATCATCTTGAAGTTTTTTTAAAAAGTTAAGTCATGTTTTTTATCGTTTATCAAGGTTATCTATGAACCTATGAAATCAATTAATTTAAATCGAGTTAGCTCTCACACGGTTTAATTAAAAACTTGAGTTAGATAAATAGTTGAGTCTAGATATTTCAAAGTTAATCCATTTAATCATGCTTAATAATACTGTTAAAAAAATTCCTTGTGCTCTTAATATTTTTATATATATTTTTTAAAAATTGGTCTAATATGCGGCGGAATGCGAAACAATATACCTGTGTGTGTGTGAAGACAAATTCATAAATAAATTTCAGGATGGATCCTATATTTATATGAAATGAAAGGTAAAATTCGTATTAGACTTAATAACTTCTCACAGGGAATTTATAAAGCACTTGAAGGATAATCATTGACTTAATTCGTGTCTATGAGAACTAAATATAGGAGCTACCAAATAGGAAAGCACAAGTATTACTTTGACTGAAAATCCGTTGGAGTAATAAATCTCAATCCCTCGATCACTCTCTCAGTATTTGCACGCAAATATTAAGATAATCTTCTCCAAACTTATCCATAAATCTCTATTTATTTTAGCTTTTTAAAAGAGAAAGAAAATCCACAATTTCTTACCATAATAATAAGAATTAAGAAAAGAAGAAGATATATTACATATTGTCGTAGGACGATGTCGGGCTGGCACGTTTGTGTGCCTTCTAAGAGATATTATTGGGAAGGAAAATATTATGAATTTAATTATAAAATTATGATTAAGGTTAAAGAGTTGCCATCTAGTATTATAATTAATATGAATCCTATGGTCTGCGAGAATTCGTATAAAGAACTAGTTGTATATGAGGAAGACGCATCACCCTTAGTGTACCCTACTTGAGGTAAGCTGTATTGTTGTTTGATTGTTTTTCTAAGTAAAATTTTTATTTATTGATCTTTTTCTAAGGTCCAAGACAGATCTCTCTTCTTGAGAAAGTCTCTACCTTACTAGGTTCAATCCTAAACATTCTAAAGTCTGGATTTTAGAATCACATTATTTTATACTTCATATCTTTAATACTTGAGGGTATACTCTACTATGTAGTTTTTCACCCTTTCAAATATTAAAAGTCTACATCTAAACCCTAATATAAAATAAACAAAATAATTGGTAAATAGTTTTTGACATTTTGGCCAAATCCTAATGGATAATCATAAACTGGTTACGATATCTATTTTGCATTTTAAAACATGAGAAATATGTAATTTTTGTTTTTTGTTTTATGAAAATATTATTGGAAAAATTTTAGGATTTAATCGTATGCATAAAAATAAAATATTTTTTTTTTGAAAGAGGAAATTAATTTAAAATTTTTGAGATTTTTTTATTTTATTTTTTTTAAAACATTTCAGAGAAAACCGAGTATTTTAATACTGGATCTGTAACTTACAGCCGAATCTATATCTTACAGTATAAATATATAGCCCAATATTATGCTAAATTGATAGAAAAACATGTAAAAAAATCACAAATTTTTTGAAGGGATTTTTTATATTTTTTAATATTTAATATTATAATATTATTTATTAATATATTATTATTATATATAGGGCTGAGCCCGACCTAGCCAATTAGGTCGGACCCAACCAGGTTGGGTTGGGTTGCTAGCAGCCCAATAGATCTAGCATTTTCTCTCTGTTTTTATTTTTTTTGGATGGGTTGGACTCGGCCTAGCTATTTGGGCTTGACTGGAAACGGGTCCAGCCCACCAAATTGAGAGAGAAAGCACCATTTGCATGCAAATTGCTATAAGGTAAGTTTCAAAGGGAGAAAAAGAAGAGCAACCTTGCTTGGCTGGAGGTGAAGAGAGGCTAGTAGAGGAGGTAAAATTTTTTGCATGCATTCCTGGTGTTGTAGGGAAGGTTGTGCCCTATGGCCGGAAGAGGTGGTGATGCTGGAGGTGGACAAAAATAGGCAGAAAGTGAGGCTGATAAAGGATGTGAAAATAAACTGGGGTAGAAATGATTTTTTTGCTAACTGAAAATAAATTGATTTCTTGATGCACAGGCCATGAAATCCACCTCTAATTATGGGGGATGAAAAATAGATATTTTATCTTTAATGGTGTCAAATCTTGATCCTTGGTTTGATTGGAAAGGATCCCAACCGTTGGTTCAAATCATGGCCTGAAAAAATTGGCTGCTAAAGGTTGGTCGGGTTGGTCACTTTAGGTCAACGATGCAGCTGCTATGGTGTCAATAAGCCTAAACAGACCATACCGTGGTGTAGAGAAATGTCAAGTGACATGCAAAATAGCTTCCCTAAACTGTCATTTCATAGAAAATTGAAGAAAATAAACAATAACTAAAACGACATCATTTTGGTAAAGTTCATTGCGGTCTTTAATTTTTGATTTATCTCATCTACACTCCTGATTGGTTTCAAACTTTAGATGCTACACAATTTAGTCCCTGGAAAACTTCAATTTTAGCCCTAGATTTCGACGTATTTTTCATTTTGGTTCCGAGTCTCGAATTTCTTCAATTTAACCCCTAATTAACCATTAAATTTTAAATATTTTTCAATTTTAACCCCTGATTTTAATCAATTAGGTCCTTATAGCTCAACATCTTTTACATATGGTCATTGAGTGTAAATTTTTTCAATTTAATCCCTAATTGACCAAAAAACTTTGATTTTCTTGTGATTTTGCCGATAATTTCAATCAATTAACTTGATAAAATTAAATTTGATCTCCTAACATTCTAATCTTTTCAATTAAGACCAAATTGACCTCCCAAACTTAATTTTTTACCAATTGAGCCATTAATAAAATTAATTTGATCCATTTAAAGTATAATTAAGTTCTTACATCTAATTAAATCCTTCAATTGGACCCAAATTAACTCTTAAACATAATTAAACTTTAATTTGATCAATGATTAAATCAAATGGCATATTAAAAATTTAATTGTGTCATTGAACTTTTTTTTTTTTTATAGATTCGTGCAATAATTATTTAATTTGACATTAAATCTGTATTATTCCTTCATTCTTGAGTGTAATAGGGGTACAATTAGGCTTCAAAATTGCAACTTAATTTTTTTATATGTTTGAAATTCTTTTTGGCTTGCTTTTTCCACGTTGTCAGTTTTTTATTTTATTTCGAAAAAAAAAAAAGAATTTGGAGAATGACCTCAAAATATTTAATATACGTATTCTTAACATATCAGACACTAATTTTTAATGATAGGCAGCGCAGAGTGATTATGAGCAAAGTTGTGATCACCATACAATACATGCAATTATAAAGCTGCTGTGATTCTATACAGTAATGTAGAATTTATCAGCCAACCAGTTACACTCTAATCTTTTGAATGGGGCGCCCCACAGCAGTTACAAGACCGAACCTGCCTGCATGGCCTTTCCTTTTGCATATAAAACCGGCTGTCTTTGTAATCCAATCTCTGGCAAACACATATCGTTGATTTGGTTAATAAATCTTTTTTTTTTTTTTTAATTTCTCTTCTCTCTCACAAAGATCGACACCATCAGTTACCCAGAGATTCTTGTGTTTATTCTCTCAGTGCTGTCCACAACCCTCTAAAATATCGCTTTGGCCAACTTGCTTATCTCGTCTCCATATGGCTCTTCTAAACGTTTCCTGTTTTACAAAACAACAGGACGTTGTCATATTTACTCTTATCAATATGGTTTTGAATGAGTGCTAAATCACCCGAAGAGATCTGCATTCTGTATTACAATCAGGTAAGTACAAGATAACATGTGGCTTTTCTATTCTTTTTTCTTTTTTCAATTTCAAGATTCTTTTTTTATTCTTGTTCTTGTGTTTTTGGTTATTTTTTTGGTCATGGAGGATTCTTATTTGTGTTGATGAAAATGGGTTTTGAATATTTTGATGTTCTGTTTGCTTGTCGATATTGTTCTCTCTTGTTAGCCCTCATATAATGGTGTTTTGTTTCTTTCTTAATGTTTTTTATCAGTGCATTTTTGTTATGTTTGGCATTGTAAATGGATTTGTTGGTGAATGTTCTTTTATTGCAACCGATCGAATGCCGTGGTATTTTTCATTGGATTGTTTTTTCGAAGTCCAAAGTGGGTGTTTTTGGACCCCACTTGTATGTTTTCTTTTCTTTTGCTTCTGTTGTTTAGTTTAGTTTTTTTTTTCCCAATAGATTTGCTAAGTTGGATATAATAGCAATTTTGCCATGTTTAAGTTTGCACATGACTAGGTCCTTAGTCTTCTCTGAACTATTGCAAGCAATGGATTACAAGTTGTGGTCAATAGTTGATGTTTTTTTCTTCGTTTCCTAATCATTGCATGCCTAAACTCTTGGACAAGCCTGCATTTTACCAGTTTAGAATTACAGCAATCTTTCCTTTAAGTTTAATCGGAGTATAAATGGTTGGCTGATAAATTCTACATAAATGTTTTTGCATGGTTATATCAAAAGTCTGATGGGGGAGAGTAATATAGTATATGATGATTGGCAAGGTCTGTACGAAGAGAGCGCACAATTTTAATGATCAGGGGCTCTTTTTTCATGCTTTGTAAAACAATGCAATCATTCAAATATGCTGTAAACACTTGAGAGGTTAATTATGAGTTTTTTCATGTCTTTGTACTCTTATATCTGTTTGGGCATGTTTGAGAAGGCACTTTTTGTTTATTTGTTTTCTAAATCAGTATCCCTTCTCTAAGTGGTTGTTGTAGAATAAGAGTTAGTTTACCTTGCCAAAGAGCAAAACAAGCCATATGCCAGGGAGCAAGTGTAATGTTGATCCTGCCACACCCAAAAGTAGAACAGAAAGGCTAATGAAGGAAAGAAATTTACGGAAATTAAACAGGGTGTTTAATCTGAATGAGAAAGCAGGAGATAGTTTGAGAGATGCAGATCTCTTTTCTAATGATTCGGCATTAACTGAAACTGAAAATTGTGCTTCGCTTAATGGGGAAGAATTGTCTGAAGGGATCGATGGACATGAAAGGCAAGATCAGAGGCTTCCTAAACAACGTTTATTGGTGGTTGCCAATAGGTTGCCCGTCTCTGCAGTTAGGCAGGGCAAGGATTCATGGCAACTTGAGATAAGTGTAGGTGGGCTAGTCAGTGCACTTTTGGGTAGGTGATACTTAAATTTCTTTCTCTAATCATCCTTTCAATTCCTTTTGTATATCAATGTGTATTGTCTTCTTTTCCGATAATTTCTGTTTGATTTAACATAATCATGTTACCCTTTTCTTTTATGTCCATGTATTTAAACCACCGGCACTGAGTTTTAAGAGAATTTGAAGTGTTGTTATTTTCTTGAAGGTCTGAAGGAGTTTGATGCCAGATGGATTGGTTGGGCTGGTGTAAATGTGCCTGATGAAATTGGACAAGAAGCACTAACTAAAGCTTTGGCTGAAAAGGTTCAAAAACCTTTTGTTGCATCTTGATGTTTCAATTCTTGTTCATCTATGATCTCAAACACTCTATAGATTATCGACTCTTCTTCACTCTGTAGTCTGTGCTATGGTTCAGTTTTCTCCTTAATTTTGGTCTATTTTGTGCAGAAATGCATCCCAGTTTTCCTGGACGAAGACACTGTTCATCAGTATTATAATGGTTATTGTAACAACATAATATGGCCTCTTTTCCATTATCTTGGGCTACCCCAAGAAGATCGCCTTTCAACCACCCGTAGTTTTCAATCTCAATTTGATGCTTATAAGAAGGCAAACCAAATGTTTGCTGATGTAGTGCACGAACATTATGAGGAGGGTGATGTTGTTTGGTGCCATGATTACCACCTAATGTTTCTTCCCAAATGTCTGAAAGAGAAAAACAGCAACATCAAAGTCGGTTGGTTTCTTCACACTCCTTTTCCCTCCTCTGAAATACACAGGATGCTGCCATCTCGTAGAGACCTGTTGGAATCTGTTCTTGCAGCCGATTTAGTTGGGTAAGTTGTGAGTAGTGTAGTACAGCATTTTGAACTACCTGTTTCCACCAACTTATCATGTGCTCCATCCTGCTTCATATATTCCAGCACTGTATGCTGCATGCTTAAATTCTTTCAAATTTATTGTCACTGCAAGTTTGCTTCAGAGCACACATGGCGTTTTAGGAGTTGGACACCAGGCCTAGATTAAGTCCCCTAAAGAACTTAAATTCTTATTTTTGAGTGCCATCTTCTCTTTCTTCCTGTTTCTTACGTAACTTGTATGGAAACAGAACAAACTCCATTTGTTTCATGACAAATGAAACCTTTGGAGTTGATGCTATTTCCTCTTGATTATTGGATGTGCTTCGTGATATGAACTGATACACTCCTGCTACGTCCAAGAGGTTGGGGAAACATTTAACAGCTAAAAATTGTTCGTTCATTGTGTGAAATGGCACTCTGATTCATAATCTAATCAACCTGGTTGATTTCTACAGATATGTTATAGATATTTTTTTACTCAAGTTGAAAGAAATAAGTAAGAATAGTATAGATATCAATTGCATACAAATCCCAGAAAGTCATGCTAGCAGAGCCAATGTTTTTCTGTACGAAACCTGCTAAACAAAGTATTTTAGGCTGTTTCCCTTGAAATGCAAAATCCGAGACTTGTTTTGGAATTTTGTATTATCAGTGCTTGTTGCATAATGTTAACACGTATGATTGAAGAAGTAATAGTCAATCTTCTTACGCATCAGAAAATGTGTTCTGTGTCTCTGTTACATGCAGATACTATAAGAAGTTGAATGCC
Source organism: Populus tomentosa (assembly GCA_018804465.1). Taxonomy (NCBI): domain Eukaryota; kingdom Viridiplantae; phylum Streptophyta; class Magnoliopsida; order Malpighiales; family Salicaceae; genus Populus; species Populus tomentosa. Next base: position 5,135,217 of record CM031975.1, read on the forward strand.
TTTTAAATTGGAAAACTAAACAACACATGCAGATTTAGCATCTATAAGAAGTTTCTTACAAATGTTTAAGAATTCCAGGAACCTAAATTCGTGTCTGAACTGAACAATAGCTGTTGCTTTCTGTTCATCCCAATTTTCCTTGCTCCAATCCTACTCGTAGAAGGAGTAGATAATTTTACACGTGATTTGTGAACAAACTAGATATTCAATGTAGCATAATGATGCAGCCAGGTTTAAGGAACCAAATTATCTCTTTGGAAAATTTGTTTTCGTGGTAATTATTCTGGTTTTCTTTTGATAATCAAGTTTCTAATTGCTCGCTTTTTTACTTTCAGTTTTCACACATATGATTATGCAAGACATTTTGTCAGTGCTTGCACTCGTATCCTTGGGCTTGAGGGTACACCTGAAGGAGTAGAGAATCAGGGAAAGCTGACTCGTGTAGCAGCGGTATATATTTTGCTGATAATTTTATTTCTCTTATCTGCAGACCTGCAAATATTTTGCTTATTAATTTAATATTAAATATGCTTCTTTAACTTTACATATAAATCTGTTTCTCAACCCTTATTCTTCCTCATGATGGCACCATTTCGTTTTTGGGAGATTGAAACTGCAGTTTCCTATTGGGATAGATTCCGATCGATTCATTCGAGCTCTGGAGCTCCCTCAGGTCCAGGATCACATAAAAGAACTGAAAGAAAGATTTGCTGGCAGAAAGGTTGGAAATTGAATTTTGGTCAATTTTCAGGCAATTAGGAGATTGTTGGCTTTTGTTTTTCTTTTCCTCTTGATCAACCCTTTTAATGCTCTTATATATTCACATGATCTTAATGATTTTCTTTTCTTGATGTTTGAATCAACATTTCATTACCGATTAATAGTATGAATAAATGCTTTCCTTAATATGTGCTTGCTAATGTTAGTTTGTTTATCTGGTTGCTTGTTTCGACTCATATGTGAGTAGGTAATGTTAGGCGTTGATCGTCTTGATATGATAAAAGGAATTCCCCAAAAGATATTGGCGTTTGAAGAGTTCCTTGAGGAAAATCCAGAGTGGCGTGATAAAGTAGTTTTGCTACAAATTGCTGTGCCAACAAGAACAGATGTTCCGGAATGTATGTGTTTTTTCTTTAAAATAAGTTGTTACCGGTGCTCTTTTATTCAATATAACCATCAAGCAAACTTTCTTCTATCCCAATTATGCTGGCACAGAATTGACTAAGTGATGCATGGAACCCCAAGAGAGTGTCAATTTCCAGTGGTTTAACAGGGACATAGGGTTGTGGTTTGCTAGTGATCTCTAAAAAAAGACAAGAAATTCTGAAACGAATTGAGATTCTGCGGATTAATTTTAAACTTGGGCTTTCAGATCATTGCCAACTGTAAGAAATCTAGTTTTGTGGTGGTTTAATGAACCCAGAAATAGTGCCTCGTGATTGTAGTATCAACTGTTAAGGTTCTAAGTTTAAACATTGGCTTCCCAATGAGCTCTATACCATTTTGAGGTCTCTGTTACCAGCCTTACTCTTTCTTTCTTTTTTTGTCTTTGACAGATCAAAAGCTTTCTAGCCAGGTCCATGAGATTGTTGGGCGCATCAATGGGAGATTTGGGACTCTCACTGCGGTTCCAATACATCATCTGGTTTGCTTTTACCTTATGACCATGATATTTGTCACTGGAATTAGTTTATGAATGGAATCAAAGGTTCCCTTGTAATAAATGAAATTACATATACCTGACTGGTGGTAATAAAAGTAGTGGAAGAGTGGACTTCCAAATCCAGACAAGCTTCTTTGTTTGAGAAAAAAACTATGATTAAATCATGTAGCCTGAATAAAAAATATTTAGTATCAGAATAACGTACAAAGCTTAGTCCTGGACAGACTATGTGAAGAAAACGTGTAGCCTAACCAAATCAATTTAAATTTGAGGATTGGTGGTGTATCAAAACTTCTTTCATCCACCAAACTATTCTTTTTTCCTTTATTATTTTCTTGTTCATGGAAGCTTTAATTATGACATGCTAATAGTTTAGTAATCATTTTTCTTATATGGTGGATTTTATTAATTTCATTGTGAATACTGGGATAAATGCTTCTATTGAGAAATATGTGGAAGCTCTATGAGTTAAAATGTTTCAATTGTTCTGCACCATGTCAATCTAGTGTAGAAAGTTGAAATTAGGTGAAAAATGCATCATGGTGATAATTATGGATTGATTAATCTCTCTTGTGACTATTACTTGCTAAGTTTTTCCTAAATTTCTGCATTTTCTTCTCTTTTCCAGGATCGGTCTCTTGACTTTCATGCGTTATGTGCGCTATATGCTGTTACTGGTACCTATTAATAGGCGTTTTATAGTTCTTTATTTTTTTTTATGGAATGTTACACTGGATTAGATATTATCATTTTTGTGAATAGTGTTCTTGAGCCCTCTAAAGAGGATGGATGAACTGCTAAAATTGTTGAAATAAACGAGCAGGAAAACTTTTGCTGCCAGTAAAATGTGGAATGAGATATTCCATCTGGTCTATGCCTTCATTCTTATGGGGTATAATTTTATTTTGTTCTTTTCCTTCATTGATAACCCTCTCTCTTTTGGAGGAGATGGGGGGCGGCAATGTCATGTCCTGTTATGCAGTCCTATATGACTTTCAAAGTGTTCATCTATAATGACTTCTACAGTTTTGCAAGAACATGCAACCAAGAATTGCTTGCATTATGAGTTACATAGCAAAGTAGGTGATCATCTTGTATGCTATTGTGTAAAATGTTTGAAGAAATCTGAACTAACTGCATACCAGGTCCAGCATGCATAATTTTCCTCCGCAGTCGATAACTGAACGTGGAATCATGTGAAATTTTTACAAAAGCGACATTAATATATGGAGCTGCTTTTGTGGATATAAACATAATGTATCAGCAAGCATTTACATATTTAGTTTAATGAGGATTTGTCTAGCTGGCCTTCAATAAGAAGCTCAATCGGTCATATTTAGATTGTTTTGGGAGGGGAAATTTAATTTCAGGCTTATCAATACATTAACATGTTTTTTTTTATCCAGATGTGGCGCTTATTACGTCTTTAAGAGATGGAATGAATCTTGTCAGCTATGAGTTTGTTGCCTGCCAAGCTTCCAAGAAAGGGGTGCTCATTCTGAGTGAGGTATTAAAACTCAGCAATGCCTTTGAGATCATGTTCATCCAAAAGGACTAAAAGCCTAAGAAATCCAACTATCCTGCTCTATTTTATTTTTCAGTTCTTGTGAAGTAATTTAACATAGAAATGCAGGCAGCCTTTTTTTTATTTTTGCAGAGGGCTGAAAAAACAGATTTTTCTCATTCATTACTGGAAGTTTGTCAGTGTCTAGGAGGAATCTAAGATTGGATAGTTATGTTTTTGCTCTGTCAAACATGACAAGAACCTATAGTTAACATTGTATTTGGTGTTCTAGATGATCAATAACCACCAATGGTGGTTGAGACAAAATCTTAGGATCATCCAGAAAGTATTTGAATGAGTTGCTGAATTCCTATTGAAACAAGGTGAACATGAAGTCTAGCAGCTACAAGGTTCCCTTTGTGATGGCATACAATACCATCTTATGTGTATATTCCAGGGATAGTCTCTTGCTTCTGTTAGGATTTTTGGATAAAGATACATTTTAGAAATAAAGAAGAGAAACAGAAGAACACATTGATTATGCTTTGAACATGCCAGTTTGCAGGTGCAGCTCAGTCTCTTGGCGCTGGAGCCCTCTTGGTGAATCCATGGAATATTGCAGAAGTTGCTGCTTCAATTAGTCAGGCTTTGAATATGCCAGCTGATGAAAGAGAAAAAATGCATCAGCATAACTTCATGCATGTGACAACACACACATCACAAGAGTGGGCTGCTACTTTTGTAAGGTATTCATCATATTGTGTTACTGCAAATATTGTGGAATCTAAGAAGAGAAATTCAAGCCTATGCAATTTTCCATAATCTTATATCTGGTGATATTGTTAATATTAAATTACTACTAATTTACATTTTTCAATAGGGATTCTTTCACCCTTCATTCACGGTATAATACTTTATTGCCGGTCACCTAAAAGTATTTAGCCTTGTAAGGTGGTCCTTGCTAATTAACTTCTTTTATGACATCATTTCCCTAACCGCATTTCCACTTCTGAATGATCTATGAGTAGTATACTCATAATTGTTGGAGGTCTGATTAGTGTAAATTAGTAGTAATTTAATATTACTAATATCACCATTCTAGAAAAGTACACATGCTTGAATTTCATTTTCTTCCATTATTTTTCAATCTTTCCTGTGTGATGAGAAACTAGGATCTCTTATTTATCATCAAGATCTTAATTTCTAAAATCTTTCAGATTATTACTTTTTTTTTGCAGGAGGTTATAACTCATGTAATATGACATTTATCTAAACTCATGTAATATGACATTTATCTAACATATAAGAAAAATTACTTTTGTGACTTCTAGCTACTTTAATGGATTAAAGGCCATTTTTAAACGCCAAAAAATGGTTTATTTGGTTGGAGAAACTTTTAAAAAAATTTAAGCCAAGAATTTTTGTACGCGGTCATGTTCCATCATCGTGTCAATGATGATATCGATGAAGCGTAAGTGATAAATATTATCGCTCGACAACAGGATTTCTTAGTGGAGACATGTTCTGTGTCGGGAAATAAAACTGTAATATTTGGAAGTACATATAGTTATTGGTTAATATTGTTTGGTTGGTGTAGTGGTTTTACATGACTTGGTTTGTTTTAAAATGTTCCATGGGGAATATGATTTAGCACAATAAATGGGAAATGGGGATTCATATTGGTGACTTTCTCTTAGCTTGTTCAATGAAACAAGTATTTTTATATATATTTTATGAAGTATATTGGAACATTTGGCCTCTTTTACTTTAATTTTGAAGTTCTCCTTTCTGTAGTGAACTAAATGATACCATTATTGAAGCCCAACTAAGGACAAGACAAGTTCCCTTACTTCCTGTCAAAGTTGCAGTTGAACGATATTTGCAATCCAATAATCGTTTGCTTATGCTGGTAAGCTGTTTTACTTTCAAGTATGATCATGATTACCAGTAGCACTTCAATTATGGTACCTTTTCATATAAGTTTTGGAACTTCTTTCCTATCTCTTGTTCAACTTGACGTAAATTTACGTGTAGCTGATGTACCAAAAATGGGGAAGTTGTTTCAAAATGCTGTTTGTTTGTATAAGTCTTCGCAATGCTGTTAATAACATAACAGGAAAGGTTACAATTAAATGAATTCTAAGGCATATCTTACGTTTCTCCTTCCAATAAAATGCTTTAATATGAGGAATTCCATTAAGTTCATATGCGTTTTGTATGTCCTATTCACATGTGTGGATTTCTGGAAGTGTATACAAACAATCTGTTTTTAATTTCATGAAGTATAGTTGTTTTCGATTATTTTTATCTTTATTGCCGTACATCATTATTGCAGGGTTTCAATGCAACTTTAACTGAACCAGCAAACACTCAAGGAGTTAGAGGCGGTCATATTAGAGAGCTGCAATCTAGATTGCACCCGGAAATAAAAGAAACCTTGAAAAAACTTTGTGATGATCGTAGAACAAACATTGTTATTCTCAGTGGAAGTGATAGAGCTGTCCTGGATGATGTATTCTCATATCTTTAGTTACCCTTTTCTTGCCTCCATATTATGCCTTTGAACTAACAACTTCTTATACAGAATTTTCGAGAATACAATTTATGGCTGGCAGCAGAAAATGGAATGTTTTTACGCCATAGTACAGGAGAATGGATGACAACAATGCCAGAAAATCTGAATATGGATTGGGTTGACAGTGTTAAGGTTAATATATCACACCTTAAAACTTAGTACTTTCCATGACAGGTTCTCTAGACTCTAAATGCCAGATGCTTATTCATGATTTCAGCATGTTTTCGAGTATTTTACAGAAAGAACACCTGGATCTCATTTTGAGCTTCGTGAAACTTCACTTGTATGGAAATACAAGTATGCAGGTACTTAACCGCTTTTTTTTTTTTTGTTCTTTCTTTTTCTACACTTTCAAGTTTGAAGTGCATCTGTTGTACTGTGTATTATATCTTACATGCACATATGCACATGCATTTAAGTTCTGAATATCACGGGATCACACTTTGTCATGATGATGTCCTAACAACAGCTTTTCTTTTTCCTTTAATTTTCTTAAATATTTAAATCTTTTAGAGAGTCATTTTGGAAAGCTTCAATCAAAGGATATGCTACAGCATCTCTGGACTGGTCCTATTTCAAACGCAGCTGTTGATGTTGTCCAAGGTGATCGATCTGTTGAGGTTCGATCTGTTGGTGTGACAAAGGTATGCACACAACAGGATTAGCTGCTGTACACCTCGTACCTGCTTTGTGACTTTTTCAGATTGACTTGTTTGTCTTTCCCATGGATATTTCCATTTATATACAGGGAGCAGCAATTGATCGTATTTTAGGGGAAATAGTTCGTAACAAGGGCATGAAGTCACCGATTGATTATGTCCTTTGTGCTGGGCACTTTCTAAATAAGGTCTGTTTTCCTACACATAATCGATCTTTGAGCAGGTTTTACTTTGCCAAATGTATTAATATTTGAGAAATGATACGCATCCAATTTAATTTTATATTCTATATTTTTTTTAACTAGTAACACTGATGTAAAACCACACAAACAAGATCACTATAGATAGCTAATTCAAAACATAAATCAAAATCACCAACAAGGAGACACTCTTGATTTTGAAGAGATCAAACCATGAGAGACACTGGACCCTGGGAATTCAACACATGAAAGACACTCAATCCTGGAGAATATTCAAAATCTTTATTTCAACAATAATAGTATGCTTTGAAAGACTAATGTCTCGGTGTTTATTTATATGCATCAAACCAAACAAAATAGGAAAACCTAATAAATCTTAATTCAATAAGGAAACTAAAATTCTAATCGAACAAATAATTAATATATACTAATATCCCCGAGTAATAAAATATAGAATAATGATACAGTATTAAAATTCCTAAATAAATATTAATTCCTATTGTTGTCCTTCATCCCCATCATTTTCTCTTGGATAAAAGTTGACATCGAGTAGCAAAAACTCTACAAACTTGCATGCACTCGATAGGTGGAAGAAATTCTCTTTCACTTGATACCTTTCATTCTTCTTTAATGATGAGAATAATGTTGGCAATAAGATAGTCTTCTCAACTACAAAATGGAATTTAGGAGTTACAAAGACAATATGAACAACCTGAAGCCTAGCTCGTTGAGATCCTGCCATTCCTACCTATCTATCATTAGTCAATTCGGGAATCCGCTAGACCCTACTTTCTCTTTCAAATGAATTGATTCGCCAGTTTATGAGCTCACTCAACCGTACGCCAACGCTATCTATCTTGCTATGGCTCTTAGCTCATTCTTTTGATATCTGGTTATCGTCTTTAAACTCTTCAATGTGACACTTTGAAATCTTCTTGTACAAGATCCACTGGTTTCTTACATGTCATCTTCAATGCATTCATCAGCTTTGACAACAACTTCTCGATTCTCTAACTTGAGCTCTGCTGGGTCGTGTTCAATCTCTTCACCTGTAGTCAGGTTGTCACTAGACTCCAAAGTTTTGGATTGTACATAGTTATCAATGAGAACTTTTTTATAGTGATCATTAGGAAAGCCTAATTGCACTGCTTTATATAAGGAGCAAGCTTGAAAGGCAATTGATAAGAACACTCTCAACTAGCTTAAGCGCATTATATGAGACAACTTGGTTATCCAATCTCATATTTATCTAAATGAAGAATGACTAGTTCCAGTGGAATTTCATCAAATTCCTTGAAAATCGTAAACATCATAGACTCCATGTGCAAGAACATACCTTTGGGATAGCTGTTTATAATTAAACTTGTCAAAAAAACACAGAGTTACATTTGAGATCTAGCATCGAAAGATAAAGTTTAGCCCTAACAATAATTTCAAATATCCAAGTGTGCTTACGAACCAATCGACTTGAAGTATTAGAGGTATCTTTTAATACTTCTAAAATAAGCTGAAAAACCTCCATCATCTAACCATCACTATAAGGAGCATCTAGCTAGGATGTGTCTAATCAGAGTAGCTCACATCATCTAAAATAAGCTGAAAAACCTCCATCATCTAACCTGCAAAATTTGACTAGCTCACATTAGATGTTGGATCTTTTAGAAAGCAAGTAGGTAAACAACCTTGTGCAATCTGTTGACACAATTATAAAATTCCTCAATAAATAAATAGTAATTCCCATCGTTGTCCTTCATCCCCCATCAAACACCTCGTGCAATCTGTTTTCACATTGGACCTAGCATTTTAGCTATGGACAAAATAAAACTTGCTCAGCAAAGGCTTTTTGGTTTTCAAAGTTCTTTTTGGCTAGACTCTGATTTGAGTGATAATAATCTTTAGGAATTTGTTAATGAATAATTATAAAACAAAAAGTTTGAACAATGAAGCCACTGCCCTGGGAATAGTGGCAGTAGCATTTACAACTTCCATTAATGAAACATTGCCATTTTTTTCTCTTGCCTCAGCTCACAGTTCTTTTCTATGTTCAGTGATAGCACTGTGTACATAAATTGGTAGATACATTGTAAGTGTAGCTTGTATGCTCTGCTGTAATTGAACTTGTATACATCCTTTGAAAGTTTATAATTGTTGGTGGGAGAAACTACTGGTGGTGGCTTTGAAACACTCAGAGGGGATAAAACACACTGTTTTATTACACAAATCGAAGCTTACAAATAACACAAAACAAAAGCTTACAATTACACACCCTCTCTCTCTCTTTCTCTTACAAGTGTTTCTCTCTATTCTCTCCACACAATTTAACAGAGGCTGGACACTCTATTTATACACGAAATCAAAAACTATAAAATTCAACCTTCAAGTGTGAAGGCGGCTGGCGGCTGCGGCTGGTGGCTGGTCGGTGGCGGCTGGTCGGTGGCGGCTGGTGGTTGCCTTCCTTGACCATCTGGGAGCTTCTAGATTGAGTTTAATATTCAACAATAATCCAGTTCCACACACAGTGCTCCCTTTTCTTTTCTTTTCAACCTTGAAGCATGTTCTACCAGCTGCCCTTCAATATAATCAGGTCTCAGATATATCCAAGTCGCATTAACTATTTTGCGGAATTTCCTACTCTCAAGACTATACCAAATCATTGCATTGTCTCTTCTATTCAGATGCATGGATGCATATAAACACGCTACTCTTCTACTGAAATACAAATATCAGAAATTAATGTTTTTTTTTTTTTTTTTTTGGAATTCATTGCTTCAGGATGAAGATGTCTATACATTTTTTGAGCCAGAGCTTCCTTGTGAATCACTAGCCTTAGCACGAACCAGGTCACTAGATCCTGCGAGGACATCTATTTCAATGATTCCAGACAGTACAAACCAAGTCAAGGCTCATCAGTTAAGGAAACAACGCTCATTGTCAACTTTGGAAAGGAGCAGTTATCGAAGTGCTGCATGGCGGCCTATAGTTCATGATAGCATGTCATTGCCAGAGGGCTCATCTGTACTTGATCTCAAGGCTGAGAATTTCTTCTCTTGCACTGTTTCCCGGAAGCAATCGGATGCTCGATATCTCCTTCAGTCATCAGATGATGTTGTCACACTTTTAAAAGAGCTGGCAGAGTCCTAAATCACCAAATTGATTCAATTTTACTGGTTTTCTTGGGGCTGTAATTCAAAGGCTTGAGAAACTAGAGCGTATCCTGGCGGTTATTGGTACTGGAGCTAGCAGAGGTTCCATGATCAAGTTGATTCAAGCTATCTTTTTTCCCTAGTTGGTTCAGTTGAGAAATTTGAGAACCTGACAGAGGATCTAGAGATCAAGGAATGATGATTTTTGGCAAGTGCAAGATATGCTTTTATCTGCACATATTATTAGTCTCTCCCATGTCCCAACTACCTTCTTGTAGGCACTCCCTTACCATACATTTGCTGCCTGAGTAGTCCCTGGACAGTTTAGAGTCAAAAGCGGTATAAAGACATTCCTTTTTGTTAGTTGATTGACATCAAAGGTAGCAACTAGAAGTTACATGGTTTGAAGAAATTTGGGGTGTTTTTTCCTTTCTAACACACTTTGAAAAATATTTAAATGGTTAAAAATTTATTTGAAAAATAACACAATTTGGTAAAAAATACAGTTTCCACTGCAAGTTTTAAAATACTAAAGTCCTCAGCTACGAGTTTTGAAAAAATTGCAGGTGAGAACTGCTATTTTTACAATAATTAACAACCGATAGGAATATATATGTGTGTGTGGGGCGTGCGCACGCGTACGTTTCATAATCAACTGCAACGGTGATGATTTACATCTGAATTTTAAATCAACCATAATAACGAACAACCATATGTATATCATAATCAACCACAATGGCGGGAAATCAATATGTGGATTTTAAATTGATCGCAATTATGGGATTGATAATATGTTTATTGAGCGGACTACAAGAGTAGAGGTCATTGAACAGATGTTTATTGAGCCGATCACATGAATTGGTGGCTATGGATTGGAAAAATATTTAACTGGCTGCTTGAATGGGGTTGTAAGCGTATAATGAAATTGAATTAGTAATTATTTAGAAATTATGAAAAATATGTAGAGCTAGCGATGACATAATATTGTATTAAATGGAATGAATAAGAAATAAGTTATCAAAAAAGAATGATGAAAATAGATAAATGAGTCAAAATAGAGCATAAAAGTACTTATGATGGAAAATAGATGAATGAGTCAAGATTGAGCTAGATAATCTTACATGTAAAGTGAAGAAAGTTCATGGGTAAACGAAAGAAAAGGGAGTTTAACCTTAACAAAGGAAATAAATGAAATTAAAATAATAGACGTTTTATATGTTTTCTTGAAAGGATTAATGATGATTTGTGTAATTCAAGAGTCGTAAATAATTTGTTAGAGAAAAGGGTTATGGACACACTCATCACTTGTTCTATTACTCTTATTTGCCTTGTATGTATTTTTCATCCTTCACATTAGGGATGAGATGTGAATAAAATCAATGGATGGTACAAATCATTGATTCATATAAATTGATGAAAGCAAATTTGATGCAAAGTGAGACATTCAATATTGAAATGGATCATTGAATAAATTCTACTTAAAATATAATAAAATAAAAAGGGCTATAAAAAGGTATAATTTAAATGGGATTGAAAAGCAAAACATTTGAATTTAAAAGATAAATGGTGTTGAAATGAGCTAAATAATAAATTGCAAATCAAGAAGTTGTTATTAGTATGATTAGATAATTGAATTTAAATCACGATTAAAAAAAAAAAGAGTTCATCAGTGATTTAGAGAAATATAATAAGCTGAAAACTTACATAGATTTTGATGTGCTTACAAAATAATTTAATGATTTTCGTTTTGCTTGTATAATTGTTAAATGTTAGTATCTAGGATATTCAAATGTTTATTAAAAAATTTATGATCCTATGTATCTCAAGGTATTTTCCCTTGAAGATCTCAATTCTTTATGATATCAAATTACTTACCCTTTTAAATTGGATATTGAACACCAATATTCAATAAATCCACACATATTGATTGTTATCTGTAAGACTGTCCATATGAATTTACTGATATAACCTTTCATTATTAAGAAATCAAATAATTCCACGTACCAAACTGTGTTCTACAAGATTCCCAGAGAACCTTCGACTTTGTCTTTGGCATTTTATGATTATTTTTCTTATGAATTTCAATTCATGGAATCTTTTTCGTGGGGTTGAGCTCTTTGTGTGACTTTTTGGGACATCATCGTCATTCTATACAACTTCTTGCCGACGCCCATCAACTGTTCACTCGAAGCTTCTAGACTCTCGATCTTGGCGTAGAGAGATTAAACAGGCATCGCACTTGCTTTGACAGCAATTGGACGAAATAGCAATTGCATATTTCCTTTATTTCCATTCCTCTTTCTTAAATTAGCATATATGACAAATTTAATCTTATTTCTATGTAGGATTAATGGGTATCCTTCTCGTGGAATTTTACAACATTATATTGACAAATGAATATTTTAAATTAGCATATAAGCAACCCCGGTTAATGAATTTAAAAATAATCTAAGTTTCACGAAATTTGAATCAAATACTTCATTATATTGACAAATGAATATTGCTATATGTTATATAACAAACGGTTCCTTGGTCATTAAACAAAGTAAAGTTTGAGTGCATCCTATAAAATACAATCTTGATATGGTTTTTATATGTTGGCTTTATGTATTGGTTTAACTGTGGGTCCATAGGCTTATTCTACTTTTCTTAGAATATATTCTAGATCAACTCTATTTAGAGGTCCATTTATTTTTAAATTATTTAGAATTATTCTATCATTAAAAGTTTTTCTTAATTGATTCTTTGTTCAGATAGTGTATTATTTCTATTATAAATTTTTTGGCCAACAAAGCTATTTCCTATTTTGTTTAGAATCATTGCTCTTAAGACTATATTTTTTACACTTTCTAATCTAAATGAGTTTTAACCTTAACTGCCACTTGTTTGAAAATCTTATTCATTGTCTCCCATGTAATATATAGTTAAAGTTAGAGATCACTTCATTATTTTCTTTTTATTTATTTATTTAAATGATTAATTTTGCATTAGCATCTTCAGTAGCCTTAATAATTTCTTTATAAGATTCCTTGTCTAAGTTTTGCAATTCTTCTACTTAATGCTTTAAACTTCTTTCACCATTCTAACTATCTTTAACATTTGACTCTATTATAGCATGATTTAATCTTTTATTCATTGCTACAACTCTATTGTAATGATCTTTCAATCATCTTCATCTTAATTCTATGTTTCTCAATTTCTCCATAAAGACATTTGTATCTCTTTTCAAGTATTTTATTTGCTTCTTTTACTTTTCATTTAAAGAGTAAATATCTCTTTTCAAAATCATAAATCTCCTCTCTTCTTTATTTTTTGTTTCCTTCCTTCGAAGGATTCCTTCTTTATTTCCCTCTTTAACAAGGATATCTATTAATATTTTTCTTTCCTCAAGATTCTCTAGTAATTTTGATCTTTTTGGTGCCATGTATTTTTTCAAAAAACAAACCAAACACTCCCACGGTAGTCGCCAATTGTTTTGTTGGTTGTTTTGCGCATGTTTCAACTAAGAGAACTTTATAACTTGTATTTCAGATTTAAAGTTCAGTACGAAACTAGATTTGTAACTAAAGACTTATAGCACTGCCAAAATATATTTCAAATACTCGTAAAGTAATTAAACACTTTAATACATTGAAAATAAATAAAAACTTTATTACTTAAAAATTATAATACTTATATTCATATGATGATCTTTGTTTTAATTACAAAGAATAAAGGCTTGTATTTTGTGGTGTTTTCTAGTTTTTTTTTGATATAGAAATTGCAAGCTTATTGATTATCACCTACAAGTTATTTGCCTATAGATTACTACCTACATGTTATTGCCTTCGAGTAAATAGGTTTTCAAGTTCTTGCAAAGTTGATCAAATTGCAATGCAATTATCTTTAATTTGTATTAGTTGTTTAAGTTGTTGTATGCTTTCTTCTTACTTTAGCCTTTTTTAAATAGGGAAAATTGTAGATTTATGCATGACTTCAATTGCGCTCCTTCATTCCTCCATGTACCATGTCAACTTTCTTTAACAACTTTATATCGTTTCTACTCTGTATTCTAATATTTCTTTCACCTGATTCAAACTTTGTTCTCCCTTATATAATCTTAGTTCAACTCATATACAAAGAGAGACAAGTCGATATATTTTGTATTTAGGATTTATTTGTGTTTTATAGAAAATTGTTTTTAAAAAATTACTTTCCAAACTTCTTCATATTTGTTTATTATTAGAAAAGTTGATCATTGGTTAATGAAAAATACTTTTCAATCAAAAGATAAATTTAGTTTGGTTTTCAAGAAAATATTTTTATTTTATTTTAAGCAAAATACTCTTTCCAAAAGTTATAAAAAAAATTAAAAAATATCATATTACTTGTTGATTATATCAAATTTGTTTCTTAACCATTTGTTTGCTATATATTTTATTTTGAATTTTTTTCTTCAATTTCATAACATAGAATTTACTTGAATTTTATTTTCATATCAAATTTGGTCCTCCTTCTTCTTCTTTTTATTTATTTTTCTCTTATCTTATTCTTAATTGAAATTATTTTATCTATCAAATTGGGTCCATATTCTTTTGATTGCTATTTATTTTATTTGAAATAATTTATAAAATTTATTTTTTTAAAATTTCATCATTTTTTAAATTTTATATACATCAAATTTGATCATCATTCTTTTAATCACTATTTGTTTTATTTAAAATAATTTATGAAATTAATTTTTTTTAACTTCATGTTTTTTCAACCTTTTTATTTGTCAAATCTAATCCATATTATTTTGATTAATATTTATTTTATATGAAATAATTTATGAAAATGAGTTTTTTTATTAATTTCATCTTTTTAAAACTTTATCATCGGTTAGATTTGATCTTTATTCTTTTAATAAACTTGATAAAATAAATTAATAATTTAAAAATTTATTTTTCATGATATAATAAATATTATAAAATAATTTTCAATGTATTTTCTATAATATTGTTGAACATAAAACAAGTCAACTTTTAAAAAATTCATTTTTTATTGAAATTAGTTTTTTTTTTTTTTTTAATTCACCCAATGGATAGATAACACTTTTCTACTCTCCTTTAATAATTCCTCCGCCCGAAGCCTATTGCAGTCATTGCAACTTATACCCTCACAACCAAAGAGGAGAACACCTAAATATCCCCCTAATCAATAGGAACACAGCACTCCTTTTCTTGCTTCTTTAAATTCCCTGGAGAAGCAACGCCAAGCAAATCCCAAAATGACTTCTCAACATATCGCAACGCACAGAGAAAAAGCAGAGATCCACACCGGCGAGTCTCTCTGCAAGCAAAAGTCCTTGGAACTCCTCGAAGAGATCCACCTCCCTATGGGTCTCCTCCCACTTGACGACATCGTTGAGGTGGGTTATAACCGCACTACCGGGTTCGTTTGGTTGAAGCAAAAGAAGAGAAAAAATCACAGATTCCTTAAGATCGGACGCCAAGTATCTTATGATACGGAGGTGACAGCTTTCGTCGAGAACCGTCGGATGCGGAGACTGACTGGGGTCAAGACCAAGGAGCTTTTGATTTGGGTCTCCATCTCGGATATTTATGTTGATGAGAAGGATTTGGAGAAAATAACGTTTGGTAATCCGACAGGGATCTCTAGGACTTTTCCTGTTTCGGCTTTTGAGCTTGAGGAGGACAAGAAGTGAGGTTTCTTTCGTTACATTGGGTTTTAAGTGTTTTAGGATTTTCAGAAATCCGAGGATTCACGTCTGTGTTCTTAAGATGGTTTTATTTTGGACTGAATAATATTATTTAATATGCTTTTTACGCAGTTCAATTCTTTTAATGAGATTGATTCATGTTATGTCTGTTTTTTTGTGCCATGATTGTTTCTCTCTGACAAGTGATGTTGTTGGTTTGGATTAGGTGAATTTGATGCTTAGCTTGAAGATAAATATGCAATTTTTTTTCCTCTTTTTAATGTCCACTGGATTTGGAAATCAAATTTTAGAGTGTCAATTTTGGATGGAAAATTACTTGGCTTGGGATTACATTTTCCTAGTCCCTGAGAACATATTAGTTTTATAGCTTGCCAAGCTTAGACCTGACCGACAGAGAATGATTTTCATTTGGTGATTTGTCTTTTGTCCAAAGGCCTTGTTCGGTTTTGTCAAGGTAGATAATGCTATACAAACACTAGCAATAGGCCGACAAAAGGCTTACATATCATTTTGTCTAGAAATTAGCATGAAAAGTTTATTTGCTAATTGTTTGTTTTTTTTCCATAGTCCTTTTGTATCAATGTCATGTTTGATTTTTCATAAAAAAAGAAAAAAAAGAAAAAACAGTCCTATCTCATTTTTACCCTGTAAGAAGAAGAAAATACACAATAAAAACTTAATCTCGAAAGGAACTCATTTTTACCTTCTAAGAAGAAAATATACAACAAAAATTTAATCCTAAGAGATGTCGAGAGGAGATAGATAGCAACCTCATGAAATCAAGCATATTGTGGGTGATATAAGACCTTGAAATTACATTTGTAGGTCTAGCTATTGTTCATGGTAACAACGTGGGCTTTTGTATTATTATAGTGTTAAGAGTTTCGTGTTCTTCATATTATAATAATATAAGGAGATTGCATTATAAATTCTAATATAAATTGAACTATATTATTATCTCTATGTTAATAACACTTGAATCCCTACTAATTTACAAATGATGATTAATTTACTGTATTAAGAGTTTTCACATAGAAATCTATTGAGAACTCCCACACTAAATATAACTAAACCACACTAAATATAACTAAACTTTCTTATCAATTATAAGAAATTTTTTTTCTATGTTAGATCACTTTTCTTTATCATAATTCCAAGCAAAACAATTTTTATATACGTGTAACAATGACACCAATTCCTTGTAAAGTTCTTCTAGTATAATTACACTTATAAAGATTGGTTTAGGCTTATCTTTAGTTACCAAGTTAACTTTAATTAACTTGCCTTGAACTTCAACCTTTCTATAATCCATCTTTTGTGGTGTTGAAGGAAGACTTGTCATATCTGTTAACATTAACTGAAAACGTTAATTTGATTATATTGAATAAATTTTGTTATGGTGCCTAATACTTTAACATGCTTCATCAAAAGCATCGAAACATGTTTTTTATAACTTGATTTTTGATTTTTAATTCTAAAATATTTTCTAAAAATCCAAAAAAACAAAATATTTTTTTTAAAAATGTTTGCGCTAATTTTGTAATTTTCAATGTTTTTTTTTTGATAAATTGAATTTAAAGAAATGTGTTTGCCATATTCATGTCCATTTCATTATTCTTGATTACTTTTCTTATCGGACTCACGTTAACTTTGGTTTTAAAAAACAACTAACATACAAAAAAAAAGAGAGGAGAAAATATAAAATCAAAATATGGAGTAAAATGGACAAGGGATAAAATGCAAAACAAGAAAAATATGGGGCCGAAACAAAATTAGAACCAATTAACTAATGATAAGATGACGAAATTTATAGGTTATAAATAAATGAGGGAATGGCAGAGCAAGAGTGAGGCTACCACACAAAAGACACAATTCTTCATCTCTTTCACCATACTCTCCCAAAAACCTTAGCCATCATAACTTTTTTTTGAGAGAATATAAGCTAAAACGGGACAAAATAAACCCTAAAAGAATACTATTCAACTTCTATTATATTCTCCTACAAAAAACCCTACCTTTATTTGTCTTTTTCTAAACCTAAAATTTATTCCCTTAACTTCTCTAACCTCTAACCTCCAACCTTTATTTTTTACGAGACCACCACCATTCTTTTTGTCTTGAAGCTCTCTATAAAAGCCCTCAATAAATTGAAACTAGCAAGCCCTACTTCATCGTTAATCAAAGAGAGAGAAAAAACAACCCTAAGAACTTATGTTTTTGATTTCTCTCTCCTTCGACCTCTAAACTAGATGAGATCACCACCATTCTTCTCATTTTGAAGAGTGCTACACAACCATACAAGTCCTATAATCTAATTCCCTTAGTGTGAGCAAATGTAAAATTTAAAAAACAAACTAGTATAGAGTGAAAAGACCATTATGACTTTTAAACATTAGATCTCCCCCACCTATAAGAGGTGGCCTACACCGCCAACACAAGTTGAAGGATGGTCTGGTGCACCCTATAAATCCATCCATGTGCTGGTCAAGCGTCGATGGCACGTGTAACAATATACTAACCATGATAGCTTCTCTAGAGGCATTTTAGCTACACACTGTCACTGATTTTCTTTTTTCTAGCAAATTTTTGCCATTGTTTCTACCACTCTTTATCGTCATTGACCACCCTTGAAATCCATTCCAAACCTAAAACCTCTATTGAATAATTATCTTGCTTTATTGTTGATTTTGATTTTTCTTTATATAAGATTTTGGGATTATGCAATGTTTATTAGATTGATTTTGTGTTGGAATGATGTTGGCCAAATCTTTTAATCTTGCATACCTATTTTTATGTGCATGGATTATGTGGAATAACATATTTAAACTTAATTTTAGCCTTGTCCATGTGTTTGTGTTTATTACTTATTGTAATTTTATGCATGCAAAACTAGGGCTCTTACGTGTTTATAATGTCTTTAGTGGATAATTAATCTTATTTAATTCTTATATATTTTATTGATAATCCCATGATCCTCATCACCGAAAACATAAAAAATTTCATCACCATCAAATTTATCATATGGCAAAGTCTCTCAAATATATATATAAAAATCCTTGCATGTTTATATATATATATATATATATATATTATCTTATTTGGCATTTTAGCAAAAAACAAAGGAAAAAAATATATTTATTGCATGCATTTTAGGGTTTTATAACAAGTTTATAAAACTTATTGTGGCTTAGCCCATATTAAAAGACCTATTGGGCTGATATTTCTAAAATCTTAAAAAAGCCCATCTTGATTTTCTAAGAACCCATTTTTTTTAAAAAAAATTCTATTGACTTTTGATAATTTTAGATAAATGGACTCAATACAAGTCATTAAGAGGATTAAAATATCCTTTTGATTTTTCAAAGAATAAAACTTTCAGGCTAATATTCATTAATAATAAAAGTAGGAGTATTAAAATTTCAGTTTAATATTCACTAATAACAAAATTGAAAATATTAAAATTTTATTCTAATATTTCTCGATAAAAAAAAAAAGCAGGAATAATAAATTTTTAGTCCAATATTTATTGATAAAAAATTAGGAATATTAAGAAAGATTTTAGTTTAATATTCACTAATTACATCCAAGTATGAATCAAAAGTATCAAGTCTTCATTCAACAAATATTACGAGTGAAACCCCTCATCAAGGCACCTCCTAAAAAGCTTTTTGAGGATTTGAGTCGAGTTTAATGAGACAGCATAAACTCATGGATGATTCACTAATATGACTTGATCGATAATTAGTCATAGGTTATGATCAAGAGTAACCAACCTTAGAATTGTTAATTTAGTAAGTTTTATCCAAAAGTAAAACTACAAGTGATAAAAATAAATATGACTTTAGAATGAATAGGTTTAAACTAACAATTAAGGTTTAACTCATTACAATAAGTTCATTATCATCTTATACATAGACCACCAATAGATTAAGCACATCAAATTGTTTGGAATAAAAGATAAGATTAGTACTGAAGCTTACCTCAAGTAATATGTTTTAAGAGGATAATGTCTTCCTTCAGTATAACTAGTCCCTTACCATATATCTTTATTAACCAGTTAAGGTTTCTAGTGACCATAATACCAAATAGAGACTCCTTTTCAAAAAATTAAGACTTCCCCCCAACTCACACACAAATAGGTTGTTTCTTTAAGAAAGAGGTCGGGTTGCTGTGATATCAGGTGCAATAATACTATTGTGTCATAATAAATTATTTAATCCTGAGTTTTAGAATTTTGGCCAATTCCTTCCAATTACAAGTTATTTGGCCTGGCAAAATATTTTGTGAATTGCCTCATGCATATTACGTTTTTACTTAGAAGTCAATAAGGTAACCCATATTATCTACGTTTATTAATAAGACTAGACATCCTCTTTAACTGTTTTGGTTGATCCATCTAGTAACTAAAACATCAAATCTTGATATAAGGATTATGACACTTATAAGTTAGTGTGTGTCTATTCTTGTCAAAGCAAGTTGTTATAACTTATCTTTGCTTCTACCATAAAGAAACTTGCATTAAAGGTTTTGGATCATATAGTTAGATCCACATGTAATACCCGTATAGTGTCTTTTATGTCTCTTATAAAATCTCATATAACCTTTTTTGATAGGATCACGACTGCCTTGTTATAACTAACTTTAGTGATAAAAAACCAAGTCATAATGTTAAGTGAGACTCCATTATCAACCAAAACTCTTTATGCTGGTACACAATTGAGATTTATCGTGATGTATAGAGGATTTAAATGGCGATTCATAGCCAATACTAGCTTAAGAAATGTATGCCCAAGCTATCGGTCAACCACTAGCTTTGACTAATCAATTTTAATAATCTTTATCTTTTCTACCATGCTATCTTCATATTCATTATCTAAATAAGATAGTTGGCTAATATGGTGAGGTGACTACAATGTTTATGGATGTAAACCTTTATGGTCACTCAATTCTACTTAAAAAAGTATTTCCAAGTCTTTATCCTTTATAGCATTCTGTTGATCTAGCTATTGCATTAATACTGAGAAATTTGTTTGTTTTTCTTCTTGTTATTGTTTATTGATGCAATCCAAATTACACAAAAAAATTCATTACATGTGCCAATTAGGCCTATTATAAGGTCAAGCGTTCAGAAGGTTAAAAAGACACTCAATGAGTTAATTCAAGATATTTGAGTCTTATTTCCTACAAGACTTATGGATTCAAGTTATTTTTTCTAATGTAAAGTTTTACATTAACAAGTATAATTTTCAATTCGATTATTGGATTGAGCTACAATTTTATCATAATTTTCAATATGACCATTGGATCGGGTCTTATGATAAGGTACAAAAGCTACTATACAAGAATTATATTAGTTTTCTAATTAATTTATGATTTTTTTTAATTTTATTTAAAACTCTTTTATTATTTTTTTCAAAATTGCTTAGAATGTTTTCACCTATTATAAACAGGGATATGTAGTTTGTATTTAGGTTTTATTTTTAGGACAAACTTTGATTTCTAAATGATTTATTATGTGCTTGTGAGATGATTCTTTTAATTTTTATTTTTTACTACTTGTCATC
This sequence comes from Populus tomentosa, assembly GCA_018804465.1. Classification (NCBI taxonomy): domain Eukaryota; kingdom Viridiplantae; phylum Streptophyta; class Magnoliopsida; order Malpighiales; family Salicaceae; genus Populus; species Populus tomentosa. The sequence continues at coordinate 5,156,226 of CM031975.1, forward strand.
CATAAATAGATGGTCAAACTAAAATTATTAAAAACTATCATTCAAAAGAATTTGAAGAATTAGAAAGATTATGTGCTGTTTTTTGAATTCATATATAAGAAGAGTGTACACTTTACTATTGCTTATTCATATTTTAAAATTATTTATAGCTTTTGTTTAAAACCTTTGGATTTGATTCATTTATTTATTGATGAAAGGACTAGTCTTTATATAAATGGAAAAACACATGTAGTGAAGGCTCTTCATGAGAGTGTATAGTGGCAAATATAGAAAAAAGAATGAGCAACATACATTTAAAACTAATAAGGGCCGAAAAAGAGTTGTCATTGAACGAGGTGATTGGATTTGGGTGCATATGCATAATGAGAGGTTTCCTAAATATAAAAAATCTAAGTTGATGTCATGAGGAGATGATCCATTCTAAATCCTTGAAAGAATTAATGATGATGACTATAAAGTAGGTCTACTAGGTGAGTGTGATGTTACTACTACTTTTTATAATTTTAATCTTTCTTTGTTTGATGATGACTCAAGTTTGAATACTTTTGAGGAGAGAGGGGATGATGTAATTCAAACTACATTAAAAGATCCATTAAAATTTCTACATGGGTTAATTATAAAGTCAAAGGCAAAAAAAGCTTGAATAAGTATTCAATAGACTTATTTAAAGTATTTAGGCCAAGGTGAAATTGAAGGAGGTTACATCTTTAACAAGTAATAATTAGATCTTAGTCAATTTAATCTATATACATGAGAGGCATGATCCATCTACTAAATGAGCTAGTTAATTTTAGTAGTTAAAGGCTTATTTTTCTTAATACATAATTTTATTCTAATAAGCATAATTCTCTATTTGACTATTGGATTGAGCTGAAAATTTATCTAAAGATTCCAAAGGACTTGTTTTATATTGGGTTAAATTTCAGGCCAATGAGACATCGCGAAAGCCTTTCGATTAGGTCTAGAAGCTACTATGCAGGAATTATATTAGTTTCCTATTTAATTCAGGATTTTTTTTCTATTTTATTTAGAACTCTTTTATTATTTTTTCTAGAATTGTTCAGGATGATTTTACCTATTATAAATATGCTTATTTAGTTTGTATTTAGGTTTATTTAAACAAGCTTTGATTTCAAAATAATCTATTATGTGTGTGAGAGGAAATTCTCTTATTTTGATTTTTCATTGAACTACTCTGATTATCAAACAATTAACCAAGCTTCATTATGTCTTTCATACTTCTTGTTCGCGTCTCTTTATAGGTGTTTTGATAGGGGTTTGATTTTTATAGTCTTGGTGTTTTAGTACAAATTATCAAGCTCAATCATAAGCTTGAATTTTACTTTCATGTAAGAGTCAATTTGACTGTGGGTTTCTAGAACTTTATATCCACGAAGTTTGTTTCATTTAGAATACCTAATTTACCCCCTTCTAAGTTCTTTGGATTGACATTTTATTTTATACACCATGTTAAAAGTTGCCCATACCCATGTTTGTGTTAGTGTACATGCCTTGTAGCCAATTGGTTGGTTACACGTATGATTGACTTTGTTCATGTAAATATATTTAATTTATTAATAAATACTTATTTATCTTTAATAATTATCGAAAATTTTATTAATGAATCCAGTATTTGATTAATGAATCTAGAATAAAGATAAAGTTCATAGGATAAAAATGCTTTGCAAATAAAATTATAAAATTATTATAATTATGATATTTCTATTGCATCAAAGCATTGTTCTTAAATGTTCCTGGTCAATGCTATATTAAGACTAAATATTAATTAGAGTTATAAGACCAATACATATTATATTCTTTCCTTTATAAAAGGAAGAAAATGTTGTCATAAACTAAGATATGAGGGATATCTAGAATTAATATATGTATGCTTATTAGATCACATGTACAATGAATTGACCACCATGATGATTTTATATAAAGATATCACTTGTGTTTATGGAAAGGCTCACGTGACGGTTTTGTAAGTGATCATTAGACTTAAGATCACTAAGTTATCTTATATTAGAAATTTTATATTTTGATTATGCTACATATTGTCCTAATTAAAGATAACAAAGAAACAAATATATATATATATATATATATATAATAAATTATATGAAGGTATTTGTGTAATCAAAAGAGGATTCACCACCTAAATGAATTAGAAAAAATGTTTTATCTGTTGTCAAATTGTATTTGATTATAAGTCCTTGCGCAAGATAGAATGAGATTTGAAAAGAATTTCAAATCTTATTTGAAGAATCAATAACTATGGTGTTGAGAATAAACATGATTTGATAGAGTAGATACACTCTATGCTATAATATCTAAATCAGAACATTAATTATTAATGAATGAATAATAATTGCACTAAGAAATTAATCATTAAAAGGTTAAGTCAAATTATTTATGACTTTTCTAATATTTGGGGGATCATGATAGGTTGTTAGACATTATAGTTGATCTTTAAATATAAATCAATCAATTATTAAATTGATAATAAATGAATTTGTTTAATTTATTTAATCATATTTTATTTAAGGTTGTTATTTATATTTGGGTCAACTTATTAGGGAACCTAATAAGTTACATATATACGAACTATTGGTTAGAGATTAAAATGTGATGATTAATCAAGTGTGACTTGATTGTAAATAAAGTTTAAAAATGAAGGACTAAAGTGTAATTTATATAGAGAATTACAATTTTACACTTATAAAAATCCAGTAGGGACTTGATTGAATAAATTTTTAAAATTATCCTTCTAAATAATATCTATAATATTATTCAGGTGGCATATTGATATTTTGTTATTTATAGAGTTTTCAGGTTTCCTTATAAATAAAATGTTATGCATTTTATTTTTGTATAACAAGTAGTACATGGTACAAAGACTATGTAAATTATAGAACACCTAGAAAACACAAAATAAAAGAGCTAGCACTCAAAGGTATATCAATTCCTCTCTTCTAAAAGGGTTTAGGAGATTTCTAATAGGTGGTTCATATGGACTACTTTTAAACGCTGGGTGCTTGGATGACTTTTAGTTTATGACAATTCAACATTAAAGCAATTATTTGAAACCAAAAATAACATTTGATCTTCAAGTAATATTCGTTAAACTCTAAACAACTCTAGATTTTTGTAATGGAATCTTTGGAACTCCTAAAAAATTTTAAATTTATCATTTTTATTGTATATTTGTGTTTCAGAAAACCCAACGGTTTGTATCTTATATCTTAGCCCATCTTTTTCTTTTTTAAACATAGAAAATTAAAGAGATGTCCTTTTAGGAATTCCTTACAAATGAAGTTCCATGAGAGGAAAGAACAAGCAATGAAGGATGTGAAGTTGAAAATCTCAAGTGTCTTTGAAACATTCCGATATCACCACACAATATGCCAAACAAACCTTAAAAAAAGTAAAAAATAAAATAAAATGGAAGAACAACAAGAAGTTGAGCATATATAGGTAAGATGGACGATTTCTTTGGACTTCAGGGCTTAATTTGCTTCCCGTGGGCCTCGTGGATATCATTTCTAAGCAACTTGACTGCTTTCTCAAACTCTTCGAAATTGGTAACGGCTTTGTTGAGCTGGCTTTGGTCTGAACTTGGAGACTGGAAGCGAATTCGAAAGTCTATGAATTTTTTCCAACAATTCAAGACTCGTTCCCTGGGGTATTCTAACATTATATAAATGACGGCCTGCAAGAGCAGTGTTTTATAAACATTCACAATTACGGGTATTAATATACAATACTGCAAAATTAAAATAATCCAATAAGTTTCTATCATTTCTTGTCCCATTGATCATTGAATACTTGAATTACATTAGTTGACAGTTTTTTTAAAAAAAATAGAAAGCAATCCACTGTATATTAGTAGATAACATAGCTTATTTGATACTATAAACTATTGGTAGTTGATACGCTATTTAAGGCTAGAAGCATTTTAGTTTTAAAGGCATATATTATGATAGAGAATATTATAAAGTTATTTTCAGTCCTATTTGTTAATTTAAGCTTCGAAGATTTATGGACTAGTTGATTATTTAGATATAATTGTTCTTCCCCAAATTTATCTGAAATTCTCTTTTATAATGCATGTTTGTCATGAGGGTTGTGAAAAAGATGTCCTCACCTTATATAGAGGACGTCTTGCGTCAGAAATTTCTTCATGACTCAGGCATTCGCAGTCTAAAGCCTTCTTGAATTCTCCCTAGAGAGATGCGTAAATATATAAATACTACACTGATTAGTTTATGTAATATATATATATATAATTAGCGAGTAAGAGGAATACTGAACGAAGCAGCACCTGGTAGATGTGCATTTCGACAAGCAACATTTCAATCTCATAAGCTACATGTGATTTCCCTTCCTTTCGAGCCCTTTCCAGTTGTTTTTCCAGTGTTCCCACTGCAACTGCTTCTTTTCCACTCATTTCCAGCATTGCAACAGTGCTCTAGTCACATGTAATGGGGAAACCTTAAAGATACTGGTAAGCCGTGCCTTGAACAAAAATTGAAGACTCAGAAAGCAAAAACTTCATTAAATTAACCGAGAAACCTAACCTGTAGCTTTACGAAATCAGGATGTTCTTCTATCAGTAAATCCTTTAACTCATTTTCAGCTGCTTTTAGTGACGCTTCATCTGCTCGAGCACGATGATAATCAATCACTCTCTCCAAGGCCAGTTTCCCTCCATGGAGAACTCCTAGAGACATCGATCTTGTAAACACACCGTGAACCTTCTTTTTTTGCTTCTTACATGAACGTTTTGCATAAGCCCATCCGATGTAAACGCTGGCAAAAATTACAGTTGCCGTCGCCGCCATTGCTCCATATTTATTCCTTACAGTGATGCTGTTAAAGAAATTCTCTAAGTGTACGTCTAGGTTTCTCTTCAGGGGAAAGTTGAAAACAGGCATTGCTATCAATTTATGGTTTTGCTACTGCCTGTGGGCAAGAAAATCTTTCCTAACGATGCATATGCTAGTGGAATTGCTTCCAATCCGGGAAGTGGTGATGCAAATGATATGAGATAATTCATAAAGGTGAATACTGAGAGAAAAAAAACAATAACAAATTCTTGGTTGAGAAGAAAAAATTATTCTTATTTCTTCCTTGTTAGGTGGGTAAAGAAAGTTGCACGAGTACACAAGTGCCATTGAGAACTGCGACAAAATGTATTCCTCTCCTCCATATGAAGGAACAAATATTACCTATATCAATGTGAATGTTCTTGGCAAATTCTTATCTTTCAAGTTATGCTAGTTCCTAATACCAAGTTACCACAATACTAAGCTGTAAACAGCATAGTATCTACAACGTCTGACAATTATGCCTCGCCAGATAAATATCTACCAGCCTGATAATTATGCCTCGCCAGCTAAATACTTGCAACGTCTGACAATTATGATTCAGAGATGCCTTCCTTGCACAGCTTGATCAGTACTTTCATTATTCTCAGGTATTTCCTTTTAAAGCTCAACCAGCAAAGGATGTTTTCTGAAACTCCTAAAACGCAAACCTTCATGGCATCAATGCCTTGCGTTGGCAATGGAAACCCACTTTCAATGCTTGTATGCATACCTTCCACTGTCAGCATTATTCCACGGAGGACTAAACCTCATTTAAGCCTTGTCCCTAGTTCTCCTTCGCTTACAAGCTGCTATACACGCCACAAACTTGGGCATCTCTTCCGTCCTGTAATTTGCGCATCATCAGACAGGTCTCCAACACCTTCAAGAAATGGAAACAATGGCGACAACAAAATTGTGAAAGCCGCAGTGGGGGCATCTGTAGCTTTGGCTTGCGCTCTTGGTATAATTGGTGGTAACTTCAGAATGTATCCTAAAGCCATTGCAGGTCCTAGGGAATTATATCAGAAAGCTCCTCAAGCAGAAGAACGTCCATCATCACTTGCGAAGCTGGCACTCGAATCATTCCTGGATGTGACATCGGACCTGGCTTCTACCGATGAAGAGAGCCTAATTGAAACTTTTGATCCGCCTCCAAATCCTTCAATAGAACAAGTTAAAGAGATCAAGGTTCTCTTCTCCAACACCCTTAAATGCTAATCTTCCATATTACATTAACTTTTTTATTTAAAAATTGAAACTTCTACTGATATCCATACCAAATAATTAGGTCATCGGTTCTTACTACACCTTCAATTTAATGAAAAATGATCAACCAAAATAGTTTATTTATGGTATTTTTCCTCCTCAATTGCACGTAAGTCCTATTCGATATAAAGTAGTTTATTTTAATATAGTGAAACACAATTTTGCATGGCTATTTTTCCTACTCAAAAGTTCTTTTGCAACTAATTTTTTTCTATTATCTCGAACAAAAAGAGAGAGAGAGAGAGAGAGAAGATGCGAGCAATGACAGAAGCCAAAACCGTAAACCGGCTGAAACTAAAAAAAAGACGCCGATTCGCTGAATGGAAGTACAAGAACATAATTCAGACCATGAATATCCAGCACAATAAATATGTCAAATTCTAGCTAGGCTCAAATTCCGTTCTGTTCTCTGTTTTCTATATTCTATTTTTAAAAGGCACTGAATTTTCTTGGATAGGCTAAAAGGTTAAATTTGTTATACACAAAATGTTTTGCAGAAGCATGCAGTGCGTCTTATGTTATATGGGGAACCTGAAGAAGCAGTGTGTTATCTGCAACAAGCATTTGAGAAGTATAAGAACGATCCTGAGCCTGCATACAATGTGGAAATGGCATTAGTGGAAATTCTCATTTATCAGGTACAACTTCCAAAATGCTTGCAAAATGTTTGGGTGCTAACTAATTTCATCAAAATGCATGCAAAGGTCGACAATCTTGGCATATATGCTCATTTCTTCCAATCTAGTTAAAGAAATAAAATAACAAGGTAACCTACCACTGCTCATCACATATAGATTCAAATCTCTAGAATCAATAAACCTCAACTTCTCATTGGCTTTGTAAAATTAAGAAAAATATAGCTCTCAGAATCTTGAAAAGTAGTTTTTATTGGTTGCATAATCAAGTATTTATTTCTTCCTTCAATTTACTGCTGACCTCCTAGCTAGCTAGTGAGTAATCGATCTGTTAATCTATATATGTTATGTTATGCAGCACAAATACGAACTTGCTTTGGATTGCGACTGCCTCAACCATGATGATCAACTCGGCCCTTCAGATGCCCGGGTTTTCCTTTACAAGGTCGTTAAACCCCGAGTTCGAATTAACACAATCATCTATCAGAAATTCTATGATAATCAAGGCCTAATCATTTCCGAATGAATATTTCTGAATTTTCTTTCAAAAAGAATTCTTAAACATTAGCTTACACGTACACTTTTGAACTTGTAAAACACATACTTTTTTACGAACTTACTCCGCAACCTTAATACTTCAGATTATGGCATGATAACTAGATGCATTCTTTTTTCTCCTATGTGTACAGGCTATTATATATACCATGTTGGATTCCGAAGAGGAAGCAAGGGTATGGTGGGAAAGATACGTACATGTATGCTATTGAATGAGGATTTCTGCCTGCAAGATAAATTTTCCATGTAATCAAAGAGGGACAACCATTGGCATCATAATATCAATATGTGCGAAAATATATATTTTAACTAGATCATTTGCTCACACGGCCATGATTGCCCACAGAACAGTTCATCTCCTACCCATTGAGGAGCAGCCATGTTCTTTTCGAGGCAAGAAATAAACATTTTGGAACGATTTACCGCTTTGAGAAAATACTTGAATAATGGACCCATCCATTCTTTTTACGGAGAACAATTTTATGAAACAAGAGACTGAACAAAGACATCAATCTGACCTAAAATAACTGATACAACCGAAGATTCTATCATCAAACCAGGAACCATGATGTGACAAAGCACCCTCTGGAAATTGCTTTGTAGCATAATAGAGGTTAACCCACTTCTAAAATTTCAATCCCATTATCCCAGCAATTGGCTTCCCAGTTTAGAAAATTATTTTTCTCAAGAAAAATAAAAACAATAAAAAACGAGAATTGCAATTTTATTCTTTAATGTCTATATACAGTACCTAAATCATTGTCAAGATTATATTTTGACAGCTCCAGCCTAGTAGCAATTTTTTTTTCCTGATTTTAACCCTTGAACTGTAAAGCATTTTTGAGTGACATTAATGTTATATTACATCTGATTTAGACATAAGATACCATATACCAGTTAGACGTTTTCATAAAAAACCAAAACTATATATATATATATATATATATATATATATATATAAAAATTTCCATGGGATAATTTTTTATGATAGTTTTATCATACTGTAAATGATGTTCTATCATAATATTTGTCTGGAGGTTGATTGTAAAACTTTTTTGATCAATTTTTTAAGATCATTTAATATTTTATTAGGGGACATGTGTAAGTCATATGCAAAGATGGATGAAATGTAACAAAAACAGTGTCAAAACTCTATAGTTCAAATGTTTTTTAAAAATATAATTCAAAGATATCAATTAAAATAACAAATAATAAGAAAGGTAAAACTAGCCAGTATTTATACCTAACCCAAATCTTAAGAAAATTTAATTTAAACTTCATTCTAGGCCGAGCCTAGAATGAACCATGGTTCAATATCAAAACACCATAACGATGGCTTTAAAGCTCTTGCATCTACAGTAGTCCTAGTTCTTTTTCTGCATTTTGTGTGCGGATGATTTCATTTTAATTTTCAAATGGTATGTATAATTTGAAAAACACCATAACAATTTTATTTTTTTTGCATTACACATCCCAAACTTTTTATATCCCATCCAATTCTACATTTGTGGTTTTGCAGAGTATAAGAAGTTTGCTTTTATTGATAATGATGCTTATATGCATATACACTAAGAGTTTTTCTAAACTAATAGAGGTGTGTTGGCTATTAAAGGTAAGAGAACTAAGATTTGAAATTTAAATATTATAATTAGGCTAAATCCTCATTTTTAAAATGTAATTATTAGACCTAAAGGATGATTTGTAAATAATAGGCATAAAACTGTTCAAAATGATATTAATTGAAATGAGTTTAAACATTACAACTCATATTTTATGAGTATATGTGGAATTATATTAATCCACTTCAAATCTGCTCGCTTTATCAAAGAAATGTGTCCCGAAAAATAAGAATACAAGCATAAATTAATACACATTAACATAAATATAGAAAATTTAAATTCAATAACAAACAAATATTTACAATTAAGAATAATGCTAAGGTTTCACAAAATATTTACATTTATAATTTTAAAAATAATATTGTCACTATAAGTGTCATCTATATATATATATATATATATATATATATATATATATATATATATATAATTTTGTATTTTTTAAGCTTTTTTAAAAAATATATTACAAAAAAAAAATTACACAAACTCTTACTATCAAATACAAATCAGAAGCTAAATAAACCCATCAATATAAACAAAAAACTCATCATGCATAATAATAATCCCAACACATCTGCATTATCTTCACACATAATCTTACACATCACAATAACTATAAAAAATTGGAAGAAGTTAATTACAAGTTAACAAAATAATCAAAATATCTAAAGAGAATAACTAACCAAAATGTCTATTAGAATTTATATAAAACCATTATTGATGTCTCATCAAATAACCTGGAACAGCATTTTGATCATTTGAACAAAAAACAACTTCTGAAGATTATACTGTTGATTACACTGTCGATTATAAATGAACAAAAAACAGGAATAAGAACTCTCTTGTTCGTTAGTACCTAAATTATAATTGATCTGCTCTGGAACTTGGATTGGTCGGACGGAGACATGCCTACTATCCTCAGCCAGCTTATATGGTCTTATCTGTTAAGAATCTTTGGGGTTCTTGTCGGCTGATTCTACTCCATGAGGATCGGCCGACATGCAATTGGGCCATTACTTCTGTCGTCAAGACTTCACAGTTCACACTGCTCTCTCTTTTGTGACCCCTAACGTAGCATACACCTATGGTGATATGCTTGGAAACTGTTCAGATAAAGCGAATATATATATTTTCTAGTTTCGATTTTAAAATCTTCTAGAAACTGATTTACTTCGTGTTTTACCTTCAATCAAATACAAATTAATAGAAACTCCAGGATTTAGAGAAATTGCAAGCAAATTTTGATGATAATAGGCCAGCAAAGTAGAGCAAGAAATGCCGAAATGTTAAAGAATAAACACGTTTATGAACATGTTGGAGGGGCGTGGATGAAATTATGAAAACTTGATGGATTGGGATCAGCAATTTAGAGGGAAATAAGGACTAGATTGTGTGTAGCAAAATGGAATGACATGGACCACTCTCGGAAAAGCATGCAAGCTCGCATTAGGACATTGTCACCTGAAGGCCACGTGCAAGGAATTCCCTTGTCCGCTGCAGCAGCGCGTGCCGTCTAGTGGATGCATACGAGGTTAGCAATTAAAGGCATGTGGTTCATATGGCGAGGCAGGCAGGCACCCAATAGGCGAGCCACGACTGGGTCAAGAGCACGTGATGGGCTTAGCCCATTACCTGCTTTTATTTATTTAGAGCCTAATAAATCTTAGTGCATGCTTTCATTTAACCTCAGTTTGGGGCTTCTTCTCTGCAGCAATATTTGGGTTCTACTGGAAATCTGGTAAATTTAATTTCCCAGTTTTTCAACAGGCCATTGCTTTTCATAATTAAAAAACCTGAAAAAGAAAATGAAAAAAAAACCATTGAAAAAAAAGATTAAAAGAATAAAAAAATAAGAGAACATAAAAAAAAAAAAAGTACAGGCATTGAGCCTGGTCTAGGGGGCCCAACTTGTATGAGCTTAACAAAATCCAGGCATATGAACCTTTTATCTCATGTACACGTACCTAGGTTGATTTTTTTTATTATTATTATTTATTAAGAGGTAGACGACCACCCTTTTTTAAGGAAACACAAAAATTACTCTTGGGCCTCATTGAACTATAGGTATGATAATGATAATTGTGAATAGTGCAACAAAAATGCATAAACTAAAATATAAATATATTTTAGAGTAAATATAAAATTATGCTTGTGTCTCATTCAACAATTTAAATCTTTAAATCAAAATAGTTATTTAATATGATATTATAATTTTAATAATCAAATAATATTTAAGTTTTAAATTTAAAGAACTTTCATTTAAAAAGAAAAACAGAAAGTAATTCCACCCTTTTCCTTTTTTTTTTTTGATAATTTCATTAATACTAAATAATTTACAAATCAATAGTTATTTTTATACTGGGAAAATTAAAAGTTGTTGTTTGAAAAATTAAGCTACAATACCAACACTATAAGACGGTCTTTCAAGTAACCATTATTCCTTATCAATGATTCGGATGAAAATATTAAAAACAAATCTTTGAAATTCTCAAATTTGAGTTGCCTATGTCAGGAAATTTTTAGCGTATTTTCTAGTAGATAAAATTTTAATAATAAATCACAAGTTAAAGGAATTTGGTCTTGGATTGTGGCCTGTGGAGTGCTACTAGCAGTGAAATAACACCACCTCTTTTTTTGCACTTCTAGTGATAGACCATGTCCTTGGCATGTGATATGTTGCAGGTTGCATTATTATTTTTTAAATGTGAGAACAAATATCAAGACATTTTCAGTGTATTTTCTAGTAAATAAAATTTTAATAATAAATTAACAAAAGAATAGGACACGCTACCAAGCTTTGTAGATGATGAAGTAAAGAGTTCAGTGTTTTATTTTCAAAACCGACATCCTAAAAGCTTTTGATTGAGTTGTTTAGGAGTTTATGATACAAGTCATTGCTCATGTGGGGTTCAGATTGAAATGGAAAAATTAGATTTATCAATGTGACTCCATTTCTAGAATTTCTATCTTAATTAACGGGTCTCCATCTTCAAAGTTTGTGTAGCTAAAGGAATTAGGTTAGGTGATTGTAAAAATCAAAATAATTGGTTTTGATGAGTGAAAGATTATTTATGCAAGTAGAATTTGTTTAGATTGTTAGTTTATCCAAATAAGTTAAAGAATTAGTCTAGTTTATCTTATGGGATGTAACATGATTATTTTTGTAATTATCTCATTTATTGGGATAAATTTTATAAAAAGTTCATATAGATTTTATCAAAAGAAGATAAATTAAAACTATTCAAAAATTATGAAAAAATGTTTATTAAAGGTTAGAAAAGTGTTGTTATAAAACACAATTAGCAATTTGTTAAGAATATAATAGATTATGAAGCTAGAAGATAAAAGGTCTTGTCCTTATCATATGACTATGTATACGAGGGAAAGCAACACTTGCAATGGAGAAAGTGTGCCCAATAAGCTAAGGAGTTGTATAAAGTTTTATATCATATACTCTTGACACATAAGTGGAGTGTGAAGAAAAATGTCAAGGAAAATTATTTGTTGAAAAGTTAAAGGGTTAACAGACTCATATAAGGAGTTTTTGTGTTAATTGCTAGCAACTAAATGTTCAAATTAGGATGACAATAATTTTGAAGATCATCATATATTATGGCAAGCTACAACGATAGAAGAAAAACACAGCATTTGTCTTGACAAGTAAGGTAATATAAATACAAAGGATTTTTAGGGGAAAAATACTCCTCTTGTAATCTTTTAAACTAATGAAAGTTGTCTATCATGGGTTAAGCTAACCCAAAAGGTATTTTATCTTTGAAAAGTTCTTCAAAAAGTTTTCCCTTCATAGCCAAATAACTTGTTCATTTTAAGTTTTCCTCACTTATATTTATTTGGTTATTGATAAGTGTTAGTAGATTGCTTCTTAACATACAAGGAACAAAAACATGATTTTCTAGTGATATTAGAGCAAGTTCTCTCATTCCATAGGGAGATCTATTTTCTCTATTAAACATGTTAACACTGACTTCTCCACCGCAATTAAACTAGGAAAACTATGTCTACTAGAAGGTAAGGATGAAAGCTTTCCTCAAATCACTAGGCCATAGATGAATCCACTTATTGCAATTGAAATAACAAAGGCTTGAATGTTATATTCATGGTAGTGTCTCTTGATGAATTTAAAAGGATTTCCATGCATTAGATAGCTAAGGAAGCTTGAGATATTCTTAAAGTTGCTCACGAGGGAACAAAGACACTGAAAAATTCCAAATTATAGATGTTAATCTCAAGATTTGAGGAGATAAGAATGCTGGAAGAATATTTTAATGAGTTTTATGCAAAACTTAATGATATTGTAAATTTCAAGTTCAATTTAAGAGAAAATATAGAGGATTGTGAATTGTAAAAAAGATTCTAAGATCCCTGCATGAAAGATTTCAACCAAAGGTAACAACCATAGAATAAAGCAAGGATCTAGAAACTACACATGTTGAAGAATTGATAAGTTCCTTACACACTTATGAATCTACAATGCCTTATCAAAAGAAAAGTAAGTCCATTGCACTTAAATCTATTAAAAAAGATATTACTTAATAGTGACGATCTTAATAGTGAAGATATTACTCTTGTAGCTAGTAAATGTAGAAAATTTGTGTTTAAGAAAAAGAACAACAATAAAGAAAAAAAAAGGCAAAGATTTTGACAAAAGAAATGTTTCAAAAAATGAAAGTACAAGTAAACTTGAATCTAAAAGAAGAATTAAGTGTTTTGAATGCTCAAGATATAGTCACTTAAGAAATGAATGTCCTCGTTAAAAAAGAAATAAAGGAAAAAACCTTAATGTTAATTAAGTGATGAATCTGATTCTAAAAATTTTAATTTATCATCTGATAATGAACTTGTTTTTATTGTTTTTCTAGTCTTGTTAATGGATGCACTGACATGAACTAAAATGTCAATACATTAAGTGATTTTAATAAATACCAAACTGTTAACAAATTTAGTAGTTCTAACATAAATAAAACTGTTAACTATTCTAGTAATTTATATATTACTTCTGTTATTGCCGATTATGAATTAACCTTGTAAGAAACTTATGATGACTTATGCGAAGAAGTCATGAAAGTCGGGAAATCATTTAACAAGCTGACAACTGTGGAGAACAAGAAGAACAATCTAGCCAAGGCTTTAAAGCTATCAAAAGTTAAGATATCTATATCTCTCACTAAGGTCAAAACAGGTAAGTATTCTTGTTTTAATTCCAATATTTAGACCAGTCTAACTCCGTTTAAAATTAAGGTTTTTGTTTGTCTTGCAATACTTTGTAAACTCAAAACTAGAGACTTTCTTCATAAAAGAGGAATTGCTTTATGTTTAATGAAGTTAAGTCTAATTGGGATCGGATCCATACTCTTATTTTTCACGAGGTTGTTTCTTGGGCCAATTACCTTGATGATTTTTTGGAAAGTTTTTTAGAAATTCAACTTTGCCCCAACATTATCATAATCCGCTCTTCAGTCCCTTGGAAAACAGAATCTGTAGGGATTTTAAATGGGTATAAGTGGAGGTTTGAAAGAGTCATGATATCATTTCTTTTTTCTTGACAAAAAAGTGTCTTTTGTTGCATAATGTGTAATTAAATGGAAATCTCTAATATGGGCTCCATTGAGGAACATTTTACAATTGGAGGATTAAATTGAGAAACTCTATAGTTTATGGATCTAGTTTTGAGATTGTTGGAAGACTAATATAAAGTTAGACTATTTTCTTTTTGGTTGCTACCCAAATCAAAATTTATTTATCCAGAACTTCCATGATTTTAAGGACTTGTATATTTTTGAAATTTTAGCATGTGTGTTTTCACGCCAAACTGAATCAATATTGCATTCGACCCACACATATTATTTCAATTTGTTAGCAAGGCGTACCCAACCTACTGGAATCCAAGTTCTTAGTGATATAATTGATTTTAATCACATTATAGTTTAATATTAAGCTAATAAAAAATTAAAATTTATAATTTATTTTTATTTTTTTATGAGATTATCTTGATCTTATAATTCGAGTTATAGGTTTAACATGTTAACTTAGTTTACTTTTTTTAGGTCTTTTTTTATGTTATTTTTTTTAATTTTTTCATTCAATATTGAATAGATTGAAAATTAGATTTTATAATTTATTTTAATTTATTTTTTATAGAATTATCATAATATTATGACCCGGATCACATTTAACATGTTAATCCGGATTGACTCAAGTCAATCCAATATATTACTGTCTTAATATTTTTTTTTCAAACTATGTTTTTACAAGTTGTATAAATTGAATTAACTCTTATATATATAATTTAATTCTTCTATGTTTTTCAAACTATATTTTTTTGGATCCACAAAGTCAACTGAAATAAATTGGGTTAATTTTTATATAATTTAATTTATTTTATTAAAAAAATATGCAATATTTAAATATATTTTTTATATTAAAATAAAAATTAATCTAATCCCCGGCGGTTAAAACAAGTATATTGCTATTTTAATTCAAAATCAGAGACCCATCAGTATAGTTGTTGCAGGGAAGGTGGGGGAGCGCATGATTATGCAACGAATGTCCTCCAAAGCTGTCATTGTGTGCTTTATCGACTCTCGGAATGCGGGGAAACAACATCATGCATGCCTAAATCTCTCCGGGGTGGACCCGGCTATGAAGCCGGATTCCAAATATATAACTTTATCTAAGTTAACTTGAATTATCATTAAAAAAAATTTAAATTTTTAATATTTTATATAAAAAATTAAAAAACAATTCATGTAAATATAAACTATATATATTATAAATAATAAAATTTAAAAAATTATTTTAAAAAGTTATTTATCCCACTTTAAAAAGATAATATGCTAGTATATTATTTTTTTTAAGTTGAAATATTTCAAAAAAGGTTTTATTTTATTATATATTAAAAAAACATAACTTTTATCTTGTGAACATATAATATATATATTAAAAGGCTTTAAATCTCATATTGAAAAAATAATTTTTTTTTTTTGTAAATATAGAGTATATATACTAAAAGGCTTCAATTTTCACTTTAAAAATATGAAATAATCTTTTAGTATTTATATAATGAACTTTGAAAATGGTTAATAGCCAGCTAAAAATTATATATAAAAAAATTTTCTGGTTAGAAGAAAAAACTCATTTGAAAAGAAAAAGAAAAAGTCTCAATTAAGTTTTGCCGGGTCACCCAGGTCACGGTCAACCCGCCGGGTCAATCAGGTTTTACCGAGTTTTTACTCATTCTAGTTTTTTATTTTACCCAAACCAATCCAAACACTAAATTAATTAGATTTTGCTTCATCCTACCAGACCAGTCTGAATTTAATACCTATGAAATGCACACACCTTGTTATTAACAACACACAGCCTCTTAATTCTTTCTTTATATCCTTTAATTATAAATTATTCTCTTTGTCCATAAAAAGTCTTACTGCACCTTTTCACATTAGATTAAAAAAATACACTAAATATTATACTTATTTATACATCTTTTGTTGTATTTATTAAATTAAAAGTAATTGAATAAAAAATATTTTAAAAAGAGATAAAATAGTACATTTTGATTTAATTTAGTAAAATTTAAATAAAAGCTATATATTTTGAGATATATAAATGAATACAAAAAATCTTTTTTTTTGGTCCAATGTATAGTCAATTTGATTGGATAAGGATTTAATTAGTTGCATTGTTTTTTTCTTTCCTGAAAAAAGGTTTTTTTTTTAATGGATTGTCATGGTTTTTTTTTAGTTGATCTATATTTATTACCCCTTTTTTTTTTTTATCATCTACATAAATTAAATCAACTTATTTTGTCCAATCGGGTCTATAACTTAAGTTGCAAATTTTTCTTTCTTTTTTAGAACATGCTTATAACACTATAGTATCATTTTTTAATGAAAAAAAATATGATCCGGCCCCATGAAGACCCAAATTATTTATATATATAAAAAAGTGTTTGTTCCACCTTAACAGTATTTCATACAAAACAATTTTAGACCCGCAACATATCAAGGGTTAACATCTAGTGTTAAATATTTTTGAATTTGAATTGTAAATTGCCAAAACCTACTATAAAAGAAGAAAAGATAAGAAAGAAAGATTTGTTCGTCTTAGGGATGAGTCAAAATGAGAGAGGAGCTGTTATGGTGGCATCTGATGGTGAGGAAGGCAACGATGTTGGTGGTGGTGTGGTTTTTAAGTAGTTTTCTTTCTATAACTTCATGTTGCTTTCTCTCATTGATTTTCTATTATCTACTAGCAACAAGTAATATAGTGTATAAAAAAGTTATACTGCACACTGAACATTCCCAAATATAACAAGTGTCATCATTCAACATGTTAGGCCTGTCAACATCCGCTTATGGGTTTGCAACTATTTTATGCATGCCAAAATCTGAAACAACTTATAAAGAAGTTTTAGCCTCGGGAAATAGAAATACTGAAAGAATTTAATTAGTTAAATTTTAAATTTATTTTTTAAAAATTATTAATTTAAATTTTATAAATTTCAGGATCACTGAAAGTTTATATAATTATTAACTTTAAAATTTATAAAATTTATTAAAGTATATGCAAGCTGGTCTAGATATTCACACTAATAATTAAAAAATATGAGCTTAACAATTAAGTTTCTCTGGCAGATTTTAAGAGCTCCTAACTTTCTATCATTTTTGATGTAAACAAGAATATCATCTAGAAAAATAAACACACATTTATCTGACACGGATAGTAAATATACCATTAATCAATCGGATAAAAATAGCGATGCTTTAGTAATTTTAAAACACATCACTGACTATTTAATTATACAACTCATATTTATATTAAAAATATATATATTTTTTATGTGTCTTCATTTATCCTTGATGGTAACGTGATTTCAAGTCTAGTTTACTAAAATAGATGACACGCTCCAAGTAATCAAACAAATCATTAAAATATGAAGAGGTAGGTGCATATTCTTCGTGGTGATTTTATTCAAAAACATGATAATGAATACACAAAAGACAACACATGAAAACTAGAGTAGATGTACTACTTTATTAGGAGGTATATTCTCTAAATATCAAGAGATAACTCTAGCTAAGAGGAAGCATTTCAAGTTTTGTTTCTGTTTTGGTGTGCATCCACTAGCGTTCATTACACCCTCAATTCTATGTCAACTTGTTTTGAATCCTAAGATATCAAGAGATAGCCATCAACTAAATGCTAGCTTAGGCATGTTAAAACTTTTTTGGATTTTGTGTAGGAAAAACACGATAGCCAACTCGATCTATTCTTGACAAGACATCATATATTATCCCTCCTACGAAAAACTCCATCTCTATCATGTAGGTAAGGACTCTTAAAAATCATATGACAAATATTTGATAGTACAATAAAACAGCTTCATTCTTAAATTTTTCATTAGTTGTATATTTGAAAGTGTAGTACTGTCTCATCACCTATAATTCAGATTAATTTCTTGTTTAATCTTCCAAGCATAATTAAATGGTCGAGGATATGTTTTTGCTTATAACTTGAGCTGCTAGCTTCCCTAACTAATTTAAAATCAAGTTTTTTTATTTTATTTTATGATGTCATATCAAACAAAGCTACAATTTTGCTGATATATGAAAATCTAAATATACACGAAACATATTCTTCCTTAACACTATCATATATAGGTGTTTTCCACTCGAGTAGCAACCATTGAGATGGAGGTGGTAGCTAGCTAGCTACAAATTTTTCAGACCTCACCTTACATCCTTTACTAATCAGTTTCTCATCTGACATACAATTTTCTTGTCCTTGGATAACGCATGCATAGTAGGAAATCGCTTATTTATCGTTAATAAGCCCAAATTCGATACAATGATAATAAAAAATCTCACTTCTTTTCAAATAGTTGGATTTTGTTTTTTCTATTTCCCTTCACCTTCTCTCATGCTTGTCATTTTCCCTTCACAACTACAGCGAGTTGTGAAGGTTTTCAATCCCATTTTTCCATATGCATGCATGGTCTTAATCACCACTAGCATTATCCATATCTCATACATCGAAAAGTACTGTGAATTCAGCTTGAAGTGGAAAAACTCAATTTAGCTTTGTAATTCATCAGGGTGTTGCATATTGACACCTA
Organism: Populus tomentosa; assembly: GCA_018804465.1. Taxonomy (NCBI): domain Eukaryota; kingdom Viridiplantae; phylum Streptophyta; class Magnoliopsida; order Malpighiales; family Salicaceae; genus Populus; species Populus tomentosa. The sequence goes on from CM031975.1 coordinate 5,175,307, forward strand.
ATAAAGCAAATTTCTTTTGAAACTCAATTGTAAACTACTAGAGACTTTGACTGTGTTTATGATGTAGACATTGCCACCTTTAATTCAAATAATCATGATAACCAAGTGGATAAAACTGATTCCATAATGAAGTAATTGTGAATTGTACCTATGATTGAATAGGTGAAAGATATATATATATATATATATATATATATATATATATATATATATATATATATATATATATCAGTTTCTAGCCCAGCAGAATACGCTACCCACTATGTAAAAACAAGTTTTTTGGAGATTAGTATATTGCTCGGTAATGAAATAAACATCTAACTGTTTTAACCCTCTGCTTTTTTAGGATCAAATTCATCGTTATATAATGGAGCTTCAATAAATAACTCTATCATAAATTAATGGCTCTGCCAACAGAGTATTTACAAGCACCTTGTCATAACCCAATTTTGGTCCATTGGTTTTTAATTTAATTTTTACAGGGTTTAAAATGTAAAATTAAAAGATCAGAGACTTGTTTCGATGAAAAGTGTGATTTGTCAACTTTCGTGAAAATTAAGGACTATAATGTGCTTTTGTCATTCTATCCTTATCTTTGAGATAATCCTTACTTTCGAGATAATCCTTACCTTCAAGATAATGATAGTTGTCTGATTTCGAATTCGATTCTAATTCGAACTTCAAAAAAGAGAATGAGTTTGATTGAGACTGTACTTCTTACAAGCGATGGGACTCTTGTACTATAAATACTGATCCCAGTCTATGCAAAACAGGAGGAGGAAATTAAAGGAAAAACCCTAAACGGAGAAAACTCCAGAGAAAAGCCATTACCAAAAACCCTAAAAGAAAAAAATATAAAAAAAACAGAGAAAAGGGGGCGGCGAACCCTATACTAGCCGCCGCCCCCTCAGCTCCTTTCCTTTATTTTTCTGGCCCGAGCCACCTCAGCTCATCCCTATAACCTATACAGAGCAGAATAAAAAAAAAAAGCCATCTTCCTCAGCCTGAGGCCGCTCCCTCCGAGAGCGAAAAGCTCTTTCCTCACAGCCGGGAACCCTTTCCCTGTCATCTTCTTCCCCACGGTCACGAGAGGAAACAAGAAACTAAAACAACAAAACTGCCAAAAAGTAACCTGTTGCCGCAACACTATGTATTTCCTACAACTCCAGCAGCAACGCAGCGGCAACCGTGCGTCTCCACCCTTGCATCAGCTGTCCATCCTGCACTGGCCGTATCTCTAGCAAACCATCCTCTCTGCATAGCACCATCCCTGCCCCTCACGGCTGGCTTCCTATTCATGAGAAATACAGCAGCAAAGTTGTTTCACGTTGACAGCAGCAGGACTCCATCCTCAGCCATTAAAAAGTGTTGCCTCCAACTGAGAATTCCATCCTCAACATTGTTTGCAGTCAAGATTAGTAACAGCGACAACAGCAGAGGGGAACCCATCTTTTCTTTCCTCCTCGCCTAAAGCAACAATCACCGGCGTCAGATACACCCCTGCACTTCCAGCGGCAGCCTTCTCTTTTCAGTAGTGGCAGCACGAATTTTAGAGATTTAAGCAGCGGCCACCTTGAGCAACAGCAGCTGTTTCTTCTCAACCACGGTTGCAGACCTCCCTCCTCAGCAGTAGCATGAAAAGAAAACCAGAAGAGTGAGAAGAAAAATGGAGGAGCGCAGTAGAGACAAGGAGAGCACGGGAAGAAGACTAGGGGAAGAACGAAATGAAAACAGAGGAGAAGAAAACGTTTCAGCTGGCCAGCCCTCCATCACTGTCATCTTCATCTTCAAGTGCAGCAACAGGTAAGCTTCGGTCTGCATTTTAATTACCATGTTTCTGTAGCAGGCGTGCGTGAGCAGTCCATGCACGCCTGCAGGTAAAAAAAAATGAAAGCAAAAAGGAAAACGGGTTAGCAGCTTATGCTAGTAACCGGGTTTGGGCTGGTTGGTTCCAGCCCAGCCCGTACGCGATAGGGCTAGACCCAGTCCAAAAAAATAAAAAATAAAAAATATGTATGCATGAATAAAGAAAATATAAATTTATTGGTTTATTCACTGACGCCAGAGTCAGGAATAAAAATACCGGTTTAAATTTATACCATTCTTTCATTGTATTTTATTTTATTTAACTAGAAAAATAAAAATATTGTGCATGCGTAAAAATAAATTTATTTTCTTTGTTTATTCACTGACGCCAGAGTCAGGAATAAAAAAAATACTGATTTAAATTTATTTTTATAGCTACGTAATATTTACCAACGCTAGAGTTGGAAATATTCGTAGTTAAATATTCACTGGCGCCAGAGTCAGGAATATTATAAGCAAATTTTCATAACATAAATTAATAAACATTTAGCAATTTAAGATGAAATCAGCAATGCAGCCTGCCTCAGGCAGGACGTTTAAGGGGTGATAATATCTTTCCTTTTACGTAACCAGTCCCGAACCATAGAATCTCTGTTGACCAGTTAGGGTTCCTAGTGACCATAATACTAGGTGGCGACTCTTTAAACAAAGACCTTTTCCCCTAAAAGAACACGATGCCAGAAATTCTGTTCTTTTTCCATAATTCGAGAATTAATTTTTAAGGCCGCCGCGATGTCGGGTGCGACAGAATGGCGACTCCACTGGGGACCAATGGACTAAGCTTTGCCTTTTGTTTATCAATTGTTATAATGTTTTTTATGTTATGTTTATTTGTTTATTTTTCTTGAATTTACTGCTTTAGCATGTATCCATGTTTATATTGTCATGCATCACGTTGAGAGCACACACCTGAAAATCTATGATAAGTGGGAAAGTAACGGTACCCCAATGGCTTTAGCCTGGGTAAGACTCGTGAAACCATCCAACTCTCGCTTGATTGTTTACTTGGAAGTGGTTGATATGCCAAACTGATATTACTCAGGGCCTCTATTTTCACACTACTTGTAAGCCTCATATCGACCTTTCATGGACGATCACTGAGCATGCGAGAGACCCTTTGAAACTAGATAATGACCAACCCTTTGCTGCACTCAACAATTAGGATCTTCCTATTAGGTTGTCATCCCGTGAAGGACGTGTTTGCATTCCATATGCATTTTTAATTGAATCAACATTTTTGCATAATTGCATGATTTACATATAGCAGGTTGAAATATAGGTTCCCCATTGAAACCCATTCGAGAAAAAGACAAATGGAAGATGAAGAAAGAGCCCAGTTGGAAGCCCAACATCAAAAAGAGGTGGACAATCTTAAAGAAGAAGTCGCAAAGCTTACTAGTCTACTCGAGCAGGCCTTGAGAGATAAATCTGGAAAAGCAACACTTATAGCTCAGCCTGAACCTATGCTTGTAAATTCCTTCAATCCACAAAATCTGGGGGCAAATGGGTTGTCATCTGATTTTCAACAAGCCATGCATTTTCAACCAGCGTACCCCACGAGAATGTCGTTTACCATTGATTCTACAGAGAATGAATCTCAAAAGGGAAAAATGGTAAAAGAAGATGAACTGAATAAATTCATTGTCCTATAACAAAGGATGAGGGCATTTGAGGGAATTCACCTATATGATCTTATAAAGGCTACTGAGATGTGTTTGATGCCCAACGTTGTCATTCCCAAAAAGTTTAGAGTGCCAGAATTTATCAAATATACGGGAACTCAATGCCCTATAACTCATCTTAAAGCATACTGCAACAAAATGGTTGAGGTGGTTGATGATGAGAAACTGCTGATTCATTTCTTTCAAGACAGTCTGAGTAATGGTGCCCTCACTTGGTATATGCGGTTGGACAATACCAAGGTTAAAAAATGGAAGGATTTAGTTAATACCTTCATGAGGCAATATAAGTTCAATATAGATGTGGGCCCTGATCGGTTAAGCTTGCAAGCTATGGAGAAGGATAACAAAGAGTCCATAAGAGAATACGCCTGAAGATGGAGTGAGGTAGCTGTACAAGTTAACCCTCCCATGTTGGAAAAAGAAATGATCAGTTTATTTTCCAACACCTTTAAAGCTCCATACTTTGAATACTTGGTTAGAAGCTCTGCACAACATTTTACTGACCTGGTTTTTATAGCTGAGAGGATTGAATAAGCCATTGGGTTAGGTAAAATTGATGATCCGACTGAAAAAGAACAGTTTCACTGAAAAGGGAAAGGACACTGAAAGGGGTTGCCAAGGCACTTACTGTTCTTACAAATGACTTCAACTAACTGTTGAAAATATGTCCTTGTCAAAAAGAATGAATGATTGAAAAATTCCATAAATTCCAATCAATGATCGCTAATGTTTAGCCCCTTTATGTGTTATCATGCCAGTGTTCATAACCCAAGATGTTGGCACAAGTTCTTTGTTGTTAAACTTCTTTTCCAAAGTTTTAATGAAATAATGAGTTGTCATTCAATCATGTTTACAACCAAGCATTATTTATTTTCTTGAGAGAGTTTTCTTATAAAGACTCACAAACACATCTTTGAAGCCTTGCGCGATCTCATAGACGCAATTCATCTCTTTTACCAAAAAAATCAGTTTCCCTATTGGAGTTTTGAAAAAAATTGATCTGGCATTTTGATTTAAAAAAAAAAAATAATTTGATGTTTATTCAAAAATGATATTTTTGACATTCTACTTGTAGAATGACAAGTGAATCAAGCAACTCCATCATTGAGGTGACTAAATTATAAAAACAATTATGAAAAAAGAAGAAGAATAAATACCCTTACCCCATTACTCTTGAATCATGTGTTTTTAAATGTATGAATAATGGTATGTAGTGAACTTGTTGCTCATAACTCATGAAATGCATCTTTGCAAAGAATAAACCATCACATTATACGAGGTCAAAGTTTATTGATCATAGTTGCTTGCGCTTGAAATGAGGAAAGGCCATCTTTGTTATTCCTTTCACGTTCTAAAATAAGTACATCCCTTGCAAACCCTTTTTAAGCCTGAATAATTTTTTTTTCTTTCATAACAAAATCCCGACTAAGATCACACCCTACACCGGGGCAAGTGAAATTTCAATGATCAAGAAGGATGATAAAGCCGTGAGAAAGCCAAAAGGCAAAAGAGCCCGAGAAACTCAAATGCTAGGGATCATGCCCACATCACAAAAAAGAGGGCAGGTGAAATTTTAATGATCAAGAAAGAGGATAAAGCCGTGAGAAAGCCAAAAGGCAAAAGAGCCCAAGAAACTCAAATACTAGGGGGCATGCCCAAATCACAAGAAAAAGTGATAACCAAGATAAAGTGAGTATGCTCTGGCGAAGCAATGAAAAAGAAGAAAAAGGGGGCAAATCAAAGAAGAGCGGCAAAGGAAAATATGAATGACATCAAAAGCCAAACTATTGATCGTGATCTTCAGTCTTTGAAACCCGGAAACACTTTTTGAGCCTTATGAATCCTTTTCTTTCATAGCCAAAAACCACAGCCTACGTTACGTGCCTATAGAAGTCCTTTCTAATCAAGCAAGCAAGCAATCTAGAACAATAAACAATGCTCTCAAAATGCAAAGATACTTTTTCATAAGATTCATGACATCAAGAATAAACTACTCATTATTATTCATGCTGATAAAAATAAATGTTCAAAAAGAGACAAGTTTTTCTTTTACAAAACCTCGAGGTTTTTCTCGAGCCCTTCACTTCGAAACAAAAGGTCATCTCATGACATATTCTCACCGAAGACCTCATTACCAAACACAAGAGCAAATAATCTCTTTTCCAAGAAAATAACCAAGGAGTTGCAAGATTTCAAAAGCAAATTATTTTAGACTTACATTGAAATAAATTTTGTTTTCAAAATGCAAGATCAAGATTTCAAGATTCATTCTAGACTCATTTTCCTTCACCAAAAGAGAGAATGACCTCTTAAAATCATTATTCATCTAAGCCAGTAACATAACACACTTGGGGGCAATGACCAGTACAAGGGGATAACATTGTGTTGAAGGAAAACCTATCATCCCTTACAACAAGACAAGGGGGCATTTTGGTTTACAAAAGACAGCTCGATCCTTTAAGCAAGTGATACCGAATGTTTTTAGCAGTGAGACGAGGGCTAATGAATAATCCTCTCAAATTATTTGACGAGATTAGAAAATCTCTAGCAAGCAAGTGGGTCACGATGGGCACCATAAAATCTGAGTTATGTAAACAAATCTGGAAATAAACTTACATGGGCCAACTCGAGTGGGCTAGAAGTCAAGCAACAAAGATGACTCAAATCAGATAGCAAGATCTCATCAATCAATCAACAAGAAGACTACGAAGAAATGGGGGCCTATATTTCAAATCAGGTAAAGATGCATGCATATCATTTAACTTTGAGACATTAGACAATGAGTTTTGCAAATTTCATATGAGAAAATTCCAATGAAATCCATCAAGTGGAAGGCCAACTTGAAATGGCCAAAGATCAAAATTGCTGTTGAAAATTTTTCATTTTTTAGAATTGTTCAACCTGGGCAGGCTGCCCATGAGAATTAGGCCACCTGAAAAATCTCTGTATTTTTCTACCACCTTTCAGTTTCCACTCCTAAGGTAGTGCATTTTCTATCCTACCTCCATTCGAGCGCGCCTTCGAGCCCTCGACCATCAAAGGTAGTGCATTTTCTATCCTACCTCCATTCGAGCGCGCCTTCGAGCCCTCGTCTTATCTCCCTTCGAGCGCGCCTTCGAACCCTCGTCTGAGTTTCTCTTTGAGCGCGCCTTCGAGCCCTCGACCATCATAGGTAGTGCATTTTCTATCCTACCTCCATTCGAGCGCGCCTTCGAGCCCTCGTCTTATTTATTTTCGAGCGCGCCTTCGAGCCCTTGACCATCAAAGGTAGTGCATTTTCTATCCTATCTCCATTCGAGCGCGCCTTCGAGCCCTCGTCTTATCTCCATTCGAGCATGCCTTCGAGCCCTCGTCTTATTAAAAAAAAAATCCTTGTATTGTTCCACTGGGCAGGTAACCCATTACAATGTGACCATCTGGGCCGGTAACCCATTACAATATACCATCCTATACTGGGTAGGTAACCCATTACAATGTGACCAACTGGGCAGGTAACCCATTACAATGTGACCATCTGGGCCGGTAACCCATTACAATATACCAACTGGGCAGGTAACCCATTACAATGTGACCATCTGGGTTGGTAACCCATTACAATATACCAACTGGGCAGGTAACCCATTACAATGTGACCAACTGGGCAGGTAACCCATTACAATGTGACCATCTGGGCCGGTAACCCATTACAATATACCAACTGGGCAGGTAACCCATTACAATGTGACCATCTGGGTTGGTAACCCATTACAATATACCAACTGGGCAGGTAACCCATTACAATGTGACCATCTGGGCTGGTAACCCATTACAATTTACCAACTGGGCAGGTAACCCATTACAATGTGACCACCTGGGCTGCTAACCCATTACAATATACCAACTAGGCCGGTAACCCATTACAATATACCATTCTATACTTGGCAGGTAACCCATTACAATGTGACCATTTGGGTCGGTAACCCATTACAATATACTATCCTATACTGGGCAGGTAACCCATTACAATGTGACCATTTGGGTCGGTAACCCATTACAATATACCATCCTATACTGGGCAGGTAACCCATTACAATGTGACCATCTGGGTCAGTAACCCATTACAATATACCATCATAAAAAAAAAAATTCAAGTAAGTCGTCTTCCAAATAACCCGTCCTCTCTATAAAGGTCATGTGTCAATCTACTGTTTTCAAAGCTAAAAAAAAAAAAGTAAAAAAAAAAAAAAGCAAAAGTTCTTTCTGTATCTAATTTTCTTTATAAATTTACTACACAAAGTTAAAGAAAATGAAATTTTCTAATATCGTTGCATAGTACATATCATAAACAGTGGGCAACTGTCATAACCCAATTTTGGCCCATTGGTTTTTAATTTAATTTTTACAGGGTTTAAAATGTAAAATTAAAAGATCAGAGACTTGTTTCGATGAAAAGTGTGATTTGTCAACTTTCGTGAAAATTAAGGACTATAATGTGCTTTTGTCATTCTATCCTTATCTTTGAGATAATCCTTACTTTCGAGATAATCCTTACCTTCAAGATAATGATAGTTGTCTGATTTCGAATTCGATTCTAATTCGAACTTCAAAAAAGAGAATGAGTTTGATTGAGACTGTACTTCTTACAAGCGATGGGACTCTTGTACTATAAATACTGATCCCAGTCTATGCAAAACAGGAGGAGGAAATTAAAGGAAAAACCCTAAACGGAGAAAACTCCAGAGAAAAGCCATTACCAAAAACCCTAAAAGAAAAAAATATAAAAAAAACAGAGAAAAGGGGGCGGCGAACCCTATACTAGCCGCCGCCCCCTCAGCTCCTTTCCTTTATTTTTCTGGCCCGAGCCACCTCAGCTCATCCCTATAACCTATACAGAGCAGAATAAAAAAAAAAAAGCCATCTTCCTCAGCCTGAGGCCGCTCCCTCCGAGAGCGAAAAGCTCTTTCCTCACAGCCGGGAACCCTTTCCCTGTCATCTTCTTCCCCACGGTCACGAGAGGAAACAAGAAACTAAAACAACAAAACTGCCAAAAAGCAACCTGTTGCCGCAGCACTATGTATTTCCTACAACTCCAGCAGCAACGCAGCGGCAACCGTGCGTCTCCACCCTTGCATCAGCTGTCCATCCTGCACTGGCCGTATCTCTAGCAAACCATCCTCTCTGCATAGCACCATCCCTGCCCCTCACGGCTGGCTTCCTATTCATGAGAAATACAGCAGCAAAGTTGTTTCACGTTGACAGCAGCAGGACTCCATCCTCAGCCATTAAAAAGTGTTGCCTCCAACTGAGAATTCCATCCTCAACATTGTTTGCAGTCAAGATTAGTAACAGCGACAACAGCAGAGGGGAACCCATCTTTTCTTTCCTCCTCGCCTAAAGCAACAATCACCGGCGTCAGATACACCCCTGCACTTCCAGCGGCAGCCTTCTCTTTTCAGTAGTGGCAGCACGAATTTCAGTGATTTAAGCAGCGGCCACCTTGAGCAACAACAGCTGTTTCTTCTCAACCACGGTTGCAGACCTCCCTCCTCAGCAGTAGCATGAAAAGAAAACCAGAAGAGTGAGAAGAAAAATGGAGGAGCGCAGTAGAGACAAGGAGAGCACGGGAAGAAGACTAGGGGAAGAACGAAATGAAAACAGAGGAGAAGAAAACGTTTCAGCTGGCCAGCCCTCCATCACTGTCATCTTCATCTTCAAGTGCAGCAACAGGTAAGCTTCGGTCTGCATTTTAATTACCATGTTTCTGTAGCAGGCGTGCGTGAGCAGTCCATGCACGCCTGCAGGTAAAAAAAATGAAAGCAAAAAGGAAAACGGGTTAGCAGCTTATGCTAGTAACCGGGTTTGGGCTGGTTGGTTCCAACCCAGCCCGTACGCGATAGGGCTAGACCCGGTCCAAAAAAATAAAAAGTAAAAAATAAAAAATAAAAAATATGTATGCATGAATAAAGAAAATATAAATTTATTGGTTTATTCACTGACGCCAGAGTCAGGAATAAAAATACCGTTTTAAATTTATACCATTCTTTCATTGTATTTTATTTTATTTAGCTAGAAAAATAAAAATATTGTGCATGCGTAAAAATAAATTTATTTTCTTTGTTTATTCACTGACGCCAGAGTCAGGAATAAAAAAAATACTGATTTAAATTTATTTTTATAGCTACGTAATATTTACCAACGCTAGAGTTGGAAATATTCGTAGTTAAATATTCACTGGCGCCAGAGTCAGGAATATTATAAGCAAATTTTCATAACATAAATTAATAAATATTTAGCAATTTAAGATGAAATCAGCAATGCAGCCTGCCTCAGGCAGGACGTTTAAGGGGTGATAATATCTTCCCTTTTACGTAACCAGTCCCGAACCATAGAATCTCTGTTGACCAGTTAGGGTTCCTAGTGACCATAATACTAGGTGGTGACTCTTTAAACAAAGACCTTTTCCCCTAAAAGAACACGATGCCAGAAATTCTGTTCTTTTTCCATAATTCGAGAATTAATTTTTAAGGCCGCCGCGATGTCGGGTGCGACACACCTGTATCCCATGTAGCCTAGCAAGGGGTACCTTGTTTGAACTATTATAATAACCTTGTCTTCTTTTTGCAAATTTATAGATCAAACCCAGTTAGTTTAGGATCTAATGAGATTTTATCTTGCATGCACAACCGAGCTTTGATACCAAAAACTTGGTCTAGAAGCTATGAAACATTTTTTTTTTTGGATTTCTAGTTAAACTCTCTGTAACTCTTCGTAATTTAGAATATAATTTATTCATTTAAATTACATTATAACATAAAAACTAAGAAGTTATTATTATTATTATTTTACATAATAACAGGAGGACAACCTCAACTCTCCATCCAACAATTTCATCAATGAAAACAATGACTTCCAATTTATACTTACACATTAGTGAGATTACTATATTTTATAAATTGCATATATAAATTGTTTGCATAATAAACATTAGATAATACAAGAACTTATGCAACATAAAAAGGTTGGTAGCTTGAAGACACTTTATAAAGAATTGAGGTATTCAAGGGTAAATACCTGTAAAACATACACGATTATAAAAATCATAATCAATACGTATATCATCATGATTACTAACATTGATCAAACTATATAAGAAAAAACAACATTATTAATACTTTTGTGAGCATATCAAATCTATATCAATTTCCAACTTAATACATATTCATCAACCACTACTGAATCCTTTTCTTTTTGGGGTAAAGCATTGCAGTTTCCTTTACTTGCCACCATAGGTTTTGATAGAATTAGTTTGGACAATCTTTTTATAGTTAATTGTACCTGATAAACCTTCTTGTTTCTACTAGGTTCAAATACTATGGACACTTTTCTATTTGTTGCCCCCTCAATTCTAAAAGTTTCTCAAGTCAACATTTGTATCACCTCATTATGGAAGCCTTCACATTTATTGATCGTATGGTCTTCTTCACATTGATACTTAAAGAAATTCTTGTTTTTTAGTTCTTTTTCATAACTACCCTTCTTATACCCAAGTTTCCCTAGCATTTCATAAACTCTATATAGCGACACCTTTAAGCTCCTTAAGCCTTCCACCTCTAGTGTGTTTACTAACCCACTACTTGAGGTATGATTGGGTAGAGGGTTTGCATTTACATTCAGGGTCTCTTTAAACATCATCCACCTAACTTTAATTAACTTCAGGAGCTTTTTCTTAAAGGCATTGCAAGTATGGATTCTATGTCCTGCAACACCATTATGGTACTCATATGTAAGTCCGATGCTTAACAACTTTTGGTAATTTTTCTTTGGTATTTTTTTAGTTTGGTGATTGACTTGGTTGGTTTGGGTCTTAGCTTTTACGGTAGGGAATGGAGAGTTAAAGTCGATGTTGGCAATATAGGATTAAGGGGATGGGGTATTGTAGCTCTGAAAGTGGTTTTTCTTACCTTTATAGCCACCTTCGATATGATCTCCATCCTTCCTTTTCCCTCCAAAGCTTTTTTTCTAAACAGGTGTGGAAATTTTATCACTCTTTATCCTTTGCTCTATATGCTCAACCATGGTTATAATGTTAGTGAATTGTTGTGCCGAACTACCAATCATATGCTCGTAGTACGACTCTTTAAGAATTTTCTTGGCCATGTAGGTTTCTATCGATGCTTTATCAAATATTTCTCAAAGATTACACTGTCCTTATGCAAATTGTTAGCCAAAAAAGTGGATTTTATGTTTAATCAAGCGTGTAAAGATGCACATAATAAGAGGCGTGTCATATCTGCCTTTATCATGCAACAACCAAATTAGGATAAACCTTTCGAGATAATGTGTGATGCGAATGATTACATGACAGGGGATGTACTTGGGCAAAGAATAGGAAAGAATTTGCATATTATCACTTATGTTTTTCACATGTTAGATGAAGCACAATATAATTACCATACAACTGAAAAAGAACTTTTACCAGTGGTGTTTGCTCTAGAAAAATTCAGGTACCATTTACTTGGTATAAAAATTATTGTTTTTACTGACCATGCAACTTTGTGGTATCTTTTGAAGAAAAAAGAATCCAAACCAAGATTGATTAGGTGGATCTTGCTTTTACAAAAATTTGATCTTTAGATCAATGACAAAAAAATGTCAAAAATCATGCAACTAATCACTTATACAAACCACGACAATATGAGAGACATTCCCTAAAAAGTGATTGTATATGTTATAGTCCTCTACAAGACAATGATATGCTGATTTGGTGAACTATTTAGTCACCAAAGAATTCCTTTCAAGTTTCTATGAATCCCAAAAAAGATAAGTTACAAGCTAATGCTAAATATTATTCTTTGGACCCTCCTTATTTGTGGAAATGTTATGCGGATCAAGTAGTTAAAAGATGTGTACCACAATATAAATTTCATTTTATTCTCACTCTTGTGGTGGGCATTTTAAAGCAAAAAAACAGCTCACAAGGTATTTAAAAAAGGTCTCCAATGGCCTTTTATTTTTAAGCATGCATATCACTTTTGCAAATCATGTGAAAAATGCCAAAAAAACATGCAATATCACTCATAAGAATCAAATGCCTTTAACTAATATTCTTATAAGTGAATTTTTTTATGTTTGGGGTATTGATTTTAAAGGTTAATTTCCTTCTTATTTTGGTAATCTTTATATCATTCTTATTGTTAATTATGTGTTCAAATAGATTGGGGTGAAATTCACACAAACTAACAATACTAATGTTATTTTAGATTTTGTCAATACTCACATATTTGATAGCTTTGGAATCTCCAAAGCTATCATTAGTGATCATGACACTTATTTTTTCAATCATTTTATGGAAGCATTACTATCCAAGTGCCATGTGAGTCATCAAACTTCCACAGCCTACTATCCTTAAATGAATGGCCAAGCTGAAATTTTAAATTGAGAAATCAAGTCTATTTTGGAGAAAACAGTGCAACCTAATTGGCGAGATTAGAGTCTGTAACTTGATGATGTACTTTAGGCTTATCGGATTGCTTATAAATCACCTATTGAAATGTCACCTTATAGCATGATTTACAGGAAAGAATGTCATCTACTAGTGGAGCTTAAACACAAAACGTTTTGGACCATTACATAATGAAACTTCAATAGGACATATTTAAGCTTTAATCTTCATGCCACCACAAATAAGAAATTTAGAAGAAAATGAGGAGAAGAAGAAGAAAATGGAAGAAACGTTACTCTCCCTTTTTTTTTTCCCTCTATTGGACAATCGATTGTATTTAAAGGAGGAGGATATAATTTTTTATTTTAATTACCAAAATACCATTATTAATGGCCTATGTGCTTCTTCTATAATTTAACCAAGCCATCAGTACTTTTTACACATTTTCTCATTACCTGTTTTGACCATATTTTTAAGCTAATCAATAAGGCACTTCCAACCCAAATCATGATAAAGTTTCTTATAATTTTTACTACTTTAGGTTAAAAGTTGTGCAATTATGCACAAGGTTTAAACTAGTAATCAGTGTTATTCACATGTAAAATCATATATTAATTTATTCAGAATTCTATTCTATTGTTTCTAAATATTCTCACCCTAATTTACAAAAAACTTCCTTTAAAATAATTATTTTATCTAATCAGAAAGTTTACGTGATTTACTAGTAGGCTATAGTTTTATGTGCTGATTATTTAATTTGTTACATCCAAGATCTAAGTAAATTTATTAGGGATTTTTATCCTTATTTATAATAATTTTTTTCTCTTAATTTATTATTTTTTTGGTTGAGAATTATCCTATTTAACACTATTTTACAAATTTTAGGCTGAGGGTTTATGCTCTCAAATCAATAACTTAAAAAGCAATTATGAATGCATGTAAGTAATTAAAAAGACAACTAAGCAATAACAAAAATAAGAATAGAGAGCTCAAAGACTTTTAACATTGTAAGACCTAGGATAGAAAACTATCTAAGACCAAGTCCATGGAAAAATAATCTATTAACTTCAAGAAAAGATTATAATTTCATCTTGGGTGAAGACACTTTATTTCTTGTACTAATCTTTTACAATCCTAAAACTTAATATGTATTCTCTCTTTTTTTCACGTTTTTTGTATTTTCACTAAGTATTTTCCTTAACTTTACACCCCCAAATTTCATTTTGTATCTTACACAATACTCTAAATGCTTAGTTGGATTTGGACAGTAGAAGTCATTTTTCACACAAACTTAGTTACATTAATGATAGCATTATTCATTTCTACGGCGCCTATTATTTTTCATTTTAGTTTTCCAAAAACTTTTCCTTGTAATTTCATCCTTTCTAGTTATATTAACATAATTACGTGTAGATATTTCTTTCACTTTGCATGTTCTAACATATACAGAACGTTGAGAAATATTTTGATGATAAATTAAAGATTAGTGTTGCAAAATAGAATTTTAGATTGTAGTTAACAAAGACCAAATTTAATTACAAAAAATAAAATTTTCATTTTTGCATGGAAAACTTCAGTTTGGTCCCTAAGTTTCAATTTGCGTATTATTCTATCCTTTTTGTTTTAACTTTTTACATTTTACCCAAAACTTCACTTATCACTTTTTAATTATTGGGTGTGGAGCGAGAAGAGATAAAGTCACTAAAAAACATTAAGGAAAGAGAAAGCACTCGAATAACGACATTTCAACCATAAAAAGAATGATATTGATGTCAAAGAGTTTGTCTTTATAAGGAGAGCTCAATGCAGGTGGTGTTGACCTTTAACAATACTAAAAAAAATAGAATAGTTCATAATTTTTTTTATTTGTTTATTTTTCATTCTTTAGTGATAAGATTGTGTTTTAGGATTGAAAATAAATTTATTGAGGTTCCAATGATATGTTTAAGGTGTTTTAAAGTAAAAATAAATTAAAAAATGAGCTTATGGACTCTAAGAACTTGAACCTTAGTTTTTCTATCATCAAAGGTCATAAAAAATTATCTAGTAAACGACAAGTCATCTGCCACATTACATTGTCTAGTAAAACAAATTGTAGTGGATGACTCATTTAAAAAAGGATTAATAAACCAGACGAAGCCCATAATTAAGAACTTAGACTTTTTCATTCTCGATTAGGCATGTAAGTTTAGCTTGTCAAACCTAGAAGAGCTTGACCTTCTTTTTTTATTTATGTTTTAATTAATATCATTTCTCTGATTTTTTTAACATTATTAAGTTTAGTTTTTTAAATAAAATTTTTTATTTTTTTTAATTTCATAATACTTCCAACTAATTATTGAAGTTTATCTTTAAATTATTTTGTCTTATATTTTATATAGATAAGTTGTATTTGTATGATGGATTTATAAAAGGAAATTTATTTGTTCTTGGCACCTAGAAATATTAATCTTTAAAATAAAATAAATGAAAATGTTTAAAATAAAAAGGACAACCAGAGTAAATATTTGCTTGTGCATTTATTATAATTTTTTATTAAGAAGATTGTCTCCCTACTTAAGTATAACAGTACTTTTTGATTCATTTATATATATTTTAATTTCTCTTATTAAGTATAAAAATCATCTATCTGCTTCTCAATTAAAAACATTATGGTACTTGAAAAAATATCCATAATCTCGGTGTCTTTTTATTAGGTTAAAAATTAATTTAAATCCTACTGCGCAACTGCAACAAAGAATAGATGATAAAATGAATTTTGTAGTGTGAAGCTAAGGAAAATAGTGAGATAAACATTTTAAAAAAAAAAACAAAAGAAAAAGAATGCATAATGAGTTTATATATTATGTGTGTGCGCGTTAAACCAAAAAAAGAGCATCCTATAGAAACACAAATAGGCAGGCACTTGTCCCATCCTATAGAAATTCACAAATATTCAAAAATACCACGATGGGACTTGGGACTCCTCTCTTTAAAAGGAATTCATTGAACCATTGAACTTCTATCATTTAAAGGAACCTATTGCACTAGAGTCATCATTTTTTGCCATCAGCATCTTGGCCACCGACAAATTTTTCTTCTTCTCCTTTCTTTTTTTTGACCACTTTCTCCATCTTCTCTTAACCTGGGAATGAAAAATTATCAAATGAACTTTTGGACGAAAATGAAAAATGTTTACTATTTGGAAATGATCAATTTTTTTGTGTTTTGCACTTTTGTCCTCCCGTTTTCACGTTTATATTTCCTCTACAATTTTCAATTTTAACCAATGGAATTGGGTCCAAAAAGGATTAAATAGAAAAAATAACCAAAAGTATGAAGATAAAATTAAATAAGAAGAAGATAAAATAAAACTAAGATATAAATATATAAACACAAGATTTGAAGGCGATCGAACATACAGGCAATAAGTCTTCTTAAGCATACATTCGCGTGCTACAAATAATGTACTCTGTCCGTATTTGACAAGAAAATAGTTGCTTGCTTTTTGCAGTGCTTGCTTTTTGCAGCACCATGAATGGTAGTTGAACCTATGAAAATAGCTGGAAGTTGAACACCTTGACAATGGATCTACATACGGGAACCCTGACAAAATGAATTCCAGTCATCTCTTGCAAACCATTCCACGTGTTAAAGTTCCTTACAGATATTAAAGTATCCCTGTGGTACTTTTAGAAGATATCATGGTGCTAATTATTTTTTATAGTTTTTTATTTTTTAAAATTTATTTTTCATATCAGCACATTATCTATAAAAAATCATACCTATTGGATATGGTACAATATATAATAAGCTATGCAAACCTTCCACTTTTTTTTATGGCTATGCAACAATAAAAAACAAATTTATCATGAACATTGTTGATGATGAGTTGCTCAAACTTGATGAATCTACCAACTACATGGATACTATTGATTTTAAGAAATGGCTTGAGACAATAAAATCTGAAATGGATTTCATGTACACCAACTAGGTATAGACTGTGATTGATCCACCTGAAGGGATAAAATTCATTAGATGTGAGAGGGTCATTTAGAAAAAGATTGAGATGGAAGGCAATTTACAAACATACAAAATAGGACTAGTTTCTATAGGTTATAGATAAAGATAAGATGTTAACTTTAATGAAACCTTCTCACTAGTAGAATTGTTAAAATCCATAAGGATCCATAAGGAGTTGAAATATTTGTTTTGATGAGATATCAAATAGTTTTATTTCATCAAAAATATGATTGAGCCTCGTGTTTATAAAAAGGCTAGTATGAGTGGAGTTATTTTTCTAATATTATATGTAAACGACATATTATTAATAGGAAATGATAATTTTTTTACTCTAGTTAGTAAAGATCTAGTTTTCTAAGAATTTCTCCACGAAAGAGAAATTAAAGTAGCCTATATATTTAGAATGAAGATCTATAGAGATAAATCAAGAAGGTTTCTTAGATTGTCCTAATCCATGTACCAACATAAGATGCTAAAATAATTTGGCATGAAAGAATTCAAAAAGAAAATACTTATCTATTTCGTATACGATACGTATCTCCAAGGATATGTTCTCTAAAATATAAATTGATAGAGATAGGATGGAAATGATTCCATTTATTTTAGATATAAAATCTATTATTTATGTGATGTTATGTACAAGACTTGATTTATCTTATGCTTTGAGCATAATGAGTAGATTTTGATCTAATTCAGGTGATGGTCACTAAAAGATGGTTGAAAATATTTTTAAGCACTTGAGAAGAACTAAGAATATTTTTCTAGTCTATAAAGGAGATGAACAACTAGTTTATAATTATTTAGATGCTAGTTTTCAATAAGATATTGAAAATAAAAAATCTAGTCCTGTTATATTTTACTCTAAATAATGGTGCTATAAGTTGTAAGACTTCTAAATAAAAGATCAAAGTAGATTCTACAACTAAAGCTAAATACACATTTATATTTGAGGGGACAAAAAAGATTGTTTGAATTATGAAGTTTATCACTGAACTAGGTGTGGTTCGTAACATTATTGATCTAGTAGCCCTATACTATGATAAAATATAACTCATTGTTACTGTAGTTATAGTAATTAATATGCTTTAGACCCGATCTTTAGGCGTTATACATTAACACTTATGTTTATTTAGAATTTGATGCCTAATCATAAGGTAAAATATGACCCATTGTTATTATAAATAGAGTAACCGTAGTCCTTTTGACTTTGAATATGAGTGTGCAATCCATGTTATATTCAAAATAATTGGTTTGAATTATTTAAGTTTGTGAATAATTTATAAATGTGCTTTTGGACTTTTAGAATATTTGAAAGTACTAATATTTTGGTATAATAAATGAACGGAATATAAGCTATATGTATTAGGAAATTTTGGCATGTTTGGTCCAGGGAGATGAACTATTATTATTATTATTATTATTTGTTGATCAAATGTAAGAATATATATTGAAGATCAAAAAAAATATACAGCTATGAGAATTGAGAGAAACCCAGAATAAAATACAACTTTAAAGATTCAGAGAAAACCAGAAAAAAAAATAAAAACCAAAAGCTTCCTAAAACAATGGTTAGAAAAAGAACCAAATCCTAGACAAGGTGCCCAAACTAACCAAACAAACAGGATCCACATAAGCATAACATAGAAGCACATAAATCTAAATCAAAAGGGATAGAGTCTAACGCCAAATTGTTTGGCAACAACAAACAACTCAACACGTACTCCTTGCATGGCCAATACAGAAGCATGCAGTCAGAGTAACGGAGGAGTATGATTTTCATGGAAATTAAGAACCATGAAGAACAAGATTTGGAACTTGCAGAAGAGAGAATCAACCGACTAGGGACACATGCTTGAATATTCTCTTGTTTATTTCATTTCAAATTAAGTGCATAAGAAGAGCAAGAGAAACTCGTCTCATTCTATGGTGCAACATTTTACTCTAGCCAGATAGACCTCTAACAACAGAAGAAAGGGAGGACATAGAGCGATTCTTGTAAAGCCAGTGCTTGATATGACTCCATAAGAAAGAAGACCAATCACAACTGAAAAACAGGTGAGCATGGAATTCATCTTCTCGGTTACACAGAACATAAATAGTATTAGTGGATAGGAAGCTGAGGCGATCACAAGTTTTGAGCTTACCAAGAACAACAAGCTAAAGGATAAACTTGTACCGAGGTAAAGACCACTGCTCCCAAACAACACTGTGCCAGCTGACGGTAAAACTTTTAAGATGGAAAAACTCATGATCATTAGCAATAAAGGAACCAGGTCTCTGATACCAATCATGAAGAGTAGCGATAGTCTCAGAAATACCCCCAAGTTGGACTATATGCTGGTCTTTAAAAGAGCACAACTATTATTTATTTGCTTAGTGTGTGACACTACCAACTATTTATTTATTCATTCTAGATCATTTGGAGGAGGTTTAGAATGTTAAGTTGTACGTTGTTTCAAAAGTTTATAGTTTATTTTTAGACTTTAATATTTCAATAATTAAATCAATCCTTGCTTATAGATTTGTAGTTCATTTGATTTTATTTGACTTTTAAGTTAGGTTATTTGATGTGAGATGATTTATATTGGGTTTAGTTAATTTATAATTCAAGGTATTGTTTTCAAGGAAGTATTATTTTTATTATAATTTCATGTTACTGTTATTGATTTGCATGAATGAAGCTGTTGATTAATTATTCTCCACGCAAAGGTAAGCTCATATGCTTCTATTGTTGGACAATAAAAGAGAAAATGAGTCTTTGTTTACAAGGGTTAACATGCCTTCGATAAAATCATCGTGGTCTTGTTATAGGCAGTGTCACTTCCTTGAGAAAAATAATAAAAAAGAGTGGACATATCAATCCTCGACACCATATTATACAAAAAAGAGGTATCTAGTGACATGTGGAAGTTACCCCGTAGTCGTTGAAACGAGCAGTGATAATCCAACCTAGCAGCTAGTGATTGAATTCACATTGTTACCAAAGTTATTTGAAGTGTCGGTGATATTATGTTGAATGGTTATTTTTTAAAATATATTAAAATATTTTGTTTTTATTTTTTTTTAACACCAACATATAAAAAAAAACTCTTGAAAAATATTTAAAAAATTAATTTAATATTTTTTAAAATAAAATATACTCTTGACACACGTACAAAAACAAAAACCACTACCCTCTCGGCGCAGATGATCTCTTGAGATGCTTTTCTCCATGGAATTGGAATACGTCTTGACTCATTGGCAGCGGTTTAGCATCCCGCCTGTTGAATTGTTTTAGCATATTGTTCAAAAAGCTCTTACTTTATGATTGTTATTTCAACCCACAAGTTTAGATTTACAAGCCACCGAGTATGATTTCTAGAGGAGCAAGTAGATTAAATGGCGTTTCAATGGGCAACTCAGTGGTAGTATGGTTGTATGGCTAGTTTTGGAACAAGACATGGAAAGAGACCAAAATTCAATGGTTTTTTGTTCAGATTATATATGATACCGTAAATACATTTAGCTTGTTGATCCCTAGGAGTTTTTTCTCTATGACCAAGGAAATTTCATGTATTGTGTTCTAAATTTTATGTTCATCTTGTAATAATGCTATTGGAGACAAAGCATATATAGATTGTCCACGAAGATATGCATCTAAAGAAAATGACTTTGGAAAATCCTATATCTTGAAAGATCCTCTTTACCTGTATCTAAACAATCTTTTCCCACCTCACTAGAATTCATCTTGATGCTTTTCCTCTCCTTTTAGGAGTCTGGAGAAGTGGGGTGTTGAATTTCGGTGAAAAGTTGACACAAAAAGCATCTATTAATATGATCTATCATATCATAGCATGCTTAGTTATATTCCGTTCTTCCAACTCACACATACGCACACATATTCGTATACGTAGTATTAATTCTCGAAACTTAGGATATTAATTTCCTTGTAGCGTCATGTCAAAAATTTTGATAGCCAAGAACAGCATAGCTAATGCTCGAAGAGGCAGGGCCGTTGATGGTGCTGGTCTAAATCTGCTATATATATTTGGTCTTCAAAGAAGAATTGCCCCAACTTAAACCTTTGTTTTGGCATGTAAGTTATGGTGAATTTGGAAGGCATTTCTTAAGTGTTCATAGGCGAGTTGCGTCTTCAATTCCTAGTTAATATGGGATATTGCCCGGATCATTTTGGTCTTCCACTTTCGTTAAAGGACAAAAAAAATTGAACTTTGAACAAAAACCAATATATCACGACTGTCGTTTTGGGTGTCAATTTCGGGATGCAATGGTTCCTTCATTTAAACAGACACAGACACCCAAAATGATGGATTTTATCTAAGTATTATCTACCAACGTAAGTAATCTCCTTTAATAGAACATAAGAAGATGAGGAATTTGCATTCCATGTCATTCTTCTCCAATGAAATTGCACTGAGGGAGCTTTGAAGATTACGTGATGAATGATCTGGTCACCAATGGTAACACATTGTATTTTCACTAACACACTCATTAAATAACTTGCATTTTCAGACTCTAAAAACTCTCAAAGATCATATCTCGATCGATCTTTCTGTGCTGCACTTTCGGTTTTGATATTCTCAACTTGCTAAGATCTTTGAAATCATCGATCCAAAGCTGTCACCGTTGTTCTTTGTATAAAACAACGAAGTTGCCAAAGCTAGATTTAGTTGCATGAGGAGAAGATCAATAATTTTGGGAAAAAAAAAACACCTATCTAGGAAATACATGCCCCTACAGGATTTGGTTTTCAACTTATTTAATTTGTTAAATATGCCAACTAGTAACTAATACATTGAACAAAAAAAAAATAGAAGAAGAAGAAGAAGAAAAGAAAATAAAATGAAAAAACGGGTGGCTAGTTTTATCATACAAGTGGATAAGCGAAAATCTTTGTCTTTAGGATGCATGATTTTCATCTTGACTGTTTGTCGTTACCGATCTGACATTTCATCGACCATTATTTCAAAGTTTGTTTCTTAGAAAGGTCAGTGTTATTATGTTGGTGCCACTGACCATGACCTTAACTCTTATTAATGATCATATCATGGAGATTTGTCTTACTTGTTTGATAGGTCTTTCTGACATTGTTTCATATGTTTGAGTGTTTCAACTTAACAAGTCTCTTGAACTAATTCAGATGACTTGTAAAACATATAAGCGTACATTGGATTTTTCGCAAGTCCCATAATTCAGTGGGAAGAAGGCCTTATTTCCAGGGCCTCGGAATATGCTGGTGACTCTTGAAATGAGGTCAAAACAATCAATTTGAGGAGGAGGATCTTACGAGTTGTGAGAGGGAAAACAAGGGAAAAAAAAACTCTGTTCAATAATATTAGTAGGAGGCATAGTTTAAAGATCCAGCCCGGTAACTGATCCAGTTCAAGGCTTGAGTTCTTGGTTTTGACTGGGATAGCTGAATTTTTTTTAAAAAAAATTAAAATAATATCGTTTTAGTAAAAAAATAAAATTTAATGGGTTTGATACCGGGTCATGTTGGGTTAACTGAGTCAATCAAGTTACATCAAGTTTTTTTATTTTTATTTTTTTAAAATTTAATTTGGTTTTAATTTTAAATTACTTAGATTCTAGTTCGATTTATTAGATTAGAGCAGGTTTTAAAACTATGTTAGGAGGTGATGGGTCGGCAAACATTACGATCAAAAGTATTCAGTTCTTTTCTTCCTTTTTTTCCTTTCATTGTTTTACTTTTCTTCCACTCAAACACTTGATGGCGATGGTTGAGAATGAATGGCATTTAGCTACAAGTTGTGCACATATATGCTTCTAAAAATGGGCACTCTTTCTTCTAACTTGGAAGATGACATCTGTGCTTCGATATTGTCTAATATGAATATCTAGCAGCCTAGCTAGATGCCTACTTATTTAGGTCCGGAAAAATGGAAATAAGATCATTAAACTTTAGTTTTGTTGACCATCTGATCATGTCAATGATGAAGCGAAAGCAACTGAAAAAAAAAATGCCAATTTAAAAAAAAAAAAAAAGGACTGTAAAACTATACAACTATAGTTTGAAAGTTCATAGTAGCATACCATCTGAAATTTAAGTGTCTGTATCCTTTCCTCATTTAAGTGTCTTTTCCCTGTAAAAAAAATAGTTGCCTTTTTTAAGTACGACTTTTGTTCAAGTTATATTTTCCCTATAAAAAAAAATTCAATACAATATAGTGAAGATAAAGAAAAAATGATCAATTCTCTTGACACTTGGGGTATATTTGTTTTTGAATTTCAACATGTTATTCAAAATATTTTTTATTTAAAAAAATATTAAATTAGTAAATTTTTAGAAGTTTTTCAATAGTTTTAATATACTTATATTAAAAAATAAAAAAAATAAAAATTATTATTTTAATACATTTTTAATTAAAAAACACTTACAAAATCACCCTACCTCAAATTACAAAACACACACTAAGTCCATTTCACAGTGATGCAGCGTACAGTAGGATAATAAAATTCATTAATTCTTTAAAATTCCGGTAACAACGCCTAGCAAAGACGAAAGATGAGGAAAGAAATTTTCAGGTGTATAATTTTAATTCAAAGATAACCAATGGCCTCAAACTAACAAAATTGATTGAAGAGTCCACTTTAGTTGACTAAAGACTAAATAAAAAAACCAAAAATAACATTAAAATTAAAATTAATAAAAACAAAGGTAGAAAATAAGAAAGTAGATCAATGAGAAAGTTATAATTCTGAGACCAAAGAAATCTGGACATGATATGCAAGTTGAATTACTATAATGTCTTGAAGTGGGATAATTGGAGTGGATTTTAATCTCAAATATGGTTTTTGATAGTTTTGTGTTTATGACACCGGAGTGTCCTCTAATGGTTTTATTGATATTGGGTTACTTGAATTTGAATTGACAATGCAAATAAATAAAATTTTTAATGTTATTTATTGTCAACCTTTGAGCTAATTTAAATTTGAATTTATATTTTTTTATTGCATGAAAAAATAAGTTTATCTTATATGATCTTAAATTTTAGAATGTGATCTTTTCAAATTATCCAACCATGAATACATTGAAATTATGTGCATGAAGTTTTGGTTGTTGTAGTTTTTACGCTTTTTATGTGCTTGTTTATATTCCTAACAAGTAAAAAATGTGTGTTAATTATTATTTTTTATATTTTTATCAAAATCATTTATTTTGTCCTTAATTTTTTCATTTTGGTTCCTAGACTTGACAGGTTGTTCTAAGTATATAATGATCATTATACCATGTATTGAGAATCTTTATTGAAAATTTGATTGCGAAGTGTTAGTTATGAATTGTCAAGATTTTTATCAAATTCATTTAATTTGTCCTCAATTTTGTCATTTTAGTTCCTTAGATTTTGAGGGTTCTTCCAAGTATATAATGATCATTAAACTATTTATTGAGAATCTTTGGTGAAAATTTGAATTGAGAAATATTTGACTTGTGTTTTTGGTACCATATTTAGTTTTGTATCTCTTTGTGACTAATAAACTTTTATCCCTTAACTTTGCTTTTCTAAAGTGATGACTAAATTTGTATCCTTAGAGTGGTGGGTTATTTATATTTGTATTTCTTTGGTTTTGTACCTTATAGTTGTGAGCATAAACTATCATTCATGTGAGTGAACTATTTCTACTCTATATTCCTACCATCCTTGGTATCAAGTTAGAACTAGAACTTAGAATTTAAAACTATGGTTGTTCATGAATGTCGTGTGCAAGAATTTGAGAAGGACATCTATGTTCTTGAAATGAATGAAATTATAAGGCAAATCCAAAAGATCTATGAGTGTTTTGAACAATATGAGAATCAAGATGATGATGACGATGATAATGACTCTGAAAGTGGTTCTTCTAGTAATAATGATGAGGATTTTAATCCATCACAAACCAAAAAATGATGCTAGTGATGATTCTTTTTCTAAACATCAAAGAATAAAAAAATAAAAAGCCTCATCAAGATTTTGATGTAAAAGATGATATTCTTGAATTCAATAAAAAAAAATGCAACATAATGAGTTCATTGATTAGCTCCAAACTATTACAAGGGCTTTTGATTTCAAAAAAGTATCCTTATGAAAGAAAAGTGAAGTTTATTGATCTTAAACTAGAAAACATGCTTCCTTATAGTGGGAAAATCTTAAGAAACAAAGGGCTCATGAGGGCAACAATATGATAAAGTTCTATGAAAAGATGAAAAGAGAGCTTTAAAAAAAGGTTATTTCCTTAACACTATCTATAAAAGACCTTTCATATGTTTTAAAATCTAAAGCATTTTGGACTAACAGTAGAAGAGTATCATATGGAATTTGAATTGTTCATGCTAAGGTATGATATTTTTTCAATTTGGTCTTATTCTTTTGATTATTATTATTTTGGCCTTTTGTTAAATTGATTTTTATTTTTATTTTCACCTTTTAAATCAAAGATCAATTATATTTTGTTTTTTAATTTTTATCCTCATTCTTTTAGTTGTTATTCTTTGTTTTGAATCCTTTTATATAATTGAATTTTTTTTTTCAATTTCATACTTTAACATTTGATTGAATGAGAATTAGGTTTCATGGTTATTTTAAATATGGTGTTTCCGATCTAATAACTTAGATCACAAGTTTAAAAAGTTAATGCAGGCTGGCATTGTTTTTTTGTATAAAAAAATAAGCTTTGTGATTTTCATCATTTTATTTTCTATCGGATTATTTTGATCTCATGACTTGGATCGTGGGTTTGACGTGATAATCCAGGTTGGTTTGTCCCTAATTACTAGGATTACAAGTTTCTCATACTAACTCGGGTTGAATCAAACCAATTGTTTTCGGTCCTTTTTACCCAATTTAGTCATTTTGTATTTAATGGTCAGAAAATTAAGTTATATTATTTATCTCCTTCTAAAAACACTTCTAAGTAATCATTATCACTTCCTCTTTTTTTTATCCATATGTTGTCTTTGTTTATTTCTTTATCATCTAATTAAAATAAAATCAACTTATTTGATCAATTTAGACCTATGACCCACATTATGGATTTGTCTTCCTTTTTTGAAATGTGTTTGCGGCAGCTATACATTATTTTTTATGCAAAAAAAAAAAAATAGACTCACAACATAGTACAGGTCTACTGCTAGTGAATTACTATTTTGAACGTTCAATCTTTATGTTTGAAAAATATCATGACAACAATAATGGTGAAAATTGTTATTCTAACATACATAACTATTAAATTCAACTTGGCATGATGATTCAACCTGGTAACCAATAATTAGAATTTTGAATAGGCTAGAAACAATAATAATGGTGAAAATTGGAATTTCAAGTAACAACAATAGCTATTGAATCTGACCTAGCATGATGATTAGACCTGGTAACTCATCAACTGAGAGCCTAGCCCAAGCAAGATATTATTTAGAATCAACTTGAAGGTTAACCTGATTAAACTTGAGTTCACCTGGCTAAACTCGAGTTGACCTAATTAAATATAAGTGACTTGGTAGACCTGGTAGACCTGCGTGAAACCTGACCAAGTCAATTTTAAGATTTTTTTTATCTCAAAATATTGTTATTTATTTAACAAAAAAAACTAAAATGGCGTTCTTTCAAGTTGGAGCAAAAAAATTCACAACCTCAGCCTTGAATTGGGTATGATAATTATGGTAGCAGCTTGTAATTTTATCGATTTGAACAATAAACTAAACTTTTTAGCATACCCAAACTTAGGTTGTCCTTACAAAGACTTGTATCACCACATCCTTATAGAGTAATTTGAGGTACCATGAATTAATGTGACAACATGCCACATAACTCCATTGGTGAAGAATCCATATACGCTGATTATTATCAATTTTTTCAACCAACTAGAAATAATAACTAAATATTTATTGTAGAATTTAAAACTTTAAAAAAGAGGGACCAAACCTTAAGAAATAAACAAATACAAACAAAACATCCATGAAAAATATAAATATAGTTACTAATACAGATCCATTCACAACCACACCATTAATTCAATCTAAAACTAATGTAGATCAAATCGTTATTCAAACAAAGAAGTAAAAAAACAAGAATCTAAATTTATTTTTAACTAGATCTAAAGGAGAAAAAACAAGAAGAGAGAAATGGGTGAAAGAGAAAAGATCACAAAAGAAAACCAAAGGTATTGCTGCTAGTGAAATAACACTAGCGGAAGTAGAGAAAATCTTTTCTAAAGGTTTTTGTTTCTTTTTTCTTAAATATATTACGGGTGTTTTTAATTTAAAAATTTATTTTATTGCTATTTATTTTGGTATATTATTATTAGAATATAATTTGATGACATGATTACTTGTATTTTTTGGTACAAAATATAAGTAGCCATTTATTCAACCATTGGTAAGCAAGTGAACCGATAACCCGAAGATTCAACAACTTTATCAGGTAAGATTCTAGAATGGGCCGGTCTCACTTCTATGTAGCTTTAATTGGCACTGACTCATTAGTTGTGTTCCATTTTGGGTCGAACTAGCTTTTTTTTTTTAATATAAAAAGGTATTCAAGTGTGGCTATATAAACTCAAAATATAATGCATATTAGATTTTTTTTTAATATTGATACCGTGTTATATTGAATGACACATGGATCGACTTGGGTTAAATTGTCAAATCTGATAACCCGGTCATGAAACTGTGATACCCTATAGAAAACAAATCAAAATAAATTATGAAGATTAATTTTCAATCAATTTAATGTTGAACAGCAAAATTGAAAACAAAAATAATAAATTAAAAAATAGGACAAACCCCAATTAACCTGGATTATTCTACCAAACCTGTGACCCGAGTTATAAGATTGAGATAACCACATAGAAAGCAAATCAAAAAAATATTATAAAACCTAATTTTCAACAAAATACACAATGTTAAGGGATAAAATTGAAAAACAAATTCAATTAAAAAAAACGCTCCAAGTCAACATGAGCTAACATGTTAAACCTATGACTGGATTATGAGACTAGAATAACTTTATAGAAAGTAAAAACAAATATGAAACTTCATTTTTAACAGGTCTAATGTTCAAGTTTAAATCGAGATAAGAAAAAGCTAAATCAATGAGACATGTATAACTCCACTTAAAGCAATTTGAAAAAAATAATTATGCGTCCCAATTCCTAAATAACCTAATATTGAATAATAAATTTTTTTTAAAAAAAAGATTGAGTTGTTGGAGGGTAAATGAAAAAAAAAATCAATTAAAAAAGAATCTAAAAAAATGAATTGAGTCAACCCAAGATAATCTACCAAACTCGTGACTCGAGTTATGAAATCGAGATAATCACATATAAAGAAAATATAAAGAAATTACAGAGTCCATTTAAAAAAAATAAAAAAATAACTTCATATAAAACAAAAAAAATATGAAACTTCATTTCTAACAAATCTAATGTTCAAGTTTAAATTGAGAGAAAAAACTAAATCAATAAGACATGTATAACTCCACTTAAAGCAATTTGAAAAAAGTAATTATGTGTTCCAATTTCCAAATAACCTAATATTGAAGGATAAAATTAAAAATAAAAAAGATTGAGTTGTTGGAGGGTAAATGAAAAAAAAAATCAATTAAAAATGAATCTTAAAAAAAAAATAATTGAGTCAACCCAAGATAATCTACCAAACACGTGACTCGGGTCATGAAATCGAGATAACCACATAGAAAGCAAATGGAAAGAAATTACGAAGCCTATTAAAAAAAAAAGACCTAAAAAAATAAATAAAGTCAACGCAGACTAACATGCCAAACCTATGAACCGAATCATAAAATCAGGATAACCTTATAGAAAGTAAAAAAAAAAATTACAAAGCTTAAGTTTTAACCAATTCAATGTTGAAGGATGAAATAAAAAAATCAATTAAAAAAAATAAGAAAAATGACACAAGTTAATCCATTAAACTCATGACATGAGTTATGAGATTTTAATAAATTCATTAAAAAAAATTAAATAAATTATAAATCCTCACTTCTAACCTATCTAATATTAAAGATTTTTTGGAGAAAAAAATAAAATTCATGAAATTGGTATATAAACCAATAAAAAAAAAGTGAAAAAGAAACTCTATTATGTTAATTTGTTAGCAGAATTATCGGTTTTACTACGATACTTAATTATTGTTTTTCTTATAATTGTGTTTGGTAATACATTCTACAATATTTATTATATCACCAAAATATTTACTTTCCATCTTATAGAATATTTAATAACCCTAGAATTACATACACACATGTTTAGCATACATTTTTTTACATACATTTTTTGGGCGTGTAAAGTGTCGAAATCTTAAGGTAGAAAACAAGTTGGTTATTGTCTCAATCAGTTTGCCCTTTTCAAAATAAAAATTTTTTGACGGCTATATAGTCTGGAGGTTCCGGCGCCCCCCCGCCAATCAGCTTCCTTGTAAACAAATTACATCGCAGATTTCAGCTCCATTGAAAACGATATTAAGGGCTCCAATTTATTTGACCATTTTAGTTCGTTTTCTTGGGAAATGCATAATAATCACTTTCAAACATCCCATAAAAAAAAAAAAAAAAAAAAAAAAAAAAAAAAAAAAAACCTTACTTGAACAGGCCATCCATTAACAATATAATCATTTTATTTATCATACAAGAATTTCTAAATCGTCAATATATGGCCACTAGCTAGTAAAATAAATTCTTTGCTGGTTACGCTAATTACACGATGAACAGAATTTCAGCTTTTCTATTTTATGCTCGAAACTGTGGGGACTCTGACTCGGATAAATATGAGACCCTACACGCATCAACCCTCTCTGTTTTTTTTTAATGTGTTTTTTCCCCCTACGAAACAAAGTTATCTATATTTTCATTCCCAGCTCTAAAATAGAAAAAAAAAACAAATGTAACCATTTTCTTTCCCTCGATAGCATAAATGTCAAGCAGACACACAAAGCCAGATGGCTGCTCATTATAGATAGTAACACTTCTGTCCCTCCTTCCCCCCATCTCACACGCACCCCCCCTCTCTCTCTCTCTCTGTCATGCATTAGCTTCCACGCCCATTCGCCCATTTATAGCCATCAGTCCCACCAGCCTCTCAAGTACCTCACCAAGCCAAATTCTTCTCTTCCTTCTGCAGTCTCTTATCTTGCCTGTCTTTTTAGTGTGGAGAAACTAATAGCAAGCCATGGTAGTACTTTCCCAACTAGCTCTAGAACCTTTCTCAGTTATCAAAACATGCAAGCCTATAGGCTTGTTTTCCGAGATACCCGTTATAGACTTGACAGACCCTCATGCCAAGACTCTCATAATCAAGGCCTGTGAAGAGTTTGGATTCTTCAAGCTGGTAAATCATGGAGTTCCAATGGAAGTCATGACCAAGTTGGAAGCTCTTGCTACCAACTTCTTTAACCTCCCCCAGCCTGAGAAAGACAAGGCTGGACCTCCTAACCCTTTTGGCTACGGAAACAAGAAAATTGGCCCTAATGGTGATGTTGGTTGGGTTGAATATCTCCTCCTTAACACCAACCCTCAAATCTCCTCCCAAAAAACGTCCATTTTTCAGGAAAACCCACAGATTTTCCGGTAAATATATTATACAAGACAGCACCACCCTGTTGCTTATTTTTCTTGCTTTCTTTTCGTGCCTCCTGTTAAACAGGATAAGCTTTTAAAGTACTACATAAGATCCTGAATTATGCTGTTTGTTAAGATTTTATTATATTTAGCATGGTAAACAAATTACGGTACTATATATTCTTGTTACTGCTAGCTAGTTAATATTGAAATTTTGTATTTTCATTTTTTATTTGTGGGAATGGTGTAGCTCTGCTGTTGAAGATTACATACTAGCAGTGAAGAGAATGGCTTTTGAAGTATTGGAATTGATGGCTGATGGGCTGGAGATTGAGTCAAGGAATGTGTTCAGTAGGCTGTTGAGGGATGATAAGAGTGATTCATGTTTCAGGCTAAACCACTACCCACCATGCTCAGAGCTGCAAGCATTGAGTGGTGGAAATTTGATTGGGTTTGGCGAGCACACAGACCCACAGATAATATCTGTTCTAAGATCTAACAACACAAGTGGCCTGCAAATTTGTCTGAAAGAGGGAACTTGGGTTTCAGTCCCCCCTGATCAGACCTCTTTCTTCATCAATGTTGGTGATGCCTTGCAGGTCTGTTTACTTTGTGTTTTTATTCTTCTCGTAACTATGTTTTTTTACTTGTAATTATCACCGTGTCTGTGTTTTGTATTGATGGGATCTCCCTGGACACCCTCTCTCTGTCTCTCCACGTCTAGCTACGGCCACTTGGTTTTCCTTTTTTTATTTTTTTTTCCTTAAATCGAATCTGGCAAATTACCAAGTAAGTTCAAAATATGCCTTTAAAACTCAGTTCTATTCTTGTGGTCCCACCTAACTTACTAGCTTCTTTTTTTTGAGAAAACAAAAAAAAGAAGAAGAAAGAATTCGGCTGTGGACACAACTCTCACGTATTTTTCTGTCCTTAAACGTCAGGCCATTTATACTCTCAAGCACATGTTCACTTCAAAAGTTCGTAATTTCTTTGTTGACTAGTTTTTGGGCTTGGACGCAGGTGATGACAAATGGAAGGTTTAGGAGTGTCAAGCACAGGGTTTTGGCTGATCCCCTGAAACCAAGGATTTCCATGATTTTCTTCGGTGGTCCACCTTTAAGTGAAAAGATAGCACCTTTACCCTCCTTACTGGCAGAAAGAGAAGGAAGCTTATACAAGGAGTTCACATGGTTTGAATACAAAAGGTCCGCATACAAGTCAAGGCTAGCTGATTACAGACTCGGCCTCTTTGAGAAAACTGCAGGCCAATGATGTGGTCATTTTTAGTAAAAATTAGGGTTTCGCGAAAACTCAAAATTAATATATAGGTGTGAAAACTTTACCCAACTAGCCACAGATGGAAAGCAAATAGGCTCTTCGTTTACTCTTCTTCATGGCTTCTTACCCCCCCCCCCCTTTTTTTTGTACTTTCTCGTTTAAATGTATCGACAATCACTCTTCTATCATTAATGCATTTTATCAGCATGTCATGATGTATAAAGTTATGCCAACTTTTCTCAGATTCCACTTCAGAACATTTCTTTTTATCCAAAACTATAAGATTTTACCAGCTGGGGGCTTCCCCACTTTTCTGGTCAGATTGCCCATTGTTATTACTTTCCACCATTATCTTGAAAAATATCCCCATCACATCAAACCATGAATAAGAAGAGTCTTGGGAAGATTGGTGTTTGACACAGTGATGGTAATCATGCTATGCAAAGCCACAATGGGCCACCTTGACTGAGAAGCATGGCTACATTTACTAGGCTATAAAACTTGTGGTTCCCATTTCTATAATTCATTGCCTATCGTTCTCATTAGGAGAAGAAAAATAAAGCTAGCCAACGTATCATCTATCCTGACAGTTAACTTGGAGGGATGAAGAGAATGAAACGGAGGAAATCTTAGCTTTAATCCCTACCTTTGCCTACAAAGAAACAAAATGTAAGAACAATCTTACTGTAGACATAAATGCTCCCAATGTAAGCACGTGATTTCACTGTCAGAAACAATAATAAAGTGCAAGCAAATTGATGCTAGGACGATAATTTCCGAGATGACACCATTATTTCTACTTCTGGCCAGGAGTATCATTGATGTAAATCCATATCAAGCTCATGGTTTTCAGGGAAGCCCCCCTTTACACCCCGCACGAGTAAGAGGGTGCGTCCGTGCGTGCTTATTAAATTCTGAAAGGGAAAGGTCTTAAAAGAGTCAAGTCGCCATTCCAAATTGTTTGTATTGACCATCCGAGATCAATTCGCTATATATCTCAGCCTCGAACCTTTTTCTGACTCGACATTTCGTCACCATTAGTTCACCATCAGGAGATGGCACTTTATCTCCCATTCATATACGGCTCAAAATCATCAAATCATACATACATACATGCATGCATACCTGCCTACTTACATGCATACATACATGAAAGGACATTATGGAAGTAGCTTTCCAGTGCTGTATGTAAGACCTCTTCTGTTATTCGGTCTCCTAACAGCAAATATCAACATAGATAATGAAGCACTTCGCTTTTGAAGTTAACAGAGGTCCATTTATGAGGTCCCCGCACAACATTTAATGTCACGTTGCATCTTATGTGGTCACACAAGAATGCATTTCTAGAGGTGACAACGTTAATATTCAGTGAAATACATTCAAACTTTCAATCAAGCACTTTGATGTGGATGAATATGAGGAACTGCTTCCAGTAAATAACAGAACATCCATATCAACATTTTTTACAGCATCTCTTACCAGTATATATTCGGTGGTCATCGCCACAATCTCATCCCGTGAATAAGACATCTCTCTAGCTTGTTCTCCTCTTAAAAGAGAATGGATTCTGCAGCCCAATATAGATGAGGAATGTCATACTAAACCACTGTCAAAACCACTGTCAAAACTAACACAATATCTCATTCATATTTCAAAAACCTATGATATATATCTCTCAATAATACTAAAAGAGGTATGCATGATCTTTGATCACCTTTTGCGTATGTACTCGTAGCTAGCTATGATAGATATGTTCATCGAAAAATCTTTTCAACACAAAAACTTGTGTTATTAAACAAGAACATAATAAAGTGTTATGTTAACTCACTAATAATATATCTTATGTGAAAACCCTTTATATTTAGAATTTGTCTAGACCAACAAATACCTTGTGCTGGAAATTTTAACTAAAATAATTGTGGTTAGTAGGATTTGAACTTGTTATCATTTAATTATTAAATCTTTGTAATCATATCAAATAATTATCTTAATATAAAAGTTTAAGTTATTGGATGAGAACCTAATTAGCACAAGGGTAATTGAACAACCACAACCTGAATATTTAGATTTATCGACAGAATTTTCTTTTGGTATTTGTGGTTTGTTAGTAATAATTTTACATGTGGATTTATTGACAGGCAAAGCCTGCCAAAAAAAAAATTAATCACTTTATTTTATTGATACTTCCATCATTGAATATAACATATCACCAAACAAAAAAACCGTACGTCATTCCATTAGTGTTTTGTTTTTGTCCATCTGTATGTCCATTAGTCAATTTGACATATAACTGTCAAACAAACTATCTGTTATTCTTTCGATAAGTAAATAGTGGCAGTGACATTTGCAGTAATTCTTTTTTAACTCTTTGAAATAACCGTCGGTAACTCCATCATTAATAATTTAAAAATATATATTTTAAAAAAATAAACAGAAATAGAAAATAATTAAAAAAATAAACTAATATAAAATTTAAACATTTATTACAAATTTATATATTTATAAGTTCAAATACAATTAATATAGAATAAAGGCGCTGAAGGAAGAGGAGGCGGGTCTTTGCCTGGATCATGCGGCGAATAAGAGGGAGCATATGTACCACCCATTTGTTATCTCATCTCCATTATAAATCGGCACAGTTCAACCATCTCAGCTCTAAGTTGTTCATAATCAACAGTAGTATAGGTTGTCTAATCTTTAACTCGCTAGTCTAAAATCATCTTAAACTTCAAAGTTTGAGTGTCAAGAATCAATTGCAAGCATTCATCGGTTAAAACATTGGGTCATCTGCAAGTCCTCGGTCATAGTGCTAAAGAAAACATATACTCGATTTCTATTAGGTCCATTGTATGATCCTATCTTCAATCACAAATCCAGATTAAGATCTGAATGGGTCAAAGGATCATCATCGTATCTCCTTCAACCGAGTGTTATATGTATCTTGAAAAAAAAAATCAACAAATTCAAAAAAATATTAACTTAAAAAAAAATAGTTAAGAACAAAATACCATAAAGTGCTGAGCTTGGCTATCTACGAGTTGTTGCATTTGTTTTTGGCAATCATCAATTTGCAAGTGTGTTTCCATAAAAAGATCCATCAAGCTTGGTTCGCATCCAAAAACCATAGTCTACAAGAGAAAATTGTTATTGATTATTATATATATATATATATATATATAGACACACACACACACGCACACACACACACACAAAACAACAACAACAACAAAAATGGACGTCATTAAAACAATTTTACCATCCATTCCCATACGAAACGAACAAAATAGAGCAGCTAGTATGTGTGGTAACATAATCGTGAACTCACCGATTATGGTTCTTCGTACCGAAGTGTGATCGTCACATGAAACAATCAGACGTCATGTGCTGAATATATTCTTTCCACACAACCTCCAAGATGTACAGAGGTTTGAAATCCTTCAAGACCGCTACCTCCTTCCATCCTAGAAACTCCTTTTCTTTCGTATACTTTTTGCAAGAAGAATCTGACCTTAATGTTGACTTTTCCTGAGCCTAAGAAGTGAAAATAAAATCCAAATAAATCATTAAATAAATATAGAAGAAGAGAATGAGAATAGAGGAGAAAATAAACTTACATGTGAGGAGAAGAGAATAGAAGATAATGGGTTAAGGAGAGAAGGAGATAAAGAAGAGAAAGAAAGATGAAGATTTTGGGGAGGAGAGAAGAAGTTGTTTATGAGGAGAGAAACAGTTTAATAGGAAGAGAGAATAAGGATGTGCATGTTTGTTCTTATTTTAGGGAATCTGATATTTTAATTTGGGGCTTTTTTACAAACGAATTTATCGACGATCAATTAAATATTAATATTTTTAATTTTTTCATCGATATTTTAATTTGTCAAGTCTAATTGAAACTTTCAACATAATAAAAACTTTTTAGAAACACATAAAATAATGTCAACGTCTTTATTGTTGGAAAATTAAAAATTAATATTTAGATCTGTTGGTGTTTTCATTTATCAATGCTATCTTAAATTCTCGATTTAATAAAAAATTTCAAAAACTTGCCACGTATTACTAATGCCATTAGTGACGGTAAATTAAAAATTATTTTTTAAATTATTTCATTGGTATTTATATTTGTCATGTCTAATTGAAATTTTCAATTTAATTCAAAATTTTCAGAAACCTTCCAGCTATCACCGACTACTTTTTCATCCGTCGGTGATTTTGTCTACAAAGAATAGTAATAAACATTGCAAGTGAAAAGTAAACAATACTTTAGCTCTCAGAATAATACCGATGTACATTACCATCGATGATCCTGTATATATCGAACAATAATAAACAGTGCAAGTGAAAAGTGAACAATACCTTAACTCTTGAGAAAATACCGATAAGCATTTGTCATCAGTGATCTCGTATGCTTTGAATACAATGAATAGTGCAATTAAAAAGGTGAAAAGCTCCAATGTTCTCTAGAATATACCAAGGACCTTAATCCATCGATGTATCTGTTTGTATTTTCCAGGTCCGTTAGTATTTCCATTGTTGAAAATTAGTTTATATTGTCAGATTGTTTCTATACTCCTGATGTATCCACCTTGCAAATACTTAAAATTATAGTAGCACACAAGGCACAATAATACTAGTTTTTTGTATAATAATAAAATCACATAAAAAAATGTTTTATTATGATTTAATAATAAATAAATGTCATTATCATTACATTAAAGTTAATTTCATCCATAAATATTACATTATAATTTATGGCATTACATATTCGTATTGTGCAAATTAATCAAAATTGTCTTCTTCTTATTCATCATAATCTTCTATGTTGATTTCATCACTATCATCATCTTTATCGACTTGTGTATGTTTATTGGTTCTTAAAACATCATTTAACTCATCAATGTAAACATCAATAAAAGTATTATCAACGACATGAAAATTTAAATTTTCTTTTAAGTCATTAGATAAGCAACTCGATATAGATCAACTAACTCATTGAGTTGAAAGACATCATCTCCTATAGTTAATTCATTGTTGCCATCATGAACAACCTTAACACAACTTCTGGGTTTAGTTTTGACTACAAATAACCAATAAACTCTTGAATGATCATTTTTAAAGGAATGAGTGTTTGTGTAATAAATTGCTAGCATTGCT
This sequence comes from Populus tomentosa, assembly GCA_018804465.1. Classification (NCBI taxonomy): domain Eukaryota; kingdom Viridiplantae; phylum Streptophyta; class Magnoliopsida; order Malpighiales; family Salicaceae; genus Populus; species Populus tomentosa. Next base: position 5,212,275 of record CM031975.1, read on the forward strand.
TGGTGAAAACAAAGACATAGTCGGCGTTGTGGAGGTTAGCCTTTGTATTAATTTCAACCAAACCATGATGGAGATCTACTCTAATTTCTTTGTAAGTGGTATCATAACAATAGCATTTGAATAAAAACACTTTATTCTATTCACTATAATATTTCAATTCAATGATCTTTATAAATTCTCATAGTAATTAACTTTAAACTCGTTAAAAGTTGATCCTATAACACAAACTCCATTGTTATATGTCTTTCTACCCTTACCATACTCTTCAGTATGAAACACATATCTATTGATGAAATACCCATTATAACACGTCACTTGTCTTTCAGGACCCAGACTTATTAAATTCAAAGTAACACTAGCATTCCCTCCCATTTGATAAACATGGTACATGGAGTACATCTTCATCATAATTAACAAGAAATGTGTACTAAAATTAAACACCCTAAGAGATAAGAATAATTAAACAGTCCTTACATGTGTTCTGAAACACGTAGAAAATTATTCATTTGTAATTGAAATATTTGGGATTTAGTTAGCTATGAGTTTTTGTACAGTAAAAATTAACAATGTTGCCTATAAGGAATTCAACAATATATTAGTTTATGATAGTATAAGTGATAAATTGTTTGAAGGTAACAACATGTAGAGTATTATACTTACTAAATAAAAGGAATCAGTTCATCACAATTAAATAGCACATAATTATATACTTGTTTGAATTCTATTTCTATCAAATACCTTATCCTCACAACATTTTTGATATGGGTCATCTAGGATGGGAGAATATTGACAAGTTTCCACTCGAAGACACTTTCCTACCATCATCATGTATTAGAATGCCATTTATTCTTGTTCTCAAATTATACTCAAATTATACAAGATAAATATTGAAATCTCTTCAACAATATAAACCTCATATATTAAAGCCTTAACATGCACCTTATTTTTTACTTTTATTTTAAGGTTGAAGAAGTACCTACATGGAATTAAACGGATGTTATAAATTATTTTTAAAATACAATAGAATTTTAATTATAATGTATGTGTAATCTAATCTTTTAAATTGATACATCTATCTATATTGGACCAAACCTCTAATTTTTGCTTCAAATGATAGATTTATGGGTAGATGTTCTATTGAGTCGAAGAACAATGAAGGAAATATCTCTCATGTTTGCAGATTGTTTGGATGATATTTGTTTCAAGCCTTTCTATATGTTGTGTTTGCATGTTGTTGGAGTATATATCTCTAAAGAAGTGATTGATCTCCATAAGTGCATCTTATGGGTAGATGCTCTATTGAGTCGAAGAACAATGAAGGAAATATCTCTCAAGTTTGCAGATTGTTTGGATGATATTTGTTTCAAGTCTTTTTATGTGTTGTGTTTGCATGTTGTTGGAGTATATATCTCTAAAGAAGTGATTGATCTCCGTTAGTGCATCTTATATCCCCTTTGACAATAAATCCTGGTAAGTTAGTGGAATGAGTGTTTGCATAAACATGTGACAGTCATGACTCTTTATTCCATACAATCTGCAATCTTTCAAATTCATTAACCTTGATATGTTTGAAACATGTCCATTCAAAAAATATAGACTTTTAAGTCATTAGTAGACAAGTAATTGTACATTTTTATCTAAGGTAAAGTTGGATTTAGGCTTTGTGACCTATGACCCATCATAAACCAACTCAATAATTGTATGGTCACAAAACAAAGATTTATTCATTCTAGCCTTAAAGTTGTCCTTTGTCTTCCTTTTCATGTCCATAACTATATTGAAAATATTTCCAAACAAGATTTTTTCAATATATATGACATCAAGGTTATGGTGAAAGAGATTGGTCTTTCAATAAAAAAGCTTTTAGCTACTTTCATTTGGAAATTCTATTTTCTTAATAGATCATATATCAAAACCCCGAATGATCACAACTGTTTCAATTCATCAATCAATGGATGAAGAAAAACATTTATATTCAAGATAAACATCTATATTCTAGCCTAGACTATTAAAACCGTGTATGATTGTAGATAAAAAAAAAACCATGAACTTTGATCTCATACATATTTCCAATGGCAAGTTATAAACCGTGAGTATCATTGGCCAACAAGAATAAGGAGTAGCAAATGACTCAAATGGATTGAATCCATTTATATATAACCCAAGACGCATGTTTCTTGATTCTACATCATTAAAATGTTTTTAGGCTTCACCATCGGAAAGGTATATCATCATTCCATCTACTGCATCATATAAATGATGCCATGTCTATGCTCAGTAGTTTTTGGTGACATGAATAACCTTAGTAGTATAGTTGTGATTGGAAAGTATCCAAGTTTTCTATGTGCGACAAGAGCCCTTCCCTTGCTAGTTATAGGTTTATAATAAGCATGCTCATATGTTATGCACTTAGTTAAATCCGTATTTTTAAAGCAGTACAACATGCAGAAGTTTGGATGTAAGTTAATTTTTTGGTATTCTAGGCTGAGGGATTTTATCATAGATTTAGCAACATAAAATTTCTCTTTTAGCCTATTCCTTTCAGGTAAAATATTTTTTGTCCATTCAAGAATTTTATCATAACCAGCTTCACTCAACAATTATGTCGTGAACACTTGTGTAATGGCCGATAATTTACTGTGATTTGTGCACTCATCCTATAATGGTTTGTTGGAGTCTTTTAAAAGATTTAAAACCTGATTGTGTCTGCATTAGGTTCTTCATCAACTATTGAATATTAATCGGCATAACCTTGATTCATTTTCATCGCATCCATAAACATATTCCTAAAAAGATTACTATTTTCATTTACAATTTCATGCATGTTGCTAGAAGAACTAGCTTAGCAACTATCATAAAATTAGTTGAGAATTCTACTTGAAAACAAGCAAAACCAATTCAGCACCTAATTGAAAAATTATTTAAAACCTTTACTTAAAAATTAAAAAAAGCAAATTAGCAACAACCATAAAACAATTTAGAATTCTACTTAAAAAACCAAGAACAATCTAAGAACGAATTAAAAAAATCATTTAAAAACTTCATTAAGAAACAAACAAGATTAGGTCAATACAACCATAAAAAAATAATTGAGAACTTTTCTTAAAAATAAATAGAAACTACCTAGCTAAGAATTGAAAAATTATTTTAAAACTTCTAGAACAAATAAACCCAAGTCATCAGTGATTATAAAAACAATTTAGAACTCTACTTGGAAACAAATTGCAAAATTCCAATAACAAGTTGACAAACCATTTAATAACTCCACTTCAAAATGAATTACTAAAATTTTACAAAACTTATTTAAAACAAACAAAAATTAACTAGCCCAAGTTACAAAATCTTTAGGAAGAAATTTTTCAAAATGAAAGAAAATAAACTATCATAGGTTTTAAAAAATAAATTCTAGCAACTTGACTTAAATAAATCAAAAATCATTTTAAAGTTAATTTAAGCAATTCATTTAAGTTAAATTAAAAAGTAACCAACAATTATTCTAAATCAATTTTGAAAATCAATCATCATTAAATGAATAAAATCAATAGTTTTTCTAAATCATTTCCAATAAAACGCATAAGGTAATCTAACAATCACAATTTGAAATACAAGAATCATATATCAATAACAATCAACACATCAATCATGACATAACAACAGAACAAATACAAGTCCACACTAAGATCAAATCATTACAAATTGAATAAAGCAGTCAATCAAATCCATAAACCCTCTTCTTAACTTTATCACATAGTATAAAAGACCAATATTATTTAACCTTAAAAGCTCTTTGTCAGCATCATTCTCTCAGGGACCACACAATGACGAGCCTAACAACTCATATATTCACAAAAATATACAATAATAATATATATGCTAAAAATAGGTAAAATGTATAGTCACGACTAGAATATTGCAAAATACCAATAGAATGTTCCATCGATATTGCAACACTGGTTTTGTCAAAAACAATAACTCACTAACAGAATTATAAAAGGTAACTAGTAGTCAAAAAAACATATCATTGGTGATTTCTATTATGTCAATCATTATATCAGTAATATTATCATTGATGGATTTATAGATGAAAAAAGTGTGCCAAAAAGAAAAAACATTGACATCATTTTATCAATAATTCCTTATGTGAGTATGACATATTATCGACATAATACATTGTTATTAATTCCATCAGTGATTGAATTCATATTACTAATGGAATTAATCCATCAAAGATTTATATATTGTTAGTGGCAAGTCTTGTGAGTTTTTTTCGAACTCTTTAAAAAATTTTGAGAGACTTAGTTCGTTAGTAATTTCATCTGTAATTGTCAATGGCATCCTGTATTTTTTTGGAACTCTTTATAACTTTATAATGGACTTACTCCATCGGTCATTCCATTTGTGATTCAAATTTCATCGGTAATTTTGTAAGTATTGTATTTAATATTTTTAAAAAATTAAAATTAAAAAAAATAAGACTAAAATAAAAAAATTATTAATTTAAAAAATATTATTGAATACAATTTATCAGTGAATAAAAGTTGGAGAAGGGGGCGAATCTTTTTCAAGTTCAAATAGGTGATAAGGTAGACTACATATACCATTGAGGCTTGACAACAGTTCCTTATATAATCACCTAAATTCGATTGTCTCGGACCTATATTGGGTCATCTCAGCACTAAGCCGAGTTTTCTAAAATTCAACTTATTCTTATACAATTGCCTAGATATTCAAAGATTGGGAGATCGAACCCAATTGTAAGAAACCAATGATCGATACACTATAGCTTGTCCATATATCCTTGCCCATAATGTTTGAGATATCGTAAATCTAATTTCTATCGAGTCCATCGAACAATCTAGTCTCCAACCATAAATTCAGATTAAGTTTCAGATTGGTTGAAGGATCATCATCATATCTCTTTTGCAATTAGGTGTTATATATTTCTTTAAAAAAAAATAGTTAGTAAATTTAAACAAACAATAACTTAAGAAAAAAAATGTTGAAATCCAACTTCCCATGAACTTCTAAGCTCAGCTATCCACGAGCTGCAACACCATTTTCTAATGGTCTTTATTTTGCATATGAGTTTCAACAAAAAGATCAATCCATCTTGGATTGCATTAAAGAACCGTAACCTGTAAATGAAGCTATTGTTGGTTAAATATTTTCATATAAAATAACAATTAAAAAAATGTAATAAAACAAAATCTTATCATTTGCTTTGCATATGAAATGAATGGAATAGATCTGCTAGTAAGGGAGGTAAATTAACCTTAAATCTCCTTGTTCTAGTTCTCCACATCGGATTACGACCACCATATAAAATGCTCAGACATTACGTGTTGGATATAAGCTTCCTAGATAGACTTCAAGACATGCAGATGTCTGAAATCCTCTGTATAACAGCATCTTTTAAGCCTGAAAGACTTCTTTCTTCAGTGTATTTCTTTGGTTTTTTCTACGTCTCTTACTATAAAAAAAAATTGAACATTTAAAAAAAATAGATCATTTTGAGTTCAATCTTATCTAATAACATTGTGATTCTCCCACACCCTCTTGATAACAACATTGCCAACCTCCTCCTAGTAAAAGTTTTCCTTGCATGTTAGTTTCATAAAAGTTAGTTTTTTTTAAAAAAAAAAAAAAAAACTGGCTGAATTTAATACTAATAAAAAAACCTATTTGTGCATATATTAACCTTAAACTTTATTAATCAAGTATCAATCATAAACTTCCATTCAGGATTTTTGGAAAGCGTACTACAATAAAACAAAGGCACTTCCATTAATGATTTAATCATCAATGTTATCATATGAGCATATTCCATATTTGTAAACCTGAAATTCCATTAGTTCATTGAAATTCATTATTCATAAAGTATCCATTGTTATGTATTTTTTAATTGTGTAGGAATGAAAAATAAACTTACATGTTATAGTTAGGCTTCCACTAAGCAATGTACTTCCAGTGTATAGATCATGCTTAGAAGGCACAACCCTTATATGAGGTGGCATCGTACTTGACAAACCTACATCAAGATATGGTGTTTCTGCTTCAAGTGCCTAGTCATGGTCAACTCTTAACAGCTAATGGCCATCAAAAGCTACTAGAAGAACCAGTAGCGCTCATGTCCGTATCACTCACTAATGACCTTCTCTTTATCATCTAAACAAACTAAAGCATAAAAAAGGTTGCCATAACCAAATTTTTGACAACATAAATTAAAAAAAAATGAAAAAATAAAATGAATGAAAAATTAAGGTTTGGATCAAGACAACACAAATTGGAACCTTTGAAGGGTTAATTATCTTGGGTTTATGACTTTGAAAGTTAGTTTTGAAAGAAATCGAAAGAATTAACAGTTATAGGGTTTTAATTAAATTTTAATTCGATTTAATTAATGACATCGGGAGTTCGATTGAAAAACAAATAAGTTTAAAATTTAATTAAGCTTAGATTTTGTTTAATTAATGAAATCAGGGGCATAATTAAATAAATATTAAATTTCTAAGCTATTTAAGGTCAAAATTACAAGTGATTAAGGTTCAAGGATCATCTTGTAAAAGGCACTGCATTTCTGCCTAGGGGCCAGATTAATGGTTTTTTAAACTTGAAGGACCAGATTGAAAAACGGCTACCCAGTACAGAAATGGCGCCGTTTTTCATTTCTGGCCATCGTCTTCTTCCTCTGGAAACAGAGGAAATAACCTGCAAAGAAAAAAGCAATCATGCCTAGGTAGACAGCTCAACACAAGCAGGGACAGGTTGTTTTTGGTCTGCCAAGGTCCCCAATCCAATCAAGCTCCTTCTCCGGACACGCCGCTGGAGTTCGAGTCAAAGTCTACCACCAACAGTCCAACAATGGCAGGACTGTTAGTGTTTCCGTTCCATCCAAACACGGAGCCGATTCACTCTACATAGGATGACGATCCCAGAGAAGATAAGGATAACAATAAACAAATTATTCAAAATTGTTTGAATTTTGTTAGTTTTCTTTTCTGTTCCTCTTCCATTCATGTCATTAAATTTAAATGTTTTTAACCATTGTCTATAATAGGCTAACTCTTATGTACTATTAGAACTTCTACATTTAACTAGTAGTTTTGAATTCACTACTAGTTAACTAAAATACCATCTTATCAATTCTACATTCTCATTATCATATGCAGACACAACAAATTCATTTCAATCCAATCTATTAATAAGTCCATATTTTAAAAATACTTTTGTCTAGGATCCATTCAACTTAGATGCTCTTAATTTTATTGTCACTAAATAACATTAAAAGTATCGTCAATTAATTTTATTATCAGCATTTAAGCACCTAATTATAAAAGGGGATATTCCTATTCTTTTTTAAGTTTAATAGTATAACACATAATTTATTCATAGAAGAAAACATTACATGTATTCATTGAAAAGTAAAAGTTAGTCAATACATAAAATGCTCAAACTATGATAGATTTGAAAGAATGTTTTGCAAAATTCACATATGCTCTGAATTTTCAAGAGAAAGGTAAGTTTTCTTCTCAACCACAGCAAAATTCTAAATGATAATACTACTCAAGTTCGAGTAGCTCAGAAAGCTAATACATAGATCAAGTCAAATAAGTCAGGACTTTTCATGATGGTAAGGCTTTTAAAAAACCTTTTCTTGAACCTTTTGATAAAGATAATAAATCAATCTCTAAGTGTAAGGAAAATGGTGAACCTAAACATTATGAAAAAAAGACTAATTCCCCACCAGTACTTCCATTTCTTCATAACATGACTAATCAAAAGAAAGTGAATCAGAATTCTAAAATCTTTGAAATTTTCAAACAAGTAAAGACCAATATACATTTATTAGATGTTATTAAATAAGTACTCTTTTATGCTAAATTTTTGGAAGACTTGTGCACCATGAAAAGAAAACAGAATGTGAAAAAAGAAAGCCTTTGTAGAAAGCTAAACAAGAAAGGATCATTTTTCAAAACAATAATGCTTTGAAATATAAAAATATTGGTTGTCCTATATTTTCATGCCTTATCGAAGAACATAAAATTAAAATAATTTACTTGATCTTAGAGCTAATATGAATTTACTTCCATATTTAGTTTCTCAAAGTCTTAATCTAAACAAGTTAAAATTAACTTTTGTAACTCTTTTACTTGTTAATAGATCTGTAAAAATGCATAAAGGAGTAATTGAAGATGTGTTAGTACAAATTGATAAATTCATTTATCTAATGGATTTTATTGTCTTGGATACACAACTTGATGAAGCATGCAATTCAATTCATGTTATTTTAGAACGCCTATTTCTTACAACTTCTAAAGCATTAATTAATTGTAGGAATGGAGTGATGAAATTATCCTTTGAAAACATGACATTGAAAATGAATGTCTTTCACATTTTCCAGCAACCTGAAGATGATCATAATTTATAAGAAGTAGATTTTATTGAAAAATTTGTTTGTGCTCAATTTGAAATTACTCTTGGTAAACTAAGTTCAATGAATCTAAAAATTTACAAATAATTTATTTTCAAAAAGAATCAAAGGCAAGTAGTTGCAGATCAAATATTGAAGACTTATCACCACAGTCAATTGAGTCCATACCTTCAAGTATACAATATTAAGTACTTATTTTTAGGAGAAAACAAAACTTTTCTAGTAAAACTTTCTTCTGAACTTAATGCACATTAGGAAGGTAAGTTATTACAAACTCTAAAAATACACACACACACACACACACATATATATATATATATATATATATATATGTGTGTGTGTGTGTGTGTGCATTTTTAAAGAATTAAGCATTCATTGCATTCCTCTAAAAGGTTTAATATTTTCCTCTAAATAAATTATTTGTGTAAATTAAAGAACTAATTCCTTTTATGGCAACCATGGACCCTATCTTAATTTCACCCCTGATTAAATCAATTAAGCCCTTATAACTTCAATGCCCATTCAGTTTAGTCCCTAGACTTTTAATCCTTGCATTTTTTACCTGAATTAACACCCAAACTTTGATGTTTCTTTAACTAAGTCCCTAATTGCATTAATTATGCAAGTCCAAGTTCTTATCCCTTTCAGTTTGATCCTTAATCTTACCATTCTTGCAATTTCAACCCAATCTTTGATATTTCTCTTCAATTAGACCCTCATTTAATATAAAATTGGAGTTTTAAACTTTGCAACATTCTCCATGTTGATCCTTAAATTTCTAACATGTGCAATTGTATCCCATCTTAGTCTATTGTATGCAACAAGTCCCCAAATTATATGTTCTTATGGTGTTCTAACTAGATATGAATTAAATACACGAGTTGGCTCGCCCTTTATTATCCAGTTTACATATCTATTACGCTACCTCGGATTGACTCGATCCTGATTTCTTTCTCTATTTTTTAAGTCATAATTATCAGAACTCGTGGCTTAGTTTATGAGATTGGGTTAACTCGATAAAAAATAAAGTTTAAGAAAATTTCAAAGCTTTTTTTATTTTAAAAAATCAATATTGAATGATGAAGTAAAAAATAAAAACAATAAGGCAAAAAATAAAAGAAGAAAACAAGTCACATCAACTTTTCAAGCCCATAAAACTAAGTTATTAGACTATAATCAATATAGATGAAAAAATAATAAAACTCTATCTCTAGTAAATTTAATCTTGAATGATGAATTATTACTATCACTACTATCAATATTACAATTATTGTCATTATCATCATCATCAACATTATTATTAATATTATTACAACTATTATTATTACCACCATTATTAATAAGTAATATTATTACTATTACTATTATAATCATAACTATTATTATTACCATTATCATTGGTGCTATTATTATTATTATTATTATTATTATCATTATTATTATTAGTAACAATAATAGCTATCCTATTAGTATTATTACTATTATTATTAGCATTTTTATTACTATTATTATCATCATTGCTCCTCCTCTTGTTATTATTAACAATAAACTAAAAAGGGTGCTATTTTTATTGTGCACCACCTCACAAAACATTATTAATTTCAATAGTATTTTTTTCTGCCTTTGATTTTTTATTTATTTTTTAAAAATCTATACATCTTTCTTTAATTTCACATTTCAACATTTAGTTTATTGGAGATTGAGCTTCATAATTTATTGTGGCTTGCTTTATATACGGTTAACCTAGTCTTATAACCCATGTCACAAGTTTAGTGCGTTAACTCAGTTGACTCAGATTTTTTTTCTTTTATAATTAGCTTTTTTTTTTTTAATTTCATCATTTAATATTGAGTTGATTAAGAATTAAGCTTCATGATGTATTTCAGTTTATTTTTTTGTGAGGTTATCTCGATCTCATAATTTGGGTCACAGGTTTGGCAGATTAACTCAATTGACTCATTTTTTTTCTTGTTTTTTTTTTAATTGGTATTTTTTCAATATCATGCTCCAACATTAGGTTGATTAAAAATTAGACTTCATGATTTATTTAATTTGCTTTTTATGAGGTTATCACGGTCTTATGACTCAAATCACGTGTTTTGCAGGTTAACTTAGGTAGACTCGGGTTGTTTTATTGTGTCCTTTTTATGTTGATTTTTTCTCAATTTCATCCTTCAAATATGGGTTTATTGAAAATTGAGTTTTATAATTTGTTTTAATTTGTTTTCTATAGTTTTATCACAAACTCATGACCTTGGTTGTGAATTTGGCAAGTTAAACCAGGTTGGTTCAAGTTATTTTTTCATTTTACTTTATATGAGATTATCTTAATCTCATGACCCAGGTCACGAGTTTGGCATATTAACTTAGCTTGATTTTTTTTTTGTTTTTTTTTAATTTCATTCTTCAACACTGAATTGATTAATAATTGAGCTTTATAATTTATTTTTATTTTCTTTATATGAGGTTATCATGGTCTCATAATCTAAGTTACAAATTGAACATGTTAGCCTAGGTTGGCCAAGATAGATCTAATATGTTGTTGTTTTAATTTTTTTTAGAAAAATATCTTGAATTTTTATGAGTCAAACTATATTTTTACCACTCTCGTTGGTTGTTTTTGAACCTATTAAGTCGATTAGGTCAAATCAAGTCAACCTCTTAACAATTTAATTGTGGGAGGTTGAGTTGTGTTGAGATTAAGAAAGTGGTTGTTTCTGCTGTTTGTTGTAGAAAAAAAATGTATAAGGAGCAAGGTGAAAATAAGAAAGGGGAGAAGAAGATCGATTGTCAAGTCATAAATTAAATATTACTGATGGATTTACTGACGGAATAAATCCATCAGTCATTCTATTAGTAAAAAGTGTTATGTTATCGTATGATTTGTCTTTTTGAATCACACTGTAATACTGTTTGTAATTCCATCAGTATATACTGATGGTTTATTTCCGTCGGTATATCTATAAATGAATTTTACTGTTGGGTCAATTTTGTTGGTTAAACCTTTGATAAAAGTTACACGTCACCATACTTTTCTGGATTTTTTTTATTTTTTTTTCCATTATAATCCCCTTGGTACACACCGATAGAATGTTTTCATTGGTGTTTACCAAGGAATATAGTAATGGAATGTTTTTGTTGGTGTTTAGTGAAGGATATAGCGATGGAGAAGTCCGCAATCTATAGATGGAAATTTTTTTATCGGTGTTTTTATTTGTATTTGTTAAATTTCTAGAAGTGTTGACATCTAAAACAACTTCATAGCAATTTATACATTTCAATTCCTATATTGCATAAACTCTAACTACTCATGCAACACAATTCTCAATTTGAAATAGAACAAGACAACTCACCGCTTAACTATCACAAAATCAAAGATGGGGTGTAAGAGCACAAGTTTTTCTCTTCTCTTCTACCTTCTCCTATGACCCGTCACTTCCAATGGAGGAATCCCTTGGTATTGATGGGGTGTAATACCTACATGCATACTCAGTTACTATAATGTTACTATCCCATTTTTATAGTTTTATATTTTTCTTTCTTAAAATTTTTTATTGGGGTTTTACAATACCCCTGATTGACAAAGTAAGGTTTTTTTTTTTTTTTGGTGTTCTTAGGAGCTTTTTGGATATTTTATTGCTCATTAATTCATGGAAAAGTTGAGAATACCTCAAATAAACCAAGAATAATTAATTTACTGCATGAAAAAGATAAAAATATTTCTATAAATAAGTTTTTTAGAAAAACAAAAGGATATTACACTTTAACGGTGAATAAAACAATATGAGTGGAACTGCATAGATTTTGCTTTTGTTTTTGTTATAATAATTTTTCAAAAAAATTGTATAGAAACAAAGAAGGAAGAATTCTAGAAATAAATTATAAAAGAATAAAGATAAGAACAAAAGAAATTATATAAATAGACTAAATGTAGAGTGATAAATATTTTAAGTGTAAAAAATATAAAATAATAATTTTTTTAAAAAACAGATAAAGTAAATAAAATGAAATGAAATGAAAAATAGGCCAAATGTAAGTTATAAATATGTCAATTATAAGATAAAAAAGGAAAAAACTCTAAGAAAATCTTTTTTTATAATAAAATTATATATTTTCCACCACTATAATACTTGTTTCAGTAAAAAAAAAATTATAATTATAAGAAAACACTATTTTTTTTTTAGTATATGTATAATAATTAGCTGTAAATTATATTTTTCATCATATTTCTCTATAAATTTTAAGGGAAACCTTTGGATTCCAAAAGATAAAGTTCGTTTATTAAAATAATTAAAAAAAAAGGAAGAAAACATCTAGTTTAGGTTTGGTATTTGTCTCAATTTGGTAAACGAGGTCCTATGAAAAAAAAAGAAAAAAAAAAGGGGAAGCTTTGTCAAGTTTTTCCTATATTGGTCAAATTTTGTTTATTAAATCCAATTGAATTAAATTGTAAATAAAATGAGATGGATTTCTGTATAGGTAGAGGCTATATTTCTTACAATTAAGTTCAAAAGGATGAAATCGGAACAAGATGGGTTAAGTTGGGAGATTTCCAAAAGATAAAAAAATTAAAAATAAATCTTGTAAATTTTACTACTACTGCATTGAAGTTAAACTGCAATAAGCAGAGGCTCAGAAAGGAGAGAAGATTTTTTTATTATTATTTTTTATTTCTGCTAGACAGATCTGTGTCTCTATATCTCCATATCAGGCGTTTCTCAATCAGTAAACAATGGCCGATGAACCTTCTCCCACTCGCTGGTCTTTTCAGGTCCCACTCCACTCCGCCTTCATCATCATCATCATCATCATCATCATCATCATTATCATCATTACTAAAGAATATAATCAGATCAATGTTAATTTCAAAGTTGTTAAGAATTTTAAGTTACTAATGTGTGTGTGTTTAGGATTTTAAAACATTTTATGATGGTAAGTTTGGGAGAAAAAAGGCAGCAGCAGCAGCAGAAGCAGCATCGGATTCGCAGCAAAACGGTCAAACAACAGTAGTAGCATCGAATGGAAATGGTCATGTCAATAATTCTTCAGATACGGCCATTTATGAGCAGTACAGAAACCAAGTATTGCCCTTTATTTTTAGATTTTTTAAGCTATTTTTTGCAATATGTCAACAATGAATTTGTTGTAATGTGATTTCAGTATCGGAACTCAACAACACATTCGAACGGAGTTTTGTCTAATGGAGTTAATGAAAGACCGTGAGTGAAGTGATTGGGTTTTCAATTATTTATTTATTTATTTATGGTGCTTGATGATTCTTGGGAAAGAATAACAGATCTTATGCCTTTGCATGTTAAAGATATGATATGTTGGCAATGTGGCTGTGCAATTATTTTGCCGAAATGTTTCCATTTAACAGGCTCTCATGTAGAACTAAATGAATTAGCTAACAAGTTTTAATTTTCTTAAAGTTATCTTATTTGACCTTTAAGCTCTGCAATTAATGTTGGACAGGATAAAATTATTGTTACTTTAATGTTTGCAAGAGCTAGCTAACTGCCTTTTGCCTCGAGAATTCACTGATTTTTTGTTTTTCATTTCCAGGAAGAAGTCTTTGCTTCCTGCTTTTGATTCTGCTGAAACACGTGCATTGGCCGAGAGTTTATGCAGGTAATTGATTCTGTTGCAAGTGTTGCATTAGATAGTTGGTACATGTTTTGTTTGTATTGTCTGAGTGTCCATGACTTTACATTTTGACTTCAATACTCTGAATGTTTAGACCATGCATTTTGTTTTATTTTGTACAGGGACATCATTCGCGGGAGTCCAGATGTTAAGTGGGAAAGCATTAAGGGGCTGGAGAATGCAAAACGTTTACTGAAAGAAGCAGTAGTAATGCCGATAAAATATCCCAAGTAGGTCATGCTAATGAAAACTTTTGTTCACTTCATTAGAGGAACACACAAATTTATCTTAAGCCAGCCTTCTTTTGTGATGAATTTGTCGATTCCCCGTTATATGGTGGAAAGAAATTTCAAAATTCCACCCTTCTTCTTATATGGCACATGCCTTGAGAATTTTCTTGTCTGACTCTGTTTTCAAAGGGTGATATAGATAAATACCGATGTCTGAGCTATTGCTAAAGTTACTTCAAATTTAAGACTAGCTAGCTAATATTGTATGAAACATAAACTCTTCTTTAGCATGCTATAGAAGTATGATTTTGATGCTCTTCAGATTTAAGGAATTTTGTGGGCAACCTCTAATAGTGCTTATGTATCTGATTTAATGTGTTTGCCTGTTTGGTGGACTTCCATCGCAGAAATGTGTATTTGATAACATTTTATCAATGTGCTTTACCACTATCTGATTTAGGTCTTTGAAGCTTACATCTCACAGTTAACCTGCCCTCTCCTTTAACAGATACTTCACTGGTCTTCTGTCGCCATGGAAAGGCATTCTTCTTTTTGGCCCTCCAGGGACAGGAAAGGTTTGTGAACTTTGTATTTATTGTTTATAGTGCTATTTGATCTTGAATTTCATTTAAAAATATATTCCATTCCCTTTATAGAATTCTTGTCTTCTCTTTCCCTTGTTAAAATATTTTTAGAGGTGCACATATAGTTTTCTTTCTGGTTTCTATTTGTGCGTGTATTGGGGTGTGGGGTTGAGTTTTTTCATATGAGGATGTTGAACAGGTAGTTATATTGAAACTTGGATTACTTTTGTAGGTTTTTTCCTTCTTTTTTTCCATATTAAATGTATGGGTTGTAAACCGTAATGATTTAGATGCAACAGAAAAACTTTTTCATTTATTTTTTGTTAGAAAAAATGTGAAAAATTTGGAAATACCGTGTCCTATGCTGTCATTTTCCTGAACGACGTAGTATATTGAAATTTGGATGAAAGTTGGCATATGGTAAAGGAAATCTTTTTATGGCATATAAAGAATCTAGGAAAGGAATTTGGGGATCATTATTCATGTAAAAGGAAGTATAAAGGCAATAGCATGTACATCTCCCATTGACTGCATGCAAAGTGCCCTGTATGAGGAGTCGAGGTCATTCATGAGAAGAACAGTTTGGATTCCAATTGCATGTACTCATACATGACAATGCTGCATTGGTGCTCCTCGCACCCAACCCTCAACCTCCATTCAGCCTCTCTTATGAACACTTCTCTCTTGTGTGAATTGTCTGATTAGGTGCTATCATGTGTTTATGAAAATTTGTTTGTCAAAACATGTCTTTGGAATTGAAATGTTGTATTTTTTCCAATGATATGTTTGAAGGGTCCATGATTCAAGAGAGAAAAATTCTAGGTTAATAAGAAAATGGTTTGTCATATCTTGCTGGTTCTTGAGCTCTTTTTTTTTTTTTTTTTTTTTTCTTATGATATTTTTATTGCTATATAAGTTTTGATATTTATGTTTTAGACAATGCTTGCGAAGGCGGTTGCTACAGAGTGCAAAACCACATTTTTCAATATTTCAGCATCTTCAGTGGTTAGCAAGTGGCGGGGTATGTTTGGGAACTTTTTCATCATGCTATTTAGAATCTGAAATATATGAAGTATTTTGTATGGAGAAATAAAGCATGATCAACTTTCTTTTGACGTGACTTGTGAATATATACGTTCCTAGGCCTTTGAGGATAAATATTATCAACATATTAATGGATGTTATTCTTGTCATGTATGCAATACCTGTGAAAATTACATTTGGTTGAGCAATCTGATTATGTATTTGGGGTTTTATAAGTGATGAAAGGATGATCTTTTCTATCCATAGCTACATTACAATGAATTGATGGATTTGTTTGGGCTTCAGCTCTAGATGGAATCCAGTCTTACTGTTCAGCAGTTGCATACCACCTCTATTTCCCTGCAGGTGTCATCTATACGATAATTAGACATTGCCATGTTTTGGATTAGTTATCCTGATTTTATCTTTGGCATGACAAAATGTATTGATTAGTAATCCTGATTTTATTGTTGTCATTAAAAATGGGAATGAGTGCCAGTTTCTGGTGAAGTACTGATAAGGCATCAAACTAAATGAAGTTGTAAGACTTGCAAAGGCACCAAGGATTGCTGTTCTTCACATCTTTAGGAATTATGAAATAAGTTCTGAATTGGTTTTGGGTGAATTTAATGAATCTCTGTCGTATAGGTTTTTCCCCCCTAACTCATGTATGGTGTTGTTAGAACAAACGTTCAACAGAAACTAATTCACAGGAAAATAAATTCCGGGTGATAGAATGAATCTGTCCTATATGGTCCCCCCCCCCCCCCCCCCAACACCAGTATGGTGGTTTTAGAACAAATGGTCATCAGAAACTAACTGACAGAAAAAGAAAATCCAGGTGATAGGCTTAAATCTTTCTGATAAAAGAGGAAGCTGGTAAAGATTGCAGAAACTCATGGATGAAAGCCACACAATAGTTATGAATTGAGAAAGTCACATAAGTTTTTCTAGGCTGGTGGTTGAATCTGTCTGTGCTTTCATGATATGATGGTGGTAGATAAGAAAGCCAAATTGTTGTCTTATTTGGATGGTCTTTATTTTGTGACCTAGGTTTTCTCCAGGAAAAAATACCAAAATATTTCTATTTGCATTTTATAGTTGTAATTTTACATCGCATTGAAGTGAAGCCAACTGCTACCCAATTTTCAGTTCTTGTTGTTCTTGTTGTTCTTCTTGTTATCAAGCAACTACTAATCTTTGAGGGAGAGAAAGGGAGTAGAGAAAATCTCAAATATTAAGTATAAGTTATTTTTTCCCCTGAATTGCAAACTATTCACTGTCATCATACTGAAAGTGAATCAGAAACGTAAATTTTGTACACATTGCAGGTGATTCAGAGAAGTTAATGAAGGTGTTATTTGAGCTTGCTAGGCACCATGCACCATCAACTATATTTCTTGATGAAATCGATGCTATTATCAGTCAACGTGGTGAAGCTCGCAGTGAGCATGAGGCAAGTAGGCGTTTGAAGACCGAACTGCTCATACAGGTGATGTTTGTTTCCTTAAAGCATACTGTTTTGTTTGCGCATATACACCTGCTTGTGAGTGCATAGACACCTCTATATTTTTGTTTGTGCATGAATGTTTCTAATCAATATGGCATTATTCTGTGTTGTGCCCTTTTGTGCTCCCATTCCAAGCACTGGCACTGGTGTTGTTGTTAATGTCATTTCATGGTGGTTCTGTCTTGCATCAGTTCCCTTACCAGTGTTCCGATTCCCTTAATTCTAAACCATATTTACCAGCATTATCCTGATGGATTTTGTCAGGTGCTGCATTTGAAAATTCAGCATTTCACTTCATCCATTGCATGTTATGTCAAATTCTGCTCTCAATTTATATCTCAATTTGGAAATGAAATGATTTATGGTTTCTGCTGCTTTTCTGCATAAATTGATCAATTTGATTAGATTGCAGATGGATGGTTTGACTCGCACAAACGAGCTCGTTTTTGTTTTGGCAGCGACTAATCTCCCTTGGGAGTTGGATGCAGCTATGCTCCGGCGTCTTGAGAAGCGAGTATCCTTTGATATTTTCTGCTGAAGTGCTAAGCTTACTAAATAGTGAACAGAGTTAGATCTATAACTATTTTTGGATGGCAAACTACACTAATTAAAGCCTGCCTTTAGACAGTATGTGCTCTTGTGAGTTGAGAGTTGCTCCTTCTTACAATTTAAAGGCGTAGGTTTGCACTGCACCCCTGTTCTTGGTTTAAAAGATATAGGCAGTTCTACCTCACAAAACAGAGATATCTAGAAGCTTACAAGTAATTGGCACCACTTTTTTAGTTTTTAGAATAAATTATTATTTGATCTGTATGTTTTTGGTGAAATAATTTGCTAATTCCTTTGGTTTAGAAACCCAATATTGAGTCCTTGTATTTTCATATCTGTTTGTAACTTGGTCCTTGTATTGGTTTTTCATGACAATTTAAGTGTTTTCTTTTTCCTTAAATGTCCTTGGTTTCTAATCAAAATTTCCAATCTATCTAGTACATGCAAAATAAAAAATGCATTTAAAGCGGACAATTTATAAATTTAAAAAATAATTAGCAGTCCAACTTTGGTCAAGGGACTAGCTTATGATTTGCACAACTAGGACTAACTTCAATATCACCAGAAACACAGGGACTAAATTATAATTCACTTTATTTTTTAGTGTTGGCTTGCTATAGTTTGATATAAATCATGCCAGGATTGGTGAATATTTCATCTCTAACTTTTTCCCTCCTGTTCTCGTTGTTATTTAGCTGTTGCACATCTTTAGTCGAAAACAAAGGAACAAAAGATGTCACCAACGTTTGGTCTATCATTTAAATAGTTTTCTGTTGACCAATTAAAACTAAGATTCTTGTACCCCTTCCAGAACCAGAAGCTAGAGCAGCCATGTTTGAAGAACTCCTGCCATCACAGCCGGATGAGGAGAAGCTTCCTTTCGATTTGTTGGTGGAAAGAACAGAAGGTTATTCTGGTTCAGATATTCGGCTATTATGCAAAGAGGCTGCCATGCAACCATTGAGACGCATAATGACTCTCCTTGAAGACACAGAGGAAGTAGTGCCTGAGGATGGTAAGTGATTTCTCGCATGCATTATCTTAAATGACATTCAGAAAATGCTTAAATGAATTCTAACAAATTGAAAATAACTGAGTTCTTGTATCCCATAGGGGGAATATATAAAAGGGCGGTGCCCTTCTTGAGCATGACTTTTCTTACCAAAACAGATAATTTTTCTCTGCTGTTTCCATCCCTGTGTCATTTCTTATGAGACACTGACCTTCACTATTACCTATCATTGTGAAGCACGGCTGCTTTAAAGGTGTGAGATGGAAATAATTAATTTTTCTTTTCTTTGGCAAGTCTGTGTGGAGCCCTAGTGAAATTCCACTGAGATATATTTCTCCTCCATGAAAGGGAAAGTCCAACGTTTTGGAAAAAGAATGCTGTCAACTCCTCTTTTCTTTTCAATTTCCTTTTCATTTTCAGTTCTAGGTAACCTATGCAGTGTCATCCATACCATTTTCAAGGGAAGAAAGAGAGTGCGATGAACAAAGAACTGACACCATGATTCTGTATATAAAGAAATGTTCAGCTTCTCCTTTTTGCTCTTCTTTCCTTAACACGTATATATTACCATGGTTGATACGAACACCTGATATTGTTCATATCTGGTTCCATAGCGCTTAACATTTTCAACCATCCTTTTGAAGAGAACACATTCTGTATTGTTGAGTACTCTTTTTTCACCTGCGAAATCTGTATGCCCAATTAATTTATCATCATACATCAACTGAATAGTTGTGAGCCTGCAGAGTTGCCGAAAGTAGGGCCAATCAGACCTGAGGATATAGAGACGGCTTTGAAGAACACAAGGCCATCTGCTCATCTCCACGCCCATCGCTATGACAAATTCAATGCTGATTACGGCAGTCAGATACTCCAATGAAGGCATGCATTGTTAATCATTCTTCTCAATAGCTCCCTGTAATGTTTCTGGATTTCTTGTTTTCTCTCATTATTATCACCATTGTTAAACTTGATGCGGTCAGGGACGCAGGAGTTGTCAGCAGTTCTTATTTTTAGGAGTAACATTTAATATTCATTTCAATTAGCTTCCAAATTGGTCAATAAACCATGTTGCAGGCAGCCTTTGGACAATCAAGGACAGATGCTTGTGTTATGTATTAGTTTCATGAGAGATTTGGTTTTAGTTGATTGGCGAATCTGACTGAGTTTTCAGCCAATGGTGTTTTTTTACTTATTCTGTTAGAAAATAATATATAAATAAGTTTTTAAAATATAATTTATATTATTTTCAGACAAACTGAAGCTAAATTAAATCATGGGTAGACAGACAGCCGAGGTGAGTCTGGTAACAATGCAACCAAGGATATTTATCCATGTTACAAAGCAGCCTAAGGTTGCAATGAGAAGGACCCGGTTCATTTGAGGAACAATGAATTTATCGCATAAGAAATGAAAGAGATGGAGAAGGACCCAGTTAATACAATTGATAGTGATGAACAATCTATAAAAGTGATGAAAAGAATAAGATAAAAGAAAGAGAATTAAAAATAAAAAAACATAATATTTTCTATTTCAATTAAATTAATTAAACTCATAGCTTTTAGTTTTTTAATTCTCAACCTTTTATAGAAAATTAAATACCTTCAAAACATGGTTATTATTTTTTTTTAAATAACACAATATAAAAAGCAAGTTTTAATTAAAAAAATACTTTTAAAACTTTATGTCACTGTGAAAAAAAAATTAAAAAAATACCTTTAAACAAAAAAATTTTAAAAGATAAAAGCGAGCATACTTGGGCTGCAAAGCTATCCATTTGGGACAACAAAGTCAAGCCCACGTGCTCTTTTTTTTATTTGTGCTCTTTTTTTATTTGTAAGATTGTTTGATCCTTTTACAAAATAAAAAATAGACAAGTGGTCCAAGTATATGACGGCATATGACGTGTCGTCCTCTTCAACAC
The DNA here is from genome assembly GCA_018804465.1 of Populus tomentosa. NCBI lineage: Eukaryota > Viridiplantae > Streptophyta > Magnoliopsida > Malpighiales > Salicaceae > Populus > Populus tomentosa. Next base: position 5,233,184 of record CM031975.1, read on the forward strand.
ATTTTGGCTATCCTCGGTGGTCAAGAAATCAAGATCGACTAATTTAGACCCCAACTTGGATTTCAACTTCTTTTTTTGTCCTATAAAACCTACAAGCTCCTTGTCATTGCCAACAAGCTCAGGCAAAGCCAAGGAGAGTTATCTCAAACCTATTAGATGATGAAGTTAATGCCGCGTCCTTGATGTTTTGTTCTTAAAGATGCTGTGTCCCAGGTGAAAAGACTAGGAAACTTAATGATTAAAAATAAAAATAAAAATAAAAAGCCAGGAAACTGTTACAGCTTGAAAGCAAGACAACACTGCTCGGTTATTCAGTTCTTCTCAAAGGACTGAGCTGCATTCAAGCAAAATCCCGATCTGAGAAAATAAAAGACAGGGAAAGCAGTGTTCAGTCATGGACATTAATGCATCCAACGTTATTACACAAGTTCAACTGCTTCAACTACTAATTAACCATTCCACTCTCAGGCTTGAGCTTTTCACTTCTCCATTTCAATGTGCTGCTAGCTGCGAACCACCTTATAACTTTGGCACAGCTCGGGGAGGGTCCCAGTCTGCAACAATGTGGTTGCGACTAATCTCCTTTAGCGAGCGGCAACCATTTAAAGCCATCGTCAGCTCAAACTCATCACGAAGCATCTGAAGTACCTTCCTAACTCCAGCTTCACCGTCAGCGGCCAATGAGAATACAACTGGCCTTCCAATCTGAAGTTGAACAAAAAAACAGGGGATTGTTTTCAAGGCTCCACGACTTGCATACCAAATTATTACGGAGCTAGGAGAATCATGGTAGACCTCAATATAAAGTTTAGTGCTTGAATTTGATATTTGCTCCAATATTTAAGTCTATGAAATGGATTAAAGAATAACCAGTTCGTATAGAATAGGCTAAATGTTTGACAAGAAAGATCATTAGTTATCTAGGAGAAGTTTTGTTTGTTCATTTTTTCTTCAGATTGTTATGTAGGAGAAGCTAAACAGAGCTAATTCAACACATTAATTTTATTCAAGTGTTATGTTCAATTAATCTGTTGTTTATTTCCTGTTTTCTCACAACTATGGCAAACACTATTTCTTATTTTTGCGTACTGGCCATTGCAATATCAATGCACTTACAAATATTCCAGATGCTCCAAGGGCCATTGCCTTGAAAACATCTGTTCCGCGCCGAACTCCACCATCAAGAAAAACAGGAACACGGCCTTGTACAGCTTTGACAACCTGATATCACATCAATGAAGTTATTAAAGCAGATTACTATCACTTAATTTTTTAAAAAAAGTATACATTCCAATAGATGTTTATGTAATGTATGGGTATACATGATGGCAAAAGGTATACAGAGTAACTTTGACTTCAATCCTGGACTAAATCAACAAGATGCACATGGCAAAAGTTTCTTGAACTTGAAGAAAAGGAAAATTTACAGGTTGACAACTTAAAAAGCCAGTGAACTTTTCTTGAGATTGCCAAAATGCACCAGAAATATGTCATGATCATTAAAAGCACATGTACCTCTTCCAAGGCTATAATAGTGGAAGGAACGTAATCGAGCTGGCGTGCTCCATGATTGGAGACAATAATTCCTGCAGCCCCGTTCTGTACGGCTAGCCTTGCTGCGATTGAAAAAAAAAACAAATGGGAGAGAGAAGAAGGAAGAATGTTTGGAGGCCCATAAATAGGGTTACAGGCAAGATGAATATTTTCATTAAATCATTCATTACAGTTTAGTATTGGTGGGTGGGGAAAGGATGGACTAGTTTGCTTACCATCCTCAGCAGTGAGGACACCCTTCAATAGAATTGGCAATGATGTGATTGTCTGAAGCCACTTCACATCCTGTCGAAATGGTCAATAATATTTTATTAAAGTATATCATCTCTGCAATATTACAGTCCAAGTCTGAAATCTGTAAAAATCCATACATGAACTTACCTTCCAGCTAAGTGACCGATCAATTTGTTCAGCAACATACGATGCTAGTCCAGAGTCATCAGTCTGCATGGTCAGCTCAACGATCACATTAATGAACAAATTATTAAAACAAATGGAAGTAATTAGTAGACTGAAATTAGCCAGTATTACAAGTAACAAACCTTATCCATCTTGCCAAGGTCTAAGCCCTCAAAGTTCTTCAAAGTCAAATATGGTGGCAATGTAAATCTGTAAGGGTTAACATTAAAGAAAATTACATACATTCTACTAAACAGTAAACTGAATTTAGTTTCTCCTTTCACTGGCAGTGATCACAATTTTGTTAAAAACAAAATTAATATCCAAACTGAGTGTAAGATTTGCTTGGCATGCTTTTCATTAACCAAGCAAAAAAGTAGTAAAAAGAAAGTTTCTTTCTGTTTTCTATTACGCTTAAATTGAGTTAACCTGTTTTTGATATCAGCTTCCCTACGGCCAAGTCTTGGAGTATCCACAGTGAGGGCAATTGCCTTGAAACCAACCCTCTCAGCTCTTCTTACGAGCTGGGCAACCACATTCCTGTCTTTATGCACCTGAACAGGCAATAGATGGGTTGCTGATTTGTCATAGGTATACATAGGAAAACTGATATGAAAAACAAGTAGCTTATGGAAAAAGTAGACAAATTTTGGTTGATATCATTCTTTGAAGTTACTGCATAATATTGATATCAGACAACATCATAATATTCATTTTAATTGAGGATTTCTTGGCAACTTTAGTGAACTGTGAATAATCATGAGTTACTGCATAAAATATGGTTGAATAAAATTTTGAGTGAGCTGAAGCGCTGTTGGAAAAAATGGGTAAATGATACGACAACGATAGGAAGATCAACAAAGAAACTAAAAGTTGGGGGCGGGGAACCATCTCAAACTCACATAGAGTTGGAAAAATCGGACGCCTGGCCCAGTTGAAGCAACCTCCTCAACACTAGAAGTAGCCCATGAGGATAGTGTCTGAAACAGTAAAATCATGCATAAAGTAATATAGACAGTGACAGAAAAATAAATACTGATTGCCGGAATGTTGACAAAATCAAAGAAAAGTAGGCTTTTATTGGTTCGCTAATGAAAGCCAGTACGATCAGAAAAGGCAAATTTGCAAAAGATAAAGCATCAAACCATGATTGTGTCAGCTGCTGAAGCTGCTCTAGCTGTTGCATACTCTCCTGCATAAGAATATATACTTTTGCAATCAGAAACTACTTCTTCTTTTCTATTCATGTTGAAAAACCAGTGAAAGAAGAAAGGACAGGGGATGAGAAGAGGCGAAGAAGTAATTTGTTTTTGAAGGAATCACAACAAGACATCCAATTGTTTATTGATCAGTTGAATACCAGGAGCACAGGAAATGTTGCATTATTCTCTTGAATAGCAGGGGTAAGAGCTGAGAAAATGACACTAACAAAGCTATTCTAGAGGCTAAAAGGTAAGACTATTCATGTGAATGGATCAAAGTCTGGCCTCTCATTTGTATTAGTTTTATGATTTTTCCCAAAACCACTAGAAGGCAGAAGAGCTACTGAATAGTGAAATCAACTTCCATCGAGAGAATTATCTACAGTAGCAAAAACGTCTTCCAACTCCATGCAAAGAGGACATATACCTTCTGGGTGAGCCATTTTCTGCATTGCTGATGGCGCAATCATGATAGGCATTGAAATCTTGAAGCCCAAGACAGTTGTTGACATGTCAATCTTGCTAACATCAATAAGAATGCGTGGCCGAAATCTATTTTCAGAGGAAAAAGTGGAGAAATGAGAGAAGAACAAACAATAAACCTCAAGCCTAGCAAGATATATATATATATATATATATATATATATAGAACAAAATGCGAGAGAGATCCTGACAGATTGATTGTAATTGTGAAGACATGGCTTACAAAATGCGAGAGAAGGCGTTCCGGTTCTCCTCAAGTGTCCACTGGTCCTCTGCACCTGATGCATAATAGTCATAAACCATCTTGGGCAGTTTCTGCCTTGCAATTTCCTGATACTCCATAACATTTGTTATCTGATCCATCTCTTCTAACTGATTGCTTGCGCTTTCTCCGAATAATCTAATCAAATTTCACACTTGACTATGAGAATCAATGTGATTTCAAAGTGTCTTCTCATATTCAGAGAATCAAAACAAATTAACACATATCACCTTGTCAAGCCACAACGAACATCATTTGTAAATACTAAAATCATGTAAATCCACCCCGAAATGAACATCAGAGAACAAAAGTGGCATACATGAAGAAAGTTAACAAGGAAACGGGAAAAATTACAATTCTACAACCGCAGAAAGAATCTCTAGGAGACCATATTCTACTCAATTAATTGCAGTAACACAAACAAAAGACCACAAATTCTCAGAACTAGAAGTCACTGTCAACCATATACAGGTTCTTCCTTGACTGCCTTTCCAGTTATGATGCATACAAAATTGATGAATCCTCCAAGAATTCAAAAGAACATGATTCTGCAACTTCTCATAACCTTATTATAGGTTATATACAATTAAAGGGAGTCCTTCAGAAAGTTCATATGGCTTCACAGAATCCAAGGCAACATGCGATTATTATCATATTAAGGAGGTTACAAACAACAGTGTTTTTTGATCAAGTTTGTAACCTGCATGCACATAACAGAACATCGAAATGCATATCCAGCGGTAATTTGAAAAGAAAAAAAAAAGATTCTCGTAACTTCCCACATCGAAAAAAACACAGAGATAACTTGGCAAAGGTTATAGACATAATTATGATCAGATAGAGATGATCATGATATTCATATCAATAAAACTAAACATTAATACAAGAAATTATCTTGAGATTGGAAAGTGAAAAAACAAAAACAAGAAAGAGAAATGATAGAGAAGTTAACTGGTAGTCGAAAGAACAAACCTGGCTTACCTTTTCCCAACAGGAAATGGAAAGATGGCAGCTAATGTTAAGAGAGGGTGTTTCTCAAGCAGCAACGCAATAATAATTCGGTAAGATTAAATCATTATTTTAAAACCTAGCCCGGTGAATCAACTCTGAATCCAACTAACTCAGAGTTTGAATCAATTTTGATTTTAAAAAAAACTACCCAATCAAAACTTGACCATAAACTAGTTGAGATTTTTTTTAATTTTTTTTTGGATAAAATCCGGGTTGGATTTTAAAACTAAAATTTTAATTAGTTTTAAATCCATAAATTATATCAATAATTCTCAAATATTTTCAACATTTCTTAACCATGTCTTTTTGTCAACTTTTTTATAATTTAGATCTAATTTGAATGTTTTATATACTAAATGGAGTGGAATTTGAAAAACATTTGGATAGAAAATCAATAAACATTAACGTTTTCAGTCTATTATGCATGTCCATTCATTAAAATGTCATCAATTTGAAGAAATTCGAAAAAAATCGATGATCATTGACAAAAAATATCTATTGAGAATAATTTGAAATACATTTGGGATCTAATTGAAAAAATTATAGGTTTAAGACTCAATTGAAAACAAGTGTATAAGTATAGGACTGAATTAAGGTTCTCCCAGATTAAAAAAGAAAAAAAAAGCAAAAACAAATACTAATGGGCTGGGTATTGAAAGAAAGAAAGAAATATTAAAGAATAGTAAGAGAATAAATGTATAAAGACAAACAACGTTGGACAAATGAGTCACGGGTGTATACAATGTGGAATTGTGGGTTGCTTTTTCAAGATATACATTTCATTTCTGCAGAAAAAATCAGTTTCATTGATGTAAGAGAGTTGTGTGTGGACTGTCAAGTGGAGAGCATCATTTTGTTTAATACTATTATGGCTGCCAGGCTATCTGTTGGATATTACATCATATTATATATGTACTATAAATAGATTATTGGTCTGTACTATGTTTTATGTGGATTAAATTTTATTTAAATATTGCTAAAGTGTTTCTTTAGTAGAAATTTTTTTAAAATTTTATGGGAATTGATTTCATGTAATTTCGATGAATTTAATGGATCCAAAAATAACTTAGATGAAATGTAAAAATAAGATTTCATTCAAAAAAATTCAAGACATCATTTAAAAATAAAAATGACATGGGCTAGAATAACTTCATAGAAAGATAAAAAAAATCATCTAAGAGGCAACTTATGTTATCAATGAAAAATTTAAAGATTTTCAGAAATGGTTTAATTATTCCAGGCGACTTACATGTTGGTGTGAAAAACTTAGATATTTTAAAAAATAATCTAATTATTCTAAGTGACCTGTCCATTTATAAAATACATGAAAGTGATTTCAACAATGATTTTATTTTTCAGGTGACCTATCTGTTTGCGAAATACTTGAAAGTGATTTCAACCTTGGTCTTATTTTCTAGGTGACCTACCCGTTCGTGAAATAGATGAAAGTGATTTCAACATTGATTTTATTTGTAATGGGTGACCTATCCAATTGTAAAAAAACAAAGATTTTTGAGGTTGGTCTAATTCTTATGGGTGATTTACCCAAGTGAAAAATACAAAGATTTCTTAAAAGTAAAAAAATTTTCATAAGTATTTTCAAATTTAGCCATTACAAGGTGGTATGCCTTTTGATAGACCGTATTAGATATTTTTCTTATAAATTTTCAGCAAAAACACATTGTTCATTGATTTTATTTGTAATGCGATTTGGTGTGAAGATTGGGCCTAATCGAAGCCTTTTTGGTGGCTTCTCATACAACTTTCTATAGTTCTAGAGAAAAAAAATGAATAGTTATTAAACACTGAGTCGTCCGGGTTCTTAGGTTAAATTAGCTATTTTTCAATTTGCCCCTTGAAATTTTGAAACCTTACAATCAATCCCAAAATTGTCCTTATCTTTGAGATTTTTTTTTTAATTTCACCCCTAGAGTTATGTAATTGGACCATTGGATTTCTGCATCGCCTACAAATTGGTCATTGGTTTCAAATTTCTTCATTTCAATCCTTAATTGACTCTTCAAACTTTTAATTCATTCAAATTTTCCCTTGATAAAGTCAATTAAACTCCTTAGAGTCTCAAGGCCTATTCATTTCGATCCCTGGAATTTTATTCCTTGCAATTTTGACCCAAATTGATTCCTGAACTTTGATACTTCCTCAATTAAGCCCTCGATTGCATTAATTAAATCAAACCAAAGTTCAATCAAATCCCTAGACTTCTCAATTCTTCTAATTTAGGCCAAATTGACTTCCACACTATACAATTTTCTCCCTATTAGTCCTTAAACCTTCAATTTGTTGTCTTGGCCACATTCTCAAATCATTTTCCAATATTTCTTCAACAAGATTCTAAATTGTCCATCCACATGTCGTTCTAAATAATTGTGCATACTTGATTAACATGGAGTATATTATTATTATTATTAAATGAGAAATTTTGGGGAAATCTAAAATTAGATTATGACAATGATCATAATACTCATATCAATAAAACTAAACTAAACATTAATACAAGAAATTATCATGAGATTGGAAAGTGAAAAAAAAAATAAGAAGATAAATGATAGAGAAGTTAACTGGTAGTTGAAAGAACAAACCTTGCCCTACCTTTTTCCGAAAATGGAAAGATTGCAACTAATGTTAGGAGAGGGTGTCTTCTCATAGAGCCACTCAATCATACTTCAGTAAGATGAAGAGATTGTTTTAAAATCTAGCCTAACAAATTGGTTCTGGATCTAGTCGATTCAGGATCCAAACCAATCTGGATTAAAAAGGAAAGAAAAAGCTACCCAGTCAGAACTCAAGAATTAACTAGTTGAGATTTTTAAAAAAACTTTTTGGATCAAATCCGGGTCGGGTTTTTAAATTAAAACCTTAATTAGTTTCAAATCCATAAATTATATCAATAATTCCCAAATATTTTCAACATTTCTTAACCAAATCTTTTTGTCAATTTAATAATTTAGATCTAATTTAAATGTTTTATACACTAAAATGGAGTCAAATTAGAAAAACATGTGGATAAAACGTTAATGAATGTTAATGTTTTCAGTCTAATATGCATGTCCATTCATTAAAATGTCATCAACTTGAAGAAATTTCAAAAAAAATCTGATGATCATTGACAAAAAATATCTATTGAGAATAATTTGAAATACATTTGGGATCTAATTGACAAAATTATAGGTTTAAGACTCAATTGAAAATGAGTGTATAATTATAAGACTTAATTAAGGTTCACCCAAATTAAAAAGAGAAAAGAAAAAAAACAATAACAAATACTAATGGGTTGGGTATTGAAAGAAAGAAAAAAAATATATTAAAGAATAGTAAGAGAATTAGATGATTTACTTGTGCTATACTACAAGTCAAGTTAATTTTTTCTTAAATGTAAAAAAATATTCAAATGTTATTAATTTTTTTTTCCCAATAGAAAAAAATTAATTAAATTGTGTTAGAGTTTTCCCGATGTAACCTGGTTGACTTTACTGGTCCAAAAACAACTCATATAATCCATGACAACAAAATTTAACTAAACAAAATTTTAAGATAATATCTTTTTTTAATATTAAAATAACAACACATTGGATTTGCCTGAGACAACTCAGGTTAACGTGTCAAATTGACCCGGGTTATGAGACTATCATAACCCTATGAAAGCAAATCAAAATAAATTATGATGTATAATTTCTAGTCACCCCAATATTGAATGATGAAATTGTAAAAAAAAAATCAATTTGAAAAGAACCTAAAAAAGATCTGAGTTAACATGTCAAACTTACAACCCGAGTTATAAGACAAAGATAACCTCATAAAAAGCAAATTGAAACAAATTACAAATTCCAATACCCAACCAGCCTATTATTAAAAGATAATATTAAAAAAAATCAATTAACAAAGAACTTAAGAAACAACATGAGTCAATCCACCAAACTCGTGACCCGGGTCATCAGACCGAGATATCCTTATAGAAAAAAAAATAACTTGATTTAACCTGGGTTAACCAGTCATATCTGCAACTTTGATTTTGAGATTAAGATAACCCCATAGAAAGAAAGTAAAAAAAAATATAAAATTCAATTCTCAATCGCTCCTGTTAGACCTAATATTGAATGATGAAATTTACAAAAATTTTAATTAAAAAAATAACAAAATAAATAAGACAAGTCAACTTGAGTTAACTGTTAAGTACTATTCTCGGGTCATGAGATCAAGATACCTAAGGAAAAACAAACCAAAATAAATCATGAAGCCTAATTCTCAATCAAACACAATATTAATTGATGAGATTGAAAAAAAAAGTTAATTAAAAAAGAGAGAAAAAATGAGTCAATTAGGTTAACTCGCCAAACCCGCAATCCGGGTCATAAGACAAGGACAACTCAATAAAAAACAAGTCTAATGTTGAAGTACTTGTGACCCGAGTCATGAGACCGTTTTGACCTCTTAAAAAGAAAATAAAAAAATGTCATGATTTAACTATTAAAATGCCAAAACCCGTGACATTGACCGTGAGACCAAATTTTTTTTATAAAAAGCAAATACAAACAAATTATAAAGTTCAATTCTCAACTTACTCAATGTTGAATAATAAAATTAAAAACAAATCTACAATCCGGCCTGAACCTTTGGGTTGGCTCAGAAGGATCAACAACAATAGCTGCACAGAGTACGGTAGAATTCCTTGGTACGGTCATTCGAGAAGTTCCTCATCCGGTCTAAGAAAGCTAACACGCACTACCAATAAGATAATTCAACTTTTGCTAGGCGCTGAAAGCCCTCCTCTACCATTTACAGCTATCCCAACAAGTGAGTCAAGCTGATCAGTGACAGACACTTTTCAAAGTCAAAGTATACCTAAATCTGTCTCTGAGATCCGAGAATAATGTATGCTATAGATATCGAGAAATTGTAATCAATTAAATAAAAGATACAAAAAGCAACCCGAGTTAACTTCGGATAACTTGTTAATCATTATTCTCGAGTCATGAGATTATGATAACCTAATGAAAAGTAAACAAAACAAATTATAAAGTTTAATTCTCAATCAAATCAATATTAAAGGATAAAATTTAAAAAAAATTAAAAAAAAATTAAGAAAAAAAATATGAGTCAATTGGGTTAACCCTTCAAACTAGGTTAATTTATAAACTCTGAGATTTGTGTCATGAAAGTGTTATAACTAAATAATATATATATATATATATATATATATATATATATATATGAAAGAATGAAATTAAATAAAAAAAATATTGGCAGAAAAAAAAAATCTAAGATAGAAAAAATAAAAAGCAAAATAAAACATTATTTAAAAAAAATAATAAGAAGGAATACAGTAAAAAAAACCCCTTCTCTTTTAATTTACATGCAATAAATATACAAAGACAAACAAGGTTGGACAAATTGAGTCACGGATGTGTACAATGTGGAATTGCGGGTTGGTTTTTCAAGATATACATTTCATTTCTGCATAAAAAATCAGTTTCATGGAAGTAAGAGAGTCGTGTGTGGACTGTCAAGTGGAGAGCATCATTTTGTTTAATACTATTATGGCTGCCAGGCTATCTGCAGGATATTACATCACATGCTATCTAGTAGTATAAATAGATAATTGGTTTGTGCTGTGTTTTATGTTGGATCAAATTTTATTTAAATATAAAAAAATATTTATTTATTACTAAAGTGTTTTTTTATTAGAAAAAAATTTAAAATTTAATGGGGATTGACTTGATATAATCTGATCAACTTCGTTGATCCAAATATTATTTAGATAACTTGTAAAAATAAGGTTTGACTCAAAAAATTTCAAGATGTTATTTAAAAAAAAAAATGGCATGGGCTAAAATAACCTCGTAGAAAAAAATAAAAAAATAAATCTCAATTCTCAATATTAACTCAATATTAAAAAATAAATATAAAAAAATCAATTAAGAAAAAAATTAAAAAAGACCTAAGTTAACCTTAATCAACTTGTGAAACTCGGGATCGTGACTCGAGTTATAAGACTAGAATAAACCTTTATAAAGAAACATGAAACTCAATTCTCAATATCAATTCAATATTAAAAAATAAAAATAAATTAATAAATAAACAATACAGGTAAACCCTGTTTAACTTTCCAAACTCAATACTTGGATTATAAAATTAGAATAACTTCATAAAAATCAAAACAAATTATAAAAGTTAACTCCTCAATTGAACCAATAAAAAAAAATATAATCAAAGTATTCTTCTAGTAAATAATGTTTTATAAGGAGTTGAATCAGTGTTCCGTGTTTTGTAAGTAGGTGAATAGTGAATTCACCTTCTATCTTAATTTTACAATGATGTACTCTTAATAGGAGCTAGCTAATAAATATTCTTTATTGCTCTCTTTTTTACAAAAAAAAAATTTAGATATAATTCAATAAAATGACCTCTGTTTATTGTACATATAACTTAAAAAAATTTTAAGCATGGTTGTTGTAACTACTAATAGATACCATCAACAATCAACACCATATTAAAAAAAAAGGAAAAAAAGACAAGGTATACTTGCTTCCAAACCAATCAAAATTTAAAATAGTTAGCTTGTATGCATGTGTGTCATGGTGTAGGATGATTTTTAAAATTATTTTTTATTTAATTTTAATGTGATTAAAATAAATATTTGTAGGATTTTGACAAATTTAAACTTTTGATGAAAAAAATGCATTCTTAATTTAAATCCCTCATTCTTTGTCGATGCATTTTTTTTCTTGATAAAAATATCTTTTTTTATTAACAACGTTGTTTCTTTTCATAAAATTCCAAGATAATTCAAATAAATATTCACGAGATTATCTATAATTCACGTGTGCGGCATCACGACAAACGTCCTCCTGGTATAATCCAAATGGTATACGTGTGCGGTATCACAAGATTCTCTATAATTTATAGGACAAAACTCTTGTCATGTGTATGCTTTTCTTCACAACTTTTCATGGATCTGCTAAGGTGTGATATCATAACCTTAAACTTGGCTCTATCCTAAGTCTTTATGATCTCTATGTAAAGCTCATCTCTTGTTTTAGCACAAGCATTCTAGCCAAAAAGAGCAGCACATAGATCTTTGACATCACATAATGAGATGATGAAAACTCGAGGGCATATCTCTAGATATTCTACAAGAAAATGCTAAATATGAAGAATTTGTTTGAACCCATAGCTATTAAAGCCTTGATCAATAGAATCTACAACTATTTCTTATGGAAAAGGTTATACACATTCCCTAATAAAAATATCCTTGGCGTCAAACTCGTAATGAAAAGTTACATAGCTATTAAAGTCTTGATCAATAGAATCTACAACTATTTCTTATGGAAAAGGTTATACACATTCCCTAATAAAAATATCCTTGGCGTCAAACTCGTAATGAAAAGTTACATTAGGTTGGAAAAAACTAGCATAGCTAAATAAGTTCACCTATGCTTATACACACAAGAAAAGTCTCCACCATGCCAGTAATCTCAAACGAGAGCATTGAAATAAGCATCAAGGGACACATCCATGATCGCTTGACATTTCCTTAGCTCATAACCATAACTCTTACAATGACACATGCTAAGATGTTGGCTGCGATAAAAGAAAAAGACTTTCTACAATACCTACCTCCAATAAAAAGTGGTTCAAACACACAAAAAAAAAAAAAAAAAACAAAAACCTTATAAGGTCACCCATACTTCCACACACAAAAAGAGTCTCTACCACGCCATTGATCTCCAACGAGACCATCCAAAAGAAACACCAAAAAGCTCATCCATGATTGTCTAACATTCTTTGAGCTCATTACCATACCTCTTACAATGACATGTGCTGAGGTGTTGACTGTTATAAAGGAAAAGGACTTCCTATAATATCCACTTTTAATAAAAAGTGGTTCAAATACAAAAAAACCTTAATAAGTTGTCTATTTCAATAATAGACACGCATAAAAAAGTGTCTTGCACTCATAAAAGAGATAAAAAGATTAATATCTAAATGGTAACTTCAAGAATTTATGAAGGAGGAGATACAATATGAACAATTAGGAAACAATCCACATGATGTACTATCTTAAATAAGATAAATCTCATAAATTATATCTCCATCATCTTTTAAAATTTTAAAAAAAGAAATAGTGTATCTCCATGTCTCTAATCACAAAACATCTCCATGAAATTTCCATGGCAAAATCTCGATCAAATCTCCATTATATCTCTAGCTCCTCATGACTAACTATCTTCAAGTCTTCGTGATTACTTATCTCCAAGTCCCCATGACAAATCATCTCTAGATTCTCGTGACAACTACCCAGATAAATTGTCTCTAAAAGATAAAAAAATCTCATGAATTTAAAAAAATAGTAAAAACTCAAAGGTATGCCCATAAAAGCAATAATTTTGTGCATAGACAAAGGTAAAGTTTTTGTAAATACGGTATACTTAGACAATGAATAAAAAATGTGAATTTTTATTATTTAATGTGATTATGTTTAGGCTAGTGATAAAGTTTCCTGGAACATGATAATATTGTTTCTTTCTAATGCTATTTTCCTTCTCTTTTTTATACGGTCATTGATTATGGGCTAACCCAATAATTCATGAATTGATTTAGTGATTCAAATCTTTTTTTTTAATTTGATATTTTAATCAAATTTGACATATAATTTGATAACTATGTATAATTATATCTAATTGCAAAATCAATTATTTGTCACGTCATTTGGTCCCTATATAATCCCTTAAATATATTTAGAGCTTCATCAACCACGAAATCATAAGGAAAAGGAAAGTCTTCGTTGTATAAGCCATCCTACAATCTCTCACAACCCCCTCTCTACCTTCAAAAATGGAGAAACCACCACCAAATTTAGTTCTAGGTTCAATCAAGGCCTTCAAATCTAGAGACTACCCACAAAAAGCCAAGGTAGTGTCATTCTTTGCCTTCATTCTCTATATTTTTGTCTATATCTCTATTTTCTATCTTTTCAATCTCTCCCCTTGAAAGCTCTTTAACAACACTAATTTTAGGTTTTTCATTTCCAACACTCTAATCCGCATCATTGCCCTGGATTATGGTTCATTCTCTTCTTCGTCAAAAGGTATTATTAATAAACATGGTGTTTATGAAGAGTACGTAATAATGAGGAGGCAAAGAAGTGTTCCATCATCTCCCTCGTGCCACCGGGAAATTATCAAGACGGTACGCTTGGATGAAGAAGACGTTAAAAAAGATACTCGAGAAAAGAGAAGAGCTGCTCACCAAGGAAAATTGCCAATTGTTCATGAAAGTGATGAACATGAAAATGCTCCTGCCGTTAATCCCCAAGTAAAGAAGCTAGAAACTTGTGCCCTAAAACTTGGTGAAGCTTATCGTCGCAAGAAGAAGGTGGTTGTAGCAAAAACTTTTCAACGTAGTAAGTCAGAGAGTTATAAGCGGGTGATGTTCGATGAGAGCAAGAACATTATACGTAGGATAGAAACTGAAAAGTATGAACCACCAGACTCTATTGAAGAAAAAGATGGGTATGCAAATATGTCCAATGAAGAAATAAATACAAGAGTTGAGGAGTTTATTCAGTGGTTCAGAAAACAAATTCGGCTTCAAGGTGAAGTTTATTCTAAAAACTAGGTAGGGAAAGATATTACAAGATCAAGTTTTATTTTCTTATTGCTTGTGTCCTTGTCGTCCACTTATTTTCTTTATGTGGATATGCTCCTTTAACTCCAACTAGTTATTTGACCCATGTTCTGATACAGACTGAATATCTTTTTTTCCAACAAAAACAATTGAAAAGGACGGTTTTTCCAACACCTTTTTTACATAAAAAGAATCTTAAGTATAAATTAAATATTTATGCATGCATCTAATTAAATAAATCTAAAATCATTTATGTCAATAAAATTAAAAATCATTAATAATAACTAAAAAGATATAACATAATAAATATTGAATTAAAAATAAATTATTCTAGAAAAAAAACATGTGCCAACTCAGGCTAATCCGTCAAACTATGGTTTAAGTGGTGGTGGTGGGACTAGGATAAATGAACAAAAAAAAAATTAAAGAAAATCATGAACCCAATAACAAACAACTCCAACCTTGAAGGATGGAATTAAAAAAAAAATTGATTTCCAATCAATCTAATATTCAATGATGAAATCGAAAAAAAAATTAAAAAATTTATCAAAGTAAATTCAACAAAGAATGAAAAATAAAAAAAACCAAGATAACCCATGCCATTTTTAAAATCAATGAAAAATTATATAGAAAGTAAATAAAAAAAATAAAACTCAATATCCAATTGAATAAATATTGAAGTCTGAAACTTAAAAAACACGAGCTTAAAAAAATAAAAATTAAAAAATTAAGCAAACTTAGGTGAACCTCCTAAATCTGGGATAATCTGTAAAACTCGTAACTTGTGAAATTCTAAGAATAATGAAATTAAAAAAAATCAATTTAAAATTATATAAAATAAAACAAATAGCAATTAAAAGATTGAGGACCAAAAATGATAGGAAAAAAATTAAAAAGGGGATGAAATTGAAAAACAATTCAAATTTTATAAATTATTCCAAATCAAACAAATGGTAATCTGAAGAAAATGGACCAAAGCTAAAGGGATAACAAATTAAAGGTATGATTTGAAAATTCAAAGGAGCAGGTGAGGAAATTAAGGAGGAGAGAGGGGAAAAATGGTTATTAGCATCAAACCAGATGCCCGTTTGCCACACTCATCACTGCATCATGAAGGGAACATTGAGACAATTCAAACACCGTCATGGAAGATAGCATTAGGTCACCAGATGATCTCGCACTCGCTGATTCATGAAGTGCATGCACATCAATCTTTTTAAAATCACAAAACCACCCCTCGATTACTCTGATAATTAAAAGAAAAAAACCAAATAAAAAGACAAAAATATATTTCTACATAAGTTAAAGAAAATCCTTTTTAAGGGCATATATGTTATTTTACTTTGTTTAAAAAAATGAATAGACAAAAATATTCCTAGGCTTCAGTTATAAAATTTGAGTACTTTTACTATGCATAAAAATATTAAAAAAAAAACTTATATATTCCTTATTAATATGATAATGACCAATGGATCAATGTAAAAAAACCATATTATTTCAAATAGCTAGTTATTTTACTTGTTTTGAAAAGGAAAAAAATATAATTTGATTGTGGACATGCACAATGTTTTTTTATCCTATGCGTTTTAAATTTTGTTATAATAATTTACTTTATATTCATAATCTAGTATTATCTCCATCGTGCAAATTAATCTCTACTAAGAGCACTTTATACTCGTGATACTTTAAATGCAAACAATTTAGAGTTTAAGTTATCCTAACGAAATTTACTCGCAAATTTTTTCCAAGGAAAACAAAACTAATTACAAACAAAGTAATTTTTATTATACAAATTGATATGCGAATTTGACAAACAAAACCCTTGTTGGTCAGGTTAGGCTACCGGGTGGGGGCCCACGCCCCTCCCAAAAGACGCAGATGTCACCCTCTTGCTGGCATGTAATGATTATGAGCCAGCAGTTTTTTCAAATAAAAAATTTAAAATTCAATGTAAAAATACCAAAACACTCTTCATGACCCTGAAAAATTACAAAAACAATTGTGTAGAAGAACAAAAACACTCCTAATCACATTCTTTATTTTTTTTTTATCTTTTCTAGAGGCAAAAACATATTTTTATTAAATTCTAATAAGAGAAAAACTAAAAAACCATTGGTGAACAACTCTATATATTTTTTTACCCTGAGGTAAAGAAGTATTTTCATTGTTTTAAAGTCTTTGAAAAGATGAAAAAAACAATTGGTCAACAACTCTAAGTTTTGTTGACCTTCTAGGTAAATATGCTATTTCACTATTACAAAAAACAGAAAAAGACTAGCATACTCCCGAACAATATTTTAATGACCAATGGACCTCTAGAAAAGACCAAAATACCCCCACCACTAAGACAATCCATAATAAACTATGTCTAGTGCTGCAATGAAAATCTCATGCCCTCTATATCTTATTAATAACTACTAGTTATTTAGTCAGCATTTTTCCATAGATTAGATAAAAAACAAATTAACACATAAAAAATGAATGGGTTGGATAAATTGAAAAGCAAATGCATGAATTTAATTAAATAAATTAAGAATAATTTGTACCAATAAATACAAAAAAAATATTTAATGATAATCAAAGACAAAACTGGAAAATTAAGAAATAGATGTAGATTAAGTTATTTAATCTTACAATATAAAGCCATGAACCCATTTATGTTTAATAACATTGTTCCTTGTATTCAATTTTTTATTTAATCAAACAATAATAAAAATAGGCACACGCATAAAAGTGATTGAGTAAAATCCAAGAAAAAAAATATTATGCAAGGTTACAAAAAAAAAATAAACGCTTACTAATATCAGAAAAAAAAAATGTTATAATCTTATGGGAAAACCAAGTAAAAGCTAAACGATATTTAACCAAAGAATAAATTAAAAAGTTGAGAAATAAATATGAATCTAGATATCTAATCTTGAAACACGGGTCATGGACTCAGTTGTATGTAATAAAAAATTTTATTGGAACCAATATTTTATATTAATAAAATGATAATAAAAAATACAAGTACAAGAAAGAGATTGAACAAAATAAGTAAAATTTAAATGATATTGTATTAAAAATATCATAGTTTTTTTTTAAATAATCACAATTAAAACTAAATACCCACTACATCAAGCATCCCACACATAAGCTTAATTAATACATTTTAATTAATTTACAATCAAATAAAAAGGAAAGAAAAATAAAAAGCTAAAAAGTGTCATAATCTTGGGCAATGTACCCCAATACACCTTGCCCATTAACATAAAAGGCCATGCACTTAGGCCCGTAAGGTTAGGTCCGCGCACCTGCCTTTTTATTTTTATTTTATTTATTTTATTATTTACCTCTAGTTTTGAGAAGAAGAAAAAAAAATAGACGACACATTGTTTACTTGTCCAAAATTCAACAACCATAATAGTAGCTGGAAATTTCATTAGTGAGTTGATCAATCTTGGTGACATTAGCTTAAGCAATCTTTTTCTTAAGGTTTCCTTGATGATCTTTATTTCTTCAATTTATTACTAGATGCCTAATCTTGTTGCAGATAAAGCATTTGCCTTAAACTTCTTAGTAATTCATATCTCTTTCATAACAAGCTTCTTCTTTTAATTTTTATTGTGGGACTTTACCACTTGTTCCACAACATTTGCTTTTTAGGCACTATAAGAGGTGGTGGTTTTTAGAATAACTTATTGTCTTTTTTTTATCCTTAACCTCAAAATGAGGTCTTCAATTATCATCTCCTTGCACTTATGTTTAAGATAGTTTTTGAAGTATTTTCATGATGGTAGCAATTTTTCAATCATTGTATCCACTTAGAAGGACTCATTTACATACATACCTTCAACATGTATATTATGCAAGATGAGTTTGAACTCTTGAGCTTGGCTAATCATAATTATTGAATCAACCATCTTGAAATTTAAAAATTGTTTGAAAATAAAATTTTTAACCTTGTACTATTTATGTAAAACTTTCATAGTACTTTTGCGCTTTTGACTAAACTATACATATCATATAGTGTATTGTCTAGGTCATTTAAGATGTAGTTTTTACACACAAAACCAATATGATTTCATGAATCCACAATCACCGTAATAGTACAATCAAATTTATTTTCTGATGATTTTGGTATTATCTCAATCAAAAACTTTGTCAAGTTTAAAGTGGTCAAATGGAATAGCATATTTTATTGCCAGCATTTCCATAAAAAAAATATATTTTACTATCACCTCTTAAAGTTCAATTCATTGAACTTTTCTGGGTTTCTCACCATGCATCATAGAGGGTATTGGTAAAATCTTCACTACCAAAGTAGCACTTGCTTTGGTAATAGTTATAAAAATATTTTATAAATAATAGTCAATAATAGTTATAAATATTTTGGCTCCACAACATGCAACAAAATATATATATATATATATATATATATAAGGTTGTAATAAAGCAACTTCATAAACAAAAATATTTAAACTATTCAAGATTAAAAATAAATAAACCTTTTTGTTTATTGTAGTCAAAATGATATAAATATTAACATGCATAAAAAAAATAACCAAGAAAAACAAATAGCATGATCATACCAACAAGTTTGCAAAACATGATAAACATATAAACACACAAAAAAAAAATCTTTCAAAAGATAACATGTATTAAAGCATACGATTGAACTTTTTCAACAAAGTAAGATAAAACAAAATAAATAGTTTTAGATCTTTAAATGCATCATGCTAATAAAGTTTTGTTTAAACAAAGAAGAATACCACTAAAATACACATATATTCACTAAACAAATAACATACAACTAAAGTCTTAAGGTTGTATATTTCAAAATAATTAACATAGATTATTTAGTTTATCACCACAAAAACATGTTAAACAAGAGTTATTCAAGAAAATACTAGAGTTTATACATGTTTAAAACTATAAGTATGTAAAAGCATAACTCATAAAAAACATGCTATCAATAAAAAAAATAAAGATTTTACCATGCATACTAAACATACACCATACTTGTGATTTATATCAAAATAAAGTCCTAGCATGCATACTAATAATATAAAATATATAAGTTTAAAATAAGAGCAAATAAATGTACTTATTTGTTAAAACACATTAAAATAAAAAAGCTTTTGTTATTGTCAATGATGAATCATTTCCTCTCTTGGTATAAAGAATGTTTGCAATAAGCCTTCCAAGATTCCAACACCATAACCTTAGTTTAGATGTCTTCTAAACAAGGTCTTTGAACTAAAGCAAAGAACTTAATTATGTCTCAACAAAGTGAGTTTAAGTTCTAGATTTGAAAGGAAAACAAAAACATAACAAGAGAAGAAAAACACTAAAAATGAGACGAGAAAGAATTTGTAAGAATCTTGAAAAACTTGTAGGAAACTCCCCCCCTCCCCTGTGGATTTTGAAAGCTAAAAGGTCAAAGAATTAATTATGATAATAAAATTAAAAAAATATTATATTATCCACCATAAATCAAGAATTAAACCTAAATGTTTTACTATAAATATGATTTTTTTTAGCTAAAAAAACTATTCAAGTTTGCAAAAAATGCTTCTAAAAAAGTGTTCCAGTGCTAACATTCATGAGCTAAACTATACAAAATAATGGGCATTAAAAAATAATTCTTCATGGACCAAGCCCAAGTCCAAAATTCAATTGAAAAAAAAACTAATATCTTATAACTCAAAATATTATTTCATAATAAACTAAAACTCAAGCGCGAAGCCCAAGCATGGGTTGGGTCAGGCTGACAAGCCCATGTTTAAGCCTAAAACTCACTTTGCTTAGGACTTTTTTCTTTTAAAAGCTTGCGTGTTCTTTGAACATAATTTCAACTTTTCACTTAATAAACACCAAGAAATTTTTGTTTTTTTTGCCACGTGGGATAACGTTCTTACTAAGGGTTTTAAGTTTCATCAAAACATATCAATCTAGGATTATTTGAGATTAATTTTTTATTTACAATAATTTATTTAAATCATATAAATATTTCATATTAAAAGTTTATGCTGGAGATTAAATTCAAATAAAATTTAATCCAAAAAATAAGTGGATTTTGTTTAATTTGGCATCAAATGTGCCATTAATGATATTCTTAGACAAAAGTTTCCAAAATAATTCAAGGTCGAAACATCTTCTTGATATTTTAAGTGCCCTATAGGAAGCTATTCAATATAAATTATGAGCACAAAATTCCATTAAACCCGATTTGCAAGGATGGAAGAGAACACATAACGCTATTTTAGTCACTAGTACTTTTTTTTATGTGAGGCACCAAATCCGTGAAGATTTTCTCAATAACAATAATTGAGTTGGGCAGGCTGAACCCAGAAACGCGTGCAGAGAATGTGAAATCTGTGTTCTTCTATCCGATTGATCCCCGCTGTATTTTCGACCGCTTTCTGTCAACTTGGGCGACAGCCGACCACTCAAGTTTTGCCCTCTTTTGCAACTTGCATTTTTAGTATGTTATCATCGCTTTCCTACCACTACCATAAATCGTAGCCATCTACTGTGAAATTCCTAAGTTAACCCTCGTCCAATCTCCATAATACCCTTATCTAAATTCTCAAAAAAAAAATAATATCTCCACAAGGGAGAGGCATGACAGCACCATCTGGGCAGAGAAAAATAATTCAAACATGAGACTTGTAGAGTTTACAAATAACTTGCAGAACCCGCACCTTTTTCTTCCCCTGAAAAGACATATAAATTAAATAGCTAAATACATCGTCTATGGGAGCATGTTTTATTGTTATACATATTTATTTTTATTTTTATTTTTATTTTTATTTTTATTTTTTTATTAATATAAATATTTAGATCAATTTGTACTAATTCTATAAATCATAAAATTAATGATTATATAAATTTTCAATAACTCTTAGATTTATAGAATTTGAACTAATATTGTTATACATTGATATTTTTGTGATGCCAATCATTTAGTGCAACAGTTTTGTTATATATAAATTAAATCGAGCTCATTTATAGAATTAATATAATTTCATTTAAGAAAAAAAGGTTGTTGTGTAATTCGTGTATTGTGATGATGCCTTTGGCTTTTTGACTATTTTTCTAACGAGTTTAATATTTTTTTCAAATACACAGATAAATAAATCTGTTTACAAATTAGTAGATAAAAATTTTCATTTTGACTATAATCATTTTTCTCTAGTGGAGAATTTTTATTATTTCAAGAAAACACATTTGCAGTGCTAAAACAATTTTTTATGTTATTTTTTTCTATTCAGTGAGAACCACCAATATATTAACATAGGATAAAAATTAAAAAGAAAGAAAAAGACAGAGAGAAGGGGAATTCATTCCCCCAAAGCACTGTTAACTTGAACATGGATGATGTTTTGTTTTTTTATAAAATAATTTTCTTTTTAATTTTATATTTTAATATTAAATTGATTAGGAATGATTTATTTATTTATTTATCTTGATCTCATAACTCAAGCATAGTTTTAAAACCCGACCTAGCCAGGCAAGTCGACCTGAGATAAAAACCAGACAGGATTGAAGAAAAAACAGGAGAAGAAAAAACCCGGTGTGACCCGACTGACCCGACAGGTTGACTAGGCAAGACATTGTTGCAACCCATTGACTTTTGTTTTTTTTTACTAAAATAATATCGTTTTAATTTTTTTAAAAAAAATTAACCCAATCAAAACCCGAAACCCAAGTCTTTAACAGGGCCAGCCATCGGGTCAAGTCTAAAAACTATGAACTTGGGTGATGGGGTTGATGATTTATTTCATATTAACTCAAGTTATTTTTTATTTTTTTTAATTAATTTTTTATCAAATTCATCATTCAATATTGACTTGATTGGGAATTGAGTTTGAAAAAAAAATTAATTTTTTTATGGGTAACCCTGATATCTTAACGCTGAGTCATAAATTTGAAAGATTAATTCAAGTTGTTTTTATTTTTAAAAAAAAGTTAATTTCTTTTTAATTTTATGGGTAATAGGAATGTATCTATAATGATAGATTATGGACAATGTCCAGTACACGTCTTTGTCACAATTCAGTAAGCTGAAAGTCCAATCTCGTTTACTTAGTTAGCATGTGAACATTCTATCAAGATATCGAGTGGAGGCTTGGTTTCCTATTGGCTGTTGCCTGTGGGGTCATAGTTTTCCCTCTGTATATAACAGCTTCATTTGGCTCAAACCTTTCGTATCAGTTTCAAGTATTGATTTCTATAGCAATGGCGTCTCAAAATGTTTTTGTTTTACACACTTTCATCTTTTGTTCTGTTCTGCTTGCTGCTGCTCAATCTGCAGAACCGAGCTTGGAAGCTGAAGTTGAGGCCTTGAAGGCCTTCAAGAACGCCATCAAGCACGACCCTTCAGGAGCACTTGCAGACTGGAGTGAAGCAAGCCATCACTGCAACTGGACCGGTGTTGCCTGCGGCCATTCCTTGAATCAAGTCATTGAGATTTCTCTCGGTGGGATGCAGCTCCAAGGCGAGATATCTCCGTTTATCGGCAACATTTCAGGCCTCCAGGTTCTTGATTTAACTTCAAATTCTTTCACAGGGCACATTCCACCTCAGCTGGGACTTTGCTCGCAGCTGATTGAGCTTGTTCTTTATGACAATTCCTTTTCGGGTCATATTCCAGTAGAATTAGGAAACCTTAAGAATCTGCAGTCTCTAGATTTAGGTGGCAATTATTTGAATGGAAGCATTCCTGAGAGCCTCTGTGACTGCACCTCCCTGCTACAGTTTGGTGTCATTTTCAACAATCTGACAGGCCCAATACCAGAAAAAATAGGAAACTTGGTTAACCTGCAACTCTTTGTAGCTTATGGGAACAACTTGATTGGTTCAATGCCTGTTTCCATCGGAAGGTTGCAAGCTTTGCAAGCTCTAGACCTGAGTCAAAACCACTTGTCCGGGATGATACCTCGAGAAATAGGGAACTTGTCAAACTTAGAATTTCTTCTCTTGTTTGAGAATTCCCTTGCTGGGAACATCCCTTCTGAACTAGGCCGCTGTGAGAAGCTGGTTGAACTTGAATTGTACAGCAATCAGTTGAGTGGAGTCATTCCCCCAGAGCTAGGAAATTTGATCTATTTGGAGAAATTGAGACTCTCCCAAAATAGGCTAAATTCAACCATTCCACTGTCCTTGTTCCAGTTGAAATCGTTAACCAATTTAGGACTCTCAAATAATATGTTAACTGGAAGAATAGCTCCTGAAGTAGGATCTTTGAGGTCATTGCTGGTGCTGACTCTGCATTCAAACAATTTCACTGGGGAAATTCCTGCCTCCATAACAAACCTGTCAAATTTAACGTACTTGTCCTTAAGCTTCAATTTCCTCACGGGAGAGATTCCTTCGAATATCGGAATGCTTTATAATCTGAAGAACCTTAGCCTATCCACCAACCTCCTGGAGGGATCCATACCCACAACTATCACCAATTGCACCCAGCTTTTGTATATAGATCTAGCTTTTAACAGAATAACAGGGAAACTTCCACAGGGCCTGGGACAGTTGCACAATCTAACAAGGGTATCCCTTGGGCCAAATCAAATGTCAGGGGAAATACCAGAAGACCTTTATAATTGCTCCAATCTTATACACTTAAGTTTGGCAGAGAACAATTTTAGTGGAATGCTAAAACCAGGCATTGGCAAACTCTACAATCTCCAGATTTTGAAATATGGCTTCAATTCACTTGTAGGGCCAATCCCACCAGAAATTGGAAATTTGACTCAACTTTTCTTTTTAGTACTTTCTGGAAATAGCTTTTCAGGCCATATTCCACCGGAGTTATCCAGGCTTACTCTACTCCAGGGGCTTGGCCTTAATAGCAATGCTTTAGAAGGTCCAATACCTGAGAACATTTTTGAACTGACACGTCTAACCGTTCTCCGGCTGGAGCTCAACAGGTTCACGGGTCCAATTTCTACTTCTATCTCAAAACTGGAAATGCTTTCGGCCTTGGACCTCCATGGAAACGTACTTAATGGGTCTATTCCAACGAGTATGGAACATCTCGTTCGACTAATGTCTCTTGATCTCTCTCACAACCATCTTACAGGGTCAATCCCTGGATCTGTGATGGGAAAGATGAAGAGCATGCAAATATTTCTAAATTTGTCATACAATCTCTTAGATGGTAACATTCCACAAGAGCTTGGAATGTTGGAAGCAGTACAGGCCATTGATCTTTCAAACAACAATCTTTCAGGAATCATTCCTAAAACACTAGGAGGCTGCAGAAATTTGTTCTCTCTTGATCTTTCAGGAAACAAGCTCTCTGGCTCAATTCCAGCTGAAGCTTTGGTTCAAATGAGCATGCTTTCTCTCGTTAACCTTTCCAGGAATGATTTGAATGGTCAGATTCCCGAAAAGTTGGCAGAACTGAAGCATCTAAGCGCCCTGGACCTTTCTAGAAATCAGTTGGAGGGCATAATTCCTTACAGCTTTGGAAATCTTTCGAGGTTGAAGCATCTTAACCTGTCTTTCAATCATCTTGAAGGCCGCGTTCCCGAGTCTGGTTTATTCAAAAACATCAGCTCATCTAGTTTGGCTGGAAATCCTGCTCTCTGTGGAACCAAATCTTTGAAGTCCTGCAGCAAGAAGAATTCACATACCTTTTCCAAGAAGACGGTATTGATCCTCCTTGCAATTGGAGTGGTGTCCATAGTTTTAGTTCTTTCCGTGGTGATTCCATTATTCCTCCAACGTGCCAAAAAGAATAAAACAACAAGTACCGAGAATACGGAGCCAGAGTTCACTTCAGCACTGAAACTCATTAGGTATGACAGAAACGAAATAGAAAATGCTACAAGTTTCTTCAGTGAAGAAAACATAATTGGCTCCAGCAGTTTGAGCACTGTATACAAGGGTCAATTGGAAGATGGCAAGACCATAGCTGTTAAGCAACTGAATTTTCAGAAGTTCTCTGCAGAATCTGACAAGTGCTTCTACAGAGAAATCAAAACGTTGAGCCAACTTAGGCATAGGAATCTGGTTAAGGTACTTGGTTATGCCTGGGAGAGTCCTAAACTGAAGGTTTTAGTTTTGGAATACATGCAGAATGGGAGCTTGGAGAGCATTATACATAACCCTCAGGTTGATCAGTCATGGGGGACACTGTCTGAGAGAATCAATGTTTGTGTTTCCATTGCAAGTGCTCTAGAGTACTTGCATTCTGGCTACGACTTTCCAATCGTACACTGTGACTTGAAGCCCTCTAACGTGCTGTTGGATGGTGATTGGGTGGCCCATGTGAGCGACTTTGGAACAGCTCGAATTCTGGGCGTTCACCTGCAGGACGGGAACAGTCTCTCCTCAGCATCAGCCTTTGAAGGCACCATTGGCTATATGGCACCAGGTAACCTTTCATTCTTCATTACCTTGTCTTTTCTTGGGCGTTCACAGAAGTTTCTGATAAATATCAAGTTAATAAATGGTTGGAGGAATAAGTCTAGTATTTAAATCAATCATTGCCTTGCTCATCCCGTTTCACAGATTATCTTAATAAACATGTTACTTTGTCATTTATAATGAGCTTTATTTTTCCATTTTCAGTTTCACGTTTTGCTTATCTTCCCTCTCAAATATTCTTTTCTTCTTTTTATTCATTTTACTTTTTATACGTTCCTGACTTCACTACAACTTGCTTGATGGTCTCACAGAGTTTGCGTACATGAGGAGAGTGACGACTAAAGTAGATGTCTTCAGCTTTGGGGTTGTAGTAATGGAGGTCCTCATGAAACGGAGGCCAACAGGACTCACAGACAAGGATGGATTGCCAATCAGTCTGCGTCAACTAGTCGAAAGGGCCCTCGCCAATGGCATCGATGGACTTCTTCAAGTACTGGACCCAGTGATTACTACGAATCTCGCCAAGGAGGAAGAAGCATTAGAGCAGCTTTTTCAAATAGCCTTTTCTTGCACCAATCCAAATCCTGAGGATAGACCTGACATGAAAGAGGTGCTGTCTTGCCTTCAGAAGATAAGTGCAAGATAATCGAAATTGGTGGTGATCTCACTCAAGCACGCAGCATGATATAGATTATAGAACCAGATTGTCTGCTGCATATTAAAGAAGAAAGGCAGACTCAATTTCACAGCAAATGCTTCCACTATACCGAGAATGGATAGTATGTAATAGTGTTCTTAATAATATCGAAATGCTTTGTTCTGTTATAATGACACAAAAAATCAAGGTTTTGCAATTTCCAGTTGACAATTTCATCGAGGAACAAGTTCAGCCCAGCTTAGAAGCCCTCGTAGTATTATTTTCCACTGAAGAATATTATATATAGGTAAAATTTAATATTGTTTTTTAAATATTTCTTATTTAAAAATATATTAAAAAAAAATTATTTTAAAAAAAAATTATATATAAAAAAATTTCACAGTTCAGTATTTCAATTTTCAAAACATCAGTTATGTATTATCAAATTCTGAAAGCAAAATAGAATACAAAAAACCAAAACACATATAGCAAAGAAATACATGATCAACGACAACCAGGAAAGATAAACATTCTCATAGAATTAATGACAAAAAATCCACCCTTACCATTAATGACAAACCTCGCCTAGGGGCTGCAGATAGCAAAATACCACTCATATTTTGCTAATAAACTCAACTTACAAAAAAACAGAAGCAGCAGCTTCAATCTTTATTCTTCTGGTGGGTCAAGCTTCAAAAACTCTTCAATAGTTGAAGGGAAATCCAAGCCGCCACCATCAGCACCCTCTAGCTCATAAGCAGCCTTACCCAAAAGCAAAAAAGCCAGCGTCAAAGGCTCCCTCCTCTCCTCTCCACCATCACCTAAAAAGTACCTAATCCACCCCTCCAATCTATCCACTTCCTTCTCACACTTAGGCCCTTTAACTCCAACAATCTTTTCAAAAAACCCACTTTCACATCCACAACACTCGCCACCGCCACCGCCACCGCCACAAACCCTCTCATTGACATCGTCTTCTTCTTGGTGTCTTCGGTTTCTCTCTTTAATATCTGATAAACCCAAAAGCTGAATTAAGTGTTGAATATCATCAATGTCATTGGTTTTGGATTCTTTGATGATTTTGGGGTAAAAATGGGAGGTTTTTGGAGATGACTGTAAAGACGGTGAGAGAAATGCTAGTGGGGGTTCACTGCTTTCTTCACTAGAAGATGTCAAGCTGTTGTTGTTAATGGGTTCTTGGTCTGTGTGGAAATATAATGGTGTGCTCAGAGATTCTTCGTAGTTAGTTTCCACTGTTGTTGGGTTTTCAAGCTTCAACCTTCTCTCAACCTGCAAAAACGAAAAACATAGGATGACAACAAAGATTACTACTTTACGCTGTTCTTAGATGTCAAATATGTAATGTTTTTCTGTAATTATAATATAATATTTTACCTGTCTCAGAGAGGAGAAGAAATTGTTGTGCGCCATTTTCTTGGGATTCATTTGCTCTTTTTAAATTTGAATTGATTCAGAGGGATAAAAACGAAGGCTTGTCTTTTGATTCTCTTATTTATTTGACTTGTCACTATCCTCTCCAATCTTTAGGGTTCTAATCTGAGATCAAATTAAAAGTGAACTGACTTCTTCTTTTTTTTTTTTTTCTTCTTCTTCTAATTTTTATTTTGATTTTTCAAATTCACAATTATAACCCTACAAAAACTCTACATGACCCCGCACTTATTTTTTGTTTTTCCAAATATAAAATGCACCAGTTAGGATGACACGTCATTATATTGAAAATAATGCTTTTTTATTTTTGTATTTTTTTAATAACAGTTGTTTTTTAATTATTTTTGTCTGTATTTAGTTTTTAAAAAAATATTTTAATTTATTTATATTTTAATTTTAAAAAAAATTATTCTAATTTATTTATATTTTTATGTTTTATATAATTCAATTTTATTGTTAAATACAAATATTTATTTTTAAATAATATTTCTAATAAATACAATTTCATAAAATATTTTTTTCTCTATAATTTTATTCAATTAATTTTTATGTTTATATTAATATTTGTTATTATTTAATTAAATTAAAGTAATAATTTTAATAAACCCAAGTTATTAATTATAATCAAGCGAATAAATTGTATCAAATATTTTAATCTGTTAATTTTTTAATTTTTTAAAATATATATTTAGTTATTATTAATATTTTTTCATTTATTAATAAATATAATTTTTAATTTATTTAATTAAATGTGTTTATAAATTTTTTATTTAAATTTGCATATGGTTACTTTTTTTTTAGTACCAATTAGCTGTTCAAGAACACAGCTATCAGTTGGAGAGCAAAGGCCTCTGACATGGCGGTGTTCGGTTCAGTTTTCTGCTGTTTCCCAACAACAAGATGAACTTCAGCAAGAAGAAGATAAAGCCACTCACCTCTTCCAGGTTCCTCTCTCTATCGCACACGCCACGCCCATTTCAGCTTCGGACTTGAATCATCGAGTGGGAGATTAATTTTGTTTTAGATGCGCTAATTAAGGACCCACTTAGCTTATTGGATGATTAATAACAACTGGGTCACGTAGTTTTGGACAATTTAACAATTTCTTGTGTCCTACATCTCTTTTCATATGTATTTATTTATATTGCAGAAGCAGAACCAATGTTATATGATGTATAAAACACGAATGGCCATGCTTTACATGTGTTTGATGTGTTTTCTCTTAAAGGATTTCTTGATTGTAATAGACTGTTTTTTGCGTTTTAGTTGTATGGGAAATGCTTGCATCGCATCGATTATGGACCTGAGAACTTTTCCTTCTGTGGTTTTGGTATCGTTATTTGTTCATGTTCGTACGAGTGACATTTTCTGTGACATATTATGTAGGAAACCTCACCATCAGTTGTTTTTCGCAAGGACCTTGAGTTAGCTAAAGTCCCCAACAGTCCTTTGGTCTAGTTACGCTTACAGAGGATGAGAATGCTAAAGTTGAAGTAACAGGTCCGGGCTTCATCTGGGATAGGTTTGGTCACGTTGTATGCTTTTATTCTCTTATGCTATTAAACTTTTAAGCTTATCTCCGGCTATTACATGTGATCTCTTCCTGGTTTACAAGTTTGTTTGGTGAAAGAAATGATTAATAAAGAAACTGCTTTGCTGATCAATGCATATTTCAAATTTAATTATCATCATGCCTTACAGTGTCTATCCATCTTCTTTCATCTTCTGACATATATAATCTTACGCATGCTTGGATTGTGCTGAAAATCACACTTCTATTCAAACCTGCTCAAATGCGTTGAACAATCTTCTTGGCTCAATTAAGTTTTCTCTGTTAGATCACAGGTACTAAACATGAGTTACTTGAAAAATGTTGTTCCCGTCTGTTACAGGCAACAAATTACCATGCTGTAGCTAAATTGGCCACAGATAGAAGCAGATTTACAGCACTGTAAGGTCTTCTTCATTTTTCGTAACATGCATTCTTCATTATTGCAGTTTACATACCCCCCCCCCCCCCCCCCCTCTTTCGATGATGTAGCTGAAATACTACTTCTGAGAGGTCAAATGCAGTGGCCATCATCTGATTTAAATTGTTTTGCTGGTCTCTTATCCCACAGGTATTTCTATTTGACTTGTTCTTGATATATGCAGAGTACATTTTGTTATACTTTAGCATGATGACATCATTGGAAAAAGTTGCAAACTTGCAATCAACCTAGCGATGTCAGGGCTAGTTGCATAAACTACCATATCATCAAGGACCTGCTTGATGTCACGATGAGCATTTAAGTATTTTGTGTCATTGAGAAAAAATCTGAATACCACATGCAGTTGCCACAATGCACAGGACAACTTAAGTAAACTTGGGCATTCTGGTGACTGTAGCATTCAAGGAAGGAGAGCATTCATATAAAACTAAGTGAAGAGAGTACTTATCTGTTAATTAATTTTCTAACACAGTCCTAATTCTAGATCTTAAAAGTTCATTTCTGCCAATGATCGGATACCAGTAGGAAAGACAGTAACTTCCTTAAAAAGGTGGAATTTATTGGACAGATGATGGAGCATTCTGTTCAGTTCAAAAACTATTGAAGATGAAACTGTTTGTTGAAAACGTCATGAGATGAGTTATCACACGTCATGAGATTCTCTACTGAGTGGCTCTGATATCATAGACTTTGTTATTTTTCCTGCATACTCTGTTATAATGAAAACCCTAGCTCTCATGGAATCTTAACTCCATGGCGATTTAGGTGGATTAGGGCAAGATTGAAGTTCAATAAAAAATGATTCCACAAAGTCCCTAAGACGTTCATGCTCTTATAAATTAGCTTTATTCGCCTTTGTGTATACTGAAAACACGTTCCTCAGCGCTCCAAGTGGGGTTTAGCAAATAGATACTTTGTGAAAGGCCTTTGGGATCTTTGACTTTAGACACGTCTATTACTTTTTACTATTATGTTGATGTCTTCTCCAATTCCTCCTATCCATGCTCTGATTCTGTTCTTCAACAAAGCTCTTTTGCATAACCCTTCTTTTTGGTCATCATAAAAAATGTGTATATTTAGTTATTTTTATTTCTAAGTTAATTTTCATAATCACAATGTGACTTGTAATGCAGCAAGGTTTGGAAATGCATACTGTACTGTCACCTGCAGGCTGATGTTGAAGGATATGAACTGAAGCCTGTTGCTCTTGGTACTTCTAGGGAATTACATGTGGATCAAAGCTGCTTTGCAATTGAGAATCCTTGTGAATATGAAAACACTCTAATAGTGATAACTCCTTCAGTAACACATCTGCTATATGGACTGTTTTCAGGAAAATGGTCTGTATCTACCTGTAAGTTCACGTGACTGTAAGCAAACATCAAATAGAAACACCCAAGCCTTTTTCTTTGCAGCTCAAATTCTTTATTTAGGCAATGATATTATTGACTATGTTAAGCATTATTTAAGAACAATGGTTGTTCACTTGTTCTTCTCTTTGCCCTGACTTAGCTATAGCAATCTTCACTCAAAAAGGTAAAAAATACTTTGCACTTCTGTTTCTCTTCATTCAACCTTTTGAGCAAAACTTTCATAGCTAAAGTTATTTTTCCCATATCTTAACTATGTAAATCGATTGGCATTGATTTGGACAAACTGATTTATAAAAGGTCGTCTTTACTCGAATAGATTCAGAAAGGTCTGGTAGCGGATCAACAGGGAATTCCGATTTTCGGTTTGAATAGTTGTTCAAGCATTTCTGAAAAAGATATTGGTTTTTTTTTTTGGAAAATAGTTTTTATAAAAAAATGAATTTTTTAAAAATAAATGAATTTTTTATGTTTAGTATTTTTGGAAAATCATTTTCAGTGTTTGACTATTGCTATTAAAAATAAACTGAAAAATAACTTATTAATATTTTATTATTTAACTAATAAAAAAGTTAAAATGATGAAATTATAAAAAAATTAATTTTATAAATTATTTCAAATAAAATAAATAACAATTCAAAAATAGAGATCAAATCTAATCTATAAAAAAAAAATCATAATAAAAAGATAAAAGAAAAATAAATAACAATAAAAAAAAAATTGAAGTTGATATGAAAATCAAATTATATCAATTTATAATGGATAAAATTAAAGAAAAAAATCAAACAAAATATATAACAATCAGAATATTAAAAATTAAATTTAATATAATCAATAAATAATTAGATATTTTTAAATTTTATACAACCTCTTGAAAATATATTCCTTTTAAAATAAAATAAATAACATTTTTTTATAAGCAAAGCTAAATTTTTTTAATTGGAAAGTATATTTTATTGATTAATGTTTTAAAAAATAAATAAACATGAAAAAAATTAAAAAGTAATTTTAAAAAAAATCGGGACGTAAGGTTTTACAGATTTTTTGTCCAACCTTTACTTCTTAACTATAGTAAAATTGAAAATAACTATAGTTATGCCTTGAACAACTTTTATTGGCCAACCATGCTTTTCTGATTCAATTCACTTAGGTGTAGTGTTGTCTCGAGCTTATCCATGACAAAATGGTTGTTGCCTTGATGGGATCGAAAAAATAGATAGTAGACAGTGTTATGTTTGGTATTATGATTGGAACTGTGTTATTTATTGTAATTTAGTTAAATATTTGAGTGCAGATTCTAAATATGAGTCTCATTAAAAATTAAAAATTATGGTCATACCACCGGTTTTGCTAAAGCAAAAAAATTACTGCTTTTCATTGCTTGCCACATTGTCATATGTACATAATGAATTAATTCATTATGCACTGATCATTTTTTGAAGTAAATAATGATTTTAGTATTTATTTAACTGCGTCTAATCCCGTAAAAAAAGTTAATTTTTTTTAATTATGCTTTTCTTGAAAAACTAATATTTAATATTATTCAATGACACTATATAAATTAAAAGGAGATTGCATGATAACGTAGTATTTGTAAAATTTAATCGCAATTTCAATTTTCTTTCTGATGATATTTTACTTGATTTTGTTGCACGCTCAAAAAACCATGAAGACTATAGTTTTTATTGGATAAATTTTATACGTGATGAAATTATATATAAGTTAATGGAACAATAAAAAATAATTGATATAAAGTATTATTTATTTAATGATGTAATAGAGGTAGCTAGTTAAATATATAATATTTAAATTAAAATCAATTAATATTAATATATATATATATATATATTTTAGTTATTTTATAACCTTAATTTAAAAATATATTTAATCAATTATGAATTAATAACTTGTTATTCAAAGGAAGTAAAAAAGTTAAAATTCAACGCAGCATTATCTCACGACTTTGATTTATGAATTAGTTTGAGCTCTAGATCTTCACTTTCTAACTCATTGATTAGAATCTCACATGGGGTTTTCTTCAGGCTTAAATCAATTTCAAGGGCATTAATCTTCTTTTTTGCCTTGCATTTGTTTTGATAATATCCATGTTTGCCATTGCTATAACAAACTAGAACAGTTTTTTGCCAATCTTTATAGTTTACGGAAACCTTACAAAGATAGGTTTTGAGCATGCTTATCTACTACATGGAGAGAATTCATATACCAAAAAAAACATATATATATTTTTTGTATTTTATATTTATTTTTTTTAGGATTTAGAGATTTTAATTGTATCTTAAGATGTTATTTATGCGTGGAACAAATAAATATTTTAAAAACAGTGAAAATCTATAAACCAATTCTTTATTTATTTTCATATTAAACAACAGTTTATTTACAAGTTATTCTACCCGATTCCCATGGGAATCTCGTGGTGTTACCTCTGGAATCCCATCAATCAGAGCCTCATTCCTTATGTTCTTGGTTTAGCAAGCTTTTATTCTCTCTTTGGCTCTCGTTTCTTTTATTCTTCCACTTCTGGAGCATAACTTGTTATTATAAAAATAGGAAAAGGGCTTCTTCTTTTTTGTTATGATTTTTATTAGAGGTTGATTACGCGGGGCGGAGCATCGAGGCTTCTCAGCCGCAAGAACTGGTAACCAATCCTCCAAAAAAATGGAATGCGTTTTCTTTTACAAGTACCACATGACGGTTTACAGTAAGAAAAAAAAAAAAAACTCCAAGAAAGAGGTCGACTCGTCTCTTCGGGGGCATAGATGATTCTTTGGCTAATTGATGCGTTAATTTACCTCTTAAAATATCGCCGAGCTCTATCCAAGATCCCAGCATCAAAATTCCATTTTTGTTGAATTTCCGGGCTTCTAGATATGGTATTTCGTTAGTGATCCTTTCAAGGGGCTGCATTTCCACAGAATCGAATTTATGCAATATTATTTTATTAAACCTGTTTTGTGGGCTTTTCCTCTGCATTATAACGACGACTTCAATCGGCAATCCTAAGGGAAGCTTCTCGCCAGTATTACGAGTGCTGAGAGCAAGCTTCGAGGTTTCTCTATGAACTGTAACTTCACCGGTAGATATATAGTAAGCTTGATCAGGCAAACACAGAATCATCACAGGTAAGAAGCATTGTTTCATATTTTCTCTTCCTGTCCCCTTTTTCCTGTGATCAGGCAAATACAGAATCATCATACCTGCGTGTTTCAATGAGAACTCCGAAAAGACCTAGCTCGACTAATTTATTTGATCATATTCCAGGCGAAGGTCATAATTTGCAGGGAAATTCCATGGTCTTCATGAGAGGAGGTAGAGTAAAAGACTCGCCAGGTGTGGAATCTCATTGTATTCAAGGAGTCGAGGATTTGCTGGGAATTCCTGACGAAGAAGACGAAGATCAAAACATGGTGCGGAAAAACCCAAATCGATATGAATGGAAAAGGAATAAGGTAAAATATCATCACCGACTATATATCACACCCAACTCAAACGAATTGGATTGAGGAGGGCTTTGTGCATTGTTAGGTACCTGCAGATACCTGTCTTATTTTCTTTTATATTAACTGTTAAAATTTATATAAAATCACACCCTGAAATTTATTTAATAAATCTTGACTCATAACTCTGAATATTTTGAATCCCCCGCAACTAAATTTTTTAAATTACTTTTACATAAAAACACTCATAAAATATTTTTAAAAATAGTTTGGTATTGTGGTACCTTCTACTTCTTACTTGATCACACAAAAAAACTTATTCAGTTAGTCAAATAATTTCTATTTTTTACGCTGGATCTTTAATGTAATTGCATTTCAAACATTGATTTCATAGAAGTTTAAATAACTTGTTTTTTTTTTATGAAAACTTATTTTACATGTAAAAATATATATCATTTTAGTTTTAAATAAACTTGTTTTTTTAACTTATTTTTTTAAAACCGTAACTAAAAATATTTTTTAAAATCTATTTTTTTAAATTACAACTACATAAATTATCACATAAACAACTTTAAAAAACTAATTAATCAACCCAAAAACCCCTAAATCAATTAAAAAATACAAAATCAAACTAAAAACACCTCTCGTAATGCTAATCTACTTTTTCAACCTATACCAAAGTCCAAAAACATCTCAATATCATTTCTCTTACTAAGAGGAACGGGAGAACATCAAATTTAGCTATTGTTTTCATTGAAATCCAACCAACCTTTTTCTCTCTCATCCATTATTTTCAGCAACTCTTTCTTTTTAAAAAAAAAACTCAAAGATTAAAATGCGAACATGATTAAGTTTTGGATGGATAAAAAAGAAATCTCAAAAATTCCTAGGCTAAATTAAGCCAAAGAGAAATGACACCATTTTACTCTAGTTGTTTTTTTTTCAATTTTAATTCTTTTATTTTCAGTTTTTTTAAAATAATAAAAATAGATTGTTTTTTTTGAAATCCAGCACGAGTTTTTTTTAAATCAAGACAACTAGATAAAAAAAAAGTAAACATAAATAAATTATCAACCTTCAATTTAAATCAAAATAATATTAAATAATAAAATTTTAAAAATGATTATAAAAAAAAAAAAAGGACCATAGTTAACACCATGTTTTTTTTTAAAAAAAAAAAGATTTTTATTTATTATTTGTATTGATTTTGATTTTTTTTATATTTAATATCTTACAAATAAAAAAAAATTAGAAATTAAATAGCAACTCGATGCTAAGAACCCTTTTTTAACCTGAACAACTATATAAAAAATTAGATTGAAATAAATTATCAACCTGAAATATTAATCAACACAATATTAAAAACATTAAATTAAAAAAATATATATATAACCACAAAAAAATATACCAAAGCTGATAAACACTGAACAAAGTTTTTCCCCACGGCCTTCAAGTGTTTTTTTCACGACACCAGACCGTCAATGAATTGTGGGGAATCACAACCATTTATCTAATATAAAAAGTACATGCCTGGATAACGAATAAAGTAATTGAGGTTCTCGTCCTGCTCACTAATCAATATGAACAGTTGACGCTGCTGGGAAGTGGGGACATGTTGACTGTGCATCATTGATATTATTTATATGTGGATCCTGACTGTATTATATATAAAATGATAAAATCTTGGTCCACATATAATATATGTGTACGACTAGCACTTATGTTTAAATTGGATTTTTTTTTTAAAACATGAAGATTCGAACTAACTTTTATATATATATATATATATATATATATATATATATCTTGATTAATTTTTTAAAATCTTGATATTAATAATTAAATAATTTTCTAATAATTCTGAGATTTATAATATTAAAATTGGTGATCTTTAATAAATAAATTTATTAAATATTAAGTTACATTTCTCAGTTATGCTTATATTTAAATTGTTATTT
This sequence comes from Populus tomentosa, assembly GCA_018804465.1. Lineage (NCBI taxonomy): Eukaryota > Viridiplantae > Streptophyta > Magnoliopsida > Malpighiales > Salicaceae > Populus > Populus tomentosa. The sequence continues at coordinate 5,269,961 of CM031975.1, forward strand.
GAAAATGAGGTAATTATTTTATTTTAAAGTATTTTTTATAAAAAATATATATATAAAAAAAATACAATTTCAATGAGATACCTGAACATCTTCTAATTGGTGGTTGGCGTGAAGGGAGACTGGTTCAACTATCTCAATTATGGGAAATATAGCAATGAGGTGTTGGTCCAGCGGAACTGGCTCCACGAGACCCCATCACGTGAGGACACAAGTTTGCTTCTCGGAGATTAGTTCCACGCTCCAGCGAGTGTGGGAATACATGTGTAAGCACCAAGCGAAATGTGAAGTCAAATATTGCAGGAGTAAAATCTGACCCACAGTTTTTTTATCCCCTAGTAGAGAATATGATTAATATTTTTATTTGTTTTTTTTCTACACATGAAACAATAAAAAAAAAAAATTACCATAGAATCTTTTCTCAAATTAAATATTTACTACATCTGTCCAACAAAGTAAATTGTTGAAGTTTAGGATAAAAGTATGTCAGAATAAATCTAGGAATCAATCTAGGTTTTTTCTTCAAAAAAAAAATTAATAGAGAAAATATACTCACAAGGTTATCAATGAAGGTTCCTCGTAGCTACAACTATATAATATTACTCAATTATACTAAAAAAAAGCTTGAAACGTAATAGAACTTCAATGTCTATATGGACAATGAAATTTTTTTTATTTTCTTTTTTTTTCATTTTTCTTTTTTTTATTTCAATATTTTTTGATTTTATTTTTAAATATTTTTTAGCAATCATCTGAGTTGTCTTTGGATCAGTTAAGTCAACTGATTTATGTTTGAGCAATTTTCATATAGTTTAATTTTAAATCCGAGTTAGGTAAGGAATCTAATTAAGAGATTCGTTCTGTCAATTTTATTTTATTTTTAATTTTATTCTCATATTTTTTTTTTGCTGTTTAGTCAAATTATTTTTAAATTTGCCAAGTTGTTAGTTCATATCGGAAAAACTTTCATACAATTTAATTTTAAACTAATCATCGGTAAATTTTAGTTTTATTAATTTCATCTTTTCCCTTAATTTATTTCTCATATTTTTTTTATTGACCAACTATTTTGTTTGAGACCATCTAAGTTAATTAAATTATATTTAGTTAATTTTTATATAATTTAATTTTAAACTTGAATTAAATAAAAATTTAAGTAATAAAATTTTAAAATTAACCCATTTAATCAAAATTAATAATAAAATCAAATATTTTTCTCATAAAAATTCCAAACACACCAATCACGTTTTGTTTTGACAATATCTCAATAAAGATCTTGATGGGACAACCTGGCGCCTGCTTTTTTTGACAGAAAAACCATATGATTTAATAATTTACAGATTGTAAGAATCAAATTATCCAACATTTCTCAAAATGGAAAGATCTTTCGGAATTCGAATTCGGCCCTACACCAAGAAGAGCCGTTGCATTTGTACAAAGATAATTATGATAATGAATGAGTCGTCTAACCACCTTATTGTTAGATGTTTCATAATGAGCAAGATTCGTCCGCTAAATGTCCAGAAAACATTCTTGATGTCTCGTGATGGAGACTAGGAGGTCCCTCTACAGAGCAATGGCGACCATCTGGAGCTTCATGTAATGATGGATAGTATAAAACTAATATGAGAAATACTATGGCATGAAATAGTTGATTTGATAGGTTTAAAAATAACATGAATAATTAATAAAAAAATATGATTTGATTTTAAATAAAAATTAAAAAGATTTTTTTTTTAATATTAAGATAACGATATATTACATTGATTTGGGCTTCCGGCTTAACCCATTAAACCTGCAACCTAAATCATAGACTATATTGTATTTAATAACTTTATTTTTTAAAACTATTTTTTACTTAACAATATGATAATAAAAATATATACTCGTAAAATTAAGAACCAATCAAAGATTTGGATGTTTACTTAAAACTACGATATCCTCTTATAAAATAAATTAAAACAAATTATGAAGACTAATTCAAAATCAACCAATTGTTCAATGATGAACTAAAAAAAAAGTAAAAAAGATTCAATTGAAAGAGAGAGAAAAATCGAAAGATGGAATTAAGATAAAAGGAACAATTTGGCATTATTATAAACCCGACTTAGCGGGTTAATCTTGAAATCTCACCGCCCGACTATATTTGTTTAAACAATTTGGCATTGTTATAAACATTGGTTTCGTAGAAGTTAGAATAACTTGTTTATGAAAACTTGTTTTTCATTTATTTTACATGTAAAAATATATCTCATAGTAGTTTTAAAAAACAGAGAAACTATCGTCGCTTTGTTTCAATTTTGATCCTTTTATTTTTTGTCTTTTTCAAACAATAAAATTAGATTGTTTTTCATGAAATTGAGCGCCAACTCAATATCAAGCTTTTTTTAAATCAAGACAACTACATAAAAAGCAAATATAAATAAATTATCAACCTCAAATCCAAACCAACACAATATTTAAAGAATGAAATTGGAAAAAAAATGATGATTAAAAGGAGAAAAATGTGTGGTTTGACTTTAAAAAGTCAAACCACACTTTTTTAAGCTTTTAAAAAAAATCAAAATGATATTTTTTTTTAATATTGAGATGATGATATATTAGAATGATTTGGGCTTCCTAGCTTAACTCATCAAACCTGCAACCTAAATCATGGACTCCATTGTGTTTAATAACTTTATTTTTAAAAACTATTTTTTACTTAACGAGGTGATAATAAAAATAGATACTCGTAAAATTAAGAGCCAATCAAAGATCAGAATGTTTGCTTGAGACTATGATAATCTCATAGAAAATAAATCAAAACAAGTTATGAAGACTAATTCAAAATCAACCAATTGTTCAATAATGAACTAAAACAAGGCAAAAAAGATTTAATTGAAAGAGAAAAAAAATTGAAAGATGGAATTAACATAAAAGGAACAATTTGGCATTGTTATACATGAAAAATACGACCATTAAGTCTCATATAATTTTGGAAGCTATACAATAGTAACCCATTAGAGTCAAAGTAAAGACTTCAACCTTCTTTTCTTAACATTTTTGTTATAGTGAAAATAAATGCTTCATAAAAATAATAATAATTAAAGTACAAGCAACAAAAAATATAGTATGATCATAAATATAAAGATTAAAGTCTATGCAATCTTGATTTCCTAACATGAGCCTTAAATACATTCTTGGGTATAGGCTTAGTGTTTACCTCCATGTGACTCGTAAATATATGTTGCAAGGTCATTTTCTTTTGTCATTGTATTTGTAATGAAATTTTATCTAATATCAATGTGTTTAGTTCTACCATGATACTTAAGGTCCTTTTTGTAGGCCCATGTTGTCATACTCTCACAATACAGCAATATTGAGTTAGTCACATCACCCACAACTCCGAGATTATGTAGAAACCTCGTCAGTCAAATTTCTTCTTAGGTTGTAGCCATATGTGCTACAATCACTTCCATAATAGACTGAGCTATGAATGCTTGCTTTTTACTACTCCAAGATATGAAAACATAATTGAGTAGAAAAACATATCCAGATGTTGATTTGCACTCACTGATATCACCTCCCTAGTCAGTATTACTATAATCAATCAAGCGTGATTTTAATCCCTAGTAGTATAACACATAATCCTTTATTCCTTTCAAGTAAAGAAGAATTATTTTAACTACTTTACAATGCAGAAATCTTTGATTCAATTGATATCAATGACAAGTCCCACAATATAACAAATATTAAGTTGTGTATGCATCATTGCAGATATCAAGCTATTAATTACACTAATATATTGTATGTAGTTCTTTTTATGCTTTTCCTCGGGTGTTTTAGGGAAATGTTTAAAGCTTAAATTCTTGCCTTTTATGATATAAGTGTTTATAGGTTTGCAATTTTCCATAAAAAACCATTATATGACCTTTTTTTATATAAGTCTATTGGGACAAACCCAAAAGCTTTTTAGACTGGTCTTGATGATTTTGATGCCAAGCACATGACTTGCTTCACTCATGTCCTTCATTCCATAGTTTATAGACAACCATAATTTTATTGTGGCAATCAACTTGTTATTTCTAATAATCAATATGTCATATACATATAATGGCAAGATGAAAAATTCCTTATTGGATTATTTAACATACAAAATAATCATTTTCAATCATTATAAATCCATCAGTGATGATGGCTCGATGAAATCAAAGATACCATATATGAATAATTGTTTCAATTCATAACTAGATCTATAGAGTCCATAAATTTTGAGCTCCTAACCCTTTACAACAAAACCCACTAGTTGATCCATTTAGATAGAATTCTTCATTGAGAAATATAATTTTAATATCCATTTAATAGAGTTTCAAATCTAAACTCACAATAATTACTAGAATTAAATGAATTGAGACAAACATAACTACTAGGAAAAATGTTTAATCATAGTTTATACCTTATTATTGGGTATTGCCTTTTGCCACTAAATGAGCCTTATATCTTTCTATATAATCATTCACTTGACGTGTCACCTCGAGAACCTATTTGTTCCTAATGACTTTTCAACCTCTCAAAAGGTCAAACTAAGTCCTAAACATGGTTAGTCTTCATAGACTATATTTTTTCTTTCTTTCATTATTTAAAGAAGTGAAAAGCGCCTTACAAACTTTTAGTCTCTTTATCATTTACAACTGTAATGAAAGCTTCCTCTTCAATCATAAAATAAAAACAATAAATGCTTATGCGGATGCTCCTTTTAAGCTCAGATTTTTAAGAACTTTTATGTAATGGAATATCACCATCAACATGCAATATACCCCTACTAGTTCTAGAAGATTGAGGGACTACTTTCTCAATCTCAATTAATGTCATATGAGTGCCAAGTTTTGGACCATCTATTTCATAAAAAAAATATATATATATTTGTTCACCTTACTTTTATAAGGAAAATCCTCTTCAAGGAATTTTGCATCTTGTGATTCAATTTCAATTATATTTCCATCTGGTAGCTCTCAAATAAACATATATCCTTTTAAATGATTAGGATATCTAGCAAAGATATATATTTTCTCCTCTTGGTCTAACTTTCCATACTTATAAAAAAGTGTTGTGTACATAAACATATGAATTTTAAGCCCTTAAATGACTTAAGTTTAGAGTTCTTTTAATCCATAACTCATATGGTGTGGAAGGTATTGATTTAGTTGGTATACAATTTAGAACATATATAGTAGTCAATAATATATCTTTTTTTTATTCATAAATTAATTTGCATCATCATTAATCTAACCATGTCTAGCATAGTACAATTCTTCCTCTCTACAATACCATTTTGTTATGGAGTTCCAAGAATCATTAGCTGACCAATAATTCCTTTTTCATCACATGATTCCTTGAATTATTTAGATAGATACTCACTTTCTTAATCAATTTTAAGAACCTTAATCATTTTATCTAATTTATTTTTAACCTCATTCATGTATCTCTTAAAGTAATTTAATGCTCCAGATTTATAGGAGATAAAATAAGTAAGATCAAAACATGTTTTATCATCTATAAATATAATGAAATTATATCTATCATGTTTTATTCTTACATTCATTGGACCACATATATTTGAATGATCAATTGTAAATGAGTTTCAGTCCTAATTGCTTTTCCAAATGGTTTCCTAGTTTTTTTCTCTACCAAGAAATGTCACAAGTTGGTAGATTAACTTTTATGAGTGGGCCTAGAAAGCATGCTCTAACAAGTCTAGTTAGTCTTTCTTTTTTAATATGGCCAAACCTAGCATACCATTTAATTGAGTTATTGTGAGCATTATCAACAAAGGCAAGTAAATAACTACTTTCATTATTACTTAAATGTTCACCATCCAAAACCATAAAATAATCCAAAAGGTGACCATAACTATAAAAATTTATTCCAAGATATATCTTAATAGAATTTCTCTTTAGAAAAAACCAAAAGCCTAACTTAAGCATGATAACAATAGAAAACAAGTTCTGTTGAATGTCAAGAGCATACAGTACATCATAGAGATACAAGGTGTGTCCTCCTCGTATGACCAATTTATTGGTGCCAATGCCATGCACATCAACTAGACTTGTTTCCCATGTATACCTTATTTCTTCTATTGACTAAAACTTCAAAACGAGACATTAATACCTTCTTTAACTTAGTGTACTCATGAGTAAAGTGTCCTTATTTCTTACAATTGTAACAAATCATCTTAGATTTGTCTTTCTTGCCACCTCTTTTACGTCTTTTTTTTTTTATGTCTTCTACCTTTTTAGGTATAAGTCCAACTTTTCCTTTATAAGTTCCACTAATCCACTTGAATTTGACCTTATTTGCTTTTCTAGTACTAGACTTAACAACAAAATCCTTTGAGGATTTAGCAGCATCTAAGCACCCATCCTCTAACTCTAAGTTACGTGCAATATCCTCAGATATTTGAACATTCAATTTGTGTATCATGTTAACACGCATGTGTTTTCAGGAGTTAGAAAGGAAGTGAATTACAGCTTGAACATGTTACTCATCAATCAAGTTATTCCCTGCAGCTTTCAACTCTCAAATCATATTTGATATAACCTTTAAGTGTTCATTCAAAGTATGATTAGCATATTTTTGGTAGGTCTCAAAATGCAAACTCAAGCCATGCAACCTTGTTGCATAAATAGCACCAAATTTTACTTCAAGAGCTTCCCATATGGCATTAGTAGTTTGGTAATGAGATAATTCGACTATAATATCATTTTGCATACTACTCAACAATGTATGGAGAATAATAAAATCATTTTTTATCCATTTTATAAACTCATGTGCATGCATTAATTATAGATTTCCAGTTTTGTATAGTATTGGACAATACTGCCCTTCTCGGGCCTTGCCATCACTATGATTTTTCATATTTTTTTTTTATAATATATAGCTACACATGAAAAAATAAAATAAAAATTATTATTTTTAATTTAAAAAAAAAAAAAAAAACACTTTCCAGCTAATATGAAGGCCCGGGGGATGATGAGTGGTTGCTGATGATTCACCAACACCATGAACGTGCTGTGGTCCGGTCATCGAGAAATCGACCAACTGCATTGATACATCACACACCCCTCATGTCTCTTAGACCATGACACGTGCCCCTGCCTCCTCTTCTTTTTAGCGTGTCCCGGGCTCTCCAATCCTTTCAGCATTGAAATACTCAACAAAAGCCCACTTTTCCCATCCCTCTCCACTTGCGAGTCCATATTATAATATTATATTTCGTACATGTAGTCGAGGTGGGTTGTGCTTATATTGTATAGTTTTTCCATACATAATTTAGGGATGTAAAGGTGGGTTTTCCCTTATTTTATGGTAAATCTATTATTATTTTAAGATAGTATTTAAGATTGTAATAATAATTATTTTATATTAAAATAATTTTTATTTTATTTTTAAAAATTTATTTTTAATGTAAACATATTATAATAATTTATAATAAAAAAATAAATTTAAATAAAAATTTTAAAACCTTTCAAAATTGTTTTTTTAAACATAAAACAAACAACTTTAAATAATCATTCGCGAACACGGTTGAAGCTAGTGGTTTTAAAATTTTAATTTTTTTATTTAAAATATTATTTTAATAAATATTTTTAAAAAGTACATTTTAAAAAATAATAATAACAGAAACCTCCGAAAGAAACAAAGTTGTGGAGGGATGATATTTAATGTTAGCCTGGGATTGCGAGAACACGCCTTAGAGTTTGGTTCCTTTATTTTCATTAATACAGTACTGACAGATTGTTTTTAGTAAATTAGTTTTCATCGGGAAACATAGCTATGATTAGGACAAGAATCATGGTACAACAAAGAACTCCTATCCATCCAACATCTCTTCATTATTAAATTTAATTAATTAGGCCTTTTTATTATGGATATAAATAACAAGGTCCCTTTATTATATATTATATTAACGCTCGAATCTCTTAATTTATGTGTCACATTGAAAATACGGTATTTTGATGTTTTAAAACTCCTCCTCCTTTTTAATTTCCAATAAATTCATGCTGGATTAGTTATTATAAATTTATGCTGCATTTGCTGTTATTGTTTGTAGATTATTCCTATCGTGTAGCATGTTGTAGATTTACAGTTACTATATGTACTCACTGAATAGGTCAAAGAGGATAAGGAGTAGGTTATGTATAAAAAAATTATTTTAATTTAATAACTTAAATTGTTAGATGAAATTTAATAATATAATTTATATTATTTTTTAATATATTCTCTAGAATAAAACATTTTTAAGCTTAAAATTTATACAAACCCACGTTACTTTGTGTTTAATTTTTATCAAATAAATAAAGATAGTAAGATTGAAACTCGTGACTGCTTATTCATCAAGACTCTGATACTATATCAAAAAACTATCTTAACTCAATAATTTAAAATTATTATATTAAAGAACTATATTTTTTATTATATTATTTTTTAATACTCAGTCTTCTATAGAGAAGAGAAAGGGGCTCGCTAGCTATGGTATTAGCAACGACGAAGAACCTGCTCATGGGCATGGATAGAAACAGTCTGGGTATTGAAATAGCTTTCCAGAACTGATCTGGAGCGACGAAGCAGGGCTTAATTAGCTTGAGGTTGAAGAAGGAAAAGCATGCTTCCATGAGAGTTGGGAGACCATTAAGCTGAGCTTGGAACTGAAAAAAAGGAAAAGCATGATCCGTAACGCTAGTGGTAGCAGGACCAGCGACAATGGCGGACAGCTCGAGAACCAAGTCGAAAATGGCGACGCCTTTTCTCCATCCTTTACGTGGGTGCTGGGCTTCTTTTGTTGGGACTGTGGTGGGATTAGGAGCACCCGCAAAGCCTTTTCCTTTTGTGTCTGCCTTTGCTTCTTGTCCGAGGGAGAGAAAGCTTGTTACATCAAATGCCATGAAGAGATGTGATTTCAAGTCAATGAAAAGGTGTGCTAGGACATCAAACCTCTTTAACTAGCCATGGAAATATGACTATTTTATATATTTATAGTGTAGATTGAGGATGAAGTAAGTATAATTTAATATAAAAAAAATTAAAAATATCATAAATTTCTTTTTTTAAAAAATTAATGTCAATCTACGATATAAAAATTAAAGAACTTGTATAAATGGCTTGTATTGCGATATTAAATATAGATCAAAATATTTAATATCGCAACACAGATTATTTACTCAATTGTATTTAATGATTTTGTTTATTAAAATCAATTTATAATACTAATTAACATACACTGAATAAAATTAAAAGAAAATAATTACTATATAAGATTGTACATATTTTCAATATTATAAAAAATAATTATATATATATATATATATATATTATTAATGAATGATATTAACCTCTTTAAAAATTAAACACTTTCAATATATTAAAAAAATAATTGTTATTTCAAATAAAAATAAAAAAAATAATTACTATTTAAAAAAAAGATATTCCAATATATTGAAATAAGGTGGACGAGTGCACCTTGATTTATGTTGGGAAAAAAAGATGACATTGTTGTCACAACGTGTTCTCTGGAATTCCCTAAATTCCAACTAGTATGATGGCTATAAAAATAAAATTCTTGTTTTTTAAAAAAAAAAATTATTTTTTATTTATTTTTTATTCAAAACACACTAAATTTTTTTTAAAACCAATTTATGACCTTTAAATATGCAAAAAATATCTTAAAATTCAAAATCAATCCGAAATCAATTTTTTTTAATTTTAAGTTATTTTAAATTATTCTTCTATATGTTTTTTTAATCATTTTGATTGAATAATATGAAAAATAAATTAAAAAAATTATTTTAATATATTTTAAAGTAAAACAACAATTTAAAAAACTATTTCTTCCACAACTTCCAGCATTAAATCATCAATATTTCTAATTAACTCAAATGATTTTAAAGATAAATATCAACTTCTTTTTGGTTATCAAATTGGTGGTTTAGGGTAATCTCAACTTGCCAGACCATATGTGTGGCTCAAAACCCGATGGAAGAAAAAATCCCAGTTTCGTTGCAAAGCTGAAAGATTTTCAGTGTCTGGGAAAGATTTGCTTCACTCCTTTCGGCTCCGCCGGACGTCCACCTCAATTTGTTCATAAATTTATCTTGTTATTATGGAAGGATAAAAATATTGATTTGTTGATGAAAAATACCTGATTCAGCTTGTATATGTTTTTATAGACATGATTTTAAATTTTATTTTTCATGAAAGTTTTGAATTTATGTGTTCAAGATTTTCTAATTTAACGGAAATTTTATTTTTTTATAATTTTTTTGTCTTTTGAAAATAAAATAAAAACTCGGCTATAAATTAAAAAATACTAAAAAATATATAGGATAAATTAATAAAAAAATCCAATGTGATTAAAAAAATTGAAAATTAATTTCTAGCATTAAATATTTGGGAAAAAATAACAATTTTTTTATTTTCTTAATATTTTTTAATTGTTAATCAATTTATTTCTTTTTTATTTATATGTGTCGCGCTCCCAATACGACATGTTGTCATTTTAACCCGTCTCTCAAATCAAGGGACTCGGATATTAATATAATATATAGTGAATAGTCTCCATTAATCATATTAATAGTAGGAGTTAACTAATCAACATCAAATATATATATATATATATATATATATATATATATATATATATATATAAACTTTCAACCTCAAAAAGATTTTTTTCTGCTTTTTCAATATATTATTTTTCTTAATCATTGTACGAAAAAGAACTACCTTTTAATTGTATTCTTAAAATTGTTTTTTTAATTCTGCTTTGTTGTTATCTCTTAGGGCATTTAGAAACAAAATGCAAACCATGTTCTATTAAAATTCAATTTTTATTTATTAAAAATTATTATTTTTTGTATGTTTTGGATCCTTTTGATGCACTAATTTTAAAAATAATTTTTTAAAAATAAAAAAATATTATTTTAATACATTTTAGTAAAAAATAAATACTTTAAAAAACAATCACAATATAATTACATTTTGATCCAAACAGGTTGTTTTTTATCACACATAATTTCATTTGTTTTTTAACGTCTTATATAATCTTATTAATTCGTAAACTTTCATACATTTTGGATTCAAAATCTAATAAGTTTACTAGCGTAAAATATTTTATATGAAATTGGTTTAATTTACTTGTATTTAGTTTTTGTAAACCATTTTAAAGAAAAATAGTTTAATATAAAATACTTTATGTTTAAATTCAAAAAATTAATTAATTTGTTAAAAAATATTTTCACCTCTTCAAATGTAGTAAACCATTTTATGACATTAATCTATTTATTATATTATTCAAATATTAAAATAGTTATTTTCATTACTATAATTTTAAACACTTATACTCCTACACTTTCATCACATTATTTCAACCTTAATCATCATTACTAATGTTATTATCTTATCTTCAAACACTTTTTTCATGATTACAAACACAATCATTATCATTATTATTATCACTTTATCTTCAAATATATCATTAATATTCTAGTATTTGTTTTCATATCATTGTTTAACAAACATTGTAAAAAGTTTTAAATGTATTTTTTTTATTTGATTATGTCTGTTTGAGAATATGGTTGTAGTTGCTTTTTAAAGTGTTTTTCGTGTTAAAAATAAATTAAAATGATATTTTTTAAAAATTATTTTTGAGATCAACGTATCAACACTATCCAAAATATACAAAAAAATTAATTTTTAATAAAAAAATTAAAATTTTAAAAACACTGGTACAACTGCGTTTTCAAACATTACTATATCTTTCTTAACATGTCACACTTAATCAGATCATTTACCTAGGCTGGATTTGTTTCCTAATTATATATATATATATATATATATATATATATATATATATATATATATATATGTTTTTCATTCATGTTTTGTTCCAATTTTTTTAAGTTGGTTAAATCAAATAAGTTTTCTAATAAATAACGAGTTAATTACCACCACCACCTATGTTTTGAGCATTATTACATTTTTCATCTTATGTTTTGAAAAAGTAAGGTTTATGATTAGAAGAATTGACCTTTTCATTTGAATTTTTTTAAAAAAATATAAAATTCACTTGTTTTCAAAAAAAAATAGAAAATATTAAACTCTCATTTTAGCGATTACACTCCCTATGTTTTTTTTTAAAAAAAAAAACTTAAAATTTTCAGAACTCATACAGTCAAGTCTTGACTCTTTTTTTTTTATATATATATATAAGAAAAAACAACGCTTATGTTTTTAAAAAATGGATGTCATTTATGCATCAATATATTTTTATAATAAATCATTAAAAAATTAAGAATATGCTTGATTTTTCATACTGATATCAAAATAAAATGGGATTGATAGGAAAGAATGATTTTTTGGGTTGAATCTTTTTAATACTAAATAAACATTTCACTTGTCTAAACATTCATTATATTTCTCAGGGATTACTTGGTCATTTTACATAATTTTGACCAAATTCAACTCAATTTATAATGATCAACTAATATGTTTTCAGAGTCCCCCGATTGCTGCTGCGTTTTCCAGCGAGAGGACCCTTGTGAGCAATGGCTAGGGCAGCAATCAGCATCCATGCCGTCAAATGCCACACCATTCATAATACATAATTTATATATTATTGAGAGAGACACATGATTGCTAGGACGGCGAAAGAGGTGTCATCTTGGTGAATACACAAATCAGGACTTTATTAGATAAAATATAAAGCCCAAAACAGCTTTTTTATATGCTTTTTTTTTTTATCAGCTGGAGAGAGAGTGAGTTCTCAACTTGACATTTGGGTGGTGCGAAAGACACTTTTATTCTTTCCATCACTTCGCAGGTTCAGGGCTCGCCTTTTCTCAACCAATCCTTTGTGTTTTGTTGCAATTACAATGCTACCATTATCCATTTACACATCAATTAGGGCTCTAACTACTCTTTTTACCCCCCCCCCCTTTTACTTTTTTAAAAATGGTAAGATGTTAGAAAATAAAAAAATTTGATGCTGGGACATTTTTTTTAATACTTAAATGTTGATTTATTGGATCATATTTTTTAAAAAAAAAAAATAAGACGACAACATTGGATTGATTCGGATTAATCATGGTTAACTTATGAAAATCTCAATTTAAAGCATGAGATTGTGATAAAATCATGAAATCTGTATCAAAACAAACTAGAAAGCCAAATTATAATGAACAAAATGTTGAAAGCTAAAAGTAAAAAAATAAATTTTTTAAAAAAACAAAAACAATTACTCGAGTAAACTTATATCACTGGTCGGTGTAACACCGTGGGTTAGGCCAAGTTTTGTAGGATGTAAGAAGAAAAAAGTTTAGGAAGCACTAGTATTTTCTAAAAATAAAAAAAATATGAGACTCGGGTCATCGAGTCGATTAAAGTTAATAAATTTGGTTAATCTTTTAAAATCACAACGTGTGAAATCTCAGATTCGGATAAATTAAGAAGCCTAATTCCTAATAATTTTAATATTGAGCAATAAAATAAAATAAAAATCAATTTATAAAACTTGTGAAAACCAAAAAAACAACAATGAAGATTTAGGGATCAATCCTTAAAAAAAAGATGAATCAACAAAAAATTAAAAAATTAAAAAATAAAACGATAAATTTACTATTTCAAAAGAAATTGGTGGATAATTTATCTAGTATGAAATGGTTATAAACCCAGGTTACCCTATGACTCGGTTAACTCGGTGTAATTCCAATCAAAACCCATTAATTATTTTGATTTTTTTCTTCAAAAAGATGTTATTTTTACTCTTTTTTTATATAAAATAAAAGGACTTGGTTGACTTGAGTTAATTTGAGTCAATCTATCTGACTCATGACCTGGTTCTTGTCCCAGATTGACCCCCGAGTCATATATAAAAACTATAGAAAAACCAAATATATAAAAGAATTAAAAAAAAAAGCAAGTAAAAGAATAAGGATCTAATTTGAAAAAAATAAAAATAAGAAGAGGACTACCTAAAATTTTGAATTGAAGGAAAAGTTTTTTAAAAAACTAAAATTATCAAAATAATCCAAAACAAAAAATAAAAATAAAGAGATTGAAGACCAAATTTTTAAAAAATAAAAAACAAATCAAGATTTCGGATCCAATGATAAATTAAAAATAAATTAAAATTTGATAAAAGACCTCAATCAAAATTATAGATCAAAACTTTGAGAACCAAACCTGAAATATCATCAAATCTTGAATTGAATGGAAAAATAAAATAGAAATCAAATTTACAAAAGAATGCAAATGAGGATCAATTTTTTAAAAAAAATTAAATAAGAGTATGGATCTAAGGATGAAATTGAAAATAAATTAAAATTTGATAAAAGGATTAAAAATCAAAATCAGAAATAAAAACATTGAGGGAAAAACCTGAAATATCATAAAATAAGAGAACAAACCTATTTTTTTGTAACGGTCAACATGAAATTCAAGGGGGAGGTGATAAAGAAAAAGAAAAGAAAAAGAAGGGGTGATCGACGACAAACCATCACTATAACCACCACACACGTAACCCCACTTGGAAGGGGTGCCATGGTGCTTCAAATGCTGATGTGGAAGTTGAAATTTCTCTACTGGAAAGCAACTCACATGCCACTTGAAGAGCTTAGAGCCGCCCCACACATTTATGCATGGGTAATACGTGTAACAATTTTTTAAATAATCGTTACAAATGGAAAAAAGATTGGATTGTCTCTAACCCCACTTAACAATAACAGAAAAAAAAAAAAACCTCATAGGAAATGACAGAAACACCCCTTGATGTAAGCTTAAATTTTTTTATTTTAGGGGCAAATTAGTCATTCTAATTTTTAAAATAAAATAAAAAACCAAAAAGGCCCTTTAATTCTAATTAAGTGAAAATAAATTTTAAAGGCAATTTATTAATTTAACTGTGCAATAAAGTATGAGCTAACCATTATGTCCCTTATGAGTTTAGATCACTCAAAATGCTATGTCACCCATGGATCTCATATAACAATCACTTAAAATGAATGTGTAGTGTAACATGGATAGTTTAGAATATCTATCTACTAAATTAGCAAAGTTGAGGATTTAGATACGATAAGACTTCACGCACCGAATCACTTATTAACAAAAAAAAAGGAACGTCAAAAGAGCATATAATAAACATGTTTTATCAAAGAATTTCTCAGTATGTGATCAAATTTGGAAGGCCATTCCTATAATTAATCATTAAAATCCAATATATTGCAAGTGTTCCTCTAATTACAAAGGTTTATATATTGTTGGCAAAGTTATAAAAAAAATACATATCGGTTGACAAATCAAAATGGGCAAATGCATTATCAATCAATTAATGGTCGATGTTTGAACAAGTATTACCCTTACATTAAAATAGTATTGGACGATGATACCTCTAAAGAAATTATAGGATCGATTTAGATATCAGAATCATGAAAATTGCTTTAGGTTTATGCTGATTATGTTATGAGCTTAATTGGCTAGGCTTTGTTCTATATTTTAGCTTAGATCTTGTGTTTCTCTTGTTACAACATGGATATGTAAAGTACAACGAATTAATAAAAAACATAATTATTTAAAGAATTAAAAAACAAGTATAAAATTGAATTTCAAAGTGAAGAGACCTCTAAAGTTAAAGTAGATAGTTGTAGAAAGAGATCGTCTATGGTTCTCTAAAAGATTGGTTCACTTATTGAACTTTAGAGTACTAAGCATCATAGGATTATATCAATAGTAAAGAAACTCAAAGATGCATTTAATATGATTATTAAAAGTGTTTGGGCTAAGATGAATTTCAAGGAGGCTACATCTTCAACAAGTGATAATCAGACCTTAATCAATTTAATCTATGTATACAAGAGGCCCGATTTATATACTTAATAAAATTAACTAATTTCGATATTATGGGCTGACCATAGGGGAAAGTATTCGAAAACTATAGGGTTATGTGTTTCCAAGTGTTTTATTGGATTCCAAACTATGAGATGATTTCTTATTATGTGTGGAAATATAGGTGGCTAAGAAAGAGTCATTTCCTTGTTTGTTTTGAATTTCAAGTGTCGATACCAACACCTATTTGACCAAGGGTCCTTTTAAGTAAGGATTTCATCCAACAATTATTTTTCTTATCTATAGAGTATGACAACTTAGCATTATTTTTTAGAATTATTGTTTTTATTTTTATTCATGTTTTGAGCTTTATTTAAGATATTTTGAGCCTTATTTTAATTTGGGTTGATGTTAGATCATCAAGTCATTTAGGGTTTACTTTATTTTAAATATAAATATTATTTTGTAAGATATTTTTTTAAGTTGGACAATACATTATTGTCACATTTTATTATGTAATTGTGAGAGGATTCTTATATTTTGGTTATTTATTGAACTACCATGACTTATCAAAAAATTAACCAAGTTTCTTAACAACTTTTATACCTTTTGTTCTCGTCTCTTCATAGGCATTGGGTGGGGTTTATTTTCTCGATATGATTGTGAGTTTCTAGATCTTTATATCTATAAGGTTTGCATTAAAAGTGAAATATAATAATTTTTCATGAAAAGTAAAAGAAGATGTTGAAACTCAACATACTTGGATGAGTTGATATCTATAAAGATTATGCTAGATTTATAGGAACTATAAGATTATGAGGTGAGACTTTTGGTTGATGTAGTAGCATTTTAAAATCCACATCATTTATGATACTATTTGTATAATTTTTTTTTTCTCCTTCCCTATCACAACACATCAATATGCTTAAGTTGTGATGTCTTAAGTTCAAACATAAGATCTTTTTAGATCTAATGAAGTCAAAGGAAAAAGATCTTTTTAGATCTAATGAAGTCAAAGGAAAAAGGAAAATTGATAGAATATATTTTAACAACAATAAAAAGAAAATAATTTTTTTATATATATAAAACATACTTTAACTAAAAAGGAATAAAATACAATTAAAAAAATAATAAAAGAGGAGGGTTGTTGTTAGAATGGTACCAGTTGTATCCTCAAGCAAAGAGACTGAAAGGATGCAAACCCATGAATGTTGTGGACATCATGAATATTCCTTGGATTCAGCTGACATAATCAGATAATTGATGTTTTCTTTCAAGTGAAGGAGCGTTAAAATAATAAATAATTCCTCAAGTCCGAGATCAATCTACAAAGAGGATAATGATATAGAACCACAAATAATAAAAGAAACATAGTTAAAAAGATTAAAAAAATATGATATTAATGTAAAGATTTAACGAAGATAAAATAATCATTAAAGTTAGAGAATCTACTATAGGTATTTCAAAAAAATATAGTCGAAAATCTTTCTATTATTCAACTGGAAATCACACACAAAAAAAGATTTCAATCAGATGATTATCATTAATAGCTCATTTTAAGTTATTAACATAATCATATTAATTATCTTTAATTACTTTATTTGAGTAATACCAACACTTGTAAATGTTATCAAGTATTCATGGTGCTAATTTATATTTATAACAAATTAAGATCATTTCATAGCAGATGTGCTGGTGCTCTATATAATAGGCTATGCAAAAATTAAGTATTTGTTGTTTCAATGATTGTAAACCACGAATCAAGACTTACAATTTAACAAGAAGGATATTAAAATTGATTAAGATAACAGTTATAACACATGTTAATAGTAAACTTTATTGAATTTAAGCATTAAAGTTCATGTTAAGTTTGTATTATACTTATTCTTACACTATTAGTGTAACATTTTTTATCTTGGAAAAAATAAACTTAACTAAACATAATTAAAAAGAAAAACATTAATAAACAAGATAAAAATATAGCTATGATATAAATTAACCAAGCATAGTAAAGAAAATGATAATCATAAACTGATGAGAATATAACATGCAATAAAACTTGAATATTACAAAAATTAAAAATAAAGAAAGCAAGTGTATGGATCTTGATCTGAAAATCAAGATGTCTAAATGTATGGTAAATACCTCATTTTATATGCTAAAATTTAGAATTATTAATATGGTGACTAACTATTAATTTGGTTGCTAGACAAAACATCATTAATAATATCATAATCTGAATAAATGATCTTCATGAAAGTTGTAAATATTTGTCTCAGCTTTTCAACCCGAAATGAATGGGTTTATTTGAACTTTTAGAACTCTAGATATGAACTAAAGACCGAATAGTGTTTGACTGCAGGACATATTCATTTTTTTTGTTAATATTTGAACTTAAAAACAATCATATCGAGTCGTGAGATCTTCATTAATATTTTAGACTTATATCTTAGCTTTATATATATATTTTTTATATTTATTTCAAGCTTATTTTAAGTCAAAACCAAAGTCTAGTTTTTGTTCATTGTGAATTTAAATTTTAAAGTCTATTTTAAAATTTAACTAATCTCGGGATCAACTTTATTCATTTTGTATGGATTTTTTAAAATAATTTTTATCTTGATGCAAATCATTTTCTCCATTTGTTAGTTTTGGAGTTTTCAAAATTTTTTAAACTGATATGATTTATTTTAGTGTTCATGCATTTGAAGTTCTTAAATGTTCTTAGATCGATGCAGTTTATTCCATTTGATATGTGTGGATTTCCTTTCAAATGATTTTCAATCTAATTTTGATTCTTTCTTCATTTGTTATGTTTGGGTTTTTCAAATATTTTTAAACTGATGTGATTTATTTTAATCATTGCGTATGGATTTCTTTTCAAGATTATTTTTAATCCAATGCGAAATATTCCTCCATTATTGTGTTTGGACTTTTCAAATATTGTGGTTCACCACTTGATGTATATGGATTTTTCAAAAATAAATTTTAATCCGATACGAATTATATATATGTGCATGTTTGGTATTGTGGTAACTTTTTATGGTTGTGGTTTGAAAAAAGTTATTTTACAAAAACTATTTTTAGTTGAGGTTGGTTTGATATTTATATATGTTTAGTTAAAACTGTGATTGAAATTGAGGTTAAACAAAAAGTAATTTAACATGTTTGGTTAAAAGAATGCTTTTCAAATTGAGGTTATAAAATAATATATATATATATATATATATATATATTAATGGTTTTTAATTTAAATATTGTAGATTTAACTTCTGATATTATATCATAAAATAAATAATACTTATATCAAATATTTTTTATTGTTCCATTAAACTATCTATAATTTTATCACGTACGAAATTCATCTGACAAAGACTACAGTTTTCTTGATTTCTTAAGCGCGCAACAACATCAGGTAAAATATCATTAAGAACAAATTAGGATTGCGATCAAATTCTGTAAATGCTATGTTATCAAGTGAATTTTTTTTGAATAAAACACAATTAAAAATAAAAATAAAAATTGATTTTTTTTTAACCAGGTTAGACTCGGTTCAATGCATTTAACTTTAAATCGGACCCAGTTCGACCGAAACAGTGGAGAGTAACTCCACTGTTCACATAAATAATTGAGTCACTCTTCGTTGTTCACATGAACAATGGAGTTCACTCTTTACTAGAAGAAACTAATTTCTACAAATCTGTAATTTTAACAAAATTTGAATGGTCCCACATGAATAGTAAATTGTGTTTTATCATTATTAAATATTTAACATCTAGTATTTACTTTAAAAGTTGTCTCAGTCATGTAATCAAATAGACATTTAAATTGATGTTTTTTATTCCACTAGATATGTTTGAATTTATTTTCAATTCAATATGGATTATTCCTTTATTTGTCGTGCTTTGAGTTTCAATAGATTTAAACTGATGTGATTTACGTGTGGATTTTTTCATTACATTTGGAGTTTTCAAATACTTTAAATCAATGTAATTTATTCCACTCGATGCATGTGTTTTTCTTTTCAAATAAATTCTTACTCTCTTGTGTATTATCCCTCACTCATTGCTTATGAGTTTTCAAATATTTTATTTTGAAAACTAATATGGTTTATATCCACTCGTTGCATACAGAGTTTTTAAGATAAAGATACGATGTCTTTTTGTGTTTAAAAAAAAAATTGAAAGAAATTAAAATTTTTTTATTTTCTTTTACTTTAAATTAAGATTTTTTTTTGATTTTTTTGATTATTTTAATACATTATTGTTAAAAATATTTTTTTTAAAAAAATATTTTAAAACATAACTATAATTATACAACCAAACACGCTCGTTACTGGTTTATTTTTCCAACATCAATTTTCTCACTTGTCTCAAATTTTTTTCCAAAACTAATCATATTGTTTCAAGGCGATTTCGAGATCCATTCGTGTCTATTGCTGACATGTTTTTATTTAATAGCTTTGCTGTTTGTTCAAACTCTATTGACTTTAAAGATTATATATTTATGTTTGATAATACGACGTAAATTATTATTATAAAAATATTTTTTAATTATAAATATATTAAAAGGATATTTTTTAATATCTTAACATCACATATAAAAATATAAAAAAATATAAAAATTATTAATTTAATATTTTTAAATAAAAAAATAGAATGATAAAACATCTTTAAGAATATTTGGGAGTGTGGTATAAATTATTTTGAAAAGTAATTTTTGCTCAAAAACATATTAACAATAATATTTTTTTATTTTTTAAAAATTATTTTTAACATTAAAAAGATAATCTAAAAATATTAAAAAAATATTATTTTAGTAAAAGAAATAAAAAAAATTTAAAACCTAACCTACGAATTAAATATAACCGCAATAGTCGCAAATCTCAATTTGTTTCCCCCATGAAACTCTTGTTCTCTTACGACAAGTAAAAACAAAAGAAAGTGTATTATTGTTACTGTACTGCTAGAACAGGACAGTAGCTATTGGACAGAGAATTAAATTTGTATTTATTTTATTGAGAGAGGGGTAGTGGAATAAACAAATGTGTATTTTCCATTTTTTGTGTGCGTGTAGATGGTTAGCAGAAAAGATATTTGGAGATAATGGCAAAGGAGAGTAAAAAACGATGTGAGAGTGGGGCAAAAGAAGAAGAGAAAGATATATAATAATAATAATAATAATAATAATAATAAAGTGACGAAGGAACGCTGCGGTGTCTGTCCTTTGCCGATAAGCTCCGTGGTTTGCTCGAAGTGGTATGAAACACGCACAAACTTCTCCGTCTCCGTCTCCGTCTCCTTCTCCATCGTCTTCCTTTTTTCTTCTTCTTGTACTCTCGGAACACCTTTTTAGCGTACTCTTCACTTTTTGCTAAATTTTCCTTCCTTTGGTATTTTCTTTCCAACCCTAAACACTTTTTTTTTTATATAAAAAAGATGAAAATTCCTTATATAAATATATATTAATTATCATCTGAATTCAAGTTCTTGTTAGTTGCTCCACTTTGGTAAGAAATGGTGAGTCTTAGGTTATGCATTATATATATATGAGCTACTTAATGACCGTTTTGCAACCAGCAATTTCTTGAGAACTAAAACTCTAACAAGTTTCTCTTTTCCTTGAAAAGAAAGCAATTTGATGATGCCAGTGAGTTTCTGTCTTGCCTTACGAGCTGGGATTGCATTCCCCCCCCTTGTTCTTAATGAAAAAGCTAGCTAGCTTAAAGTAATTCGATACCGTCTCGTCTTCTTTTAAAGAACCTGATCTGGGCAAGGTTTCAGCTCAGAAATTAGTACATTTCATTTATTTTAGAAGAATAGAATGAGCCGAATAATCTGTTTGATATGTAAGTTGTTTTGCAGTAAAAAGAGTAGATCTGTGAGTTATGGTTGCAAGTAAGTAGAGATCTGTGTCAAGTAGACAAATTGGTGAAAAATTTCCATATCTAGGTTTTAAGAGCTTGACACCTGTAAGAAGACCTAACATTATTGCTTTTATTTATTTAAACTAGTTATTCCTTGTTGGTAATTTTGAAACACTTTTGTCATTTATTGTTCTTGCAAGCTACAGTGAGTATTAGTGTCTGCTATTTTTAGGGTCAGCCAAAGCTAATAAACAAACCATAAGAAAAAAAAAAGGTGGTTTGGCGAAGATCGGCTACCTGTTCGCAATTACTGCTCCTCGTTCTAGCTTAATTTTCAAGCAATCCCATCAGGGTGTATTATATAAGCAGTTGTTCAATCTACCTAGCTAGGTTTTAATTATAAGCTAGCTGTTTGTGTGTGTGCGTGTAGTAAGCCAATAAATCATGGGACAGATCTACATAAGCTACTGCTTTGATTATTGTAGGTTATATTGTTATTAATTTATGGTTTTTTTGGTTGTTGCAGAGCTGATGAGAGGGTTTGCTTTTGTGAAAAAAAGAGAGAGGACTGTGTGCGGAGGCAGAACTGCAAAAAAGAAAGCTTTAAGCGTACAGGAGAAGGTGTAGAGGAGGGTCTGTTCTGACTTGGACTGTGATGCATCAAGCTGTTTTTTTGAAAAAAAAAGAAAAAAGAAAAGCCTTTATCACCGAACACAGCCAAAGTACTCCATCACTCTCTCTCTCTCTCTCTCTTCCTCTCTGTGTTATTGTCATCAATGCATAGGACACACAACCCCACCTGCACTCCTCTCTTCAATTAGTCCTCTCTATCTCTTTCTTTCTATCTGCAAGAAGAACAGAAGATAAGGGAAAAACTGAGAGGTGTAGAAGTCAAGCCAGTGGTAATAAACTAACAAAGGCAGTGAAAGGGAATAGAAGCGGAGCTCTTTTTCTTTTTTTCTTTTTCTTTTTAATTGGAGATAAGGCATGAAAGTAGTGCTATGGAGGCGGAGGAGATTCAGAGACAACCTTGTAAGTTCTCTAGAGTTGGCAATGGAAGAAATGACACCAGCAGAATAGCTCAAAACGGGTATGGTGACCACCAATATCCTGATGAAGAAGAAGATGGTGGGCTCAAGAGGTCTAATCCTAACAACGGTGGTGGTGCTGGTGGGACCATCAATCGTCTTCGTGAGTGGCACCATTCTTCACGCATAATTAGGGTTTCTAGAGCATCTGGTGGAAAAGATCGGCATAGCAAGGTATGGACCTCACAGGGGTTAAGGGACCGGAGAGTACGTTTATCTGTGACCACAGCCATTCAATTCTATGATCTCCAAGATCGGTTGGGTTATGATCAACCAAGTAAAGCTGTAGAATGGCTGATTAAAGCAGCTCAGGATGCAATCAATGAGCTCCCTCCACTCAATCATTCGTTTCCTGACACTCCAAAGCAGTTAAGCGATGAGAAAAGAACAAGTGATGGTACCGAGCAAGGGTTTGATTCAGCTGATGTTGAGCTTAATGACCCAAATTTTAGCCAGAACCAGCATCTCTCTCTATCTAAATCTGCTTGCAGTAGCACTTCTGAGACGAGCAAAGGTTCAGGGTTGTCGCTCGCTCGATCTGGTATTCGTGATAGTCGTGTCAAGGCTCGTGAGAGAGCCAGAGAGAGAACAGCCAAGGAGAAAGAGAATGATTCACGTATTGCACATCACCACAACATAAACCCCATCTCTCAAAACTCCACATTTACTGAGCTTTTAACTGGGGGGATTGGTAGTGTTAGCAATAACAACAGCAACAACAGCAGCAGCAGCAACAACAACAATGCTGCTAGTCCTTCTGAGGCAAATTTGTTCCAAAAAGCAGCTGCTGCAAGGCAGTGGCTTTCGACCACCCCCATGGACTACATCAGCACAGGGCTTTTAGGGCCCTCCTCGTCACGGACAGCTCATCATTCATCGGGGTTTCCAGGGCAAATCCAGTTAGGGAACTCAATCCCACAACCAATGACAATGTCGGTCCCGCCATTCAATGTATCAGGAGAGAATCACCAAGAGCAATTGCAACATTTTCCCTTCATTTCAGATCATTTGATCCCAGTGGCGGCCACAACACAAACAGTTGGGGATTATAATCTGAATTTTACAATATCTTCAAGCCTTGCTGCTGGTTTCAACAGGGGGACCCTTCAGTCCAATTCATCGTCACCTTCTCTTTTCTCTCACCTCCAGAGGTTTTCTACTTCTTCTTCCATAGACGGATCCACCACAAATGTACCTTTCCTTATTGGTGCGCCACCACAAGCTATGGAGAATCACCACCACCATCAGTTCCCACATGGGTTGCAGCTCTGTTATGGCGATGGAACCAGGCATTCTGACCAGAAAGGCAAAGGGAAGAACTGATTAATGCCCGGAGGCACCTGTGTTTCTTGCGCCATCTCCTTTCAGGTAACATAAGAGCAGCCAATCTTTCAAAACTAGTTCGCTCACAGTAATTTTACTTTTTCCCTTGATGCGTTAGATTTTATTCATATAGGTTCTCTATTCTCTTACAGTAATTTGCCTCTTTCTAAGCAATGGTTTTCTTTCTTTTTGCTGATTCTGGGGTTTATGCGGATTGCATAAAACCACTCCCCACTAAAGATGAGTATAGTTATAATAATATATAGCTTGCCTTCTTGGTAATCATAAATTAAGTTAGCCATTGGTTGAATTGTTCTATGAGTGTCACTGTTAAGTATTTATTTATTGTCTTCATTTGATTCCTGCATGGATTGCTAAGAATAGGGTATCGGCTGGTTGTCTCCTTGTTTGTTCTCTTGCTGGTTCCCTTCTTCCTAGCATCGTGTAGCGGCAGGCCAGGTGTTAGAGTATCTGTTTCTAGAGCCAGGTGTTGGCATTTCCTGGAACAAGCGTCCACCTTTTCTCTTTAGGTTTGGAGGGTGAAACCTTAGCTTTAGAATCCCAGTTTTGTTTTCTTGCCTTCAAAACTGCATGCCATGGATCGGCGCTCAGGTTTTAGCTTCAGAGCAACTTGATGGTATAACCTCCTTTAAAAGACAGAAAATAGGTGAGTAAAGAAATATATATTAGGGGAAAATACCATCTTTTACTTTACCCTGTGAGGAGGGTTTTCATTTGACTATTCAATACAGACATGTATAAACTGTACTGAAATACATAGCTACACTCTTATAGTACTTTAATTAATTTATTAAAAACTGGGATATATAATCAATAGATAATGCTACTATAAACATGAATGTTACAGGATCAAAAAAAAAAAAAAAAACAAATTGCCCCTAATCTAGAGCTACAAATCTGTATTGCCATAAAAATATTCACATCATTATTTGTAAGGGTAGACGATGCAAGATGTGCTAGATCACTTAAAAATTGCTTTGTTGAAATTGATTTATTTATACTTTAATCTATAAGTTACTGTTTCACATTCATTTAAGTTTCATGTGCTCTAAGCAAAAGTAGAAAATTTAACCTTTGATTACTGATATAGTGATTTTGACTCCAGGTTCATTGAGCTTACAAAATCTGAAAGAAAGTGGTTTAAAACACGTTTACCTTAATTATTGTTCCCATTTTTAACCGTCTCAAGCAAAATTTTGAATATAATTAGAAAACATGCGTAGGTAATATTGAATGCATGCACTTGTAATTATTATCAGCAGTGCAATATCTTCGGCATTCCTAATAAAGCAATTGCCATCATGGGCAAGCCTTAGTTGGCTGGCTTCACAAAGAGCTCTTATTTCCATCACATTCTGAGACAGACTTTGCATTTGACTCCTCACTATTTAGAGTGTTGATGTCAAAAGTAATTTTTAAAAAATAAAAAAATTATTTTGATGTATTTTCAATCAAAAAATACTTTGAAAAGCAACCGCTACCACAATACAAACACACCCTTAATATACAAAACTAACTGCTAATCAAATGCTAAAATCTTTTGCACATCTAAAGATATGCTATGAAATCTAAAATCATAGAAATGAAAAGGAAAAATGTAAGTCCACAGTTTTTTGCACATCCATGAACCATTTTAACAGTTTCACTCAACTTAAATATCTGTTACTCAGGATGATTTGATCATTAAATAGATAGGAATGTGCGATACAATACTGGTCTATATGTTAATGTTTCTTAGTTGGTAGGATGCAAAAAAAATTAGCATTTGGTTAGCTGCTAGTTTTCTATAGTAAGGGTGTTTGAGAGTGTAGTAACGCTTGTTTTTTTAAAATGCTTTTCGCTTAGAAATTTATCAAAATAATTTTTTTTTTATTTTTAAAAAATTATTTTTGATATCAACATATTAAAACGATGCAAAAAACATATTGAAAAATAATTTTAAGTAAAATAAAAAAAATTCCCAAAGGTATCTACTTCCATGTCCCAAAGGTATTTGTGGTTGTGGTTTAAAAAACAATGTGGCTAGGTGTGGTTAGTTGGATTTAGATGTGTTTGGTAAAAATTATGGTTGAGGTTTATGTGCAGCAAAAAACAAACATGTATAAAATGTTTGGTTGTGGTTGCTTTTCAAAAGTGCTTTTTACTTGGAAATATATCAAAATAAATTTTTTTATTTTTTTAAAATTATTTTTGATATCAGGGCATCAAAATGATATGAAAATACAAAAAAAATTATTTTGAAGTAAAGAAAAAAATAAAAAAATTTAAATTTAAAAAAAAATGCTTTTGAAACATAAACAAACAGATTTTTATGAAACTCAGCTATGTAAAAACTGCTTCATAAAAACTGCATTTCAAACTTAATTTTTTAGTGGGCCTCACAGTATAAAACGCAGCTTGGTGTATTAGCAAACACCTAATAGTGTTTTATACACTGTAAACGCAAAAGCTAAACCTAAACAAATGGACCCAATGTGTCAAGCTCAACATTCTTTTATTGTCAGTAACATCCATGCTTGTGTTGATAGTAACTATTTGCTTCAGGTTGCCAAATGGATGTCAACAGGTCCATAAATTCTATTATATTAATAAAATAGAATGGTAAATGCCATTGCTGTTGTTTTATTTTTTCCTTGATAAACAAAGATAATGTATCAATGTTTTCCTATTTTTCTTGCATAACTAGTATTGAACATAGAAGACTAAAAGTTGATTTCCATAAAGCTCATCATGAATTTATCTTAGTGTTCTTCCTCTAAGTTGGACAGTAGGGATGGTAGGATTCTTCCTCTAAGTTGGACAGTAGGGATGGTAGGACTGTTAGCTGGCACAACATGGGATGCATTTACCATGTCAGTGTCCTCTCTTGATTTGCTTTTTTTTTTTTTTTTTTTTTAATTCTAATCATTTGCTTCAATGCTTTTTTCTGAAATTTTGAATATGCATTTAGTGTTTGAGAGTGTGATAGTGATTGTTTTTCAAAGTTTTTTTCACTGGGAAATGTGTTAAAATAATATTTTTATTTGTTTTTTAAAATTATTTTAACATAAGCACATCAAAATGATAAAAAACAAAAAAAATATAATTTTAAGCAAAATAAAATAATTAATTTTTAGGATACGTGATTTCAACCGTGTTTCCAAACGCACATTTATTCTTTTGATTTAACTATCTAGCAAAAATTTGCATGTTGCCATATCCTTAAACAAAATGAAAATAATCATGTTGGAATGAGCACATTACACACACACACACACACACACACATATTGTTGAAGTGAAACTAAATTTTTTTTAACTTGGCCTAAAATTACAAACTTTGCTTGAATCCCCACTTTGCTCAAGGGCGCAAGCTAGAACAACTTAGAGATCATAGGATGCTTACCCCTTGAGCTATTAACCTTTGAAGTCCACTAGCAATATAAGAGGATAGAAGCTCAAGACATAAATAATAGTGATTGAAAAATAATCTTTTACATACCTAAGCCTCATCGAAGCCATTTCAAGTTAAAAAAATAAGCTAGTCTCAAAATAAGAATAAAAATGTTTCATTACTTGCTCTCATTTTTGTGTATTTAGCATAATTAGAAAGGAAATCTTGAACAAGAAAAATTATTAAGTGAATTTAGTTGACCACCTGAGACTATTAACCAATCAACGATGAAAGAACATGATATATATTTTTAATTCATTTTGAATTTGATGATGGGGTTAAATAAGATGACATCTCCTTTCACAATTGGTTGGTTCATGATGTAAAAATGATGGGAGAGTTAAACGTAAAGAGTTAAGTTGTGTGCTTTTGATCAATGGAGGCTAGTAAAATTCTCATGCTGTTAATTTGTGATGGGAGAATATTAAACGAGGCTAGTAAATTTCCCCAAAAAATAATCTTTGGTATGTATGTGGATTTCTCAATTTACGTTCAAGATGCAGGACAACTTTGAATTTTCGTCTCTCAAAAGAATTTGTGGGGAGCTATAACTGGAAATTAAGGGTTTTAGGTAGGAATAAGGCTTTAGGCTTTGATGTGTATGGAATTAGAAATGATTAAGGATCCGTTTTAGGGGAATTGGGATTTGGGATTATTACAATATATAGTGATCCAAGATTACTAAATAGAAGAGAGGAATACTTAGAGGAAAGAGGAGAGGAAGAAAGGTCACCCAAGTCTTCAGCCTTTAAACGAATCTCATTATCCTAGACCTCACATCACATGGAACAGGTGATCCTTTTATATGCACTAAAATTCCTACTAGTCCCAAATTAAGAAAGAAATAGAAAATCAATAGGAAAAGGAACCCTCACACAACTAGATTAGGGTATTGGGCTTCCCAAAATCATGGGTTTTTACTGGTTTACAGTAGCCCCACATCCAATGAACAAAACTAGATTTGTGACTGTTGTTCAAAATCTCGCCTGTTTGAGTAAAACCTGGTCAAGTGCCTGTTTTCTCATTTACTATCTACTATTAATGAATGGGCATGTGCTCCGTCTATATAAGAAACGAATACCTCGGCTTAAGAAGCTTCATGTTCTAGTGTGTTGCATTAATGAACGTGAAGAAGTGATATCAGTAAATCATGCTTTTGTTCGGCTTTGATTTAGTGATGTTTGGTATGCAAATATGTATTCTTTCCAACTTTGGATGACATATCTATAGCTCACTTGTATTCGTGTTTTGGCCATCTGCACACATATGAATGATTTATTAATCGGTGTCTAAACTTTGTTCAAATTCTCCCATAAGAGTGGAATGATCTTCTGATGTGAGGATTGTGTATGGATTTATGATCTCAAGTCCAGCAACCATCTTTTAAACTTCAGAAGGCAGACTATTTTGTGTTTATGGAGAAAATTTTGCTTCACTGATGGCTTTTGCAATTGTTTTTCATCTTTTCCATTTTTTAGTGAATGGCATGCACATAAATTATCCGTGGTTCACTTTGGTACAGGAGAGTGAAGATGGGGAAATCGCAGCAAGTCATGAGCGACTCCGTTTCCTTCCTTGCATTGGATGATACCTTATTATTATGCTTCTGAAATTGTTGGTATTTCTGCTTTATCCATTTTGAAGTCTTTCAGCTTGCATTCACATGTGAGGATGCATTAATCTATGCGTGCAAAGCTTTGTGTGTTTTTGAAGAAATATAACAAACGATCCAAATTGATGTTATTCTTTTTTCCATGTCGACATTTGTTTTGAAATTGTCTATACCATTAGCTGAGCAAAATAAGCCTTGTATTGGAATCTGCCTCTCGAAGCTGATTCACTCAAGCTTCTCGGAAACCAACATTTATGTTTTTCTTTTGGTTGCGAAATTGTTTGGGGATAGGAACAGTTCCGGTCGGTGTCTCATTCCGGTCACCCCTGCAAGCATCCATTGTGCACAGAACTGTTGCTGGTGATATTTCTTGATGACCAGTCCATCAGGGTAAATTTGATGCTGCTTCAGTTTAATGAAGAAATCAAACATGATCTTGGATTGTTGGGATTTTTACCCTGCGCAAAGTAATGACCAAGAACATTGTGTCGCTTGAATTTGGTGTCTTGCCTCTGGCAAACGCTTAGCAATAGCACTTTAAGATGGAAAAGTACTAGGCACCAACTGGTTCCAGGCTTCATTGTTGCTACTTGACAGTCGTTGGGCGTGCATTTTAAGTCCTTTAGGTGCCTCTGGCTCCGCTTGCCGCCGTCGATCTTGTGGCGTTGAACATTTCAAATGCCACCCAAAGCATCTAACAGTTGGCCAGTTGGACAACAATGATAGAAACAGCTGTGGTTATTATAAATCGTGTGTCCCATCTGGCATTTATTTATTTGCTTATTGCCGAACCTAGAAGAAGTCGGAGATAGAATTCTGTTCTTGTGGCGTAGGGCCAGAACTGCTGCTTTGGAGAAGCAATTTTTTCCGTCGAGAGTTTCTTGATTTAGAAAAAGGCGACTGCTGATTGATTTGTCGCATGTTGGATTTCACAAGTTTTGAAGTAGCCCAAGAATCCAACATTTATTCGCGTAATGCTAAAAAGCTTAGACAGGGATGGCTAACATTACAATATATATAATTAAAATTAAAATTTTGACATATCATGTGTCACAATTTAGAAAATAATCGTGTCCCCTAGCCCTTAAAGATGTTTCATTATTCACATCACAAGAAACCCTTGTTTGTTCTAGTGTTGTAGGCAATGCTCTTCATTTGTAAGGGCTTTTATCATATCTAAGGTATGGGGTTAATGTTTGTGGGGGTGCCCGTATTCTTGATTTTGTGTTATTTCCAATTCAAATTGTACGAGTAAATCGCAAAGAGAAAAACTAAATCTAATTGAGGCTATATTGCCACATAGAAGATAAAATTCGGGCGAGAATTGGCCCCACTGTAAAAGTGATACCATCATACACACACACACTTAAAAAATGAATAAGAATCCACAAAAGGCCTTTTTTTATAAAAAAAAATTAATTCAATTTTATTCATTTTGTTTATTTATGTCACTTTTATTTAATTTTGTGTGTCAAATTAAGTTAGAAAAAATCATTAGAAAAATGAAAACACAAAAAATAAAAAATAAAATGTTTTGAGATAAAAACAAAAATAAATAAATGGGGGAGCTAAGT
Source organism: Populus tomentosa (assembly GCA_018804465.1). Taxonomy (NCBI): domain Eukaryota; kingdom Viridiplantae; phylum Streptophyta; class Magnoliopsida; order Malpighiales; family Salicaceae; genus Populus; species Populus tomentosa. The sequence goes on from CM031975.1 coordinate 5,300,726, forward strand.
AGGTAAAATAATTGAGTTTAACAAGTCAAGGATTGAGATAGAGAAGTTCTTTAAAAAATCCAAGAATGATTTGGTTTGCAATCAAGGACTCAATTGAAAAGTAAATAAAAAAAATACTTTAATTTGGATTTAATTCAAAGAATTGAAGGATCAAGGACTAAACTAGAGAAGAATAAAAAAAAAATTAAGGCTTTGAATTAATTCAATCAGGGTTGAAATTGAAGAGAAAAAGTGAGAATTAGGGCAAAATTGATCAAAATTGTATAATTTTAGAAACCACATACTAAATTGAAAAAAGCAATCACATTAGAGGATTCAATTAATTTCACTTAGGGATGAAATTGAAAGGAAGATAAAAATTAAAACCCTAATTGAATAGAAATTGAAAATTCAAAAGACCAAGGAGTATATTGAAAAATCAGCGAAATTCAAGGATTTAATTATAAATTTCCAAACGGTGCCGTTTTGCATCTTCTGAGTGCCATGTTGAAAAAATGTAGATTTTCAGCCTTTACATGCCATCTTTGGCATCAATATTTCGCTTTGCCTGATCCCTGATCAAGTCAAGATCACGTGATAATTGTCCTTCTAAATACCAGCTATGATTATAACGTAAAAAATCGCATTTTAATGCCATGATTGACCCCCCAAAATCGCAGCAAAGTATCTATCAGTCAGTAACAAGTAAATGTCAGAATATTCTACGTTTTTGGGACCAGATTCGTGGAGATTTCAAGCCTCGTTTCTTGCCTAAATGTTATCGGATATTGTAGCTACGTTATATAATATATTAAAAGAAATCAGTGTCCCTATAATGGTTATCTAGATATAAATTTTTTTTAATTAAAGCCGACAAATCTGTCTTTGCCACAAAAAGTTGTAAAAGCAATGTAGATGTTAAATTATCTTTTCACTAGGATATATTTGATATTAAAAAAATAGTTAGGAAAAAAATAATTAGTTCTAGTTTTGGTGGGGTTACAAGCCCTGGGATACAAACAATTGACGCTATGGCTAGCTTGCCTTGGATGTAAACCAGACCCGTGTCACACGTGGGGACACCTGGTGCTTAGACTGCCCTACTTGTGCACTGGGTCAGACCCACGCGCCATGTGGGGACACCTGACATTGTGTCTACCTTGCCTGTGTGCTGGGTCAGACCTGCGCGCATGACTGCAAACCTTGGCAAGGCCCAAGGCTCATGGGTCCAGCATCAGAACCCAGTCCTCTTGGGTCCTGCGTCTGAACCCAATACTTTTGGGTCCTGCAACAGGACCCAGTGCTCTTGGGTCTGGTGTTAGGACCTAAGGCTATTGGGTCTTTGATTTCTAAATATAATTATAGTTGAAAGTATTAATATCAAACATATTATAATTTGTGTTCAAAATATTATTAGTTCAATTATAATCAAAATAATAATATTTATATCCCAAATAATAGTATTGTTGATATTAATACTTTGAATTATAATAAAAATCATAATATTTAGAGCACAAATAATATATTTTTTAATATTAATACTTTCAATTATAATAAAAATATTTGGACCGCAAATAATAATATTTATACCACAAATAATACTAATTTTAATATTAATACTTTCAATGATAATAAAAATAATAATCTTTGTACCATAAATAATAATATTTTTTATATTAATACTTTGAACTATAATAGAAATATTAATATTTATATCATAAATAATAGTATTTTTAATATTAATACCTTCAATTATAATAAAAATAATATTATTTATGGCACAAATAATAATAATAATAATAATAATAATAATTTTTAATTTCATCTTTCAAATCAACTATAAGGTTTTTCTTGGGTTGTTATTATACATAAAGTTAAATCATATAGGAAAAATCATGTTCATCAAGACTCATTGCATTGTGGATTGGAATAATGCTAAAAATAGGCACTGTTCAACAAGACTCACTATACTGTGGATTGTATATTTTGTGGGGGTATGGTGTGCTGCAGCCCTAGGCACAGACACCTTGCGCAAGGGCAGTCATACCTTGCCACAAAGAGTTCTAAGGCTGCAGGGGGGATGGGTTGCGCCCCAGGCTGCAGCCACCAGGAGTTTGGGTTGTCATGCCTCGACGTTGGGACCAAACCCACGAGCCTGGCTGCCCATCAAGGCCAGCAGATCTACTGACCTGCGCGCTGGATCTGGACATGGACTCCCTTCTATTGCGTTAGACATCCTGACCCAAATCTCTTGGGTCTGACTATGGACCCAGCCCCCAACCCCTTCGAGTTTGGACACGGACCCAGCCCCCGACCTCCTTAGGTTTGGACGCAGACCCAACCCCTTTGGATGTAGACTTGGATTCAAACCCCAATCCTCTTGGTTCTCGCCAAGGACGCCACCCTTTTTGGGCCTGGACACCGGCCCAACCCCTAACCCCTCTTGGGTAAGGACATGAACGGACTAACCCCTTTGGGTCTAGACACGAACCCACACCCTAACCTATTAGGGTCCAAACACGGACCTAAACCCCCACCACCTTGGTTTCGGGGTTCGAACACAAATCCAGCACCCAACCCGCTTGGGTTCGGACCCAGTTCGCTTGGGTCCTGCACCAGGATCCAATGGTAATGGGTCCTACTTTAAGACCCAACTCTAATGGGTCTTGTCTTAGGACCTAATTCTCTTGGGTCCTGTGTCAGGATCGATGGGTCTTGCGATAGGACCCAATATTCTTGGATCCAGCGGTAGGACTCAATTGTCTTAGGTTCGGCGTCACGACCCAGGCTTAATAGGTTTTGCTTGTGGACCCAATTCTATTTGGTCTTTCATTAAGACCTAAGGTTTTTAGGTCTTAGGTTTCTAAATATAATTATTAATATTAATATTTTTATTATAATTGAAAGTATTAATATTAAAAATAGTATCATTTGTGTTATAAATATTATTATTTTTGTTATAATTAATAGTATTAATATTAAAATATTTTAATAAAAATATTATTATTTGTATTATTAATATTATTAGTTTTATTATAATTAACATTATTAATAAAATAATTAATAAATTTGAAAAAAATATTATTTTTCATTATAAATTTTTATGGTATTTTCTATAAAAATAAAAAATAAGCCTCTAGCATAGCGTGAACACCTAACTAGTTATCACCTATAAATGAAAGAGACACAATAGAGATATACAGAGGAATAACACTGGAAAAAAAAAAAATCACTGCCACAACCTTCAATTCATCATCCACTCCACTACCCTTCATCTCCTCTCAAAGCCTCCCAACAAAACCTGTTTTTCTCCCTAGCAAAAAACAGCCTCCACACACAAAGAACAATGGGAGAAGAAACACGCCAGTAACACCATTGTCCCCTTCAAGAACACAAAATTGGTCCAGGCCTTCTCTTCCTTTCTCCTAAAATTTCAATGGCAGCCACAATCTTCACCAAATATGGCAGCCAAACCAACAAGTCAAATATCACATGCAAGACACCTGGTGTTTGGGCTGCCTTGCTTGTGCGCAGGGTCTAATCCGCGTCCCACGTGTGGACACCTGACGTTGTGTCTGCCTTGTCTGTGCGCTGGGTCAAACCTGCACGCATGGCTGAAGACCGTGGCGAGGCTCAAGGCTTATGGTTCATGGATTTAGCATTAGAACCCAGTTTTCTTTGGTCCTGCGTCTGAACCCATTACTTTTGGGTCCTGCAACTGGACCCAGTACTCTTGGATTTGGTGTCATGATCTAAGGTTACTGGGTCTTAGATTTCAAAATGAAAGTAAATACAATATAAGTATTAGTGATTATACTTGATGAGATAAAAAAAATATATTTGAAGAGTTAGAGGATATAACATATTTTTGTTTCAATCTCATATTGTAGTTGACATAAAAAAGTTACTAAATTTTATATGCTCCAATATTTATTTTTTTTAGAGTGGATATATTAAAAAATACTCAAGTTTCTCTTGCAATCTGAAAAACTAAAAATTTGACTTAAAACTTGTATAACCAACTGTTATACATTTAGAGCACAACTTTCATATGTCATCCACCATTTATTTATATATAAAATTAATAAGTGAGATGATGTCAAAGATAATATTTTAAAATTATTTTGAATATAAAAATAATAATATATCTATAGACAAAAGGGTGTGATAATTTATCGTGAAACTTGACCAAAATCATGTTCATCATATCTCTTGTAAGTTCGCTTTATAATATTGGATTTCCATATGCATATTTCTCCATTTCCAAACGCATATTCCGCCATAACTTGCAATGGATTATTTAATGTTGCTGGTGCTTTTACTCTTTCCCATTTTAGCATCCTTCAGTGGTAACATCTGCCTTTTAAACTAGTAACTGCTTAATTTACAGGCACAACAAAACCAAATAAAACATGTATAATTGGCTAGTAGACGGGTTGATTTGCATCTCCATCATATCGTTTTACTGATCCTCCATGAATTTTTGTGGCATGAAAGTGAGCAACGACACTCAAAATGTTTCTAAAAAGACATGTGGGAGCGTGGGAGAGACATCATTAAAAAATAAATCGGAAATATGCATGACCTCATGTAGGTTTCCAACACTTCACACGGGCAGTGGTCCTGTTTCCTTGCTAAAAAGGTGCTTTAATTAAGAATTTCCACTACTTCACCTCCTCCAAATCACAGGCGCATAAAACAACATGTGGGGCATGTCTTTCCACATCGTGTTTCCCGTATAATTCCCCTCCTTCCAAGCATCTCCTCTCAATAATAATAATAATAATAATAATAATAATAGTAACAATAATTTGTCAGGCCACCTGTGACATCTCCAATCATGAAATGGATTGGTTTTGAGTCACAATTGGCTTTGCCGTGTAGAAATGGCACATTTGCAGGCCAGGGAGGGAGAAATTATTGCACAAGTCAAACCACAAATCTTGTAGCTTAAAAATATGTGAAGTCCAGGTTTCTTTCACGTGGATTGCTAAGGCTAAGATCTATCATGTGATTGATACACAGATGGAAGGCAGAGGCAGAGGCAGCTAATCACTTCATCAAAGGAAAATAAGTGGTGTCCGTTGTCAAACTTGCATACATGGTGGATAGGCGGTGCTGCAATTGTTATATATTATATATATTAAAAAATATATATATATATCCCTAAGAGGAAGGAGTATTGTATTGTGAATCAAGATTCCTTGTAATGTTGATTGCTGCATTGTAATAACGTGTTTGCTCTTCACAGTACAAGTAAAGGAAATGTAAATTGAGGGGTAAAATAGTTTTTTTTCACGGGTTGATTTGTCATCATTAAATTGACCATGGTTAAATTTATCTTTTTAATTTTTATAAAACGGTAAAAAACATTAAAAATTAGTTTGATATCCAAGGGCTTCTTGGTCTTTTTACTTTTTAAAAACAGTAAAATAACTAAATTATCCTAAAAAACAAAACAAAAACACTAAACTTATTGTAACGAGATTTTTTATCTTTTCATTATTTTTTTTTGTTTTTGGTTTTTCCATGTTGATTTAGATGGGATTTGGTAATTTATTAAATAAAAATATTATTAAAAATATTGCTAATGTTTTCGTGCGGGTTGTGCTTGTGGGCTTTAGACGACCCGTGCGACATCATTTAGTGGCCAAATGCTGGATTCTGGGACAATGTTGGAATCTCCTCAATGTCTTCTACACGCCTAGACAACGTGTGTGGTCAACGGACCTTTGGTTTGACATTGACAATATTTTCTTTTCCTTTTTTTCTCCTTTTTTCTCTTCATTTCCGCTTCAAACCCCTCAATTTTTCAAAGTAGCCCTTTAATATTTTTTCTTCTTTTGATTGCTATTTTTTTTTATTCTTTTCATGATTTTTTTTTAATTTCTTCCCTTATTCTTTTATTTCATTATATCAGATTCAGTCCTTATTGTTTTAATTGCTATATTTTTTATATCCTTTTCTTGATTTAGTTTATTTTTCAATTTCATCCCCTATTGTTTTATTTCATTTAATTTTTATACTAGATTCGTTCCTCGTTCATTTAATTGCTATTTGTTTTGTTTTTAATTTTGGATGGTTGGCAATTTTGCTTCGTGTTTTTTTTTTTGTTTGTCTTTTATATGATAATCTGGTCTCATGACCCAAGTCACAGATTTTAAAGATTAGTCCAGTTGGCTTTGATGTTTTTGAATTTTTGTTTTTCAATTCTATAATTCAATATTACATTATTGGGCTTTTAACTTTGTGACTTTTCTCGTTTTTCTTTTTATGGAGTTATTCCGATCTTATATCTTGAGTCGCGAGTTAGTCAAGTGAACCACGGTTGACTCAGTTTATTTTTTTTATTGTTTTTTGAAATTTATCCATTCATTATTTTATTTGCTTGAGAGTTGACCTTTATTTTTTAATTTAATTTTTTTTACGAGGTTATTCCACCTTCATAAGTAGGCTGCAAGTTTGGCATGTTAACTATAGTTAAGTTTTTTTTTTTTATCTCTTTTTATTTTTTTTAATTTGTCCTTCAACGTTTAATTTGCTAGTAATTAAAATTTGGATTTTTTTATTTTTTTCTTAATGAGATTATCCTGTTCTTATATAATTTTTACTTTATTATCAATAAGATCAATGAGATCTTTTAAGAGGGTATCTTTTTATAATATTGATAAGTATTCATTTCTTTTATTAGTCATTGCCATTTTCTTGTTTTTCTATTGTCCCTGACTTTTTTTAATATATAATCATATTATTAAATTAACCAAATTTATTGAACCTATTAGAATCAATGATCTTAGCCCTAGTTCTTCTTACTCTTTTAAAAATGTTATCATTGTCTAAGTATTTTTTTTTTATGATAAAAAAAAAAGCGACCCAGCCTGCGGTGTAGCGCAGTCCACCTATCTAATACATAACAAAAAAAGCGGGTCATTTCATTATAGCCTAACTCACTGTAACTCTCCTTATAATTTTATCATGGTTTGCACCGTTCAATTTGAACTGTGCAGCTCTTTTTTTTCATTTCAGTCTTCAAGCTATTAATCTTTGCAATTTCATTCTCAAATGTTACAATACCAAGTTTTTTTTTTTTTTCCATTTCATTCAGTTTATATTTTCTAGCATATGCTAAGTCTGTGATATTCGAAGATGAATTGGATTCTAATTTTATGAAATTAGAATTTAATTGTGGTTGAAAATATAAATTAAAAAAACGAGTATCATATTTAATGAACAACCAAAGAAAGCCCCATTTAGATTTTGGTGTGGAAAACTTCAAATCAACCCCTAAAATTTCAACTTTTCTATCATTTAGTTATTTTTATTTTGACAATTCATGTTTTAGTACCAAACTTTATTTTCATCATGTTTCGGTCCTTGTGTATTGAGAGAGGAGAGAACATGTCCATAGAAAATTTTAAAGAGGGAGAATGCTCGTCATCTTGAAATAAGTTTAATGGAAGTGGTGTTTCCTATAACCATGCAGCAGAAAATTGATTAGGATTTGTTAATTTGTTTTAATTCATTTAATTTTTTTTTAAGTGGTTAGGGGTGTTTAAGGTTTGGAAATGAGTTTATTGATGTCTTATAGGGTTTTTGAGGTGTTTTCAAACGAAAATGAATTAAAAATTAGTTTTTGAAGTCCAAAAACTTGAAACTCAATTTCAGCGATTAGAAAACAGTCCAGCAAGCTACAAGTCCCCTGCTTTACATAATAAATGAAAAAATAATAGTATGGATGATGTGTCGTTCATTATTAAAAAATGAAAAACATAATTAGCCAGACATACCTAAGCTTTTGGATGATATGTTAGGAACTTAGGCCTAATATCTCTCTCTCTCTCTACATTATTTTTTTTATTTAAATATTGATTAATATCCTCTCTTAGGCAAACAGACTGTCTCACGAATTTAACCTTAACCCAAAAGCAACCTTAACCATTTAATTATGATGCAGAATTAGCCCCAATGGGATTTTTATAAACAACCTAGGTGATTTCAACCATGTGCTTGCAAGACAAAAAATCTAATGCGATTTAGTTTGTATGTAGAAGAACAAAATCCACAACAGAAACATTACACTCTTTGTGTATAACCCAAATAACAATATTGTAAGTACCGACATGAATCCATACAATCCAAAGAATTTGCTCGATCGAGCTTCACAAAAGCAACGATCAATGAACAAAGAATCTAAAACCATCCACCAAAGGTAGCTAAAGGAAGCATTTTACACCGAAGACCTGCTCTTCATTTATTCTGTATATAAAATTCCATCTCAGAACAGTTTTAACAAAACATATTTTAAAAAAACTACTTCTGTAAAACTGCAACCAAAAGTATTTTTCTTAAAACTATTTTTTTAGTAAAAAACTAAACACATGACTCGCAAGACATCCAAGGTTCATCATAGTACTTGTGATGGAAGCGAAGCCGCTACACGGATTACTACACAGGTGCATGCCACAAGTTCAAGTCATTTTACAAGCAAAACAACTACATAAACGCAACCATTTACTCGGCATGCATCCATACAAGCCAAAGAATTTGCATTATCGAGCTTCAAAAAAGCAACGATCAATGAACAAAGAATTACAGAAAAACAACCAAAGCTAGCTAAATGGAGCATTTTACACCATCATTGCCTAAACCGACAGGACACACTATATCCCAACTTCTCTACCCTTCTCTAGCAATCATCACCACTTAAGTCTTGCAATACATCCAAGGTTTATCATAGTACTCGCAATGGTGGAAGCTCCATGGATTACTACACAGGTGCATGCCATAAGTTCAAGTTATTTACAAGCAAAACAACTTAATAAATGCTAACATTTACTCGGCTGCAAAAGAGAACATTTTAAGGTTAACCCAAAGCACATTGCTTAATGTATGAAAAAAGTGTAGCATAAACGCAGCATATTCATACCTACAATATTCACATACATAGATTCTAAATTAAAGTAAATCACTACAAACTCAAAGCACTTGCTACATTCATCTCGTTGCATGTGTGAACCTTACAAGCATATGCCTGAAATTAAAACAAGCAGCAGATGCATTTTATCTGTCAGTTCATGCACAAAAGGTTAAAAAGACTGCAGGGCATCATCAACGGAGGATGGGATCCCGGTGGCGCTCCAAAGAAAGATTCAGCTTCATGAGACACTGCATCTGGCTATGGCCAAAGCATAAAGCAAAATTGTTTTCTGATTCTTCACTCGAAATATCATTTACATCCCCTTTCCCTTAAACCATTGTGCTTCCCCTGCAAGGGCATTAAAAATGGTTTAGACCAAAAGTCATAAAGTATTTTGCTAATTTCTAGAGTAAATTCTGAATAACAAATGACAAAACACACATGCAGGATCAATTTATAAGCAGTGTGGAGAGTGAAAAACATCCCGGTGAAAAGCAAAGACATGTGTGTGCGCGTTATGATGCGCAAGCTTTCACCAGACACGCAATGAGAATCCTAACACAGCACCTTAATTCAATGGTCACAGTAGTGACAGGCTAGATCCCTGACTTGCATTGAAAAACAAATCTCCCTCTTTCCTACAATAGGGCAACCAGCATGCATCACAAAGATGAGAGAAGAAGGCACGCACATGGTCATGGCTAAGAAATTATGTATGCAACTAAGATAACATTAATATGCACCACAATAAGCAAATGTTTGTGAAGAATAAAAACTATCTGAGTTGTGGAACTAGGCATTAAAATAAATACAGGGAAACTAATACAGCAGTGACAATGAATATGCAGGGTGCCAATATTCACCTCAGGCCCTTTATTCTAATCAGAATGAGTTCATCTCCAAGCAGTAAGTCCTTCTCTTCACCAGCATCTTAGCTGCTGTACCATAAGGCTCCTCAAACGTGGTGGAGACCCATGAGACATCAGACACATCCTTCTTAGTAGCAGCCTGTTCACTAGGCCTAATAGCAACCAAAGTTGCACCTTTCAACACAACCCCATCAGGCAATTCCAAGTGAGGAGCATACCAAAGGCGCATATTAAGTGCAGGCACAAGAGTCCTCTTGGAAGCAGAAGAAGCCGATAACGGCTTGACCCTCAACTCTTCCAATTGCTCCCTATTCATACACAACACTCCCTGCCCATCAGCATCAGCCAAGACCAAACTATCAAGAGTCTTGTGCTCAGCAATAATTGGTTGAAGCAAATAATGCCTGGCAGATGCAGCAATTAAAGAGCTAATAGTCCACACAACTCTCAACTTCAATCCCCCATTGGTGTAAAATGACTCCGGTATGCTTCCATTATCATCATCATCGGCGGCAGCAGCATTTTCTTGTTGCATAGCACAAGAAATCTTATTATTGGTAATGACAGAAGCAGCACCAAGAATAACACAATTATCAAGGGTAGATCCGAAATCAGCCCTCCATTTTAAAAGAACCCCATCATCAATTCCCAATTCCCCGCTGGGTAACTCGATTCTTAGAAAGCGAATCTCATCAAAATTCTTAAGAACCTGAGTTGGAGAATGATGGGTGACACCAGCTTGATCCAGCTCCATATCATCATCGGTGGCGACAGAAAGGGAAGGCCCATTTCCATTTCGCGAATTGACCTTGGGTCCAAACATCTGACTCAGAGTTTGGAAGGGTTTAGAAATCCCACCGAAGACTAAACGAAAGATGGAGGAGAAGCCAGAAGAAGAAGAAGAAGAAGAAGAGTGTGACTTGATGGAGGAGGAAGAAGACGAGGTGTCGTCATCGGAGATGACACAGTCTACACGGACAACAACGTTGTCGACCTGAGGGACGAGAGAGTGGAAGCGGCGAGAAACAACACAGCAGCGACCGAGAGCTTTGACATCGCCGATTTTGTTGAAAACGAATAACAGAAGAGAGTCAGGAAGGCGGTCGAAATGGTCGATTTTTGAAGAAGAACAAAAACAACTAGCAGTTGCTTCTGCTTCTGGATGAATTTTGGAGGTCGGTGGATCTGCTCGAAGAGAGCTCATTTCTCTTTCTGATCCGAGGAAGAAAGAGAAAAGTTTTCCAAATTTCTATAGATAGAGATTAGATCTATCTAACAACAGGATGAAGAAGATAAAAGCATGGATTTAATTATGAAGAGATGAATGATAACAGGTACACCAACAACCAAAAATAATGGAACATAGGGAGGAGATAGATCCACGGTTTTGTCTTTAGAAAGAAAAAGAGAGAGCGAGAGAGAGAAGCACAAATAATATATATATATATATATATATATATATATATATATATATATATATATATATATGACATAAGATTAGATATGAACCGGCAAGTGGAATAAAAAAAGAAAGAGGCACTTATTATTTCATTTCTCAGTTACCCCGTCATCGAAGAGTCTTTGGAAGTATTATAATAATTATTTTTTAAAATATTTTTTTTATTTTAAAATATTTTAAAATAATATTTTTTAAAAAAAATTATTTTTTACATCAATACATCAAAATAATTTAAAAACATAAAAAACATATTAATTTAAAACAAAATAAAATTCAATTTTTTTTTTCTAAAACGTTTTTAAAATACAATTTCAAATACTACCTAATAATAATAATGAGAATGGTGTTTTGCATCCATAGGTTATCTTAAATTTTTTGCAACTCAGAAAAAAATATTGTAAAGATGGCTATGTTTTTTTTTTCAAAAAGAAATTTAATAAATAAGTTAAACCTTGATTAATTTGTTAATATATTAAAAAAAAATTGAGCAACAACAACAATTAAATTAAAAAAAATATTATCTCGGTTAAAACTAGATTAACACGAGAAACTCGTGACCTGACACATAAAATCGTGATAAAAAATCTAAGCCAACTTGATTCAATTTTTTAAACTCATGACTCGAAAGATTAATAAAAATCCAATTAATAAAATGTTGAGGGATAAAATTAGAAGAAAAAAATTTTAATAAAAAAATTAAAAACAAAGCAAATAGCAATTATAAGAATAAAAACCAAATCTAATATAAAATTAAATGAAATAAATATTGAAAGATGAAATTAAAAATATAATTTAATCAAGAGAACAATTTTTTAAAACTAAAATTAAAAGAATAAGGGTCAAATATGAAAGGTGAAAAAAATTAAAGAATGATTAAATTGAAAAAAAATTATAATTCTACGGATAATCTAAAATAAAACATATAGCAATAAAAAAAATAGGAACCACATCTAAAAAAAAATTCAAAAACTAAAAAAAAAATCAATATAAAATTCAATATATTTTTAGCATACTCGTCACCTAGAAATAGAGGCGATGTTTAAATTTTTCCCTTGGCATATCAATAATTTTACTGTTCAAATAACAACAAAAAAACTATTATACTCCCCTATCAAGGCCAATTATGTTATGCTTACAAGGGCAAAAAACTAAATAAATAGGTAATTTGAAGTTTTTTTTTAATGATGGATATCCACCAATACAATAAACCAATTTATATTCTCCCTAATATATGCATTTTAGGTGCATGATCCAGTTCTATGATTAAAGATTAAAAAAACAAATAGAAGAAGTTGTAACAAAAGCTTTGACGGTGTCCTGGCAATGCATGTAGATCAATGGTGGTGTCCCCTCTGATTCAAAAGTATGATTGTGAGGGCATCGAACATTTGTATGCTATTGCTTGATAACATTTATGATCATCATTCAATCATGATGATCATATATATATATATATATATATATTAACAATTTCATGAATATCCAGTAGCATAGATTTCTTCAAAGAACAATACCACACAATTGATAGGATTGGAAGACAACCTGTGTGCTTACTCGTTTTCATTCTAGGTTGATTATAATAGATTATTAATTAACATAAACTAACACATGCAAGGAAAGTGATGTATCTTTCCTTGTAAAATACTATAAATTGTTATAGTATCTCTCTCATTTGTTTTTCTTTTGTTTTTTTTATCACATGATTTTTATTTATTTATTTATTGTTATTATTTTTTTAAAATATTTTTTTGTTAATTTTTGTTCTTTTTATTTTATTTTTTTTATGAGGTTAGCGTGATTTGCTGGTTTATCATGATAATTTAAGTTGCTACAGTTTATAGGTTTGATGGGGTTTCTTTCTTCTTTTTCTTCTTCTTTTTAATTGAACTTGGTTTTTTTATAGTTTATTTTTTTTCTTATATAGTTAAAAAAGTAATTTTAAAGAAAAATTATTTTATTAAAATTTATAAAGTAACAAATATTAAAGGATGTAGGGAAATCATTGTTCACCTACACCCATTGCACTGTAGATTATATAGTAATCCACAATGTTTTGCTTTTTTTTTTTTTTGAATTTTTGTTATGATTTTTTTCAAATCTGTTTTTTTATTTTATTTTTTAAAATTGAGATTGTTGAGAATTTAGCTTCATACTTTATTTCTTTTTATTTTGCCTTTGTATTAGGTTAGCATAGTTTACGGATTTGCCAAGGTAACCCAGGTTGCCCTGGTTTACGAGTTTGATGGGTTGTCTCTCTCTCTCTTTTTTAATTGAACTTGACTTTTTTTATAATATATTTTTTTCTCATATAGTTAAAAAAATAGTTTTAGAAAAAAATCATGTTATTAAATTTTATAAAGTAACAAAAATTAAAGGGTGTTAGGAAATCATTGTTCACCCACACACATTGCATTATGAATGACAATAGTAATCCACAATATTTTGCTGTTTTTTTTTGTTATGATTTTTTTAATTTTTTTTTAATTTTATCTTTTAATATTAGGATGATTGAGAATTTGACTTCATCATTTGTTTCCTTTTATTTTACCTTTCTATAAGTTTAACTTGATTTGCGGGTTTGACAGGGTAATCCTAGTTTATGAGTTTGGTGGAGGTTTTTTTTTTAATTGAACTTGACTTTTTTACCATCTATTTTTTCTCATATAGTTAAAAAGAAAAATAGTTTCAGAGAAAAGTTATGTTATTACTTGGTTCACGGATCTAACAATTTTAACTTTTTTTAATTAGTTTTTTTTATTTCATCATTAGATACTGGGTTGATTGAAAATTTAGTTTTATAATTGATTTTGTTTTGCCTTTTATGAGGTTATTGCGATCTAAAAAAAATCCTGGTATTAAATTGGTGTTTGATTTCGTAATCGTCTATTTTTGTTATCATATAGTTAAATAAAAATAGTTAAAAAAACAAATTATAATTCCAATGGAGTCAATAACCCAATTCATAGGTTTGACGTATCAACCTAACTTACCCAATTCACAAGCTTGACAAGTTTACTCACAAATAAGATATGCTTTTTTTTTTTGTCTTTTAATTGTTTTTAATTTTTTTTTTTAATTTCATCATTTAATATTAGATTGGTAGGGAAATAGATTGCATTATAGATTTTTATTTGCTTTCTATTGGGATTATGTCAAATAAGTGCTATTTTTAGGTTAATGTTTAATTTTGTGAGCATCTATCTTTATCATATAACTAAATAAAAAAAATTTTAAAATTTTTTTAAACCCAATAGAGTCTATAATCCGGTCGCGAGATGATCAAGGTCGATCCAATCTTTTATTTTCTTAATAATTTTTTTTAAATGTTACCTTAAAGTTGTTTTAAAAATTAAGTCGTGTTTTTATCGATCATCAAGGTTGTATATCAACCGATGAAATTGATTGATTTAAGTTGAGCTAACTCCAACATGGTTTAATTAAAAAATTGAGTTAGGTAAAGAGCTGAGTTGGAAGATTTTAAAATTAACCTACTTGGTCAGGTTTAATAATAAATTTTAAAAAAATTATGCTTTTAATATTTTTTTTGTGTTTTAAAAAAAATTAGTCCTACTAGCAATGGACTGGGTGCCAGTATACTATTGTAACTATTTGGAAATCACCATTCCTCAATCCTCCGCCAAGTAACAAAGTATAACTTTATATTAGTAAACATATACAATGCGTGCTTTTCCCACATTTGAATCCTCAAGTGGCCCAATTTTGCATTGCACCTAGTGCAAAAGAATAAATCATGGAAGAAGGAAATTGAAGAAAAAGCTGGAGTGTGTGTGTGTGTATATATATTGGTCTCATGTAACATCCATTCGAAGCATTGAATTAAATGTTTCAACGTAATATGTCCAAAATCGAAAGGCACAAAGCATAAGAAGATTTTGCCTGGCCTCTAAGTTGTTATAAAATATGTTCGTTCATGAAAAAAGAAATATATAAAACCCCAAGAACAGAATAAAATGTTTAAAAGTTTTATTTATAAAAAGATTAAATTTGATTTCTTTTTTGTTTAAAATTAATTGTTTTTATGTTTTTAAATCGTTTTGATGCGCTGATGTTAAAATAATTTTTTAAAAAAATTATATATATTATTTTGATATATTTTTAAATAAAAAATATTTTAAACCGTAATCACTACTATACTTTCAAACATTTCCTAAAAACACTTGAATATGATAATTTATCTATCACCATGTCATAAATTGTTTGTTACCATAATTATCAATATATATGTTTAACACAATAACTTATCCATATAAATTGGTTTCCAAGTTCTGCATCAATACTATAACATGGTAGACTCATCATCACATGGTTCTTCCTTGAGATATGGACTTCATTCACTCATGTGATTTTTTTTAACTTTCTAATTAATCTCGGAAGGAAACTTTCTAATTCCTCGAAATAGGGGGGTTAATTCTCAATCACTTAATTGTGGTTACTTTTTTGGAGAAAAATAAAATGGCATTAAATCTTGACCATTAACTTATCTCTTAAGGTAAATTTCTATATTAGTTGTTGAATATTTTGGATTAATTGACTTTTAAGGCTAATCATAGTGAATAAGATTGATTAAGATATAGAATGCTAGACATGATATGCAATAACTTGAGATTTTGATTTGATGTTGGTGGGGTACGGCTGTTTCTAGGCTATAGTCACATTGAGATGCTAGTTAGGAACTCTATCCAAACAATTAAGAAAAAAAAAAAACAAGTAGGGATGATAAATTGACAATGGATACTTATGGATTCTTGTACAATTATAATAGTAGTCATATGTAAAAATTAGAGATGAGTAAAAAAATAAAAAAAAATGATTAAATTGAGAAAACAAAAATAATAACCGAAAAAATCGAACCGCAAAAAAATCTAATTAAACTGATTAGAATTTTAAAAAAACCGACCAGTTCGGTTCGATTTTGATTTTATAAGTCTGAAACTGGAAAAATAGACCAAAATCGAACCGAACCCAAACCCAAAAAAATAAAAAAAAACCGGGCCAAAACCAGAAAAAAAGGAGTCAAACCGGAAAATCTGAGTCAAATCGGTTTGAACTGGTTTTTTTCTAAAAAATCAAATTGAACCGAAACTGGTCAGTTTGAACCATTTTTAGTTCAGTTTTGGTTTTGTTTTTTTAAAAAATCAGTTTGATTATTTTTTTTTATAAAAACTAAATCGAGTTGAAAATGATTACCCCGGAAAAAAACCACTAATTATAACATATTTGTGACCCATTAGGAAAGAAGTTTTAGATAATTGTATTCAAACCATCTTCTTAGTGTATCTAATTGAATAATCAATATCTATTTATTTTTTATATTTTTTCTAAGAAAAAACATAGTTTAATAAATAACTTCAATAATCTTTTGACAATTAATAATTTGAAAAAAATTGGTTAATCATAAGGGGACCACAACAATATTAACACATAACCCATATCATTAACCATAATTAAATAAATTTTAAAACATTTAAAATACTTTTAAAAAATATCCATCTATAATATTATAATATAACAACCAAATAAAAATTATAACACAATTCTTAGAGAGAAAAAACAACAAGAAGAATTTTTATTTTTATTTTAGAAAAGAAATTGTTATTCTAAAATGAAAATAAAAGTCTCAATATCCTGTAAAAAAACATATATTAAAACCATAATTTAACATCAAGTCTTTATAATGGGTTCCACAATTGAAAAATAAAAAATTTCACCCCTCCATATCATCAATAATTCATTCCATAATCAAACATTCTATATAAACAACAAATTAATGGTCAATGCACATACCATACCAATAAATAATAACAGTAAAGAATTTATTTATACATGTATTTTCTTAGTTTAAGTTTCATACCTCCCTCCTCTTTATCGATATCATCATTTATGTGTTAGCTTTATAAGATTTGTAAAAAAAGTAGGTGACTTTTTATATATAATAATAGAATTATAGTTAACCAATACCTAACACACAAAAATATACTATTTATATGTTTTGGATAGGTTAGTTTGGAATTTGGTTTGGATTTAACTAAAATCATGACCAAAAATATTATTTTGGATTTTACTCATGCTTAAATTAAAATTATTTTTTTCTTGAAAAAATACCCATTCAAATTGGTTTAAATAGTTACTTATTGAATATAATACTATTTTCACCCCTAAAGGCAATAGTGCCTCCTACCCTATCCTAAAATAAAATTTTCTTGTTAAGTTCCATTTACTTTTTGGCTTGATTGTTCTTGTATGTTGTAACTTACACGATATTGAATGACAAAGCTAATTCTTTGCTTTGTCTATTTGAGGTGTAAAAGAATCAAATTTTTAAGATATCAGTTTTTTAATTAAACATCTAATTCGCCCCTTTTCAATTGCTTTTAAGTCTTTCAATTGGTTATGGAGAAAGCATTTCTTATTAAAAGTTCAGTAATTTAGGAGGAAAGATCATGACACTAGAGAGTTAATGCTTAACTATGACTCCTTTATTTAAAGCTAAGAATTATGTTTATTAGAAAGTTAGGATGTAAACTTTTCTTATGTCAATAAATATTGAATTATAGGATGTTGTTGAGAGTGGATATACTTTTTTTTTATTAAGATAAGTTTGGATGGAAAAATTTATCCAAAACCCATACATGAATGGGATGATAAACAAAAGAAAAGATATTGTTATAATGTTAAGGCTATGAATGCTTTCTTTTATTCACTTAATCATATGGAATTCACTTTGTAAAGATTGTAAAATAGCTTTTAAAATTTGGACACTTTTGGAAGTCACTCATAATGGAACAACTCAAGTTAACAATTCGAGATTGATTAGCCTTACTATAGAATATAAAGTTTTCCAAATAGATTCGATTGAAAGTAAAATACCAATTAGATTCATTACCTTTGTTAGTGAACTAGATAGTTTAGGTAAGAATATCATCAATGAGAAAATGGTTGGTAAAATCTTGAGGTCTTTATCTAGAGCTTGAGAATCTAAAGTTATGACAATAAAGGAGGCTAAAAATACACTTGACTTCGATAAGTTTATTGGATCGTTAATCGCTTATAAAGGAAAGATCAAAGACATTAAGGTTGAAGATAATGTTACTAAGAATATATCTTTAGTTTTAAAATCAGTAACTAATTATGAGGCAATAAATAGATATAATTGTGAAGAATAAGATGACGATGACATAGCTTAGATTGCTAAAAGATTCACAAAGTTTTTAAGAATAAAAAAGTATAGCAATGGAACGAATTTTAGAAGAGAAAAAGGTGAGAGATAATCAAATAATAAAGATGCTATTATATACTATGAATGTAAGAAATCAGGTCATATGAAGTATGATTGCCCTAATATTAAAAATAAAGCAAAGTTTGACAAACAAAAAAAATGGCAATGAAGACAACTATTTGGAATGACATGGATGATAACTCTACTTCTTTAAATATGATGACTTCAACTTGGAAGAATTCGTCAATCTATGTTTGATGGTTAATTTTGACATATCTAAAAAAGAAGTTTGCTTAATGGCATAGCTTTGTTAACATTGATGAGATAAATGAACTTGATCCTCAAATAACTTTTGATAAGTTGCAAAATACTTTTGAAAAATTGTATCATGATTACAAGAAATTGTATAAGAAAAAAATTTACTTCAAAATAAACTTGATATTATTTTAAAAGATCTTGATGTATTATAAAAAGAGAATGATGCCTTATTAACAATGAATATTGGTTTTAAAAGGCAACTAGATTCCTTAAAAGATGAATCTAATTCATCTATTTTCTATGAGAAATTAGTTGAAAATAACATCTTGAAAGCAAAAATTATTAATTTATATTCTACTTTAACTAAATTCAGGAAAGAAAAGGAGAACCTAAATTATTTTCAAGTTAATCAAAGAAATGTATTTGAGAGAAGTAATTTGGGATATAATCCAATGAAAAACCAAAAAAACTTCACTCAGAGTTGTTTGTTAAAGCATCAACATCTTCAAGCTTATATATTTTTTTATGGCTAAAATAGATTTTATGAAAAATATTGCATAGGACTGGAGAATAAACTTCTATTAACAATAAACTAAGGATTAACTATGAAGTATTTCTTGACTTGGAAGTCAAACTTGGTTTCTATTATATTTTAATGAATTTTCATTGTAAGATTATCAACTTTACATATTGAGATTAAATTTCTTTCAAATTGGATCTTAAACAAGCTATGTATGCCTTAACTTAAAGTCAAACTTAATTTTCACTTTTTTTTCTATATCTTAATTATAAGATAAGAGTAAAACATATTCACTTGAACATAGGAAAACATACTCATTTGTCAACAAGACTAGATCTTATTACTTGGTATCCACTATAATCAGATAATTCAACCATCTTTAAATTATCGAGCTTGCCTTGAATAATTGCTGGAAATAATATTTACAATAATACAAAAAATATATATATTTGTTTAACTTCTTTTATTTTAAGAAATCCACAACCTTCAAGGGCACAGATTACATAGAAAAAGTGCACCAATAAATTAGGGACAAATTAGACAGTTAGCATATAAAATAAAAAAAGACGAATGATAGCAAAAAGTTTTGGCAAAATAGCATATTTTTAAAAATCGAGGTTTTGAACCACAATATTAATTAAATGTTCGAGTCGAATAGAACTCATCACAAATTTAAAAACAAAATATAACCTAATTCTCTCCACAATAGAACATTATTGTTCCTTTGTTTTTTTTTTGGTTAAATAATTTATTTGTGTTTGTTTAGACATGGTTTAATCGGTCAACCAACTTGTTAAAATTCTATAAAATCATTCAAGTTTTATTGAATCAAATTTTTTTTTTTCAAATTAACTTTAAAACCAAGCAAGTCAGAATTCAAATGATAAATTTCCTGGATTAATTTTTCAAGTCATTTAGGTTTAATATGTATAGTCTTTTTTTGTAGAATAGCAGAGTTTGTATAGCATCTATACTTAAACATCATCGTTCATGATTAAAAAGTATCAATTTAAAGTTTTTTAAAACAAAAAATCATGTCTATAAAAATATAAAAAGTGCATCTAAGAAATATTTTCTTGAACTTTGCGGTCATACGTGTACGAGAGATATTGCTAAAAAAGCAACTACCACCTATGTAATATCGGGGCAACCCTGTTGTAAATAAATTGAATAAAATAATGAATCTTAATTATCAAACAACTCAATGTTGAAGGCGAAACTAATTAAAAAAAGCAACGTAAAAAAAGATTTTACTCAACCAGGTTAACCTGTTAACCTTGCAACTATGGATATAGAATTAGGATAACCTCATAAAAAAAAAAAGAAAAAGATCAATTCTTAATAAATCAAACATTAAAGGGTGGATTGAAAAAAATAAAACGAAGTCAACTTGCTTTTATATTCGAAATTTGGGACCCTAGTCATAAGCCTAAGACCAACATTATAGAAGGTAAACCCTAAAAAATACCAAAGTAAAAATCTTAATGACAAAATGTCAAGGAATTAAATTGGGGAAAAGGTAATCCAAAAAGGATCTAAAAAAAATAAAAAAAACAGGGATCAAATTTAACATATAATAAATCAAAATCAAATAATTAGATATGAAATTGAAAATTAAATTCAATTGAAAAAAGAAAAAAAAACAAAATAAATAAAAATTAAAAGAATGAGGATCAAATTGAACATAAAAAAAAATAAAAGGATACTTTTGTATTTTTTCAAGAAGAAAAGAGATAAAAAAGGAGGAAAAGAAAGAAGTCCATTAAAGCAACATCGTCTACCTCCGCTGCCACGCGTTCATCCAATATAAAAATCTTGGTGAACTGCACTCTAAATACTACCATGAAAAGTGGTATTTATGCATCAAAAAAGTCTATACATGTTATTCAAAGGGCGCAGGCTCCTCCTATTCTCTAGTGCCTAAATAGCATGCACCATTAACACTTTATATATATATATATATATATATATATATATAGATTTATTAAAAGATCAAATTAACCTTTACTCAACTTAATAAAAAAAAAAAAAGAGAAAGAGAGAGAAAAAAACCGAGAAAACCCTCGACAATAGTTATAGGATTTTTTAAGGATAATTTAGTTATTTTATTCTACTTTTTAAAATTAAAAATTAAAAAGTAACCCTGCATAATAGTTATTTAATTTTTTTTTAGAGTATTTTAATCATTACACTATGAAAATAAAATGTTAAAATACCAATTTGTCCACGTTCAATCTTATAATAACAAATATACCCTGTGAAAAAAAAAAGAGGTTATCCCCAAAACCAAGTTATTCGGTTTTGTTTGCTAATGATAAAATTATCAATTCAATGCACAAATCCACAGTCAACTGTGAGAAATACCTCAGTGATGTTTTGTTTTTTTTTTTTTTTGTAATGTCAGGGAGGTAATATTGAAGCTAAATCAATGTTGAGGCTTGCAAAACTCAACAGGTATTTATTTTTTTGAAGTTTAATAATAATATTAATAAAAAAATCCTAAAAAAACTAACTATTTTTTTTTTTGAACCATACTTAATTTAAAATTACTTTATTTTAAAAAAAATTATTTTCAATCGCTCCATCTTATATGCTTCTGTTTTTTTCCCCTTTCCCTATTACTTAAAAAAAAAGGAATATAAAATGTACTAAAAGGATTAATTAATTAGTTTGAGAAACAAAAATGAGTATTCAGTTCGAAAACTAATTTATATTTTACAATTTACTCTCTTTAACATCTTGCCGACCCGACCCGGCCCGGTTGAGCAAAGAAGCTCTTTCTTGAAGCCTAGGTCATATGAGACGGTATAAAAAAAAACCAAACCCAAGTACCCAAGTGAACCAGACAGTTAGAATCTCCAATCAATCAAGCTTGAAACAATGTCGGACAATTCTTGCATGGATTTACCTGCGAAAGGTGGATTCAGTTTCGATCTTTGCAAACGAAATGCTATGTTATCGCAGAAGGGTCTTAAGCTTCCTCCATTTAGGAAAACTGGAACTACCATTGTGGGTTTAGTTTTTCAGGTACCGCCCAATTGTTCTCTTACTTTTTTTTTTTTTTGTTTGTGTATAGATTATTCTTTCTGGGTTATCGTCTCTCTCTTATTTTTTCAGTCAAATTGATTGCTTGAGTTATAAAGTTTAGGAATTTTTCTCGAGTTAATTTGGAATTGACCAGTGTTTTGTTTTAAAGAAATTGTTTTAGGGGTAGTGATATTGTGTTTAGTTTCACAAATTGAGACTATCGATTTCGTTATTAATAGATTTTGGCAAATAATTTTACCTAATTGTGGAGGCTGATTGATTATTTGATTTTTTACTTCGTTGTAGTGGCAGTGTGTCTTTTTTTTTTTTTCCTCCAATGAATCCTTGGCTTTTATTAGAGTATAAAAGAAGATGCCCCTGGAATCTTCTTGTATAGAATACATGTACATTAGTGGATCTTTCACGGATTTTCAAATAAGTCCTCTCAGGTTTATCAATGTTCGCGTTGCCAGCAGCGGCTACTTCTTAACTTGTTCAAAAACCTTTTAAAGTATGCTACTTTGCAATCCTTTCAAAAGGGGTTGTAGTATAATGAAACAGAAATAGAAGTATGAAGGATAGTTCTGAAGTCTGCTGACCCTGTCACTGTTACTTGGATTTTGGGACTGCTGAGTTGGGTAATCCATGTTTTGGGAAAGACTTGAGATCTTTGTGTGGATGTTGAAACCTTAGCATTATATATACATTCAAATTTCTTGCACAATATCTATTCTTGTAAAATTGATTTATGTATATAATCTTTTTTTTTTTTGCTCTCACAATGTCTACCTAGGATGGTGTCATTCTTGGGGCAGATACAAGAGCAACAGAGGGACCCATAGTTTGTGATAAGAATTGTGAAAAAATTCACTACATGGCACCAAACATTTATTGCTGCGGAGCAGGAACTGCTGCTGATACAGAAGCAGTAACAGGTACTTTTAGGATCTTTTTCAGGTGTAGTGTAGTGCTGGCTCTTTGTAGAACTTTGTATTTGAATGCTGGATGCATTATCAGTTACAGATTTTGTCCTTTTTTAACATTACTAAAGCTAATGCAAAGCTATGGTGTTTGCATTTGCTTAGACATGGTCAGCTCACAGCTGCAATTACATCGTTACCATACTGGCCGAGAATCGAGGGTTGTTACAGCGCTCACTCTTCTTAAGAAGCATCTTTTCAAGTTGAGTTTTTCTTGTTTCAAACATGTGTGATTTTCTATGTATCTCTTTATAGTGAGTGTATATTCCTGACTGCTTAATGTTTTGTCTAGCTACCAAGGTCATGTCTCAGCTGCTTTGGTGCTTGGTGGGGTTGATTGCACTGGGCCTCATTTACACACTGTGAGTTTTTTTCTACTTAAGAGGCATTTGTATGGGAATTATTTTTTTGGCTTGTACACTTCTTTGATATCTTGCCAATAAAATGGCTTATTTTGCAGATATATCCCCATGGGTCAACTGACACTTTGCCATTTGCTACAATGGGTTCTGGTTCTCTCGCTGCAATGGCTGTTTTTGAATCAAAGTACAAAGAAGGCCTTAGTGTAAGATTTGCTATAGAGGGTTTAGAGGCGTGAAAAAATAACAATTTTAATACAGTTATACTCATTGTAACCATCCATAAATGCTATAGTTTGATGTATGAGTTCTGCTGCATAATATGTTTGTGATTGATAGCATGAGTTTGTTTAAGATTAAACATGCTGTAGAGAGGATAAAAATCGAGGAAGTAATCAATCCCCTATGTTCTGTTACATTCTTGCTTCCCATTGAGTCCTAAAAGTTATTATCCTTGCAGAGAGATGAAGGAATTAAGATTGTGAGTGAAGCTATATGCTCTGGCATATTCAATGACTTGGGAAGTGGAAGCAATGTTGATGTTTGTGTTATAACGAAGGTACGTTATTTGAACCAGTCCCCTCCTCTATTTGTCAAAAGATGTCTTGAGCTCATAGTGATGGAAGTTCTCCATTGAAATTTATGTTGGCCAGGGACACAAGGAATACCTAAGGAACCACATGTTACCGAATCCCCGTACCTATGTCAGTGAACAAGGGTATTCTTTTGCAAAGAAGACTGGTTAGTATTGTGCATCTTTTATAATACTACCTCATCATGCTTATAATAAAACCTGTGCTTATAGAGGAATAGCTGGTCTTTACCATTCTCTCTGGAAAGTTAAACTCAATTACCATAACTCATTTCCATTGCCTCTCTATCTTTTCTACTCTCAGAAAAGTTAAATTCAAGAGCCATAACTGACGCGGGACAACAAATAAAAAGAATTAAAGCAAGAAAAGAAAGAAGCTTTAGAGAAAGAAAGAAGCTAAAGAAGAGGAAGAGAGGGGATTGGAGATATGCAAAACTTGTAAATTTTCATTAATCATCAAAAGTCCCTTAACATTTAGAAAAGTAGGGTATTTATACTAAAACCCTAACTTGAATAAGCAATTGGGCTTATGGCCCATTAAATAAAATATCCAACAAATAAAGCCCAATTAATAAAACTCAACTGAAAGTCCATATAAATTAAACCCAAAAACATAAGTTAAAGCCCAATTTCTCAATGGTTTGGGCTATCCTCCATCGTCTATGATCATACGTGTGCGTAAATAGTGTTTCTGGTTCGGTGTCCCCATCAATTCTCCCGGGGTTGGAAGAACTCGACCCCGTCGAGTATAGGTTAAGGCAGCTCCGATAATGCTCTCAAAGATAAGGATCAAACTGTTGTGATGTCTCTCTGATAATCCAAGTATAGTATGAATCTGGTCGTCAAGTCCATATACTGGGATTTGCTGAAGTTCACCATCCCTGGTAAAAACAACTTGTGCATTCAAAGTAGCATTAATATGTTCCTTTTGTGCCAAAGATATGGATAATGAGGTAGGGGTATCAAAAGGAGCATCAGGGGTAGGCTGTATTTTATAAATACTGAGGTCTTTCATGTTCAAAGTAGAACTAATATCAAAGTTTAATGGCAATTTAATGACATAATTATTTGATGTAATCATTTGCAACACTTTGAATGGTCTAGCACCACTTACTTGCAATTTATGATCGGTTTCCAAAGGACACCGTTCAGGTCTAATCTGTATCATGAAATAATCTCCAACATTAAATGCATTATGATATTTAAGTAAATCAGCTCGAAATTTGTATTGTTCATTACTTGCTTGAATTTGTTTCATGATCTCAATATGCAAATTATGAACCCTACATGGTAACGACTCAGCTGACTTAGACATCCTATCATGAGGAGATATGGGAAGGTGTTCTATAGGCTTCTTAGGTTTGTAACTATGAACACTAAATGATTGAGGGTGTGGAATGAGACAAACATTATTTGAAACCTCTGTAGATATGGTATGGACACAATCAAGTAAACTAGGATTATCTTCATCTTCCTCATCACGTGCATGTGGTAAAGGGTCAAAAAGCTCAACATGTTGCTCTAAACTTATGATGTGCTGGACACCAAGCATATGGGGTGAGGAATCAGATAATTCCGGAGAACTAATATCATGAGACTCTTCTAAGACCATACTTATCTCTATAGGTGATTCCACTGAAGAGTTTCCTAAAACTTCCTCTACCATTAAAGCAGACATATCAGACTCTTTCTTAACCTCATTCTCAAGCTCATTGGGACTCATTGTGTTGGGTCCTTCTTCTTGCACATCCTCGCCATCTAGGTCACTAAAATCCTCAAGATTAGGCTCATACACTTCAACACTACAATATTTCTCTTTACCTATATCCTTATGTTTTTGGATGACTAAGGGTTTCGAGGTGCAATCTAAAGAGATATGACCAAAACCTAAACAATTAATACACTTAACCTTTGAACTCACCTTGGACACTTCATTGACAACTTGTTTGCCTCTATCTTTCTTACAAAGTTGGGCGCTACTAGGATTAGGTCTGTGGGGTGGAGCACCTAACAAAGAATCACTACTTCTGAATTGGGACCTAGTAGGGATACTATAAGAGTCTTGATGATTCTTCCGCTGATTCTTTGTGACCAACTTGTAATCTTTAACTAAGGTATAAGCTTGGTCAAGGGTAGATACACCTTGAAATACAACTTCTCTTCTAAGATCATCATTTAAGCCTCTACAAAATCTACGCAAAGTCATGGCTTCATTCTCTCTTATGGCACATCTAATCATGTAATCATTAAATTGCGTTATATACTCATTGATAAACTTATTCCCTTGTCTTAGATTATTCCATTGGTCTAAGAGTTTATTCCTATAAGACTGGGGTAGGTACTTTTCCTGAAGTTTTTGTTTCATTTTGATCCAATCAGTTATAGGAGGTTTACCTCTCATCTCTAAACAATCCTCAACATCTCTCCAATAAATTTTGGCTTTATCAATGAGTTTCATCTTAACAAATCTAACTCTCTTATTATCAGACAAATTATGCCACTCAAAGAATTGATCCATATCACGAATCCACATATCAAATATCCAAGGGTCATGACGACCGTCAAAAGTGGGGGCTTCTATTTTGTTAGGACTCAAGACTCGCTCATCAAAGTCATCGTGTTTAGAGTAACCTAAATGATGGTCATATTGGTGTCGCTCAAAGTGATCTTGTCCATAATGATTATTCTTGTGATATTTATTGGTCTTTGAGTGCCTTATTCGAAAACTCTCTTGGGGCTCAATTCTTCTAAACATGTTGATCACCTAAGTTTGCAATTCCTTTGAAATGATCATCAGAGTATCACTAAAGGTTGAGTCTACAGTAAGTGTAAACTTGAGCTTAGACACTAGATGATCGTGACACAAATGCATGCAATACTAACTTATAAATGGAATTGAGATCACAAATGATTCTTGCATGTAAAATCACAATACAAAAATAAAGCTAATTTTTTTTTTTTATCTTTTTTTTTTTTTTTTTTTAATGTGGAGATTAATCAAGAACAAATTACACTAATAAAATTGTAAGCATGTAATACTAGATTTTTTTTTTTAAGTGTAAATGATTAATCAAACACGATGTCACAAACGAGAACTTATAATTATCAAATAGAACAAGAGATTAGCTATCACTAATGAAAGAGGTTGATGAACATAATTAACAATAAAAATGCTAGGTGATATATTTTTATTTTTTTTTTTGGCACAAAAAGAAATATTAATGATAATTTCGAATACTAAGTGCAATACCAAAGAAGTAAAAATCAACAAACCAAAGAGTAGAGTAATTTACCGACCAAGATTCACATCGTCGAATTCGATAGCAGATGGACCTCAGATGACATGGCAATTGGGGTGACATGGCTGCTCATGCTGATGTGGCGGCTGATGTGGATTTAGAGGCTGACGTGGCTGCTGACACAATTGATGCCTCGGCGTGACGTGGCAGGTGACATGTCAATTATGTGGCGAGATGCTGTCTCTGAATGATGACGTGGCAAGTGACGTGGCGCTGACGTGGCAGGTTAATTAATTTGCCTTGCAAGCTGCTGTTTCCTTCTTCTCCGTCTCCTTGGGTGTTGTTGCTGGCGGCGCACGCGTGACTGCCGAAGGCGAGGACCACTGCAGTCTGTTGCAGATCGTGGTCGCCGCCGGTCGATTCTACTGCTCTGTCGGTCGCTAATGGCGGGGCGCGACGATGGTACTGTGGGCGGTCGCTGGCGCTGAAGTGGACAACACCGGCTGAGGCGCTGCCTTTGCTGCTGTAAATCCGAATCGATGCTGGCTGTGATGGGTGTTGTGGGTGGCGGCGTCTGGTGGTTTGTGGTGTCTGGTGTGGTTTGTGATTGTGATTTCTGCTGCTGAAACCGCAGGTCTGCTGGGGTTCTGTGGAGGCGCCGCTGAAGATGATTTGGTGTCTGTCGATGGCGTAGGGAGCGATCTTCTGTAGTAGAATCTGTCGTCGTGGGTCTTGGTGTGACCGGCGTTGATGCAAGCTGTAATCGGCGTTGAACAGTGACAATTTTTTTGGCAGCTGCGGAGGAGATGAACAGTAATTTTGAACAGTACCTATGAACAGTAAATTCGAACAATACCGATGAACAGTAATCGGCGTCCACACTTTCTTTGTAATCAGAACTTTTTTTTTTTTTTTTTTTCACGGCGAACAATGACCTTTTTTTTTTTTTTTCTCAGATTAATCTAGGGATAAACATAACACATAGATCAATTAATTGTAAGAACAATTAAAAGCCGTGCTCTGATACCAAATTTGACGCGGGACAACAAATAAAAAGAATTAAAGCAAGAAAAGAAAGAAGCTTTAGAGAAAGAAAGAAGCTAAAGAAGAGGAAGAGAGGGGATTGGAGATATGCAAAACTTGTAAATTTTCATTAATCATCAAAAGTCCCTTAACATTTAGAAAAGTAGGGTATTTATACTAAAACCCTAACTTGAATAAGCAATTGGGCTTATGGCCCATTAAATAAAATATCCAACAAATAAAGCCCAATTAATAAAACTCAACTGAAAGTCCATATAAATTAAACCCAAAAACATAAGTTAAAGCCCAATTTCTCAATGGTTTGGGCTATCCTCCATCGTCTATGATCATACGTGTGCGTAAATAGTGTTTCTGGTTCGGTGTCCCCATCAATAACTCATATTCATTGTCTCACATTCTTGTCTAGGCACAGTTTGTGTTCTTTTTTGGAGTTTATCAATTATGAATACCGTAATTTTTAGGTTTTGACTGCGTCGATTACATTTTTGTGTTCTCTTGCTTCCTTTGGATGCTTCTCTTTTATGAAACTGGTGTGCAAGGACTCACACACCATTTTTTGTTCTATATTAATGAAATGTTATTGATCCCCAATGCTTGGAGGGAGGGAAGAATCCTATTACACAAGACTTGCTCAATGTTGTTGCTATTTCTTGCTTTCCAAAAGAATTGAAGTAAAGTACCATAGTTTAGCATGTTTCTACGTATTAGTGGTTTGTTGTGCCTTCAGTACAGTGCATCAAAGCTGTGTGGCTGCTACCGAAGTAAATAAAATATCAACTATCTAATCCGTAGAATAGTGTTTTAGACTTGTCAATGTTGCCGTTTCAGCAAGAAGTGTAGTTGAGTCCTGTGATTACTCCTGTTTGTTTGTCTACTCTAGCATGATAATGTTGATTTTTTCAACATTGACAATTTGTGGGTTAATTTTGCTATTTGTCTGGTTACAGAGATTCTCATGACAAAGATTACTCCCTTGAAGGAGAAAGTGGAAGTGACTGAAGGAGGTGATGCAATGGAAGAGTAAACAATCATAGCAACCAAAAGCACACATTGTTGAGATCTTTCTGACTCTTGTATGGTCTTTGTGATCATTGGGATGGATCTACTCCATAATATCCAATTCTGAAACTTCAATGACTTAAAATTGAAATGTTTTGGGTTTGGCTTGATGCTAGTCCCACTTCATTTGTATTCAATTGTTCAGATGACTAGTCTTGAGGATTTTCTGTTCTGTACTCGTGTTTTTAAGTAATGCATTTTCTATTCTCGTTAGTGTGTATTTGATATTGTGGTAGCTTTTGCGGTTACTATTTAAAAAAGTAGGTTTAAGAAAAACTACAAGTTGTAGCTCTTTCATAATCAAGGTTTCAAAAATATTTTTAGTGGGATTTATGCAAGTTGATTTGTGTTAATTAACTAGATCTTGTAAAAATTATAAAGGATGTAAAACATGGTTTCAATCACTTTGCCGGTAGATCTTTAGTAGAGGCAAAGGGGGGCAATACGACCTCCATGGAGGGGCATGTATTGACGCAATGCAATGACTAGCAAATTTAATTGCTCTCCCTTTTTCTTTGTTTGTTAGGATTGGGGATCTTGTATCGCCCACATTCTTGAGGTTCCAAGGATAAAGAAGGGGATGCCATCCATACCTGACAATTTCTTTCTTTTAGAATAATTGTACTACATATTAAAATTCAAAGCTAATTTAAATCTTTTTTTTTAAAAAAAAAAAAAAAAGTTCAAAACTAAGTTTTGAGTAAACTTTTAAGGTATGCCATCTAAACTTAATATTGAATTTATTTTTTTCTGTTTACTGATTATATATTGAATTTCTTTTATTGAAATGATGTGAGTGTGTGTGTATTATTATATTTTTTTTTAACTTATTTAACTTTTAAATTTTCTTAGACTTAATAATTTCTTGAATAGCAAACACATGCATCCATGCACATGGGTAACATGAAAGATTAGAAAATTATAAATCATTGAATATAAATAGAATATATTATGTTAAGATATTATTAATATGCTGTTGTCCTGGTCAATCATTTAATATCTCAAAAACACTATAATAAGATTTAACCAAACATTATTTTTCTGCTTTAGATATTTGTAAGAATAATATAATAATCAATTACCAAACACTTTGTACTGGTATACTTAAAATTATTTTGGAGTTAGGAAAAATAAAAGTTAAATACATGTATGTATGTGTGTGTGTGTGTTGAATGAATTTGCTTTGGACCTTCTGGGAAATTATTTGAGTGTCTAAAAACTTAAATTGGTGTACAAAACCAGATCCTTCATGCATCTTTTTTCACCAACATGTTGAAATAAGATTTTGGAACAAACCAACCATCAACTGTATGATATATTTTCACTCAACAGCTGCATGATCTGCTTAGCATCATACATTGATTGTCTTCTCCAACTGCTTCTAATTTTTTATTTTTTTTTGGTGATTATGTTGTTTTAATCATTTTTCTAACTATTCATGTTGAATTAAATTATTGATCTATTTCTTAAACGCTTGACAATAATTAATGAAATGAGCCTCGGCTTCTTCATGATATTCATATTTAACATTTTTATTGTATCATTTAGAAAAATAAGGTTGGATGTTATATTAATCCAAATCAATTCTGGATAACTTGTCAAATTCTCTACTCATGTCATAAGACCTTGATAACCTTAGAGAAAGCAAATGGAAAAATTAATAAACGCAATTCTTAATTAATCTAATATTAAATGATACAATTAAAAATAAAATCTAACAAAGAAAATGAATCAAATTAACTCAAGTTAACTTGTTAAACATGAGTACTTAGACCGGGATAACCTTATAAAAAGCAAATTAAAATAAATTATGAAACTTAATTTTCAATCAAATCAATGTTAAAGGGTTAAGTTAAGAAAATCAATCAAAAAAAAGACACAAAATACCATTTGAGTCAACTGACTAAACTCGTAACCTGGATTATGAGACTATGATAACTTCATATAATACAAAGCAAAAAAACTATGAAGTCTAATTCTCAATCAAACTAATATCAAATGATAAAATTAAAAAAAAAATCAATTATAAAAATGACAAAAAAAAAAAATTGAGTCAATCGATCTAATCACCGACTCTAGTCATAAGACTTTCATAACCTCATAGAAATCAAATAGAAAAAATTATAAATTACAATTTCAAATCAACTTAATTTTGAAGGATTAAATTAAAAAACAAAATTAAATAAAAAAATATAAAAAATAACATGAGTCAACCAAGATTAACCAGTTAAACGTGGGTTAGAATACCAAGATAACTTTTTAGAAAGCAAATCAAGAAAAATTATAAAATCCAACTCTCAATCAACCTAATATTGAAGACAAAATTGAAAAAGAAATAATTAAGAAATTGACAAAAAAAATGACATGAGTTAATACAGCTAACCTGCAAAACTCGTGACCATTATGAGACCGAAATAACTTCATAGAAAGCAAATCAAAACAAATTATGAAGCCTTATACCTAGTAAACCTTATGTTAAAATATGAAATTAAAAAAATTAAGTTTAAAATTAAAAAATCATAATTATTTTTTATTTGCTTTTGTGTAGAGTTATGATGTTTCATGACCCGGCTCGCAAGTATTTTAGATTAGCCATGTTGACTCGGGTATTTTTTAAATCCTTTTTTTAATTGAATATTTTTTTTCTAATTTTATATTTCAATATTGGGTTGATTGAAAATTAAATTTTATAAGTTTTTTATTTGTTTTCTATGAAGTATTTTGATCTTTTGATCCTAGTTTGACAAGTTAACTCAGGTTGACTCAAGTATATTTTTTTTTTATTTTTTTTTTATTTTCAATTTAGTCCTTCAACATTGAACTAATTGGAAATTGGACTTTATAATTCTTTCTATTTGCTTTGTATGGGGTTATCACAGTTTTATGATCCAGGTCATGAGTTAAGTAGGTTGACTCAAGTATTTTTGTCCTTTTTCTAGTTGATTTTTTTTTTAATTTTATCCTTTTATATTGATTTATTGAGAATTAGCTTTCATAATTTATTTTGGTGTGCGTTCTTATAAGGCTATTCTTGTTTTATAACTCGATCCACAAGTTTGGTTGATTGAATCTAGTGATTTTTTATATTTTTTTAATTGATTTTTTAAATTTTATCCTTCAATATTATGTTATTTAAAAATTAAGTTTCATAAAAATTTGTTTATTATAATATTATCTCAATTCTATGATCTATGTTTAGCAAGTTAACAAAAATCAACAACTCATTTTTTAATTAAATTTTGTTTTAATTTCATTTTTGGTTAAAAATTTAGTTTAATAAAGGTTTGTTTTATTATTATTAAATTATTAGGGTCTCATAATCTAAATTACAAATTTAACAAGTTAAATCAAGTTGTTTCAAGTAAATCTAATATATTATTATTTTAATATTTTAAAAAATATATCTTTTTTTTAAATCAAATTATATTTTTATAAATTATTCATATTAATTTAAATTTAACAATTAACTAGGTCATCCTCGTATAATTAAAAACAATAAAAAAACATATTAACACCCCGAAATTTTTTTATGTTTAAAATTTAATCCACCCGCTGCATATCATGATCTAAGTTATCACCCGTTGCAGTGCTTCTTTTTTTTTTTTGTTTTTTTTTTTTTTGCATAACCATGTCCGTTTTCCCTCTACGTCTACCTCTGGTTCGCACTTCGGTATCTCTTACAAGCAAAATTATTCTCTTAAGAATTTTTTCTTCTTCAGCATGTGATTAACATGCTTGAGACCTGATTATCATACAAAGAAAAAGGAGAGGGCTGAAGACGAAGTAAATGGCAAAATAACAGCATACGACCCTCTTAAAATGTGAAAGAATTAGAATCTCTTTCTTGTCAGCCAATCAAAACCTTTCAACAACTCAACAACCAATCAAACGAGCACAAATCTAAATAACAAAAACTGCTTAATTTCTCCAAAATAACTGAACGTATCAGAGGTTAAATCAAGTTCAGATTAGTAGAATCGCAGCAGGCCCCTGTTAATCTCTCAAAATAACTCACAAAAGAAGTAGCCATGCCGGCATAATCAGCATTAGCAAAATTATTGAACATACAAAACAATGCACAAAAAGGGCCAACAGATCTAAGCCACCATGGTTGAATATTTGAAAGCTGCAACTGATATGGCCAGAAAGAAACTACGAGTATGAACATCACATGATTCGCATTCTTTTATCCAGCTTCAATTTCTACTATAGGGTCAACCAAGAAAAGGCCTAATCATCTTTTTGTTTGAAGTCATAGAGCTACCATTATAAATTCCACTATACTATATAAGACACTTCCTCCTGTCTTACAAACACAGACAAGGCTGGTTCTTTAAGATAGC
Organism: Populus tomentosa; assembly: GCA_018804465.1. Taxonomy (NCBI): domain Eukaryota; kingdom Viridiplantae; phylum Streptophyta; class Magnoliopsida; order Malpighiales; family Salicaceae; genus Populus; species Populus tomentosa. The sequence goes on from CM031975.1 coordinate 5,334,608, forward strand.
AACTGCTACCATAGTTTTCATACAATAGTTTGCAACAAATTATCAGTCCACTAAAATATATACAAAATTGTCTAAATGTTTGTCTTCAGGACAACTATATGAATGTACAAACTAAAACCATATCCAAATCTGCCTCACTCTGCTACCACATATGCATATCCATAATAGTGGTATCTACCACACACTCACCAGATTGATCACCCAAGACCATCTTTAAGGCTACCAATTTCAAAGCATGAAAAACAGGACAGGGCAAGCCAAAGAAATTTGCAAATGACTATCGACATGGACTTTCAAGAGAGAGAAGGCCACCGCTATCAACCATAAAAACACTGTCAAGTAAAATAGAAACAGTGCTTTTGAATTATTCGTTCAACTTCAACAAGTCTTTGACAAGTACCAAAACCTAGAAGGGCAATATAGACATGGAAAATTGTACTCCTCCTAGAGATTTTCAATGTAAAAGAACTAGAGTGAGATCACTTGATCATCAGTAGTCCATGGCAACAGCCGACCAATTATACGGGAAGAAAAAGGATCGGATAAAGAGTGGATTATTCAGATTAAAAAGGATAGCATGTTTATATTTATAACAATGTGTAAGAGAAACCATGATTTTGGATTACACTACGAAAGGGGAAGTGCTGCTTTATGAAGTCAAGTGATGAGGAACTGAAGCCTGAAGCCTGCAATTAGAGTGCCCAGGTTCAAGACCCCTCATTCTTAAACAAAAAAAAAAAAAAAAAAGATGTATCTAACCCAAGATGGAAAGTCTACCACTCTGAGAATTGAGCCCAACCTAGGATATTTTCAATTCAAAGAACTAGAATAAGAGCAACTGATTGTGAACTTTCTGACATAACTGAAAATATAGAGAAAAAAGGAGAAGGAAAAGGTTGGATTGGTCAGATTAAACCAAGAGCATTTTTATATTTTAAGATTGCGCAAACAGTTGCAATAAATATGGCTCATGTTTGCAGTGGAAATCTGTGGACAGAAGTAGCAGCACACTACTTCCGAGTTCCAACAATCTTAGTAGAGTTGGTATAGCGACTAGAGGATGTTTTAGGACATGGGAGCTATTTCTATGGTGAAACAAACATCACCATCTTAGTGAAGCTTGCATGTTGTGTCATACACAAGAAAAATAATGGACCAACCCACATCCCCAGTCAGAAGAATCACCATAAAAAGAAGTCACTGACTGCCCATAACCCAAGAAACTATCTCAATACAAGATACAGAAAAAGTGTGCTGCTGAAGAAAGCACAAACCAAGTTGTTCCAGAATAAATAGCTGATTGGTGAATATGGACCCTCACTGTTCAAACACATCAGTTTAGAAAGTACATTCATGTGATTTGTACCCAAGGAAACCTAAAAGCTGGAAAAATGATATTTGGAGTAAATTTTTCAGGGATTTTTTAAAACGAACCCTGAAAGATTTTGATATATTAAATTGCTAGAAATACAAGTTAAAACGGGAATAAAGCCCAGAAACTAAACGGTAAGCAGCAAATTGACAATTTAATCTCAATGAGCTCTTCATAGACAGAAAGAGGACATGAGATTCTGAAATGAAGAAAAGAGGATGAAGAAAGACTGGGCTCCACAAGCAAGAGTGAATGCCTATTATGATGCCATACTATCAATTCAAAACAGAGGAAATCGAGTAGAGATTCATCACAAATGCAACAACTTGCATCATCAGTAGAAAAGATCCCTCCTAAAAGAAGTAGAGAATGAGATTGCATGGCCAGAAAACAACACACATACATTATGAGTTTGGCAATATGGTTTACTGAAAGTAATTCTGGGGTGATCAGGAAATCAGAGTATAAAAACTGCTGGAAATAAGATGGACTTCCCACAGCTTAATGATAGGACCTGGTAAGACAAAACGAAAGGAAAGAACCTACAATGTTCTAAGATCTGCAGATGGAAGAATCAATCATGCAAACATCGACAGGAACCTATCACCAGGGATATTAAACCACTTGCATATCTTCCTGTTTGATCTTCATAGGCATGTTTATACGAAACAGGAAGATTCCAGCTATCGAAGCCTAGAAAACGAAGTCAACTAAAGATGAAACCTGATGAGGCTAAGGAAGCATTTGAGGAAGATGGGAAGAGAATTCCAAGATTTTTACTTTTCACCTTCAAATATCTGGAAATATTGTCAAGGCTTAAGTGGCCATAATAAATGCCTGGATCAAGTTTTCAGCAGCCTGTTTTTGCTCCGGTTTGCCAGATATATAAGCAATACGATCACCCCTTGCCGACTTGGCATCAGAGATTTCTATCATTGCTCCTGATATCTGAAATGTCGTAAAACATAAAAAAGGAAAAAAAAAACTGATACCCGTGAGAACTCCATCCAATCAAAGCAGATTGAGAGCAATGATAGGGGAAAAAAGCATTGATAAAAGCAGATTTCAAAATATTTTCTGAACATTATCAATGTACAAACAAATGAAAATTTTAGAAAAGATGCATATATTAAGCCAATATTCACAACTTTTGTATCCCATGTTTGTTATTTTTTAAAATTAAATAGAAGTAATATGAAGATCAAATGCTTGTATTATGATAAGCATAATAACAAAATATCATTGCACAACCTCTAGCTGACTTGAAAATTTTTGGTCTATTAAATGTATTATGACCAGGTACTGCATCCCCGCTTTTCTCAAGAAGAAACTTTAACAATCCAAACAGTGACTCATTACCACATACTAATTAATCTGTTGTGCCCTGAAGCTACTGTGTGGCAACTTGAAAACAAATAAGCACATGATACGGAGGAAGCAAGGTATGGTGGTGGACAGTTAATAGCCTTACATGATGGACCAAACCAAGCAAAGGCATTAGTGATACTGCCAACAAGTATCTGGCAAGTTGGCAAACTGTTTTCACAATCCAAACACCATATCCAATAATTCAGAGTCATGAATGCTGGATTGCTAACTTCTTTCCTTTCTTATGCGAGTGGAATATTTCAATAGATTTTTACATAACCAGCCTCAGTAAGATGTACTTCTTCATGACTGCAGATATCCACATTTGCCACCAAACTATAAGGCCATAATTAAAAAAACAAATAACTAGCATGAATCTACCACACACTCACGCTATTTATTAATTTTTAATAAGCCAAGCAAAGCTATTACTGATAGGCAACAAGCATCTGGTGAGTTGGCAAACTGTATTCACAATCCAAACACCGTACCCCATAATTCACTGTCATGAATGCTGGATAGCTAACTTCCTTTCTTATGTGAGTGGAATAGTTCAATAGATTTTTACTTAACAAACCTTAGTAAGATATACTCGTTGTTGGTTGCAGATATCCACATTTTCCACTAGACTAAAAGGTCATAATTAAAAAACAAATCCCTGGCATGAATCTACCACACAATCATGTTATTTATTAATTTATAACAAGCCACAGAAATGTACCATCACTACAAATAGTTATTGCACCCTTCTCATAAAATACAAGAGTAATTCACTAAAATTCCCTAGGAAAGATCCAGGAAGAAAAGACAAAAGGGATGAACAAACCTTTCGGATATTGGCTATATTTGCTCCTCCTTTACCAATCACTTTACCAACTGCATTAGCAGGCACCAGCATTTCAAGAGTTGAGGGTGGAGGCAATCTGCATAAGTGCAGGAAATCAGCTTGCATGAACAGTATAGAAGTCAAAGAAAACAAAATTCAGGGCTTTGAAGAGCACAATGTACTAACCCTTCATACAGCTTAGACAAAGAATATGAGGCCAGAGAACCATAGCTATTTTCTCCCATCTAATAAGGAAAAAAACAGGGAAATATGAACGCCATATGAAGCAAGAAAAGAAAAAAAAACCTAAAAAGTGCAGCAATCTCCAGTAAATGAATATCATTGGCGCGGTTTTAACAAAGCCTCATAAGGCCACACTCCTAAATGCTTCTGATGGAGAAAGATTTATGTAGCATTTGATGCACGGGCTGGAAGTGGAACCCCAGTTGTACTGGTGTTCAGCACAAGGAACAAGTTTTTAATCATTTTAAACCAGTTTTTTTTCCCACCTTCCCCCGTGCTACAACCTTATCCCTCTTATCCTGTGCAGTCCTGCTTAATCTTGTCTCGGTAACTGCTCCCTTAGGGAGTAATCTCTTACCACATTTTTTTAATAGTGTCAGATTTTTGGTAGTGTTCTTTGCTTTTTGAAATGAGTCATGGGTTGTGTGCAATTCAGAGTATCAGGTTTGTTTTATGATTTCTTGTGTGAGGTTCAGTGGATGGAAGGACAGTGAGATCTGGCGATTCTATGCTGTTTCTTCTGTTTTTTTTTTTGTATCCAGATAAAGAGAAATCCTAGGGTTTTCAAGTATATGCCTTTCCATCCAACAAAGAGTTCAAATATTGTAGTGTCTTTTCCATATTCAGGGGCAGGGAAAGAGGGGGTGTTTTGCAGCAGATATCAGCAAGACTGAAGCAATCTTTTACATTAAGAATCTCTTCGCTGTTATTTTCCTGCTAGAGGATGATTGATGCAGTCAAGAAAATGAACTATTTAAGCAATCTTTTATTCGTTCCAGGATTTTCTTTTTTTCCTGGGATTTAGGAATTTACTATTATTAGGACTACTTTTGTATTTTATTTTAATAAAGATTTTTTTTCTTCATTAGTTTAGGACACTTTAGGATTTTGTTGTTGCTATATCAGCACAATTATTATACATTTTGGAGTATTTTATGATAAAAAAAAATTAGAAATTCAGTTTCAACTTTTAGAGTTGGATTCCTCTTGTTTATATTCTATCTTCCTATTGTCTTAAACCAATTGACATCGAGGCAAGATAAACAAGTATCAAACCATGAGGCATCAACCTCAGAACACTAGAGGAAATCCACCTCTAAAAGTTGAAACTGAAATTCATGATTTATTACCATAAATGGCTTCTCCAAAATACAAAATATTTGTGCTTGCATAGTCACACCAAAACCTTACAGAATAATAAGTTAGAGAAGGAATCAAATTTCCTACTAAATTAAAATACTAAAATGCCATAACAATAATAAATTCCAAGGAAAAATCAATATATCCTAAATAATGACCTATTCTCCAGTTATCTTATACAAATAATTATTTTATCTTAAATTGATTTTACCAAAGAGATGGAACATTTAATGTAGATCAAAAAAATAAAAGTGAAGGAGCATTTGAAATGATCAATTTATCATTCTCCTAACTCACAGTAATGGCCCTCCATCAACTGCATGGTCCAAAACTCCAAAATCAATGTACCAAAAAGCTTCATGCTAATTTTGAAAAGAATACTAAATAACAACTATCATGACCAAAGAAGTTGAATAGAAATTTCACCACCAGCTACGTACCGGTAAGGATCCATATCCATAAAGGTTACTTGATGAAAGCAGGCCCAAGCCACTGCCACTTTCAGCCCTCTGATCATAACCCATTGGAGCAACTGGAGGAACAGAAGGCAGGATAGATGGTATAGAAATACCAGCATGAACAGGGTAGACAGAATCAGTACCAACAGAAGAATTCAGACCACCATCCTTTTCTTTCAATACATCATCTCTGAGCCTTAGAACAATCTGGACAAGTGCATCTCTCACACTACCAACTTCTCCAGCCACCTATCAAGGAACAAGGTCAACCCCAAAAAGTATTTCCAATTGAAAAGGATAGGCAAGAAACAAGGTTAAGTTCAGAAATCAGACCTCAACAAGTTCATCATTACTATCAGCACACTTAAGTTTATCCGCTTTTGAGATGCAGACATCAGCATTAGTTCTCTTTCGAATTTCATTTACAATTGCACCACTTTTTCCTATGATACACCCAATAACTTTAGATGGAACAAGGAATCGAATGCCAACAGTGTCATTGTCTTCATCATTAATCTTTCCTTGAAGCAATAAAATAGCTTCAACTGCCATGGATTTCAAATCATCGGGAGACTGCCAAATGGTAAACATGGATAAATTAAACCCAACATATATCATGAGATATATAAGCATATTGATAAGCCATATCCAAAGCCCACACAGCATTTGCCATATAGATAAAATTGAACAAGTTTTGCGAACTTAAGCCACTTTACACAGAATAAAAACGAATCCAAAATTGTGATGGAAATCATAAATTACTTGTTTTATTTGTTTAGCTCAGTGACAATGGACAAAAATCGATATCCACGCTGAACTCTAGAGACTGCAATATGACATATGCTGTTGTTCATTAAAAAAGTGCAGGTTGGCATTCCCATTTAAGTAATCTTCAAAGACAATTCAACTCTCTAAAGTTCTAGAAGAATTGTACATTTGATGCTCTCTTTAACAACATCTCTATACAAATCAATGGAGAAACATGCAGGGCTCTTGCATCAATTCGAAAGAAACAAATCATAAACAAAGGTAAACCATACCTCAGTTGCAATGACTGTAATAATACACTCATCTCGATCAGCCTTAGTGTCATCAACCTCAATACGAGCACCACTAACCTGCCTTATGCTTTTAATGGTACTCCCTCCCTTGCCAATGACACGCCCAATCTTGTCAAATGGGCATAATAGTCGTACAATTAACTCAGATCTAGAGGTGTTGCCAAAACTGGGAACTACAGGGACTGTGGATGAATAAATGGGCCAAGAACTCCTCATATCCCCATAACCCTGAAACTCCGGTATATGTGTAGCGCCTAAGATTGGTTGAACAGATCTAGAAGAAACAATTGGATCTGCATTTGGATAGAATCCACCCGGTTGATAAATAGGGACATCTGATGATATAATGATGCTTGGAGGGGCTTCTGGTACAGTTGTCTCAAGGGGAATTTCTTCTTTTGGACTGAACTTATACATGATAGCAGAAACTGCAAACAATGCTTTCTTCACTGCTTCTGATTCACCAGTTATCTGTTCATAAGACAAATTTAACTCTTGAACCCCTCAAACATCAACCTTTACAAATTGCTAAAGAGAAGCATGGAAAAGGATTACACATTCTTAAGGAAAAGAAACAAAAAATCGCATGTGAATTAATTCATAGATGAAGACAAAATCCTTAATTTTCAAGATAAAGAAGCTGCACAGTTCAAAAAACACTATGATTCTCCAGCTATGTTAAAGATACATGTAACAATATGAAAAGAACTCATATATAATAAACTCACAAGAATACACATTTTTTATGAAGTTGTCCCACAAAAAGCATCAACAGGCACTTGGCTTGCAATTTGGATCCAAAATTCAACTTAACTAAAGTAACTGTATCCTTAGCCTTAGTGACACTGACATCAGTCTAAAGCTGAAGAATCTAGGTTTGAAACCCCTATCTGCCATCTTAAGCTTTAGTGCAGCATGAACACAGCCTAGAGATCATCTACAAAAGTTGTTCAGGAGTTTGGATTCCATCATGATCAATGGCAATTCACACAAACAGAACAGAATGAGAATTTCATGATGAAAGTGAACGAGCACCTAGATTTTTTAAGCCCTCAATGAACCTTACAGTAAACAGCCTTTTAAATAACAGTTTGCATTTTTGTTGGGCTTTTCCTCAAGGAAAAACAATTTCAGCTGTTAAAAGATACACACACATTTTGAGAAAAAAAAAAAAAAAAAAAAACAATATAGAAGACAAATTAGAACCTAATAATTAGGATTTGATTAATTTTTAACAGATAAATTCAGCATGAATAACCTCAACAATAAATCAGAAGGAAATTAAAGTCCCACGTACTAACCAGAAGAAAGTTGTCAAAGTCCATAGCACATGAGTGAGTTGGATCAGAGGCATCTTTGGCAGTGATTTTAATGTTGGCTCTGGTCTTGCTTCTCAATTTCTTTATAGTTGCCCCAGCCTTACCAATAATATTTGCAGACTGGCTAGTTGGGACAAGAATTTGGCATTCCTTCTTATCTCTGCATCTCTTGTCAGAATCCCCAAGAGCTGCAACAGCATTTGAAATTGCAGCATGAACTTTAAGAAGAGCATCTTGTGCAGGACACAAAGGGTCAGCCTGATGGAAATCATCGTCAACATCAGCATCTCCCTTCTCCTTGACATTGCAATAAATTGTTATGACCCTATACATGGCACCTGGAAACGGGTCCACCACCTTGACTCTCGCCCTCGACTCATTCCTTATGGAATTGATGACTTTTCCACTTTTACCAATGACACTTCCAATAACCTCATCAGGGCATAGTATTCTATACACAACCAGTTCATCATTGTCAGTACCTTTATTATCTTTGTGCCTCTTCTGATTATTGGTATCCCCATCATAATCTCTTTGGGGACGCGATCGTTTGCCACTCTCCACCATTTATTACTATTACTATTATTATTATTATTATCGAAATACCTGAAACAATTAGATAGAAGCAATTTAATAAATAGTTCATCCATCACATACAATCATGGTTTTTATATTTGATTAACACAAAAAGAAAAAAATTACTTTGAAAATACTTATCAATCCCTTCACTGTCTTACATTATCTCAGCATACATCAAAAATCATAGCAAAAAAGAAAAAAGAAACTAATCTGTAACAGTTCCAGTATCCAAACAAAGTAAAAAAACAAAAATTGCTTTTGGAATTGAGAATTACGAAAAGCAGAGCAGATAAACCCAATGAAATTTAAAGCTAAGAAAAAAACGTACCTGTTATAGTGAGTTGAATGAAGGGAAGGGAAATATATATTATTATAAATAAACCCTAATGATGAGCGCAGAGAGAGAGAGAGAGAGAGAGAGAGGGGACAATGAAAATGTGTCTGCATGGCATTTTAAAAAATGTGTTTATGTGAAGGAAAAAAACAATAAATGATGATTTTTTTATATAGTATTTATGTTCTTATATTAAAAATTAAAAAAATTAATTTAATATATTTTCAAGTAAAAAAATTATATTTAAAAAATATCATATATTCTAGTTTCCACATATACTAATACGATATTTAAAATTGTAGTAATGATTACTTTTTAAAATACCTTTTACTCGAAAATATATCAAAATAATATATTTTTTTTATTTTAAAATTTATTTTTAATATTAACACATTAAAATAATTTAAAAAATATTAAAAAAATAAATTTTAACAAAAAACATATTTAATCTCCATTTCAAGCAGACTTTAAATATATGTTTGATATTATTATAGCTTTTTAAACGTGTTTGCGAGTGTGGTTGTTATTGTTTTTTAAAGTGCTTTTCACTCAGAAAAGCATGTCAATAATATTTTTTATTTTTTAAAAATTATTTTTAAGATCAACACATTAAAATAATTTGAAAACATCAAAAACATACTAAATCAAAGCAAAAAAAAAAAATTCAAAAGTGTTTTTGGAACGCACTGCCAAACATGCACTTAAGATTTTAGCTAGAAAAAATAGATTTTTCATAAGAATATTTTAAATGAAATTTTTGAGTACAAGTCATGTAAAATTTTGGTATAATGATTAAATACACATTTTCTAATTTGTGATTAAAACAAAATTATTTTCAATCATATCTCATCACACTACTAACAGATCAAGCTGAAATCTCCTTCAGACTCATCTAATTGCTTTACTCATTGATCCAAAAATTATTTTGTTTATTTTTTTTTATCTTGTTCTTTAAGGTTTGTTTTTCTCTTAATGATATAAAATAGTTTTTTAAGTAAATTATAACGGAGTTACTACTAAATAACATGTGTTACATTGTGAATCGAACCAAAATATTTTGAATATAAAAAAAATATTTAGTTTACATGAAACTTTTTGACAATATTATTAAACTTGATTCAATGGAATAATTTTAAAATCTTTTTATTTGACTTCTTATCTAGCTTGAAATTCATATATAGCTTGAAATTCAAATCAAATCATAAAAGAGTTACCCTGACATGACTCAATCAACTTGAAGATTTCAAAAATAACTTGGAATACCACTAAAAATATAGTTTGACTTTTTAAAAAAAAATATTTTAATATATTTATAAGAAAAAAATTACTTTTGAAAAGCATTATATACTACAGCATCACACACATACTAATAAAATGTTTAAGAGTGTAGTAAATATTATTTTTTAAAATGTTTTTTATTTAGAAATATATTAAAATAATATTTTTTAAAAAAAAATTATTTTTAATATTAACACATCAAAACAATCCAAAAATATTTTAAAAATAGTTTGAAGTGAAAAAAATAAATTTTAACAAAAAATATATTCAATCTCAATTTCAAACAGGCTTTAAATATGTGTTTAATATTGTTATAACTTTTAACATTTTGGCTAGAAAAAATAGATTTTTTATAAGAATATTTTAAATGAATTTTTTTAGTACAAGTCATGTAAAATTTTGGTATAATGATTAAATAAACACTTTCTGATTTGTGATTAGAAAAAAATTAATTTCAATCATATCTCATCACACTAATAAAAAACAAGGCCGAAACCTCTTTCAAACTCATCTAATATTTTTGAAGTAAATTATAACATAGTTGATAATAGATGGTGCATGCTACACTATGAATCGAACCAAAATGTTTTTGAATGAAAAAAAAGAAGGTTTAGTTCACAATAAACTTTTTAACAGTATTATTAAACTTGACCCAACAAATCAACTTTAAAATCTTTTGATTTGACTTTCTTTGTCTAGCTTGAAATTCAAATCAAATCGTAAAAGAGTTACCTCGACATAATTCAATCAATTTGAAGGCTTTAAAAATAACTTGGAATACCGCTCAAAACATAGTTTGACTTTTTAAAAAAAATAAATTCAACATGACATTTTAAAAAAAATTGAGATGATGATATATTAGATCGACTTGGGTCAACTCATCAAACTCACAACCCGTATCATGGATTCCACCAGGTTTAATAACTTTTTTTATAATCTATTTTTTTTATTTAATTATTAGATAAAAAAATAGATCACCGAAAAATTGAACATAAATCTAATATCAGGATATTTATTTAAGATTGTGATAACTTTATATAAAGTAAACTGAAATAAATTTTAAAAGCTAAATTATTAACAAACTTTTTTTAACTAGGAAACAACATGATGGTATTTATGCTTTACTAAATAAATTAAAAAATATATGCAATGATGAATCAAAAAGAGTTGTTAAAGCTAATTAAATATTAAAGTGAGAAGGCACATGCAAATGTTTGTAACATATGATTTTTATTTTTATAAAAGCATTATACAAATGTAGTTAATTAGTAGAAAATATAAGAGCTGAAAAATTCAAGACAAATCAAAATAGTATTTTTGAAATATCATACAACTAAAAAATATAAAAATATAAATATTTTTTTTAAAAAGCTAATTCAATAGAAATAATTAATGGGAAAGGATAAAAAAAATAAGAAATAATGAAAAAAAAAGGAGGTGTTGATGGTCTCAATCCATACGACTATCCTTAATAAAAAAACCTAGACATGCCTAGTTTTTATTTTAAGATGGAAGCAAGATGTCTATTATTAGATATTTTTATCACCTCCGATTATCTTAAATCAGAATTCAAGTTTTTGGATTAAAAAACCTAATTTTAAGTTATTTTTACCTAAAAACAATTAAAATCATAGAACCCTTTATAAACCACTTATCAATCCTAAAATCACTTTAAAAAACAAAAAATCAATAGCATAAATAAATCTAAACAAAACCTTATTTATATTTATATGAAAAATCTTTCATTATCAAACTTTTATCATTCAATGAAACTCGTTAACACTGAAAATAATAAGTTTTGTTGGTATAATCATTTATCAAACAAACCCCCCCCCCCCCCCCCCCCGGCCTTAAGAATTAAAATGTTAAAGAGAATGAACATTTGAACAAAGTAAGAAAAAGGAAATTAGATGGACTAAACAAAACTTTTTTTCTAGTGAATTTAAGATTGATCATGAGATCTCTTCTTATTTTAAACCTTTTCCTCTTTTGTTAAACTTTTCTTTCCTTAACAAGTTTTAATAGATTAGTCATTAATTTGGATATAAAAGGCTACAATTAAAAGAAAAAAAATTGAGGATAAAATAAAATTTTTTTTGAGTTACTATGAATTTCTACTGTGTTTTATCTTGATATTTTAGTATATTTTGTAATCTTAAAAAAAATATCATTTAGTTGGTTCATTTTGTTTTATAGATTATTTAGGTAGTTAAAATTTAGGTTATCAGATAACATGTTATCAGTTTGTTTTACTCAAAATAATTAGGAGCAAACAATAAGTTGTTTATCTCTTTTAAAAAGTAATAATAATAATAATAATAAATCTAATTAAGGTGTGCGAGCTTGCGCTTGACAGCTCACTCACACATTTGAGCTCTTCCTTACAATGACACGGATACACTGGGCATAACATCGTATGCCTTGGCTCTTTTTAGCCTTTTTTTTTCCTTTTAAATTTTACATTTTGGTTAAATACAAGTTCAAGAGAGAAAAATTATTGAACCTAGTTAAGTTTATGACTTGAATCATAGATTTAACGGATTAAACCACAAAGCTCAAGTTATTATTATTTTCTTTAATTTTTGTATTTTTTATTTGATACTTTTTTAAAAATACTTTCCTCTTATATAATTTTTTTTATGTGCTTATTTAATTTTTTTTAATAAAGTTTTTATAATTTTTAAAGAGATTATTCTAATTCATTTATAATTTTTTTTTATCTTTTATATAAATGATTTTTTAAATAAAAAAATATTTATTTTGATATAATATTTATAATATGTATAGCCTTGTATAATTTTTTTTTCTTTTATTTTATTTAAACAATTTCATCTAGGTGTTTATTTCATTGAATACAAAACTGATTTTAATAAAAAAAATCAGCAAATATAATCAAGTAAATATATTATATTACAAGATTAAATATCTTGTTATACATCTTTCTTGATTTTTTTATTTTTAGTTTTAGTTATTATTAATGATTTTTTTTAATTTATTAATAATTTTTAATTTATTTAATTAGATATATACATGAACTTTTTGATTTACCCTTAATAATTTTTGTGTTAAAAAATATATATAAAAAAAATTACCCCATCCGTAAAGTGTTAAATAGGTATCTAGTGTAGACTAAACCAAGTAAACATGCATACATTCGTTCTTACATTATGTATGTAGGTATAGATGACTATACGACGCCGCTCCTTGTTTCTTCCTTTCTTGGTTTCTCACGACCGCTGGCTCTGCTCCTCAAGTCGCCCATTTTCATTTTGACTTTCATCGGATCGGGTCGGATCACCTCAAATCAAATCAATCGTCTTCCACGTATCATTGTCTCTATCACTTCGTTGTAGTTTTCCTATATACAGGGAGAGAAATTTGGGTGTATTTATCATTAACAATTGCTTCTTCCCTTCTTTCTTTTTTAATTTTCATTTCATATCAATTATTATATTAGTATTTATATCTATAATATACAGTGATTGAGTGATTGACAGTTTGAAGTAACTAGTTAACTAGAGTAGCAGCAGTCGTAATGGGATCTTGCTACTCCATCATGGGGAAGGAGAAGAAGTCACCGTCATCAACAACAACTTGGAAGAAGAAATCATTCGTGTCATCAGCTACTAATGCTAATGCTGACCCAAGTGTGCTCCTTCATATTCCTGGCAGGTTCTCCACCAATGCTGCCACCAAAATCGGCTGCTTATATACCCAGCAGGGCAAGAAAGGCACCAATCAAGACGCCATGCTCCTCTGGGAGGTACTCCATACTCGATCATATTACCTTACCGCCTCCCCCTTTTCTTCCTCCTCCATCCACATTAGTTATCACTACTAATAACTTATTTATTTTCTTCATATTGCAATGTATAATTCTTTTTCAAAGACAAATGATTAATAATAATAATAAGAAGAAGAAGATACGGCATTGTTTCATAAAAAAATTGACACGGATTTTATTTTTGATTGCTCGCCTGGCTGTAGGTTTGATATAATGTTGACTGACTCTGACTGGGTTGGAAATTGGAATGTTTCTCTCTGCTGTAGAATTTCAGCTCAACCACATCAAGCGATACCGTTTTTTGTGGGGTATTTGATGGCCATGGTCCTTATGGTCATATGGTCTCCAAGAAAGTTCGGGAATCCCTTCCGCTCATAATATCTTCTCACTGGAATCCTGCTCAACAGTGCTGCCTTTCTGACACTGCAAATGCTCCTGCGCCAACTACAAATCCTGAGGACGCTTCTTCCTTAAGTATGGATGATGAATCCTTTGATTCCTTGGACGTTGAGGAAACTGAAACACTCCCAGATATGTATCTTCCACTCAAAAAGTCTATATTGAAGGCTTTTAAATTAATGGATAAGGAGTTGAAGTTGCATCCAACAATCGATTGTTTTTGCAGTGGGACGACTGCTGTTACTCTGATCAAGCAGGTGCTTGTTCTTCCTACATTCTCAAACTTAATTTTTTTTTATATTGAGACCAAATTCAGTTTGTTCCGCATCTCTGTTTATTTTGAGTAAGCGCAAGTGATTATCATTTCAAGTCTGTGTGCTCAGTTCATAGCGGCATCCCTCTGTCAAGTTTTTGTAGCTAGGAGTTACTGCATGGTCTAAATTAGTATACCTATCACCTTAGCTCCTGTTTTTCTATATCAAAGTTTGAGGTCTATTTTAAGCTTTTTGTTGATCTACATTCTACGGAGGAACTAAATGTTTGTTATCCTTGACATGCTATCTTGATCAACTCAATACCTTTTTTGTGTATTGACTTTGGCAGAGATGTGCTTGGGCATTGGTTTAGCCTCGGCTTCTTTCAATTGAGTTTGCTTGTTCTTTGAGTAGGGATGTCAATGGACTTTGATTGCTCCAAATTTGTGCACCCTGAGCTCGACCATTTGTCATTGACCTAGAAAATTGTCAACCATGTATTCTTAAGCTACATCTGGAAGTTGATGGAAAGATCTAAGATTCAGTGTTCTTTCAGTTGGAATGTACTAATCTTTTAATTTGATTTTATTTTTCTTGAAGATTTCATGTTCACTTCTGAGTATTTGTGTTTGATTTATCGTATGGTATAATCATCTTATTTTAACAACGAAAATAATAATTACCATTGATGTATAGTTTCTTTGCTTACTTGCCACACCTATTGAGAAACATTACTGGTCTGTGTCTTGTTTAAATTTCACAAAATGACCCCTTTTCCACATAATAACTTAAACCCGGATCTAATAAGTCTATCATGTGAAAATATGTCTTTTCAGGGCCAAGATCTTGTTATTGGAAATGTTGGTGACTCCAGGGCAGTTCTGGCAACCAGAGACAAAGATGACTCTTTGCTTGCTGTTCAATTGACTGTTGACTTGAAGCCTGATTTACCAAGTCTCTCTCTCTCTCTCTCTAAACACACACTCATGCACACTTTCATGTTCAGTTGCAAGCAAATAGAAAATAGAAATTAAGTCTTTCTGCAATATCATATAGTAGAAAACTGCTTCGAAATTGATAGAACTGAGCAATCTTGTCTATTCTGCTTAGGGGAAGCTGCCAGGATCCAGCAATGTAAAGGAAGGGTCTTTGCATTGCAGGACGAGCCAGAGGTTCCACGTGTATGGTTGCCTAATAATGACTCACCTGGTCTGGCAATGGCTAGAGCTTTTGGGGACTTCTGCTTAAAAGATTTTGGTTTAATTTCTGTTCCGGATGTTTATTATCGCTGCCTTAACGAGAGAGATGAATTCATTATTCTTGCCACAGATGGGGTATTATTCCTTTCTTTCATTTTAATCTATTTGAGAGAATCTTTTTCTTATTCTAGGACACTTGACAAGTTAATGTCTGAGAAGCCTGCTATGTTTCCATGTTTTTGCCATGATCTTGATAGTTTTTGCTCTACCACTTTGCTGTCCTGCTAATACGAAGCTTTATTGTTATCGGATAATTAGAAAGCGGATGGATCTGCACTCTTGTTAAGTGCAATAGACAGAGACTGACCACCCACCATCATATGGATGAACTCCATCCCTACTTTTCCAATACTGATATCAGTATTGATATCCTATTAACACAGGTTTGGGATGTCCTCTCAAATAAGGAAGCTGTTGATATCGTGGCTTCAGCCCCTGGCCGTGCAACAGCAGCCAGGGCTCTTGTAGACTGTGCTGTCAGAGCATGGAGACTTAAATACCCAACATCCAAGACTGATGATTGTGCAGTTGTATGCCTCTTCCTTGAACATCCATGTGCAGTAAATGGAGAGGTGGAAAAGCAGGATTTGAGAAAGATTCCTATGGAGCCAGGGGAGCATTTTGTGACTGATGAGAACACTGGTCAATCAGAAACAAAAGAGGATTCTCGTGATCCTATTTTTATGCATTCGGGCACCACACGGAACTCTGACGAGATTGTACCTGTCCCTGAGTTGACAGTGGAAAATCCTTCGGTAAGGTGCCAGGGCCAGTCCAAGAGGAGCCTGGCAGAGTGCATTTCAACTTCAGAGGATGAAGAGTGGTCAGCCCTAGAAGGTATTACAAGGGTTAATAGTTTGCTAAGCCTTCCTAGGCTCTTGTCTGGTGACAAAAGAGCAGCCAGTCGGCGAAAATGGGTTTGAGAAATCTGAAGCTTCGACACCCATACATATACTCTCAGCAAATGCGGTTTCAGTAACTTCTTTGCAATCAAACGTCAGTCTCCGAAGAGCCAATAGTGCATACGTATAAGTGTATAACTCTCAAAGGCGTGGCCTTTTGACTATTCATTATTTCACATATTATTTTGGATAACAATAGTGCCTTTTTTTTTAAAAAAAAAAAATCTCACTTTGGTCTTTGAATTTTTTTATGCACAATTGAGCCATTTGAGCTGAAATTAGAACCTAATTGTATGTTTTTTTGGAGGTGAGAGTTGGATTGAAAAATAGAGGATTAAAGTAAAAAAATCAGGTAAAATAAATGACAAGTTGTAATTGGTTTAAAAAGTTCATTTGTGTTCCTTATCTTTTGATATTTGTTACTCGATCTTTATAATTTTTTTAAAAATACATCTTGGAATCAAAATTTATTTTTCTTTTTATTTTTAGTTTTTTTTTTTTGTGGAGAAGAGAGAGGGTGTTGTTGGATTCTGGCTTAGAAAGTTGGCGTTGGAAAAGATTTAGATCATCAAAAAGATCAATTTTTATGTTAAATAATTTCATATAATAAATGGGGTTACGATTAGGTATTTTTTTTTACCTTGAAAACACTTAAAAAATAGATCCAAGTTTGGAAAGATTTTTTATGTTGGGTTTTGAACTGAATTTTTTTTTTTGGAGGTTATGAATTAGTTTAACAATGTTTTTAGAGTGTTTTCTAAGTGTTTTGGGTAAAACAATGGGTTAAAATGAGTTTTTTTTGTCAAAAAAACAAATAATCTTGTTTTTCCAGCTATATTAGTGGCTGGATTCTAGAATTTTCAGACAACACATAATCTATCTTTTTCAAAGAAATTGGGGTGGATGATATGTCGTCCGTCTCATTAAACAAAAGAACAATTAAAGACCTGCACGCGATTTTTTTCTTGATTGGGCCAGGCACTCAGCCTGACCTCATTCTTTTTTTCTTTTTTTTTTCATTTCTTTTACAATAATAGTTATTTATGTGTGTTTGAAATAATTTCTATAATTTTTAAATTTTAATTCTTTATGAATGTTTTTAGATTTTTAAAACTTTCTTGAATAACGATTATATTTTAATTATATTAGGTGTATATAGTTTTTTCAAAGATTAGTATGATTCATCTATAATTGTTTTTGTATATTTTATATAGATTAAATTTTTTTATAATATTTTTAATATTTGCAACTTTGTATAATATTTTTCACTTTTATTTTGTTCAATAAATTTTATGTATATATCAATTTCTATTATAAATTGATTTTCATAAACAAATTCATCAGACACAACCAGCTAAATGATTCATGTTGCGATATTAAATCTTTTTATTTACATTGATATCTTAATTTTTCTAATTATGTTTTTATTTATTGTTGATCACTTTTTTTTTCATTTATTTACACAATGGTTAGTGATTTATTTAATTGGATGAATGCATAAATTTTTCAATTTACATTTATGATTTGTTTTATGTAACAAACTATGTTGAAAAATTCAACATGTTCAAGTTTATTTGATCATATATTTGTATTTTCAAATTGATTTTTATTTTTATGATTTTTTTTCCTTAACTCTTTTAAAAAAAATTTGTTCCTAACTTTATTTTTCAATCCAAGTTGATAATGTATTGTTTATTTTTATCCTCGATGATTACTTTTTTTTATATTTATGTTTTCCTATTTTCTACCTTTGCTTTTTTCTTTTCTTAATATAATTTAAATAAAATCAATTTATTTAGTTGGCCGGGACAAAAACATGTTTATAATAATAAAATATTTTATTTAAAAAATAATATAGATCCGTGATGTAACCGATCACCTATAACTAGTAAACTACAACTAAAATGTAAAATACTTATTTGTTGAAAGTCTTAAATGATAAATTCTTCCTCACTTGATATATACGATCAATCACCTAGAATTCCAACAATATTAACTTATCTAGATGAACCTCCATAAACTCAAGAAAATTATATTCCAATATCTTCAAACAAAGACTAAAGTTAAACAATAGAATACGAGGAAAAAATAAAGAGAAAAGTCAAAATTCTGTCCAGAAACAATCCTCTTTCAGGCCCCGATTCAGACGTCAACTCCTCCTCTGCTGACCTCTGATTTTCCTAATTCTATCGATCGCTGATTATTTGTTTGTCATTTGATATATAGAAGACTATTGATGCTATCTAACCCAGCCCGCATGCAATTATTACAATTATGGATGTATCATCTGCGGCCACCAATAATTCCTTCTGCTCCCTTGCCTATTCATGGTTCAATTCAATAATCACAGAGTTAAAATGATTCTCCGTTGGCAGACCAAGCAGTTAAAGAGGTATTATTATTACTTCTTGTGTTCAATTGCCATGGTTAGCCTAGCTATCTATCTGCCAGATTTTGTTGATTGATGGTCTTGGTTGGGACTGGGATTTCTTGACATTTGGTTCGGCTGCTCATTGCTACAAGTTCATGTTCTTCTTTGGTGGCCCGATTCCTCACCAAACTGGCTAAAAAACAATTTTGTAGAGATTATTCTTTGCTTTGCCTGTACTTTTCTTTTTCGATTTTGTACACAATGTGCGAGCAACTTAATCCAGCTTTTATGTTATGTGATGCCATGCTTTACATTAACTGTTGTTATTATTGGAATTATGTAACAATGGTAGACGATTGGAATTCACTATCTGTTTTCTGCAGAATGTAAACTGATACATTTGAAGATCAAAACCAGTATTCAATACAAAAATATCAGTCTGAAAAAAAATCATTCTGATTATACTTGATCTTGTTGTGTGCTTAAAGTTGAGGCATATAGCACTAAATATATCTTCCAACAGTCCTGCCATTCGTCAACCCCTGGCCTGTTGCATGGTTAGCTTTAGTTGAACTGAGCTCCAAGCCTCAACAGTCAACATGGTAATTATGAGCATCGATCCCTTCCTAGCAGTGATCACACCATGGAAGACTTGATTAGCAACAGAATGGGAGTTAATTAGCAGAGCTCTCAAAACAGTCTCCTTCTAGTCATTTTCTTGGTTTGTTCGATCAATCTCTTCTATCCTTCTCAATACTTCACTCATCTTAGGTCGTTTTTCTGGTTCCATATCTGTACACTGCAGAGCTATTTCTGTCAGCTTCAACATCTCATCATGCCCTGCACTTGAAGCCAATATCTCTACATCTAATATGTCTGTTGACCAATCATTATTCACTACCATTCTAACCCATTCAGAAAGATCATCCACTTTTTCTTCGTTTCCTGCTGGAGAAGTCTCTTCTGGAATCTTCCCAGTTATGACCTCTAAAAGGATGATTCCAAAGCAGTATACATCAGCTTTGTGTGTTAGCTTCTTCCCTTGACAGAATTCTGGCGACCTGCCAACAGCTAGTCTTTCGGATGATTTCCGAGAAGGCAGCAGAGGCAAGAAGCTATAGTTTGTGAGCTTAGAATGGTAACTTTCGCAATCTCTGTGGATTAACACATTAGATGATTTGAGGTTGGCATGAGGGACCTTGTGCGAAGGTAATGACTGGTGAAGGAAAGCCATACCCTTCGCTATGTCTTTGATTATTGACAGTCTTGCAGCCCAATTCAAAGGGACTCTACCAGCTTCTCTATTCTCTAGCACCCACAGGTATATATAAAATGTCAGAAAACAAATTAGTTATGACAATGTACGTAGTTCTTTGCAATTTTGTCATAAATTATTTTGGAGGACCAGAAAATGACACAAATAATCACCAAGATGATTGAAAGCGAGAGAAGTTGAACTAACCATGCAACAGCTCAAATAAACTTCCATCTGGTACAAACTCATAGACAATCAGCTTTTCCTGCTTGGAATAGTAAAAGGAGATGATATGCACAAGGTTTTCGTGCCTCATCCTTCCCAGCAGCATCATCTGCTGAATAAATTCCTTCTTGCTCAAGCTGTTCATGTACTTTACTCTCTTAACCGCAACAACAGCACCTGATTCCAGGTTTGCACTGAACGTAGTCCCAAGTTTCCCCTTTCCTAACACTTCCGCAGATGCTCTTAGTAAATCATCCAAATCAAAAACAGGTATATTCTTGTCGAAAAATTGTAACTCTATTCTTCTTTCAGGATCCTCAGTGCTTTGAGAATGCGGCATTTTCTTGTCTGTCCTCTCTGGTGAACTATCATCCCCTATTGGAAAATGGAAATTGAACCATAAAAAAACAAAAAAAACAAATTAAAATCCTATGATGTGAAAGAATTGAAGCATGTAGCCAATCATGTGGAAAATTCAAGATAATCATTGTGTTATACCTGCCTGCTGTTCTTTTGGTGTTTCCACTTCTTGTGCCTTCTTATAACAACACAAGAAAACAGACATCACCATCAACGGAACAAGAGCTACTACAACCACAATAAAGACAATGATCCAAATTGGAAGCTTCCTTTTCTTGCTCTGTGGTGGACTTACAGGAGGAGATGGAGGCGGCACAAGCAGAGCAGGAGGCAGAACCGGGCATGGTTCCAATGGAATCCCACATAGATTTGAGTTATGATCATAGGAGCTCTCTGAGAACCTCCGAAGGACATCAGTGTCAGGAATGGTGCCTTGAAGATGATTGTAGGACACATTAAAAAGGGTCAGTGTTGGTTGGTTAAAAGGCGGTATCTCCCCATCTAAATAATTCTGTTGCAACTCCAATTGTTTCAAGTTTGGCAGTTCAATGTATTCAGATGGAATTGAACCAGTCAAACGATTGTATGAAAAGAAGACAGATTCCAAATGCACAAGATTGCTGAGATTTGGAAGCGGCCCATATATTGAATTGTTTCTGAAACTAAGATTAGCCAAGAAAGTAATGTTTTGTGGAAAGGCAGGTGGGAGAGAACCTGTGAGCTGGACTCCTTCAAGCACAAGACCAACCACATGCCAATTAGAACAAGTAATGCCTGACCATTGACTGGAATTTTTGTGACAAGGGGGTCCAGTCCAATTTCCATGCAAATCCAAAGTAGAACTGACCGAATCTCTTATCTGCATCAACGCTTCTCTTTCTTCAGGAAAGAACTCCTTGCTTTGATATAATGAATGAACAGACATGGGAGCAATGTATAGGGAAAACAAAACATATGTTGTAACGGCAGCCAAATTCATGATCTTGTCTTATGAAATTGAAGAAAGGAGAGACATGGGCTTAACTGGTGATTGAAAGTGCAATGATTGATGGTGATCAGAAGAATTAAAACTTGGGTTTCAAGCATTAATTGATTACATAAATAAAGTCATTGCTTTTCTTTACTGTTAGGACCAGCACTAGAGTTTGACGGATGTGCACTAGGCAAGGTCGCAGCGATTCAAGAGTTTTTCCTTGCACAAATTAAGCGGAAACAACAAAGAAAATTATAAAATGTAGGATATAATAACAATGTGACAGCAGATGCTTCCTTAGTTGGTATATAAATTGTTCAGGGTTCCTTTTTCTCCCTCATTGTTCTTAAGACTGGTGAGCTGTTCCTTGGTTGATGAATGAAGATGGATTTGAATATTATACATGTAATTAGAAAATATTGCTCTTGTTTTTATACGTGGAGGGAGGAATAAGGCAAAAGGAAAGTCAAAGGAGACAAAGTATGCAAGACAGGCAGGTTCACCAACTGGAAATTATCCTATATAATGCGATACCACTCATCGTCAATCACAGCTCATCTTAAAATTATACTTTAATATATTAATGACGATGACGGTATCTGGACCATACTATATATCTTGCATTAATCAATAAAGCATGGTTTTATGAGAACTTATATGATTCCAATTTACGGGGAAAAGGACAATTATATATAATTAGCCAATATTCAAATTGAACTGTAGAATAAAATTATAACAAAAGAAGCATTGTAATTATTCTATATATTATCCAAAAACAGCTGTTACTGTTATATAAACATGGAGAATGTTTGAGTTGGTGCACTTTGTAACACGAGTAGAAGGAAGAAAGTTTATCCTGCAGTGAGTGAAAAGAACCACTCCTCCAAAATGTTTTTAATGATTGGATTTTTGATGATGTAATAAATGAGCGACTACATTGATGGATGGATCTTCTCTTGTAAACTATTGGATGGATCTTTATATATATATGAATATTTATTATAATATTAAAAGATGGGCACTCTGAAACTAACATTATAGTGAGATTAATTTTCCTAATTAATTTATTGATAAATGTGACTATTGAAATTAAACCAGCTGTGTAGTTTCATTGTGTTGTTAGAAGATAAGTCTTTTTCATTTTTCTTTTATTCTTTCTAAAGAGAGAAATCAATCAAGAATTACCTGAAAAGAAGGAAGAACAGTGGGAGGAGGAAACAAGACTTGCAACAATTTTGTGCCATTCAGTGAATCAGACACACCAAATCGAAAACTGAAGGCATAATAGTCTGTTCGACAATAGAAACGGGCCCATTTTCTCCAGCAAATATAGCCTGTCGTAAGACCTCATCATTCAAAGGGGGTAGATAGAAATGTCTAGATAAGTTCAATGTTTTCCAGGAATCACTTTTCTTATCACGCGAACTTTGACACACGGTGATAGCTGGATTTTCTGGACAGAATGTTCCCTGTAGGGGAAGTTCATCCACAGCACTTGTATTCATGTGCTCTTGCACCAGATCAGAAGAGTCAATCCCAAAATTGTATGCACATTTTAAATCGATCACCTTTCTCTGTAATATTGTATTAATCAAGAACTTGTGCAAGGATTCACCATCCTGGCCCCTTACTGATCAAGGAAGACACCAAAGGAGTGACGCTCTTTGATTTGCTTTGCTCATCTTGTCAAAAGTATCTAGAAATGTGACCACGAAACACATAATCTCCGGCAAGGTTAACACTGCAAAGGTCTGTCGGCAAATGCTTAAACCCCCTATCATCAGTAGAGCCTCCAGGAACATTAATATCTGGATGTCTCCTTATTTCAGACATCATTGAGAGTAACACAGGAACATGACGGACCAGCTGCCATGATTTTCCAGCAGAGACAATTGACTTAGAAATTTCCTTGATAAACAGAGGACATGTTAGAAGTTCCTTTATGTTGAGCTCTTTTCCTTTTGTTGAGTTGGAAAAAAGATTCGAATCTTTTTCACTCATTCCTGACTTGTTATTCGATAAAGGTAGAGAAGAATGTAGAGCAGGATGCTCAACATCTAACTTCCTGCACAGTAATTGTCTTAACTCATAGCTCTTCTCACAGAACTCGGGCTTAACCAATTGGGATTGCTCTGTTTGCATAAAAGAGCATCTGCTGAGAGAACTAGTTGCTTTTATAGGCTAAATTGAGAGAGGTATAATTATTCATTACAAGTAAATAACATTGATCCCAACAATTATTTTCCAAATATATATATATATATATAATCAGCAAAGAGTTCAAGGAGGCAAGCTTTCATAGGATCTCTAGTAAAGAAATTTACATTTAAAAAAGCTCTTGCTCCATGGATGGCAAATAAAATGGGTATGATTTTTTGGCACAAGAAACTAATTAGATAAAACCATTATAGAATATAGAGTTCCGTGTATGACAAAAAGTTTGAACCATATCACCTCTTCATAAGGATCATCAAGAGTTCCTTCAAAAAGTCAAGAATCAAGACATTGAATATACGGTAGCATACTCCCCACAGACATATTGAGTAGCATGAGAGCTCTTCTACCTGGAATTAACAGAAATTGTGCATTTGAAATGATAAGGTGTAAAGCAGAACCCTAGAGAAACGACAAAAAATAAGATTGATAGAAAATAGTCCCAACCTCACCACCTTGCACAAGACACTTGATCCAGTTTCGTGTAAAGATAGTCCAGGACAAGAACAGTGATTTCAGCAGGTGGCACAGATGAATTAGGATCAAAAAACAATTGGGGAAGGGCTCCATGAACAATTTGAAATAAATATTCGGCAGCTGAGCAGAGACTAATATCAACAAAATTCATCAGTGAATGAAAGAAGTTCATAGTGGCAAACAGCAATCATGGAAAAAATCATATGATTGGAATCACATTACAAATCCATATCCTATCACCAACCAGTCAGAAGAAAAAAGAAGGCAGCAATGCAGGACAGGAGAGGATAAGAACCTTGACAATCCCAATAAAGGAGTAAATCCATTTGCAAACTCTTCTTGTTCTTCGTTTCTTCCTTCGAAGCAACATCTCTCAAACTCTCCCACTCGTATTAACATTACCATAGTGTAGTGTCTATAATTTAGTGTTCAAATCAACTGCAAAAATCAGAAGTTCACATTAGAATACTTACGCTTATAGGAAGTAGAACTTCTGTAACATTCAGTGTGCAGCACTATTATGTAATCCATACCTTCTCCTTCCAATAATAAAAAAACCACCCAGACATTACACATCCCGCTCTCAGCTACTATATAGAAAGGGACTAATTAAGCAAATTTCACAAGCCTAAAACCATATCAATTGTTAGACATCTAAAAGCATCAAGATGCCAGAAACAACATGCATAAAAAATCAGGAACATGACTGTTGCTTTGCCCTTCGTATGAACTCCATAACAAGCACATCATGACATGCAAAATATACCAGAGCGGAAATCCCCTCGTTTCCAAATGTCTAAAAGCAACATAATACAGACTATTTACTGCATCAGGACTATTAATCATTATGACCTCCATCTGCCCTGTCCAATAACAAATCATTCTCAAATAATTTGCTTCAGTTGTGTGCATAGATTAAGAAAATATTTTTTACTAACATGCCCATTATTTGTTAGAATAGACCTAACAAGCTCCAGCAGAGGTCAAGAAAATGCACAAAAAGAAAAGGAAAAAAAAAAGAGGAGGAAAAAAACTGGAAAAAAGGGTATTGTACAAGGTGATCATCTATGATCTATCCATGCAATATACATAGCAAAATTTATATGATTTAGCAACCATCTTCAAACAAACTCAGTTCAAAAAATAAAAATAAGAAAACAAACAAAAACTCAAAAGATTACACAATTAAAAACTCAAATAAGACCCACACCTCAACAGCCGTGATTTTTCAATTGATAATCCATTAACAAGGAAAAATGTTTTTTCATTTCCAGAATGCTTCTATCTTAATTAGAAACCAGAAGAAAAAAGGGAAAAATGCAAAACTGCTGCCACCAGTACAGTTGAACTTCCTTGATAAGTTTGTAGGATGCAGGAGCTTAATGATTCTCACTCTTAAAATACTCGTAATAAATCACAGGCTGGATACAAAACCTAGCTTATAATGCCTGAAGAAAAAAAATGAACATTTAAATCTGTTGCAGTAGAACTTCAGACATCACACAAAATATAGAATCAAAACCAATCCTATGAAATGAAGCACCATATAGAAGCAAAGTTACAAAAAAAAAAAAAAAAGGCAAAATATAAATGCTTTTCATATGTAAAGTAATGCAGGGAACTAAGTATTTTTTAAACCAACTAATTTCAATTAATAAACATACTTTCAAGCAAAGCGATCTTCCTTTTCCATATGAAGTCATTGCAGATCACATCATATCTCTTTCAAAGCCATGTTCATTTCCATCCTCATTTTCAAGATCACACTTGATAAACTATCCAAGCTCAGCTGAAGCTGCACATAATTGAGCACACTGTGAAGCGTGAACAAGTTATATTCATGGAGATGTCAATTAATAATTTTGAAATTGTCAGACCACTCATACCATGGAAGTAGGATCTGGGTTGAGTGAATGTTGGCTCAGTTCTGCAAACAGTAGTTGACTGTATTTCTAGAGCAAATTTCTGGCAAGGGATGTAGTCTACCTGAAAAGAGAGATTCAAAAGCACAATGACATGTTTACATTAGAGGTTGTGTAGCTGGTAATGCGGACACAATTTCAAATCCGGTAAGAAAAAGGAAAAAATAATTAAGATAATGACATGCTCTACTTTTGAATAGTTTATTAGCCAGTTCAAAGATTTTAGGTTCATCCAGTTACTGGTATTCACTCATGCACTTACTTAAGAAACTGAAACTTTTCACAGCTTCATCCAGCCATTATTGAGTGTGGTCATCTGGTTACATCTCCTTGACAGATGTAAGATTAATAAGGTTCAGTTTTGTAAGTACCATATCAACATCTCCCCTGTTACGACAGCCAGACAGAAGAGCTGTGCATGTTGCTCTATCAGGTTCTACTCCTCTATACATCATTTCATCATAGAGGCCTATGGCATCCTCAAGTCTGTCTACCTTACAATGCCCATCAATCAAAGCTGTGTAACAAATAACATCTGGTCTGATTTCTGTATTCTGCATTTCTTTCCAAATATTTGAAGCAACCAAATTTACTTCATTTCTTTTCCTTGCAAATGCTTCAGAATGTACCCTCTTTAAATGTCCATCCAGCAAAACAGTAAAAGTAACTAGATCAGGCATAATTCCTCTGTGCTTCATATCCTGGAAAAGATTGCGGGCTTCTGACAAGCGATTCTGTCTGCAACAAACATTTATCATTGTTGTGTAAGTAAAAATGTCAGGAGTTAATCCACTCTTACGTAAAATGTCGAAAACTGCCTCTGCATTTCTCATATCTCCAGCCCGATAACAAGCAGTAATGACTTTACCATACATGTCTTTGCTAGGTTCCATATTCAAATCCAACATTGTCTTAAGCAACCAAAGAGCTCTATCCTTTTCACCTTCCTCACAGAGTTTTTCAAGTAGCTTATAGTTATAACCTCTATCCATTAGAAGACCCTGTTCTGAAAGTTCAAAGAAAAGTTCAGAGGCCTTTTCAGTATGTTTAGCCTCACAGTACCCAGTAATCATGGCACCATAA
Source organism: Populus tomentosa (assembly GCA_018804465.1). NCBI lineage: Eukaryota > Viridiplantae > Streptophyta > Magnoliopsida > Malpighiales > Salicaceae > Populus > Populus tomentosa. The sequence continues at coordinate 5,362,064 of CM031975.1, forward strand.
TTATCTATACTCTTATCCTCCATGTTACAAAAAAATGCTTCAGCTTCAGTCACTTTGCCTCCAATACATAAACCTTCAATCATCACATTGTGTGTAATAGCATTAGGTTTTAGATCCTGTGACTTCATATATTCATAGAGCTTAAGCGCCTCGTTTGCAAGGCCTCTCCTAGAAAAGGCAGCAAGAAGTATGTTGTAAGTGACAACATCTGGCTTCAAACCCTTTCCTTCCATTTCCTCAAATACCCTAAAAGCATCAACCAGCTTTCCTACGTGACAATACCCATTTATTAGAGTTGTGTAGTGCATAATGTCCATATCCATTTGCTTACCCTTCATTTCATCCAGCAATGCTACAGCTTGATCCACTTTCTCTTGTTTGCATAAAGCATCCACCACAATGTTGTATGAAACCTCATCTAGAAAAATTCTTAAATCCTTGAATCTTTTAAATTCTTCCACCACTTGGGAATGCATTCCCTTCTCACAAAAGTATTGGAGAATTGTGCTGACAATGACACAATTTGTTTTGATACCTTTTGATTCCATGTCATTGTGGAGTGCCAAGGCTTTCGAAAGATCCCCAGCCTTGCAATATCCACGAATCAATTCACTATAGCAACGCGCATCAGAAATCAACTCTTGTTTTTCCATGTCTCCCAAGACAACCTCTGCTCGGTCCATTTTCATCTCATTACAAAATCCACGAATTACAGCCACATAAGCATACACATCGATAGGAATGTTGCCTTCTTTCCACGCTTGAAGCACCTGATATCCGAAGTCTGACCTCTGATTTGTACAGAGTCCTTCAATATAAGTTGTGTAAGCATAAGCATTAGGAATGACCCCACAAAGTTCCATCTCCTGAAAGACATTCGAGGCCTCCACTAAATTTCCCTTTCTGCAAAAGGCCTTTATGATGATGGAATAGGTGTAGTCATTGGGGTTCAAACCCAAACTCTTCAACTGCTTGTAAATGGCCAAAGCCGCATCCACTTTACCATTTGCAATCAATTTGTTCATGAGATAGTTAAAGGTGAAAATATGGGGCAGGAATCCGCGCCTTTTGATCTGAAACAAAGCATTGATAGCCTCATCAAGCATGCCTGCAGTGACATAGGACTTGACCAAGGCATCATAGACTTGGATCAAGAAAGAAGAGCGATGCTTCACAGCGTCCTCCTTTTCAAGATCAATGTCAATATGATGAGGGGGAGAGAGCGTGTCAAGCAAATGGGAAATATCAAAAGAAGTAAAGTCGTTGTTATTATGGTGAAGATGAAGGAAAATGGAGTGGAGCATCTTGTGGAGACCCCAATGACAAAGGATTCGAATCATGGCAGCATAGGCGGGGATGTCGGGGTTTTTGAGGTGGGAAAAGATGGAGAAAGCAAGGTGAGGCTGATTCTTAAGGTTGTATAAGGTATTAACTATCTTGTGTGATTGTAATGGCTGTTGTTGGTCATCATCTTTTGCAGGGTCTGTGTGCTTATTACCAGAGGGAGTGGTGCTGGTGCTGGTCAAGCCAGCAAATGATGCAGTGGAAAAGGATCTGGAATTAGAGGTGAAGTGGGTCAAGAGTTTACTACTCCTCATTACTCGTGTCCCAAAGTGTGCACACTGCCCACCCATCTCATGAAAGTTGTTATCTCTTGAAGCTCACCTATAACACATACATAAACACTTCCACCAGGTGATTCATCTCAAGCATGATACTTGAGATCTTGCATTTGTGCCTAGAACTAACAAAATAGCTTGCAGAAATTTATATTTACCCTCCACCAGCAAAGTATGAAGAAATAAACAATAAGACAAGCAAAAACACTAGCTCATACCTTTTCTGCTCAGTTGAGAATAGACCTGTTGCATGCAATATGTCATAAGTTATGGGGTAAGTATTGAATCACTAGAACCTGGGAAACAAGATTTTTAGAATCATTAGTTCACAATAACATTCAAGAGCTTGGTAAAAAAGAATCGATAACAAATAACAAATCTTCTTGCAATCAAACCATTCTAAAAGTACAATTGAGGTACATGGACTTTGGGGTAAAGGTTGGAAGAAAAATTTTGAAGTTCTAGATGTAGAAAAGTGTATACAAACAAACTAACTACATATACAAAACACAACAGATAAAAAGAAACATGCATAAAGCAACCAAGCAGACAACAAACTAACTTCAAAGGTGACAACCAGACAAGAGGCACCGCTAAGGAAGGATGGAGAAGAGATGCACTTTCTGTTCTTTAAAGAGAGTGAGGAAGGGAAATCACGGCTAGGAGAGGAACCCTAATTTTCTTCTCTTCTTCTTCTTTTATATATATATATATATATATATATATATATATATATATATAGCTTGGTATAAATTGTAATTTTTTTCAAGGTTTAAGGTTATTAATGTATTTCGGATCGGGTTCAGGTAAGCAGTATCTATACCCGACCTTTAGCCACCAAACTTGACCGGTGAAAAAATTTCCTATCCATTCAAATCGAGTTGGGTCAGTATCCATTGGGTTTGGATAAAATTGCCATCCTTGGAAGCATTTGTGATATCAATGCTAAAAGGTTTGGGTCTGACTTTGATATTCCTTCTCCATATGTGGTAATCAATTAATGGTTTGCATGTAATGTACCACCTTACCTTCTAATTATTCTGTCTTTCGGATGCTATGGAGTTTGGCTGATAAAAAGGTGTGGTTCCCTCATGGAAAGTGGGTATGATCTAGGTATCGTTGTTTAATTTTCCTCGTTTTAACTGGTATAGCTAATCGTGCTGCTGCCATCTAAATTATGATTACCTTCCACAGAAAGTGAAGCCTCTCTGTACCCTTTCTATCTAAATTATGGACTGTTTGTTTTCTTCCTTGTTTTGGCCAACAGTGCACACCAGGAAAAGAAATTTATTACAGCAGTACACATCAATTAAAATAATGATCAATCAACAAATTTTTCTAATCCTTTTTTTTATGAATTATCCTGACATCATTCTCACACAAAAAAATATTAAGCAAAAAAAAAAAGAGCATTGCCTAATCAAACTCAATCAGTAATCAGTAAATTCAGAGTGATGCATGAAATAATAGCAAGCAAATCGCAGAAATAATCAATACATTTGTGATGGGAAATGGAAAATCTTATATATATGAAAATCAAGTCCAACAAAACCAGGAAGATAGCAATTAGCTATAGAAATCATAAATCCAAGAAAAAAAATTAAAAGAGAAGAACACAATAAAATGCAATAATGAAGAGAATGAGAGGAGGGGAGGGACTGACCTGAGAGAGAGGTGGTTGCTGTGCTGGGCAAAAGAGAGGGAGGTGTGGTGGGCGAGAGAGAGAGAGAGGAAGGAAGGTGGTGCGTGCTGCTGTCAACTGTGCTGAGCGAGCGGGATGGAAGAGGGAGTGTTGTGGGGTGATGTTGTCAGCTTTGCAGGGCGGTAGAGAGGGGAGAGGGTAGTGGCGCGGTGAGTCGGGGAGAGAGAGAGGGGAGAAGGGAGAGAGGGAGGAGGAGGGTCTTGGGTGGCTGCTGCTGCTGTTTAGTTTTATGTGAGGCCATGTTTGTTTGCGTTTAAAAGTTTTTTTTTTTTTTTTATATATATATATATATATATATAAATTATTTTAATACACTAATATTAAAAATAATTTTTAAAAAATAAAATATATATATTATTTTAATATATTTTTAAATAAAAAATATTTTAAAAAACAATTATAATCATAATTTCAAACACATTATAAATATTTAAGATTTTACACTGTGGGCAAAAAGATTATTTTATATAGTTTTTTTAATATATTAAATAATAATTTTTTATTTTTAAAGAATTATTTTTATATTAATATATTAAAAAAATAAAAAAATAAATTAATTTAAAATATAAAAAATTAAATATTTTAAAACATGAAATAAACACCATTTTATAATAATAATATTTAAATAATCTGAAACTCATATATAATTTGATTCTAAACTGGTTATAAAATAGTACTACAACTTTGTTTTATATATATATATATATATATATATATATATATATATATATATATATATATATATATGAATGAATGAAAGTAAAAAGTGGTGTCCTTGGATGGTGTTTATTAGTAATATATTTTTAAAAGTGTGTTTGTTTAAAAATATATTAAAATATTTTTTTTATTTTTAAAAAATTATTTTTAATATCTGTTTATTAAAATATGATTTAAAAATATAATTTAAAATAAAAAATAATATTTTTTTAAAAAAAGCATGGTGGAAACAATTAGTGTCTTGCGAGGCAAAACATGTTCAAGCCAGGAGTGGCCATGCCGCCATTCATACATGGATGGTGAACACAAACACCACATGGTTTCTTCTTCCCCTTGTTTCTGCAGGTTATAATTACTGAATTTTCTTCCCCAAATCAATCATCAGTGGCATCCAAGTCTTTGGCACCGGAGCCAACTAACACACAAATAGAATATGATCAGCAATGGCCGTGGATCAGTTGTTGCCATCGACAAGGTTTAGTTTCAAGAGATCAATGGCCGTGGATTACAGAAATTAATAACATGCCATCCTTTGTATGATGCTAGCAATTAAGTGTAATTTGGATAGAACATCACATTTAATTAAATATAGCAAGCAAATCACTTCAATTTTCTTTGCTGTTTCCTTTGATCATTTATCTTGATGGATTGGACGTTAGCTTCAAGGCCATGGATGATCGACCCGTCGAGGTTTCACATTGCAAACAACGAATGCTCCTCGTGCACACTGCCCTCTGAATTTTTCAGCTGTTTCCATTGGATTATCATTTAGGTTATGCATATCCTATAATTTCGGAACATTAATCTTTTTCAGGCAACCGATATAATCATCCACGGCAAGATGATTCACCACTGTTAAGGCACAGGGACCTAGCTCAGTGATGGCCATAATGGAAATGCAAGGGCAATAGGTCAGGAAGAAGGTGATGCGATCAGGCTGATCAGTGCATCATGGGCTTGGACAGACCACAACACACTCTATCCATGCCAGGATAATCTTATTGATGCCACTCTTGGATCTACAAATGTTACTATTTCAGAGACCAGGTCAAGGTTATGCTTCTTGGGCACGATGATGAGTGTTTGAAGGACAAGAACACGAAGGCGACTCTTGCCCTCAATCATTTTGGACCTATTTGCAAGCAACGAATGCCAACGTGATTGCTAAATACAATAGCCTCTGCTGAGTGAATTCCATATTGTCCAAAATGAACTTTTACAGTAAATGAATCAAATCTATAAAAATCATTGATCTCTCTTAGACATGGAAATAATGCAGGGTCACTTGGCAAGCAATCTCTAGGAAGGATGGGGAGAGTATGCAATTGGTGGAAGCATGCGACCCATATTCAGAGTGAAGCCAACAACTTCACTGAGTCAGGAAACAAAGAGGAAATATTTCTGCCATCAGTCTTCCAAGACCAAGGAGAGGTACATGGTCATGCCAAAGGATAGCCGAAGTGGAGAAAATAAACTATAGAGAAACAGATGAAAATCCTCCAGAATATCCTCAAACTAATGTCCTCGATTTCTCAACAGGCAACACAGATGAAAGGCTTTGATGAGAAAAGCATGCCATGGAACTTCTACTGTGTGGAGGATTTATTTGAAATTGGAGTTTCTTTTAATCAAACAGGCATAGGTAAGACAAAGCCTGGTTCCAATATTCAAAAATGGCTCAAGGTTGCAGATGCCAAATATGGAAGGTCAATAACAAGTTCATCGGGTGCTTTAAGGTGCTCAAATTCGAGATGCTGATCCAAAACTAACAGAGAAAAAGAAGAGCATTTTGCAACATGACCATGGAATAACTACATAAAACAAAAATTGTAAAGTATAGCTTTGGAAAACATAGAATTCACTGCGATATACTAGTGGTCAGATAACGAGCCTAATTTTGTACTTGTGAAAACATTACAACTATCAATAAAAGAACATCCAATGCACTGTACCAATGCATCAGCACATTATTATCGATTCTAGTCTTCTTCTTCATCAGAACTTGCATATGCTAAACCTAGCAAACTTTTAACAGGATTTTCCTCAGCCTCATTTTTAACATTTGTCTCGCCTTCTGGTTTGCTTGGTGCTGGTAAAATGTGCTCTTTCTTTTCCTGGTCAACCTTGATTTTATTGTCTGAAGCACGATCACTTGAAATTGGGGTGGCATAGTTCCCATCAGACAAGTTTGAAACTTTAGGTCGTTTTGGTTTAACTTCAACCACCTTTTTCAGCAAGTCTTGCTGCCTATAATCAAGAAAATTTCAGAAATCAAACCAGCACAGGAAGCTAAAAAGAATTAACCTTTTTAGCTGAAACATAAAAGGTTAAGAGCATGCTGGGACAGAAATACCTAATTCCACTCTTTGGCTTGGGTTCAACACGAAATGACAAGGGAACTGATGCGGGTGAAGAATCTGCCAGACTTGCAGCTTTGTACTCATTGGTTAGGGAAGACAAACAACAACAGAGAGATGGGTTGCAATAAAGACAGCATTGCATGAGGATATGGGAGACTACCGCATGATAGACCTAGAATATAGCAATGCCAAAGTAATGATCCTTTAAAATCAACGGGGCATTCCAGATCAGCTAATTTAACGCTATGCTATTATAGTTGGAGGTTCAGGTATAAGATGAGACAAAAATATTGTATAAGTTTTATTAATGGAAAAAATTAAAGAGCATTCCAGGAAAATACTGATAAGGCATGCTTACAGCATAAGAAAAAACAGTGTTCACCAATTTAACATCTGAGTATGATGTAACTCACTAAAAACCGCAATTGTACCTGATTTTTTAAGGGAAAAAACTAGAATGGAAACATTAGTGATTAGTAGATGGATAAATTTGTGAAAAGTAAGGAGAACTATGAAATTGAAAAGGCAGAGCAGATGTATTTTCCAACAACCACAAAGACAAGAAGTTGTGAAAAACTACAAGATGAATGAGAACAGACTGACACAGATGTTTTTCTCAGTTTTTTAGATTATGAGTTGTTAACCATCACAAAGTAAATAAATTTTGACCCTATAAACTACACATTAGAAGATATTTGGATCTGCGTCATGAAAGATGTGATTGGGTGGATGGTAGCCATCAACCAAAGCACAAACAACCACATGCTAGGACTGGGAAAACAAGACTCCATTTATTAGAAGACGATATGGAAACAAATTCGAAATAAAAGAGCACAAGAAGGATATTTTAAAAGCAGCAAATGCCCTTTTCTCAGTGCGGCGTAAGAGGCGTTCTGCATCCTCTTCAGCCTCCATTTGCTCTTTGAGATAAAGTAAATCATCGCTATCCAGTGCTGCATAAACAAAGCTCACGAAGGTATATGTAAAAGAAGAAGTAGGTATTCCACAAAAAAAAAAACCCCGGTGAAAGAATAGGTGTGTATATTTATGGAGAAAGAGAGATGGGGAGAGATAGATACCGCCTCGGCCATGAAGGTAGCCACCACGTTCTCCAGCAACCTCTTGCATCTGTTAGCAGCATTGAATCAAAGCCAGAATCCCTGCCAGGGCATGTTATCAGAAACTACCCTTTCCTATACTTTGCTAAATCAAGCAGCAGCAGCAGCAAATAATGGGAATAGGAAAGACGAAAGAAAGGTCTAACCTTAGCAACCATGCGATGGAAAGTGATGTCTTCATCATCAATTACTTTGTCTCTCCCTCCTTTCCCCAACGATTTCTTATCTAAAATCAATTAAAATTCAGAATCAAAACAGTAAATCAATCACATGCGTAATCGAATTTGAATGAAAGAAGAAGAAATTTGGGTACCTTTAGGGTCAGTGAGATTAGTGTATTCCCTTACTTCTCTTCCTGCCATTCTTATTGTTACTATAATAATAATCAAACCCAACCCCCCACCACCACTCTCTTCCTTCCTTCCTTGTTGGCTGCTGCTGCTCCAAAATTTCTAATTTTTTCTACGATTCAAATTTCCTAAATAGCAACGAAACCCATTATTTATTTATTTTTAATAAATCGAAAGAGTTTCTCAGTTTTTTTTTTTTTTTTCCTAAATGAAAGAATTTTTAGGTTTAGGGATCTGAGATGAGATTCACAGTTCACACTACATACAAAAAAGGTGAAAAATATTGTTTGTCACCGCCATGCCAAGATATTCTCCACTTCCCTCAGAGGCCCAGCCCAAACCAGCCTAGCCCACTCCTAAATATTCATAAGCCCAATATAACCCCACCTGCACCCTCTCTCTTCTGTTGTAAACTACTGAGTTCTGACACTGTTATGTACTGTATCACTATTGATCATCTCCTCTCCTCTTTTTTCTTTTCTTTATTTATATACATATTTTCTTTTCCCCAACTAACTAACTAATTATTTATTTTTAAAAAAATAAGGATAATCTTATAAATATTTAAACATCTCGTTAACTTTTTTTTTTAGAGAATGTAAAATGTTATTTAGATATAAATTATAGGATATAAAGTAGAATTTTTCAAATTGTAAAAGCAAAATATTATTTAAATATTAAATTACAGGATGTAAAATATAATTTTTAAAATTATATAGAAAAAAATCACGTAATGTTAAACATAATTTACCTTTTTTTTTTTTTCTCATTCAAAACAAAAGAAAATGAATGGCATGGAAAAATGATACTTCAAATTAATAGTGTGTACAACTTGTCTCCTTTTTGAACGAGTAATTTGGTGAATTCATAAATATAGCATGGTCACGAGTTATTAATTTTATAAATGCAATCAATTTTGTTTTTTTGAGAGAAGAAAAAATAAATTAAACAAAAAAAAAAAAAAAAACTTGTGACGAGAAGCCACTCGTGTACACACACACACCAAATGCTGTCATCTCTTGTCCTTCCTTCTTTCTTTATAGCAACATATAATTAAATTATTGACTCATGTTAATTATTTTTTCAATATAAAAAATAACATTTAGACCTTGTTAGTATTTTTTTTTTCAGTAGAAAAGTTTTTAAAACCATTTAGAAATTGATTAGATATAATTCAAATACTTTAGTAGGTCCAAAACAAACTCGTTCAATAAGTAAAAAATATATTTTGACTCAAAATAAGTATTACATTGAGATGTTTTTAATAAACATTACTATGGCAATATATTGAATTAATTTAAGTCAACCTGGTTATCAATTTGCACACCTAATTATGAGATCATAATAATCTCATAAAAATTTAATCAAAACAAATTATGAAACTAAATTTCCAATAAACTGAGTGTTGAAAGATGAAAGAAATAAAATAAAAAAAAATAAAAAATAAAAAAATAGTTTGAGTCAACCCGGGTTATCCTATCAAACTCGCGATCGAAGTCATAAGACTGATATAACCTAATAAAAGGTAAATTGAAGCCAATTATGAAGCTCAATTCTCAATCAACCTAATATTGAAAGATGAAATTAAAACAAAAAAATATCAATTAAAAAAAACATAAAAAAACTCGAGTCAAAGAGGGTTAACCTGTCAAACTTGTGACCTGAGTCATGAGATGAAAATATCCTTATATAAAAAAAATCAAAATAAATTATGAAGTCTAATTTTTAATTAACTCAATGTTGAATGATGAAATTGAGAAAAAAAAATTATTTAGAAAAACAGGGGAAAAAACTCAAGTCAGTCAAATTAATTTGTTAAACCTGCAGTATGGGTCATAAGTTTGAGATAATTTGATAAAAAATTAATTGAAAAAAAAATTATGAAACTTGATCCTCAATAAATCTAATGTTGAAGGATGTAGTTAAAAAAAATTAAAAAAAAAGAAGCATACATTAGAAAAGGGAAAAAATGAAGGAAGGAAAGAAAACATTATTCTAGTGAATATTGTTTTGTGAGGAGGGATACAACCAAAAAAAATTATTATAGTGAATAGTGTTATATGAGAAGGATACGATAAAAAATAGAAAAAAAAATATTATTTAGTAAATAATATTAAGTGATATGAGGTATAATAAAACTCATAATTTGTTAATTAAACCATGATCACTAAAGTTTTAATTCAACTTTATTATATCAACTTCTTAGACTAGGACTTGCCTATATAAACATAATATCTACATATTATGAAGAATTTGAAAGAGGGAAGGAAGACAGGGGATATTACATGAAAACTACAAGTTGTTAGTGTTGACAATATAAACCATGATATGAATAGCTATGGATTACAATAGTGAAGTAATGATTTTACCCTTCGCTACAAAACCATCAAGCCTTGTATGGGGTATTCTTCACGCTTGTCTTCAGCACAGTAAAATCATTTAATCAACTTTAAAAGCAAAGATTTTGAAGCTTGGCTCTAAAGGCTTTGTCGTCCTTTTATTTCTCTTTTTAAAATAAGTAAATAACACATTTTCCTTTAAACTAAAAAAAAAAATTATAACTTAGATCTAGGGACCTCTGTGTCTTTTAATATTGTGTTTTTATATGTGTAATAATCAGGTTGTTAGAGGCGCTCTTGGGTAATAAATTTAATATAGATTTTATTAAAAAAAACAATTGATTGGCACATGCAATCGATATGACAGAGTGTGAATTGTCTTTGCACTCTTTGGGTGGTGCGTGAGATGTCATGTGGTGGTCATACAGTGGCTTCCAAAGCAGCATTTGATTTGTCTTAGCTTCCCCTTCATCTAGATGTGTGTGTGTGTGTGTGTGTGTAGTAAGCTACTAACTTGGTATATAAAAATAAAATAATTATAAATTAACCAAAACATATATCATCAATGTTAAAGAAACAATAAATACATTAATAAACCGTAGCTTTTAAACTGTGTAATAATCATCAACAAACTATGTGAAGTCTAAGTGATTCTTAGCACAACATGTAAGAATATATAAATGATGGAATGTCTGTCATTTACAACATGTATATGTTTTATCATTCAATTTGATTTCTCGCCTGACTTCTTTTACAACACCTGGTTTAATATGAGTGTTGACTTGGAAAACTTATTTCTCAGAGTCAAACAACATTACAGTATGATGTCTTAATCTATTCATGTTCATTATCAATTCAATTTGAATTGCTGGAGGCAATATCACTCCACTTTAAATGACATCACTAGCTTCATGTTTTTGTTTGATCCAATAACCATTACATCTGTAAAATGTTAATTGCACTAGAATAGAAATAGGCATTGCACGAGCATTTTTCAGAACATGATTAGATGATTTTGAAATATTAATTGTCATATTACCATACTAATGACCACCATGATAACATAATACCTATTTTTCTTTTGGCTCTCTTTCAAGACATTATTTAAATGCTAGGTTCAGGTTACACATTCTTTTGATACCACAAATCAATTTTGCACCTAGAAGGTTTATAACACATCCTTATTAAATTTGTTTTAATAGCCGGGTCTTTGAATTTATGGTTAAAGTTGTTAACAAAATGTATGACACAATACCGATGATATCTTAAAGGTTGATGCCAAATTTATGTTACTTTATTCTTGATGTTTGCATGTCTATCTAGTATTATACATATACTGGTTTTACTACCAGTAACGTATCTTTATAAGGAAAGCAAAAACCATCTCCAATTATCATTATTTTCTTCATTAACAATTACAAAAGCTAGTGAGAATATCCCATTATTCACATCAAAAGAAATTGCAATCAATAATTTTACATCATATTGCCTATACAAATGTGTCCCATCAACACTGATGAATGGTTTACAGTATTTGAAACCTTCAATATAAGGCCCGAATGATAAAAAAAAAAACTCTTTAAAAAACCATTGTAATATCATCAAGATTTTCTTTGGGTGTCTAATTAACATATGTTTCAGGATTTGATTTTTTTATTGCCAACAACAACCTAGGCAAAAGACTCCTCATGTGAACCAAAAAGATACTTAATCATTTTTTATTTTGCAACCCATGCTTTGTTACATGATATTTTATACTTGTACTACAATTTTATTTCATCCTGTATACTTGAAACCATCATTAAAAGATTATTCATTACAATGGTTGATATAACATTAACAATAAAATTTAGATTAAGTTAATAGTGATCTTCTTGGACAAAGGTCAAAACACGTGTATGGCTCTTTTAACTTTTCTATCTCAAATGAATATGTTATAAATATGTTATTAGATTTCTATATATATATAAAAAAAACAAAAATTGAATTCTAGTCAATTTAGCATAATTTTAACTAAATTGCATTAATTCAACTTTAATTAACAAAATTCAAAATAAATTCAATCGAATTCCCAAAAGTTACAGTTAAAGCAAACAATATTGTACTAGATGTAAATCATCTATTGATAATAAATATCTTATTGGCATACAAAAATATCCTTTAACAAATACTCTTGTAATTGGAGTCGATTGATAAATCATCCATCTTCTTATAAGCAAATTGAATATTATATACATAACAAAAGAGTAAAAAAACTTAGTCATGTGCTATAGATTATGAGTGTTTTTATTGTGGATTGGAGTAGTGTTTATCAAGGAGAAATTAGTTGGTTTTTGCTATAAGTTGTGAGTGGTTTGCTTTTTGCTATTTTTTTGTGGTATGCGTTATGTGTTGCAGGTTACTGAGTTGTTTGTTGTCAGTGAGTGTTTGATGGGTTGTCATTCTCCTGATTTGTTCAGTGTTGGTCTGGTGTAGTTGGATGATATTTTGGTTGATTTTGCATGGGATGACAATGGTTTCTTTATTGTCTCTCTTCATTCTATGCAGGTATAAGTACTATATCATTACGCTGGGTTGATATAAGTACTTTGTGATTGTGCTAAGTTGTTTATTTTAATTATTTTTTTTGGAGTTTGTTGGATTCAAGAGATTACAAATGAATTCTACATTCGAGATTGATTGGGGCAATCAATGACTTTTTTTAAAAAAAAAAAATTTAAAACACGTTAATCTTAAAACACGTTAGGTTGCCAAACCCAAGTAATATGGGTCTGAGATGTTTGATAGATTTGATAAGTTTGCTAGGCCCAAAAAACTTAGATTTGCACCCACGAGCCTTGGGTGTAGCAAGGTTGACAGACCCACCCTGGTAGGGTCTAACAAGCATGCCAGACCCATTATGGTTAGATGTGGGTTTGACATATTTATTAGATCCAAAAAACACTTGGGATTGCACCCATGGGCCTTGACCCTTAGGTCTGACATGCAAGATTCAACCAAGATGGATCTGCCAACCTTGTCAAACCCAAGTTTGCTTGGGTCTGGCATGTTGCCCAGCCCAAGTAAACGTGAGTCAGGTATGGTTGTTAGATTGACGTAAACTTAAGCCAAACATGTTTATTATTATTATTATTATTATTATTATTATTATTATTAAATTTGAAAAATATTATCACTATAAAAAAATCATAAAATTAATTTAAAGGGTGAAATTAAAAATTATTATTATTGTTATTGTTGTTGTTATTATTGTTAATATTATTACTAAATTTGAAAAAAAATATAGTAATAAGGTAACAATCATGCGAGATCCAAGGGCATTTGGGTCTGGCATGGTTGCGAGACTCAAAATGCTTGAGTGTGGTATGTTGCTAGACTCAAGAAGTCTGAACTTAACAGACTGTCAAGTCAAAATTAACATGGGTTTGACATGTTTACTAAATCCAAGCTAACATGAGTCAAATATGTTTGCCATACCCAAGTACCTAACTTATTAGGCCTTCAAGTGCATGACCATTTTATTTTTTTTGTTTATTTTTTTAATTTTTTTAAAAATAATACATCATTTATGTATATTTTTTCAAATAAATTTTTATTTTATATTTTAATTAGGTTGTGTTTATTTTTAAATGATATTGAAGTGTGTTTAGTTTTTAAAAAGGTTGGTATGATTCATATGTAATTTTTTATTAATTTTATATAGATTAATTTTTTTATAGAATTTTTAAAAAGTAAAATTTTTTATTTATTATTTAATAAATTTTATGTGCATTGTCAGACCTAAATAATTTAATTACAGAATGATAATGTTTACAAATCTAACTTACAACTACCGTGACTATAACAATTTATATTATATATGAATCAATCCACGGCAACACGCGGTCCATTTATCCTGTTACATAACAACAGCAAAACATTCTCGGTTAATTTCGTCAAGGAAGAAGGCAGTGAGAAGGGCACGATTGATAACCGAATGAATTTTAAGGGGGTCGATTAGTAAACAAATAAGTTTTGTGAAGAAATTACTGGACAAAGGGGGGAAAAAAATGAAAATGAAATCTTGGAATTAGAGACATTGACTGGCAACTCATTTATCAACAAGACGAGACAGAAGCTAAAAAGAAGAAACTCTCGATTCCTCCAAAAAAAACATGGCACTCTCTGTTGTCTCTGGTTCTATTAACACTACATCCCCATGCGCCTTGGTAAGAACTTTCGCTCTCAACTGCTGCTACTTCTTTTTCTTTCAACTCTAATTGGTTGTTTTGTCTGGAATATTGAATGGAAACATCCGTGTACTGTAGAAATCGCAGAAGTTAAGAAGAGAAACCCAATTACCCTCATGGCTGAATCGAAGCACCAGCAGCAAACATAATAAGCAAGTTCTTAATGTTACTAGGGTGGTTAAAGCTTCTTGTCTATCCAACCCCACCAATGAACCCATCCTCAAAGATGCTCTCAAGGTACCTTGCTACTTTCTCTTCTAGTCCATTTCCTCCGGCTTTCAATTGGCTGTTATCGCTTCTCTACTTATGTAGTGTTTTTCCTTGAAGCATGAAAATGTTTAATAAGTTGCTGACATCTTGGGCTGAAGATGTTGAAGAAGCAATTAATGTTTTTGTTAAATAAAAAATAGAAGAAAAGGAGCCTACTTTTTGTCTGCAGATACGTTCTCTTTGAAGTAGTGAATGCCCAGTAAGACATTTAGAATCCATTCATTGGTTTTAGAGTGTAATAATAGATAAGTAGGCACACAAAGGAGATAACAGAGTGATATGCTTCAGATCGTACGAGATGGGGTTATTGATGGTCAGCCTGTAGTGCATCCCCCAATTGGTTGGAAATCCTGAATGACTTCTTTGATTTGTTGTATACATAATTATGTAAATGGAAACTAGTTACAAGCTTGACTTCAGGACATGATCAAGCTTTTGCAGGTTTTAATCATATCGGTGTTGCTCATTGGGAGGACTTTAGAATGGGTACTAATATATGCATGTTTTCAGCAACAGTTTAAATTCCTTCATGTATTTAGTAAGCATGCTTCTCCTGAAGCTTGACAACAAAGAGCACCTCTAGTTGCTGAATGCTACAATAGAGTGTACGGGCATCTTCTACAGTAGAGCATACACATTGCACATTTTTGTACAATTAATTACGTGAAAAGCATGATCTAATAAGTCTGATATCATTGTGACACTCTCTTGGCACTTCCTTTGATGTAGTCCATACGATATGAGGTTTAAGGAACAAAAAATAAATCTCCTTGCTGGTTTTGAGCAGAATAATAGCAGAAGAAGATATATATTAGAACAAAACAAAATCTTTTTTTTTTTCTCCTCTCCTTCAAGTTTATTTTTCTTAAGGTTCTTCTCCTCTTTTTACTCAACCAAACCTAAACCTTGACAAGCTTGCTATAGCCTTACGCCCGTACCCCTTTGATTGAGGCTATTGAAGTGCTGTAGAACACTTGACCAGGATTTGATCTTCTACATTGGTCCATGGAGATTGGTTTGACAATTTTTGGGGGGAATGGGTGGGAGTGATTCTGTAGGAGATGAAGGATCCACCCACAGGATCAAGTTGGATTTTAATGACATAACTTTCTTAGCTAATTGTTTCCCACCCTTTCAGCAATTGCAGTCCTTTTCTGTGGATCTTCGAGTTAGATTCTGTGGTTTTTTTTTACTTGAATATGTTCCTTAGAGCCCCGGGTATTGTTATAACCTGTATTTGTATTCAGTTATTTAAATCATGTGAAATGGAGACCTGTCAATTCATTTTCTTTGCCTACTGTTTAGTAGGATTGAAGGTTAATGCATGGTGTGTTTGCCATAGTGATATTAGTTCTTTGTCAAAAGCAAATCTACTTGAATCATTTCCCTGAGCAGTGAATGTATGATGTGTTTCAGAAACCTACGTTCTACTTGATGTGGATTTGTCTTCGGTTATTTTACACTTGTTTTTATTTTTGCTATCGTTTACAGAACCTGATAAAAAGGTATTACTGCTTTAATGTTATTGCTTCCTTTATAGGAACCAGTTGCATTCATGGGTGGGATGTTTGCGGGGCTCTTAAGGCTTGATTTAAATGAAGATCCACTCAAGGAATGGGTCACAAGGACTGTAGAAGCCTCTGGTATTACTGAAGAAGATATTGATGCTGAAGGTTCGCAACCAGAGGAATCAGTGCCGCTAGAGATAGAAATTGAATGAACTCATAGTTACCTATGTAAATGATACAAGGGTATCGCATATAATTGACAAACATTGAAAGACATTTGATCAAAAGAGCTTATGGTTCTTTGACCTGAGGTCCTAAAGGTACATTGACCAGTACGAATAAAAATCTTATGCCATATTTTAAATTCAAGTGCCAGGATTCCGTGCATGTTCAAAACAAGCTTCAGTATTCATACTTGAATTGAATATAGTGTAGTTAATTTATGACAAGAAAAGAAAAGGTCACTTGTTGTTCTGTAGCATTTCAACATTACTAATTACTGTATCCCATGGGTGGCAGTGACTTCAGGTATTATTGGCTTATAAAATCATGGCAACTCAACTGCATAGTATTAGTACAACAATCTCAAATTGAATTAATCTTTGGATTTGAAGTTTCAATTTTCGGTACTAAACCACGTACTTGAGTTGAGGATCATTTAAGGGGAACCATTAGACATCCGAAAATTGGTTAGTGTACATTAAATTTGGTACATGTCCATTGATGAATCTAATAAGGAAAAAGGAACACAGTAATGCTGAAAAATGACAGCTAAAAGATGGAGGTGGTCGGTTTCTGGGACTGAATGAATTGTGACTAAGAAGCAAGAGGTAAGAAATCTGGAACTCTTTAAGTACTTCTACCATCATCTTAAGATAAACATGAAGTGAATCTTCATTCATATTCGATATTTGTTATCTCATGGTTTCTGTTCGTAAGATAATTACACAAAATAAATGATAACATATTGGTACAGGTGACAACTAGTTTAGTTGATAAGTTTCTGGGAGTAAATAGAACTTCTAAGAGACTAAGGATTGGGCCTTTCACGCGAGAGTGTGCTTGCTCTGTTTCAATAGTACTGGAAAAGCACATTAACACAAAATCGTCGTTGACTGCAAAACCTTGCACTGCTATCTGTTTCTACAGTTCATCCAGAGTAAATCTAAGCTGCTTATGAATATGAATACTGAGTTGCAAATTGCGATCATTTTGTAGTTGATTTTGGTCTCTTGGCTAGCAACATGTCGTAAGGATTTTCTTTGTGGACTTCATTATGTATTAATTGAGGAATAGAAAACATTTTAGCAAACTTCTCCAGCATTCTTTTCTAGATTTGTCAAATCTTGCACTTGGATTAGTTGATAGTTGCAGCACACTGCTCATTTTCCTCACTTCCTTCCTATTTATTTGCAAATCTTCTAATATTGGAAAATCATGATTGAGTGGTTCTTGAAAATTCAGCATTTTAAATTCATTTATGTGCTCTGCTCTATAGTGAAGGTGCTGCGGTATATTTGTTGGACACATCAGTGCAACTCTGTGGATCCCATACAACAATATTCTTGGCTGGAGAACTTCGGAAGGGTGAGAGTATCAGTCTCCTGATGAGGACCCAGGTAGGCTGCTAAAAAATGCATACAATAGAACTAGGAGGTTGTGGAATAAGCAAGGAAACAGAAGCAAAGTCACGGCAGAAATTCCAGCAGCAAGGTTGGTGGAAGAAGTTCTTAAGGGAGGAGGATTTTCAGCAGCAGTAAGTCAGGAACCAGAGGCAGATTCATTGCGGCAACTGGACAGGGAGAAAGAGGAAGTACCTAAAAGAAAAGGGAGAAGGAAAATCCAGAATTAAGAGGACTTGTATGTGGCAGAGACAGCCTTGAAGGCAGCAACTCTACCCGGGCATAACTTGGTTTCTGACTACAACTATTTTAGATTAGGTTAGGATAATGCTTATTAGTTATTGTTCAGAAACTAGAATTCTTGTTAAGCTCCGAAAGGCTATAAATAGTTAAGATGTATGGAAGTTTCAACAAGCAATAGCAATAAGAAAAATATCAAATACCTTCATAAACTTTTCAGAACCTATCTTTCTCTTGAGTTTTCATTATCTCCCTTGCACATGCGTGCTTGCACACACAGCCACATGTTAGCGAAGAAGGAACACAACTGCTTTTAACTTCAAAGAAATTTAGATATGTATAGTTTGCAAAGGAAAATGCTTGATGGCTCCTTTGGCTTTGGCCTTTATGATTTTTCGAATTTTCAATATTGTTGGAAAAAGTTGTGGTCTGGAACGTATTGATTAGGGTATCACAGGCTAGCTTTCATTTTTCATTCTAATTAAGGAATTAATTATTTTCTTTAACCAAGTCTTATATAGGCAATCCATGTTAGAACTAGTATATTAATTCCCAAGAAATTTTTTATTTTATTTTGAATAAAGATGATTATATTAAATGGAAATAAGCAGCAAAAGTCATTTTTGGAGTCCACCATAGAAAGGTTTTTGGTTGGGGCTTAAATCATTCTCAACAATGCAAGCTTCTGGTGTGCTTATGCATGGACGTGCTGATCTTGATATCTTGTAGAGCAGCAGCAGCAGCTTCAGCACTCAAAGGGGTGCTTGCCACAGCTAAAAAGTTGTACTTCAGGAAACAAAAAATGAGCCTCCATTTTTTACAAATCTTAACCTTTCTTTGTAAACTTTTGATCAATGTTGTTTTGTGTGAGCATAATCACTCCATTAACAAGGTCACCACATTATCGTACGCAGAATTAACCAGAATAATTCTTCATAAAACCAACAAAGATTGGTTGTAGTAATCTTGAAAAACTAATTTCACCATCATTTATAAAATGTGTCAAGTAATAACTCAAGCTTAGAACAATGGACTTTTTCAAGAAACTAATAAAGGTCTGCAGGACCAATCAACATATTCTATGACCATTCTGTCATTTTTTTTAAAATTATTATCACAGGTAATTTTTGATTTTTTTTGCCCCTTTCTAACTGTTTCATTATATATATATATATATATATATATATATATATATATATATATATATATATATATTCACCAACTACCAAACTTGAAAAAAGAGTCTCCACTTCCCAGTACCTACCGACCTACCTACCCATCTTTGTTTCCTGCCATTTACTAAACAGAGAGAAACGCATACTCTCATTGACTCTACCATCTCGTTCGCGAAACCTTCAAGATTCTCTTCTCTGCCACCATATCCCTTCGAAAAAGCAATCAAAATGTCATCTTCGATCAAGCAACCCAATGTCATCACTTGCAAAGGTAACTTTCTTGTTTTCTTTTTCTGACTTGATGATGATGATGATTTGTTTATCTAAGTTTATAACATTGCATTGTTGTTTGTTTAATGATTTTGATAAAAAGCTGCGGTGGCATGGGGAGCTGGGGAGGCATTGGTGATGCAGGAAGTGGAAGTGAGTCCTCCACACCCTCAAGAGATCAGAATCAAAGTGGTCACTACCTCTCTTTGCCGCAGTGACCTCTCTGCTTTGGATTCTCATGTAATTTAACCGTACTTTCTACTTATTTTTACTTACTGTTTCATAATTTTTAGTCAATCCAAGCCAACCAATTCCAGTCTACTTTCTTATTGAACGGAGCTTAAACATTAAATAATGGCAACTTCTCAAACTCAATTGCTATATATATTGAACTGGATTCTAAGCTAATGCAATTGAAATTGGTGTATCTTGAAATTATTCTGGAAGAAAAAGTTATCATTTAAGTTTTTGGGAGGTGGGTTATCTGGTTATCTTGAAATTAGTATGTCAGTCCACCCTTCCTCGTCAATCGAAACTAAGAAATATATGCTCATGTTTATGTTATAGTTATAATTTTTTGTTTTAGTTGAGAGTTGTAAATCAATCAAGTCAACAGGCTGGATGTCTAATAGAAAAATGCTTGTTTGTTGCAGGCTATATTTCCTCGGATATTTGGCCATGAAGCATCAGGGTCTTTTCTGCACCTTTTACTTGTAATCTAATTATATAATGCTCTGCATGCCTGTGCATAATTATGAAATGATTTATTCAAAATTGAGGTTCCTATGATTACTGGATTTGTTTAATTGGTCTAGATGAAAGTTCAAACAAATGTGTATGTGCATGTGTTGGTCAGTTTAATATGAGAGTCTAGACCATCTGTTGGCAGCTAAAATTTGTCCTAGATTTCCTACAAAAATGTTCTGTGATAGAGAATTTGCAAGATAATCGCATTTTATATCACTATGTTTTGCATGAGAAGCACTAATGCAAATTGTACATCTTACTACTACCGAATTGTATTCTTGAGATTTAAAGAATAAAGATTGTCTACTGTGCAGCGAGGTTGGCAATTTATGTTAAATTTCTAACGATAAATCTGCAGGATTGTTGAGAGTATTGGGGAGGGAGTGACAGAATTTCAAGAGGGCGACCATGTGCTCACAGTGTTCACTGGAGAATGCAAGACATGTAGACAGTGCATGTCTGGAAAAAGCAACATCTGCCAAGTATTGGGGTTGGAAAGGCGAGGTGTAATGCATAGTGACCAAGGAACACGCTTCTCAATCAATGGGAAACCAGTTTATCATTATTGTGCAGTTTCAAGTTTCAGTGAATATACAGTGGTGCACACTGGATGTGCTGTTAAAGTTAGCTCCGCTGCACCTCTGGAGAAAATATGCCTTCTTAGCTGTGGTCTGGCTGCCGGTATGGTATTTAGAGTCGCGATATTATTATCAAGTTAATGTTAGGGTCTTCTGTCTATATCTTCTTATCACATTCAATCCCACAATCATCCCCAATTGTTTTGGTATACACCTGCAACCAACATGGTACAAGAAGAAACGGGGGTGTCTTTTAATTGGATAGGTGAGAGGTCCATGGAACATGGCTAAAAAACCAGGGATAGTCCCTCGCCATGGGCTCCAGCCAATGGTGTTCAGGAATTTTTGGTTGTCTGTGTTGTTTGAGAGGGAGGGCCAGAGGTGCAAATATAGAGTCTACATCCACCTTTCGGTATAATATTGACAAGCAAGAAAGTAGATGATAACATGGCTATCACTCCAATAGCACGTGAGTGTCAATGTATTCATTGGTAGGATTGAGCATGATAACTATTGTTCAATTTCAGGTTTGGGAGCAGCTTGGAATGTTGCTGATATATCTAAAGGATCAACTGTAGTGATTTTTGGTCTTGGGACTGTGGGGCTTTCTGTAAGTATGCTTGTTAGTAACATCTATAGCATCAATATTTTCCAAATACCAGTAGAATGTACTTTTATGAGCATGATGCTGACAATTTTTTTTTTTTTTTTTCATTTTATGATTAGGTCGCCCAAGGTGCTAGAATTAGAGGGGCATCTCAAATAATTGGTGTTGACACTAACCCTGAAAAATGTGACAAGGGTATGATTAAGCATTGCACTTTAAAATTCCTGGTTCTGTGTTTATAAGCAATCCAATATCTCTGGATCTTAATGGAGATTCTCTTACGTGTGCAGCAAAGGATTTTGGAATAACTGAGTTTATCAACCCAAATGACTGCAACGAACCTATTCAACAGGTATCATTCACCTAAACTGCAGGAATGAGGAATTTCTTTAATCTTTAACATAAAAAATGTATGTTAATTTTAAATTTTGATAAAAGGGACATTCACAAGGCAGATAGATGATTAGGCAGGGATGGAAAAAGGAGAGCAAAGATTTACAAATAGAGGGTGGCTGCTTATTGTACTTTTAAGAAATGGGAAAATGGAAATACCAGAAGCCACCTTGATTTTGTATTAGTTTTACCTTGTCTTTGTGATGTTTTAATTTTTCAGGTTATCAAACGTATTACTGATGGAGGGGCAGATTACTCATTTGAATGCATCGGTGACACTGGAATGATTACAACTGCATTACAATCTTGCTGTGATGTACCTTTCTTTCCAATACTCCGTCTTCTTTATTTACTTGAATCTTTATTGATTTTTGTACTTTTTGTTTCTTATTGTGCACACCTTAGGGATGGGGATTAACAGTTACTCTCGGTGTGCCAAAAGTTAAGCCTGAAGTATCTGCTCATTATGGCCTATTTCTTTCTGGAAGAACATTGAAGGGCTCTTTATTTGGAGGTTGGAAACCAAAATCAGATCTTCCTTCATTAGTTGACATGTATATGAATAAGGTAAGTAAAGCATCACAAATTCATAGCAGATCCTTCTTGATAATCACTACAATAACTTTCTGGAGTGCATTATATTAGCAACTGAAGGTTGTTTTGACGAAAATGTTACCCCATCCCCTTCAAGTTTGATCGAAACACCTGCCTCTTTGTACCTGGTCCACTAGCTTGACAATTCTTACATGTCCTGATATGCCACTATCGAGTTTATACAAGAGTACATCCTGTGTTGTGAAATAACTGGCCAGTTTACTGGTTGGTTGATCTAGTCTGTGTCCATTCCTGTCACCAAACGAGCCCTCGATGTCAAATTCTACAGTCACCGGGATCGATTGTCTCCAAGTCTATAAACACTCGGTCATCTATAAACAAAAGTATCTTTCAAATATAATCTGCCAGATGTTTGTACTGACTTCACAGTTTCAATACAGGAAATCCAGATAGATGAGTTCATTACACATAATCTGCCATTTGAGGAAATCAACAAAGCTTTCGAACTCATGAGAGAAGGGAAGTGTCTACGCTGTGTCATCCACATGCCAAAATAACTCGGCTTCTGGCTGAAGAAGTTTGTTAGAGGGGGTAAGTGGAGCAAAGATGAGTGTTTATTCAAGGTTATGCCTAGTTGCTGGTCAATGTGATCATATACATTGGGATGATTGTACCTGTGAAGATTTGTTTGAACTTGATGAAATGGTTCATGCGTTACAGAACGATGCTGTGTTATTAGTGTACTTCTCATCTCCTTTCTTGTTCTTTGTTTCCGTTAGTTTTTGTGTAAGCTCACACAATTTCTCATTAATCCGTCGAGTTATTATTGTTCTGAAAACAAAGGTTACGCGAAAGTGGATGATGAGAAATCACATTATTTGGTTAGCATCAAATTTCCCTCAAACAAGTTTTCGAATCAATGTTGTCCCGAAACAATTTTTATTTTTCAATTGAGGCCTTCTATTGGGATTTCTCAACAACAACAACAAAATTTTTTAGTTTCTTACATCACGACGTTGTTTTCTCTTTTCTTCCAGATGAATCTACTTGCAGCACATTTTAATATTTAGGTCCGAGAGGAGTTACCTTGCCCTTTTTTTTAATTAATTTCTAGTGAGACATGCTGCATATAAGGATTCCTGGAATGTTGAAATTCCAATAAATGCATCTTACTTAGCTGAACCACCTTGTATCAAGAGTCCCATGTGCTATTAGTAGGTGAGGAAGGTAAGACCTTCCCTGTCAAAAAGTGCCTTGTTTCAAGCACAAAATCAGAGGTCATACATTACAAGGAACCTCCTCTAGTCAGCTAGCTCCCTCTACTTGATATAATTATGAAAGGGTTTTTTTATATTTTCAATGCTTTTGAGGTACAACTACTGGTTTAAGTAAAGAAGAGAGCAACGATGAAAACAAACTCCCAAGTCTGCAAATAAGTTCTGATATAGAAGGAAAAAAAAGGAGGAGAAGAACAAAGAATTCAGGTGATGGTAGATAACCAGAGAATTCATCCAGCAGTAGATGTGGAAGCGCCACCACTAAAAGCACCATTGGTGTTGCGAGGTTTGGTAGCATCTGGAAAGGGCAGTTCGAGTCTGAGTCAGCAGCAACCTCCACCGTCATTACGTACCATTCCAGCAGTTATGCAGGTGAGCAAGTTATCACAAACCACAAGCTGTTGCTGTTGCAAGTGCATATGTTGGACAGTAGGTCTCCTTGTCCTTCTACTAGGGATTGTCGGAGCCACCGCGGGCATTCTTTACCTTGTCCTCAAACCAAAAATCCCCAACTACTCAGTAGATAGCTTGAGAATAAGTGACCTGAGGCTCAACTTTGATATGACCTTATATGCTAAATTCGGTGTGAAGATCACAGCAAATAACCCCAACAAGAAGATTGGAATTTACTACGAGAAAGGTGGACTGCTGAGTGTATGGTACACAAACACTAAGCTTTGTCAAGGTTCAATACCAAAATTCTACCAAGGTCTCCAGAACATAACAAAATTGGATGTGAGCTTAACAGGGCAAACACAGTATGGAAGCACTTTAATGAGGACATTGCAAGAGCAACAACAAACAGGACGTATTCCATTGGATCTTAAGATTGATGCACCAGTTTCTATAAAACTTGGGAGGTTGAAGCTGAGGAAGGTGAAGATCTTAGGGAATTGCTTGTTGGTGGTGAATAGCTTATCTACCAACAATCTGATTAGCATCAAGGCTAGTAATTGCAAGTTTGGATTAAAGCTTTGAATTTCAATGCATGTATTGCATTAGAATTTTTTTTCTTTCTTTCTATTTTTTTTTCCCATGTCCCCCCGCTTTCGGCACTCATTTCTCAGTTGTGATGATTTCTATATTTACTTTTTTTTTTTTTGGTAATATCAGTGACTAAGGATATAATTATTTTAGGAAAGTAGAAAATTGTTAAATGGAATGCATGCCACCGGCATGCTTGTTGGCTGACATCAAACCACCATGCTAAAAACAACTTTTCTGACTAGGAAAGTGAGCTAAAACTTTACTTCTTAAAGTGGTAAGCAGCGTGTTCTTGGAGGACTCACACACAGAACTAGCATGAGTAAAAGAACCATGACTAGGTCACGAAATCCATGCAGTCTAAGCAAAAACCACGACCAGGATCCAACCCAATCTTAAATGACACGCTCTAAACGATAAGACTCGTTCAGAAGAGCACATTCCGGAGGAGACTAGCACACAGAATTACCATATTAGTGAAAGGATCATGATTCGGTCACAAAAATCCAGCAAGTCTTGAGAAAAGACCCCAATCGAAACCCTACTGTTCTTCAGAATGTCACACTTCAAACTATAAGATATGTTGAGAATGGCGGAGGAGACAAAAAAATTCAGCTGTAATTAACCATATCAACAAATTTGGAAATTCCCAGAAGATGGTCAATATTATTTTCTTGTTTGCACCGGCTAAGACAGCGTTTAATTAAAAATTATATGCTGAGATTTTTCCAGTTAAGTTCTTTCTCCAAATAGGCAGAGGGGTTTTCTAAGATCATTATTGGAGAGATTCCAAATTATGGGAGAGATTTCCACATTTAGGCAGTGAGATCCTGCTTATTCTGATGTAATCTTAACAGTGTTGAAATTAATGAACATTACAGTACTCTAGTGACAGACTTCTTATTGTTGTTAGTTACATTTTAAGATTAGTGATTTCCAATCAATTCCTATTTTTCTTTCTGCATCAATTTCATAGTAAGCCAATTTTTTTTTTCTTATGTACTACAGATGTACAGCTAGTAACTAATGAATAGCTAGATAAAGTTTTGATACCTGTGATTGCTAACCACAAATATTTTAATTGCTAATCAGTCACACATTTGCATACAACTAATCACCAGTTAAGGCCCTTGGTCTATGCTCGATGGTGAACAGAGGCATCCCAGTCTGAGAAACTGCTCGCACAAATGCCATATTTGCTGTTATAGTCGGAGCACGATAATGGTCACCAGTCCCAAAAACGACCTTGTTCTTCAATGCCAACTTTCTTGTTGTTGGGACGCCCATCATGCGTTCTGAAGGACTATCCGGCACAACCCTATTCCAATTTCTTAGCATCAGTACAGCAAATCACACATAATATCCATATTCCATACATCAAAAAAGAAAAAACAAAACAAAACAAAAAAATAAGGAAAGAAAGACATGAAATCTGGAATTGAGCAAAATATTTGTGGAAATGTGATTCCGTTGGTTTCATGTGATTTATCCTAGGCCCAGAACTACACCAACAGAGTTTACTCACATTCTGTTTTAGGGAGGGAAAAAAGGGAGCACATTTAGCACTGAAATCCTGGAACAAAACCAGGACACTCTCAACTAAGTTGCGGGATGAGAATCATTTATTATTTATAGTTGATTAAAATGGCTTTAGGGAAACAGAGTTTCATGGATAAATATGTTTGATTGGTTGCTATAAGGTTAAAATTGAAGCACAAAAATAGAGTTCAATGGCTGGTTTCAGATCTTGTTCATATTAAAGACTACATATTATATGTACAACTAAGAAAGAAAGAAGAAGCACGATAAGAAGAGGAATTAATAAGAAGGAGGATAGACTGATTAGAAGAAGAAAACCTGAGAGAGAAAAAAATAAAGAAGCTCCAACAACACCAACAGTTGCATGATTATCAAAATCAATTCTCTTGAACCATTTTAAACTAGATTCAGTGGCTTAAGAAAGGAACAATCTGCCAAATAACTTACATAAGGCATTTCAGTATTTTATCCGCTCTAAGCTTCTCATTAGGCCCTCCACACATTGATACCAACTGTTTAAACTCTGAACGAACACTTTCACATATTATGCCTCTCTTTCCTTGTATAACACCAGCCATCTCTGCAAGTATTGGATTCTGAATTTCAGATTTGACCTGGCAAGAGGTTGAGAAAGATTTAGACATTGACATTGGAGGGCAACATGCACTACAGTCCATAATGGTCAAAGGAGAAAATTTATAAATTAAAATAGCAACACTCTTAAAGAGAATTAATAACGTATCAAACCGTTTTAGCACACATCTTAATGCATGCCACTCAATATAAGGACATCTGAACAGAAATGATGTATGCTAACTAAACTGTCCATTTTCAGCTTTGCAATCCATGCAATATATAACAACAGCTACTTGAACTTCAAGTTGAAATACAAGCACAGAGATTACACCCTATGTGATATAGATGCTAAAGATTGTGCGGCAATGAAGCAGCCAAAAACAAAAAATCAAATCAAATCTTACCTGTACAATCACAAACTCATAATTTCCTTTAAATCGCTTCCTTAATTCATCCTCTGGTGTAGCCAAAAGTTTCTCAGTACAACCATTGCTAATTCCTGATACAATTGCAATTAAGGCTGTTGTATCAAGATTTATAAAATCATCACCATCATCATCTCCAATGCAATCCCCTGGCCCAACAACATCCACACTTTTAACTTTCATCAATGACAACTTCATCTCCGAAATAAGAAAATCAAAACCATCATCCAAGTTTTCTTTTGTAAC
The DNA here is from genome assembly GCA_018804465.1 of Populus tomentosa. Taxonomy (NCBI): domain Eukaryota; kingdom Viridiplantae; phylum Streptophyta; class Magnoliopsida; order Malpighiales; family Salicaceae; genus Populus; species Populus tomentosa. The sequence continues at coordinate 5,389,510 of CM031975.1, forward strand.
CTCTTCCATCATCTCCAGCCCAGTAGGATTAAGACTCATTGACCTCTCAACCCCATATTTAGAACCCAAAACTGTATTTTCCTTTGTACCACCAACCTTGATTTCAAAAACACATGCCTCTTGAAATGACCTTGCATTTGCAACCACATTAATCCATTCACCACCTTCTAATTCCTCACATAAATCAAAAGCAAACTCCAATCCAAGCTGACATGCCCCAAATTCTTCTCTAAGCTTCTCGTTAACAAAATCACTAATCCCGTGTGAGAAAAACAAAACAATAGAGCAAGGTTTCATTATCTGAGTAGATTGAGCAGCACCCAAAACTTGTTCAAGTCTAAATTTTAAGCCTTTACTACTTTTACCATCTCTAAACCAAGAAACATATCTTGGGTTCCTATCAGAAACAATAATCCAAACTGGGTTTTTATTAAGAGTACAGACAATATCAACATGAACCGCATTCTTTGTAAGAGATTCAATCGTTTTCCTATTTGGAAGTGATGAAGGAATTGGCTTGCAAACCCGTGAAACTCCAGTTATACAGGGTTGTTGTAGAATGTGAATCACAGCCTCTAAGTGACCAATATTAACACTGCAAAACAAAAACACGAAACTTTAGAATAGATTGTAATATTGGATTTGTTTCAGTGATGAAAAAGTGATGTTCTTTTTTTGTTAAAGAGAAAACCTGAGGGGCGTGTGGTGGGGGGTAGAAGTGGAGCGAGAGGAGAGGAAATGGAGCTCAGATTGGGCTAATTTGAGGAGAGTGCGTTTGCATGATTCAGTGATGTTGGTTTGCGAAGGTAATTTGTGTATGGTGTCAATGACTCTTGAGCATCTCTTTCTTGCTGATTCTACTTGCTCCATCATCAATCATCAAATACAGACAACAGCTAATCATCAATTATAAGTTAGCTCATCATATCACTCTCAAATCAAACTGGTTTCTTTGAAGAAGAAGAAGAAGAAAAAGGAAAAATGGGATGGGCGGAGTATTTTACCTTTGCAACAGGCAGTATTTGTCTGTCTCTGTGTTAGAAAAGGCCCATTTACCATTGCGAGCCTTAAAACCCATTTTTAGAATCCTGTGGCCCAGTTAAAAGAAAAAGGGTCGGTTGGATTAGACCCATATATTTATTTTTCGAAGCATCCTTTTGGAGCTTAATTTGAAAAGGGAAAGAGAGGAATTACATCACTTTCTCAAAGGTTAATTTGAAGTATCAATCGTGGAAGGAAGACTGGAAGTAGTAATGGGTTTAGAGGAAGAAGATTCAATTGAACAAGCAGCAGCAGCCCGTCGTGAGAGGCTTAAGGCTCTCAAAGCTGCTCAAGAATTGCTAAATACTCCTGATGCTGATTCTGCCAAGACCGCCGACGATGACGACGATGAAGCTGCCCAAGAATCGTGAGTATAGCTTAATATATCACCCTCTTCCCTTTTTTTAACTTTGCTCATTAACCTAACCCCACAAGTTAGTTAATATGTTTTTGTTTGCATAAATAAAGATTTAGAAAATCGTTTGCTTTTTGTAGTTAGGTTAATAGTTACTGGTTGGCTAGTTACTTTGTTTATTGTTTATCACTGGATGGGTTGAATACAACTGCTTAGATTGAAGTTATTGTTTCTTTGTCTTAGCTATTGGGATAATTGAGGGGGGAAATTGTACATGTTAGGGAAAAAAGAACAGCTAGGATCTATAATGGTTATGTCTATCCCAATATGTAGCTATTTAGGAAAATACTCTGTTAATGCTTCCCAAAGATGAAATTATAGTCAGTCACCATCTAGGAATAGGATACATCTAGTCCAGAAGATATTTGATTGGATGTATGTTTTTTTGTTTCCAAGGAAACTTTCCAATGACTCGAAAAAAAGAAGAAGCAAGTAATTGTAATGCCATGGAACTTATCTAATATAAAGGCAAAGGGTTTTTTGATTCAAAGATCGTCAAGGATAAATGTTTCATTGTGTGAATTAGTTAGTGGTTTGCTTCCCCCCTCCCCCTTTCGTTGTGCAAAGATACAATGAAGATTGTCAATGAGATCTTAGAGATTATCAGACTTTCTACCTAACACCCCCTTGATCAGAACAAAACAATGTTCAAATAGAAATCATTAGCATATAGTTAGCTGGTTTCATGAAAATGTGCTACAAATTTGATATGTCCAGTGTGCGTGTGTTAATAATATCATAGAGTATGTTTTAACGTGCACAACTGCCTTTTCTTCTTTTCAGTAATCCCAGCATGAAGTTCCGAAATTATGTTCCTCAAGACAAGGAGCTTCAGGAGGGTAAGCTTGCTCCACCAGTACTACCAAAGTTTGAAGATCCTGTTGCAGCTGCACCTCCATCATCAGAGAAGGAAGAGGTAATTGTTACTACAAATATCAAGTTTCCTTAGTAGTGGTCTATGTCTTAGTTCTTTCTCTCTTTTTTCTGCTTATATTTTTGTATTTTTAGGATCCGTTTCTCAACATTGCTCCAAAGAAGCCAAACTGGGACCTGCGAAGAGATGTGCAGAATAAGCTTGATAAGCTTGAAAGACGTACGCAAAAGGCAATATATAAACTAATGGGTAAGTGATTGTACAGTTCGATTTTGCATGTGTGATGAAATGTCATGCGAAGATTTCAATTGTTCTCCTCCATGATTGCTTTTGACCATTTTAAATTATCAAAGAAATTGTCATTTAATTTGCCATTTGCGGTGGTGAAACATCCATAACATTTGTCTAATCACTGTCATTTCTGCAGAGGAACAGGAAAAAGAAAAGCAATTGGCTGAGAATGGTGGCAATGGTGTTGTCGAAGATTAGCAGGGGAGTTTACCAAGAACAGAGTTGTAGTTCATTTGGCCAGCCAAAGCTGCAGCTTCGTGAGAGAACTTTTTTACTTTTTCAGTAACGAATCAAACATTACAAAACTGGGAATATTAGTAACTCCGGAACGACATCCTTCATGTAATGTGCAGTATGGCAACCTAGTTGTATGTTTCTAATGTCCAAGTAAACTTCCCATGCCACAGGCTGTCTGTGGATAACCACCAAGCTTGTAGTTTCTGCTAATTTTAGATTTTTCTACTGTCATTCTCCACCTCTATGTTGTTATTAAGTGAAGTGATGATATTTTTAGGATAAGCTTGAAAAACGCCACTCAACTATACAGGCAGTTTTAATGTTATTACCAAACAATTTTTTTATATCATCTTTACCATCACTTTCAGACATTTCTCCATTCAAATTGTATTGTTTTCCTTCTAAAGAGCAATGTCGTTTTGTAGCAAATATTTTTTTTAAGTGATTTTATATATATAAAAAAAGTTATTAATTGAGATATTAAAATAATTTAGTAGTAAAACTAATATTAAAATAATTTTGGTACAAAGTACTTCATTATTATTGCAAGTCAATTTATAAGAACTAAGAACTAAAGCTTCGGTGTTTTTAATAAAAAAAACTAGTTTTTTTTAGCTTTTAAATTATTATTTTTTGATATTTTCTAATAAAAAATACTAACATTTCCAATAAAGCTCTAATTGTCCAAACAGACTACAAGGTTCAATTGTTGGCACTTCACGGCTGTTCAGATGCCTAAAGAACAATCAGCACTACATGTAGGCAACAGGAGCTTGGATTGGAAATACTTTTCAAGATGGCAATTTTCTGGGGCACCTGAAGCTGCTCTTTTGGTGTCAATCATTCATTTAATCTTAACGATGACATTCTACTGCTCAGATTTGAGAACTTGAAGAAAGCAACATCAATGCTAGGGTTGCTGGAAAAAGTAAAAGCAATGAGGCTACCAATAGAAAATAGCAGAAAAATGCTCGCGAAAAAATGATTGTCCTTGTTTCTTTCCCACGCCATTCATTCTGTGCACACAGATACACCAGCTGTAATCAATTTTACACAGCTTTCTATCAAACTAGACAAATTTTGCTAGCTTCAAGTTCAATGAGGAGAATGGCATACGGTTATTCTGGAGTTGGAATAGAAAATCAACCCTTTTCAGGCAGTATCCAATTTACACACAGATCTTTGACAACGAGAGAAGATAAAGAAAGGGGGGGGGGGGTAAAGAAGGCGGGAAGCAGGGCGTGCTGAAAGTAGATTCGGCACCCAATGGACGATGATTCACTTGTTGACTCGCCCTTGTCTCCAACAATTTTAAGGCCACATGTGCCTATCTTCTCTGGAAATGTAGTGTGGCTTATCTTCACTCGCTCCTCAGATGGTTGGAACTGGCTTGTCCAGAAACTACATTCTCCTCGTTCCAGGAAGGGTCAGCTGGAGGGAGCTGAAAGTCATCAGGTTTCAGCGCCAGATCAAAATCAGGCAACGTTGGTGCTGTCTCCATGATTCTGCAGTCAACATCACCAGAACCCCAAGTTACAGGATCATGTAATTTCACTTGTTAACCAAGCAATTTGGAAATAACTTCAACCCAAAAATCACCTAATAAAAGCATCACTTACTTTTCATAGGAGTATAGATCGCGGTTTATCCGCACTTTGCTAGAAGTATCTTTTGGAATTTTGTCAGAGAGGTACTTCATGGTTCCCCAAAGCGGCGGGTTTCTGAATCAAAATGAATTGAAACTTGAAAAGGAGATGCAAAAATTGCCGTTAAGTGAAGGCCTATATTACTACAGAACATCTGAATGCATCGCCCACCTAGGATTCAATAAAAATAAATCACGTAATTTGGAAAACCATGTCCTAACATGCAAAACCCGTGGAAACAGCATGGCCAAACAGTACCGATGCCATGGATATACCAAAACGTCAAGGCATTAATAGCCAAGACCCTTGGCAATTGTTTAACTTTTTGACTAGTAGCATGCAGTAAGATCAGGAAACAAATTCGCTAATTTAGTGAAGATCAATACCACCGAAAAAATCACATTAAATTGATATTATGAAGTTAAAGCTATACCATAAAACAAAGATGAACCAGTATACAATGCATTGCCCATCACAGAGAGACCCTTTATGAAGGTCCTAAGCAGGAGGGACTTTAATAGATTTATTACCTTGACAATGGAGAAGCTGCATTGAATGCCTCACATGCCCTCTTACTTTCTTTAAAATACTCATCTGCGGCTTGCAACGCAGCTACAGCCATCCCATGAGACTTCTCTGTGTTCCCCTCATCAAGGATTAAGCCATGATAATAGTATGCTGCAGCCTGATTTGGTGAAAGAATATTATTAAAAGAAAAGTTTGATTGAATCTCAGCGATATAAAATGCAAATTACAAGAAACCAAAACAGTCAGAAAGGAATTTTTTTTATATGAGAAGTCAGAATATTATTACAAGAAAAGTTAGAAAGGATTTTTTAAATGAAAAGAAAACAAGCTATCTAAAGAAAAATATGATTACAGTAGAGATTGAGCTAAAAAGAACAGGCCAACAAATCAGTGGCTAGAAAACCTAACCAATTTCAGCCTACTGATCCAAATTGAAATTAGTCTTGTGGCATGGGAAGGTCAAATGACATAAAAGAAATTCATTTTTGTTATCTGCTTACTCATGTGTGTGTTTGTGTGCGCACGTGTCAATGGAAGATTTTGAGTGGACAAAATGGCGAGGTGCTAAAGATCCTGTTTGATCAAAACCATTTTTTTAGAGCTCAAGAATCACGAGAAATTATGTCGGGCTGTCATGAGGTTAAAGCCATGTGCAATTCGAGATTTGTGAAAGCAAGTACAGTTTCTTGAGTGCAAGTCAGCTTGATTTACCAATTAGTTGATCATTGACGTGGAAGAAGGTGAAACCAGGAAGCAAAGAAGCAAGGTAAGGAAAAGAGAGGGAGTTAGTCAAGTTCATTGCAGTTATATTCCAATACCAATCAAATAGCTAGTTCAGTTTTCAGAAGTTAATCTTTTCCATGCAACATAGCATAAGGGGAATACATGCTATCATTTTCATAAGTTAAGATGTAAAAGCAATAGTTATACCAAAGTCAGGAAGGACAGTTTCTATTGCGAATGACAGCAAAATACTGAGAGGAAACAAAGGAATGAAAGCAATTCTTGGATACCTTTGCTTCCACATATTTCCACTTTATTAAGAGTCGGTGCTTCTCCCCCCAACCATTTGCTAATGGAAGATTCATTATATTATCTTGAGCCTGTCAAGAAAGCAGTATAGGAAAGCAAGTTATATTCCATAACTGAAAGATTGAACTTTCTAATTCAGTATATGAAGTAGGAACAGTGTAAAATTAGAAAAAACGAGAAACATGTTCTTACATGATGTCATTTATTGTAGACCAAAAAGGGAAAGGAAGGAAAGTCTAGGATTTTAAAGTAAAAAAGGGGACAGTCAGTAAACGCAGAGCACTTATCTCTCTAGTTTAGAGACAAATGTATTTACACATTTGCTCAGAAAGCGGGATTAATGATGCAACCAAAGCCATGTTGAAAAAAAAGTCTAACACCCCTCCCCCCCCAAAAAAAAAAAAAAAAAACCCAACAACAATAATAATAAATAAAAGAAAGAAAAAGATGGGGTTGGTTATGATAAACTTCCAAACCTCTACTTTTCAGAAAATTTTAAAAAAGAAAAACATCCCACGGTTCATTCCCATCCCTACCCTTGAAACCTTCAACTCCAAATATAGTGCTAGGCTTTTAGTACCTATATTAGAGAATTTACCACTCAAATGGCTGCCTTAAGAGGGAAATTTGATGGTTGAAATTGATAATATTATTTCATGTTATTCTTCTATTGCCTCTCCCCTCCCTTCTCATTTTTTCCCCTATTTCTCTGTATTGCCTTCATTTACTGCAACTAGAATGAATCCTATTGAACAAGGAGGGCAGTTGAACTGAAAACCCAAAAACAAAATCCTGCTAAAGGTAATTGCAAGTGAATGCTTTGAATTTTATTTCTGATGATTTTAAATCCCTAAACCATATTATTTGTTGGAAGCTACTGAAAGGTAATTTGATAATCATCACTGATCAAAGAAAATGAGAGGAAAAAAAAAGAAGCTACAAAAGTAAAAAAAGACAAGAAAGGTTAGTGCCCTCATACCTGCTGCCAGGACTTTACCATCTCACAAGCAAGCCTTCGCTTCACTGCAAGAGTAGCTTTGGCACTATCGATTGCCATTCCTAGTTGGATGTCAACACTCTGCATTAGATGGAAAGAGTAGAAAGAATAAGACAGTGGAAAGAATATATGACCAAAACAGAGTACGACAAGAAAATCTGAAAAATGAATAAGAAAATTCTAATCAAAAGGCAGTAGCATCTCAAAGAGACAGCTGCAAGCCAAAAGGGGAAAGGAGGAAATCTTAATCATTCCAATCATGTCAACTGCTAGAATGAATTGCTCTAATAAATTTTATGGAATGAAAAGAAACAAAGAGGTTGCATGCTCTTAGCTTGTCATGTATGTGCTACAAGTCCAGAAGAAGAGTTGTTGGAGTCCAATACATCAAGTGTAAGAAAATGATTGATATCAGTCAGCGGGTACCCAACTTATGTATTGATAATAAAGAAAAAATGTAGAGAGAGGAGTTTAATCTCAAATTTGCAAGATAATCTCCATGTGCAGCTACCATTCATAGGTATCAAGGATAGCATGGGTAGAAATTGTAAGTTCATCAAACAAATCCATACAGGAAACTAAGATAGTACCTGCCCTAATGCTTGAAGGCAAAGTGCTCTAAGAACACCTTCAGCAAGGTCCACTGGCAGTTCTTTCCTGGAAGCAAAAGTCAGTCAAATCAGAATAATTATACAATAAAAATGGTGGCAATGAAAAACAAGCAATTCAATTCTGGACAAGTCTTTCATCTTTGTAAACCTTAATGGATGAGGTAATTGTGGGAGCACATTCCGGACAGCACAATCCAGATATCCTGCAGCCTTTAAGAAGATATCAATTGATGCTCGCCTGCTGTCTGTGACCAAAACAGAATAGAGATCTAATGTGAAGCATAGTAAAAGGTAACAAATGAACATGTGTGCATGAATTCATCCACAACAATATTGCTTATAATTTACAAAACCTCCACATGCAAAGATTTCATCAAACAGATGCTACATGATAGCATTATTTCTAATTTCTTCCTTCTAGGACCATGCATGAGTAAGAACGCTAGTAGGTAATGGCATTTGGTCTTTCAATCTCAGATAGCATATTCCATTGGGTGTTGTTAATTTTTTACCCAATAGGTTGAATTTCACACCCCTATCTACAGATTATTCATATTAAGTTATTCTTTTCATAGCTAGTTGTTAATTAATTAAAGGCTAGTTATTGAAATGCATATTTATGTACTAACATGTTGCCGATATTTATGTCACTAATTAGACTAACACCTCTGTCTGCCACACCTAACAATCTATTACAACATAACCAGGACCCAGCTAGAAAGTATCAGAAATACCATGAATAGCTTCCTGTGCCAGCAGTTACTCTCCAACTGCTGGACAAGAGCATTACCTTAGGCTTGCCAAAAGAGTTTCTAATTCTAGAAGAGAATTGTTTACCACACAGATTTTGCAGCTTCACATTACAGGCAAGAAAGAAACTATTAGCCAAGCTTCATCAATCGATGCACAAAATTTTTATAGAAAACACCTACCTTCAGATACTTTTGGCTGGTAACCATCAGAAGATGTTCTTGGAAGAAGCAACAAGTTGGCCTGTGATAATGATAGCATCGCCATCAAGTGCAAAACTGACAGCACCTCATACCATGCATTAGAAATCGCTGTTTCCTGTAAAATTCTTCAGTAATATCAGATCAATGATTCTTCAGCACAGAAAAATGGAATTGCAAACCATAAAACAGAAGATTTCATCAACAGATAGTGAATGGATAAGCGAGACCACACTCCTCACCCACCTCTGCTTCATCCTCTTGATTCATCCACACAAATTGTACTTTGTGTTGTAGCTGGCTTCCATCTTTAACTAATCCCAACACAACGGGCAAGTAATCTTCAAGAGCCTGATGAAGATCGGCCAACGTTGAACCTCCTGCAGACAACAAATAAATTGAAATTCAAAAGACTTCACCTAATGCTGATCTATTATGATATCTGCACCAGGATTGTTACAACCTACCATGTTGTGTAGCACTTTTTCTTCTTGTTCTTGAGACTGTTGGTGCTTCTTGGCCAGCCATAACTACGATACGAGTTCTTAAAGCAGATAGGCTTTTCACTAAATTCTTCGGCAAATGATCACCAAGTGACAGAGAGAAATCAACAGGCTTAGGTATCCGAAAACCAGGTACATAAACAGACACATCCCCTATACTCCCAGGTCTCCTTCGATTTCCACCCGAATCCTGCGGAGTAGACACCAGGCATCCCATATCCTAATAGTTACTGTATACACCAATCCATGGAACAGAAAGTCAGTTGCTGCAATAAAAAAAAAATCTTTGGCATATATGATCACTCTTGCAAGGAACATCAGTGATTCAAAGCACAACAAGGGTATCAATTCCCATGGCATGAACTTGGAGAAAGGATGGTAGCAGTAATTAAGTTCAAAGAATGCAGACAGCAATGAAAAGTGAAGGATTAGCAGTAAGCAAGATACAAAAGAAGACATTAAATGTCCCAACCAACAAAGTACAAGTAGTAGGTCACTCACGAGCCGTATCCAAATAACTCTTTCTAGAACTCTCCAAAAGCTTTAGAAAAAGATGCTTTGTATTTGACAATTTCAAGCTATATGTATATATTATCCTTCTCCTAAAACACTTCATCACCAAAAAAAAGTACTAGATAGATTAAATCACCTGATCCGCAATTAGAAGATTAACAAATGGGTCAAAACTTCTAGTAATTTCTGCAAAGAAAAGGGAGATAACAATTCAATAAAAGAGGGAACCGATAAAAGTAACCAAATGACACTACATAATTTACTCTCATCCCCATTATGAGAAAAGGAAAAATGCAATAACTATAATTTAGCGATGGAAAAAGTATGTGTTTTTTTCCCATCACACATGATATAAAACTTTAGAAGAGAAATGTGAAGGTAAAACGCAATTGGGTACAAACAGAACTGAAATAGCTTTGAAGAGGCAGCAGCAGCAGCAAAAAGGTATGTATGTAGCAAGCACATCAAGAACACTCACAGGATTGAATAATGAACATGACAGAGAAAAATGCAAATAAATTCCATTAAAGTAATAATTACAACAGTAGAAAATTGGACAAAGATTGTGAGTAAAGTATCTCCAAAACCAGTTTCAAAACAGAAACAAGCAACCTAAAACCCATGAAGCAAAGTAAAAGCCATCTCTTTTTTTATCATTTCCCACTGTACTTGAAATCGATAAGATTAAGGATCCAAACTTTATCAATACAAACAAATGCCCAGAACTCGGTTGTGTCAATTCAACAGATTTTTGAAACTTATCTGAATTTCAAGACTCCAAAAAAAAACAAACTTTTTCCACATCTTAGTCTGTTATTATCTTCTTCACGTCTCTCTAAGCAAACAAGCAGCCCAAAAGGGAAAGGTTATCTTTTCTTACAAACATACTCTGAAAAGAAAGAATAAAACCGTCTTACCATCAAAGGCTTTTGCTGTGGTGGTAACCTAAAGACACAATTGAACTGAAAGTGAAGCCAGTACAGACAGGGAAAAAGGGTCTCAAAATCAAGAATCAAGAACTAAAACTTTAACAAGAGAAAGCTAAAATTTTCTGACAAGAAGATGAAAAGGAAGATAGTTGTTTAGTTTAGAAGGTTCGGCAGGAAATTTTGTTGGGTTTTTTATGACAAAGAGTCGAACTTTCTGTTTATATATACATAAAAGAAGAGGATTTATTGCTAGTAACTTTGGTAATAGCAAAGTAAAAAGAGTGTAAGCTTCTTCTCTCTCTCTTTTTTTTATTTTTTTTATGGTTGCAACTGTGTGTGTGTGTGTGTATGGAGCGTTTGATTGGCGCTTAACACAAGGACGCACGCATCCTTTTAAAGCCTTACTTTTGACTCTAATCTTTTTGTCTCTGGGATGCTTTTAACTTCAACTCCACTTCTCTTCTTGTGTTTTGTTACAAACATTTCGAGATCCCACCAGAAAAAAATAAAAAATAAAAAAATAAGAATGTCTTTCTCAGTCATTCTCAAGTTACTAGGTTTCAACTGTTTAACCCCCCAAAAAAAATAAAAAATACGATTGTACCAGGGGATGGGGCTGGGGGTGGGCTCAGAAAAAAATTAAAAAACGTTAATATTATGCTTTCATAAGAAAATAAAAAATGAAATTTTAAGGTCAAAACTAAATAATATTTAAGTTTTGGTCCCTTAAAAAAAGTTATGTGGCTCCGCCCCTTGATCGTAACTTGACAATAATAATTGAGCTGTGACGGTAAGAATATATAATAAAAGTATATGACTTTAATATTTGTTTTACATATACATTACGTCATCATCGTCTTAATTAATTGATTAATTAGCCCTTTTTTTATATAACAAAATAATCCCAAAGAATGTCTCCCCCAATGCACTAGTAGGGTAACACATGCGTGGCAAGTGCTTGGATTTTGTGAGGATTTCACTTATAATTATTAACTAATCTACACCATTGGATATGTATTGACTTCCTCTTCCGATGAAAATACACTCAATTTTAAAGCATTTTTAACTTAAAAACATATTATTATTTTTTAAAATTTATTTTTAACATCAAAACAACTTAAAAATACAAAATAATTAATTTAAAACAAAAAGTATTTTAAATACACAGTTAAACCGCAATGTCAAACATTATCTTATAACCCATTTAATATTATTTCTCAAAATATTTTTTAATTAAAAATATATTAAAATAATATTTTTTAAAAAAATTTATTTCTATACAGTATATTAAAATATTAAAATGAATTTAATTTAATTTAATTTTTTTAAAAATTACTTTTAAAACATAAAAATACACATTTCTTAAACTATAATTTCCGAGCAAAGCTAATAAAACCCACAATGATCAAACATGTGTTCTGATATCCAATGTCAGAGAAAGCATTGGATGCATGATTTTTGTCCGCGTCCCAAGAAATCACCGTGATATGCGTGTAAACATGGTTTGCGGGAAGAATACGGCACCGTTTGGCATTCTGTTTGTAATTGGATTTCATCAGATTTTAAATTTTTTTTTTTACTAAAATTGAATGCGGTTTATATTTTTTAAATCGTTTTAATGTGCTGATATCAAAAATAATTTTTAAAAAATAAAAAAACATTATTAACATGTATTTCAGCATGAAAAACTATTTAAAAAATAACCGATATCACAATACCAAACAGCCTTTACATCTGGGATTCCTTTACTCGGGCAGCTGTTGGGCAGGGCAGGCGGGACCACACACGGCAAGGAATAGTCCCATATGGGTAGGCTAGCTTGCAAGCACGAACAAGCTCCTTGTCGAAAGGAAGACGTGATCAAACCTTACAAGCACGAACAAGCTCCAAGCTCCTTGTCGAAGGGAAGACGTGATCAAACCTCACAAGCACGAACAATAATCATAAAAAAAGTGTCATACATATGCATGCCTCCACCTAGTCAGCAGAAGTTTTAAAGAAATCGAGAAACTGGACATTATGAGGTTGGAAGTTGAAGGGTGTGTTTAGGAATGCGGTGACGTTTTGAAAAATCAAGAACTGAAGATAGCATGCGGTTGATTTTCCAATAAGCTCGAGAAGAACATGGCAAAGTGCATGGATGCTGCTGTCTTTATTCACAGTGAATGTGCGTATGACAACTTTGAACTTTATTCCCACTTGTCCTCGTGAGTCCAGCAAGCTTCCTGCCTGTTTTACCATGTGGGAAGCTTGAAGACTTTTTGACAACCTCACAGGCACAGAGGCACTTGGTCCGTATATTCTGCTCGTCCTTCCGACCAAAACAGTCATTGTTATGAATTCATATCCCAATCTCGTTGAATAATCCGTGGCCTAATCGTTCAATTCTTCAGGAAAATATGAAACGACAGCCCAGCTGGAAACAAAACACACAGAGTTTATGCAGCTATACAGCGTTCTAGGGCCTTAGGCGTAGGCGAGTTTAGTTGATTAGGACAGGATTGGGGCCATAATCTATGAAGAAAAGGACATATAAAATAAGGGGGTATTCAGCTGTCACTAGCACTCAAAAAGAGTTGATGCATACCTCACAAGCACTATACACCTCCAACAAGACTGGTAGCTACTACAATCCAAACTATTTGTTACTGTTCCCTTTTTGCTATGCAATTCTCATATTTGCGTGAACAAATCTGTTCTTCTCAAGGAAAAAATCTTAATTTGATTCTGTTAGATCATCATTGAATAAAATACTCTCTACTTTTATGTTAATCAATGGGCGAAAGATCTAGCAGTATCAACGTAGATTGTTCATATCAGGATGGGAAGAACCACATCTCCCTCACACCTCGTTTTAGCCAAAATAACAATAATTTTAAATGAAAATCTCGACAATTTGTCCAAAAAGTAAACATTAGTACTTCAATGTTTTTGCCTTGGAATCTTTAGCCCAGAAAGCTCAAAGAAAGAAAATCCAACAACAACTTCGGGTGTTGAGAAGCCGCCATGGAGATACAGTGGTCAAACAAGTAAGGAATCCGGGATTTGAAACTTTTCTGAGCACTAGAATTTTTTCCGCAAGGTGAGAAGACAAAAGGAAGAAGCTTATTAAACTTATAAATGAAATCTTTCCATGGAATTCAAAGATCTATTCTTTTAACACTGCAAATTCACTCTGATGATTTGTAGATCTTGTAATCTGAACAACTGGTTGGCATTGGAGTTTGTAGCCGATGGATGTTGAACCATCCATCTTCGTCATCATCTTAACTTAACCACTTGAACCATTCCACGATACTTCAGTATATCATATTTCTCATATGCCATTTGTGTTGTCATCATCACATATATTAATCGATCCACAGAGCTCTCTTTCCTTAAACAATCTCAACATTTTTTCTAAGATACGACAAAAACCACGTTATGATTGCAAAAAAAAATCCATCGAGAATGAAAACAATGATATTAATTAAGAATGATATTTTCTTTTTGATTTAATTTTTATTTATAAAAATAATTAAATTAAAATTTTATAAAATATATAAAAATATTAAAACTGGTTCTAATCGGCTGGTTTCGGTTCAATTAGATTATTTTAAATTAAAAATCGAAACCCAACCAGCTAGTTTGATTCAATTCTCTCATTTTATATTAAAAATTAAAAATTATATTGTTTTTTGGGCTTTTTTGAACTTTTTAATGGGTTCTTTTCGATTCGATTTGATTTGGTTTATTTCTTAATTAAAACGGTTCGATTCAATTTGGTTTTTTAATTTCAGGTTTAAGAAACCAAAACCCAACCAAACCAAATTTTTTTAAAAAATATTCTAATAGGTCTTGTTTCATGGTTCTGTTTTTTTAGTTATTTTTTCTGGTTTTCTTAATTTAATCGGTTTATCAGTTTTTTTACTTATCCCTAATATTAATTTGTTTTTCAAAATACCTTTTACTTTGAAATACATTGAAATAAAATATTTTTTATTTTTAAAATTTTATTTTTAATATCAACAAATCAAAATAATTTAAAAATACAAAAATTATTAAAAAATATTTTTTAAAAAAAATATTTTTAAAATACAAAAACAAACTAGTACTGCTCTCTTATTTGAAAGTAAGAGTTTGGAAAGGAGTATTGAAATGTATAACACAAATACATGAAAACACTTATAATAATATCGTAAGATATGATAAGTAGTATGTTATTGTATTAGAATAACGATTATTTTTTAAAATATATTTTTTTATGATATTTATTGAAATAAATTTTTTTTATTTTTTTAAATTTATTATTGATATCAGTATATTAAAACAAGTTAAAAAAATAAAAAATAAATATAAATAATAATTAAAAAAATATTTTTAAAATATAAAATTAAACATGTTATAATTAAGACAGCGACGACAAAAAAAGAAAGGGCCGAACCTTTTGCCCTGAGTAAGAACAACACAAGTCACCCTCTTAACCCACCGTCCATCATCTGTTAGCCTTCCACGTGGATTCACCTAAGCATGACGTCACCACATCTCATCTCATCAGTATCTAATCCCTGTCTCTCATTGGTCCATCTATGGAGTTCACGTCCCAGGCCGGTGATCCAAATATTAATTATTTAAATTTAATGGGATTGTCGCACGTGTAGATTGGACACGCGGCCACTGACAAAGCGTTTTGATCCTTGAAGAGCGCGTGATATTTGCCATTCTGGATCGGTAACTTTATGCTGCTGCCACAACATTGTTAGATGGAGATTTTCTTGGAGCCGTTGAGAATCTGCCAGAGACAAAACATCAAATCAACTATGCAACGGTTTGATGACGTTGAAGAGCCAGGAACAGGCAACACGTGTCTTCAATCATGTGTGTGGGTCCACCATACCTTTGCATAATTGTTGTTTTGGGGTCATTCTGGCCTGCTTTTTCTTTTTGTTTTTACACACCCCTAATCTAAATCAATGACTTTATTTATTTTTTTATTATTATTTTACAATACAATTTATTATTGAATTTTAATGTACAATTCACTGGATCATATCACAGGAGCTTTCTGATCTTTTGTGGTATCAATCATCCTTGTTATTGTCAAAGGAGAATATAATTGTGTTTGTAATATATGTATGTAATTAATCTACAATCTTTTCTCTCTTGTTAAAATATAAAATTTACTCCATGATATAATTTGTGTGCCAAATGAAATTTTATTTACACTAATTTATGCAACAACGTTTCTTAATATATATGATCTTATTTGTCCTGGGGCGTGGAGAGAATTACTAAATTAATAGAAGTGTTTATTTTTTAAAATATAGCTCTTTCATCTACTAATTAGATTTTTTACTTATTTTTCTATTTCACTTTTACAAGGTTGTTGGACTCTCATTTACAAATATTGTAAATCTCTTACAATAGTAAAATTTAGCCAACAAATACTAGTAATGATAAATATAAATTTAATAACCCTAAAAAAACCTAAAAGACCTAAAAACCCATAATCTCAAGTAACATGTTTAGACTTGGCTTTAATGGGCCTAGTCTAAGAAAAAAGCTTCACCATCATAGGCTCAACATTAATGTAAAACTTAATGACTTAATGTTATGGGCTCAATCTAGGGGAAGAGTTCAATCCTCACAAGTTCAGCTCTGGAGAAGAGCCTGATGTCTCTAGGAGAAAAGCTTAACACTCCTGAATTCAATCTTGATAGAAAGCTTAATGTCATGAGCTCAACACAAAGGAAGAATCCAATGTCATGGGCTCATCTTAAGGAAAGTCCAGCCTTTATGGGCTCAACCTGGAGGAAAAACTCAACCCCTATAAACTCAACTATATTTTAGATTCTACTTTCCATACACCTTTAAGTGTATAAAGTCATCTAAAGGCTTATCATATTTTCATTAACATTAATATTATATAAGAGACGATGTATAAAAATCCTCTAAAAACCTACCATATTTTTATGAACATTAATTTTGTGTAAGGAATAATGTACAAGAATCTCCCAATAGCCTACCATATTTTCATTACATTAATGTTTATGTAAGGAATATTTATCCCTCATTAATATATATTTTAAAGATATTTTTCCTTGTTAAAACTATTAGGAAAACATTACACTTTAGCCCCTCATTTAAAAAAAAAAAAAACAAAACTCATGAGCTATAAATATATCATGAATTCTTCAAGCTTCATGTTCACAATCTTCATTCTCTACTGTATACATGTTTTTAGAGCATCCCTTTCTAAAACATCAATGCATTTTCTCTTTAAAAAGATACTTATTTAAGCATCTAAAAGTCCTTAAACTTACCAAATGAAACCTTTTACATATACCAACCATGAGCCACTTTGGCCTACCAGACATTATGTACCAGTTACCAGCCAACTTAGCTAAGGAAAATAGATTAGATTGCTTGAATTAAAAGATTAACCGATCATCCAACACATAAGCCTTACTCAATCTCTAGAAAATAAGATGTTGAAGGAAGAAAATTATGAGAAAAAAGGTTTAAAAAACTCGATCCAAACCCACTGAGGTTAAGATGCAAGATTTCTGACTTAGTTGTGATATTAGGGTGACCGTGTTCAAAAAAAATTTAAATAAAATCATAAAATTCAATTATTGAATAACTCAATGTTAAAATGATAAAAATAAGAAACTAAATTTAATTAAAAAAATAAAAAAAATAATGAGTCAACCTAGATTAATTTGTAAACCCTTTGACTATAGGTATAGGATCGAGATAGCCTAACATAAAAGAAAGAAAAAAATTTATGAAGATAAATTTTTAATAAATCAAATGTTGAAAGATAAAATTGAAATAAATTAAAATTTAACAAAAAGACTAAAAAAAATCAATTCACATTAACTTTTGAAATCGATGACTCTAGTCATAAACTCATGACTAACCCATAGCAATATAAAACACTTGAGTCAACTTGAGTTGACATGCAAACTCATAACTAGAGGTACATGATTGAGATAAACCAATATATATATAAAAAAAAGAAGGAAAAAAAAGGTAAGAAGATCAATTTCTATTAGTCACAATTCATTCAATAATTGAAATTGATTTTTTGATAAATTCTAAATATTGTTTCTACAATCTCAATTAAAATCTTTTATCCAATTTCTTATGTCAACATCTAAACCATAGTTTTTATACCTGGCCCAGTTTAAGGCCCGAGTTTCGGATTTTGATCGGGTCGTTTAGTTATTTTTTTTTTAAAAAATTAAAACAATATCATTTTAGTAAAAAAAAAAAACACAAAAGTCAACGCATTGCAACCGAGTTTTTGACCAGGTCTTGCCGGGTCAATCCGCTAGGTCAGCCGGGTTACACCGAGTTTTTTTTCTTTTGTTTTTTCTTCAACCCGACCCGGTTCCAGCGTCGGACAGGTTGGATCTCGAATGGATCCACCGGACCGAGCCGGGTTTCGAAACTATAATATAAACTAAAAACTAGTGGAACATGTGAATCTGAATATCGTCTCCTATTGTGCCCAATGTTAAATACAATTTAGTGTCTTTAAATTTATATTTTATTTTAGCTATTATAACTAGAGTATAGTGGAAATAAACAAAAAATGGGTATAACTAATAATAGCTTTCTCTGAGAAAACTCCTTTGGGACTGGTAAATCACTAAAGGCAGATTCCATATGAAAAAAGTTACGGATATATTTTCTTCTCCTCGTTAATAGATCGAAGTCACTCACTAGATAGCAAAAATTTAATTTATTTCAATCTTACATGACATTACAGCAGGAGTCACTTTATTGCATTCGCGAGGCATTCATGGCCAATAATGATCTTCGATCAAAACTTCTTGAACTTAACTTTGAGAGGCACATCGCTAAGAGCCAGACGCCTGAATCCTTCCTTGTCGACATAAATGCCAATATCTCTGCACAGAACTTCGCAGTCATTACACACAGTAGGGCAGAAGACTAGCTTGTAGTCATTCTCGTACTTCTCAATCTTAAACCAATTGTCTAGTGTTTCAGGACCGGGATTTCCTTCAACCCCAGAAGTTGAGATGAACATTTGGCCGGTCAGTTCATCATCATCTTCAACCTTCCACACTGCTGTTGGGGCACAGCTTGCTGGACCAGGGAATTTGATGTTGAGATCGGTAGAAAGACGGATGACACCTTTCTTGCGGTTTGCAGGTATGAATTGCAGTGGGAGACCATCTGAATCCTCGTAACTGTCTAGCATAACATCCACTGGGCAGCTTTTGTGTCCTGTGATGGCGAATGTGATCCCACCTCCTCTCCCTCGCACCACTGGGAGGATGTCGTAATAAGTGCCGGTTCTAAGCACCTTACCGGCGATGTCAAGCACTGGCTCAGGGGCAGCACCGGCTGCTACCCTAGGCAATGGCGTTGCAGCTAATGCAAAAAGAAGGAAGGACAACACTAGAAATGCAGACCCCATCATCCTCATTGTCGTTGTGAGTTGTTTTCTGTGTGTGATGTGTTTATGCAAGAACGTATGGGAAGATCCTTGACTTTATAGAGCTAGCAATGCATGGTGATTGTAGTTAATTAAGAACTTTTCTATGAGCGGAGAGGATCGAGGTCATTACTGGTGGCTCTGCACCTAAAATCAATAAAAAAATAATAATAAATCATGGTCTTCTCTTCTCGAGAGCGTCAATGTGATATGATTTATTAATTTATAAGTCATTGTTTGATGCAATTGGGATGGTACAAAACCACATCCTGCTTTTGGGAAATTAATAAGAGTTGCATGGGTAATAAATTAACAACGAAAAATTCAATTTCAAATAGAATACAATATTTTAAAGTACTATAAAAATAAATAAAAAATCACCCCTTTCATTTACAATTCCATAGAGAAGAAATTTAATATTAAAAATATATTTTTTAAATAATTATTTAGAACTCATTTTTAAAAAACCTTTAAAGAAATAAAATAAATACAACGAGAGTAATATATAAAACAAAATAAACTGAATTTTATTTCTTCCAAACTCATGAATTTAACTTATTTATCATTTGAATTTAAATTCAACACTATAATTAAATTCAATTAAAATAAAAAATTAATTACGAATAACCTGTAAAAATTTTTGTATATTAATTAATCCAGTATTATTTTTTAGGACTACACACCATGTCCTTCCTTTATCAGTTTTATAATTTTCTCTGGTTTCAAATGGCATAGTCAAATACTTTACACCCCCCCCCCCCCTACACCCCCAAAAAAAAAGAAAAAAAAAAAGAAAAGTCAAATACTTTGCCTCCCCCCCAAAAAAAGTCAAATACTTTGCCGTATGTGTATACACACACCATGGCTTGTTTGATAAAAAATAAATTTAGGAATACTAGCAACGCTTGCTTTTAACTTTTGCTTTCCATCCTAAATTCTATTTATTAAAATACGAGTAATATTACTTTTATATAATTATTTTACAAAATTCATTTACTTTTTTAGAAAGATATTTCGTCAATTAAATAAATGGTTTTCATTAGCAACTCTTATAAATCCAATCGCATAGTTAATATTTTTCGTGAATTATATAATATATGAAATAGCATTGTTCTTAACAAATAATATTAATAATACAAAATCTCATAAATCAATATTATTAGTGTCATTTTATTGGTTCAAGAAAGATTATAGTTAATGCTTTTAATAGTAATTCATGGAACCCATCTCATTAATCAAAATTCCATTTTAATGGTCTTTAAAAAAACTTAAAGGCGAAACTCTAGAATTAATATAAGAGCATAATATAAAAGATTAGACATTAAATATACATTTTCTCTTAATTATTTACTCTTGATATCCCTAATTAAAAATAAAACAAGTGTAGTTATTTCGGACTTGGAGTCATTAAGGCCTAATGACTAGAAGGGCAATTATGTCTATTTATTAAAATGGCCATATATTTCCCTCCTCCCCTTCACTCTCCGCTCTCCAGTGTATTTTAAACACGCCAATCTTTTCAATTTAGGGGTTTCAAATTCAACTCCAACGGTAACAATTAAGGTTTGCTTTCAAATTCTAAAAGCATTCTTAGCTAAACCCATTTCTTAATCTCGCTTATTATCCATCTAATGCTGTTTAATTGAATGGTTTCGCAGGTTTTGCACTGAAAATTAGATTGTTGAAGAGCATGGAGCAGAGCGGATGTGAAGAAAGAGGGAAAAAAGTTTCTGACTTGAAGTGTGAAAAGATTGTCCTTTCGGTTGATGAATCAACTCAAAAACCAGAAACTATTGAAACCCGGAAAAGTTTGGAAGCTAGCATGTTTGCATCTCAAACACCTGCCAAGACGAATGAGCCTTCGCATGCTAAATTCAGAGAAGGAGAACTTGAAATTTTAGAAAGGTGGGTTTTTTTAGGTGATGCATTTCTTTCAACTTGTAAGAGATCCTCTCTTTTTTCTTTTTTCAGTTTTGGGTTGTTGAAACTAGGTATGGATTTTTTTTTTGTGTTTGTTTAGGCACAAGACAATTGTAGAACTCTTTAATAGTATGAATTGTTCATTGAGGTTGCTGGTTATGAGAAAAAAGTCACCTACTTTTCAAAATATATCTGCCCAAGTTGAAGTCTTGACTCAAAGGTATCAGCCACTTTGCCTAATTTTGTTTCAATTCTTGTTTTGATTTTTGTATGCACATCTTTGACTCTTGGGGTTTATTGAATGTTATTTAAGTTCCACTGTTTCTTTCGTTCAGGAAGTTCTCTTACGGACATCTTGCACGGATAAAATATTTATTTCCTGAAGCTATACAGATGGATAAGATTCTTGTGCATGACAAGAAATCCCTGTGCATGAAGCCAGATATGAAAATCGGAGTGCTGTTTGATGTTGTAGAAGGCCACGATGAGGAATCTGATTTTATTGCTCTGCGCCAAGTTTTCACTTCTAGGCTTGTTGATTACTTTATAAAGCATCCTGAGGTACGTGTCTGTCTGTCCCTATATCAGTTTTCTTATTGCTGCCTGAGTTTTTGATTGGATTGATTACTGTGGAATTGTTAATTAGTTGACTCGAATAAGAATTCAGCATTGCGATTTATCTGACTGATTGCACTGTTTGTGAGCTTTTAGCCACTGCTTTGATTCAACCTAGATAGACTATTGGAGTGCAAAGTATGGTACAAACTTGTTGCTTGATAAATTATGGTTACTGTATATAGAACCAAAGATGAGAAAATACACTGGAGTACGTATAGAAATATTCTGGTCTTCAGCATGTATGAGAGATTTAAACATTTTTAGAGGACATGCTTGTATACAGCTTCCATCTGTGTAAAACTTTCCTGCAGGATGAGCATATAAAGGACTCTGGTGTTTGTGAAGCCAGGTTCCATTGATGACCTTAACATTCTGTTTCTTTTAGGTTTAGCTCTTTGGGTCTATATGCCAATATAAAACTTCATAACATTTCCTTTACCTTGGGTTACAAAGAGTGAAAAGAATTGAGGCAGTTCTTTGTTTTTCTGCTTGCCAGGCCTGTGATATCCCACAGGCTATATTACCAGGTCCATTTAACCAAAGGAAGGAGGCTACTTTTGAGGACAAGGCTGGTGACCATTCAATGGCTGTCTTTTGTGAGCCCTTTAATGACATAAGTGAGACCATTGCTCCAGAACCAATGATCACAGATCAATCAAGAGAATATCTGCCAGCTGCCATTGAAAGTCAGATGTTGTTTACTCCATCCCATCTACGCCCATCTTTCAATAGGCACTTCTCTCAGAAGACTCCTTCTGAAGAGAAGGTGCAACTGTTAGCATCTCCTGTTCCTTCAACAGTTTCACCATCTGGCGATCTGCATAATGAGCATCTCAATGAAGCAAGAACTGGAGAATCTCCTGAGTTTTGTTCTAAATTTAATTTTAGGACTAACCTGGACATCGAAAGCGAACGAGCAAGACAATCGTGCATCCCATATTCCAAGCTTACTTCTTTCAATCCTCTTCCTAGCCAACCAATCAATCCTGAAGTCTCTGCTGATGTGTATACTTCTACCAGCCCCAAGTGTAAACCTGACTCATCTGTTGATAAATTACTGTTAGAAACGCCTGCACAGTCAACTCCAAGGAGAGCAATGCATAGCTCTGATGACAAGCACAAGGACACTACTGGCCAAAAGCAGACATTATCTTGTAAGCCTGCAAAAAGGGTGTTAGATTTCTCATACATGGAAGCCGATAAAGGTGCATCAGAATACTATGAATTCTTACATGATAGTAGCACTCAGCCTCTTGCTGGCTCTTCTTCACTACTTAAAAAGGTGTGCCATTTCCTGTTCAACCTAGTCATATTTGAAGCATTATTTCCAGTCAATAAATTTAATGGGTATGAACCTCTAAATGAAAATCTTTTTTACTGATTTCCTGTGGTGCTATCATTAGCAAGACATTCCTTCTCTTGTTATTTTTTAATGAATAAATTATATGTATCTGAAAATAGTTCATCCAGCAGCTATTCAAAACCCTCGATAAGATGATAGTTGCTCAGTCATTCTTATGAGGTAGAAAAATAAAGGATGACATCCACATTTTGCGTTTTGGTCTTTTATTTGGTATACTTGGGAATATTGTTTAGGATTAACTTTTGCATGGCAGCATGTATGTCAGACCTGCAGACATACATGCTGAATTTTGCCCTTTTCATTCGTTACTTGCTCTGGCATGCTTTGATTGCATTTTGTCCCTGGAGCAATTCTATTGACTCAAAACTCTTTATACTTGTTCACTTTGCAGGTGGAGGGAAGCCTTGGTCACTCATCTGTGGATCAGAAAACCTGTCAGTCTGATACAGTGCACCAGCAGATGTCTATTCAGTTGCCTGACCTAGTTTCTCTGGTTCACCACATATTCCAGTCAGTTAACTTCTCCCCAATTACAAAGGAGGAACTTGTGCACAAGATAATTCTAGATAGTTTAGATATTGTTGACAGAAGTAGGTCACGATGGGTCTCCCTTTATAGCAGCACCCTTCATATTTTTCTCATTGAATCATTGGTTAGTGAGCTCACTCAGTCTACTTTTACAGGGGAGGTTGAAGAACAGATTGGGATTCTTGAAAAGCGAGTTCCAGATTGGATTTGCAGGTTACCAGCACCTAGTGGTGATGTCTTGTACAAGTGGGTGTATCACACATCTCTTTGATCTGTTATGCAACTATCTATCCATGAGGAGAACTGTAAAGAAAATATTGTGTGGGGCACCCAGACATTAGAAGATGGATATGCATGTTTCTCTGTATTCGTGAATATTTTGCAAATGCTTATAACATGTCACTACTAAACATGTTAATCTGTTTATTTTTAGGTAATAAAGTAACACCATAAAGTAACACCCAGACATTAGAAGATGGATATGCATGTTTCTCTGTATACGTGAATATTTTGCAAATGCTTATAACATGTCACTACTAAACATGTTAATCTGTTTATTTTTAGGTAATAAAGTAACACCATGATTTCTTTCTAACAATATTGTTAGTTTCATTGGGGGGGCATCACATGTAGACGAGAAAACATGCTAAAAATGTTTTTTTTTTTTTTAAAAAAAAAATCTAAAACAGCAAGAGCTTTTGTGTGAAGGAGAAAGCTTCCGAAACTTATTTTCTTCAGCAACATCAAATCTCCTATCAAGCTGTTTTATTTTGCTGTAGACATAGGCCCTTCGATGAAAGTAAACTTTGATGATGTGGATCAATATTTGTTATGTACATTGCTTATGAGATTGTTTTTTCTATTTTTGTTAAAGTAAAGTTTATTTTGTATTTATGAGTTGGTCCTATTGTCATTCCCTCATGCCTTTCTGACCTCGTGCAGGATCAAGAAAATGTCAGACTTGGACACAGTTCAGGCGATGGTCATAGCATAGGTCAATATCTAAGTTATCTTGATTTAGTACAAGTTGTTCTGGCACTAGAAGGGAAATGTAATTTGATGCATGGACTCGGACCCTGAGTTCTCGCTAATCCCATCCTCCCCCAATAATTTGCTTTCTTGCTTAATTATATAGACACAGTAGATTTTTAGTCGCATAGGGAGGCGTCAACCAGATGGTGCAGCGAAACTTGTATTTGACTCGACTGATCGTTGAATGTTATGTTAGTAGGGTGATCTCTGCTTCCATTTTTATCCACAGGCTATTCATTTCTACCTCGTTTTTTTTATGTATAATTACGTTGAATGCAACTGCAACCTTGTTTAATTCGATGCACACTATGAATCTTGGAGACCAAACCGCTCCTCTTAATTTATTTGATCATGAGTAAAAGATGGTAAATTTGTTCAGGGAAATGATGTTTTTACCATCCCTTCAAGTTTTTTTTTTTAGTTTTAATTTGGAAGCTCCACAATTATAAATTAATAATTAAGGAAATTCTGGGTGTCTTTTTTATCGTTTTTTGCATTTTGTTGTTGAGAAACTTGTTAGTTGACTAGTTATGTAACTTGTGTATTGTTGCGGGTTAATTATTTTTTTTATATAAAAAAATATACATATAGATTTTTTTAATGTATTTTTATAGTTTTAAAAATTCAAGTTTAAATAAAAAATATGTATACATGTAATCAAATAAATTAAGAATTATATATGTGGATAAATAAATAAAAAATTATTAATGATATCTAAAAATAATACTTGAAAAATTAAGAGATATTTAAATTAAAATATTTAATCTTGAGAGGCGGAATATTTATACAGTTGTGTTTTCTAAATTTATTTATTAAAATAATTTTTTATTCAAGCAAACAATAATAGAAATAAAAATATAAATTAAATTGATTGAATAAAATAATAGGAGAAAAAACACATACAAGGTTGTATATATTATAAATATTATTCGAAATTTTTTTAATTAAAAATAAAATTCATCTATACAAAAGATTAAAAAAAAATAACAAATTTAACTGCATAACAAAAAAAAAATCATAATTTAAAAGAATCTTTTTAAACTTAATGAAAGAGAGAAGAAGGGGTAAAAATATAAATATAAATTATAAAATTTAGAGAAAAAATAATAAAAAATATCATTAATTTTTAGAAAGAATTAGAAAAATAATAATTTAGAAAATGATAGATGTTTCAATCAAATAGGTTATTTGAGATGACTAAACCTCGTTGTAGTTTTAAATTAGTCTCATTGTTTTATGAATGTTCTTGTTACGCTATTAACTAAAGGTGTAGATATAATAAATTTTTATTGGAATCCCGTAAAATTATTTTATGTAAAAACTTATTTATTCTAGTAATAAAAAACCCAAAGAATAAAAAAATCCATCGGATCTTTTGTATCAAAATCCAATAGTCGAAATGGACACATTGATCATGTTTCCATGAATAATTCAAACCAAAACTCTCCATCAAAGATGATCAATATTGCCCAAAACATAATATTTTATCAATTATGGACTTGAACAATGTGTAGTAGTATGATATTGATAGATTATATATGCCATGCTCTCTCATAAATGTTTATCTTTTATCATACAATATCCACTCCTATAGTATACAGTTTATTTTTATCACTACACTGATGTCCTGTCCTGGTATATTTATCTCCACACTTAAAACACCGTCCAAGTCTTTTTCTTTGCCCATACAAGTAATTCGAAGGATGTTTTAAAGATTTGTTTTTGGAATGATTAAAAATTACCTGTTGGTCTTCCATTATTGAAAGGAGGACTGGTTCTTCACGTGATTTTACTCATTCTTGACATGACATGATTTGACTCCACCTGCCATTTTTTCTATTCAAAAGCCATCAATATATTACCTAGCCTTAAAATCTTTAACATTGATTTAATATCATCTTTTGATCAAATGATGAAACTGGGAATATAATATAATTCAAGCAGTAAAGGACTTTATGCATTTATCAAAGTTTTCAGCTCCTCAAACTTTTCCACGTAGCCTTTTGCACTTCTTTCCTGTACATTTTTTTTTATTCGAGGAATCCCATCTTTTCTCCTGAATGCATATTTTGTACGTTCAGGTAAGTGAGTAGGTAAGTGAGTAAAATTCTGGTTATCCTAGATTTTTATAAAAAATATATGTTTTCATTCAAATTCAAAATTTATTATACAGATCTTAGGCTCTTTACCACCATGCTACACCAAAAAGTTCTTTCCTGTACAAGCTTGTTGAGCTCTTCTAATTGTAGATGGCTTTTGAGAATTCATCCAAATTAATTAACTAAATATTCATGTCTACAAACATAACCTTTATACCATACTTATTCCTTACCATCAAGATTGTATGAAGCTAACTCTACCCATTGATGTGCAAGAACAAGGTTAAGCTTGAAATATTTCTTGCATCTCCTTACTAATTCGGCAAGAGCTTTGCAAATCAACCATTGACAGTGTTGGGTTATACTCCATCTTGTGTTGCTCCTAACTTGCCATTAATTTTTTAATTTTAAATTAATCTCATTATTTAATGAATGTATCTGCAAAGCTATCAACAAGGTCTAGTTATAATAGATTTTGATCTGAATGATCATAACCTCCGAAATCAATACATAAAATTAACAATTATATATATTCTTAGTCTTTGTTAGGATGTTCCGTCTATGAAGATCTCTTCGTTTTGTTAGGATTTTGTAGCTTTAATATCAATAGAGATGCCTGCATACCGAAGTAATTCACCCAGCCTCCTAAAAAATTAAATCCATTTTTAATTTCTCGAAGACCACCTTAAAGGAAGAATATCACACTTGCATCATGGTCACGAAATTAAATCATATCACAATGTTATTGTTTATTGAGTTTACAGGATGTTCAGTGAGCTGTGGAATTAGTCGTGGTGCGCGCAAACTGGCCTGGACATCCACGTAAATAAAAAAAAAAAATATATAAAAAAAGGGTCTCATTATTTTATTATTATTGTTATTGTTATTTGATACATGATCATACATGGATCCATTGAAACATATAGCTAGGGATATCACCATACCTGCAGAGCCATGATCTAGCTAGCTCTGCTTGGAGTAAGAGACAATGAACCCATTGAGACCCCTAGAAAGAAAGAAAGAAAGAAAAAGCCATGAAACATGACTAGAGGCAAATGCAGCTAGCCTATTCCATCATTATTTAGCGCCAGCATACTTTCAGCATTCATATGGATGAACTTCAGGGCCCAACCTTCGCAAACACAACCAAGAAAGGTGACAGTTTATCACTAAGAGACAGAATTCTACGTCTCTTACTCTCGAAATAAATCCCAATATCCCTGCATAAACCTACGGAGGGACAAATGTCTTCAGGACAGAAAACTAGCTTGTACTCTAATATGCCAGCACCTTTCTCAATCTTGAACCAGTTGGTAAATGTATCACAACCAGGATTTCCTTCTTCCCCACCCGTTGTCACTACCCATTGCACCTCCGAGTTGGAAGATTTCTGAATCTTCCAGACTGACGAGTGGTCACAGGCTTTCTTGGTAGAAAACTTGATGTTAAGATCAGTAGAAACTCTGATGACATCATCTTCGGAGCTGGCAGGTGAGAAGGTAACTGGAAGACCTTGAAACACGTCCAACGAGTATTGAATAACATTATGCGGGCAAGTTTTATTGGTCGCCGCGACATCCCCGCCTCCAGCCCCCCTGAAAATAGAACTGATGATGTATTCCGTGCCTGCTTTAAGTTCTTCGCCCTGGATGTCAAGCACCGGCTCAGTATAAGCTTCTATAGACGGCACTGAGAGAACAAAGGCGAAGAGACGAAAGGAGAACCACACCAACAATGTAGACTTCATTGTTATTTGATGTTTTTGAGAATAGTCTCTGTTCTTGGATATGAAAAACAATGTCATGAAGCTTGCATTTATGGAGCTCGAACCTGGAAGCTCAACAATTATTCTCAAATGTCGCTGTCACTATCTATATATATTTTTTTGTTTACATTATGAAATAATTTTATGGATTTAAACATCAACCACAAATTATTTCGCAAGCATGTTTCGCATTCTTACATAGTACGTAGGCATCTTAACATTATTCACATATATACGGCCAAACTATACGTGCTCATGATAACGACTTATCCTGTAAATAATTGCCAAACTTATAATGGAAAAAAAAAAAAAAGCTATGTCAAAAAATAAATGAAGTAGCATTGTTAAAACCGATTTTGGTTCCTTGATGTTTGTAATATACAAATGAGATGTTAGGTTGGCTACCCATGTTTTAAACTAATTCAGATTAAAGTTAATCTTTATATGACTAGGTTAACAAATCAAGTCAAAGTGGGTATTTATTTACGCGGTAGGTTCTGTTTTTAAAGCTAACCGTGTAAACTAAGTGTTTGGTAATTTTTATTTAGTGGGCCCCATAATTTTTTCCATCAAACCGGTGTTTTGCAAAAGTAGCTGGGAGCTGTTTCTTTCCAGCTGCTTCTCTTTATTTACCTGGGCACTATTCATAACAGTGCCCATGCCACGTGATGCCAGGTGAATTATAATTCACCTACAATGCGAGAAGCATTCACCTGACATTTTCCACGTGAACAAAATTCATTGGACCGCGTCCAACCCGGTAAAAAAAATTTAATTTTTTTAAAATTATGTTTTACTCAAAAAACTAATGTTTAATATTATTTAATAATATTACATAAATTAAAAGAACATTGCATGATGACGTAGCATTTGTGGAATTTGATCGCAATTCTAATTTTGTTTCTGATGATATTTTACATGATTTTGTTGCACGCTCAAAAAACTATGGAACTTATAGTCCTTATCGGATGAATTTTGTACGTAATGGAATTATAAATAGTTTAATGGAATAATAAATAATATTTTATATAAAGTATTATTTATTTCATGATGTAATAGGAGTAATTAATTCTACAATATTTAAATTTAAAATCATCAATATTAATATATATTTTTTAAAATTATTTTATAACCTTACTTTCAAAAATATTCTTAACCAAACACATTAAACTACTTTTTCTTCAACCTTAATTTCAATCACAGTTTTAACCAAACACCTATTTTTTCAAATCAACCTCAACTAAAAGTACTTTTTATAAAACAATTTTTTTCAAATCACAACCACAACAGCTACCGCTATATCAAACACACTCAAAAAACTATTCAATCAAGCGAGTAAAAACTTGATTTGACTTAAAAAAAATATCAAGAAGGTGGCTTATAATATTATTTTTTAAATATTAAGATGATAATGTCTTGGATCGACCCGGGCAACCCATAAAACACATGACCTGGTTAGGTCTAATAACTTTATTTTTTGAAATTACCTTTTTATTTAACTCCATGATAATAAAACTAAGCATATGTAAGAAAGCGATCACATAATGTTTTGTTGGGCCAAATCCCTGGCCGGTTTTTTCATCAACCTAGCCCGGTTCCAGCCCTGGATCAATAGGGTCCCGGGTCGACCCATCAGGCCGAGCTGAGTTTTAAAACTATGCCTAATGACGCAGACGACACGTTGTCTGATCTTGCATACATTCTGGCCATGGTAATGGTTGCAAAATTAAGGCTTAAGTTTTTTTACTTAAGAATCTATTTTGAAGCAGGTGAAGCGTAGTTTGATCTTACCTAGATTCCAACCACTAGGGTGGCTGGAAAATCAAAGCTTAAATTGTTTTGACCTCAAAACCTATTTTTCAATCCATCTTGACCCAAAACACCTTAAGAACCATGATAAACATATTCATGACCTCAAAAAACCATCTCAAAAACAAAAAAAACAATCTGAGCTTAGAATTATTTTTTTCATGAACTTTAAAGGTAAGAAAATCACCTAATGTGAACTTTGCTCATCAAATGAAACCATTTGACACAAATATCGTCTATTTTGATAGCATAAATCGATGTCAACGATATTTTTCTTTCTCTATCGTTGAAATTCGGTGACCTCTCTCTTAACGAAAAACTAAAAAATAATAAAAATGAACTTTTGTACCAAATTTGAATTTGAAAACTATTGAGGTACTAGAATTGTATAGTCTACGCTCTTTTTGAAGTTCAAGAATCAAAATGTATTTTTTATAAAACTTGTGGCACGTCACCCATGTTTGGTACCCTTTTCATTTCAATCCCTTATCTTTCTATCCCACCCTTTCATAAAAAATCAGAATCATTTGGTCTTCAATCACAACTAATTCGCTAAAAAAAGAGTTTAAAAAAACAAAAAAATTTACACAGTCCATTCACAATAATATGTGAGAGGATGAACAATGCACTTCTACACAATAAAAAAAACCCATGCCTTTTAGTATTATACTTGATAGGCAGAGTTTTTTATTCAAATGTCGGTGTCGACATTGCAACTATCTGTTTTTTTTTTTTTTTTACAATATTAGATGATTTATTTTAGAATTTTAGTAATTACAAATCTCTACGCTAGAATCCTGCGACTCAGTGCTAGAATCCGGCAACTCACTTTCTTTTCTTCCACAAAAAAAAGAGTGAAAAATAAAGTTCAGGATCAAATTTGAATTTTTGAAAATTAGAGGGACCTTTTTCCTAGTAGATAAAAAAAAAATAGGGGATAGAAAAGAACTTTTAAAACAAATTTCAAATCAACCACCCATTCAATCTGGTTTTTTCACTTTAGTCTCTTATATTTTAATTTAGCCTTTTCTTTTTTAAAATATAAAATACAATTGGGTGCTAGTTTATACTCATTAGAGTTAAATCATGTAAAATAAAAATTTAATAATTAAATTAAAAAATACTATTTTAATTTTCAGTGTTACGAGTAGATGAATTCTAGTAGTAAAACAACCTCTTTTAATATTTTTTTTAATAACAATAATAATATCATTACGTACTATATCAAATGGATTTGTTATCGGTGAGTTCTCCAATTTGAAATATTTTTTTTTTAATATAATAATACTAACAATAAAATTCAAGTAAAATTAAGAATTACAAATTATTCAGTTTATGCATTTAAACTAGGGTTGAACATTTTCGGTTCGGTCCGGTTTTGAACCAAAATAAACAACCAAACCGATTTTTTTTTAATTTTTTAAACCGAATCGAACCAACAACAGGTTCAAACCAATTAATTTTGGTTTGGTTTTATTTAGTTTTTTTCCCTTCCAAATCGGTTCAAACTGATAATTAGTGACTGGAAAGACAAACCCGATGTCTTTCTTCTCATCTCCTCGTTTAGAACATCTGAGTTAGATAGTGACATTCTAAATAGTTTCGTAAACTTTCAAGAAGCTATAATCCATGTATCTCATCATCAAAGTTAATATCCATTGCAGGCAACTCATTAATAATTCCTTGAAACTTGAGAGGATTAGGACCGGTAGGGTAGAAAGCCTTACTACTTGAGGGGTGAAGGAAAGAAAGTAGATGGCTTGCTAGCTTTCTCGAGAAGATAATCCGCTATCCCCACTTTCAATAGTCCTTCTTTTAAACTTGTCACAAGATGAGATTCACTCAGATAATAAATAACGCTTTTCAAAGGGGCTTCCTTACTTAGAGACTAAAATGAGAGTAAAGGGAGAAGAGATATGCAAAGAGGGGGGGGGGGTAAAGTGAGAGTAAAGAGAGAAGAGAACTAGGGGAGTAAAGTGCATAGATGGGGAGGGTAGGGGGGTGTTGGTTTTTTTTCAAGTGCTGGTTGGTTGAACCAGTTCGATTCGGTTTAATTAGTTTCAGACTTTAGAAACCGAAACCGAACCTAACCGAACTGGAATTTTTTTATATTTTTTAATCGATTAATTCAGTTATTTTTTCTCGATTCAATTTTTTTAATTATTTTTTTCTGATTTTCTCAGTTTAATCAATTTATCAGTTTTTTTATTCACTCCTAATTTAATCATCAAACCCAAATTATTTGGCATACATGTTCGCCTTTTGACGTAGTACGTAGACATCATATCATTATTCACATATGGCTAAACTATACGTGCTCATGATATCGACTTACACCTAAATTTTGGCACTGCTCACTCCTGTAATTAATTGTCAAATTTATGATGAAAAAAAGATGCAAAAAATAAATTAATTAGCATAGCATCCATCAACAAAAAGAAAATACACATGAAATTTGTGAAAAACATGACAAGTGTACAAAATAGTAAGATTCGATGTGAAAACAAACAACAAAAACTGAAATTCATCAAGTATATTTTATCTTACCACGTATATTTTTGGTCAACAAGCAATAATTGAGATATATGTGTTGATTTGAGTTTTAACTTTAATGAGTTATTATTTTTTACTTGGAATTGAAGCTTTAATTAAAATGTATATACAAACTAAATCAAATAATCTAAGATTTTTTATTAAAAGTTATTTTTATTTTTATTTTTATATGCACAATTCAATAATCAAATTGAAAATGATAGATCTTTCAATCAAATAAATTATCTGACATGACTAAACCTTGTTTTAATCTTAAATTAGTCTTATTATTTTATGAATGTTTCTGTTAAGCTATCAACTAAGGTGTAGATATAATAGATTTTTATCCAAATAATCAAAACTCCAATACATTATATTAACTTACTTGGGAATGTAGTTGTGGTTACTTTTCAAAGTGCTTTTGGTGTTAAAATGTATTTAAATAATTTTTTTTTAAAAAATAATTTTTAATAAAAAATTTTTAATTTTTTTGAAGACACGGGTACAACCGTGTTTCCAAACGCTCTAGACCACAACCATTCTTAAAAGATTTTGCTCCATAAATTTTTTTGCTAGGATGTTCTGTGTATGAAGATCTCTTTGTTTTGTAACTCCATTCTTAAAAGATTATGCTCACTGCTCTTGAAAGAGGTCGAATTGGTTCCCTTTCGGTTTTATGTCAAGCCAAGTGGTGCTTTGTAATTGTGCTCCGATTTGTCAAAGGAGGTCTACAAATCTTCATGTTAATTTGGGACCCGATGTCTCTAGTTCTAGAGCTATATGTATTTTCTAGCTTTATATATCGATGGAGATGCCTGCACCGCCTCCTACAAAACTGAATCCATTTCTAATTTCTCCAAGACCACCTTAAGTTTAAATCATATCACAACGTTATATAAACAAAATATAAAAAAAGGGTCTCATTATTTTATTATTATTGTTATTGTTATTTGATACATGATCATACATGGATCCATTGAAACATATAGCTAGGTATATCACTATACCTGCAGAGCCATGATCTAGCTAGCTCTGCTTGGAGTAAGAGACAATGAACCCATTGAGACCCCTAGAAAGAAAGAAAGAAAAAGCCAAGAAACGTGACTAGAGGCAATCGCAGCTAGCCCATTCCATCATTATTTAGCGCCAGCATACTTCCAGCGTTCATATGGATGAACTTAGGGGCCCAACCTTCTTAAACACAACCAAGAAAGGTGACAGTTTATCACTAAGAGACAGAATTCTACCTCTATTACTCTCAAAATAAATCCCAACATCCCTGCATAAACCTGCGGAGGGACAAATGTCTTTAGGACAGAAACCTAGCTTGTACCCTAATACGCCAGCGTTCTCAATCTTGAACCAGTTGGTTAATGTATCACAACCAGGATTTCCTTCTTCCCCACCCGTTGTCACTACCCATTGCACCTCCGAGTTGGAAGATTTCTGAATCTTCCAGACTGACGAGCGGTCACAGGCTTTCTTGGTAGAAAACTTGATGTTAAGATCAGTAGAAACTCGGATGACATCATCTTCGGAGCTGGCAGGTGAGAAGGTAACCGGAAGACCTTGTAACAGGTCCCACGAGTATTGAATAACATCATCCGGGCAAGTTTTATTGGTCGCCGAAACATCCCCGCCTCCAGCCCCCCAGATAGCAGAAGTGATGATGTATTCCGTGCCTGCTTTAAGTTCTTCGCCCTGGATGTCAAGCACCGGCTCAGTAGAAGCTTCTATTGACGGCACTGAGAGAACAAAGGCGAAGAGAAGAAAGGAGAACCACACCAACAATGTAGACTTCATTGTTATTTGATGTTTTTGAGAATATTCTCTGTTCTTGGATATGAAAAACAATGCCATGAAGCTTGCATTTATAGAGCTCGAACCTGGAAGCTCAACAATTATTCTCAAATGTCGCTGTCACTATCTATATATTTTTTTTGTTTACATTATGAAATAATTTTATGGATTTAAACATCAACCACAAATTATTTCGCATTCTTACATAGTACGTAGGCATCTTATCAATATTCACATATATACGGCCAAATTATACGTGCTCATGATAACGACTTATCCTGTAAATAATTGCCAAACTTATAATGGAAAAAAAAAAAAAGCTATGCCAAAAAATAAATTAAGTAGCATTGTTAAAACCGATTTTGGTTCCTTGATGTTTGTAATATACAAATGAGATGTTAGGTTGGCTACCCATGTTTTAAACTAAATCAGGTAAGAGTTAACTTTTATATGATTTTGTTAATAAATCATGTTAAAAAATTATTCAATTAAACTAGTAAAAACTTGATTTGATTTAAAAAAATATCAAGAAGGTTGCTTATAATATTATTTTTTAAATATTAAGGGTGATAATACTTTGGATGGACAACTTACCAAACACATGACCTGGTTAGGTGTAATAATTTTATTTTTTGAAATTATCTTTTTATTTAACTACATAATAATAAAAATAAGTATATGTAAGAAAATGACCATATAATGTATTTTTTTTAAAAAAAAAAATTACGAATAATTACACAAAAGAACACTTGTGAATATAATAAAAAAGCTGCGATAAAGTTAAAAATTTAAAAATTATAGGTATTCAATAAAAAAAATCTAAAATAAATTGTTAATTAATCTATTTTAACGGACTAATATTAAAATTAAAAGAAAAAATAAAATACTAAAAAATAAATAAGCCAGGTGTATGGGTTTGGGTGTGCCAAGATACTTGTCTCACAAAGAAAGTGGCCAGGCACGCACACTAGCTTCCTTTTTATGTTAAGCCAAAACAAATACTAATTTAAAACATAAATCACTATAAATCCATGAATACAATAAACTAGTATATATACAAGATAAGCATCTGTAAAATTGAGAAATAATAACAATAATTATTATTGGTGCCAAACACGTTTTTCTGATGAGTTCAATAAATTATAATAACAATAATTTATAACAAAATTGACCATATAGTATTGATTTGAGTTTTACTTAACCATATTGATTTTGATGAGTTCTTCACAACATTTAATATCGTAAATAAATTCATAATATATATTAATATCTTAATTAACCATATTGATTTGAGTTTTAATTGACTATAATATTCATTTTGATGAGTTATTTCTCTTCACTTGAATTGAATCATGCACAATATTTAATATCATAAATAAATTTATAATATATATTAATATCTTAATAGAATTCGTATCGCAAATTTAATAAATATGACAGTTGGAACATTAACTAAACATAATAAAATAATATTAATTACAATAAAAAAATAAATTTTAAATTTTTTACAAAAACTACCTCCTAAAGGTTAATATCAATGCACTTTATCTGCCACTCCTAATATTATTTTTTAAATATAATGTCAGAGCATCTTATCAGCCAGTACAGTACTATTTTTCTGTCGATCCTTATCCTGTCTGCTACTCATAATTATAGGAAGGGCACGTCATCCTTCGTGTTCATGGATGTCTTCTACTTTTTTTTTTTTTTTTACATGATGAAATAAGTTTATGAATTTAAACATCAAACACAACTTATTTCACAAACATGTTTCGCATTCTTACATAGTACGCAGACATCATATCATTAGTGTCAAACTATATGTGCTCATGATAACGACTTATCCTGAAAATAACTGTCAAATTTAAAATGGAGAAAACAAGCTAAGTAAAAAAAATAAATAAATTAGCATTGTTTTAAACTAAATAGGTTTTGAATGCAATAAACTAGCATATATACAAGATAAGCATCAACAAAAAGAAAATTCTATCCTAAACTTTTATTTAAAAAAAAAAAAAAAAAACTACTTTTGGTTTCTTGACATTTGTTTCGCCGGAGGACAACCTTTTGGATAAGGTTTCATTAATCTATTCAATCTAACTGCATGTGATATGCAAATGTCCAAATAAATCTCTAGAACACGTTCTTCCTTTTTATTAAGTAATTATAACTAAAAAAAACTATAAAAATTTCCATTAAGTACCATAAAACTTTTCTAAAACGGGTCCTTGATTCATGAAATTTATTAGGTGCTACGAACTAATCCTTGATTAAACACTACAAACTTTCGATGTATGAGAACTTAATTCTTGATTTTTAATTTAATTTTGATTCCTCGAGTTTTTTTTAATGGAATTTCACTGTTATACCAAGGTATCAATCAATTTATTGAATTTGGTTGAATTTAACGTACGTGTAAATTCGAAAAGACATGACAATGAATGTATACATAAACTCCCAAAACACATGATCAAGTGAAAGGAAAAGAAAAACTAAGAATTGATATGAACACTAAAATCACAAAAAATAGAAAATCATTGAGCTCAGTAAATATACTTTTGGTTGGTAAGCAATTGCTGGGTTCGTGAGGAAGAGGAAATGACCATATAGTGTTGATTTGAGTTTTAATTAACCATAATATTGATTTTGATGAGTTATTGCTCTTCACGAATCATGCAAATATTGATAGATCCTTGATCGGAGAGAAGTTGAAGGAGAAGATCATAGAGTTGCATAAAAGATTGACGGCCACACTATTTTTTAGTGGGTTAAGGAAAGATGTGATCATTAATTTGGGGGATGGTTTCTTGACATTAATCTTTCTTTCTAACATATACGAGGGGTATAAATATAGCCTAAATAGCAGCTTGATTTCTTTTACTTTTTCATTAATTCTCTGTTCGTTTCATATTCTTATAACACAAGAATCTATATTTTCTAAAGGATTCCATGACTTTATGTGCTGTCCAACTTGAAAATTGAACGGAGACCTAGATGGGACTGCTACTCTTCCCCTTGACACTATTTGTCATCATTCATATTTTGGTTATTATTTAAAATTATCTCTTTTTTTTCTTGTAAAAATATAAAATAAAAAAGCTATAGTAACAAGAAGATCGGTAATGTGGCCAAAGCTGATTGAAAAAAATCTCACGTACATATAGAAAAATCAGGGTGAAATTTTGGATAAATTTGAAGCATAATATTACCCTGTTGGATCCAAGATTAGAGAAACAATTAAAATTCAAGTCAAACTAAATGATTATTGAACGGGTCTATATAAAAATTAAGTCCAATAATATAATTAGATTTTTAATAGGTCAATTTGATTTAATTATGAAACAAATTAAAATTTAATTATATTTAAAAGTTAATTTGGGTCAAATTAAAGGATTTAATTAAGTGCGAGAACTTAATTATACTTTAAAAGGGTTAAATTAATTTTATTTGGGACTTAATTGGTGAAACATTAAGTTTGAGAGCTCAATTGAGCTTAATTAAGAATATTAAAATTATAAATGATTAAATTTAATTTTTACAAAGTCAATTGGTTCAGATCAGGTTTAAAATCACAAGAAAATCAAAATTTTATGGTAAATTAGGGGTTAAATTAAAGAAATTTGCAGCCAAAAACCTTTTTCAAAAAGATGTTGAACTTTAGGGGCTCAATTGACTGAAATCAAGGGTGAAATTGAAAAGAATTAAAAGTATAATGGTTAATTGATGGTCAATTTGCATAAATTCAAGGACTATAATAAAAAAGGTATTGAAATTATGCATTGATGTTGAAGTTTGATAAGGAAAAAATTGCATAAAATCAGAAGTTTGAGGTCAATTAGGAATACAATTGAAAGCAATTATAAGCCGGGGGACGACTAAATTGAACTTTAGCCAAATCCCTATATTAAAACCCTAAAATCAAAATGATATCATTTTGATATATATATATATATATATATATATATATATATATAACAAACAATGTGTCGTTTGATTAATATTCATCATCTTTGTTTTATACCCAAAAAAAGATGCTCAAGTGGGTACTTTTTAGGACCATTTAATGCTTCTTCTCCCCACTAAACCAGACAAACCATACACCCTTATAATGGCCTGACATTGTACTACACCTAAAAGTAGGTCTTGCCTGCCAACTGCCTCTACATCCATCGTGGCGCCGCCCTAAAATGGCCAACTCAGACAACCTTTAGTTGCCAACCTTTTCAGGTCATGATAACAACTTTGAACCAACAGTTGAGATTTTTTTGGTTCAAATCAATGGCTAAGATTGGTTCTCAAAAAGACAAAGTGTCCACCTTCCACTCCTTATAAAGAGGGATGGATTTCAAGTATTGAGCATCAAGAAATTAAAAGTCAAAGTCTGAAAAAAAAAAAAATTAGTTTCTCCCCTAGTCACTGTTTTTCTTTCTCTTCATTAGTTTTCTGCTCTTTTTTCTGCCGCACCTTGGCCACCGTTGATGTCACCAGCCACACATCGGACTCCCTAGCACCACCAGGAAAGCCACCTACACCTTTTTCCCTCCGGCTAGGCAAGCCTCCCTCTTTTTTTTTTTTTTTTTTCCTTCTTAAAAACCCCCCATATCCATTTGCATGTAGAATTCTAGATGCAAATGGCAAAAATGTAAATAACAAGATGTGGGCTGGACTCGTTTTGGCATAGCTTAGATGATTGAAAAAAAAGAGAAAAGTTTGTTGGGTCATTAGTCGGTGCAACCCAACCTGACTGGTTTTGACCCAGATAATTAGACCGGGTCCAGCCTACTTAATAAATAATATAATATAATAATATTAAAAAAAAATTGGAGGGGCTTTCTGAAATTTTTTGCTAAAAGAAAAGCAAAGAATAATAGAAGTGCCTAGGCACCAACACGAAAAAGAAGAAAAATGATAAGAGAGAGTGAGAGAGTACAAATAATAAGGGAGCTTGCATGCTGCAAGATAAGAATGATGGAGATGTTTTTGGATCCACATCCATTATTTGCTTTGGATAATTGTTCCGATATGAGAAAAAACATCCATATTATTATTATTATTATTATTATTATTATAAAATTAGATTGTAGCAGTAACATCCATTACGTATTTGTAAGTGGCTGGCAAACAAAATAAAAGAAAGGGCCACATTATTATTATTATTATTATTATTATTATTATTTGATGAAGCATACATGGATTCATTGAAACATACATCACCAGATCAGGAGAACCCAAAGTGATCACGACAAAGCAAGGCGAGGCCAACAGCCAGGACAAGAGACACCAGCAGCTAGCCAGCCTGCTCCCATCACTGCCCGAGTATTTTCAGCACTCATAAGGATGAACTTGAAGAGCCAACTTTCTTGAAATTAACCAAGAAAGGTTGCAGTGCATCACTGAGAGACAGAGTCCTAACTCCATTATCATGAATATATATGCCTACGTCTCTACATAAGGCTCCGCAATCACAAACTGTAGGACAGAAGGCTAGCTTGTAATCATCACCTGCCTTCTCAATCTTGAACCAGTTGGTTATTGTTTCAATGCCAGGATTCCCTTCAACCCCGCCAGTTGTCACGAACCATTGTATTTCCGAGTTCACAGACTTCTGAATCTTCCACACTGTTGATTGAGCACAGATTGATGAAGCAGAAAACTTGATGTTCAGATCAGTCGAGACACGGATGACTCCTTTCTTGGGATTCACGGGGGTGAACGTTAGTGGAAGACCCTTCGATACCTCAAGAGGGTCTTGGACAACGTCAAGCGGGCAGGTTTCGTCTCTTGTGCTGGCCATTGTAAGCCCACCTCCTCTTCCACGGAATACCGGCAAGATGTAATATTCAGTGCCTGCTCTCAGTTTCTCGCCGTCGGTGTCAAGCACTGCCTCGGTTGCATCTAAGCCACCTGCTATTGATGGTCTTGTTGAGGCTAGGGCAAAGACAAGGAAGGAGGACAGCACTAACAATGGAGACCTCATTGTTATTTCTATTGATGAGATTTTTTTGTTCTTCAATTTGATGCAAAAACTGAAGGAGAGAAGCTTGGATTTATGGAGCTGGAATTGGAATGCTCAACAATAAAGAAAGAAACCGTGAATGAATTTCCTCAATATTTTTTTCTTCTTCTTTTTAATTTTAAAACCATTATCTGCTTGCTGTGTTCATGGGGAATGATTTTTTAAGTATAATGTCAGAGCATCTTATCTGCTACTACAAGTAAATTACTATTTATTGTTTGATGCTTATCTTGTCTGCTACTTAATAATTACAGGAAGAGCGCATCATGCTTTCCAGGATAATCATTTTTTATTTGGTTGGTTTATATATATATATAATCAAATTGATTCTTCTTTTTTTTTTTGAAAAAACAAAAAATTAAAATCAATTCTAATTAATTATTTTTTTTGTTTGGTTATTAAAAAAACAAAATTAGTTCAATCTACTTTGATTTTTTTTTTTTCAGTTTAGCTCGATTTTTTTTCTAGTTTGGCTCAGTTTTTTTCAGGTTGGTTTAGTTTTTTAGTATGGCTCAGTTTTTTTTGATTTGGCTCTGTTTTTGTTAGTTTTTTCCGGTTCGGTTCAGTTTGATTTTTTTGGTTTCAGACTTATAAAACCAAAGTCAAACTAAACCGATTAATTTTTTTAAAATTCTAATATGATTAATTGATTTTTTTCACAGTTTGATTTTTTTTTTCTTGGTTTAATTAGTTTTTTGGTGTTTTTACTCACCTCGAATGCTATGTATTTATGAGCTTCTTGTAATTTTTGTACTAAAATATTTTAATTTTTTTTAATTTTCTTTAATATACAGAAATCAATAATAATAATAATAATAATAAAATATTATTTTAAAATATATTTAAATAAAAAATATGTTAAAAAATAATCTCTATTACCCTACTAAAGAAATATTTTGATTTAGCATTTTTACGTATTAATTTGCAGTTCAACCCATGTGATTTACATGGAAAAGGAGAAACTAGTGCATAGAACATGTGTACTTTGGCATATCCTTTGGCATCTAACTTTATTTAATTAATTTGAGGACCACGTGGTATCAAGATTTGGGTGTCATGTTGCTATATATCATGCATGTATTTTGGCCCATTACCTGATAATAGAATAACATTAGTGTCGGTGCCTTCACTTTGCTGCAGTGCTAGACTAGTTTTTTTAACAAAAAAAAAAAAAAAAGTTTAGATATCAAAGTGAAGTTAAGAAAAAATATAAAAAATAGGTCATGATAAATGTACAATAACACTAATTAGAGGTAAGCCAATATGAAATATCTCATTAAATTTGCACCTTAGATTATATAATTGAAATAATATGATAAAAAATTAAAAATAATTATAAAACTTTTTTTATAAGAAAAATATGTTAATTTTTTAAATCCATGGTTTTAGTAACTAGACTGAAATATCCAATTTTCAAAAATCATAAAATTTAATTTTTAATAAATTAAATTCAATTAATAAAATTTTAAAATTATTATTATCATTATTATTAATATACGACCATCACCAATATTTAAGGTGTAATTGGGTTTGTGTGGAACATTGTGAGAATTTGGTTACGGATTTGACTTTAGAATTATTTTTATTTTCGGAAGGGAAATCATGCAAAAATGTAAGAGTTAGTTTGAGTCTATTTGGATTGTAGAGTGAATGATGTGAGATGAATAAATGTAACCATATATTGTATTTGTACATCTAATCAATTATGAGAATTATTGTGGTGTATATTATATGTACAAACTAGTTTTTTTTAATAAAAATGAATGGAATAAAAAAGAATTTTACAAGAATAATATTTGTTAATCAAACCCAAGATAGTAAGGATTAACATTAAGTTCAATGTTGTTAAAAACTTCTGACATTTGAAAATTCGGTTGATAGTGTTAAGAAATATATTTATTTTGTTTAGGTTATAATAGTATTTCTAGTTTAATTTATTTATAATTTCTTTGTATTTAGTTTAAAACAACAACTTTTAAAATAAAGTGATCAATGAAAACCTAGTCTCCTTCTCTTTTATATTCATATTTGTCTTTATTTGATTTAGATTGTTTATTGGATGGAATGTGATGGTACACAATGGAATATATATACACAAAAGATCCGAGTCATTGGTTCAATTAGTAATTTAAATAATATAATTAAAAAATACAATAATAAATAAACTAATAAATAAATGACAACACAAAAAATTATAAAAATAACTTGTCTTAAGCCAACTCAGATTATCAAACAATTAAATATTGAAGGGTAAAATAAAAAAAAAAACTCATTTAAACCGTATTAACTCGCAAACTTCGCGACCATAAGCATAAGATTGCGATAATCTAATAAATAGAAATGCAGGAAGAAAAGTTTGAACATCAATTTCTAATTAATCAAATGAGAATATGATAACTTCATAGAAAGAAAAAAAAAGGAAAAAAAAAAAGCTAAAGCTCAATTTTTAGCAAATAAAATGTTGAAGGATGAAAATTAATAAAAGATATAATTAAAAGAAGGTTGAAAAAACTCGATCTGAGCCCACCCGAGTCAATATGCAAAATCTCTAACCTAATTGTGATACCAGATAACTGCATTTGAAAGCAAATTGAAAAAAATCATAAAGCTCAATTATTGAATAACTCAATGTTAAAGGACATAAATGAAAAGAAAAGGTTAATTAAAAAAAGCAACATAAACAAATATGAGTCAACAAGGTTACTCCGCAAACCCCACAACCATGGACATATAATTGTGATAATCTAATAGAAAGAAAAAGAAAAAAAATTACAAAGACTATTTTCTAATAAATCAAATGTTCAAGAATGAAATTGAAATAAAGAAATTTTAAAAAAGTCATCTCGTCTTAACTTTTGAAACTAGTGACTTTGGTCATGAACGCGGGATTGACCCTTTAACAACGAAAAAAAACTAAATCAACCTGGATTAACTCGTAAAGCTCTAGACCATGGGTACATGATCAGAATAATCCAATAGAAAGAAAAGAAAAAAAAAGGTAGAAAATCTAATTTTCAATAAACCAAATGGATAAATCAATTTTAAAAAATAATCAAGAAAAAAATAAAAGTTAAGTCGCATTAATCTTTGAAATCGTTGACTCTGGTCATGAACTTGAGACTAATTCTATAGAAGGCAAATTATAAAAAATAATAAAGCAAAACTCTAAAAAAAAGATAAAAAAAAAAAAAAACATATTTGGGCAAACCTTCTAAAGTCGGTTTAATATCTAAAACTTGCAATTTGTGAAATATTGGACCCGAGGGTTCAATCAAAAAACTTAATTCCCAACTAATTTAATTTTAAAAGATAAAATCATTAAAAAAAATGAATTTGAAAAACTTGCCGAAGTAAAAATGACAGGAAAAAAAAAGAACAAGGATCAAATTTGATGGAAAAAACCTATAGATGATGAAATTGTAAGAAAAAACAATTTAAAAATGATAAAAAAAAATAGCAATCAAAAGAATGAGAATCAAATTTGAAAGATTAAAAACATAAAAAAAGAGGTGACATAAAAAAACATTTGTAATTTTATAGTTTATTCAAAATATAAAACAAATAGTAATCAAAAGAACTGATAACAAATGTAAAGGGAAAAAAATTGAAGTGGCTAATTTGAAATTTTAAAAGGGTTTTCTCGTAATTTGAGTATGAGAAAGAGAAGAAGAAAAAAATTGTTGTCAGCACCAAACAAGAGGCGCATCTGTTCACGTGTCATCTCATAACATATGGGGTACTAAGACCTTCCGAACACAGTCCTAAAAGGTGGCATTTGAGGGCTAGATGACTCAAATGCGTCGCTTGAACAACACTGGGGTTGTCTACACGCTGGCACGTGTAGCCAACAAGTTTTTTTTCTTAATAATGTTTAATATATATCAATTGTAGTAATGCTCCTGAGTAACCTTAAAATTCACAAAAACAAAAAAAAACCAAAATAAAATGATAAAAAAAAAATCTTTATGAGAGAATTATGTTAATTTTATTTTTAAAGACAACAATGTAATTACACTATCTTGAAAAAAATTGAAAAAACCATAACACCTTTGAGTGAAAGACATTATATTTTTTTATTCTAGTGTTTAATACATGATTTTACTTTGTAATAAAAATTAAAATAACTAATCTAATATAATATAATTTATAAAAAATAATTGTATTACGGTGAAAAAATCAGTTTTATTTCTTAGAGACAATTCTATCATTATATCATTACAATGAAATGTGT
Source organism: Populus tomentosa (assembly GCA_018804465.1). Lineage (NCBI taxonomy): Eukaryota > Viridiplantae > Streptophyta > Magnoliopsida > Malpighiales > Salicaceae > Populus > Populus tomentosa. The sequence goes on from CM031975.1 coordinate 5,434,239, forward strand.
GCTGAGTCCTGATGAACAGTAATTTTCCTAAAATAATTTTTTAAAAATTAATCATAGCTCATTAAGTTGTTTTTAGGTCATTTAGCTCCAATGTAATTTGATGAGCTCGTGTCTAATAGAAATAAAAAATCTCTAAAAGATTGGATGGAGCGTGTTGCATATGCGGTCCAGCACTATTGATGAGGCTGTGTGCTCCACAACCCTTTCTTGATTTCGAGTGAACATGTAAAGGGCCCAAGACATGTTGGATAAAAAGTGAGAGATTTGTAAAGGATGCATACAAAGCTTCAAGAGAATTAATGAAAAACAACCCAGAAAATGATGGCCAGGGAGACACATGGTCCTGTGAATTATTGAAATAGATGCTTCTTATGAATTCTGAGGTGTTTGGGACAGTGAAAAGAACTATTTTTTAAAGTATTTTTTATTTAAAAATATATTAAATTTCATTTTTAAGATAGCACGTGAAAATTATTCAAAAAGATTACAATCAATGCTTGTTTGGATAAAGGAGATGGAAGAAAGTGAAAATCTGCACGTCAAGGATGGGAACTTCTACTGACAAAGCGATGGCCCAGATATGACTGTATGGCTCGCCATTTGGATTAACTTATCATAGCATCATGTGCTTCACTACTTTTTTTTTTTTTAATTGTAGTTGTTTATCCGAGTTTATATGTACTTTGATTAAATTTTTAAAATTAATAACTATATAAACTTTAAATAATTCTAAAATTTATGATACTCGAATAAATAATTTTTAAATTTTAAAACTTAAAATTTAAATATGTTCGAGGATTACTTCTCTGCTATCTTCTCACATGCAAAAGCATGCAGTCATGTTCAATTTCTAATGTTTCTCCTGTAAATAGAGAAGATTGGGCTTTCTAAAGGCTGACACCATATTTTTTATTCGCTGAGAACTTGAAAATACAATACTTAGGGTCCGAACTGGGAACATGAGGGTCCAATCCAGCAACAGGATGAAATTATAATAAAAAACAATTTAAAAAATGATCGGAAAAAAAAAAAAAGCAATTAAAAGAATGAGTAGGTTGGATAAAAAAACTCCCTGTTTTTTAGACCAAATGATGACGTTTCTCCTAAAAAAAAAAAGAAAACGAAACGCTGTCTCTTTGTGATAGATTACAATCTTTCAAAGTTCAGTTCAAGAAGGCTTTAAGAACAACCTCGTGAATGAATGTTCAAAACATTTGTGAGAGCTAAAAAACAGAAACAGGGGACCCTTTTTATCTGGTTGTATGGTCCTGCTAGGCTGCTCTAATTGCCTGAGTTCTTGGTTGCTGGCTTTGTTTTATTCTTTCAGTGGTCTGAGGTTCTCTGTATGATACTCGTCTCTTTGCAAGGACTCATGGCTTTGCTCTGTGATGCTTCAATAAAGCCATGGCTTATCAAAATAATAACGTGGCCCTTGCCGAATTTTGTTAATGAGAACTGCATATTGGAGCAATCTTCGACTTGGGTTACCAGGAAGGTCCATTATCCTCGGTTTCCCCTCTGATAGAGACAGACAGCTCAAGAATCAGAGCAATAGCATCAATGGCATGGTTCCAGCCACTTTCTTTTTTCCTCTTAAAAATGTTGGACCAGAGGCACTTACTGGGCCAATCGATTCAAACCCACAAGAGGGAAAGAGGTCCATAACATCTACTGCGTATACACCTTGCAATTGGAAGCTTCTCCATGTTATTTTTTGTTCCTTCATTTCTTTCATGGTTTAGTAATGAAAGAAATGACTTCAGATTTCAACTAGTAAAAGGGAAGGAAAACCTAGTTTTAGTATTTTTTTTAGAGAAAGAATATGAGAAAACTAAAAACTTCTACTTGATTGGCTATAAACTATAATTTGATACATAAAAGCCTCGGTTACTGGTTGAAAAACATTAAAATAATACTTTTCATTCATTATAAAACATCAAAATAATATTTTATACTAGGAAATACATGTTCTGCACAACCCTGTTTCCAAACGGAACTTAAAAAAGCCAGGCTTTTCCTTCCAGGCCTCAATTAGCACCCTTGTCTAATCTAAAAGATAAACTTCTTTTCTATCTAGTTACGTATGTGTCCATCTTACAACATGTCCTCTTAATTTAAGAGGCAGAATTCGCCAAAGAAATAGCTCTGTGTAGATTCTTGAAAGCTTTTTCGTAACGCAAGAATCCCATAAACCAGAACTCAAAATTGTCTTGTGTGACTATTTCTATGTACTTCTGTTGCGGCTTGTCCATGTTCTCACTCCTGTTGGCCCTTTCAATCTTCCTCACTGGTATCACCACCTGCTCATGTGCATCAAAATAGTGGTCAAAATTTCCATCTGTACAGACCAGGTCAATTGTTTGATTATGAATTGAAGGTTCAAAAAATAGAAGACAAAATCAAAAAATTTTAACATTATTTTAAATATTGTAGCTTCTTGTATAGTTTAAGATGTGTAGATGTCTAACCTACCGTTTGTTGTCCCTTCCTTTCTCATTTCAATTATTCCATAATTTTGTTTAGCTGAGATGTGACTATTATTTTGCGTAACAGGTGATTGAACAAAGGATTTTGTCACGTCCAAATTAACAAGATGATGATCTTCTTCTTTTTTTGAAGAATAGAAATTAAAGATGATCTTTAAATCATGGTCCTGTCAGAGATAAAGGTTTTTTTTAAAAAAAAAGGAGAAAAAAATCTTACAACTCCAGTTTACGTGCATAATCTGATCAGGAACCCAACTATTGACTCACCTTGTAGGGTTTTCTGACGAATTGTCCATTAGGAGAAGGGAAGGTAATTGATCTCTCACTGCAGAAGGCAACCTTTTCAGTGGAGATAAAAAGAAGTCCTGCCAGAGGACCAGCTGTGGTTGATAAATAGCACTGTGATGCCTTTAACAGCTCTTCTCCTTCTCTGACACCAAAAACCTGCTTGAAAATATTCTCCCTCCCTCCTTCTTGAATTATCTTTGCCCCCAGTCTCAGCTTGCCTTTCACTGTTTCAGAGAAGGTAGCCCCCAACTTCACTGCAGATTACATTCTCTCACATGATTAAAAAAAAAAGGTGCATAAATGATTTTACTTCATATTTTCATAGCAGTCATTGTAAGACTGTTACCGTGGTCGTGAATCCTGTAAGCAAAAGTACTGCTTTTCCTTCCTAGTTTTTTTGTATTTCCTGGCTGTGAATCCCATTTATTACCTGCAGTACTTGATGAATAAGTTATCAACACCAATATATGCTAGGTACACATATTTAGAGGCAGAGGAAGACAGGTTCACTGTGACTTACTACTAGTTTTGGAGGAGCTTGGAGAACCCTGAGAGGAATATGGACTTTGCAGCAAGCTGACGGGCTCAGATAAAGAAGATGATCTTTCTGGGGTTGTCTCAAAAGTTTTAATGATCATCAATGGACTTCCATTGAACGTGTCTGCAAACTGACCCTTCATGCTCATACTTTTTGTCTAACACGCACAGAGAGAAGTCCTCAAAGGAAAACCTGATGGCTTAGGCTATAAACTTTGCCTGATGAAGAGATAAAAAGGAGGCGTATATTGCTATTTAAATCATATAATATACTCTATATTATTGTTCCACAAGAGAAACAGACATGAGAGTGAAGTTTCAAAGATTCCTCGTTGTCATGCGTGAAGAATTGAATGGAAGGGAAGACTAGAAGAAAATGATGTTGCGATTTCCAGGCAATTTCCTTGGCTAAGAATGTGAGAATATATATATTTGTTTCCTTACAAGAGGTAAGGAATTTCAAGTCAATAAAGGTGGCCAAATCGAATACTTGCAAAGTTGATATAAAATAATCTGATTTTTTAAATAATAAAATTAAGAATTTATGGTGTTGGAGTAGTTGAGATGGGAAATTTTTATTTATTTAAAGAGCATGACAAAGGAATTTAAGGAAATGATCAAAGGTCTTCAATCGTAGGATCATATCAAACAAAGGATCAGTCAACCAACAAGCGTATTCATGGCAACAATGAAGCAAGCGAAGGCCGAAAGGCAGCACAAATCTGAGGCTGAAGCCAGAAGCCGAATAGGAAGGATTCTGAGGATGGCACCGTCACCAGCAACCCCTGAGCAGCAGGCGGAGGATGTGGAGGGGAGGTGTTCTCACTACTAGTCGGTCAGTCCGGCAAGCCGACCCCCAAGTCATAGACAGCACAAATAGGCGGCTCTGAAGCCTCAGGTCTTTGACCTTGGAATTTTATGTGACGCATAATCTTGACAAGTATAAACGGATTTCATATAATCAGCTATTTTATTTTTTATTTTTTCCTAGACAGGAGATTCCAGCATTTCAAAAAAAAAAAAGAAGAAGAAAAAGTTGTCAATAGAGCAGTATTTTCAAAGAATATCAACTCCACATATACTTAAAAAAGAAGAAAAAAAGAGACTATATTTAAATAACTGAATGGTATTGACTATTGATTTTCATAGTAATAAGGCAAAAGGAATTTATTAAGAGCAGAACCATCGATGCATTATTGTTGATTTTGAAATTAAAATGCAATTAATTTAATGATCGATGCTTGTGTGTGAAACACAATTAAACAGTAGGTCGGCGGTATTGAGAATCCTTGCGGGAAGAGGCAGAATCCTTGTGGCCGGAGGAGAGGCTGAAGAAGGAAGTATCCTACAAGGAAAAGGAGGAGGAAGGTACAAAAATAAGAAGGCTTAGATGCGGCAGAAACATCATTGAAGTATAGCAGAAACCCGCAGAATTCTAAGTTCTGATTCAAGGAATTTTGAGTTCTGAGTTGACGCGAGAATAAATTAGTTAATTTTCTGGAATTATAACTTTTATAGAGTAATAAGAAACACCATTAGAAACTTCTCCAATCCTCCCTCTTCGGTTCTTGCTCTTGCTTGCAATTTCCGTCACCATGAGAATTTCATCAATAAAAAGGCCGAATACATAGTGCAAGGGCTCTAAGCCTGTAAATAACAGGGCCCATAAAGAAGCATAAGCCCACAAAATCTGTAACTAAGCCCATTGCAAAGGAGAGAAAAATTCAAAAAGTCACAGTCAAGCAAATTAACTTCAAGTTCCAATAAACAATATAGCACATGCACGAAAAGTGAACTGCAGATTTACATGTCAGAATAATTTTGTCTGCAACCGGGCCCCTTTATTATTAGCACACCTGTGTAACCTTCAAAGGTCAAACTTCAAGACCCCCGGAGGTGGGCTCAGGTGGCTAAGAGAATTGGGGCCGGATGGGCCTGAGGCCAGCCCAGCCTCAACAGTTCCTATTTTCCTTTCCAGCTGGCACAGCTGGTCACTAACCCAAACCAATAACCTAGCCTTAGCAGCAGGTATAATAGTGACAGAGTAGATAAAATTACAAGCGGGGGGAAGAAAGACAATTTAAGTGTGTTTGATAGTTTGATTGTGGTTGTTTTTTAAAGTATTTTTTACTTGAAAATATATTAAAATAATATTTTTTATTTTTTAAAAAGTATTTTTTACATCAACGCATCAAAATAATATGAAAATAAAAAAAAATATTAATTTTATCCAAAGTTCTTTTTTTTTTTAATTTTTTAAAAATATTTTTAAAATACAAAACTAAACCTAGATTAAACTCTTAGTAAAGGCAAAGCTGAGGGCATTATGAAGGAATGCAAAAGTCTTCTCTTTTATTTTTCTGGTTTTCCTTTGTGTCTTCGTCCCTTTGTTTTTGTTTTTACAGTGATTTCTTCCTAGAAAGGCGTGATATTGGAGTATTTATGATGAGAAAACAGAACCACTTGATAATGCAAGTAAGATGATGTTTGATTACTGTTTCATGACTAAAATGACAAAAAAAAAAAAAAAAAGAGACGAAAATAATAGGATAAAAAAGCATGTTATCTTTATATATTTTATTTTAAAAGTGCAAAAATTAATTATAAAAATGATTAAAAAACATATTTATTGTCATGTCTTTTTTCTTTATCTCTACAATAAAAACACGTTTCTATCTAATTGAATGTACATAGAATTAAGACATTTTGGTCCTGTTGAGTTGACCTACAAGGATGGAAAACAAAATGCAATGTTTAATGACTTTTCCCTACTTGGAAAGTTCAACACGCTTTTTCGGGGAATTTTTCTACAATTTGATAGGCTGCTATGCCCTGTTGTAAGCTGTATTGATGGACAACATGTTGTCAACCATTCTTTCCCTTTGAATATGACGAAGAATCCTTTATTATCTTGCAATATTTAGTGTTTACAACAGTGTCACGTATGAAGCTCAGTGCCAAATCGCCAACAAAAAATCAAGGACAAACCAGCAGAGCTTTCCCTTTTCCAGTCTAAAACCAGCAGTTGTTCATACTTGGAAAAACACACACACATGATTTCAAGTTTCTATTTCCCTGTTTTCCAGTAGGAATTAAACATGCTTTTTTTTTTTTTCTCTTTTTTTTCTGGGTACTCCATTTAAATTTCTAAATGGGGCAAAAGAAGGAGCCTCGTCTCTTATGAGATTCCAACAAGATCAATCATATATGTTAGCAAATGAATCTAAACCCAAAAGATATAGCTCTCTTGAAACACAGTTTCTTCAAGAAAGTATATCATAGTAAAACATAACACGGGAGTACAGCATGCCTGCTTGCTATTTCTTCTGGTAAACACACGATGCAGGCAAAAGCCATGATCGATAATCCCTGTAAAATTATTCTTAATTTCTGCTATCCCCTTTCAATCTTCCTTAGAAAAGGGAAAAGGGTTCGAAATCCCTTAATTGCTCATTTTTTACATTTTTTTAATCATACATTGAAAGAGAACTTTCGCTTTATTTGATCTAAACTATACAAGCTAGTGCATAAAAAGTGGACTCCACACAATCAGAGCATAAGAATTTTGTCTAACAACCGAGCCTTTTCTTTTGGCCTCAACTCAATCTGCACAATACCTGTCAAATTTCGAGATCAGCTTCGTTTCGCTTGGCAACTTTGCCATAGAATTGCTTCCTCTAAGTTCTGACGAGCTTTGTCGTAACGCAAAAAGTCCATAAACAGGAATTCAGAGCTATCTTCTGTGATTATGGTCATTTTCTTCTGTTGTGACTCGTTCAGGTCGACCCCTCTAATGTTCCTTATTGGTATCTCAATCTGCTCATGTGTATCCAATTTCAACGAGTCAGGCCTCTTTTGTGTACAAGAACAACAACGCAGATTAATACAATTCAATTAACAGAAACACGAGGACTCCCTTTATTTTCTTTATGCGTTGATGTCAAGATTGTAGCCAGTACTTTGAGTAATTATGATCCTGCAGAAATCATTTTATTTTTTTATAAAACAAAGGAAGAAATTGAAGAGTGATCACCAACCCTGTTTATCCTCCAATATTTTAGTGTGTTAATAAATTCTTTTTAAAACCACAGCTTAGAGTTAATTCACGTAATTGAGACAAGGAAAATATAATGAAGAGGAGATATTTATTCACCTTCCGATCTGTTTCTTCGAGCAGCTCATCTGGAGATTTGAAGGTAACTGATCTCTGACTGCAGAATGCAACCTTTTCAGTGGAAATAAAGAGAAGTCCGGCAACAGGACCAGCTTCAGTTGATAAACAGCAATGCGATGCCTTTAATAGCTTCTCCCCTTCTCTGACCTCAAATTTCTGCTTGAAAATATTCTTCTTCCCACCTTCTTTAATCTTCTTTGCCTCAAATTTTATTGAGTCTGAGAGACCAACCGACCTCACTGCAATCAACATATGATCAATCATATTTTTCTCTGAAGAAGAAGCTCATGATCATTGATTTATTCACTCATAATGAAAGAAAAGAGGAGAACAGAGTGCTGCTTATGATAATTAGAAGGAACGATTGTTAATTACCACGGTCACGAATTATACTTGCAAAGGTCCTGCTCCCCACAGTTGTATCCACTTCATCACCTGCACCAGCACGTCAAGGAATTAAAACTGTCAACATAGAACTAATTTGGACTTAGAAATACCAATTTATGATCTGTGAAGAAGTTGGAGAAGAACCATGATGATCAGTGGAAGAAGGTGTTCCTGAGGACTCAAAACATGGATGGGAAATGAACTTGGAAAGATTCATTTTGTCAAGCAGCACAAAACAGTTGGATCCACTTCTTCAAGTGCTCAGATCAGAAGAAGCTGAGAGGATTTGGCTAAACTTTTACTTTTCTTTAGTCTTGATGAAAGAGGGCGAGTTTAATGATTTTCATTTGCTTCCAGCAGTCCACCTTTATACATAACGATTAATTAATTTCCAAGCAGTTTCATTGCTTGTTCAACGGGTCACGATTTCACGCACAAACTTTGAAAAATTCAAAGATAATTATTACACTGTTTCTGGGCGAACAGTACTGATAAAGAAGCATTTAGCTTTCTTTAATTTTTATACTTAGATTTACTTCTTGATCCATCAAAAATTTGAAGAACATAATACAGGAGTCCTCGAGATGGAGGAAATTGTTTATATAACAAATTTTTTTTTATATATATATATATATATATATATATATATATATATATTGTGACCATATTTAGGTCTTGTTCAATTGAAAGAAAATGCAAAATAAAAAATATATTTTTCTTAATTTTATGAGAGAATGGAAATCAATAATATATTGCATTATATGATTACTAAACGCGTTATTAATTAATAATCGATTTGTGAATATTGACATGTTCCTGAGTTGTGACCTGTGCAAATTAGGGTTCAGTTAGGCGAATTGATGAGTTTTCAAGGCTTCAATTGATAGCTAATAGCTAATATGGTGTTTGGGAGTGTGATTATTATTGTTTTTTTATTCTAAAATATATTAAAATGATCTAAAAATATAAAAAATATTAATTTAATATTAAAAAATATAAAATAAAATATTTTTTTAAAAAACACTTTTAAAATATAATAACAAAAAAATCATAAATGCCCAGCTATGCAGACAAAGACATGTCTATTTCTCTACAAAATCACTTATTACATAAGGTCCATTGACTTGTACAAGGCAACTAATGCTACTTGGATCGAAGAAGCTTTCAACCAATGCTCGTACAGGATGATTGATGCTTTTTTTTTTTTTTGGTTAAGATAATATAGATAGATAAATATGATATCAATGCAGAAGGAAACATATATATATAAAGATTAATTTGCTTTTAAAATATGGAAAATTAACATGATATATTGGACTATATGAGATTGAAAGATGCATTTTATTTACTTTGTCAACGTTGATCATAACCCAGGAATTTGAGAATTAAGATACGACCACGAGTATAAGAATTAATTGAGACATTTTGGTCTTGTTCAATTGACGTCCAAAATTTGGAAATAAAATCTCATGTTCTTCAATAATTATATGAGATTAATAGGCTTGAATTCTGCGAACTTACCATCCCCTTTGATCTTCGAGAGTAATATAATATAAGCATTATTAATCCCCTTTATAATTCTCCTATTTTTGAGAAATTTAAAAATAAGTAAAAATCACCTCTCTCGTAGTTTTGAAACTCAATCTGACCTGGCGGATCTATCCGGGACCCGGCCGATCCAGTGCTGGAATCTAACTGGGTTGAAAAAAAAACAGGAAAAAAAAAAATTCGGACAACCCGACTGACTCAATCAAAAACCTGGTTGCAACTCGTTGATTTTTTTTAATTAAAAAAATTATTAATTTGATCACACAAAACTTGAACCTTGAACCTTGACCAAGTCAGTTCTAAAAACTATTACCTCTCCAATAAAATAACCATTCTTTTATATATATATATAGAAGTTAAAATTAAAATCATCAGATCCTGAGCTTCTCACCCTTCGCATCTCCACATTGCCTCATTAACTTCCTCCAATGTGACCTCTCCAATAAAATAATTCTTTTTTAAGCAAAAATATTTTTGAACGCGGTGTCAAAACTGCCTTGATTCTTTTGTGTACAAGACCGACAACGCAAATTAATACGAAGAAGTCAATTAACAGAAACATACTTTTATCCCATGCAGTTCTTCTTATTTTCTTTATCCGATTCCTGTCAAGGTTGTAGTAAAGTACTTTTAGTAATTATGATCATCTAGAAATCAAGTATTTTCTTTCAAAAAAAAAAGGGGAAGAAATCAAGTATGATCCTCTTAAATAGCTTTTCCCCTTCTGTACCTCAAATTTCTGCTTGAAAATATTAATCTGCTTCCAACCTTCTTTAATTTTCCTTGCTTCAGATTTCACTGCGTCTTTGAGACCAACCGACCTCACTGCAACATATGATTAATCGTATATTTCTTGGAAGAACAAGCTCATGATCATTGATACGTATAAAAATTAGATTGTGTGCATCAATATAATTTTTATTGAAAAAAATAATCAAAATATCGTTTTACAACATTGTTGCAACCCAAAAAATAAAAAAATCAACAGATTTATATTTGTGTTTTGATTGTAGATCAGGTCACTGGTTTAATTCAATTCAAATTTTTAAAATTTGTTTATAGGTTGTAATTGTTTTTCAAATAACTTTTCGTATCAAAATATATATTAATATTTTTTTTAAAATAAAATTATTTTTAACATTAACATATCAAAATAATTTTAAAACACTAAAAATATATTAATTTAAAATTAATAAAAAATTAAATAATTTAAAACTTTTTTAAAAATACTTTTAAAATACTAAAACAAATATACTTATCTACTAAGCTCGAGAAATAAAGAATCACCAGAATATCCAATGATGTACGATTAGATCTCCAAGCTAAAACTTTATTGAATAAGTACCTGACTTATTAATTAAACTTCTTCTTAACAAAATCTTTCTATCCACATCCATTAAATGGTTTTAATCACAACAAAAATTCAATGATACTGTATCTCACGTTCAATATTAATAGATCTGGTCTAAAAAATTATTATTTTAATATATTTTATAATAAAAAAATATTTTAAAAAATAACTATAATAAACTCATTCGGAGTGGCTATAAAATTAGCTGCGTTGTTGTCAGGAGTGGCTTTGTCGATGATGGTGTGGTTCGTACTGCATCGTACTGGTACAAGTGATGTTAGGCAATAAAAGTACATCTCTGAATTTTTTTTGAAGTCGTATGAATTTCAATCCTTCAATGTAAAGTTTTATTTTGGTAGAATCAAAGAGAAAAAATTAAAAGAGATGATTTAGAACAGAATCAGGTGGTGTTTCTAAGTCCCTGCTGTGAACTTTCTTTAAGAAACCAATAAAGAAGAAAGAAAGTATGCGATATATATTCAACGCGAAAGAAAGAATTAGGTAGTTTGATTAGAGTTTTAGAAGAATGTGGTGGCAGAAAGAAACCATCATATCCTGGAGTTTTCTAGCCCTTGTATCTATCAGCATTTAAGCAGATCCCAACATGTTTTTGGTTGAAACCTTTCTGCTACATTTCTGATCATTCTTCCACTTCCGAAACTAGAACGAAGCTGGGAAAGGCAACGGTTCTATCCCTTAAAGAAACAAAATGGTCATGTTTAAAGACAATTACAGTTAATAGAGGACATCAAATTCCTCAGATATCAGTGATTCTTCATAATTGCAGGTAGCTATTTGTTTCTGTATTTGTAATTGTCCAGATACTATGTGTCTTCGGTCTATAAATGAATATTTTCCCACTACATATTTGTGTGAGGCATTTCCTTTATATTGTACCATAGCTTTTATAACCAAATAGTCATGGTTAGGATCTCACAATTCTCATTCTAATTAATAAAATTATCAATGCAATCGATCACCTAACAGTGGATCATAAACCTAGAATTCAAATCAACAATAAAAGAAAAATTAATGTGACGTTACCTGGCAGTGCATAAGCAACGGTGCCTTTTATACCAACAGAGCTAGTCTGATCCAAAGATAATTTGATGGGAAGCTTCTGGACTGAACATTGCTTCACCAACATGAGCAGTTATGTCGCTATCCAGAAGAACATTGCTTGGCTTCAGATCACCGTGAACAACAGGCATTTGGCATCCATGGTGCAAATAGTCAAAGCGCAGATGCCCATCAATTGAAATGCTTAACCTCTGAAAAAGGTTCAAGTTTCTTGCCTCATGTGCCTCCTCTGGTATGGGAACTGGTTGCAACCACTCTTCCAGACTCCCGTTGACCATAAACTCGTAAACAAGAGACTTAAAATCATTACCTTGAAAATCAACACCATCGCGTGCGCTTAAAACTCTGACAAGATTTCGGTGCCTGATGTTTATCAAGGCTGCACATTCTCTCATAAAGCTCTTGGAAGCTCCTTTGTACACAGATCCAAAACTACTGGCACCAATTAAATTGGATGAGGAAAATCTGACAGTTGCTTGGAAGAGTTCTTTATATGTTACTCGCCGAAATGAGAACTCCCTTGAAGCTTCAGAAGAAGGCTTGTTTTCTGTTATTTTGAAGCAACAGAAAAGTAGACAAACAATCATAAAAAAAAATCCTAGAAAACCACAAGGAATTGCAATTATCAGCATCTGCTCGGTAGAAGATGTTTGCCTTTTTGAATTGTTGGGAATGCATCTGGACAAATTCAACTGAGATATTCCTCCACAAAGCTTACTGTTTCCCAAAACTGAGACTGCACTTGCATTTCCGAAAACTCCTTGCTTCAGCATCCCACCTTGAATGTCATTAAATGAGAGATCCAAATACTGCAACAACCTGAGGCCTGCCAGAAACTTTGGAATTTGGCCAGTCAAGTTGCTGTGGGAAAGATTAAGATATTGAAGTGCTCTCAGAAACCTCAATAACTCAGGTATAGAACCTTGGAAGTAGTTCCCCTCCAAATGCAAAATTTCCAACATAAGCAGCTTCTTGACAATGTGATAGCGGTTGCTTTTCAAATAATTTTTCATGCCGAAATACATATTAATGATGTTTTTTTATTTTTTAGAAATTATTTTTGACATCAGTACATCAAAACAATCCAAAAAATACAAATCTCACTTAATTTTAATTAAAAAAAAATTCAAATTTATTGGGAACGTTGTTTGCACCGCGTTCCCAAATAGACACAGCCGAGGAATTTCACCTGATAACCTGTCATGTGAAAAATCTAGGTATCCTCGGTTCACCAACTCATTTTTGGACTAGGGAAGGTTTACACACACCTATTTTTGGGCATTTTAGCATTATAAATAGGATTACTAAGGTTTATATGTTTATTCGATGTGTGTTTTTGGTGAAATGGATAGAATATTGAGTTTTTTGGATAAAAATATCCTAGACCTTGATTTTTAAATGTCGATCATGATCAGAAATTGTTACAAAAAAGGTGTGAGGTCTTCTTCCATTGGTCTAGCCACGCGGCTCATCCTTTTAAGTTCGCCCACGTCTAGCCCCTTCATCTTTTATGTTTAGTCTTAATTTTCTTTTAAATTATTAAAATAATATTTTAAAAAATGATTCGATTATTCCATAATTTCTAAATAAGATTAAAGATTATTTTAGTAATATTTGAGTAATTCCAATTCAATTAATTCATGTTAGATTTTTATTAAATTTCATCATTCAGTATACTGAATTATAAATTGAATTTTTTATTTTTTATTATATAAAAATATAATTCAACCCTGTAAGAATCATTTTGACAAGTTAACTATGATAAATTTACCCTTTTTCTTTTATTCTTTTTAATCTACTTGGTCAACAAAATTTGTCAAGAAAACTTTTACACAAATTAATTTAAAACCCAAGCTAATTGAAAAGTTAGGTTAGAATTTAAGTTCAAACTGTTATAATTTAATAACAATGTCAAGATATACCGGTATAAATATTATTTTTTTACATTACACCCTATTGCGAAAGCACCCTATAGCAAAGGCACGGGCAATAAACTAAGTTTAGACCTAAGCCTAAATAAAATAAATGGTTACCATTGCCACAGCCTCCATTACTGAAAACTGCAGCAACCTAGGAAAGATTTGCAACCGGTGATCCTATCAATCAAAACCGCTTATTCAAAAACCTCACACAAAGTCTTAAAAATTCAGCAATATTCAAAAGACAAGGCCGGAGACCACGTGTATGGTCCGAGGATAAATCATCAAAAGTTCACTTCTGACATTTAATTTGTCACTACAACAGAAAACAATGGGATATGAAGACATTAATTGCCATAAATCTTACTAGTGCCTGAAAATTAACAAGCTCCATGTAGAAGTTTCTCTACACCGTCTACCTTTCTGTAGTTAGCAGGGCAGACACTCCGTTTTCTTTTTGTAGATATGCAATTTTAACCCTTCAATCATAATGCTTGTTATCTTCAAAATATTAGATCAATCACACCTTAAAGACAAAAAGCAAAATTCTACTACAGTGAATGAGGTGGTTGTTTTAGCCTGCCAAAAGACTTCCTAGCTTAATCCGCTCAACATCAATGAGTGAATTAGGTGGTTTTGCAGCTTTGTCACAGCTTCATCTCAAGATCAGGGAACAATTCATCTTCTGTCTCTATAACCTGCCAAGTGTTGGATACACACATTAATATGGATTGCTGCAAATTCTATAGCTTTAATTCAAACTGCTCAAAACCAATCAATTAAGCTCAACAACATCAGAAAAAAGGTAGTACGGCGACCCCAAAACTTTCTGCCAGTACGTAATTAACTTTAACAGAAGCCTATAGGCACTGAGAAACCAAGTCAGGGAACAGTTAGAACAAAGAATTCAAAAGCATAACAGAAAAATTCCCAGCCTCGCCTATAAAACCTAAATCTAGAAAGTCAAAAGCTAGAAAACTCTGAAAGCATGATCATCATGAACAGATTCTTTCACATCCATCATTTTAGCCTAGGATACATAATGGGTTTGAGGAAAATAGAATCCAAAAAACCAACACTAACAATAACAATAAATTAAACAATATTACAAATAGTATTGGAAATGCAGGAGCCTAAGATGCTAAAAGATTTCCATTGACTCAGCATGGAGTTTAGAGGAAGACCCACTAAATCAGAACCCTTGCATATGATTCTTTGGTAAGCAGCCATTATATTTGGTAACCCTTTGAGGGGCCTTTCAGCATCCATTTAGGACTCCAAAAACTACACCCTAGCACATGATTCTTCTTCACCCTCCAATCCAAGGTCTTCACAAAAACTGATGGAAAAAATTGGAGCTTGCCTTCTGCTAGGTCATAGAATATCATGCAGATTAGAGTATTGGATCTATCCTAATCCTTCTTTCACTTACTTTATGTTTCCAAAAACCCTTTTACATCCATCCATTGATTTCTCAATGAACATGACTCATTATCTTTGTTAAAACTAGGAGTCCTAAAGTAGATTTTGGTTCAATCTCGTTCATGGAGTCTAACTTTATTCCTAAAATAAGCTAATCTATCCAATTTTTTATTTTTTATTTTTTAAAAAAAACTAATCACTCTTTTCATGTTGAACTAAACCAACCAACCAGCCAAAATTCTTGAAAAATAAATAAATATAGAATTGAAAAATGAATAGAAAATACAGAAAAGAGAAATAATTCCACAAGACAACAAAACCTAAGTAAAGTCAAAATCAGAACCCTTGCCACACAGATTTGATCAGCCATTAGATTTGGTAATGGTAAAACCCACTTGCAACGCTTTGGGAAACTCATGGCATTCATATGCAGCTCTCTAAACTAAAACACAACCTGAGAACTGTTTTTAATTCTTCAATACCCCAAAGTAAATGTCTGTGCTTTAATAGATAAACAAGTAGAAACTAGCCAGGCCCCAAACCAGTTCAGAGCATATAGTTGATATAAATTGAAGTAGATCTATACCACAGTATCTATCCTAATAATTCTTGTCTAGAAAATTCTATTATATGTTTCCAAAACCTTCCACATCTAGTGGGTAAGACCCTAAAATTGATTTGGTTCTTTATGCTTGTTTCATGGAGACACCCTTTATCCCTAAAAACAAATCAAAACATCACTGATAATTCTATTGCCACTAAAAAACCCTAAATTTTGATTACTTCAAACAAATCTCAAAACCTCACTAAATTATATTCCTAGACAAACCCTAATCATGACTCTAACAGCTTGTTCCTCCATTAATCTCTTAATAATTCTTAACAAAAAAATCAAATCAAATCAAAATTACCTCATTTACAGTAACGATCAGCTTTCTTCTTAACCCGATCATCAAGAGCATCTTCAACAGATTTCAAATCCTTCTTCTCGCTATACCCAAACTTCTTCGTCTCCACAGGAAATAATTCCTCGTACTTCATTTTCTTCGCCGCGTCAATCGTATAAATTATCTCACCAGCATCAGATTCCAAATTCTCCGCCACTGGTGCGGCGTCCTCCACCGTGTCAGCCACCGGCTTCTTCTTTTTCTTCCTTTTCTTTTCGATTCCTTTGCTTAGTGTTGCTAAGCTTCCTCCTTTGAAGGTGAGTCTCCCTCCTTTCACTCTCTCGTATGGATCCGACATCGTTTTCGCTCTCGCTCTATCGTTTCTGTTTCGCCAAGGGACTTGAAGAGCAGAGACAGTTTTATTATTATTTTTATTATCTTGAGGAACCCTAATTTACTTTTTCGCCCCTATTATATGTGATGTTTTGGAGAAACGACATCGTTTTCCATGCCCTACAATTATAATTATTACACTATAAACTAAAAAGGAAAACAACAGAATTTCACTGTTTTTTTTTTTTTTTTACTGTGGGCTGTGAGAGAGTTGCATTGTGGACTGTGTTATTCTTTATTATTATTATTATTATTATTATTATTGTTTTTAAATATTATTTTTTAAAAAATTATCTTTCCATGCTATGTTTATACAATTATAAGGCTCTTAGGCTCCGTTTGTTTGTAGGAAAGTTGTTTCCTTTTGAAAAGTAAATTCCGGAGAAAATGAATTCCTGGAAAGTGAATTTTTCGGGAAAGTATTTTTCGATGTTTGGTAGTGTTATGGAAAATGAACTGGAAAACACTTTCCAGTGTTTGGTTGTGTTATGAAAAATAAACTGGAAAATAATTTATTGATGAATTAATTTTTTTTTCAAGTTTATCTAATATATATATATATATATAATATTTAATCACTTACAATAAAAAAAATAAAATCTAAAAAGTATAATGATGATTTTTTTTTATTATATCCTATATTCATACATAGCTTATTTTATAAAATATAATTATATATGTCATATCATATTATAGAGAAATAAGCTTGTGAAATATTTTTTACGTAAAACCTATTAATATATTTTTTTTCAATTTTAAAAGCTTAAAATAAGTTTTTTTTTTCATATGAAGAAAGCCAAATTAGTTTATGGTAAGAGTTATATATTTGGATTTTTTTTTGTATGAAGAATTTTTTAAAAGATAAATACATACAAAAATATTTTTATTGATTTTTTGAATAAATATTTTTTTTATACGGGTAAAGATAATTATCTCTTTAATATCCCTTTAATATATATCAAATAAACATCACATAAACAAAACAAGACTTTCCTCTCTCCAATAAATATTTCACCCATCACAGAAAAAGCCACACCCAATTACCCCTTTCTCTCATAAATCACCCATCACAGAAACAAGACTTTCCTCTCTCCAATAAAAACAAGAAGCCTTCTCTCCTTCACAGCTGCCAGTCTTCTAGACCGTGAGCAGAAGTCTTCTTGCCAGCTTCTCCTTTGCCAGCCGTGAGAAGCACCAGAGGTTTTTCAGCATCGATCATGTCCAACGTCCAAGCAACGTCCACTCCCTTTCCTTCTTTGTTCACAGCAGCTTCGTTTTTCTTGTTCCAATCGAGAGACAAGATGGTGATTAGGGGAACGGCGCGATTGGATTTCAGATCAACATGGACATGAAAGGAAAGCCAACATGTTCAGCGTCAATCTCTGCATCCGCACCTTGATCAGCAGCCTTCAAGATCAGCGTCAATCTCCCCCCTCTTTTGCCTTACTGTTCACAGAAATCTCCCCCCTGTTTTGCCTCACTATTCATAGAAATCGCCCCCCCACCCAATCGTTTTGATCTCACAGAACACAGTTACCCCCCCGGTTTTGTCTCTCTATTTGTTTAGTGAGTTGCCGATTGTGATTCATGAAGAAAACAGTAGCAAAAAAAATGTGTTTTTTTTGGGTTGCTTGATTAGTTGAATGTGATGAGATTAAGATGAAGAGTTATGGAAAAAATATGACAGTAGCAGTAGCAGATGTCTAGAAAAATATTCTTGTTCCTGCTCAGCTTCCAATTTATTTTGAAGAAAAAGAGACTGTGATTTTAACAAAAAAGTTCTAGAGCTGTGTATAAAAATATGAACGGAGCTGAAAAAAAGAAAAGTGTTTTCCTTTCTTTAACAGAAGGAAAAAATTTTCTTTTATTAACATTACTTTTTTCGGTTTGACTGGAATTCATTTTCCTTTAACTACTTTTTTATATTGTTGCCAAACATAGAAAAAGCAGGAAAGTGAATTCCAGGAATTCACTTTCCTGCAATCAAACACGGCCTTAGTTATTTTCTGGTCGTGTGTTATATGTTATTGCTTATGCAACTGAATGTCCCATATTAAATTAGTTTGATGCTTGGTTTAATAAAATAATATTTAATTTTTAAATTAAAAAATTGAAACAAAAAAGATTATATTTGGAACAAAAATAAAGAGGCAACCCTCTTTTTTTAGTCTTTTTACTCTTAAAGAGGCATAAAAAAGTTCAATTCAGTACCTAATTTTTTTATCTTTTAGGTTTGGTCCTATTTTTTTTTTAAGGATTTCACATTTTTATCCCTCATCATCATAATTTTACATTTTAGTTCTTGAAGTCACGGGAATATATAGAAGAAAAAAAATGGTTGATCGGCCACATTCTAGCTAATAAAAAGACCACATTCTAGCTAATAAAAAGGCATATTTTGGTGTCATTGAATTTTTCTTGAAAAGAGGGTTTTAATTGAAATGTTTTTAAGCTTTTATATGTCCGATAAAAAATAGAGTGTGTTAAGAAAAAAAAAATGGTTTAATTTTGTGTTTTTTTAACAATTTTTTTAAAGGTGTTTAAGGTTATAAATTGGTTTATTTAGTTTAATAGGGTGTTTATTAAGTGTTTTTATGTTAAAATAGGTGCAGATTAATTTTTTAGATCCAAAAAGTCTTGCCTACTTTACGGGCACCTCTCTCATTGGCGGTTTAGACTATGTGTCATATAAAACTACAAATAATGTTTTTGTTTATTTTATTGTTATTTTTTTAATAAAAAAATTATTTACCCCTGAACATAAAAAAATAAAAGGTTAATCATGGAAGGTGCTTGGAACTTCCTTGAATCAATTTGAACAAGAATGTAGTGATTTTGAGTAAAAATTAATTAAAATTAAATTAGGGTTCTTGAGATGAAATTAGAAGAAAAGTAAATTTCTTAGAAATTAAGTTTCTAAGATCTTTGTAAATTGTTGTAAGAGTAAAATCATGTTGAAGTAATAAAGAAATTTGGATGGATAATGAAGTTTAAAAGCCGGCAATTGAAAGATAAAAAATAAGGTTTGATGTATTTGTGTTATTCTTATAAATTATATTAAAATTGTGATGGCTAAACACATAGATTATAGTTTTGATGAATAGTTCTATTTTTATATGATTAATATGAATTTTAATGTTTTAGAAATTTAATACCTTTGAGAAATTGATGAACTTAAAATGATTTTTAATTGTATTTATGCTTATAGATGTATTTGTGATTGAAGTAAGATGGAATTAAATTCATGTTCATTTAGATGTAGCTAAAACGATATAAAAAAAGAAATGAATTTATAAATTTTGTATAAATAATTGAGTAAAATTATAATAGATATTACAATCAATGAAGAGTATTTTTTTGAATACAATAATAATTGATTGAAAACTTGTCATTTTAAAGGATATTGTTGGAGTTGTTCAGCGCGTCAGAGGAGCAAGACATAACTAGACTGCAGGTACGTAGGCACTTTGTACCTTTCTTTAAATTTCCTGCCACTTTGTGAAATTTTTAATTAATAAAAGTACGGATATAAATACTGACATTGTACATAGAAGAGAAATGATGAATATGTAAGTTGTTAGAATTAATGGGTAAGTAGTCATTATGGAATATTGGATTTTTAATTTTTGGACTGAAATGTTGAATTGATCGGCAATCAAGATAGGTTAGCCAGAGAAATAAATATTCATTATGAAATATCAAAATTTTGTTTTCGGAATGAAAATACTAGATTGATTGGCAATTAATATGGGTTAGATGGAGAAATGAATATTCATTATAGAATACTGCTTTGGCTTCAAGTGGGTTTGTCAAAGAAAAAGGTATTTTTAAGGAATACCAGATTAGGAGTATCTGATTATGAATGTTAGATTGATTATAAATTAAGATGAGTAGGTTGAAATAATGAGTACTAAAGAGAGAGTATTGAATTGTTGGCTTGATATGGAAATACTGAAATGAGTTAATTATTTCTCTTAAATATTAAATGAAATAATAACTTATGATTTAATAAACGACATTGATTTAATAACTAGTAGATGCTACTTTTGTTTAGAATTAGGGAAAAGTGGACTAGAAGGCTGTGTAATTAAAATTTGAAATGTAATTATAGACATCTTCATTTTGTGATGTAATTGGATTAGTTTATCAATTAACCATCACTCGTTGTTTATGATACTTAAAACTTGTAAAACTAAAGCCTTAATTAAACATCATGCATGCATGTTGTAGTAGTTATAGTAAAAAAACCATAAAAGTAACTTGGCTTGTATGTATAATTGAATGTTAATTCTTCTTCTTCATCATCATCATTAAAATTAATAAATGTTATCAATATTTTAAATTGATAAATATGATTATATAACATCCAAGATAATCCAAGATAATTGGAGCAGAAATGTAGTTATGAGTTGGTGTAATTTATAAATAAAAAATGTGTGTTGATTATGATGTGAATTGATGTTAACACTTCTTGAGATTTTTAAAATATAAAAGAAACTTTATAATTATATTGTAATAATTTCAGTAAAAATTATATTAATTAGATTACAATACTGAATAAAACCTAAGTGTAAAGTTCTGATATATTCGATCAACTGATTGAATTTTCAAATAAATTAGTCAACCATCTTGTCGACTAAAAAATAAATTACACTGATTTTTAATTTAACATAAAAAAATTTCTACCCAAATGTTAGAGATGTTATAATTAGGTTTGATTTTTTTTTTATGAAATTATTTTAATTTCATTTATTGAGTTGTAGGTTAACATAGATAGATTTGAATTGATTTTTATTTTTAATTTATCTACTTTCATTGTCTATTTTTTTTATTATATTATAAATTAATCAAGTTTGTTGTATCTAACCAAGTTAATTACTTGATTCTTTTTTTAAAAAACATAATTATTACTAGAGCTTCTTTTTTTTTTTTTTTACATTAGAAAAAATTTGGTCTAATTCACGGTGTAATGCGGACCACCAATCTAGTAAAAAACTAATTTGTTTGTAATATATTTATTAATGAATATATTGTCTTTAGATCTGAATTTGTTTGCTTTATAACATCAGTGGTGTATGGTAGTAATTTGCTATTGAATCCTTCAACTTCTGAATTGTTTAGTAAAAGTTGAAAATATCAGTGATGATCAAAGAATTAAATAAGTGCATGGTAATTAAGAGACATGCATGCCAAGGTTATTACAATTGAATTAGCTTATATTTAGTATAATTTTGACAAAATGATTTAAAATATTTTTAACTTTAACTCAGAAAAAAAGTTATAAATATATTTTATTAAAAATAATTATTTTTACATAATTTGAGTCAAAATTCTTATTTAATAAAAAATAAAAAATATATATATCTTACAATTATGCTACACTCCTTGAAAACTTTTTTTTAATAAAAAAAAGTTGCTTTGAATATTCTTACTAAACAATGTTTTGTTTAAAAAGGAAAATTAATTAGAGAAGCTGAAGGATGACAAATTAAAACAATTTATTTATATTTGACAAGGCCTTCCCCTACCTCCTATGACTTCTCATTATCCAAATCGCTGCTTCTGCTAACATAACATTTGCAGAAAACGACGTAAAATATCAAGCTGAGAACACTTAACAAGGCTAGAAGCCAGTAGTATTTGTCCAGACGGGCCTCTCTCATGTCATCAGAGAACCAGCTCTTGCCCCCTGTTGAAGATGTAAAATATTCAACGAGCGAGATCAATAGGGCACTCAAGAAGCTTCCCACTCCAAATACACTAGTATACAGTGCAATTCCCATTGTTCTCATTCTGACAGGAACTTCACTGTAGAAAAACTCTTGCATCCCTACAACAGTGAAGATATCCGAAATGCCGAGCAGGATGTACTGAGGTAGCAACCAAAATATGCTTAATGGAACTTCGGTTTCCATTTTCGGATCAACAACTTCCATCCTTTGTCCGATTTCGAGTCTCTTTGTTTCGACAAGAGCAGCTATGGCCATTGCTATGATAGATAGGACCATCCCGATTCCCATTCTTTCAGTCACACTGATACCTTTTTCGTCGCGGGTAATCAGTCGTGCGAGTGGGATCAGCAACGCATCATAAAATGGCATCAGGAGGATTATAGAAACTGTAATAGAACTTTGTAGAGTTGCAGGTGGGATCTTGAAGCTGCTGCCTACATTTCTCTTCATTGTCATTCCTTGTTTGGTAAAGAATGTGGCCGGCAGTTGAAAGATGACGGCGAACATTAGGAGCATCGACCATATCGGCAAAAGCCTTAATACTACTTTTCCGTTTTCTACCAGGTAGTTGATATCGCCGCCAGGCTTCTCCATCGATGCCTTGGCCTTGCCTGAGTTCTGACAAAGAGGTTTTTCTTGAAGCCTATAAACAAGTAAAAAGAGTAGCACTATTATAAGATATTTCAAAGCAAGGCTGGGTTGATTGACGATAAGAAAACATACTCTAGCTCAGCCACGTCTGGCTTGTTGCTTGACAAGGTGATTCTGCTATTCATTAGTTTCGACACAGCTTCCTTAATGGCTCGAAATATGTCCACTGAAGACCTTCCAGAGATATTGTCATCCTGTTTATATGTATAAATTCTGCTACCACACCAAAATAGTAAAATCGATGCTGTCATTGCGATTGTGGGAATGGCAAATCCGAGTGCCCAGCCAAATGTGTCTTGGATATAGGACATGACTGTGACACCTGCGAGGCTGCCACCGCAAACCCCAAAATACCACCATTGGAAGAACAAACTCTTCTTATTTGATTTCTGCTCATCTTTTGTGCACGGTAGCTCATCATCGTTCGGAATTTGATCTGCTCCAAAGGTTTGTAAAGACGGGTTATATCCACCTTGTCCTAGAGAAATCAAACAGAGTGACCAGAACAGGTATGAAGAGCTTATCTTGTTGGTGGGATGCCTTGCCCAAGCCAATGCTGTTGATGTCAAAGCCACAAGTCCCTTAAAAGAAGAAATTAAGAAGGTTAACAAAAACATATTTACCATGAAAAATCAGAAACCAAAAACTGTGTAAGATTCTACAGTTGCAGAGGCAAATTTGTTCAAATCAATCAAGTTCTTGCTTACAAGTACACCAAATGGTGGCATTAATTTTACAAATAAGCACATAATCAAGAATTTATGACATAATCACCAAAAGTTTTCCATAGTTGTCAGCTTAATGTTAAATTTACAGAATTTCAAGAGCAGAAATGAATGGGAAAAAAAAAAAAAAACCAGAAAGTACTAACCACAACATACAGAAAGGAAGAGGTAAGAATGGTGGAATACCGATCCCAAGAATCAGCAAGGGATGCTACTAGAAGTGGTAACATGGATGTGAACCCACACCAATTATTTACTGTCTTGGCTGCAGCAGAGTTGCTCATCATAACAACATCTGTGAGATAAGTTACCAGATTTGATGCCACCCCTTTGAATGCAAACCTCTCCATACCAGCTATCACTATCAAAGTGGAAAAACCATAATAAATTTAAATCAATTAACATGCTTTCTAGCAGATTCTTCAAGTTTGAGCAAAACACTTATCGGCTATTCATCTGGGAAAATCCTAAGAAGATGTTCTATAAGAGAAAAATACACTACCTATGAGGAGAAAACATGACCTGTTCAGTCCTTTTGGCTTCTGCCCACTGGCCATTATGAGAAAGATAGACACGATGAAACTGTACGATCGGTAGGATTAATACGATCATGCAAATTGATTAAATATGAGATAATGGAATCCTATTAGGATTCTATCAATCTCTCTAAGATTCCATAAAGACTTTGATCCTTTAAAAAGAATAGGAATGAATCAAGGACAACAGCATTGCATGACCCTCCACTAAACAAAATAGATTCGAGAACCAAACTATTGACAAAAATTCTGAGGCTCTTAGGACACCATGACATTATTGGAAACCTTTTTCCAACAAAAAAATAAAATCAGGTGGGCTTTGTTTTATGACACGACAAACACTAAAGCAACTCCGAGCGTTTCTGTTCTCATAATGTAATCACTTCCAACAAGAAAAGGTTGAAATCCACTTTCAGTTCGTGAATGCTGACATAGAGGCATTACCATTGTCTGGAAAATGTTGACGTGCGTGCATTGATAATGGATGTCTGTTGTTTCGAGATGAATACTCCTAGGGGCGGCGCGAAGAATTTTTCTTGTCATGAGCTGTTAAATAAATATATAATTTTTTTTAAGATCAATTATTAACTCACGTATATGAATTTTTAAATTTAACAGTAAAGTTTCAATTTAAATATACTATCTAAAATATTAAAAAATAAATTTGAAAGTACATAAAATTGAAGTGAAAGTAAAAATAAACCTACTATTGAAGTTACATCCTTCGATGTTTTGTGGAATATAATTCATCTATAATCGAATCTGAATCGATATTGTAACAGCCCCTCAATTGGGATAAAATAACAATTTCATATTAATTGGAAAACAAATTGATCGAACATGTGGAGAGATATCATTATCAGAATCCTCAGAAAACGGATATATACTAATAACATCATATTTAGTTAGGTTATGAGTAGTGGATGGAATAGAAAAGAAAGGTATATGATCAAGGAAGACAACATGACGAGACACATAAAGTTTCTGAGTTATTGGATCAAAACAACGATAACCCTTTTTACTTTCACCATAGCCCAGAAAAACACAAATAACGGATCGAGAGGATAGCTTACTTCATTCTATATAAGGACGAAGAACAAAACAAGTACAACCAAAGACTCTAAATGAGGAATAATCAGGGACATACCCATGTAACTTTTCAAAGGAGATAGACCCGAACTATGAGAAGATGAAATTGTATTAATTAAACTTACAACAGTAAGAACAGCTTCTCCCCAAAACTCACTAGGAAAAAAGGTAGACAACAAGAGAGAACGAGCAGTTTCAACAATGTGCCTATGTTTTTTTTTAACAACACTATTTTCCTCAGGAATATATGTACAAGAAGTTTGATGAATAGTTCCATCTAGGGCAAGCAATTGGCAAAATTTATTAGAGGTGTATTCCCCACCCAAATCACACCTAAAACATTTAACCACAGCAGAATGTTGAGTTTTAATAAGAGCTCGAAAAGCTATATATATCTCAAAGAATTCAGAACGATGTTTCATTAAATAAACCCAACAATAACGAGTATGATCATCAATAAAAGAGACATAATATCAAGACCCTCCTTTTCTGGCAACAGGAGAAGGTCCCCATACATCAGAATGAATCAAATCAAATGGTGAAGAAGAAATATAAATACTTCGATTAAAAGGTAAGGCGGAAAAGTTTGCCAATTTACATCCACTACAATCAGAAATGTCACAAGTTTTCAAATTTCCTAAAGCTCTCGTGGATGCCAAAAATCTCAAACGAGAAGATGAAACATGACCTAGATGGGAATGTCATAAATAAAAACTAGAAGATGAAAGACTCAAATGAAAGAAAGACAAATCAACGGTAGTAACAGTAGCGGCAGCAACAACAATTGGCACTTTTAACTCATCCAAAATATATAGTCTATTCTCTCTACGGTCTGTCCCAATCAACTTCTGAGACTGCAGATCCTATATACAACAAAACGAACCAGAAAACATAACTAAATAATCATTAGAATTACATTTTTGACCAACAGACACAAGATTCAATTTGAGTTTTGGAATAAGATAAACATTAGGGAGAGACAAGTGAGGTGTGACAACAGAACCAACACCTGTTAAGGGCATAGAAGTGCCATCAGCAGTCATAATAGGAATGGAGGACAAAGGGGACACAAAGGTAAAAGATGAGGAATCTGGAGACGTATGATGAGAAGCACCAGAATCCAAAAGCCATTCAAAGTGTGACATACCTGAGGAACTATGAGGCAACTGGCCTATGGAAGAAGAAGCGGACATTGCTTGTGGCTGCACGGAGAGAAACTTCTGAAATTACTCAGCCAAAATATTAGGATCAGTAATAGAGCTTGAGGAAGCTACTGTTGTAGTATTGTGGTGTGGTGGTTTATAACCTTGAGGTGGTCTATGAGTATTAGATTGTAACTAATTGTAAGACTTCCAAGCTTGATTCTGCTGTACCAACTTAGGACACTAAGCCTTCCAATGACCTTTCTGCTTACAGAAACTGCACTCATCGAAGCCAACCCTTGTGTAAGGCTTATTCTGATTATTATAGAATGGCTTAGAAGGCACAGCTAATACTGAAGGATTTGAAGCAGAAAGAATTCCCTTTTCAGAATAAGATTGAAGACGTATTTCTTCAGTCAATAACTCACTAACAACAAAGTCAACAGAAGGCATTGGAGAACGATGCAGAATTGAACCTCTAAGTCCTTTGAAATCACTATGAAGTGCTGTTAAAAACTGTACCAATCAGTGCTGCTCTCTACACTCAATATAGGCACCACATGCCTTTAATTCTGCCGATTCTATAAGAGATAATTGATCCCAAAGATCTGTCATAGCAGAATAAAACTCTAGAATACTCATATTCTTCTAATGAAAAGCTCGTTATCATTCTCTAATTGATACTGTTTTGCAAAATTTGATTGTGTGAATAACCTTTGCAGATGATCCCAAACCTCTTTTGTTGTCTCATACTTCGCTAACTGCATACTATCGAATGCTCAACAGAATTGTTGATCCAAGTAATAATCTTTGCATTATTTACTTCCCATGTATCTATCAAAATAGCATCCCCCTCCTCAATATTCTTAGATATCATATAAGTTCCACTAACATACCCCCACATCTTCTTACCCTTAACGAAATTTCGCATTACATAACTCCAATACGAATAGTTCTTCCCATCCAACCTCACACTCACATACTAAAGCGAATCATCTCTTTAAGTAGCCATAATTAACAGTCACAAAGAACCAGAATGCAAGAGCAGTGGAAAATTAAATATCAATTTGCAAAAACTGAATAGAGATTGCAGAAACTAAACAAATATCTTCTTGATGAAATACCAAAATAATTGCAGAAACTGAATGCAAATATCAAATTATAGAAACTAAAGGGAAGACGAAATACCAAAATAATTGCAGAAACTGAACGCAAATATCAAATTACAGAGGCTGAAGGAAAGACAAAATACCAAAAAATTTTTGCAGAAGCGAAAGACAAAATATCACTCAAAAAAATTTATTTAACACCTGCAAACCCCCAGCCAACTCACCGCAGAGTTGGATCCACGAAGCTGTGTTTGAGATTAAGCTTCGTTTCATAAAACTAGCTCTGATACCATGTTGAAATAATTAAGATCAAACATGAAAAGAGAGCCTATAATTCTGAATAATCTGTATATTATGAGTTCATTGGCTTAACCTAAATACAAATAAAGTATAAATAAATTAAACTGAAAGTACTAATCTACCCTTAATAAATAAGACTACATAAATATTATTTAACACCTTCGCCTACCATGTTGAAATAATTAAGATCAAACATGAAAAGAGAGCCTATAATTCTGAATAATCTATATATTATGAGTTCATTGGCTTAACCTAAATACAAATAAAATATAAATAGATTAAACTGAAAGTACTATTCTACCCTTAATAAATAAGACTACATAAATATTATTTAACACCTTCGCCCTTGGATACTCCAATGGTGCTCCGTACACAACACGTGGCAGTTTCGACATAGAGTGCTAGGTGTTGTTGCCATGTAATGTTTCCTTTGAATATTTTTTTATTTTTAATTTCAGATTTTGACGATGGAAAATAATTGGTTTGGGGAACAAGAACATATGGTGGAGCTCCTGGACTCAACAGGACCTGCCACTTCATATAGAATAAAAAAGCTAACCTAAACAGGACAGAACAAAACATGATAGGAAAGAAAAAAGCAGTTGTTGAGGAGATGCATGCTGTGCGGGAAGTGGATTCCTCCCATAATGAAGTCCCCAATACCTGATCTGGACGCGTGCAAAGAGAATTGGGTTGTTGTTTTCAAGGATTATTTTCCTAATGATAACTTGTTGAGAAGATGCTTTTGTATTCTTACTCCAATTTATCTTCTTTTTTTTTTTAAAAAAGGAAGAAAATCGGTGCCTTAATCTATTGAACTGTGGATTAACTATCAGACTTATTGCCTTATTTTTAGTTCCTTTATTGATTTGGATTGTACTTCATTTGCTGGTTTTCCACTAGATGGCCAACAGACATGATAAGGAATTCTCAGTCTTCCATAAGAAGAAGAAAAGAAAGGAAAAGAAACCAAGAGATGCAAGGCTGTAGGCCACAGCAAAAACAAATTTGAAGGACCCAGCATTACTTTATGATCGTAGGATCGATGTCCCTTCGTGTCTTCCAATCATAATTTGAGTGTATATAATAATTGCTTTACATGTATGAATCTCTTCTAGGGTACTGATGATTTCCAGAATCTCTCGACGTTACTGATGCCAAGATCGATGCTCTATCCAAGGGACCAAAACCCTTGTTCTTCTGGCACTTCACACCAGCACTTGTGATGAAGAAATTATCTGGAGAGCACACCACGCGAGTGCATGGCTTTTAGTGGTTTTCCAAGAAAGCATGCGTGTAGTAGCAGAATGCATGGACTGGCGGATGACTATATATATATATATATATTGATGGATGACACGAGTGATTAATCTTGTCAGCTCATCTCTCTTCTGTCTTTAACTATTGGTGATCACTCAAGTTCCAAGCGCCATGGCGAATTGCTACTTGTATTCGACGTCTCAATGTTCATCTCTAAATTATATTGATATATATTGTATATATATGAAAAGGTTGAGATATTGACAGCCAGCAGCCAGCAGTAGAATTCCTGTAATTCTATCAGATTAATTATGATACTTTTCTTACCATGTTATCTATAATCTTTTTATAATATTTATAATCTTTTTATAATATCTGTAATATTCCATACTGTTTTTAAAATGATTAAATTATCATATATACACGGGACAATCACTCCAATCTTAAGAGGACATAGTCTTCTTGGATATGTGACAAATAAAGTTTCCTATGCTGAATACTATCATTCAAAATTGTTTAAAAGTTTGGTAGTGTTTATTTTTTAAAATATTTTTGATTTAAAATATATTAAAATTATATATTTTTTTATTTTTTAAAAATTATTTTTGATATTAGCATATCAAAATATCAAAAATAAATTAAAAAAATATTTTTAAAATACAAAAATAAATCATCATAAAAATTGTTTCCGTGCCGTAGGAGGAAGCCATACAAAGTGCAAAAGAGGTGGGATTGTATTAGAAAGAACGCACTAGCTAGCGAGGCTAATTGTTTATCTGAATTTCTTGACGTGGTAGGGTTTCTCTTTTTTTTAATGTTTTGATTTCGAAACTTCAATTAATTTTACTAATTAATATGATATTTTTCTGTTTATTTATTTTAGAATATTATTGTCAGTAAACATCAATTTTATATGCTCTTTTTTTTTTCTTTTAATGCTACACAAGCAAACCAGTAAAGAAAGAGTTGAAGAGTATAAATATATTATAGCTTATAAACGAGAGCAAAGTATGCTCTCCCAAAGCTCTTTCTTGCCCAACTAATTAAACAATCATGAGGGGACTAAAATAATCTGAGAAGTGTAATTTAATTAGTAAAGTTTTAAGTTTGGTTTTAAAAAATTATTAGTTTGAGAGTTATAAAAATCTTAAAATTATTAAAAATTTACATGATAATTAATTTTAAAATTTTAAAAAATTAATTAAGATATACAAATATTCATAATTAAAATAATAAAAATAAAAATTAAACAATGTTTATCAATCGCGATGTCACTGCCAAGTTGCCCCCGTGGATCCCATCACTGTTATCCATGCCTCTCTTTTTTTCTTTTTTCTTTTTTCATTGCAATATTTAATTGCTAAAGATCATCCTTGCAATTATTTAATTGCTATCGTAGGCTATACAGTTTCTTATCATCAAACACCATTTAAAATACCATTAGTTACATGACCCGTGGCTCTTTTTTTTTTTTACATAAAAAATATTAAAAAAACTAAGATTTAAAAATTTTAGGTTTTTCTGCAAAGCTATACCCAAGAATCTTAGATTTGACTGCAACGCCTGACCTAAGAATAATATTTATAATATTAATGATCCAAGTTTAAGTGAGCTGACTGCAACACTGGACCCAAAAATATTGGATATGAGTCTAGTTATAAGGTCGTGTCATAAAAGTGTGATAATTAAATAGATTAATTAAAAAAACAAAGAAAAAAATCAACAGGAAGAAAAAAAACTAATGAAAAAAAAGAAAAAAAAATTGAATTAATTGGGTTAACCCCTTAAACCAGGTTATCCCGTAAAACCTGGGATTCGGGTCATGAAAGTTTGATAACTAAATAGAAAAAAAAATAACGGGTTTACCCAGAATTAACTGGGTTAACCCATCAAACCAAGTTAACCCGTCAAGCCCAGAATACGTGTCATGAAGCCTGAACAAACTAAACTAAATGAAAAATATAATAAGAAAAAAATTCAGGTTAACTCGTTATATCAGGTTAACCCATCAAACCCAGGATTTGTATCATAAAAATCTGATAACTAAATAAAAAAATTTAACATTAACAAACTAAATCAAATAAAAAAATTCATTAAAAAAGAAAAAAAAGAAAAAAAAGAGAAAAAAACAGTTATATAATGTAATATAATTATAATTATAATTATATAATATATTAATAAATAAATATATTAAAAATAAGGAAAGTAAAAGACATGGAAAAATTACACTAGTTTTTCACGTCTTTTAGAGTATTACTGGATAATGCAGATAGCTTTTTCTTTATGTTCATGAATTTGTCTCCTTTCAATAAAGTTGCTATGGGGGATATGATATGTCTTTAGGGTTTTATCTTTTTTATTTTTTATAATGATTGCAGGCCTTCATGTGGATATTATTATTATTTTACCTAAAGGTAAAACTCATTATTGTACGGGGCAAATTGCACATGATAAAATCACTATTTTACTCTTCAAAAATCAATGGATTGAACACACATAGGGCTATAATAATATTTTTCATATTTTATTTTATAATATAATTAATCCCATGTCCTTGAAAAAAAAAACATAGCTTATAAATGAGGGGGTTATGCATAGTTTTAAGACCCGACCCGGTGGTCGGCCCGGTCCAAGGCCCTGATTCCAGGTTTTGACCGGGTCTCGACCGGGTCACCGGGTCGGCCGGGTCAAAATTTAATTTTTAATTTTTTTAAAAAAAATTAAAACGACGTCGTTTTAGCAAAAAAAACAAAAAAAAATAAAAGTCAACGGGTTTGTGGCCGGGTCTTGCCGGGTCAACCGGGTCCCGGGTTGACCCGCCGGGTCGACCGAGTCTGGCCAGGCCAATTCCCAAGCGGGTTTTGGTCTCCACCCGGACCGGTTCCATGCCCGGGTTTGTCGGGTCCCGGGTCGACCCGCCGGGCCGGTCTGGATTTCAAAACTATGGGGTTATGTGATTTTTGTATTTTTTATACAATTTAATTATCAAATAGCCTTCAATAAAAATAATAGATTTTTACTTTATTTGTCTGCTTATTCAAATTTGATAGATTTTTATTTTATTTGTCTGCTTATTCATTTTTTATTTTTATTAAGTTTTTAATTATTTTTTATTAATTTTTATAGTAGATTTGATTTTCATTGTTTTAATTATTATATGTTTCTTTTTAATGTTTTAATGGTTAATAATTTTATTCAGGTTTTTTTTATAATTATCTCGATTTATAACCAGAATTGCAGGTTTTAAAAATTAGATCAGTTTAATTTTTTTTTATTTCATTAATATTAAGCACTTTGAGTTTTTTATATATCTTTTTTCCTAGAGTTATCTTAAATAGCTGATTAATAAAGTTAATCCAGATTCATTTATATTATTTTTAAAAAAATTAATCCATTCGCTGTCTAGCACGGCACTTTTGTGAGTAAATGCCCTTGCCCGACGTCTTATCATGTTCCTCTATCGGAAAGGCCTTGCGCCACTAAAACAAAACCTCACGGCTTGTTTTTTTCTTTTGCCATTTCATAATCTATCTTGCCCAGATATTTTATAGATGTGGAATTTTTTTCTCTTGTGAAAAGAAATTAATCCATGAACTTAACTTCTTAGGGTGCTGATTTCAAGCTTGTTACGATTCGGTCCAAACCGTGGTTTAGCAAAAACCGGATTTCTTGGCTTCATGCCAACTTCTTCTCTTTCTTTCTTTTTTTTTTTTCTTTTTTTTTTTTTTTATCCTGGGTGTTCGGGTCAGCTTACGCGCACCACGACTATTCTCAGGGCCTACTGAATATCCTGCAAGCCTAGTAAGCAGGTTAGGTACCGTAGGGGTAACAGACTGGTACACAACGAGTATCGAACTTGAGAGAGTCGCAAGAATTGAACTTGCAGTTGATCACTGAGCTAGACCTTTGCTAAATCCAATGGCGATCATGACTATTTTTTTTTTATTATTTTAATTTGAAGTGACGAATGGTGATGAAGTTGATGTATGAGTATCAACGTATGTTGTATCTTGGATCCCGGCAATGGTATTGCTCATCTACTTCGTTTTTCTTTTCCTTTTATAATTAATTTTACTTTAACCCTACCTCTTAATTTTATTTTATTTTTGCAAGTTGTACATGTGTTGTGTTCCATCCCTTTTATTGAGAGTTTCTTTCTTTTTTTTTTCTTTCACTCTTTTTAAGGGGTTTGTTGCAGCTTTTGGCACTCACTAAATAGAGATTCATGTTATGTTGCATGCTGGACCATTTTTTTCTAAAAATAATAAAAATAGATTCCATGCAAAACTTGGGATTTAAAAAAAATCAGAAAATTTGGTCATTGAATTTACTGGGGTTAATAATCTTAGCTAATCTAATAATACTTAAAAAAGATAATGACAACAAATAAATTGAATTAATAAAAAATTGACATCTAGAATATAAAAAAAAATGACAATAAACAAAAACCCAACTCAGCTCGAGTGACCTATCAAATCTATAACTCGGGATATAAAATCAGGATAACCTTAAAAAAAAATAAAAAAAATAACAAAGGCTAATTTGTAACCAACCAAATGTTGGAAAATAAAATTTTTAAAAATACACTAAAAAAATATAAGTCAACTAAACCTAACCTTCTAAATTTGTGATCCCGGTTACGGGGCTAATACCACATTATAGAAGGTAAACTTGAAAAAATCATGAAGCAAAATCCTCAATAAACTAAATGTCAAGTGATGAAACAAAAAAAATAATAATTAAAAACCACGATAAAAGAAATGAGGACTAAATGTTTTTGTTATATTTTTTTAAAACTCGTTGATTTTATTTGCTAAATCTTTATAAACAACTATAATTTTGACATTCTTTCATAATAAAAAAATCAGTCGATCTGAATAACTTTAGTCAACTTACTCTACCTATGACCCATGAGCTACTTGGGGTCAACCCTTCTGCCAAGTCTAAAAACCATGATCAAAAGAATAAGGATCCAATTTCTTTATTAAATTCTTTTTAATTTTTTTAAAATCTGTTATAAAACCCATTGATTTTTTTTTTGTAAAATTTTGACCAAAATAATGTCATTTTACATATTTGTAAGATAAAAAAAATTAGTTGCCTGGATAACCCTGGCAAACCCACCCCGCCTATGACCTAGGATTTGCCTAGGGTTGACCTCCGGGCCGGGTTTAAAAACCATAATTAAAAAAAAAAATAAGGATGCAACTTCTTTGTAATTTTTTTTTAAACTCGTTGAATATTTCTTTAGGCCAAGTTGATCTGGGTAACCTTGATCAACCCACTCGATTTGTGATCTAGAACTTGTTGTATTTAAAAACCGGGATTGAAAAAATAAGGATAAAATTTGGCATTAAAATCAAGCAATGAGGGATAAATCTAAAAAATAATTCAATTAAGAAAATAAATGAAACCAAAAGAAATTATAATGAAAAGAATGAGGACAAATTAAAAAAAAAATTAGGTATAAAATTAAAAAGAAAATCAATTAGAAGAAGGGTGAAAAACAAAATAAATATCAATTAAAAAAAGAGGACCAAATCTAACATAAAAATAAAATAAAATAAAAAACAAAAGAAAGAAATAAAAAATCATAAAAAGAATTTAAAGCAAATATAGAACAATCAAAACTATAAGAACCACAATTGAAATAATACAAAAAAGTTAGGACATTTTTGAACTTTGGGTGAGTGGAGGAGAGAGAAAAGAGGGCGGAGAAAAAGAAATATAGCCATCACCTAATGGCAACCCTTAGGACAACATGTGTCGGTTAGGACAAAGCGCCGCCCCACAATGCTTCTCCTAAGACAACGGTTGTGTATTTTTGGACACCGGAAGAGGTGTCACATGGTGCTCAAATGGTGTGGACAACCTCCACACACTGACGCGTTTTTCTTACGTGCCAACAACTCTTTTTTTATTTCTTTTATAAATATCAAAACACCCCTGACTCCATATGAAATTTACAAAAGCACTGGAGTCCAA
Source organism: Populus tomentosa (assembly GCA_018804465.1). NCBI lineage: Eukaryota > Viridiplantae > Streptophyta > Magnoliopsida > Malpighiales > Salicaceae > Populus > Populus tomentosa. The sequence goes on from CM031975.1 coordinate 5,469,240, forward strand.
AAAACACCGATACCCCTAAAGACAAAAGCATGTGTTTTAAAATCCAAGGTTATTTTGGTAATTTTACTATGCTAAAAAATAAAATAAAAAAACCCTTCTCCCAAAGCAAAAGATATTCAAACTCCTCACCGATTCTACAATACCAATTATATCCCATGTAAAAATCCAAAAAGGCCCATAAAGCTAGCCTTCGTGTCTTTCTCTTCCAAGGATAATTTAGTAAATACATTGGACGAATTCACAGTAAATTGTGGGAGAAGCTACAGTAAAATGAGGAGTTATTCTAGTATTTTGTTAATTTGAAAGTGTGAGAATGATAGTGGAAGAGCTGGAGTTCAACACCGTAATGGTGTGTTATTGGAGATCCTCCAGTTTAGCATCTCTATCAAATATTTTATGCAACAAACGCTTCCTTGATATTTTGAGGCTTCCTAGGTCCTGTCTTTTCACTCATTTGCCATACTGATCATCTTAATGTCCTGCTTGTTTTGTTCAGCCACTTTGCAATCAATATTGTCTTGCTCTTAATTACATTTGAATTCATAATTGTTTTCAACAGCGAATTCTATCACCTCATGCATACATCATATATACATGGGCTAGAGATGTACAATGTTATATGCTTAATTTGAACACCAGCTGCTTGAGTTTATTTTGAAGCTATTTGCCGAATTAGCTATTACAAACTTGCAAGTGGTGTTATGTGTGGACACAAATGGCAGCACCTAGCCACGTCCAATACATGGCTGCATGGAGAAGGTCAAAATGACAGCAAATTAGGTGACCTAAATGCTGAAAATGGTGGTAAGAAGTGGCTGCCTGCCACTATTGATTGAATTAATAGGGAGGTTTGCTGTTCCATTTAGGGTGTATATCTTTCTTCATTATAAAAAAATTTGAAATTTTTTTATTTTTTTATTAACTTTAAATTAATATGTTTTAGTATTTTCAAATCATTTTGATATGCTACTATTAAAAATAATTTTTAAAAAATAAAAAAATATCATTGACATGTATTTTAACACGAAAAATTATTTAAAAAATAATTATAATTACACAATCAAATAAACTCAGCTATAAATAGAGGGGGTTATGAGAGCCGAAACACACCAAAAAATAGAGTAAGAGTGCTTTGAGTGTGAGAGGAGTTTGAGTTGAATAGACAGGTTTTTCTCCTCATCATTACATGTGTATTTTCACTTTTGGTCAAGTAAAAACAACAATTTCATCGATGTCGACAAATCGCTGAATTCCATGTTAGATCTTAAGTGTTGTGTTGTGTCTGGAAAACAATGAAAGATCCTAACATGTAATGGTTTTAAATTTAAGGATGTTTGATTTTTTATGGTGATGAAAGGATAACTCATCCCAACAAATATAATATTAATTGTACTCTGAGACATCCAGATCTTACAATACATAGAATTAGCATATCATGCATTTTGACAATAAAAGTACTAGTTTTTCTTATTTATATTCATCTTATATTGTCTTTTTAGATCGTCTTTAAAAATATAGTTGCAGTTATTTTTTAAAGTGTTTTTCACTCAAAAATATATTAAAATAATAATTTTTTTATTTTTTTAAAAATTATTTTTGACATCAGTACATTAAAATGATCTAAAAACACCAAAAAAATTATATAATTTGAAGAAAAAAAAAATAAAATATTTTTAAATTTTTTAAAAAATATTTTTAAAATGCAAAAACAAACAAGACCTTAATTAATTTAACACGAATTTAACTATAAATTTTCTGTTTTTCTAGAAGAGTTAATTTATGACACTATATGTTACTTGCAACTTTTAGTTTGGATTAACACACATTAATTAGATCATGCATGCTAATATAAGAATTTTCCTTTTTGAACCTTTCAAACTCAAATGTTTTGTTCAATTTGTAAGGAAGCCATTCTTTTGACAATATTGAGTTCCATGATCGAGCTTTTGATCTATTTGTAGTCCCGATCAAATCTTTCATAGCATATTTGAAAACCCTTATATTTTAATAAAATTTCATGTTTGAAATTATTTTGAGGATCATGACTTGAATTTCAAATAATAAAAAAATAAAAGAAATTCAATATAAAATTAAATAAGAAGTCAACCTTTTTAATTTATAATCTCAACGATTAAAAATTTAATATTAAAATTATCTTTTCTAAAATACCCATATATCTAACTTTTTTATAAACCTTTGAAAAAATAAAATGAAGATAATAAAAATAATATAGATAATAAATTTAATTCAATTGCCAAATTTTTTTTTTCTAAACAACGTATCATGTAAATAGCGCATTTCTGTTTTAATTGCATAAAAAAAGCTCTCCATTTCTTGTTTCGTTCTATTTGTAGAAAATGCATTTAAAAAAAAATTAAAAGGAAAGAGTTGCCCAGAAATGCATAATAGAACAAATAGACAGAAGAACAAATATGCTCCCCAGCTAGTAATCATTTATCAATTAAGTCCGCAAACAAAATACTCTTTTCCATTCAGTCCCATTTTTGTCCCCAAATTTTAGTTTGAGGATGAGTGACTGGGTAACTACTACTAATTAGATACAAACTCAATTGAGATTTTTTCTTGTTAGGGATTGAACTCTGTCAGAAGAAATAGTTTGGGGGTATACAAAACAAATGTTGGCATGATTTTTTTTTTTTGTTTCAAAACTGAGCAATTTAAGATAATGGGAAATTGGAACATAGCCGAAGCTAGATTGCCCACGCCTGTACCCCAGTAATATATGATGGAAACACAATGATCTTTGAGTTCTCTGGGTTTTGCTTATACTTGCTGCGGCTGTGCTTCACTCATCATCCGAGGGATCAGCCTCGTCGTCCGAGGGATCAGCTGCTTCATCCGAGGGATCAGCAGCGTCGTTAGGTTTTATGTCTTCTTCACTCACCTTGTCAAATTCATAGTAATCGGAGATGAAAGCTGGAAAGATGAAATTGGCTATCCCATACGCTAGCAGAAGCACAGCACTGTGATACGTACGTACAAGATAATTAACAGGAGTGAGGGTACCATATAAACATACACTTAATTTCTTGAATCAATCTTGCAATGTGTGCGCATATATAACTAACCCTGTTTGTAGGAGAACTGATACATCGCGAGGTCTAGGTTCAGAAGCGACTCCAAGAATGAGGGATTCAGCAATGGCCCTTGTTCTTGCTGTCATTTTTTGGTTATGCTTAGCAATTCTAGCAGGCTCTTTGCTAGAAGACCAAAGCAGTCTCTGTGCCTTCCATTGAGGTTTCTGTATGGAGCTTGAAAGTAAGGGAAGGAGTGGTGAAGAGCGAAATGGAATGCTGCAGTTCATGGTGATAAATTCGGTATCCAAATTTGTGCAGGAGAATGCTCTTCGCTTCAGTGTCTGAGCTACCTTATCTCGAGAGAAAAACATCCGGTCCCTGGTCTCGTGTCCATTTGTCATGGTTCTAAATTTTGTAAGGAAATCTTATCTCGTGTACATTAGTCGTGGTCCTAAATTTTCTATGCAATCTCTCTCTCTCTCTCTCTCTATATATATATATATATATATATATGGAGATAAATTGAGTTTGAAATTTGAAAATGATCTGGATCCTTTTTAATACACGAAAAATTCGGTCCCTGAACTTTATTTTTTTCAAATAATTCTAATATTCATTTGGAACTAAGTTTTCTCTTCAATTTTTTTTATATTTTTAATTATTTACAAGATAAATTTCTAAGACAGATAAAACTCAAAGAACTTGAGGAGGGAGGAACCTTTTCCTTTTTCATCGTAAAGATCAAAAGATGCAGAAACACATATAGTTTTAGAAAATTCTTATTTTAATGGTCAGATAAATTTTCAAAGAGGAAGAACAAAAAAGTTTAGACCACAAATTCTAAGACAGATACCCCACACTTGCACTCCAAGCACAAATTAATTATTTGAAATAAATAATGTTGTCACTTGGAATTTAGAAAGCATGCAAGCTCACTTATTTTTTAAAAGAGAAGGAAGAAGAAGCAATCATATAATATTTCAATATTATAAATTATGATTTCCATTTGTGCCATGAATTTGCAAAATGGAGAAAAGTTAAGGGGAGGATTTGTGGGAACGCGGTGCAAATGTCGTTCCATCAAAATTTAATTTTTTTTTTATGTTTTGAATCATTTTAATACGTTGATCTCAAAAATAATTTTTTTAAAATAAAAAAATATTATTTTCATACATTTCAGTATGAAAAATAATTTAAAATGCAACTGTAACCACACTTTTGAATAGACGTTAAACCTATCTTTCAATGACTCATCATAAGTTATATTGATGACCACCATATAATACTTCAATATTATAAATAGCTTTGAGGAGAATAGAGTTGAGCATGGATACTCCAATTCTTAAAAGGATTTCTCCATTTATATAATTATACAATATCATATTAATATGTATAAAATTATACTCATTTTAAATCATTTGGATCATGTTATTAAGATTAAGATTCTTATGTTTCATTTGAGTTTAAAAATGATTGTTTATGATATATTGTTTGCAAAATCGAAACAACTTGTTTTGGGATTATTTAAAGTTGTGAAGTTATGATAATGAAACATGATATAAAAAAAATTCAATCTTAGCATTTAATATTTTAAATATCAAAATAAAATAAAAACATGGAGATAGCAATCATTTTAGAACTACCATATTAAGAAGAGGGGAGAAATAAATTTAATATATGGAGACTAATTTATTTTTTTTAAATGGATATAAGAGAGGAGTTAATATAATATTATTAATTACCCCTCAATCATTATAAAATTTATGATTTAAATATATTTTAAAATCAATATGTTATAATTTTTTTTTACTATGAATTATCTTAACATTTTTATAATATAACTAGATTGGTGTGTTGTGTCTTGTTGCTAACCGATTTAATTTTTTTTAATATAAAAAAATATTAGGATCAAGATAATATTTTTTTTAAAAAAATTTAAGACTTGAATCAATTGCTGAATTTAATTAACTAGATTTAATTTAATAATATTATAAAAGTAGACAACAACATAAAATAATTTTTACAATTTAATAATTTTACTATATTTTAAAAATATAAAAATAACAATTTGTTGCGGTCATTCTAATAATAATTAATGAAATTTGCAAAAATATATTATCCGAACAGCCACGTCATTGATGCTGGTAAATTTATCACTACATCCCAATCCACGTGTTATGAATAAGTGTATCCATAACCCTTTTTAGTTTTTTAAATAAAAAATGGTATAATAATCTTTACAAATTCCAGGTACGAAAAGCATTCTTGCCTTTTTTTATGCTCCTCTCATTTTTTTTTCACAGGCAATTTTAAATTCAAGGAAGCAAACAACAAAAGAAAAAGAGCCGTTGAAAGCAAAAGAGAAGAGAGAGAAGTGGCAGCAGTAGCAGCAAGCAACTTTGTCTGGTTTGTTTTCCGTCTTTAATTCTTTTTTTTAGATTGGATTTTTTAAGAGACTAATGAATGCATGTAATAATCAATATGTGGAAAGATATTAATTCATTAGAGCATGGATTAGTGGGTCTGCTTTGTTTTTAGACATGAAGGTCTAAAAATGGTAAATTTCCTCGACAAGTATAGCTGGTATGGCCTGGATTGTGGTGGTTGCTTGCTTACTTCATCTTAATTGTTTTTTATATCTCACTGCTATATTTGGTGGACACCCTTTTGTTTCTTTTTCACTTTTAGACAGATTTTTTTGGGGACTCTTTTAGTCAAATTTGGTATCAAGCCTTCAATTCTCAGATACTCTCTCTGTTTTTTTTTTTTTTTTTTACTTCTTTCTTGGTGGGGTTTCTTTAAATTTGCTCATTGGCTTTGTTTTGATTGAATTGGGTTTCAAAACCTTTTTTTTCTGGTGAGTTTTAATCTTCTTTACTGTCTTTTCAATTCCTTCTTGTTATTCAAAGGTTTCTTTGTTCTTCTAGGTGGTTTTGATGTTCATGTTCTTTTTTTGTTTTGTGTAAGATGATCATATGTAATTTTTGTTTTAAGACAAGAAAAATGAGGTTTGGTAGTTAACAGAATGATTGAATAGTTTGTGAGGTCTTTTGGTCTCATAATTAATTTTTAATTTGTTTGGATTGGAACTCAATAAAAATTTATTGTTTGAGGTAGATTGAAATGAATGGATTTGGACAATATAAACGGTATATCTTATGTTGTTGGTTTTAAGACAAGAAAAATTAGGTTTGGTAGTTAACAGAATGATTGTCATGTTTGTGAGGTTTTTTGGTCTCATAATTAATTTTCAATATGTTTGGATTGGAACTCAATAAACACATACAAGCTCACTTTTTTTTCGGGATTCTCTTGTATTTTCCTTTATGGAGCTAGATTGAGACAAATGGAGTTGGACTATATAAATGGTGTATCTTATGTTGATTTATTCACAAGGGGCTCTTTCTTTTGTTATCAATGCGAAGAAATCATTGTATGGGCACAGTTTTAAATGGTTTTGGATAAGCTTAATGTTGTGTTTGATCATTAATATTGTCGTATTTCTGTTGTTTCTAAGAATTGACTACTTTCTAGTGCATTGAGTTATTTGGTTGCTGTTTCTGTGGAGAAATTTTCTTATGTTGGTGTTTGCAATTGATTAACTTGATATGTATACAATATCTTGTTTATTGTCGTGAACATACTATTTGTTTTATACAACCAAATTGGCTCATGCAGTCCCTACTTGTCGTATATCATTGAATCGTTTCTTATCTTTTTGTTTGTCATATGTAATTGATTAACTTCTTAATTTTAGGTTTTGCGGTGATAATTTTTTGGCATGTTTGGTAGGTGAACTTTTACCCTTGGATATTTGTTGGCAAGTTACAATCATTAGATTCTGCTCCTAGTTAATGCATTCTTGGATATCGTGCAATCTTCTAGTTAATGCATTCTCAAAGCATGGTTGAGAGTTAGTAAATCTGAATTGAGTTACATAATTAATAAGGAACCTCTGAGGGGATTTCAACCAGGATAATGCTGCATGGTTCCGTTTTTTTGCATGGTTCTGAGTTAGAAAATGCTGCAAGGTCTCTCATGTAGACTTTTAAGTAATAATTTGACCCGTGTGCCTTTTCTTTTGTTGAAACTGTATTGAGATACTTATTCATTGCTTATTGAGGAATTGATCCCTCTTTTATTCTATAACTTGGACAGGCACATCAAAAGATTCTGAGCTTCAAAGAACCCACAGTAGCAATCAGAGGTTGCAGTCAGAGGAGAGGTTTACTCATTGAGGCCATTTACAGAAGAAAATAATCAGAACTACTTCCCCCAGGACATGTATTTTCATTTCAACATTTGCATTTAACATATGCTTCTTTCTCTTAGAACTTTCATAAATTTTATGTCTTTCTTTTTATGCATGGCTACTTTCAGATCTGTAAAGTGTCTTCTGTTGATTGGAGGAACACTCATCAAAGGTAATGGTTTTGGTTGTTACATGCATGTTGCTTGTCTGACAATTGCATGGTAAAATTGATTAACTACTATATTCGAATTTTTTTGATTTGTTTATAACAGCTCATTTGTTACTCACTTCTGGTTTTTCTTCTTTGTACCTCACCATATACCACTGATGGCTATTTTACAACTCATTATTTGGACATTGTGGTTAGAGTTTATGATGCTTGCTGTTTTGATACATCAATTGAGTTATACTGTTGCTTTTATTTGTTAAAGAGATGCTCTCTGCCAGTATGGTGCCATATAATTTGTTCCTAGAGCCAATAACTTTCCCTATGCCTATTGCTTATTTTAGATTTCTGATAACTCAGGTAAAACAAAGAGACAAAAACAGTCTTGCGGACAAGTGGTGCCAACTTCCTTTCCATCAAGAGGGCAATAGGTTCTTCAAGTCTGCGAGTAGTTTAAAGGTAGACATACCTCAATTCTGACTCCTTAGCCTAGATTTCGAGTTAGATTCCTAGGATATATAAATAATAACTAGAAAATTTGTTGCCAGTTCTGACAATTCTTTTTTCCCTTAAATGGTTAATTTACATTAATCGTGGAAGGTTTTGTCGGATCAAATTGCTCATTTTTCTTTGATTGCTTGTATCACTTGGGTCTTGGGTTTTCTATCTTGTTCTAATTTGGCACAGGCTTCTAGTGCAATTATAATTTGACTCTGGTTTATGTCTATTTATTTACTGTAGGTGCAATCTTGACATTGCTTACGCTCAAATCAGATGAATAGTGGAGGATTGTTGCACTGCTAGTGAGACATTATGATCAACACAATTGGTTTGGATCTGTAATTCAGGTGAATATGGATGGTTTGCAACTGGTTTCGATGCCACCTAGAAATGGATTCAGGGCCGATCAACCAAAGGCAATGAGAGGGCTTCAACCTGATCCACCTTATGCCACTAAGTCATGCACCAGAAATTTTCTTGAAACTGGTGCATGGCATCAGTCTCAAAATAAGGTTCCCAATAAAGAGACAAGATCAAATGTATTCCCTGACTATTCTTCATGCCAGAGTTCTGTCACTTGCCCTGATTTCTATGTTTCGACCCCAAAAGAATGTAATGCTGTTAGTTCACTTGAAGCTAATAGTTCTAATGTAGACAAGTCTGCAAATAAAAAATCTCGACAAAAAACCAGGAGGGGAAAACTGAACAAGAGAGTTTCAAGTGATACTGGATCAGCTGAACCAGAAGTTTTGTCCGAGTATGCTCATGAAAGTTCAACTTCTGAAGCCGGTAGTTATAATGATCATGGAGATGAACTAATATATTCTGCAACTTCACCAGAAGTTTCATTGCCAGATGGTAGCAGTAACCAGATTGTCTTTGAAGGTGACATTAGATTCAGCAATTCTGAAGCACAGGTGATATGCACATCCAACATTGGTGAAGTGGTTGCTGTGGAAACTTTTGAAGCACTGGACGTTTCATCAGCAGATGGTAGCAGTAACCAGATTGATTTTGAAGGAGATCTCAGATTTAGCAATTCTGAAACATCTATGATCTGCTCATCCAACATTGATGAAGTTGCTACATTGGAAGACATTATACCTTGTATAGCTCATAATTTTCCTGGGGAGTGTCAAATGATTAATTCTGAAATCATTAAACAGACAAAAGGAAAGGGCACCAGTCAGATCAGCTGTTGTGATAATATGCAATCCAAAGACTTCTCATATGCAAATGATTCCTCCCTAGTGTTGGACTATGTATCTATTGGTTCAAACAGTGATCATGACCCTAATGATAGTTATCGTTCAAAACCATTTCATGAAGCTATCAGCAGAAGTAGCGTTTTAGAAGCTCCAGGTTGCAATTCCAGAAAGGGGTCTTTATCTTATAAAAATTCATTTAATGGTGTTGTAGATACCTACCACCACACTGAGGGCTCAAAGCATGGCAGTCAGAATTTTAGCAGCAGTGACGCTCAATTACTTACATCAGGCAAGAAAGGCAAGCAAATAAAAGCATTACCCAGGAGTGCTGGTGCTCACAAATATGGAGGTTTTGGAAATTTGCATGTCCGGGCAGGGAAGGAAATCAACCATTCTGTCTGGAAAAAGGTTCAGAGGAATGATATGGATACTGGAATTAAGATATCTCCTGTATGCTTCCAGTCGGACATGAGTTTGAAAGAAACTCCTTCACTTAAAAGGAACTGTATTGTTGCTGAGGTAAATACATTATCAAGAACTGAGAATAAAAAACTGCTGAAAGACAAGGTTTCTAAGTTGAAAAGAAAAAATAGTCTAGGTTCCAAATTAGATTACAGCTGTCATGGTAGGGGCCACAGTTACAGCAAGGCCAGCTTTAATACTCGGGCAAAGACTGGCATGCGACAGAATGAAACATTTGGTCTCACAGCTCAAGTGGATGATCAAAAAGGAGGGAAATCTATTTCAAGAACTCATTCTATGAATACTTGTTTGATGGTTGGGTTCCAGCCCAGCAGAGTTGAATGCGCGAATTCAGAATCAGTTAACAGCTTGCAAGTTTTCCCAGAATCGTTACAGCCACTTCAAAGTACTTATGATACTGTTTCCAGCCCAAGAAACCACCATACAGAAAATCAAGGTAACTCACCAGCAAAGCTGAGCAATTTGTTGGACCAAAATGCGCTCAAGGTGCCACCTCCAGTTTGCCTTCCTCATCTTTTTTTTAATAAAGGTCCCCAAATGGAAAAAGAAATTACACTTGCTGAGCACTGTAAGCAAAACCATAGTTCAGGGTCAGTCATGCAGAAATGGATACCCATTGGGGTAAGAGATTCTGAATTGGCCACCTCTACTAGATTTGGTAATTCATTACCAGATCCTTCTGATAGATCAGCTCGTGAAGATTTCACTTTGAGAAATGTTGAAGAAAACGCCAGTTTTGATTCTCAAGACCTAGTTTCTTCACCGTTGTTGGGCACATGCCAAGGTTCTGGAAATGCAAGTTGTTCTCCCAAGGAAGATGACCACAGTCAAAAGTTGAATAATTCTACTGGTTGGATGTTTGAGCTCAACAAGAAGCATGTTGAAGCTGACAGTTCAGCTAGTGAATCCTCTGATCAACAATTTTCAGCTTTTGAAGATAATTCAATAAAGATAATACAAGCAGTGAAGGATGCATGTAGGGTACAGATGGAATGTGAAGCTATTCAGATGTCCACTGGCAGTCCAGTTGCAGAGTTTGAAAGATTTCTTCATTTTTCTTCTCCAGTTATTAGCCAACTGCCAGGTTTATCATGCTGCCAAACTTGTCCGTGTGACCAGCTTGTTGGTGCGCAACTATGCAGACATGAGATACCATATATCCCATTGGGATGCCTCTGGAAGTGGTATGAAGAGCATGGGAATTATGGTTTAGAAGTAAGGGCAGAAGATTTTGAGAATTCTAAGAGCTCGGGTTTGGATTGTGTTTCCTTTCATGGCTATTTTGTTCCCTTTTTATCAGCAGTTCAACTATTCAAAAACCATACAAGCCAACCCATAAACAAGGCTCCTGATCATGGGATTTTTGGTACACATGAGGCTAGTGAATCATCAGAGGATTCTAAAGTTGGTTGCCTTCCAATATTTTCTGTACTGATTCCTAAGCCTCGTACCACAGCTGCAGCTCATTCAGTTGATATCGCATGGTCTGATGATGCAGAGCTACTCTTTGAATACTTTGAACCAGAACAACCTCAACAAAGACAACCATTATATGAGATGTAAGGGCTCTTTTTACCTCCCATTGGAAGTTGTATTAAATGTATAACTGCAGTTTTCTGATGGATCTCATTACTGATTCTGCTAATTACAGGATACAAGAGCTTGTTAGAGGTAACGCATCTTCACGTTGCAAAATGTATGGGGACCCCACTAATTTGGCCTCTCTGAATCTACATGACTTGCACCCCAGATCCTGGTTGGTTGAAAAAACTAGCTTGAATGTCTTTCAGAGCACTAATTAGGATTGAAGCTTGTTATATAACTGAATCATGCCAAGAGAAATCTGATAGACTCGTTATTGGATCTGTTTCAGGTATTCAGTGGCATGGTATCCTATCTATAGGATACCGGATGGCAACTTTCGAACTGCATTTTTGACTTACCATTCACTTGGCCACTTGGTTCATAGAAGTGCAAAATTTGATTCCCCGAGTAAAAATGTATGCGTAGTTTCTCCAGTTGTGGGCCTTCAGAGTTACAATGCTCAGGTAGTTTATAAATACTATTCTTGTACAGACTTCATTGCATTATAGTGATAGTGTTATAATGCAAGTAAATTTCAGTGAATTGATTGCGGAAGTGTGTATGTTGAGATGTTTGGCGGATCTAGTCTATTTCTCCACATGCAACTTCCTAGTCCACCAATGTTAAAATGACTAATTTATCAACGTTAAATTTAATTAATATTTTATTACCTAGACAAGCTTGTTATTTATTGAGTTGGAGCCCTATTTGTTCTCTGAGTAAACTTTCGGATGTTATGCTTGTTATGTTTTCTACCTAAATATGATAAACCTTAAAGAATTTGTTCTTTAATTATGATTGATGTTTCACTGACGTAGAAGCAACTCACTGACTGATGAGGGTCTTGATTCATTTATAATGGCTGCTGATGAGATGGAATCTCCTTGCATGTTCATTCCTCTCATTTATGTTCAGTCCTCTCATTTATGATGGTCTCGTGATAGGCTTCTTAGACATTACTATGTTTGATGTCTCTCTATGTGGAAAATGTATGTAAAATTTCTTACCTTTCCAACTAAAGATCTCTATGGTGCTGTCTATATTTATCCAACTATTATCTGATTTTGAATAACCATGTTATAGGCAACAAAATATCAGAAAGAATTGAATATTTTGGCACTTCGAAAATGCCCTTCTTGTGTTGTTTTTGATTCATTAAAACTACTCAGTATCGATTGCAATAATCTTAAATAATAGAAAAGCTATTTCGAAACTTCCATTTAACTTTGCTTTTCAATTTTGAGTCGTGGCTGTTCTTGTACTCATATTCCATTTGTACCCTTGAACTGTGTTACATGACCAGGGTGAATGCTGGTTCCAGCAACGGCACAGTGTAAACCAGACAACAGGAACTCCAAGCTTAGACCCTTCTGTGATCATGAAGGAGCGGCTGAGAACACTTGCAGAGACGGCATCTCTTATGGCCAGAGCTGTAGTAAACAAGGGAGATCAGACATCCGTAAACAGACATCCTGATTATGAGTTCTTTCTTTCTAGGCGAGGCTATTCACTTCTATAGCTAGGTCACTCTTATTTGCCAATGATATTTGGCTGTCAGATAAGAACTATTTCATCTAGGGAGATAAAGTAGCTGATCTAGTTCCATCCATGTAGCATATGAGATAAAGCTCCTGATCTAGTTCCATCCGTTTAGCATAAGCCTCTTGGCATGAATCTCAGCTTCGTTTTAGGAAATGATATAGCGATGAGTACTGATCTAGTTATTTGTTAAACTGCTGCAAATATTCATTTCAGTTTTAGTTAAAAGTTCTTGAATGTTTTGTGCCTGCCCAGTGTGAATGGACTTGCATCTCAGTCCTGGATGGATTTATAACACTAGCAGATCCTTTTGAGAATATCAATGTAAACGTCAGGACTCTTTTTCAGAAAGCAATCACTGATTTATGATCAAGACAGGTTGTGGTCTTGCTAATTTAAAACTGTCATTCATTCCTAAATGTTTTCCAAGATAGAAAATGAAAAAGCATTAGAAAGGCAACACATAAATCCAAAATTTTTATATCATTTTTTAAACTAATATTTTTTTCAATTTTATCCTTCAATATTTATTTAATTAGAGATTGACGTTTTTTTTTTCTTGGTTTCTATGTTCTTTGTTTTATCATTTTTATTTTATCTAATTGGGTTATCTAAGATCTTTTATTTGTTGTTTGGGTCTTTTTATTTGTTTTTCTTGATTAAATTATTTTTTAAAAATAAATTTGTTCTTGAATTAAATAAAATTGATTTATTAAATATAGGTGGATGCTCACTTTCGATTGTTTTGTTTGGTTTTCTTTTACGAGGTGTTGCTTCAATAGCCTATACGGCTTTTTTTGATGTCATCGTGTAGTCTTATCTAGTGGGGTTTAAAATGTCTCAATAAATTTTTTTGGTGGTGGACAATGTCTACATTGGAGTGATGGTGAGTCTCCAACAATTCTTTCTTCTTTTTCTAGGTATGATATATCATTGGCTCATTTGTTTTAGTTAATTGTTGACAAATATTTTTTTTTTATGGTATGTCTATTATCATTGCCTACAATTTAAATCAAATTATTAGATTACCTAATTTTATTGAATCTAGTCAAGTTAATGACCCAAACATTGGGTTTTTCTTGGTTCTTTAAAAATACTAGCATAACATAAGCATTTCTTTTCTACTTTAAAAAAGATTGGATTGACCCATGACATTACATGAATCACTGATCTTGTTAACAAAACATTAAAAAAGGTGATGTTTTTATTTTGCACCATCTCACATAGAACTATTCTCTTCAATAGTGTTTTTTTTTTTTTTAAAAAAAACAAATCTATGCTCCTTTTTCAATTTTGATTTCATACTTCAAGAAATTAGACTTCATGATTTGTTTTGATTTGTTTTTTGTGGGATTATTCCAGTCTTTTGACTTGGGTGATGGATTTAACGGGTTAACTTTATTGATTCAAGTTTTTTTTTAATTGACTTTCTTTTTTTCTAATTTCTTTATTTAATATTTTATTGATTGAGAATTAAGTTTTATGTTTTATATAGGTTTGTTTTTTATGAGCATATCCCATTGTTATCACCCTAGTCACGAGTTTAGTAGGTTAACTCAGGTTGACTTGAGTTGTTTTTTAGTTATTTTTTAAATTGATTTTTTTTCATTTTATCGTTTAATATTTTATTGATTTAAAACATAAGTAAACATGTAATAATTTGTAACTCTAATAAAAATACATTTACTAAACTTTTTTTTTTGTCAATCATTAATAGTTGTTATCCTTAACCAAGTGTACAACATAGAAGGTAATGCTGACATTTTTAAATTACTAACTATAGATCCTGAAAAACAAAAGTTCAATGTTATAATGAATATTTTATCAATGAAAATGTCTTCATACCAAAGAGCATGGAGAGGGTATAAATACTTGTAATAATGAGGTTTGTGTTAAGAGATCAACTTTCAATGAATTTGAAGTTGATTATTATAGAAAATTAGAAGAGGTGATTGAATTGCAATAATATAAGGCATAAAATACTATCTTTTTATTCAAATGCTATAGACATGATACCAACAGAGAAATTAAAGCAGATCCTCATCATGGTTTGATTAAAATTAATAAAAAAGATAGACTTAGCAACACCAATGATATTTTTGTATTTTCCAAACAATACCAACAAGTGAGTTAATTGATCAATATCAAGGTGAAGAAAAAATAATCAAATTTCTATTTCACTAAGAATACTTATGTTTATGTTGATGTTGACGAGTTAAATGATATATTTAGTACCAATGAACATATAAAAGTAAATGACGATGAAGAGATTGAACAAGTTCAGTTTAACAAAGAAAATGATGTTGAACATGAAGATAAGGAGGACCCAAATTAAAAATAATTTTAGATGTAAAACATCATGATGTAATTAAGATATTTGCAATTGCTTTATAATGCATTGCATTTTTACATTTATCAAGCATTTATTTTTGTGGTTGTGGTTGTAATGAGTTGTTGTTGAATAAGTTATGAATGTTGTTGAATGAGTTATGAATGTTGTTGTTATTGTTGCTGTTTAATTAGGTTGGATATGGATTACAACTAATATATAAGAAAATAAATTTTTTTAACTTCACGGATGAAATCACTGACAAAAATAAAGTAAAAATTATAAATTATTAAATAATCATCAATGAATTCATTGGTGACTTATAATAATGATAAATTATCGACGAACTCACCAATGGATGTTAATTGGTTAGAGAATTACAAAGAGTTTAGCAAGAAATGCATGAAATTAAAACCAATTGATGGAGTGACCAATGGATTAACATCTATTGCTGAAATTTATACTTACCGATGAAACCACCAATATACTATAAAATAGTTAGAGAATTATAAAGAGTTTGGAAAGAATTCATGAAATTGAATTGACCGATGAAAATACTGATGGATGAAAATTCATTGGTGAATTTAGGATTTTTCAAGAAATTTTAGAAATTCTTGAAACAATTGATGGAATCGTGAATGAATTTAAAAAAATCTGGTAATGAGCTAGCCAATGATGTGTTGACAAGATAAATCACTAATGGACTCACAAATTGAAAATTATGTTGGTGAATTTAAACCAAAATATATTAGGGCAATTCCTAATTTTCTCCCATTTCCCTCCTCCCCCCTCCCTCCTCTCTCTCTCCCTCACTCTTTAACCAGTGGTAGGCATTCTCTTTTTAGGATTGGTGGCGGCAATCCTCTATCCCTCTTAGATGGCGGCAACATATTATCTCTCTCTCTCTCTCTCTCTCTCTCTCCACTTCTTAAGGTTTGATCTTGATTGTTTGATGTTTTTTTCCTAGAATTATTGGTTTTTTCATGTTTGTTTTGAGTTAAAATGCATGTTTTGTGATTTGGAAGGGATGGAAGCTTGTTTATTTGGGCTAGCCATAGGGAAGCATTAGGGAAAAATGAAAAAGTTGTTTAAATCTATAGTATTGTATGGTTATTAAAATTATAGGTATGGGTAAATTTTGTTTATAAAGGAATTTTAATTTGTATACATGATGTGATTTACATATTGTATGTGTGTTTTAATTTGAATTTGATTTTATGTGAGTTAGTGATATGAATGCTTATGGATAAAAAAGAAAAACTTAGAAATTGTTTATAATTGTATGTGAAACTGTGAAAGGGGATTGTGTATGGTGTTTTATTATTTGAAACAAATATGCTTTAGAATGGGTTGAGGAAGTTATGAAAAATTATAAATATTGTTTCAAGTTCATTGATTGATTACTTGTAACTTTTGGGAAATTTCAGAAATAGATTTAAATGTTTAGTTGATTAAGATAAATGTTGATAATTACGCTTATGCTTATGCTCGTGGGTGGTGCTTATAGAAAATGATTTGCTTCTTTGCATGTGGTTTTTTATATTTTCTTTCAAAAATTGGTTAGGGTCTTGTATAGAAGAGGTGCTTCCAAAATCTTGTTGAAAGTAGATAGATGCATTAAAATAAAAACTCATAAACGATAGATTGAGAATTTAATTTAATATGCTTAATTATTTAGTTATATTGTTTAGATACTGAAAAAAAGTTCAGAGTTAAAATGAAGTGTTTTTCTTCTTCAAGTAGTATTGTTCTTGAGCATGTGATGCATTTAAATGATGTTAATAAAGACGCACATGATAGTGATACAAGATCATTGATTATAAGTCTGTAGATCTAGCATCTCCTCTGCTAGATATCCATATTCTGGTTAGTTAATAGCGGAATGAAAGCCAGATTTAAGGATGTAAAAAAATTATTTTCTAAGAGATAAAATTAAATTAATTATTAAAATTTTATATAGTTTGGAGTTAATTAATTGATTTTCAGGTTCACAAATATGAAAGCTAAACGAACAGTAACATCAATGATGAAAATATTGATGTAAATGTCTTTGTTTCAATGAAGCCAGCCTAGAGATCATCTAAAATGGATGATTTTGGTTGATGCTTGGTGGGAAAATTTAAGGTTAGTACATATATAATCAATACTTTTAGTTATAATACAAGTTTTTTAAATTTAGAAATTAATTATTTTATTCAAATGACTAAAAGAAAATTTTTTAATGGGATACTTCAAACTTTAGAGTTGCCAATAGAGTTGTTGTAACCCATTTTTGGGTCCCCACAAAAAAATAAAAATAATAATAAATAAATAGCCAAAGAAGGTTAGAAAAATAACAGGAGGCAGAAGCGCTCGGAAAATGGTCGGAAGATTGGTCAAGGAGGTAAAAAAAAATACCAAGATTGGATTTTTGACAGTATATTCTTGGATGATGAGAGCCCTGGTGGATAAGAAATTTTAAATTTTGAGGAGAAAAGCCCAAATTTGGATGTTTATGGACTTAATTGGATTTTTAATTGATTTTATAGGGGTTTTGATTGCAAGAAAAATTGATTTTAAATCAATTTGGGCTTTAATTAGAAGAAATTTAAGTTCTGGGGCCAAAATATAATTGTTTGGAATTTATTAGATCGAATCAGGGGCTTAATTGCATAAATATTGAAGTTTAATGGCCAATTAGGGGCTTAATTGTGAAAATCCAAAACCAGGGACCAATTTGGAAAACCCGGGTAAATAGAGGGGGCTATCTTGATTTGATCCAGGGGCGTAATTGAAGAAATTGGAAGTTTATTGATCAATTAAGGGCTTAATTGCATAAATCAGAGGCCAAGGACCAAGGTGAAAAACACGGCCAACTATGGGGGCGAGGACCGAAATTGGCAGGGACGCAATTGAAAGAATCAAAAGATAATTGAGGGCTGAGTTGAAATTTGGCGCTTTCTGGCGCCATTTTTAAATGAAACGGCGCGTTTTCCCCAAAACGACGCCGTTTCATATATAATAATAATAATATAAAAAAAAAAGGGAAGGACCGAACGGTGCCGTTTTGAACGGCACTGTTCCCCTTTCTTCTTCCTCCCCGAACGTGCAGCGAGCATGGGAAGAAAGTTTGTTTAATCAAGCATGGGAAGAAATCTTCGTGCAGCAAGCGTGCGCTGACAACACCCGGAGCCCATACACCTCGGACGACGCGAAGCCAGGAGGGCCACGCCTTGATCAACCACGCTCGCCGACCAGTCGACCGGCGCTGTCCCCCCACGATGCCCTGCTCAGCCCATGCAGCCCCGCTCCCTTTGCCCGCCTATAAAAGAAGGGGAGAGACTTGAAGCACAGAAAAAAAAAAAAGAACAAAAAAAAACCCAAGACCAAGAGAGAGAGAGAAACTGAAGGAGAGAGAAACTGTTGAACTAAAGGGAAATACTTAAAACTCAAAGGAACAGAACCAGGAGGAGGGGAAGAGTACCGAAGCCGTGGGAAAACTTAGAGGAAAGGAAGACCAAGCACGACCCGAGAGGTACCGGACTGTTGGGAACCGTCGTTCTGAGCCGCCGACTTCCGCTGCAGCACCATCAACCCGGACGTTCGACCAGCAGCATCACCTCCGCCGTGCCAGGTATTCTTCTTCCCCCTGCATTTTCGTTTGCTTTTATATTTGTTGTCCTCCTGCATGCAGAATCGTTCTGCATGCAGGAGGTAGGGGAAGAGAATTATTTTCCCTTCCCCGTTGGTTTTTTTACACTGGGCCGGGTTTCCGGCCCAGTTTTGTTATTATTTATTTTGGGCCAGACCGAGTCTGGCCCAGTCTAAAGAGAAATTTTTGTTGGGCCGAGATCGGCCCAACCTCCTTACAGGCCGAGATCGGCCCAGCCTTTTTGTTGGGCCGAGATCGGCCTAACCTCCTTGCAGGCCGAGATCGGCCCAGCCTCCTTGCGGGCCGAGATCGGCCCAATCCTCCTTGCGGGCCGAGATCGACCCAATCCTGTTTTGGGCTGATGCTTGGCCCAATTCCAGCTGGGTTGGGTTCGGCCCATTCATTTGGGCCGGCCCAGCCCGAATTTTTATTATATATTATTGAATTATAGTATATTATAATATATATGTGTGTATATTGTGTATATATATTTTTTACTTAAAAAAAAATATTTCAAAAAATCTTAAAAAAATATTGTTGATTTCCTTGAATATTTTTGTCAAAATGGGTTAATGTTGGTTGGTATTTTTATACTGTAAAGATACAAAACCAATGTTAAAAATACCCGGTTTTCGTCAAAATATCAAAGATTTTCAGAATAAAAAATGTTTTTGCTTTCAAAAAAAATTCTAAAAAAAAAATCCCTAAAAATGTTGTTGATTTTTCTGCATGTTTTTTTATTAAAGTGGATTAATATTGGGTTGTATTTTTATACCGTAAGGATACAAGCTCAGTATTTAAATACCCGATTTTCGTCAAAGCGTAAAAACAAAAAAAAAAAATATATTTTCAAAAAATGGTTTTGTTTTAAAATACGGCCTAGTCTCTCCAATATATATAGATATAAATAGTATAACATCATATTTTTTTTTTACACAACAAAGAAAATTTTCAAAACAATATATGTATTAGCATGCATTTGGGCTTTAATAACCAGTTTATCTAAGCTATGAGAACTAGGCCAATATTTCAAAAATTCTAAAAAAATCTTTTTGTTTTCTTTCTAGTATTTGGGATTACGAATTTATACGTAAAACGTATTCCTAAATATTATTTTGGTATAGATGTTAGAACGGTTACGATTTTACCCGATAAGATAAAAGACCTTCTTACTGAGGAGGATTTTTCTTGAACCATAGGCAGACCAACGACTAGCAATACAATAACACCTTAGTTTTTTATCAGACAATAAAACAATGCAACTTACCTTAGGTAGGGCGTATTTGGGGTGCTAATACCTTCCCTTTACGCAACCAGTCCCCGTACCCAATCTCTGAGACTAGTTAGGGTTCCTAGTGACCAAAATACTAGGTGGCGACTCCCATTCCATTTTTTACCAATAAAAAACAATATTTTCTCGTATCCCCATAGATATACTTACATTGTAGATTTAAAAAAAAATGGAAAAAACTTAGATTTTTCGCCGCGACGCCGCACCACGTGCGACAGAATGGCGACTCCGCTGGGGACCTTGTAGACTAAGCTTTGTTTTTGTCTGATTTGTTTGTGTTTTTGTGTGTTTATTGTTAATATGCCTTTCCTTTTATTTGCGTATTTATTTTATTTTATTTTACTCATATTATTCACGCATTGTATACAATTATCTCATGCATCACTTGCTTTAAATTTTGAAAAGCACACACAAGCTTTAAGTTTAGTGGGGAATTAGCGATTTACCCTAAGACTATTGGTCAGGGTTTAAATGCGTGAAACACCCAACTCATATCTGAGTGCCTGTTTGGTAATGGTGGGCATACGTGTGTTAACTGTTCCTTGCAACGCCCCCATACTTCTTTACGAAGAACGTCACTGGGCAGATATGAGACCCTTCGAGACCAGATAGAAAAACTACTCACTCTCACTTGATAATTAGAGCTTGTCCTTAGGTTGTGAATCTTACTTTCATTTTGCATCACGATTAATACTGTTAAATTCATCAACCCAGGTTTTGAGCTGAAATCATGACTAAGTACCTCTCTTTCCAAGAATATGGACAAGAGTCTGAGTTGGCTCAGATTGCCGAAGGAAAATGCCCAAGAATCGATACTAGTGGTTTACCATGCATTACCAAGGTAAATCACATGGTAAACGACTTAGGAAAGTTGCTGCCTATCATGGAATATGTTGACGAGACTTTGTTTGAAAGGCGATATGGGAGAATTGCACAAATAATGAGGTTACCTGTACAAGCAGCGGCGATCAAAGCCCTTCTGAATTTTTAGGATCCAAGTTATCGGTGTTTTACCTTTGGAAACATCGATATGACACCCACCTTGGAAGAATATGAGAGAATTCTGGACTTCCCAAATGACAGCCACATAATCTACCATCGACGCAGATTTGAAGACACAGCTTCGGAAGTAGTCAATTTATTAAGCTTAGGAAAGATCAGCCAGTGTAGAGTCGCTGAAGGGGGTTTTAAATGGAAGGCCATTGAAGCCCGAATGAAGAAAAATGTCGAAGAAGGCAAGTTGGGAGACGAGCGATATAGGTTGGTGGCCTTCGCCATTTTTGGGCTAGTATTGTTCACTTCTGAAACTGGGGTCATCAGTTTAGAAGCAGCAAGTGTCTTCATCGAATATAAGCATGACCGGATCAATCCTTCCTCTGCCATCTTGGGGGAAACCATGTTATCTCTTAGTCACTGCCGAACACATGGAAAAGGAGCTATGAGATGCTGCGTCCCTATGTTGTACCTATGGATAATCAGTCATATCGAAGCACCAAGAGACATCTTCAACAACTTTTGGTGGTTTGACTTGCGACCGTTGAAGATTACCATAGATGAGACTTGGAAGAATTGGGATGAGAAGGCATGGAGGGAAAAGTATGCAGCATTGCCAAGTAGCAACTTCAAATGGAAAGCGCCGTGGATGAACAACGCTATTTGCACAATGAGCTGTGGAAGCAAGATATGGGTTCCTTTAATTGGTGTAACCGGTTACATCAGCTATGCGCCCACCCTCGTAACAAGGCAGTTAGGCGGAATGCAATATACGCCAAGAACCTTGGGTTTAGCTGATTTCATTGGGTTATTCAAGCACCAACCGTTCATCGAAGAAATGGCGCTTATCCGACAGGATTGGGAAAGACCTTTGAAGGCGAAAAGAGAAGAAGGAAGCAGTTTTGAAACCTCATTCAGTCATAATTATACAGTTTGGAGGAATGAAGATTTTTTGAAGGGTCTCTCTACACAAGAACAGCCAGAGGCAGCGATAGAACCATAGAAAAGGAAAAGAAAGGATGAAGAAGAAGATCTAAGAAAACAGTTAGATCAGTGTATAATAGAACTCAGCAAAAGTAAGGGGCGACAACAACTGTTAGAGAACCAGTTAGAGGAGGAAAATACGATGAGGGTTTTCTTGAATCAGCGGTTAGAAAAACAAGAGAAGCAGCTAATGTCTCTAAAGGAATGGCAGAAAAGGGCCGAGGTAGCTGAAGAGATAACAACGGGGGTCCAGGTTGAATTAAGGAATCGAATAGCTGATTATGACGAGTTGGTCAAGAAGAATGGGATAGCGGAAAAAGAATTGGCTAAGGTTAAGGGGTCAACAAAAGGCGTGAATGTTGATAAGGAGACGATGGATTCTTTGAAGAAGGGAAGAAAACTTCTTTTAAAGAAAATAGAAGTTGAAAAGGAGAAGAATCGTCTAGCCAACCTCGACATAGAAGAAGAAAGGAAGGTTAGAGCTCAATACATGGTGCAACTAGAGGAAGAAAGAAATGCGAGAAAGGCCGCTGAGTCTGACATGGGAGATTACCAGAAGAGAGCTGAGTCTTCAAAAGGAAGGATGAGGGCTTTACAATCGGAGATCGAGGTACGAGAAGAAGAGTTAAGGGAGTTGAGAAGCCACTACTTCGAGATGGAAGAGGAGATGAGTAAGGCTAAGCAAGAGCGTCAAGAATGCCAAGACTACATGGACAGCTTTGCAGTTCAAATCAATTCCAAAATAGCAGAACTGGATATCGAAAAGGAAGAGCTACAGAGGACAAGAGATAAGTTGGCACAATCAGAGGGTATGGTGCGAGTATTGGAAAGAAGCAACAAAGCCTTAGGAGCCAGCAACGAAGCAATAATCGGAGATAACACTGTATTCCATGATAAGATAAGACATATGTCAAAACAGGTTGAGCACGTAGCCCGTTGTGCGGAAAGGTTGCAACAGCAAGCCACCGAAGTTGGAAATGACGGTTCAAAGTATCGAGAATACATGGGGGCCATGGTCTGTTTTATTAGGGATTTAGCTAATAGGGGAAATGGTTTTTAGAAGTAGCAATGTATAGGACTTCTCTTTTCCATTATTGTTTTGTATGAGCAATTTTGTTATTTATAAGAAGTCCATGACGTATTTCCTTTCTTAATGTGTTGAGTAAGCCACTATGATAAGAACTTGGCAAACCCTCCTTTATGGTAATCAGGTCAACTCAGAAATCTTGCTTAAAGGTTACGAAAGTCATGAATCAGCTCATAATATATATATATATATATATATATATATATATATATATATACACACACACATTACATATGCATCGCATTCTCATCACACATTTTGTTTTTAATTCATCATATGCATGCCAGATCGTGAAACATAGGTCCCATATCCAGAGTCCACCAAACCCGGTCTAGATCAAGAATGGAAAACGAAGAAAGAGCTCAATTAGAGTCGCACTACCAGACCGAGTTGGAATCTGTGAAAAATGAAGTTTCTCGACTGACCAATCTGCTTGAGCAACTTTTAAGAACCAAGAACGGAGAGGGAACGTCTACCCAACCACCCATAGGAGCACCGTCAGTTCATGTCCCGGGGTTATCTCAGAACTTGGGGGCAGATTCAGCGACGGGGCAACACTTTGCACCTGTTATTCCCATTCAGCCCCCTCAAGCTCACATCACTGTAGATTTAACAGCCGAGGGGCCTTCCGATAATAGGTCCACTGGTTTTGTGAACGAGGACAAGATATCAGCATTAGAAGAAAGGTTAAGAGCAGTCGAGGGAAATGATTGGTTTGACCCCATACGAGCGTCGAAAATATGCTTGGTACCAAACCTCACGGTACCAAAAGATTTTAGGATACCAGAGTTTATAAGGTACACTGGGTTGGAATGCCCAAACACTCACCTTCGATCTTATTGCAATAAGATGGCTGAGGTGATTCATGACGATAAGTTAATGATCTACTTTTTCCAAGACAGTCTATCGGGATCCGCGCTAAGTTGGTACATGAGGCTGGATAATGTCAAGATAAAGAAATGGAAGGACTTAGTGGAGGCTTTCCTAAAGCAATACAAGTTCAATTTGGAAATTGCTCCAGATCGAACGAGCCTCATGTCAATGGAAAAGAGAAGCCAAGAGTCAGTGAGGGCTTATGCGCAAAGATGGAGGGACGAGGCCACGCATGTGCAACCCCCTTTGATAGAAACAGAGATGGTGACTTTGTTCGCCAATACATTCAAGGCACCTTACTATGAGCATTTAATGGGTAGCTCATCTCAACATTTCTATGATGTTGTACGTGTGGCGGAAAGAATAGAGCAAGGAATTAAAGCTGGGCGCATAGCGGAGCCTTTAGAGAAGAAAGGCTTTATTGGAAGGAAAATAGAAGGTGACGTTAACAATTTGAAAGATGGATACAAAGGCAAAAAAGTAAATTTCCGTAGTCCACAAGCACCTACCTCTCAAATCTCACGCATAAACTTTAACCAACCTTTTTCACCTAACCGAACAAATAACCAGCCAAACTACCAAAATCACTACCAAGATCACTACCAAAGACCCCACCCAAGATACACTTCAGAACAACTGCCGCCTTTACCCATGCCGTTGAAGGACATGTATGCCAAGCTGTTGAGCATTGGACAAGTAGCTCCTATCCCTACACTACCACTACAACCACCATTCCCAATTTGGTACAAGCCTGAGTTGTCTTGCGAGTACCATGGGGGTAATCCCGGGCATGGGATTGAAACCTGCTATGCCTTCAAAAAGAGGTTATTGGAGCTTATTAGGATGGGATGGGTATCCTTCGAAGACAAGCCCAATGTTAATTCAAACCCATTGCCTAAGCATGCTCCAAATAGTGGTGGAATAGGCATGATCGAAGTGGGAAATCAAGGCAAGGTGTTGAAGGTGCCGATGAAAAGGTTGTACGACATGTTAGTACAATCAGGATTTCTAAAGGCAAAGGTGGTAAGGCGATCGGAGAGAGGTGACTACTGTGAGTTCCACGGAAGAGATGGACATCACATTGAGGATTGCGCAGAGTTTTGCGAAAAGATCGCAAAAATGTTGAAGATGGGACAATTGAGGATTGAACCCATGGAGAACAGGTGTGAGATAAGCATGATGGAAGGCCAAGATGAGATGGCAGGAGTTTGCAGGATCCAACAGACTGCTAATGGGCCCCCAAGGCTGATCTTGATTAAACCGTCCTGCACAAAAGAGAATCACAATGCCATGCCGTATAATTATGGGTATGCCTCCAACAATCAAGCGCCTCTTCCTTTGTTCCAGACGGAGATAAGTGGTTTGACCAGGAGTGGTCGTTGCTTTACACCCGAAGAATGGAGGAAGGAAAAGGGTAAGGAAGTGGTAGATCTGGACAAAGCTCCCGAAGTTAATAAACCGGTAACGGAAGAGGAGTTGAATGAGTTTTTGAAGTTGATCAAGCATAGCGAATATTGCATAGTGGATCAACTAAAAAAGACTCCAGCGCGGATCTCCCTTATGTCCTTGATACTCAGCTCTGAGCTGCATCGAAATGCCTTGCAAAAGGTATTGAATGAGGCATATGTACCCCAAGACATTGAGCATAAAACCATGGAGCATTTAGTAGGGAGGATCCATGCAACTAATTACCTCTACTTCACGGCTGATGAGCTTGATGCTGAAGGTACCGGACACAACAAGCCTTTATACATTACTGTTAGGTGCAAAGACTGCCTTGTAGGGAAGGTGCTCATCGATAATGGCTCGGCCCTCAACGTGTTGCCAAAGCACATTCTGGAGGAAATGCCGATTGATGAATCTCATATGAAGCCAAGTACTATGATGGCCAGAGCATATGATGGCTCACCTAAGCCAATACTTGGAACTTTAGAAGTGGAGCTATATATGGGACCGCAAATGTTCCTAGTGACACTTCAGGTTATGGATATCCACCCTTCCTATAGTATGTTGTTGGGAAGACCTTGGATCCATGCAGCGGGGGCAGTAACTTCGTCATTGCACCAATGCCTGAAGTACATCATGAATGGGATGTTGGTAACTGTCAAGGCTGAGGAGGCAATATCCATGATAAAGAATGTGGCTGTGCCTTTCATCGAAGCGGAGGATTGCAAGGATGGCAATATCCATGCTTTTGAGATCGTGAACACCGACTGGGTGCCGGAGAACACCGTGCTAAGAAGGCCAAGGATCTCAGAAGCAGCAAGGATGGCAAGTCTACGTTTCTTGAACCGTGGGGTCCCACGTCAATATAACCTCACTTGCGGAATACCAGAAGGGGCTAATCCGACAAGGAAGAGAAAAGCTGATCAAAGATTTGGGCTAGGATATCAACCTAACCAAGAGGATTATCGTTGGGCTGCTGATCGGAGAAGGACAAGAACGATGGCTAGAATTAAAGGAAGAGATCTTGAAGAAGAACAGCTGGAAATCCCTCCCCTTAGCGTATCATTCCCAAGAGCTGCATACATAGTGCAACATGATAAGGGAGCTGAAAGCCTGGGTCTAGAACTGGCTCATATGAGCATAAACACCTTGGAGGGAAACGAGAAGAAAGGGGATGACGTGAAAGCAGTAGCGGGAAAAGAAGATGAAGCGCTGCCACAACTGACGATCCATACACTAGAAGAAGTCTCCGCCAAGACCGTAGTGTGCAAGTTGGCTCCAGGCGAAAAGTTTCAGAATTGGGTGACCCAAGAAGCTTCAGTGGTTTTCAAAATGTAAACCAACTTTGTTTGCCTTAGCATGTTTTTGTCATTGCTTATGTTTGCTTTTGTTTTCTCTAGTTGACAATCAAGGCTCATGATGTCAGCTAGATTCTATATTTGTCGTAGAGCCCACCTTTTTCCTTTGAATGAATGTGAGATCATGCACTTTTTCAAAAATTGTTTTTTATATATATATGCATTTACACCAAGCACTTCCCGCTTTCAGGAATCCTGAAAGCGGATCTCCAACAACATCACATACATTTAGCATCAAGAATAAATGGCCAAACTTGAACGAGCATGTAATAGCTATGGAAGAAGAGTGGGATGAAAGCAATATCAGTGAATTCACCAGGCTAGTAGAACAACAGGAACATACTTGGAAGCCTGCCACCGAGGAACTCGAAACCATCAATGTGGGCAATGGTCAGCTCAAGAAAGAGTTGAAAATAGGTACCCTAATTACTTCTGAACAAAGGATAAAAATGATCACCCTATTACAAGAGTATTCAGATGTCTTTGCTTGGTCCTATGAAGATATGCCCGGTTTGGATACAAGTATTGTAGAACACAAGATACCGTTGGAAGAAGGTTATAAGCTAGTCAAGCAGAAGCTAAGGAGGGCCCATCCGGACGTCTGGATCAAGGTCAAGGCAGAACTCGAAAAGCAATGGGATGCTGGCTTTCTAGAAGTAGTTAGATACCCACAATGGGTGTCTAACATTGTTGTGGTGCCTAAGAAGGAAGGGAAGATTCGAGTTTGTGTGGATTTTTGGAATTTGAATAAAGCTAGCCCTAAGGATGATTTTCCTCTACCGCACATAGATGTTTTAGTGGATAATGCTGCCCGAAGTTCCACTTATTCCTTTATGGATGGTTTTTCAGGATACAACCAAATAAAAATGGCTTTAGATGATAAGGCGAAAACAACTTTTGTCACACCTTAGGGGACCTACTGCTACAAGGTCATGCCATTTGGGTTAAAGAACGCGGGTGCAACATATCAAAGGGCAATGGTGACTCTATTCCACGACATGATGCACAAAGAAATTGAGGTGTATGTAGATGATATGATTGCCAAGTCTAAAAAGGAACAAGATCATGTGGAAGTTTTAAGGAAGTTATTTGAGAGGTTGAGGAAGTATGAACTAAGGCTTAATCCTGCAAAATGTTCATTCGGAGTTAAATCGGGCAAGCTGTTGGGATTTGTGGTAAGTGATAAAGGTATAGAGGTGGATCCGGATAAAATAAGGGCCATCCAGGCCATGTCGTCCCCTAAGACGGAGAAAGAAGTAAGAGGATTCTTAGGAAGGTTGAATTACATTGCTCGGTTTATAGCTCAGCTAACAACAACATGTGAGCCTATATTCCGGCTACTAAGGAAAAAGAATCCCGGAACCTGGAATGAGGAGTGTGAGGAGGCATTCAATAAAATCAAGCATTATTTACAAAATCCACCTTTACTGGTTCCCCCTGTATCAGGAAAACCTCTAGTATTATATCTAACCGTTACTGAAGTAGCCATGGGTTGTGTATTGGGTCAGCATGATGAATCCGGAAGGAAGGAAATAGCTATTTATTACTTGAGTAAGAAATTCACTGAATGTGAGTCCAGATACACGGAGATAGAAAGGCTCTGTTGTGCGTTGGTGTGGGCGGCAAAGAGGTTGCGACATTACATGTTATACTATACCACTTGGTTGATTTCAAAAATGGATCCTCTGAGGTATATTTGTAATAAGCCTTTTCTCTCAAGTAGAATTGCAAGGTGGCAAGTTTTATTAGCAGAATATGATATAGTGTATATGACAAGGAAAGCCGTAAAAGGGAGTGCAATCGCAGACCATCTGGCCGATAATGCTGTTGAAGATTACGAACCTTTGAATTTTGATTTCTCTGATGAAGATATATTGTCAATAGAAAAGGAAGAAGAAAAGACAGATTGGTGGACCATGTTTTTTGATGGGGCAGTAAATGTATATGGTAACGGGGCAGGGGCGATAATAATCTCTCCTGATAAGAAACAATATCCAGTTTCGGTCAAACTACACTTCGAGTGCACCAACAATACAGCTGAGTATGAAGCTTGTATCCTCGGTTTAGAAGCAGCATTGGAGCTGAAAATAAAGAAGATAGATGTATATGGGGACTCAATGTTGATCATTTGCCAGGTAAAAGGGGAATGGCAAACCAAAGAGGAAAAGTTGAGGCCTTACCAAGAATACCTATCCATGCTAGCAAAGGAATTTGAAGAAATTAGATTCACCCATCTGGGAAGGGAGGGGAACCATTTTGCGGATGCTTTGGCCACATTAGCTGTTATGACTACCATTGATCTCAAGTGCAAGGTACAACCGGTACACATTGATATTAGAAATGATCCAGCTCACTGTTGTTTAGTTGAGGGAGAGATAGACGGACAACCTTGGTATTACGATATCAAGAATCTTGTGCAGAATCAGGAATATCCGGTGGGAGCTTCTAAGACGGATAAGAGAACCTTGAGAAGGTTGGCTATAGACTTCTATTTAGATGGAGAGATTTTATATAAAAGGTCATTTGATGGAACCTTGTTAAGGTGTTTGGATGAGGCAGATGCTAGAAGGGCATTAAGAGAGGTCCATGAGGGGATTTGTTCAACCCATGCTAGCGGGCATATGATGGCAAGGAAAATCCAAAGGGCGGGTTATTTTTGGATGACACTAGAAAAGAACTGTATAGACTATGTTAGAAAATGTCACAAATGTCAAATTTACAGTGACAAGGTCAATATGCCACCAGCTCCTCTGTTTAACCTAACATCTCTATGGCCCTTCGCGATGTGGGGAATTGATGTGATTGGACCTATAAACCCAAAAGCGAGCAATGGTCATAGATTTATCCTCGTGGCTATTGACTACTTCACAAAATGGGTAGAAGCCGGGTCATTTGCTCATGTGACGCAAAAAGTGGTGAAGAAATTTATTGAGAGAGATTTGATATGTCGGTATGGTCCACTAGAAAAGATTATAACTGATAATGCCCAAAATTTCAACGGCAAGATGATAATAGAGCTCTGCACTAAATGGAAAATCAAGCATTCCAATTCTTCGCCATATAGACTAAAGATGAATGGGGCGGTAGAAGCTGCTAACAAGAATGTCAAAAAGATTATTCAGAAGATGGTAGTCACCTATAGGGATTGGCATGAGATGTTGCCATTTGCCCTTCATGCATATCGCACCGCAGTTCGAACCTCGACAGGGACTACCCCATATTCTCTGGTATACGGTATGGAGGCAGTGATGCCCTTGGAAGTGGAAAACCCGTCGTTAAGAGTGTTAATAGATTCTGAGTTAGAAGAGGCCGAGTGGGCCAAAGTGAGACACGAGCAACTGAACCTGATCAGTGAAAAGAGGATGGCCGCAATATGTCATCACCAGCTTTACCAGAAACGAATGGCTAAGGCGTATGATAAGAAGGTTAGATCGCGGTTGTTTCAAGAAGTGGATCTAGTATTAAAGAAGATATTGTCATTACCCGGGGATGATCAAAGCAAATGGGCACCAAATTATGAGGGTCCTTATATAGTAACAAAGGCATTCTCAGGAGGAGCATTGAAGTTAGCTAGAATGGATGGAGAAGACTTAGCTAGACCTGTGAATTCTGACTCTGTAAAAAGATATTATGCTTGATGTAAGCCCTTAAATCAATAAAGCAAAGTTTGGCAATTGATTTCTTTCTTCTTGTATTGATCTCACAACATTCATTTTCGCATTAATCCAAACAGTGCATGTCTTGGTGTTATTCTCATCACTTATTAAAAAGTTTAGCATCAGCTGAACGCATTTCTTCTCTATATAAAAGTTCAGACTAGGATCACACCCCTACGTTGGGGGCAAGACAAAATGTTTTTATAAAAAATATTACGCTAAAGCATTTGACAAAAGCATGACAAAAAAAAGGCAATAACAAGTCATACATTTTGAGAAAATGACTACTTGAAGAAAATCAAAGAATTATTCTCCAAGAATATGATCAGTAAAAAGAGGCAACGCGAGAGATGAATCCAGCATACGACTTCAAAAGCAAGCTCGTATTAAGAAAGAGCTTCATGAACTAGAAGAAGATGATGGGGCCTATGTTTCAAAAACCAGGTACGAATGCATGCATTGCATCTAATCATAAATCATTGCATGTATGTTTTTTTTATCGTTACAGGAGGAGATCTTAGTGCATTCCAACAAGATTGAGGACGAATAATGAATCATTGAGTTGATTCTAGAACAACAAGAAGAGAAAATAATTTTCAAACCCTGCCAGCAGGAAGAGCGATATCGATAGCATTTTGGAAAAAGGGGAATCGCCAGATAGGATTCCAAGTTGATTAAAGGAGATCGCCAGAAGGGATCTCGTGTTTCACTATTTGGAGGTCACTAGATGGGACCTCGTATTTCATGTTGGTTAAAAGGGAATCGCCAGATGGGATTCCAAGTTGATTAAAGGAGATCGCCAGAAGGGGTCTCGTGTTTCACTATTTGGAGGTCGCCAGATGGGACCTTGTATTTCAAGTTGGTTAAAAAAAAAAAGGAATCGCCAGATGGGATTCCAAGTTGATTGAAGGAGATCGCTAGAAGGGATCTCGTGTTTCACTATTGGGAGGTCGCCAGATGGGACCTCGTATTTCATGTTGGTTAAAAAGGAATCGCCAGATGGGATTCCAAGTTGATTAAAGGAGATCGCCAGAAGGGATCTCGTGTTTCACTATTTGGAGGTCGCCAGATGGGACCTCATATCTCATATTTCATATAGGAATCGCCAGATGGGGTTCCAAGTTGATTAAAGGGGATCGCCAGAAGGGATCTCATATTTCGATAGTTGTCAAAGGAGGTCGCCAGAGGGGACCCCATATTTTTTATTTTCAGGGAATCGCCAGATGGGATCCCAATGTTTGAGGCCGAAGAGGATTGCTGTAAAGAAAGAGTTTCAAATCAATCAAGCTTCGACCAGATCAGTTTCAGGAGTTCAGACTGGGTTATCTTTATAAAACTTACTACGCCCTTGCTCCGTAAGCATTATAAAGAGGGGGCATCTGTTGTAACCCATTTTTGGGTCCCCATAAAAAAATAAAAATAATAATAAATAAATAGCCAAAGAAGGTTAGAAAAATAACAGGAGGCAGAAGCGCTCGGAAAATGGTCGGAAGATTGGTCAAGGAGGTAAAAAAAAATACCAAGATTGGATTTTTGATAGTATATTCTTGGATGATAAGAGCCCTGGTGGATAAGAAATTTTGAATTTTGAGGAGAAAAGCCCAAATTTGGATGTTTATGGACTTAATTGGATTTTTAATTGATTTTATAGGGGTTTTGATTGCAAGAAAAATTGATTTTAAATCAATTTGGGCTTTAATTAGAAGAAATTTAAGTTCTGGGGCCAAAATATAATTTTTTGGAATTTATTAGATCAAATCAGGGGCTTAATTGCATAAATATTGAAGTTTAATGGCCAATTAGGGGCTTAATTGTGAAAATCCAAAACCAGGGATCAATTTGAAAAACCCGGGTAAATAGAGGGGGCTGTCTTGATTTGATCCAGGGGCGTAATTGAAGAAATTGGAAGTTTATTGATCAATTGAGGGCTTAATTGCATAAATCAGATGTCAAGGACCAAGGTGAAAAACGCGGCCAACTATGGGGGCGAGGACCGAAATTGGCAGGGACGCAATTGAAAGAATCAAAAGATAACTGAGGGCTGAGTTGAAATTTGGCGCTTTCTGGCGCCATTTTTAAATGAAACGGCGCGTTTGCCCCAAAACGACGCCGTTTCATATATAATAATAAAAAAAAAGGGAAGGATCGAACGGTGCCGTTTTGAACGGCACTGTTCCCCTTTCTTCTTCCTCCCCGAACGTGCAGCGAGCATGGGAAGAAAGCTTGTTTAATCAAGCATGGGAAGAAATCTTCGTGTAGCAAGCATGCGCTGACAACACCCGGAGCCCATACACCTCGGACGACGCGAAGCCAGGAGGGCCACGCCTTGATCAACCACGCTCACCGACCAGCCGACCGGCGCTGTCCCCCCACGATGCCCTGCTCAGCCCATGCAGCCCCGCTCCCTTTGCTCGCCTATAAAAGAAGGGGAGAGACTTGAAGCACAGAAAAAAAAAAGAACAAAAAAAAAACCCGAGACCAAGAGAGAGAGAGAAACTGAAGGAGAGAGAAACCGTTGAACTAAAGGGAAATACTTAAAACTCAAAGGAACAGAACCAGAAGGAGGGGAAGAGTACCGAAGCCGTGGGAAAACTTAGAGGAAAGGAAGACCAAGCACAACCCGAGAGGTACCGGACTGTTGGGAACCGTCGTTCTGAGCCGCCGACCTCCGCTGCAGCACCATCAACCCGGACGTTCGACCAGCAGCATCACCTCCGTCGTGCCAGGTATTCTTCTTCCCCCTGCATTTTCGTTTGCTTTTATATTTGTTGTCCTCCTGCATGCAGAATCGTTTTGCATGCAAAAGGTAGGGGAAGGGAATTATTTTCCCTTCCCCGTTGGTTTTTTTACACTAGGCCGGGTTTCCGGCCCAGTTTTGTTATTATTTATTTTGGGCCAGACCGAGTCTGGCCCAGTCTAAAGAGAAATTTTTGTTGATTTCCTTGAATATTTTTGTCAAAATGGGTTAATGTTGGTTGGTATTTTTATACTGTAAAGATACAAAACCAATGTTAAAAATACCCGGTTTTCGTCAAAATATCAAAGATTTTCAGAATAAAAAATGTTTTTGCTTTCAAAAAAAATTCTAAAAAAAAATTCCCTAAAAATGTTGTTGATTTTTCTGCATGTTTTTTATTAAAGTGGATTAATATTGGGTTGTATTTTTATACCGTAAGGATACAAGCTCAATATTTAAATACCCGATTTTCGTCAAAGCGTAAAAACAAAATAATAATAATAATAATATTTTCAAAAACTGGTTTTGTTTTAAAATACGGCCTAGTCTCTCCAATATATATAGATATAATAAGTATAACATCATATTTTTTTTTTTACACAACAAAGAAAATTTTCAAAACAATATATGTATTAGCATGCATTTGGGCTTTAATAACCAGTTTATCTAAGCTATGAGAACTAGGCCAATATTTCAAAAATTCTAACAAAATCTTTTTGTTTTCTTTCTAGTATTTGGGATTACGAATTTATGCGTAAAATGTATTCCTAAATATTATTTTGGTATAGACGTTAGAACGGTTACGATTTTACCCGATAAGATAAAAGACCTTCTTACTGAGGAGGATTTTTCTTGAACCATAGGCAGACCAACGACTAGCAATACAATAACACCTTAGTTTTTTATCAGACAATAAAACAATGCAGCTTACCTTAGGTAGGGCGTATTTGGGGTGCTAATACCTTCCCTTTACGCAACCAGTCCCCGTACCCAATCTCTGAGACTAGTTAGGGTTTCTAGTGACCAAAATACTAGGTGGCGACTCCCATTCCATTTTTTACCAATAAAAAACAATATTTTCTCGTATCCCCATAGATATACTTACATTGTAGATTTAAAAAAAAATGAAAAAAACTTAGATTTTTCGCCGCGACGCCGCACCACGTGCGACAAGAGTTTGGAAAAATTATAGCACAAGTGTTTTCTTTTATAAAATTGTAATCTTTTTTATCTTTATATTGTTTTAGTTTAACAAACTTTTGAACCAAGTTGCATGATTTTTGGTACAACACACATTTATGCTAATAGAAGAGCCGAGTCAAATGACTTTGAGGTATGGAAGTATTTTAAACCTCCCCACATTGCTGAGAATAATTTGGAGAGAAATCTAGAGTTTTTGATTTTGGAGGGTTTTAGGAGGCGATCATGGAGTGAATCATTGACAAAAATAAGGATACTCATGGTTCCATTAGTAAACATATTGACAAGTCACTTTCTTTTATTAACCATGCAAAACGCCTAGTAAGAGCCTTTTTTATTTTTAAGTATTTTTATTAAAATGTTAGTGATTATTTATGACATTGTTTAACTAATGACTTATTTTGTAGGTTACATAACTTGGACGTGAGCCAACTCTAATTAAATTATATATAAAAACACATATGTGAAGGGAGTATGGACAAAAAAGAATGCAACAGTTCGTGGACAACCAAGCTAGGGCGTTTATTGTAAGTAAACTTCAAGACCTTTTGTATACTTTTAGACTAATGTTTTTTTTTTTTGTTTGTCAACATTTTTTACTCTTTTTTTTAAGAGCAATATAACACTAGCATGCATGCCAAACCGAAGTTGTGGTTGGAGGCTAGAGCAACCGATGGACCTAATAAAAACTAGATTTATGGTATCTCTATGTCTACAACTCATTATATAAGGTCGGGTTGTAATGTCTCAACTATAAACACCCTATAATTCAACCTAAGGTAGCCATCACCAGCTGTTCAAGAGTTGCTTGAAGAACATGTTGCTGTTGTGACGATTGTCCTGAGGGCCAAAATAGAGGCGAAGTATGAAGAACAAAGTAGAAAGCAATGAGAAGAAAAGATGGCATACCTATCCAGTCATTATCCTTCCTTTTATAAAGCTCCATGAGATTTTCCACCCCCTCACCCCCACCCCCACATGTAACTCCAACTTCTTTTTAATGTGTGTGTGTGTGTGTGTGTGTGTGTGTCTATATATATATTTGCAATATATTTTTATAGCTAAATTAATAATATAAAAAGTTTTCAATTTAAATTAGTTGTTTAATGTCAAATTGTTTGATCCAAATAAGCATGTATTTAAAGAAATTACTAAAATACTGATGGAATCACCGACTAACATAAAACTTTTATTGATGATTTCATCGATACAAGAGATCCATTTTCCTCTAAGAGTTACATAGAGTTCTGAACCATTTTGATATAGACTAGTGGATTAATAGACAATCCATCAATAATATATGTTATATTACCAATAATTAGTTCATCAGTGTTTCGTTAGGTAATATTTACCGACAAATAAACCGACTAAAAAATGGTCGGTGCCTATTTATATCCCCGACGTGAATATTATATCGCTCTATCTATTAGCATTGAAGCAATCAATTGAATTATTGAAGGATTTGAAAACCTTGATGAGATAATCGTTGACGACACTTTTCCATAGATAAATTCATCGGTGATTTTTATACCGACAAAAATACAACTTTTACACCGGTGAAATATTTGAAGATCACTCACAACACGTCGATCATCATGTAACAACTTTCCACCCTAATATGATGCAAATAGAAATTATTAATCCATAAATAAAATGTAATGATTTTATCGAAGCCTATAAAAAGTAACAAATACTTACAACATTTTGAATCCAACATGTATGTGGCTTATTCTCCATCTCCTTACATGGAGGAACTTGCACTAGGTTTAGTGTAATGATTTAGCATTAGGGGTGATCATTTTTTATTTGGTTCGGTTTTTATCAAAAAAAAGTAACCAAACTGATTTTTTTTTAAAAAAAACCGAAACTGGTTCGAACCGGCCGGTTTCAATTTGGTTTTTTAGAAAAAAGCCGGTTCAAACCGGTTTGGCTCGGTTTTTTTTGGTTTGACTCGGTTTTTTTGGTTTTGGATCGGTTTGGCTTGGTTTTTTTCAGTTTTGGCTCAATTTTTTTTTCCCAATTTGGCTTGGTTTTTTTCCGGTTTTTTTGGTTTTAGGCTTATAAAACCGATACCGAACCGAATTGGTCGGTTTTTTCAAAATTTTAACCGGTTATTTTTTTTTAATTTTCTTGGTTTCTCGGTTTTTTTACTCACCCCTATTTAGCGTGTTATACTTAGGTGCCAACCCATGTATTCCTCCTAAAAAATTACAAGATGCATCTCTCTAAAAATAGAATTTGTTCATGTATCACATATTGATATATACCAGAGATGGTAGATCATCCAATTACAATCAACGCAGTTACCCATATGGCTAATAAAATACAACTGATTGCTCATATCTATGTCAGACGGGATGTGTTATTTAAAGCCAAATTGTTGCATCACACGGTCTGAGAAATGCATCTCAACAAGCTCAAAAAATAAGAGGGAACAACTGATGTCCATAGTCAATGTGCATATAACAAGAGCAACTTTCATATCATATTCTGAATAAGAATTCTACACAACCTATAGAAACATCAACAATATAATTATTTTTCAGTATTTATCAACATCAACATATGCAGTTATTTCTCATCATTTACCAACAACATAAAATTTCTACATTATAATACAATAATTTCTCATCATTTACCAATATAAAAAACTAAACATCAACACAAATAGCAATATTAATAATACTATTATTTATATCAAGAACAATAATACCACCATAATGATAAAACATAAAAAAGTTTGAAGGTATATTTTATAAAATAAAAATACTCATTTCACCAAAAACAATTTATCTCATAATTCAATGCAAACCCTAATTGCTATTACTTTGGCCATAATAATAGTGATAAAAAATAATAATTAATTGCATCAATTAAAAAGTAAATGATCTTAATTGATAAAATCTTCAATTACGATAATTTTTACAAAAATTCAAAGCAAACTTTAGAATCTATGATTTCAACCATAATTTTATTAATAACATCAATTGATTAAAAGCCTATCTAATAACATCAATTAAAACAAAATTTATATCAATTCAAACAATATAATTAAATATGAAAAGCAACTCAATAATCAATTTAAACCCTAATTTCTCTAATCCAAACACATAATTGCAACATTCATAACCTAAAATTATCTAATTATCAAACACAACACAAATACCTAATTAAATCAAAACATAAAATTTATCAATTTAATAATAAAACTCATCAAACTAAGATACAATGTAAATGTTTTACCTTGATTTTTTTTATGTCTAGTTGGTTGTTTCACCGGTTGTGGCAGCAGGGAGGCTATCATTGAAAGCTAGGGCAAATGGTTTGCAATAATAATAAAAAAAAAACATTAGAAAGACTCGTGGAGACAAGAGGAAGATGTTCCTAGTGTTTTGGTGGAGAATTAAACAATGTTTTGGGTGATTGGAGGCTGTTTTTTATTGGGTTTTTTGGTTTCTAGGGTTTTTTTTTTTTGATTAGTGTGGGGTGTCCGGGTCAGCTTGCCCGCACCACAACTAGTCCCAACGGCTCACTGAACACCCTGCAAGCCCAGTAAGCAGGTAAGGCACCGCGGGGGTGACAGGCGTATGCATAGAGAGTCAAACCTGAGACGGTAGTAGGAGACAAGCCCCCACACACCGCTAGAGCATGACCCTCAAGAGTGTTTCTAGGGTTTTCAGCCATAAAAAAAAGAAGAGGGGGAGATTATATATACATTGTAATCGCAATTTAGAACCATAATTTTATCATGAAACCACTATTCTGAATCGTGATTGTTAAAAAATCATTATTTATAATCACATTAAACCATGATTCAAAGTCCTTATTTTGATTTAAATTGCTATTTTGAATAGCTATTATTTAACAACAATGATACAAAACAACATTGATTTTGAAACTATATTATTTCCTGGAATTTTTTTAAAATTGTATCATTTTCTAATTACTTTCTTCAAATTGTGTCGTTTTTCAAAAAAACTGAATTACGTGCCCGTTGCATTTCCCTTATGGAGAGGCCAGTGGGAGACATTATTATGTCTGCCAACGTT
This sequence comes from Populus tomentosa, assembly GCA_018804465.1. Classification (NCBI taxonomy): domain Eukaryota; kingdom Viridiplantae; phylum Streptophyta; class Magnoliopsida; order Malpighiales; family Salicaceae; genus Populus; species Populus tomentosa. The sequence goes on from CM031975.1 coordinate 5,507,645, forward strand.
TATTTCTTATCTTTTCTTTCCTGCTTTAATTTTTATGTACGCAAATGTTTATTTGTTTTCTTTCTTCTCTTTTTTGCTTTCATTATTATGTCTGCCAATGTTTATTTCTTTCCTCCTCTTCTTTTCTTATCTTATCTTTCTTGCTTTCTTTCTGTACTGTTAAAATTGCTTGGTTATCATGATCGCCTACAAATATCTGATGGAAAGTCAAGGCCCTACGATAGGGTCCTTCAATATTCCAAGTTGATTGGATGGTCCTCCAAATGTTTTTCCTTACAAGGACATCTTTTTTCTCCCATGCGTTGTGGAAAGTAAAGCCTCTGATTTAAGCATTTCTCTGTCATTGTGGAAAGCAAAGCCCGATACATGATAATATTTTCCTCGTTATATTCTTCTTTAATTTGGTGTTTTTTTTAATTAAAATAATATCCAGATCACTTTACATATATTTCAACTAATTTTACGGGTCTTGAAGTTAATGACCATTTAAATCTTCAATGATAATTATATTAATAATCTCAAGACTCTAATCTAAAATTATATAAAAAACAAATCTTTTAATCTTAACAGTGTATCACCCACTAAATAAATAAAACAAGGAGTTGTAGCCTAGATATAGATATAACTAGCTTTGGTACCCGCGCTATGCCGCGGGTCATTTTTTTTGTATAAAAATATTAACAAAAAACAAAAATTTAAAAATCTTGGGTTTTTTTGCAAGGTCATCCCAAGAATCTTGGGTTTGGCTGCAACGCCTGACCTAAAAGTAATATTTATAATATTAATAATAAAATTAAACTTGCATGACCCAAGTTTAAGTGAGCCTAATTGCAACACCGGACTCAAGAATTTTGGATGTGGGTCTGGCTATAAGGTCGTGTTATAAAAGTGTGATAATTAAATAAACTAATTAAAAAAAAGAAAGAAAAAAAATCAACAGAAAGAGAAAAACTAATGAAAAAAAAAGAAAAAAAAATTAAATTAATTGGGTTAACCCTTTCATGAAAGTTTGATAACTAAATAGAATTTAATTTTTTTTAATGAATTTTTTTGTTTGATTTAGTTTGTTAATGTTATATTTTTTTTTTAGTTATCAGATTTATAATATTAATAATAAAATTAAACTTGCATGACCTAAGTTTAAGTGGGGTGGCTGCAATACCAGATCCAATAGTATTGGATGTGGGTCTGGCTGCAAGGTTGTATCATAAAAGTGTGATAATTAAATAGATTGATTAAAAAGAAAAAAAAAACTAATGAAGAAAAAGGAAAAAAATGAATTAACTGGATTAACCCGTCAAATCTGGAATTCACATCATGAAAGTTTGATAACTAAATAAAAGAAAAAATTAATGGATTTACCTAAAGTTAACTGGGTCATCCCATCAAACCAAGTTAACCCGTCAAATACATGTTATGAAAATCTGATAATTAAATAGAAAAAATTTAATACCAACAAACTAAATCAAACAAAAAAAATTCATTAAAAAAAAATTAAAACGAAAAAAAATAAGATAGTTAAATAATATAATATAATATAATAATAATATATTAATAATGAGTAAAGTGAGGCGTGGAAAAAAAAACACTCTCATTCACTGATGCTTAGGAATAATATAATATAATATAATATAATATAATAATAATATATTAATAATAAGTACAGTGAGGCTTGGAGAAAAAAAAAAAAAACAACTGATGCATAGGAGGTGTGAGGAAGCTATAGTGCTTTCCCCACGCGTTTTAGAGTTCTATAATAGTGGTTTTTTATTTAAAAAAGTAATGTAATATGAACGTCATATTTTATACAAAGAGTGTATAAAAGTCCATCTTTCTTTTTTAGTTCGTCGTATAACCAAGAAGATATTTTTTATCAGAGGTTAAATCTATTATCAAAACAATAATTTAGTAAAAAAATGAGGATACATTTTGGGAAGACAAAACTTTCTTTGAAGAGAAGCGAATAAAAACTTTATTCTTTCATTAAAAAATCTTGTACAATTAAGAATTGACTTTTCATTATGTACATGCCAGAATTAATTTTATTTTTATTTTTTATACAACTGTTTAAAAATTCTTGAGTCATGAATTTTTAATTAAAACTTGCTTTTTAAATCATTATATGTTTTAATTTAAAAGCAATGTATCTGATATAAGAAAAATTAATAGTTTTATCAAAACAATAAAAAAAATACATGAATAAGGAATATTACACCTTTTAGTTTTTATTCAAAAAACATGTTACTAATAAAAAAGAATATTTTGTTAAAAAATACATGAATAAGAAAAAAAGGAATTTTGGCTAAAAAAGTAGTACACTATTTTTCAGAAATTAAATCATTCTTTTTTTATAAATATTTATTTTAATTATCAAATAAAAAAACAATTTCCCCTGTAACAAATATTTATATTTAAATATCAAATTAAATATTTATATTTTCATCATGTTCATGCACCCTGCGAATGGACAAGTTAATATTCCAAAAACGCATGTTCAAGTATACCTATCGTGATTCTTTTTCCAAGTCAAGGTCAACCGGCTAATTAATCATACGAAAAAGGAGTTATAAATTAAATAATAACAAAGTAGTCATATGTCCCATTAATAGTTTCTTTGTATGAAATTTCTTCGTGTCCGGTAAGTGTCATTTTTTTCAAAACAATACATTAAATTTAGTGGATAAACAAGCATGCCTCTTTTTTTTTCTTTTCTTTTTTTTTAAGCTAGGGGCGCATGTCGGTTTTTTAGTTAGACATGCCTAATGTTTTTTACTATTTAATTATTTTATGAATAATATATATAATTTTAATATGCAGATTTTTTTAAAACACTTTGCTCATGAATATTCATAAGAATAAAATATTTATTATTATTATTATTTTTATGGCTAATTTTTATATGATTTTATTAAATTATTATTTTTTATTTTTTAGACAACTATTTAAAAATTCTTGAGTCATGATTTCTTAATGAAAACTTGCTTTTTAAATTATAATATGTTTTAATTTAAAAACAATGTTTCTGATATAAGAAAAATATTTTTATCAAAACAATAAAAAAAATACATGAATAAGAAAAGGAAGTTTTGTTTAAAGATACACCTTTTAGTTTTTATTAAAAAAAAACATGTTTAAATTTCTTCAAATGACAAACTTGGATACCGATCATGAAGAGAAATTTCTTTGTATTTTTTCTTTTTCCATATGTAATATATATGGAATCTAATGAAACCTCGAGGTCTTCATAAAGTTATGCTTTTGAATATTGATTACTGCTACAAATCAATGGGTTGTAGAGTCAAATTCTTACAATATCATTAATTGAATTAAAAAAAATAATGTTATCACAGCCTTGACACTTGCAAAGTGAATTCAATTATATTTTCAATATAGAATTTTTATTTTTTTAAACATAATCATAAAAAGAATAATATTGCGTATCATTTGCCCAAACAAAATAGTTGTTTGTTCATAGTTCATCAAATTATAAGTTTAGTTTTGTTAGTAATAACTTAATTTATTGGGTTAAATTGATTTTTTAATATAATATTAGAGTTTTAATGATAAAGCGGTTATGAATTCATATCTCATTATTTTTATTTATTTGATAAAAATTAAGTACAAGATAGTATAAACTTATATAAATTATCATATCATCCAACCATCATCTATGACAGACCAATTGCTGTCGTCACACCACAATGACAGCTACATCATCACCGATACAATCAAAAACCATGATCGCAAAAAAAAAAAAAAAAAAAAAACCATTATCGCAACATTATATCGTGCCTCGTTACCATGTTTCACGTTTATATATATATAGACCCACACCTCCTCCTCCATTATCGTTATTACACCAACCAGCTAACCCTCTCCATCTTTATAACTACCGCCCTGCATCTTGTAACTAGCTAACTCTCCATACATACCAAAACATTTTATTCCCTAAAATTCCCAGTTTCTTTTCGTGTCATAAATGGGGTCTCAAAGAAATAATCAATACTTGACAATGATACTCTTTGTTACCTTTTTTTTTCTATCCTGTTCTCAGCGAATTCTGGCAGCGAGGCTATTAATAGGGAGTGATATTGGAGGGAATTCACCTTCCTGTTCTGTATGTACATATGGGAGCAAGTGTGCTGGATGCCATGGTGGCGGTCCTCCTATGATATGACGCGGGAGGAGTGGGGTGGTTTGAGCTATAGTTAAATTATGGATGAATAATCTAGGGTCGGTTTTCCTTATACTTGCCAGCAAGTAACTTGGAATGCATAGCTGCCCTTAGGGTGTAACTTTTTTTTCTTTTTTTTTATCCATGGTTTGAGGCGTGATGATCATTTCTGTATAGTTTGCTCGTAGTGGTTGCTTATTTTGACCATGTTCTTGTTTTGGCGGTCTATTCTCTCCCTTAAAAAGGCTCCCTTTCTCTTTAAATTAAATCTTGAAATCTAAATTCGAGTTTTAGTGCTGTTTTAATTCCATTCAAAATAACAAATGGGAAGGTGATGAGAGAAGAAAGAGGAAAAAGGAAAGATGAAAAGATAAAGGAAGAGAGGTAATCATGATCCTGAAACCAACGCCCATGTATGAATAAAGAGTAGCAAGACCGTAGAAGGAAAGGAAATTGCAAAACCCATGGATAGTGTGCACCTGCAAGCAATCATTCCAGACAGCAGCCAGATAGAAAATGTCAATTTTCAGCTTAATCAAGCATACAGCTCGATCCCTCATTAGTTGACATAAATTTAATATTAGCAATATATATAAGGCTTCCCTTTTGACCCCATGAATACGCTGTTGATGATATATAAATGATGCTTTCATAGCCATGTTTTTTTTTATATAATCTTCATGCAGGTAACCAAATTGACAAGCTCAGCCTTTTCTTTAGGTTTCTTGTTTCTAATTGATCGTTTGGGCTTTGTAGATATGTATTGTGGAATAGTGGAGAAGAAGATGTGCTGGCTTTTGCAATTTTGTGACACAGCCAGATGGGTGTGCTGCTGGAGAAGGGTTGTTGCTGGAGGCCGGTTTATGGACGATTGCTCTGATCGCTGCTGCTGGAGGCCGAACGAAGGCCGTGGGTTTCTGGCAAAGGGAGGGAAGGCTTGTCCGGCTGAAGGTAGAAGAAAATCAGGGAAGAAGAAGCTGAAAATACGGGCTGTGTGTTGATGACCGGGCTGTGGAAGAAGGAAGGAAAATGAGTGATGGTCTTAGGGGAGGTGGAAACAGTGGGTCTTGTCTGTGAAGGGGAGGCTGGTCTAGTTTGTCTTGGCAAAAATGGAGATGGGAAACCGTGGGGGGAGGAACGGCTCAGGGAGGAAACTCTGCAACAAAAGGGGGTGTTGACCGGGTCTGTGGGGGATGGAAAATCAACAGCCTGGGGGGGGAGAAAAAAATCAGAGCAGCTGGGGGGAAACGGCGGTTCCCGGGTGAGGTAAAATAAAAACTAAGCTCTTAGGGTTTTTGTGTTGCCTCTCCCTTAAATCTCAAAATTACCCTCTTATTTGTGTGTTGAAGGCTGCTATTTATAGGTAAAATATTGTTTGTGCTTAAAAATTGGTCCCTCAACTTCTTTTTTTTCTGTAAATTTGATTTTTTTTAATTTTTTTATATTTTTTTTGAAAAATAAACAATATCAATATCACCTCAATGATTTTAAAAAACGACGTATGAAAAGTTGAATGCGTTTAAAAGACCTTTGAAAATTTAAATTTTTTTTAGACGACGCTGAAAATGCTAAAAACAACGTAGATATATTAAAAAAGTATTTTTTTGGATTTTTTTTTAAAATATTATTTTTGAAGAATAACTCAGAATTGAGTTATGATAATAGCTATAAGTTTTGGTTTATATATAGATGCGGAAGTGTTTTTCCATTTAAAAAAGTAATGTAATTTGGACGTCATATTTTCTGCAAAGAGTGTACAATAGTCCATCTATTTTTTATTTTGTTTTTTCATGTTTGAAAAAAAAATAAAATGTTATAACCCGGTACTCTGCTTGTGTTTGAAATATAAAATTTAATTTTGATTTTTACACTTTTTTGATTAATGTAAATAAAGTGGCCATTGCACCAGAATCGTGATATGCTTTTGATTCCAATATAACCAAGAATATCTTTTTTATCAGAGGTTAAATCCATTATATATAAAAAAAATGAATTAAGTAAAAAAATTAGGATACATTTTGGGAATACAAAACTTTCTTTGAAGAGAAGCGAATAAAAGCTTTATTCTTTCATAAAAATTCTTGTACAATTAAGAATTGGTTTTTCATTATGTACGTGCTAGAATTAATTTTATATTTATTTTTTATACAACTATTTAAAAATTCTTGAGTCATGACTTTTTAATTATAACTTTCTTTTTAAATCATGATATGTTTTAATTTAAAAACATTTTAATTTAAAAACAATGTTTCTGATATAAGAAAAATATTTTTATCAAAACAATAAAAAAAAATACATGAATAAGGAAAGGAAGTTTTGATTAAAGATACACCTTTTAGTTTTTATTCAAAAAACATGTTACTAATAGAAAAAAAAAAGATGTTTTGTTAAAAAATACATGAATAAGAAAAAAAGAATTTTGGCTAAAAAAAAGTACTTTTTTTCAGAAATCAAATTATTCTTATATATATATATATATATATATAAATGTCTATTTTAATTATCAAATAAAAAAATAAAATTTTAAAAAATCTATCACAATAACTTGTATGATGCTATACATGTAAAAGTAATGATTTAAATTGAGATTGAAATTACAACTCATATTTTACTTTACAGTGATAAGGTTTGAAAGTTATTGTCAAAGAATCATCTCAACCCAAAGAATCATCTCAATCCAATAGCTTAAGCTGTTAGGTGAGGTTTCAAGATATGATTTATATTATTCTTTAATACACTCCCTCAAGTGAAAGCCTTTTGGGCTTGAAACTTGTACAGAGCTTAATTTTTATTAAATAAATGGGAATTGTAAGATTCAAACTTATGACCACTTGGTTATGAAGGCTCTGATATTATATAAAATAACCATCTCAACCCAATAACTTAAACTTGTTAGGTAAGATTGCAAGATATAATTTATATTATTCTCTAATAGTTATAATGTAAGATAGTAAATTGATTGAGATAACAAGTTGATATTGCCTCAATCTCTAGATATTTTTTTTTATTATTATGGAATGACTTCGTTTGAGGATCTATGCAAAAAAAAATAAAATATGGTGTTTGTTTTTATCTGGTATAGTTTGATTTGTTTGGAATGCTAACAATGATCTAATTTTTAACGAGAAAAAAATAGTCTGGGATGATGTGATTTATTCCTTTTTTCATCATGTTGCTATTTGGATAAAATGTAATGATAATAATTTCTGCTATGCTAGGTTAAATTTACTTCGTTCATCAAATTATCTTTTTATATAGACTAATAAAACAAATATGAGAAGTGATTCTTCTTGGTTATCTCCTCTTATAGGTATACTTAAGTAGTGGAATGCTGATGTCTCTTCAAATGACAAATTTGGATACCGATCATGAATGAAGAGAAATTTCTTTGTATTTTTTCTTTTTCCATATGTAATATGGAATCTAATGAAACCTCGAGGTCTTATTAATTCATAAAGTTATGTTTTTGAATATTGATTAATACTATGTTTCTACAAATTAATGGGTTCTAGAGTCAAATTCTTAAATGTCATTACTTGAATTAAAGAAAATAATGTTACATGGCCTTGACACTTCCAAAGTGAATTCAATTATATTTTCAATACATGTAATAGGCTCCTTTTTATTTTTTGAACATGATCATAAAGAGAATAATTATATTGCCAATCATTTGCCCAAACAAAATGGTTGTTTGTTTATAGTTCATCAAATTATAAGTTTAGTTTTGTTAATAATAATTTAAGTTATTGGATTAAATTGATTTTTTAATATGATATCAGAGTCTTGATGATCAAGCGATTACGAGTTCAAATCTTACAATTCTTATTTATTTGATAAAAATTAAGTATAAAATAGTATGAGCCTATATAAATTTTAAATTCAAAGGACTTTCACTTAAGATGGTGTATTGATTCTTTTAACATTTTCTGAGTTTTTTTGTTTTAAAAAAAAAACTTTTCTCTTCTCTCTTCTATGTTAAGATATTTTTAAAGAATATAACAATTGATTAATAAATCTCTTGTATTTATATATAAAAAAAACATATCATATCATATTATTCGACCATCATTTATGACAGATCAATTGTTGTCGTCACACCACAATGACAGCTACATCACCACCAATACAATAAAAAACCATGATAAAGAAAACCATGATCGCAACATTATATTGTGCCTCGTTACCCATGATAAAGAAAACCATGATCGCAACATTATATTGTGCCTCGTTACCGTGTTTCACGTTTATATATATATAGACCCACACCTCCTCCTCCATTATCGTTATAACACCAGCCAGCTAATCCTCTCCATCTTTATAACCGCCGCCCTGCATCTTGTAACTAGTTAACTCTCCATACATACCAAAACATTTTATTCCCTAAAATTCCCAGTTTCTTTTCGTGTCATAAATGGGGTCTCAAAGAAATAATCAATACTTGACAATGATACTCTTTGTTACCTTTTTTTTTTTCTATCCTGTTCCCATCGAATACTGGCAGCGAGGCTATTAATAGGGACAGCATGCCGCGTTTCTGCATGTGAATATGGGAGCACTTGTCCTAAATGCCATGGCGGCCGTCCTCCTATGATATGACGCGGGAGGAGTGGGGTGGTTTGAGCTATAGTTAAATTATGGATGAATAATCTAGGGTCGGTTTTCCTTATAATTGCCAGCAAGTAACTTGGAATGCATAGCTGCCCTTAGGGTGTAACTTTTTTTTTTTGTTTATCCATGGTTTGAGGCGTGATGATCATTTCTGTATAGTTTGCTCGTAGTGGTTACTTATTTTGACCATGTTCTTGTTTTGGTGGTCTATTCTCTCCCTTAAAAACGCGCCCTTTCTCTTTAAAATCTTGAAATCTAAATTCGAGTTTTAGTGCTGTTTTAATTCCATTTAAAATACCAAATGGGAAGGTGATGAGAGAAGAAAAAGGAAAAAGGAAAGATGAAAAGATAAAGGAAGAGAGGTAATCATGATCCTGAAACCAACGCCCATGTATGAATAAAGAGTAGCAAGACCGTAGAAGGAAAGGAAATTGCAAAACCCATGGATAGTGTGCACCTGCAAGCAATCATTCCAGACAGCAGCCAGATAGAAAATGTCAATTTTCAGCTTAATCAAGCATACAGCTCGATCCCTCATTAGTTGACATAAATTTAATATTAGCAATATATATAAGGCTTCCCTTTTGACCCCATGAATACGCTGTTGATGATATATAAATGATGCTTTCATAGCCATGTTTTTTTTTATATAATCTTCATGCAGGTAACCAAATTGACAAGCTCAGCCTTTTCTTTAGGTTTCTTGTTTCTAATTGATCGTTTGGGCTTTGTAGATATGTATTGTGGAATAGTGGAGAAGAAGATGTGCTGGCTTTTGCAATTTTGTGACCCAGCCAGATGGAATCTTACTGGATGACTTTTTCTCAATTTGATAGTTTAGTATTATTTGAATTATTAATTTTATATAGGACATGTTTCCTTAAAAATAATAAACCTCTCTAAGCTCCCTATCTTTTCAGGACAACCATAAAATAAATCCATCTTCTTACTCTCCTGCCAACTCTCTTCTTATCTCCCTCCAGTCTTCTACGATTTAAAATCATTTTATTATTATTATTATTATTACCCGCTTACTTTAGTTTCAAATCAATTTGCGAGTCGTTTCATGACAAATTCATAACTTGGACGTTCAAGTTTTTTTTTATCTTCCTAGTATATAATCAAGAAATAGTCGAAAGTTAACCATCTAGGGGGTGGCCCAGCGGTAAAAGCTTGGGACCAAGAGGTTTGCTCTCTCTGTGGTCTCAGGTTCAATCCCTAGGTTGCTCATATGATGGCCACTGGAGGCTTACATGGTCGTTAACTTCAGGGCCCGTGGGATTAGTCGAGGTACGCGCAAGCTGGCCCGGACACCCACGTTAATCAAAAAAAAAAAAAAAAAAAAAAAAAAAAGAAAAGAAATAGTCGAAAGTTTTAGCCCTTACATCTAATAATTAACCTCAACTACATTTATCATTCTGCACAAGAAAAAGAAAAACTTTATACTGCATTTATATTCCCACTAGATAAGTCCAGATTGAATATTTTTTATGGTGCAAGAGTCATTGTATTGAAGCCCAACTGAGGCTATATATATAGTATAACCGCTGCATGTCACAGGTAAGAATAGAAAATACAAAGTCAGATGAATTTCTTACACAATTTGTATCTTAAAAAAAATAAAACATTAATAAAATTATTTTAAGGATCTTCGAACAACTTTTAATATTTAAGATATGAGAAAGTAAGGAACTTGCAACAAAAGAAACAAATTAAGTCAAAAAGATTTATGAAGATATGTTATTATTTTTTTTTTTTTTTTTAGAGTTAAACATAATGAAGCATTGATGATTTTCTCTTTTGTATTCCTACACTTTAGTATTCTTCTACGCTAGCTAGTTTGTCATTATTTAGAAAGATTTATCTTGTAATTTTTTTAAAAGCAAGGGAAATGCCGACAAAAAATACTTCATCTTTATTTACGAATAAAAATTATTGCACGTTAGATTGCTTATTGCACACTTCCATCGATTTAACGACACGTATAAGAGTATATGAACAAACAGGCACTTTGCCATCTGAAAATGATTTCACGCTGGCAGTGCATGCCTTCCGTGGAGGAAATTGGCCTTCGTTCTATTCAATTCAGCTACAATATTGCTAATGTCCATCCTCTCTCTAGGAAACCTTTCAGAGCAAAAAACTCCCACCTCACTAATTGAAGTCAAACACTGCTGGATTTGATCGGAACTTGCTCCCTGATCAACTTCTCTCAAAAGTGTCGGATCCGCAACTTGTAGCACACGGTCAGGCAATGCCATTTTAACATAATTGTGAAGTCCTATCCCATCCTTGAACATGCTATCTGTAGGTCTTTTTCCTGTAATCATCTCCAACAATATGGTGCCATAGCTGTATACGTCCCCATAAGTGGACACCTTGCTCCCCATTCCGTACTCTGCAATGATCAGTTTGTTTGCATGGTTAATTATTAATCAGGTTGTAAATAATGGAATGTATATCCTTCCAGATTTTTATGGTACCTGGGGCGGCATAGCCGATGGTGCCTTTTAATCCAACGGAGCTTGTCTGACTCAAGGATGACTCACTCGATGCTCGAGAAAGGAACTTTAAAAATCCAAAGTCCCCGACATGAGCAGTCATATCCCCGTCAAGAAGAACGTTACTGGGCTTAAGATCACAATGGACAATCTGCATTTCACAATCGTTGTGCAAATAGTCGAGAGCACTGGCAACATCAACTGCAATGTTTAACCTCTGAGTGAGACTCAAAGTTCTTGGCTCTGGCACTTCATGATCTGATGTATGGATTGGATGCAACCATTCTTCTAGACTTCCATTTATCATCAACTCATAAACAATCGCTTTGAAATCATTACCTTGAAAATCGACTCCAGCAAATGCACTTAAAACTTTGACAAGATTTCGGTGCCTCATGCTTAACAAGGTTACACTTTCTGTCATAAAGCTTTTGGCAGCTCCTTTACGTCGCAAGTCGAACACTTTCACAGCAGCAACAACTCCATCCAATGCGAGAACTCCTTTATACACAGACCCAGAACTACCGGAACCGATTAAATTGTGAAAAGAGAATCCATTAGTTGCTTGACGAAGGTCTTCATAGGCTACCCTTCGGAATGGCGCCTCACATGACAAATTTGAAGTGAGCTCATTTTTTGTTTTTTTCAAGCGACACAAAAACCAAAAAGAGGTCATCAAGATTAATCCGATAAAGCCAAAAGAAATAGTGACGCCCAATATTAGCTTGGTAGAAGATTTTCGCTTTGACTTGGAAGTGCATGTGGACAGATTCAACTCAACTATTCCTCCACAAAGATTCTTGTTCCCTGAAACTGAAACAGCACTTGCATTCTGAAAGACACCATGCACAGGCACCTCTCCTTCAAGGTCATTAAATGACAGATCCAAACTCTTCAGCAACATCAAGTCTCCCAAAAACCTGGGAATTTGGCCAGTCAAGTTGTTGTAAGAGAGATTAAGATCTTGAAGTGCTCTCAAGGAACTCAAAGACTCAGAAATGAGGCCTTGAAAGAAGTTTCCATCCAAATACAAATGTTCCAAACTCGTACACCTGCCAAGACTTGCGGGAATTTCTCCTGATAGCCTGTTTATCATTGAAATATTTAAAGTAAAGATAAAGTTTACGAGACAAAAATATTTTGAAAGAAAATTATAAAATTGTTATAATTATAAGATTCTTATTATATCAAATAATTGTTTCTAATATTCTAGTTAATGTTCTATTAAGACTGAAAATTAATTAGAGTATTGAGATTGATAAATATTATGTTTCATCCTTTATTAAAGGAAGTATATGCTCTCATAACTTGAGGTATGAGGAATACCTTAAACAAATATGTAGGTGTTTGCTATAAGACATGTATACTAAATGAACTCGTATGAGAATTTCAAATGAAAAGATCACCTATGTCTATGGAAAGACTCTAATGATAGTTGTGTAAGTGATCATTAAACTCGAGATCATCAAGTTATCTTATATAAGAAGTGTTATGCTTTGATACGATAACATGTTGTCTTAATCAAGGGTAATAAATGAATAAATATTGGGTTTAGCATAAACTATATAAAAATATTTAAGTAATCAAAAGATGATTCATCACCCTAGGAGAATTTAGTAAAATATTTCGTTTATTCTCAAATAGTATTGATTATGAAATCCTTAGCCAATGTGAAATGAGATTTAAAAATAGTTTTAAATCTTATTAATAGAACCAATTACTATAATGTTGAGAATAAAAATGATTTAACAAAGTAGAAAAATTCCTTGTTATAATGTCTAAATTCAAACATTCTTCATAAATGGATAAGAATTACACTAAGAAATTAGTCACTGAAAGGTCATGTCAAACAACTTATGATTTCTTAATATTTGATGGATCATGACATGTTACTACATATTGTACTTAATCTTCAAATATAAATCAATTACTTGCTAAATTGATAATAAACTTTATTGTTTAATTTTTTTAATTCTATTTTATTGAGGATTATGATTTATATTTGGGTCAACTTATTTGTGAATCTAATAAATCACACACACAAGAACTATTTATTAGAAATTAAAATGAGATGATTAATCAAGTGTGACTTAATTGTTAATAAGTTTAGAAATTAAGGACTAGAATGTAATTAATACAAATATTAAAATTCTAGACTTAGAAAAAATCAAGTAGGGACTTGACTGAATAAATTTCTAAAATTATTCTAAATTAATATATATGATATTTTTTAAAGGGAAAATTAATATTTTGTTATTTATAGGGTTTTTAGGTTTCTTTATAAATAAAATGCTATGCCTTTTAGTTTCTAAGATGGGAAGAATACAATACAGAAATATAGAAACACAAAATAAAAAAGTTAACATTAACAAGTATAACAATGCATCTCTCCTAAAAGAACTTAGGATGTTTCTTATAAGTGGTTCATGTTTATTATAGTTTGGCTGGACAATTAGACAACTTGTAGTTTGCAATAACTCAATTCTACGACAATTATTTAAAGCCAAAAAAAATATCTCATCTTTTGGTAATCTTCATATAAACCCTAAAAAAATCATTTCTCTAATGAGATCTCTTGGACTCTTAAAACAATTTAAATTTATCATTTTTTTCATGTATATGTTTCAGAAAACCTAACATTTGGCTCCTTATAGATTGTCATAAATCATTTTTTACCACTATTTATGACATATCAAGTAAAAAATGAAAAAAGGTGAAAAAAATAAAAATAAGGGAGTGAAATGAAAAAAGAAAAGAAAAGTAGGGATTGAAATAATTAACCCGAGTTTGAGTTCCTCTTTGACACAACTCAGAGATAAAGAAATATAAAGGTAAAAGATAAGAGATAAGGAGTTTGAAAGATTATGATGGGAAAAAATATCCAGTAAAGAGACTATAAATAAACCATACAATCCAAAAAAATATACTTGAGGAGAGCTGCCTTAGAGATCTTGAGAGAAAAAATCTACATTAAAAGCTAGAAAAAAAAACTTTGTTGTTACAAAAACTTTTTTTTTTTCCAAAACCAAAAAAAAGAAAATGATAGCCTCCCTCCACTTTACCATCGTCAAAATCCAACTAGAAAAACCCTAAAAATGACAATGCTAGCACAAAGCAGTTGCCCAGTCAGTCTCCTCCTCCTTTAGCGACGAAGCTTGGCAACAACAACTTCGACGATGATGATTTAGTAGAGAGAAAAGAGATTTCAGTTGAAACTTTAAAAGCTTGATCTCTGATTATGAACGATTGTGAACTCCATTGTCATCAAAGAGAAGTTAAGGAAGAACTAGTGCATCTTATCCTACAGGTCATACGTCATGTCGATTAGTAAAGAGTGAAATTTATCACTAGAAGCTTGAAACCTAGCAAAACATGCATATCACACACACACACATATGAAAGGATAATAATTACATTAAAAAACTAATTACTGAAAAGTTATGTCAAAGTACTAATGACTTTCCTAATATTTTAAGGACCATTATAGGTTGTTAGACATTAATCAATTAATTATTGAATTGATAATAAATTAAATCATTTAATTTATTTTATCCTATTTATTTAGGATTATGATTTGTATTTAAATCAACTTATTAGTGAACTTAATGAGTTATACATATAAGAACCATTGATCAAAAATAAAAATTAGATGATTAATCAAGTTTGACTTGATTGAAAATGAATTTTAGAAATTGAGAACTAGAATGTAATTAATGCAGGGAATTATAATTCTAAACCTAAAAAAATCTAGGTATTTGATTGAATAAATTTCTAAAATTATCCTGAAATAATATGTGTGATATTATTCAAGAGGAAAATTGATATTTTGTCATATATAGGGCTTTCAAGTTTTTTATAAATAAAATGTTATGCCACTTATTTTCAATACAACAAACAACAAAAACACCTGAAACATAAAAGAAAAAACCTAACACTTAAAGGTATAACAATGCCTTTTTTTCTCACTAGTAATTTATGTAGATTAACATTATAGGTCGAACACTTAGATGACTTGTGGTTTGCAAAAACCTAGTTTTAAAGCAATTATTCTAAGCAAAAAAGAACATCTGATCTTCAAGTAATTTTCATATAAATCTCAAACAACTCTAGATTTATCTAATGGGATCCTTGATACTCTCGAAAAAATTTAAATTTATTGTTTTCATCACATATATATCTTTTAGGAAACCTACAAGTCCTAACAATCCTAGTTTCTATAAAGAATGGGTCAGGACATATGTGTATGGATAGTCGAGCCATTAACCAGATTACTGTGAAATACTAGTTCCTAATATCATGGTTAGATGACATGTTAAATAAGTTATTAGGTTCAAGGTTGATCCCGATAATAGTTACCATATAAGAATTAAGTCAGAAGATGAGTGGAAGACAACCTTTAAAACACAACAAGGGTTATATGAATAAATAGTTATGTCATTTAGTCTGTCCTCCCAACATTTTCATAAGGTTCATGTAACAGGTATTAAGGTTACTTATAGGCAGATTCATTATCTTTTATTTCCTTGATATTCTGATTTATAGCCTACATTTGAGTTTCATTTAAAACATATGCATGTTGTTTTTGACACTTCAAGGAAGGAGAAATTGTATATGAATCGTAAGAAGTTTAAGTTCTTCACTAGTATTGTAACCTTTTTTTTATATATCTTTATTATGTCTGTTGATGGTCTTCAAGTTGACCCATCTAAGATTTTTGTAATTATGGAGTAACCAACTCTAAATAGTGTTCATGATTTTCGAAGCTTTCACAGACTTCCATCCTTCTATTAAAAGTTTATTTGAAATGCTAATTCTCTTATTACACCTATTATTGAGTGTCTAAAGGGACACAACTCTTAGTGGATAGATAAGGCTGAATTTAGCTTTCAGTTAGTGAAGAAGAAGATGGGTAGGGATAGTGACTAAAGCTCCTATATTAGCACTCCAATATTTTAAGAAACTATTTAAGATAAACTATGATGCATCTAGGTTAGGTATTCAGGGAGTTCTTAAACAAGATGGGAGGCCAATTGCTTTTTTTTTTTTTAGAAGTTGTTTAGCTAAGAAAGGAACTACTATACGTATGATTTGGAGTGTTATGCTATTGTTTAGACTCTTAAGCATTGATAACTTCCTTAGTAGATGAGTTATTTTGCTCAATACTATATGTTCCCAGATGATAGAGTTTAATGCTTTTAGAGAGCTATTATTAGATGATTCACCATTTGAACAAATTTATTTTGAGTTAATAGATAGAGATGATCGAGATAATTTTGTACTTTTTAATGGTTATTTGTTTTAGGGTTTACAACTATATATTTCATATTGCTCTTTACAGGAACATATCATCCATGAATTGCATTGCGAGGGATAAATTGGGTAAGACAAGACCTTCTCTCTAGTGTCCATAAATTGTTATTACTTCCAGGTTAAATATCTAGTATTGTGAGGAGATGTGCTCTTTGTCATAGATTCAAATGAACCTTATCAAATGTTGGGTTATATACTCAATTACCGGTTCTTCATGTTTTGTGACTTAATGTTGAATGGATTTTGTGTTGGGATTACCTTGTATCCAATAAGCTATGAATTATATTTTTGTTGTTGTGGATAAGTTTTTAAAGATGATCAATTTCATAGCATGTTATAAGACTATAAATGCTCTTAAATAGCCTACCTCTACTTTAACAAGGTGGTTTGTTTACATGATATCCTTAAGTCCATCACTTCATATATAGATTTAGAGTTTATATGTAACTTCTAGAATAGTTTGTAGGGTATGATAGAAACTCAATTGAACTTTAGCAATGCATATCATTCTCATATAGATGGGTAGATAAAGGTGGTTAATCAAAGGCTTGGCAACTTAATGTGAAGTTTAGTAGGATACAAGATGAAATAATATGATCTAGCCTTGCTAGAAATGGAGTTTGCTTTTAATATATCTAAAAAATGGACTATCCAACTGAGTCCATTCAAGATTGACAGGGATAAAATCCTTCCAGAGTCCTAGAGTTGATGCATGTTCCTCGTATCAGATGATTGAGTATCCAAGTTGATGCTATGATAGATTACTTGCATGGTATTTATGAGCTGGTCAATAAGAATAATAGCAATGCCAAGTATAAGGCCCCAACTAATACTCATTATAGAAAAGTGGTGTTTGAGGTTATTGATCTAGTTTGGACGGTACTTATTCGTGACAGGTTTCTAGTGGGGGAGTACAACAAGCTAAAGGAAAGAAAAATAAGTTATTATGAGTTATTGTAAAAGATAAATTCAATGCTTATAAACTTCACCTTCCTATCTATCTGAAGACTTCTAATGTCTTTGATGTCCAGTACTTAATACCCTATCAAGAGAAAAAATAGAACTTGAGGATGAGTTCTCTCCAATCATGAAAGAATGATGCAATCGAGTTTGTAGAAACTAAAAGTTATACTAGATTAGCATCTTAAAATTACAATAACAGGAAATTCAATGTTGGATTGGGTTCATATTTTTTCAGGTTATTATACAGACAATTTTTCTATGAAAAGTTATTGTGTTACTTATCAATTTATTGGATCTTCTAAAATTATGATTTAGACTTGAATGTTATTGTTTGGGTTATTTTTTTTTATTTTTTCTATGCTTTTTTGGCTTTATTGTTTTACTTGAATTTTTTTAGTTTCATTTATACTTTTAGATTTCTAATTGTTTTATAGTAGAAGTAGGATTTGCTTACACACAGTTTTGCTAGCAATGATCATCAGCTTGGTGAAACTAATAACGAAGACAATCCACCTCTAAATGCACGCGCCTATGTACCCAGAGATCATAGTAGTGCGGTTTTGGTACACCTCACGTTTGACCTAGTCAAATGATGAATACATGGAGGTTTTCACTTTTTTTTATCCATGGTTTTAGCCTTTGCGGATTGCTAATTATTTCTGTGTCTTTTGCTGGTTTTGCTTACTTCCTTTGACCATGTTCTTGTTTTATCATCGAACATTTCAAACCTTAATTGAATTAAATAGTTAAATTTGCGGTGGATGCCTCACTTGCAACCCATTTAAGCTTCACACTTTTATTGAATCTTTCATACCTTTCCAATCATTTTTCTTTATTGAATTTTTGCGGCATTGTTATGCATATAAATGACTCATTTCTCTAATAACTTATTACCATATTAATTTAAAAAGTTGATTTTAAATTTTATTCAAAAAAATTAATTCCTATGATAAGTAATCTATTTTTAATCTCTTTATATTAATTTATATTTTTATAATTGCATAGTGTCCGATAATTTTCTTTAACCATCAGGTCTAGTCTTTTGAGTTGAAATTCGAAATAATGTGGAAATGTATAATTGAACCTTAGCGTAGTCTATACGGCTACTTGATGAATCCATGGGTGATCCAAAATGCCGATTGAATTCTGTATGCTTCTAGTGCCATGCTTCGTGTCTCATATAGGCCGTTTCACGTTATGTATATATATATATATATATATATATATATACACACACCCCCTCCTTCATTATCGTGCACACGAGCTGCCTGAACCTCTCCATCTTCACTACCACCCTTGTGTCTTCCTAACTAGCTAGCTCCATACACATACCTAAACATTTTGTTTCTTAAAAGTCTCAGCTTTTTTTTCGTGTCATAAATGGATTCTAAAAGAAAATATTATCAATACTTGACAATAATACTCTTTGTTACCATTATTTTTGTATCATGTTCCAACCCAATAATGGCAGCGAGGCCATTAGGGAGTGATGATCATCAGCTTGGACATAATCCAGACCAATATATGCCCCGTAATATTCCAGGCAAGGAGCATTATAATCCATGCCGATATGTGCCCGGAAGTCTTAGTAGATGCAGAGTTGGTGGACCTCCAGTTTCACGTAGGAAAATGATGAATGAATAATCCAGGAAGGTTTTCTCTCAAACTTACCAAAAACTAGCCTGCAAGGCATGTCAACCCCTAAAGTTTCACTTTTTTTACCCATGGTTTTAGCCTTCGAGGAATGCTAATTATTTGTTTGAGTGTTACTTGTTAATTTTGATCATACAAAACGCTGAAAGCACCATCACTTCATGAGGCAAAATCAATCTTAGATAGTCTCTTTATTTTTATTTTTTTGTTGCAGATCAATTTTATTTTTTTTTGTCTATATTTGTTCTTTTTTCCTTCTTTTTTAGTCTTGTTCCTATATTTTGATTTAGCTATTAATTTAATATACTCTCAATAATTATAAACAAAAAAAAATTAAAAAATTAAAAAACCTTCTCGTAATAAATTATGGCATTTTGGATTCAGCCAAAGCCAATAACTCAAGTCTGCTAAAGATGTAGTATAAATAATAATGAATTTATTAGATGATGTACATAAGTTCCGGTACATCAAAATACACTTCAGGAAATTATTTTATATATGATACATCAAATTGAGCAACAGGATGGGTCTAGAATTGTTTCTTGCCGACTTACATGTATCCTACTATATTTATTTATTTATTTGTCTGTGGCAAAACCAAGGATTGGGTCAGTTAACAGGGGCGGAGCCAAGACATTAATAAGGTGTAGCAGGGCCAAATTAGAAACAAAAATTTAAAGGAAGCACAAGTTAAAATTTACTGATTTTAGAGCTAAAATTTTTAATTATTCAAGGGGGAGGCGGGAAAAAAATAAATTTTACGAGGGCGGGGTCTCTTGCCAGCCACCCACCCCTTACACTCGCACCTGGCAGTTAAGCTAATTGAGAGAAATAGGGTTTGTATATAAATAAATTTAATGTACCCATGGTAATTGGTTACATACTAAAATTTACTGATTTTAGAGCTAAAATATTTACATATTGTTACATACTAAATTAATCAAGGAGGTTATGAACATTCAGGGTCAAAGGATAAGAAAGACAAACATGGTAATTGGTTGGACTTGGTAGGTGTTTCATATTGAAATGAAGTCTAGGCCTGAAGAGGAGGAGGAAAGGTTTGGTTATGGGCTGGACCAAGTAAGTATCATACATAAAGATCTGGGGATCATAAGATTGGACCAGAAGAAAAGAAAAACATATTCAAGGCATCCTTGAAATGATAAAGATGAGCAGTTTCAGTGGCATCCTTGAAATGAAGAAATAATAGAGAAAATGGGTGGTTAACAGATGATTATCCATAATATTTTCTATATAACTCAAGACTGAAACAAGAAGGATATCATCATCTTCATCTTCATCGATAACAACAACAACAAATCAACCATGACAGTTGCTTTGCAATTGAAATAAGTTTATAGGATCTTCAAAACCTATTTATCAGTATATTTTCAAGAACTTTCTTGTAAAGATACGGAAAGCCAGGGCTCTTATTTAAGTTCCCCTATTCGGCCATCTGCTTCTTCCTTCAAATTCCCCGGTCTGAGAACAAGCCCTTCTAGCAAAGATTGGGCAAGGCAATGAAAGCTTTCAAGCTAAGAAGCGAATTAATAGATAAACTAATGAAAGAAAAGGATTGAAAAGACAGAAAGGAAAGAGTTTCTTGAAGCCCTCCTACCTTCCTCTGTGATATAGGGCTTGCATCTCTGGGAAGACAGATCATATAAGGCCTTACCTTCGCTCCAACATCATCTTTTAACTTTAGCTTTAGAGCCACTCTGTTTTGCAAAAATCCTCACCACTTATTCCTCTCCTTCTTCCCTGAATACACAGTCTATCCCAAGCTGGTAATTAGATCCCTTGCTTTTAGCGCCTTTTTCCGGTTTGTTCCTTGATTTTGGATTATTTCAATTAAATCTCTAATTGACCATCAAACTTCAATAATTATACAATTAAGCCCCTGATTTGGCCAAATCAACTCTTCAAAATTATAATTGGACCCCAAAACTTTAATTTCTTCCAATAAAAACCTAAATTAACTTAAAAATCAATTGTTACAATCAAACCCTCCATAAATTCAATTAAATCTTAGATAAAATTTAAATGAGTCCATAAACATCTGATTTTAGACTTTTCTTCCTCAACTTGAATTTTCTTTGTCAAAAGGGCTTCCATCAATCAAAAATATACTATCGAATTTCAACATCTTGCATTTTTTAACCTCCTCAACCAATCTTGGCTTTTTTTTCCGGCATTCCAATATCCTTTTCTCGCTCCAATATATTTTTATTATTATTATTTTGGATTTCTTCTGAATATATATTTTTGTTTTTTTTATTTTTGTTTGGGAACCCAAAAATGGGTAACAACACTAATCATGATATTGAGAACTAGTATTTCATAGTGACCCATTTAATGGTTCGGCTATTCATACATATATGTCATTACCCATCCTTTATAGAGACTAGGATTGTTAGGACTTTTGGGTTTCCCAAAAAACATATACACAGCAGAAACAATAAATTTAAATTTTTTCAGGAGTATCAAGTATCCCACTAGACAAATATAGAGTTGTTTAGGATTTATATGAAAATTACTTGAAAATCAGATGTTCCTTTTGGCTTTGAATAATTGCTTCAAAACTAGTTTTCTGCAAACCATAAGTCATTCAAGTGTCCAAGCTCTAATGATAATCCACACAAACCACCGATGAGAAAAAGGAATTGATATACCTTTAAGTGTTATGTTTTTTCTTTTATGTTTTAGATGTTTTTGTTGTGTTTTGTATAGAAAATAAGAGGCATAATATTCTATTTATAAGAAACCTAAAAGCCTTATAAATAGCAAAATATCAATTTGCCCCTCGAATAATATCACATATATTATTTCAAGATAATTTTATAAATTTATTCAATCAAATACCTACTTGATTTTTTTTAGGTTTAGAATTATAACCCCCTACATTAATTACATTTTAGTTTTTTTTTTTTTGCTAAAACTCATTTACAATCAAGTCAAACTTGATTAAGCATCCCATTTTAATTTATGACTAATGGTTCTTATGTGTGTAACTCATTAAGTTCCCTAATAATTTGGCCCAAATATAAATCATAATCCTAAATAAAATAGAATTAAATAAATTAAATAATTTAACTTATTATTAATTCAATAATTAATTGATTTATATTTGAAGATCAAGTACAATGTCTAACAATCTTTCATGATCCTCCAAATATTAAAAAAATCATTAGTACTTTGACTTAACATTTTAGTCATTAGTTTCTCAATGTAATTATTATCCCTCTATCAAGAATGTTGTATTTTAGATATTATAACATGTAGTATAACTGCTTTGTTAAATTATTTTTTATTCTCAACACTATATTTATTGATTCTTTAAATAAAATTAGAAACTCTTTTCAAATGTTATTCCACCTTAACCAACGTTTTCACAATTAATATTATTTGAAAATAGATGGAACATTTTCCTTAATTCACCTATGGTGATGAATCCTCTCTTGATTACTCAAGTTAAGTTGGTAACATTATCTTGCCAAATAGATTGACATATAGACTTAGCCAAATACTGGCTAATTAATTAACTGGTTATTGTGCTCATGCACAGTAATCAGTCCATGTTTGTTTCGGACTGGAACATCAGCCCAGCCCATGCTGTTGGGCTGAGTCCAGCCCTATAGAAAGTAAGCCCCATTTTTTTTGGGTTGGGTCCTGCCCATTAAAAAAATCCCAAAAAAAAAGAATGGAAATTTTCTTCAAAAAATTATTGCAAAAAAATTTGTGATTTTCCCACACAATTTTCTACTGAATTTTGCTTACTATTGATTTGTATTTTTATACTGTAAAGATACAAATCTGGTATTAAAATGCCTGGTTTTTGTCAAAACATTAAAAAAATATATTTTGTTTTCATGCATAAGGCCAAGTCTCTAAAAAATAAAAAAATTATAAATAAATCATATTATATTTTCATATAACAAAGAAAATTTCAAAAATATGTATTGACATGCATTTTGGCTTTAATAACCAGTTTATTAAAGTCACGAGAACTAGGCCAATATTTTAAAATTTTCAAAAAAAATTACTTTGTTTTCTTCTAATATTTGGGGTTACAACCTTATACTTAAGACGTATTTCGGATATTAAATTCTTTTATTGACATCAAAATTCCTTATCAAGGAGCAATTTTCTTAAACCATAGACGGACCACCAACTAGAAAACATGACAAGACCTTAGATTTTATCAGATAATAAAATAATGCAGCTTCCCTTAGGTAGGGTGTATTTAGGGTGCTAATACCTTCCCTTTACGCAACCAGTCCCCGTACCCGATCTCTGAGACTAGTTAGGGTTTCTAGTGATCAAAATACTAGGTGGCAACTCCCATTCCAATTTTTCCACTAATAAAAGACAAGAATTCCTTGTCTCTCCACATTTGTCGTATTAGATAAGATTATGAGGGTGGATGTTTTCGCCACGACGCCACACACATGCGATAATTAGATGACATGTTAGATAAGTTGTTAGGTTCAAGGTTGTTTTTTAAGATTGATCTCAAGAGTGGTTACCATATAAGAATCAAGCCAGGAGATGAGGGGAATACAACCTTTAAAACACAACAAGGGTTATATGAATAAATATTTATATCATTTAGTATGTCCTCCCAGCATTTTCATGAGGTTCATGCAACAGGTATTGAGACCACTCATGGGTAGATTCATTATCATTTATTTCTTTGATATTCTAATTTATAGCCCGCTTCTGAGTCTCATTTAGAAGATATGCATGTTTTTTTTTTTTTTACACTTTGAAGGAGCAGTTGTATGTGAATCTTATGAAGTTTAAGTTCTTCACTAGTACTGTTACTTTTCTAAGCTTTATTGTGTCTGTTGATGGTATTTAGGTCAATCAGTCTAAGATTTTAATGATTATAGAGTAGCCAACTCTAAATAGTGTTCACTAGTGTTCATGATTTTCGAAGCTTTCACATACTTTCATCTTTCTATAATCTCTTATTACACTTGTTATTGAGTGTCTGAAAGGGCACACCTTTTAATTAATAGATAAGGTCAAATCTAGCTTTTAGGTAGTGAAATAAAAGATGGGTGGGTACTATGACTAAAGCTCTTGTATTGGCACTTCCATATTTTGAGAAACTATTTGAGATAAATTGTAATGCACCCATGTTAGGTATTGGGGGAGTTCTTAAATAAGATGGGAGGCCAATTGCTTCTTTTTTTAGTGAGAAGTTGTTTAGCTAAAAAGAGAACTACTCCATGTATGATTTGGTGTTTTATACTATTGTTTAGAGTCTTAAGCATTGAAAACATTACTTAGTTTTGAAGTAGTTTATCCTAATCACAAATCATAAAGATTTAAAGTATATAAATGAGTAGCACAAGTTAAGTTATCGACATATAAAGTTGGAGTCATTTCTACAAGAGTTCATTTTTTTGCTAAGGCACCAATTAAGTAGCTCAAACAAAATGGTTGATGCCCTTAGTAGATGAGTTACTTTACCCAATACTATATGTGCCTAGATGATAGAGTTTGATGTTTTCAAAGAGCTACTTTTAGGTGATTCAACATTTGAACAAATTTATTAAATTGATAGATAAAGGTAAGCAAAATA
This sequence comes from Populus tomentosa, assembly GCA_018804465.1. NCBI lineage: Eukaryota > Viridiplantae > Streptophyta > Magnoliopsida > Malpighiales > Salicaceae > Populus > Populus tomentosa. The sequence continues at coordinate 5,532,444 of CM031975.1, forward strand.
ATTTTGTACTTGTTAATAGTTATTTGTTTTAGGGTTTGCAACTATGTATTTCATATTACTCTTTACAAGAACATATCATCCATTAATTCATTGTGAGGGATAAATTGGGCAAGACAAGACCTTAGCCCTAGTGTCCATAAATTGTTATTACTTCCAGGTTAGGTATCTAGTTTTATAAGGAGATGTGCTCTTTAACAGAGATTCAAAAGAACCTTATCAAATGTTGTGTTATATATTTTATTACCGGTTCCTAATGCTCTATGACTTGATATTGATGTAGATTTTATGTTGGGCTTACCTTGTACCTAATAAGCCATGAATTATATTTTTGTTGTTGTGGATAAGTTTTTAAAGATGATCCATTTCATAGCATGTCAAAAGATTATGACTGCTCCCAAATAGCCCACCTCTACTTTAATGAGATGGTTTGTTTACATGACATTCTTAAATGAGATGGTTTGTTTACATGACATTCTTAAGTCCATCACTTCATATATAGATTTAAAGTTTATGTGTAATTTCTAAAAAAGTTTGTAGGATAAGATGCGAACTCAATTAAACTTTAGTAGTGCATATCATCCTCGGATAGATGGGTAGATAAAGGTGGTTAATCGAAGACTTGGCAACTAGATATGAAGTTTAGTGGGATACAAGATGAAATAATAGGATCTAGCTTTGCCGAAAATAGAGTTTGCTTTTAATATATCTAAAAAATAGACTATCCAACTAAATCCATTCAAGATTGATATGGATAGAATCCTTTCGAAGTCCTAGAGTTTATGCATGTTCCTCGTATCAGATGACTGAGTATCCAAGTTGATGGTATGATAAATTACTTGCATGGCATTTATGAGCAGGTCAATAAGACAATCAATGATAGCAATGTCAAGTATAAGTCCCCAACTAATACTCATCATAGAAGAGTGGTGTTTGAGGTTGTTGATCTAGTTTGGATGGTACTTATTCGTGACAGGTTTCTAGTGGGGATATACAACAAGATGAAAGAAAAAAAATAAGTTCTTGTAGGGTATTGTAAAAGATAAATAACAATGCTCACAAACTTTATCTTCCTATTCATCTAAAGACTTCTAATATCTTTGAAGTCCAACACTTAATACCCTATCAAGAGAGAGAGAAAAAACTCGAGGATGAGTTCTCTCCAATCATGGAAGAATGATGCAATCAGGCTTGTAGAAACTAAAGGTTACACCAAGTTATGACCTTAAAATTGTTTTAACAGGAGATCCAATGTTGGATCGGGCTCATATTTTTTCAGGTTATTCTATAGATAATTTTCCTATGGAAAGTTATTATGTTGCATATCAATCTATTGGATCTTCCAAAATTATGATTCATGCTTAAATGTTGTTGTTTAGGCCAATTTTGTTATTTTTTCTATGTTTTTGTGGCTTTATTGTTTTATTTGATTTTTCAATTTCATTTATACTTTCAGATTTCTAGTTGTTTCCTAGTACAAATAGAATTTTTTGGCCTTTTTAATAATCTTGTAAACATATTGAAAAGGCAGCCACTATATACTAAAGTTATAAATTTAAGGTTTACATCTGCAACACTTTTCACTTATTAAAATTTGTATGTTTTATTTATTGTTATCTTATTAGCTTCCATTGCATCACCTCATCATCATCTTTATCACACCAGCTCTCTTTGTTACCATTGATTTTGTGTCGTAAATGGGGTGTAAAAGAAACTATAATCAATATGTGACAATAATTCCCTTTGTTACCATTGATTTTGTATCATGTTGGTGATACTGATAATGAGGACAATCCACCTCTAAATGCACGCGCCTACGTACCCAGAGATCATAGTAGCTGCGGTTTTGGCAGACCTCAAGTTTGATCTAGTCAAATGATTAATCCATGGAGGTTTAACTTCTTTTTTTTAATCCATGGTTTTAGCCTTTGAGGAATGCTTATTATTTATGTGTCTTTTGCTGGTTTTGGTTACTTACTTTGACCGTGTTCTTGTTTAATGGTCGAATATTTCATACCTTAATTGAATTAAATAGTTAAATTTGCGGTGGATGCCTCACTTGCAACCCATTTAAGCTTCACACTTTTATTGAATCTTTCATACCTTTCCAATCATTTTTCTTTATTGAATTTTCGCCGCGTTGTTATGCATATAAATGAGTCTCATTTCTCTAATAACTTATTACCATATTAATTTAAAAAATTAATTTTAAATCTTATTCAAAAAAATTAATTCTTATGATAAGTAATCTATTTTTAATCTCTTTATATTAATTTATATTTTTATAATTGCATAGTGTCCGATAATTTTCTTTAACCATCAGGTCTACTCTTTTGAGTTGAAATTCGAAATAATGTGGAAATGTATAATTGAACCTTATCGTAGTCTATACGGCTACTTGATGAATCCATGGATGATCCAAAATGCCGTTTGAATTCTGTATGCTTCTAGTGCCATGCTTCGTGTCTCATATAGGCTGTTTCACGTTATCTATATATATATATACCCCCCCCCCCTTCATTATCGTGCACACGAGCTGCCTGAACCTCTCCATCTTCACTACCACCCTTGTGTCTTCCTAACTAGCTAGCTCCATACACATACCTAAACATTTTGTTTCTTAAAAGTCCCAGCTTTTTTTTCGTGTCATAAATGGATTCTAAAAGAAAATATAATCAATACTTGACAATAATACTCTTTGTTACCATTATTTTTATATCATGTTCCAACCCAATAATGGCAGCGGGGCCATTAGGGAGTGATGATCATCAGCTTGGACATAATCAGCACCAATATGGTAGTCGATGCCGATATGTACACGGAAGTCTTAGTAGATGCAGAGTTGGTGGACCTCCAGTTTGACGTTGTAAAACGATGAATGAATAATCCAGGGAGGTTTTCCCTTATACTTACCAAAAACTAGCCTGCAAGGCATGTCAACCCCTAAGGTTTCACTTTTTTTACCCATAGTTTTAGCCTTCGAGGAATGCTAATTATTTCTGTGTCTTTTGTTTGTTTGAGTGTTACTTATTAATTTTGATCATATGCTCTTGTTTTAGTGGTGTGTGTATATATATATATATATTGCAGAAATATTTGAGTAAATTTCTATTTGGATGTTGTAATTTCTTGAATACATGTATGTTCAAGAAATTACAACATCCAAATAGAAAATTACTCTAACAGCTCTGCAAAATCAATCATTACCGTTTCATGTACAAAACGCAGAATGCACCATCACTTCATTAAACCTTTTCGTAATAAATGGCATTTTGGATTCAGTGAAATCCAATAACTCAGTCTGCTAAAGATGTAATAATAATGAATTTATTAGATGATGTACACAAGTTCCGGTACATCAAAATACACTTTAGCAGATTATTTTATATATGATACATCAAATTGAGCAACAGGATGCGTCTAGAATTGTTTCTTGCCGACTTATATGTATGCTACTATATTTATTTATTTGTCTGTGGCAAAACCAAAGATGGGGTCAGTTAACATGAACGGAGCCAAGACATTAGGTTTAGGAGGGCCAAATTAGAAACAAAAATTTAGGGGGGGGGGGAGCTAAAATTTTTGCAAGGGCCCAGAACAGATACATATACACACACACTTGATAACAACATTATATGAGGTGTTTGCACACACAGACACAAATTAATTGACATAACATAAATATTTTTTATAATACGTTCCTTTAAGCTAAAGGTGGAGACTCCAACAAAGCTTGGATCAAAGATGATCAAAGGAAGCATGGGGAAGTGTTTTAGTAAAAATATCAGCTAGTTGATTATTGAAAAAGGATTAATCAAATCTGAATCACTTTCTTAACAACTTTATCACAGATAAAATGATAATTAAGGTCAAAATAATTAGTACGAGCATGAAAAATCAAATTGACAGATATTTAAGTAGCACCTAAATTATCACGCTACTACATTTAACAGTTTTATTGACAGAACATTTTGTTGCTATTTACTCTACCATTCTGTCAGTACGTGTTTTATCGACAGATTCATGGACGAAATATGTTCGTCGAAAAAAACCTCATTGGTAATTTTTGGTTTGTTAAAAAGTTTGTTGGTAAAAAAAAAAAAAACGTACCCGATGGTTTTACAAACGAACACTGCACGCTAAAAAAAAATTATCAGCTGAAATATACCAAAAAAATTATTTCATCAGTGATTGGTAGTGGTATTTGGAGTAATTTTATTCAATCTCATAAAATACCAATAGAATAATTTTGTCGGTGATGTAATAGATAAAGAAGCATTTGCAGTAATTGTTTCCAACTTTCTAGAATATGCCGACGGAATGAGTCTGTTAGTAACCTTGTCTGTAATAATTTAAAAAATATTTTTAAAACAAATCTATTGAACAAAAAAAGAAAATAATTAAAAATAAATAAATTTGTATAAATTCATGTAAAAATAAATTATCTTAATATAAAAGCCAAATATTTATTACAAATTTATACGTTCAAATACAATGAAACTAGAACAAATACGGCGCTAGAGGAGGAGGTTGGCCACTCCTATGACCATAGGGCTAATAAAAGGGTGCACATGTATCACTCATCTGTGATCTAATATCCATGACCATTCGACGAAGTTCTTCATAATCCGTAAAGAGTCATTCATATTTTTATTTACATGAGTTGTATGTTCTTGCACTTCTTGATCTAATAAGGCTGCAAACTTTAGAGACTGAGTGTTCGGTATCAATTGCGAGCTCCAAACGATTGAAACACTACGGGCCGTCCGCAAGTTTTTGGTCGTGTTGAAAAGTTTGTACACACGATTTTTATTTGTCCCACTAGACGATAATGCCTTCATCAACAAATCCAGATCAAAATATGGGTGGGTTAAAGGATCGTCTCCATATCTCTCCTTCAACCAACTATTATATATCTCTTGAAAATAAATAAAAAAATAAAATCATCAAATTCAAGAAAATAATAAGTTATGAAAGAAAATGGTTGAACGAATAAACCACAAAGTGTTGAGCTCAGTTGTCGACAAACTATTGTAACCTTTTTTGGTAGTCTTCGCTCCGCATATACGTCTACAAAAAGCTTCATTGGGCTTGACTTACATTCATAGCCTGTAAAAACAAATATTGCCAATTAAATATATTTATAAATAACAATAAATTAATTAAAAATAGATGTGATTAAAATAAATCTTACCATTCATTTTGCATGTGAAATGAACAGAACGAAGCTGCTGGTGTACGTGGTAACCGGCCAAACTGTGAATTTTCCAACTTTGGTTGCTGTATATATTCCAGCCATATATTCTCCATGATTTATAGCGGTCTGAAATCCTTTGAAACCGCCACATCATTCCAGTCTAGTAGAGCGTTTTCTCTAGCATATTTTTTAGATTTTTTTTGTGCCTCGTACAAAAAACACACAACCTATATGATACAAGCATATTATATATGAGTTAATGACAAATGAAATTTTAATATTTAAAATTAAAAAAATTATCGTATTATTTTCAATGTTGCCTAGTTGTAGAATGATTCTTTCAAACCCTCCTCACAACATTATCATTTGCTCTATCCCACTCAAATTCAACCTTGCAGTAAAATTTATAAAAAATAATTTAATAATTTCAATAAAGTAAAGGAATTAACATAAAAAAATAGTAAAACTTCTAAGTGATCACTAATCTTAAATCTTATAAACATTGCATTGACCTGTGGTTTCCAATCAAGATGTTTGGAAACCTAACTTCATTGAAATTTCCATCAATGATTTAAATGTTAATGTTATTATTCAAGCAGCCTCAATTTTTGTGAACCTGAAAATTGATAAATTTTATGAAATATTATCTGTTCATAAATTGTTAAACATAAACCACCTCAAAGCAAAATAAACTTACATTGAAAGGTCATTCTTCTAATGCGCCTTGTACATATGGGTGAATGAATCCCGCTGTGAAGGGACACCGCCTTTATGTTACAGAACCACACTCGAAGAGGCAACATCATGAGTTGATGTATGTGCTTCAAGTGCCTCTTCTTAGTCGGCATCTAATGACGTGTTGTTGTAATCATCACTGTTAAAAGAACTAGTTGTGATCATGTGCACACGACGTGCAATTTATTTTTCCTTGTGCATCTACCCAAATTTGATGAACATTTGGATAAACAATTTTGATTTAAAAAAAAATAATAATTCAGTAGCACCTCTTCTATACTAGAAACTACCCCAAATTTTCAATCTTGCAAATAGACAACATATATGCCACAAACTAATTGAATTTTTTTTTCCACCAACAATTTTGAATAATTCAATTTCATCTCATTTTCTACATGATAATATTTTTAATCCTTTATTGAAAAGAATTTTTTTTAATTCAATTTAATCCTATTTATTCAATTGACATTATACAACAAATTTGACAATAACAATTAAAATTCAACATAAAAATAAAATATTATTGCAATATAGACAAAAACATAGCCAAAAAAGAAAAAATAATACAAAACAAATAAAGAAATTAAGATCCTCAGATAATAAATCTCTAAACAACTTTTAATCTGTCTAATGACATCTTAGGGACTCCTGAATAATTTTGTTTTATTGTTTCTACTAGGTGTATGATATTTAAAAATCCAACACTAAACACGTGAGATCTTTTGAAAATTTGATAGTAGCAAAAGAGTCTTTTCTTGAGGAATTTAATTCCGAAGAAAATGGAATTGACTATGATGTTGTACTATTAAGGAAAATACTAAGGACTTACTTGTCTAATATTACTATAAGAAAGAACAAACAAAGAGGTTAAGTGAAGAAAAAAAAAAAAGAGATTGAAGTTCTGAATTTGAAGGGTAGTCTTGAAAGTCTTGATGATGATTTTAGCATTTCAACTATTGATTCAGAAATTGAGGAATAAAATGTTTATAAGTCACCTCATGCTACTACACAGCACCTAGAGATGGTGCTTCATATAATGATCCAATTGTTAAGAGACATGAATGCCAAAGGAGATTTAGGCATTACAGTGACATGTGATGAGGATCTTTGAAGGGGCAATTTCATGACATGACCAATGAAGAGGAAACTAAATGGGAACAGATGGTATAACTTTTATATTGTTTTCCTTATAGTTAATCAGACTTTTACATATTCTTTATGAATCTATTTTACTAAAATATTAGAGGTTTGGGGGAAGAATTAAAAGACAAGTGATTAGAAATGCCATTAATATTTATAATATTGAAATGTATTGCCTTGCTGAAACAAAGATGTCTAGAATTATAGATTCCTTCATCTATAGATTGTGGAATGTTTCTAGTGTCAAATTGAGAGGTTTATAGGTTATATGGAAAAATTATTGTTTTAAGGTGATAAAAATTGAGTTTGTTTTTCAATAGATTGGATTGTTTGGCATTCGTATGAAGACAGGTTTTGAGTGTGTTGTTGTTTGCTTTTATGTTGGAGGTAATCTAAATGGTAGGAAATCTTTATGGTAGAATCTTGTTATCCAGGAAATCTTTATGGTAGAATCTTGTTATCCTTAACTCTATTTTTGGATGTCCTATATATGTTATAAGTGACTTTAATGAAACTTTGACACAATCTGAAAGAAGCAATGTTTTCATAATTTTTTAACTGCTTGTGATCTTTTGGAAATTCCCTTACATGGCCATTGATAAACATGGTTTAGAGGATCTTCAACGAGTTGTATAGATAGATGTTTTGCTCACCCATATGCTATGCTAGCTTTTTCTTAGCATGGGCTTCTAAAGTTGGATAGGCAAATGTGTATAGCAAAGAATGTATGGATTAGGGTATGAGATCTTTCAATTTATGGATTGTTGGCTTTTACATAATTTCTTTTACTATGACATATAGTTGATGTGTTCATCAATATGTTTGGATATGCCAATTAGATTTTGTCTAATTAAGAAGCTTATCTTATTGACAAAGAAGTTACAGGAATGGAATGTTAGTATTTATGGGAATTTGGAGAATAAAATTATCATAACCTAATTTTAGAGCCCAAAAAAAAATTAATAATAATATATACATATTTTTATTCAAAAATCCAAAAAACAATCATTATTTTAAAATCTAAAAATATTTTTGGAACACGAGAAGATAAATATTTTTGGGACACGAAAAGATAGACCTTCAAGCTACAACAAACCAAAATGCCAAAAACAATAGTCAGATTGGAATATTTTGACAAGATGGGATGAAAAAAAATTAAGGTTAAAATCCAAACTTGACCAAAATTAAAAGAATTAATTAAGTTTAAGAATTTAATTAAACTTGTAATGGGTTTTATGGATTCAATTAAGGACTCAATTGAAGAAAAATCAAGTTTGAAGGCTTAATTCAGATCAATTCACAAAGATTGGAAAATTAAATGCACACTTGAAACTTTGGAAGGCCAAATTGGTGATATCTAGGGTTCAATTACAAGAAATTTGAAGTTTAAAGGCTATGTGAGGACCAAATTAAAAAAAAAACAAATCCAAGACCAATAACCTTTCTACAAAAGGCGCGCACATTAGAGGCTATACCGAACTTTTTTATGGACTAAATTGAAGAAAATCAAAGTTTAAGGCTTAATTAGGGAATAAATTGAACAAATTGAAAAACAAGGGCTACTTGTAGAAGGTGTTGGACTTGAGGGATCTCAATTGATTTTTGGTAGGGGTCTAATTGCATAAAATTAGTCAATTTTATCTCACTTAAAGATGTTTGAGCTTAAATTGAAATAATAGGGTCCAAATTGAAATTTATCAAAATTCAATTAGAAAACCTTAATTTTTAGGGTTTAAGTAGATAACATATCACTCATTTTTTAAATTGTTATAACTATTTTTATTAGAGGGCAGGCACATGGACATGGGATTGTTTTTGTTTTTCTCTTTGCATATTTCTTTCCAATTTAAATATTGATTAATGACATCTCTTTTGCTTTTTAAACTATTTTTTAAACAATCATTGATTTTTTACTTTTCTTAGTTTTATAACTAGATCATTTCTCGTATTATGTTGCGACGAGATCAAAAATATCTTACATATAAAAAAATAATGTCCAAACCAAGGAAAAATCATTGACATTGTCATTAAATCCAACTTAGTTGGGCAAACCTGAAACCTCTCAACTATACTTATTGTCTAGCTTGAGTTTCAAATTAAATTATATAGGAATTATCCCGGCGTGGCCTGGATGACTTGATGGGTTAAAGGAAACTCGAGCAACTACTAAAAAGATGGTTTGGCTTTAAAAATACTTTCAAGATGGTATTTTTTTCTTAAAAAAATATTGAGACGAGGTCACCTTAGGTTAACTTGCCAAACCCGCAACCTGGGTTATGAACTTCATTTAATTTAATAATTTTATTTTTTTAATCATTTTTATTTAATTATATGATAAAATAATAGACATTTGATAAACTGAGTACCAACTCAATACTCGATATTTTTATGAGACCACAATAACCCTATAAAAAGTAATTAAAATAAATAATGAAATCTAATTCTCAATAATTTTTTTTTATGGAATCATTTTTTATTTAATAATATGATAAAAATATTATGTAAATCGAACTAAATCATGAAACTTAATTCATAATAATTACGTTTCTTTTTTCAAAACCATTTTTTATTAAATAATATGATAGACTATTTTTTATTTAATAACATAATATAAAAAATATACAATTATATAGCTAAGCATCAATCAAATGCCAAGATATTAGCATCAACCCAATATTTTAATGTTTTTTCTGAGATTATGATAACCTCGTATAAAAAAAATCCTAATAAATTAAAAAGTTTAAATCCTATTAAATTTAATGTTGAAGTATAAAAAAAAAAAACAAAAAAAAAAACCAAAACAAGAAAAAAAAATGAGGAGGGGAACAATGATTTTCCCTCCTCAGTTACTCTGGTTAATGATTCGAAGAGATTGTTTTAATTTGCCTCTAATTTGTTTCTCTTATATTATTTAAGTTAGTTCTATGTCTTTGTAGAAACAAAAATATTTCGTTATTAGCAATGATAATTAGCCTCAAAGATAAAATAAATGAAAACATACCAAATAAAAATAAGAAGGTACCTGCTGTCAAAATATTTACGTATTGTTACATAGTAAATTAATCAAGGAGGTTATGAAGCAGTCAGGGTCAAAGGATAAGAAAGACAAACATGGTAATGGCCTGGAGAGAAGGAGGATAGGTTTGGTTGTGAGTTGGACCAAGTAAGTATTATACATAAAGATTTGGAATCATAAGATTGGACCAGAAGAAAAGAAAAACATATTCGATTATAGAAAAGACTTGATAAGATGCAGACTTGTAAAAGAAACACGACTACTTTAACCATATAAAATGATGAAGATGTGCAGTTTCAGTGGCATCCTTGAAATAAAGAAATAATAGAGAAAGTGGGTGGTTAACAAATGATTATCCATAATATTTTCTATATAACTCAAGGCTGGAAAAGAAGGATATCATCAATAACAACAACAACAAATCAACCATGACAGTGGCTTTGCAATTGAAATAAGTTTATAGGATCTTCAAAACCTGTTCGTCAGTGTATTTTGAAAAAATTTCTTGTAAAGATACGGAAAGCCAGGGCTCTTACTTAAGTTCCCCTCTTCGGCCATCTGCTTCTTCCTTCAAATTCCCCGGTCTGAGAACAAGCCCTTCTAGCAAAGAATGGCAAGGAAATGAAGGCTTTCAAGCTAACAAGGGAATTAATAGATAAACTAATGAAAGAAAAGAATTGAAAAGACAGAAAGGAAAGAGTTTCTTGAAGCCCTCCTACCTTCCTCTGTGATATAGGGCTTACATCTCTGGGAAGAAAGATCATATAAGGCCTTACCTACGCGCCAACATCATCTCTTAACTTTAGCTTTAGAGCCACTCTGTTTTGCAAATATCCTCACCACTTATTCCTCTCCTTCTTCCCTGAATACACAGTCTATCCCAAGCTGGTATACCCTACATTGTTTGTTTACTGGTATACTCTTCCAAACTGACAATTGCAGCTGAAAATTTATCCCAAGCAAAGAGATTTCGCTCATTCCTGCAGCAATATGTGCAACAGAGGATAATTTTTACCAGTTGGAGATCCTTTAAGAATTGAGATTTGAGGCTACTAACCATTTCCTGCTGTGATTTTGATGATTGTACCGCATCCCCAGTTTCTACTTCGGATTGAGCATTTAGCAAGCCTGCAGCTTTCCGACGGTGAAATTGTACCACCTATTTACAATTACATATAATTTGACTGCAGCAAGACAATTAGGCCAAACTCATTAAATTAGTTACTGGGAGTGCGTGTTTGGCATTACGATGAATGAAGGTTTTTTTTTTTTAAAAAAAAATAAATTAAATTTTTTTTAATTTTTTAATTTTTATTTTTAAGATGAATACATTAAAATCAGCACTAAAAAAATATATATTAATTTAATGTTTTTCCAAGCCAAATATATCAAAACACACTCTGTACATAACAGGCACTATCATGGCTAAACCACAGTGTAAGTGCAAGTCTCTCCCCTTCAATTATCTGTGAAAGAAAATTGATAAATTATAGTAGAAAACAATGAAAAAAAAATAAGTAGCTGAGACTTACATGAAACCAATATGTAGGTATTTGTCAAAAAATATATACGCTACACTAACCCACATGAGAATTTCAAATGAAAAGATTACCTATGTCTATGAAAAAACTTACATGACAATTGTGTAACTGGAGAGCTCACGGACTTGCATGTAGTGTTCCTCTTGAATGTTCTCGAGTCTTGACAACTATATTGGGTTGCTAGCATTTTCATGTTAGCCACGCTACATTGTTTTGTTTACTGGTATACTCTTCCAAACTGACGATTGCAGCTGAAAATTTATCCCAATCAAAGAGATTTCGCTCATTCCTGCAGCAATATGTGCAACAGAGGAAAATTTTTACCAGTTGGTGATCCTTTAGGAAATGGGATTTGAGGCTGCTAACCATTTCCTGCTGTGATTTTGATGATTGTACCGCATCCCCAGTTTCTGCTTCGGATTGAGCATTTAGCAAGCCTGCAGCTTTCCAACGGTGAAATTGTACCACCTATTTACAGTTACATATAATTTGACTGCAGCATAGCTAGGCCAAACTCATTAAATTAGTTATTGGGAGTGTGAGTTTGGTATTATGATGGACGATGTTTTTTTTTTAAAAAAAAATTAAAAATAGATTAAAATTTTTATTTTATTTTTAAGATAAACACATTAAAATCATTAGAAAACAGTAAAAAATAATATTAATTTGATGTTTTTTCAAGCCAAATACATCAAAACACACGCTTTACATAACAGGCACTTAAGTGAAGAAGTGACCGTATTTGTGTACTCACTGAATATTGATTGAGATTATCATGTATCAGGAGCAGTGAAAATACATGAAGTGCATGCAAAACAACTCGTTTCCCCTTACGAATTGCAGCGGCTTGTTTCCCCTTGCTAAGTGTTCTGTGGAATCTGAAAACAAGCTGTTTCCTCGACAAGAACAAATATCAAACCCAAGCACATGCATTCTTGCGAAGCATATATCAAATCCTAACTGTTGATGAGATGCTAGATCTGAAGAACACCAGAACATTTTGCTGGATGCCAGCATGTGTGGCTTCAATTCAAGCACATTTATTGACCTATGTAAGCATGTTTTTCGATCCAAGGGGAACGAGTTTCGCATCCTCGCCATGAGCACTATCATGGCTAAACCACAGTGTAAGTGCAAGTCTCTCCCCTTCAGTTATCTGTGAAAGAAAATTGATAAATTATAGTAGAAAACAATGAAAAAAAAAAAAAAAGTAACTGAGACTTTACCTAGCATAAATTTGGTAGCAGAAGGGAAGATTACAGAAAAACAAGAGTTCATGAACAGGAAATACATATTGGTCACAAAATAAAATCTACATGATCAATCGACATGCAGCGAGATGCAGAGGTAATAGCATCTATAAGCAGATGAACATTTGCTTTTTCTTCTCCAGAATGACTGTTCACAGTATTGGAAGAGTCGAACTTGATATGTAAACTTCATAACCTTAGTCTAGGAAGCAGTTCAGCTTACTTCACAGCTTCTATTCAAGTTGATCAGATCTTGGATCTATGACCCTAAGAATGCATCAACCTTGCTATTTGTTCCCCTTGACAAAAACTTCATGCAAATGGGTGGTTTTACACCTGCTAGAGCAAGTATTGAACTAGGCAAAGTCCATATCCCATCCCCACAAATCAAACCAGAAGCCACTGCTGGCCCAAAAGCATCTGCCTTCACCTTGTCAATCTTTTCCCAAATAAATAGAATCAAGCTTCCCAGACACATGTCGATGGCAAAGTATGAGCCAATATAGAAAGGTATAGCCATTGCCATTGGATTGGGAATGAACCTAGCCCATTTCTTACCCAATGCATCCTTGATCAAATTTATCAGAATAGCTGCACCAAAGAATCCATAACAAAGATAGAGGCAATTCTTTGGTAGAGCCGAGAAGCCTTCTACCCCCAATATGGCCATGTTTCGATACACAGTAGCATAAGGAGCAGGGTATTGACTTCCAGTAGTCCCAAGATCCTTGAAGGCCTTGAAAAAGAGCCAAAAGACACTGGGGGAAATTATGCAACCCATTGCAGTGCCAATCAGTTGGCTCACAAACATAGACCGTGGTGAGGACAAGGTTAGATAACCAGTCTTGAAATCTTGAGAGAGGTCAGAAGCCGTAGAGACTATATTCATCATGACTCCACAGGCAGCTAGACCTGCAAGAACTCCACCATGTGAGGCACCAGCCCATGCCCCAATTACAAAAATAGCAAGCTTCCCATAGGTTGATGCAAGGGACCAATCAGTGAGGCCACATCCATAAGCATTACAAAATGCCAGGGCTGGGGCAAAGATGTAGATGACCAGTATGTAATACCATTTGAGTTCATGAAAAATATGTGGAAGTGTGGCGGTAGAGATGGCAGCAATCGCGACATAGCCTGCAATAGAAAACCATGTTGGGATTTGATCTTTCAGAAAGAGTCGGGTTCGTTGTTGCTCATCATAGGAGATCTTGGAGCTCTCGGGAGAGGAGCGGTCAGCAATAGGGAGATTACTGGTTGCATTTCTCCCTCGAAGTTGAAAAAACAAGGCAGCAAGCGTTCGGCTTAGCACCTTGAAGAAGTTGTACAGACCATCACCCAAGATCAAGGCAATGGCAATAAATACCTGGTCCATCACATAAAGTGTTGGTATGTACAAAGCCTTCAAGAAGTATGTTAAAACATGGCACTCTTGTCATCTTAACCTTATTAGACACTTACCTTGTAACCTTGGAGGCCATGCAGGCTGGATGCTTTGAGGTATGCTGGATACCAATCACCCTTTTTTGTATCTATCAGAGGCCACATGAGACCCCATGAAAGAATTCCTCCAAGCAATACTGATACGTTTATGATGTATGGGCAAATCATTCCAACTCCAACATATGTTGCTGAGAAATCAAAGAAGAATCTGTACATATAGCAAGAACAATATTATTAAAAGAGACCACAACTAATTTGAAACAAAGCGCCCTAATAAATGTATCTACATTCAAAAAGACGTGAAATTTTTTTAAAATAACACATTTACTGGTTTTCATATGCTTTAAGCCCAAGTGAGGGAAAGCTAGCAAATCCACAACCATCTCCTGCAGTATAGAACCATTGAAAGACACCCCACAAGAAGCTGAATGAGAAGAACTTGCCCAAGACCTTCACTTGTTTCCTGCAATGGTAGAAAAATAAAGTTGGATACTTTCACATGCCGGATGATCATTTAACTATAAGTGCATTAGGTCTGACAATGCCTTACTTTGCTAGCTTGGCTCCTGCAGGAGTGTGAAAGCTGTTGATGAGACGGGCAGTCGCAGTGCCACTTGGATATGTCAATTTGAAGTCAACAATCATGACCTGGAAGCAACCCAGGTAACAAAGAATATTAGTTTTTGGCAAAATTAATAAATTCAACAAAACATAAAATGCAGAGGAAAGTTTTCAATTTCCCATAGTCACATGACAAAGTTGAATGGTAATATATGTTGGAAAGTGTACCTTCCGGAGAGGCACCACTGAAAAGAGTCCAAGAAAGCTGACAACAAACAGAAAGCCAATCATCCAAGAAAGGGATGGATTTTTAAAGGCATCAGTATGTTCTTTTGATTGTTTGGCCACAGCTTCACTCATTCCAAACAGGTAGCTCCCAAAGCCTCCTATTAAACGGAAACAGAATACAAATTATTGAATGAAAACCATTTCTTGTATGAAATTCAAGAAGCTTAAAATCGTCACAAGCGTAATCACAAATTAGCTGTTTCATTACAAATGTTTCAGGTTAAAAACAAGTTTGGAACGCACGCAGCCATGGTTTTATTGATTATTAAGATAACAAATTAGAAATAACAGCGTATTCATCTCAACATAAAGTTGATGATTCTCTGTCAATGAAGAAGCTCAATAGAATAAAATCTACAATAAAGGTTTAATTAATAAAGCTCAAGCTCACTACTAGCATTCTAGAAAGAGATCAATTAATTATTCACATTTTCTTTCTTTTTATTACTAACGGAGACGTCTTCTTTTTCCATCTAATACAACTTTGAACCTTGTAAGTCATCCAAATCCGGCTAATATATATTGAATTGTATACCAAAAATCTTATTATGCTCAAGGATCATCTACATCTAATCGTATCTGAGAGAAAAAGGGATCTAGAGAGAGAAAGGGCTGCCTTATTGATGTAGAACAAATAGCGGAAGAATACATGCTCAAAAGGGATCACCTGAAATTCAAAGGCAACTGAATTTCGGCAGCCGGGGCGTTGACGTCGGAATGCCGCGAAACTCACCGAGTCAAAGCGTTTTGCCATTTGCGGAAGAAGTTATTTTCAAAAATTGACCTCCGCAGTGGATACCACTAGATTCGGGTCAGACCAGGGGACGAGTGGAAGACAACATTCAAAAGCAAAGACGGGTTATATGAGTGGATGGTTATGCCGTTTGGGTTATCAAACGCGCCTAGCACTTTTATGCGCGTGATGAATCAGGTATTGAGGCCTTTTGTGGGGAAATTTGTTGTCGTTTATTTCGACGATATCCTTATCTATAGTAAGACAGCAGATGAGCATGTGGAGCAGTTACGGGATGTGTTGGCAGTGCTACAAGAGAACCAGCTATTCCTTAATCTGAAAAAGTGCAGCTTTATGACTGATAGCTTGTTGTTTCTGGGTTATGTGGTAAGTTCAGAGGGGATTCATGTGGATGAAGACAAGGTCCGAGCAATTAGAGAATGGCCTACACCGAAGACCGTGGGTGAAGTTCGGAGCTTCCACGGATTAGCCACTTTCTACCGCCGATTTATTCGAAATTTCAGTACTGTCATGGCACCGATAACCGAGTGTATGAAGAAAGGCAAATTTCAGTGGGGGGAAGAGGCAGAACGAGCTTTGCGTTGATAAAGGAGAAGCTGTGCACCGCGCCAGTATTGGCCCTACCCAGTTTTAAGAAGATTTTCGAAGTTGAATGTGACGCGAGTGGCGTAGGAATTGGGGCTGTGTTATCCCAGGAGAAACGACCAGTAGCCTTCTTTAGTGAGAAGTTGAGTGAGGCTCGTCAGAAGTGGAGTACGTATAACCAAGAGTTTTACGCGTTGGTCCGAGCTTTGAAGCATTGGGAGCACTATCTAGTGCAGCGGGAGTTTGTTTTGTACACTGATCACCAAGCTCTGAAATTTATTAATAGTCAGAAACACTTGGATAACATGCATGTCAGATGGGCAACTTTCCTTCAAAAGTTCCCTTTTGCTATTCGACACAAGTCTGGTGCTTTGAATCGGGTTGCCGATGCGTTGAGCCGTCGTGCCAATCTGCTGGTGACATTGGCTCATGAGATAGTGGGGTTCAAATGCCTAAAGGAGTTGTATCAGGAGGATGCGGATTTCAAAGAAATATGGGCGAAGTGCATTGAGCAACACCCCGTCAGCGATTTTCATGAGAGCGAAGGTTTTCTGTTTCGTGAAAATCGTTTGTGTATACCCCGGATGTCGCTGCAAGAGAAATTGATCCGTGACCTTCATGGGGGTGGATTGAGTGGTCACTTGGGCAGGGACAAAACAGTGGCTAGCTTAGAGGAACGATATTTCTGGCCGCAACTGAAGAGAGACGTCGGCAATTTTGTACGGAGGTGCTATATATGTCAGGTATCTAAAGGTCAGTCGCAAAATACTGGTCTCTATACACCTTTACCTATTCCTAACGATATTTGGGAGGATTTGTCTATGGATTTTGTGCTGGGGTTGCCTCGCACCCAGCGAGGGGTGGATTCTGTTTTTGTGGTGGTTGACAGGTTTTCGAAGATGGCTCACTTCATCCCTTGTCGAAAGACCTCGGATGCTTCACATATAGCCCGATTATTCTTCAGGGAAGTGGTCCGACTTCACGGAGTGCCGCAGTCAATTACTTCTGATCGCGATACAAAATTCCTTAGCCACTTTTGGGTGACTTTATGGAAGATGTTTCAGACTTCGCTGAACCGAAGTACAATCGCGCACCCGCAAACTGATGGGCAGACAGAGGTGACAAACAGAACTTTGGGAAATCTGGTTCGTAGCATTTGTGGGGATAAACCAAAACAGTGGGATCATGCATTGCCACAGGCTGAGTTTGCTTACAATAGTGCTGTTCATAGCGCAACGGGGAAGACTCCTTTTGCTATGATATATGTGACACCACCAAGACATACAGTAGACTTAGTTCGTCTACCCAAGGGAGGCCCAGGATTTAGTATAGCCGTTGAGAACATGGTGACACAAGGTCAGGCTGTGCAGGAGGAAGTGAGGCAGAGGTTGGAAGCAACCAATGCAAAGTACAAGGCTGCGGCGGATAAGCATCGACGTCGCCGAGTATTTGAAGAGGGAGATTCCGTGATGGTTTTCTTGCGCAAAGAAAGGTTTCCCGTAGGCACTTACAACAAGCTGAAGCCCAAGAAATATGGTCCGTATCAGGTTTTGAAGAAGATCAACGATAACGCCTATGTGATTGATCTTCCCGAAACCATGGGCATTTCCAAGACTTTCAACGTAGCAGATTTGTTCCAGTATTATGCAGAGGAACACTTGTATCCTGATCCCGATTCGGAACCTAACTCGAGGTCGAGTTCTTTTCAAGTGGAGGAGCCTGATGTAGAACAAATAGCGGAAGAATACATGCTCAAAAGGGATCACCCGAAATTCAAAGGCAACTGAATTTCGGCAGCCGGGGCGTTGACGTCAAAATGCCGCGAAACTCACCAAGTCAAAGCGTTTCGCCATTTGCGGAAGAAATCAGAGGCTATGCCTCTGATGTCCACCGGTTTTTGGCCAAATTCCATCGTTTCGACCCCGAAATTGTCATTTTTGCCATTTTAGGAAAGTTTCGTTTTAGCCATAACTTTTGATTCCCGAGTCCGAATTGACTTCCGTCAATTCCTGTTTGCTCAGGATTCATAGGCCTTTCATATTCTGCATTTATCTCAAATTTGCCATTTTTTGGTAAATTTAATGTTTTGTGTCGTTTCCTTATCCGTCATGGGTTAGGGTAGAATTTTGCTTTAAATATCTTTGTAAAGCCTCTGGAGGTAGCAGCTAATAATTATTGAATAAAACCTTTGAGTTTTCTGAGAGTTTCTCTCGTTTATACAATTTTATGGAATATTGACGTTGGTCGTATTCCTTCACTGTTTACTGCTGCGTCACTTATCATGTAATCTAGCTAATAGAAAAAGGAAATCTTGACAATGTATTTGAGTAACTAATCACTTGATCAAAGAAGTCTAGCTTTGTCATCAAACCAAAAAGGAAAATCTTGAATCAAAAATACTCAACGAGTGCAGAAAGTATACCATTAAAGGCAATGCCAGAGGAGGCAACCACACAAGTCTGGATAACAGTGTTCTCTTGCCTGGTAAAGGGTTGCCTCAAATGGCCAGACCTTTCAAGAAACTTTGTCCAGGTCTTGGTGAAAAAGAACCCCAAAAGACCAGCAGAGACATTGAGGGAAGGTATGATACCAGTTGTAAGATTGAGCTTCAGAACTATGAAGCTGAACAAAATACTCAACACAAAGCTGACCACAAAGGCCCTCAATGTCAGTTGATTCCTCCATGAAGGCACTTCTTGATTCTCAAATACCCTTTCCACTGACAACTCATTTTCTTCCTCTTTCTTGTCCTCCTTTTTGTGATCATCATCTCTTCCATTGTGATCCATTTTCTTTTCTTGAAAAAAAAAATGATACTTTGTTTTAGTGAATCTTTACGAAGGCTGGATAGATGGGACTATGCTAAGTAAGTCAAGGTTGTTGAGATTATTAATGATACGTTAGGAAGTGTGCAAGCAACTGGGGATGATGACGGTGATCGAAAAATGACAACTTGTTTGACTCATGTTGTCCCCTTCACTTCACTTATAGGTAAGAGGTTGTTGGATTTCAACAAAATGAAAAAGCAAAAGAGAACAAATATCGACTTCTTGTTTAACTTCTCTGTTTTATTGATCATGCAGGCTTATTGGAAAACATTGAAAAGTAAAGCTTTAAAGGCAAGTAACAACAACATTATCTCTTGCTGTTACGTAACAAAATTCAAAGAATAATAACTAAATAAAAGGATTATATCAATCCTAACAGAAATTGACTAATTCAAATAGTTAGTATTTTATTAAAACTAAAACTCATATCAGCTTCCACATCAGCAGATTCCACATCAGCTGTTTCTTCATCAGCAGCTTCTTCATCAACAGCTTCTGAGACATGAATTCAACACTTCTCTTTGGCTCTGAAGCTGCAGACTCCTAGTCTCTGCCTAAAGAATTCATACTTAGCTTGAGGAAGCGGCTTGGTCAGAATATCAGCATTTTGATTTTCTGTTTTGTAATAGATTAGCTGTATTTCACCTTCTCTTTGAACTTCTCTTAGGAAATAGAGTTTCAGTTTGATATGTTTCGTTTTGCCATGAAACACAGGATTTTTTTGCCATTACAATTGCAGCTTGATTGTCTACAAGTATTTGTCTTCTTTCCTCTTACTCCATTTGCAGATCAGCCATTAACTTTCTAATCCAAATAGCCTGATTCACAGCAGCAGTAGCAGCAACATACTCTGCCTCAGCTGTGGATTGAGCAATGACTTCCTGCTTCTTTGAACTCCATGAAAAAATGGCAGAACCAAAACTAAAACAATAACCTGAAGTGCTTCTCATATCATCAATGCAGCTGGCCCAATCACTGTCAGAATAACCATGGAGTATGGAGTTTTTGACTTGACAAAACTTCAATCCACAGTCAATTGTGTTGTATTAAACTCAATCTAGAAGGTCAAGGAAGACAACCACCGCCCAGCCAGCCACCAGCTATCACCGACCAGCCACCTTCACACCTGAAAGTTTGATTTTTTTGTATTCTCAATTCGTGTATAAATAGGTTGCTAAGCTTATGTTATTATGTGTGGAGAGTTTAGAGAGAAACACTAGAAAGAGAGAGAGAGAGGGTGTGTATTAAGCTTTTGTGTTATTGTAACTTTTGTTCTTGAAATAAAACTTTGTGTTTTATCCCCTCTGAGTGTTTCAAAGCCACCACCAGTGGTTTCTCCCACCAATAATTGGTATTAGAGCCCGTTCGTTAGGAAATAGAAGTGTTTTGGGATATACCTGAATTTTCAAAGTTGTCAAAAACAAGTTTTGATCATTCCACAGTGTAGAGCTCATCAATACGAACTCACTGGTGCAAAAATCAGCTTCATCGGAGATGGAGGTAGCCCACACGCGCCGCCTGAAGATTCTGCACTATTCGCCCACACGCAGCCCACGCGCTAAGAGATCAACGACGACTGAGCCACACGCACGCCATATTTGAGCCGAGCTGAGCCGTTTAAGCCGCATCCTATCCGAGCCGCAAGCCAAGTTCAGTAGAGCCACAAGTCGAGCCGTCCTCCGCGCCGAGCCAAGCCGACAGAATATTCCCGGTTCAACTCCAGCGAACCGCCCACCGTACAGAATCGATTTTTGGACCAGTTCACCCCATTTTTGACCCAGTTTCAACAAAGTCAGACCGGTTCCCTACTATTTGGAGCATTCCGGATCGATCTACAGTGTCTGTTTTTTCAAATTCGGCTCCCAGAAAGGTGATATAGTCATTCAAAGAGCAAAATGACTACAAAAAGTACACAAACACTCATCCCGAAGCTGACCAAAGACAACTATGATAGTTGGTGCATCAGATTGAAGGCATTTCTTAGTTCACAAAAGTGTTTAGATATTGTACAATATGGTTATAACGAACCAGAGTCTAAAGAATCAAAAGATGCTCTACAAGAGGCATAGAAGCAAGCCCTGAAAGTCAACAGAAAGAAAGACAACAAAGCAAAGACCATCATCTATCATGGTCTTGATGAAGACACATTCGAGATCATTGCTTCCGCTGAAACATCAAATGAAATATGGGAGGCTCTCCAATAAAAATACAAAGGTGTTGACAGAATTAAGAAGATTCGTCTTCAATCTTTGCGAGGTGAATTTGACTTATTGCAAATGAAGTCCTCGGAGTCTATTTCTGATTATCATACAAGAATTATGGTGATAGTCAATCAGATGAGAAGAAATGGAGAAGCCATCACAAATTCTCGAATTACTGATCAAATTTTGAGATCCCTAGATCCAAAATTTGATTTTGTTGTTGTTGCCATTGAAGAGTCCAAAGAAGTGGACAAGTTGACGGTGGATGAGCTTATTAGTTCTTTGCAAGCTCATGAGCAAAAGATTGTAAAGAGAAATGGAGATAAGGCCATTGAGCATGCCTTACAAGCAAAGCTGTCTCTCAAAGACAGATATGAGCAAGGGGAGACTTCAATAAGTGGATATACCACTCAAGCAAGAAGTCAACAATCCAGAGGAGGATTTCAACGATTCCAAGGAAGAGGATCATGGAATATAGGCTTTAGAGGAAAAGGTGGTAGAAACACCACCAGAGGAGGTCGCGGACAACAAACATTCAGTCCTAGAGGAAGAGGAGGCGGTTACAATAACCATGACAAGAGGAATATCCAATGTTATAGTTGCAATCAATGTCAAAGGAAAGCTCCGTTAGAGATACGTGAGCAAGCCAACTATGCAGAGAAGGATGATAGAGGAGCAGCTCCATTACTTGTCCAACAAGGACTTGGCGAGAAACAGGAGAATATATGGTATCTAGATTCTAGAGCCAGCAATCACATGTGTGGCCACCGAGATTTATTTAGTGATCTAGATGAGACCATACAAGGTCTAGTTACTTTTGGAGATACCTCAAAGGTTCCATTCAAAGGTAAAGGCAACATCCCAATCAAGTTGAAGAATGGCGATTACAGCTACATCGCCAATGTTTATTATGTCCCGGCCATAAAGCAGAACTTGATCAGCATAGGTCAACTTATGGAGAGAGGTTATACTCTTTTCACGAGGAATTGTCATTTAACAATTACAGACTACAATGGGAGACTAATTACCTATATGAAAATGTCCAAGAATAGGATGTTTCCTTTAAACATCTAGTATGATGCAGCACGGTGTTTGAGCGCCATCACCAATAGTGAAGAATGGCTTTGGCACATGAGGCTTGGACATCTGAATTTCACGAGTCTGAAGATGCTAGCAAGCAAGAAGATGGTCAAAGGTATGCCTCACATTGATCATCCAGATGAAGTTTGTGAGAATTGTGTCCTCAGCAAACATCACAGATCCAGTTTTGCCAAAGAAGTCAACTGGAAAGCAAAGAGGCCACTAGAGTTAGTGCACACAGATGTGTGTGGCCTAATAAAGCCTATGTCGACTGAACAAAATAGGTACTTCCTCACTTTTATTGATGATTTTAGTAGAAAGACGTGGATATACTTTCTGAAGAGGAAGTCAAAAGTATTCAATTATTTTAAAGATTTTAAAGCAATTGTGGAGACGCAAAGGGGCTATAAGATCAAAACTGTGAGATCTGATCAAGGTGAAGAATATGCAGCAAATGACTTTGAAGCCTTTTGTATACAACAAGGCATCAAACATCAAACAACACCAGCTTATACACCACAGCTGAATGGTGTAGCTGAAAGGAAGAATCAAACGATTCTTGACATGGCAAGAAGTCTGCTCAAAACTAAGAAGTTGCCCAAGCAATACTGGGCTGAAGCTGTACCATATGCAGTGTATCTACTGAATCGCTGCCCAACCAGAAGTTTGCAAGGTGTCACTCTGGAAGAACCATGGAATGGTCACAAACCAAGTGTTACTCATCTACGAGTCTTTGGTTGTGTGGCATATGCAAAGATCCCAGATGCAAGAAGGACCAAACTCGATGATAAAAGCGAGAAATGCATCTTTGTCGGATATGGTGATAGAAGGATGGGATACAAGCTGTATATTCCCATCACAAAGAAGGTAATTATGAGTAGAGATGTTATCTTTGAAGAAGATAAATCTTGGCAATGGAATAATGACCAAGAAGTAGTCAAATGGATCAACACTGATTTGATCCTTGAAGATGAAGAAGTACCAACAATACTTACAAAAGAACTGATTGTGCCAGCAGATGAACCACAAAGTCTGGTACATAGATTCTCTGTATTCAACAGGAGGAACATACCAGAATCATCATCATCAACACCACCATCAGCATCCTCATCAGAAGAACCAAGAAAGATGAGAAATCTTGAAGAGCTGTACGATGCCACTCAAGTCATGGAAGATACAACTCTATTTTGTTTCTTTGTAGATAGTGACCCACTTAGCTTCAATGAAGCTATCACAGAAGAGAAATGGATAAAATCAATGGATGAAGAAATACATACCATTGAGAAGAATGGTACCTGGAAGCTGACTAATCTACCAAACAAAAAAAAAGCAATAGGTGTCAAATGGGTCTACAAGATGAAGAAGAATGCAAAAGGAGAAGTGCAAAGATACAAAGCTAGATTAGTGGCTAAAGGCTACAAACAGAGAGAAGGCATTGACTATGGAGAAGTATTTGCTCCAGTAGCCCAGCTAGAGACAATCAGACTGATGATCTCACTAGCTACACAACATAGATGGAAAATCTATCAACTCGATGTGAAGTCAGCATTTCTGAATGGCTTCCTAGAAGAAGAGATCTATGTTGAACAACCACTTGGATACATTGAAGCTGAAAATGAAGGCAAAGTATACAAGTTGAAGAAAGCTCTTTACGGTTTGAAGCAAGCTCCGCGTGCTTGGAATACCAGAATTGACAAGTATTTTCAAGATAATGGATTTGAAAAATGTCCATATGAACACGCAATATATGTGAAGAAAGAAGCAGATGGCAGCATATTATTTGCGTGCCTATATGTTGATGACTTGATATTCACCGGCAACAACCCTACCATGTTTGAAGACTTCAAACAAAGCATGGTACAGGAGTTTGAGATGACAGACATTGGTCTAATGTCACATTTTCTTGGCTTAGAAGTAACGCAGAAAGAAGAAGGGATTTTTGTATCCCAAAGCGGTTACGCCAAATATATTCTTAAAAGGTTCAAGATGGAAAGTTGCAATCCGGTATCAACTCTAGTTGAGAATGGAGTGGAATTGAGGAAGAGTAAAGTTGTAAATGTTGATCCAACTTACTTCAAAAGCTTAGTAAGAAGCTTAAGGTACTTGACATGTACCAGACCAGATATACTCTACGAAGTCGGACTTATCAGCAAATATATGGAGACACCAGACCAGTCTCACTTGAATGCAGCCAAGAGAATTCTTCACTACATCAAAGGCACAATAAATGAAGGAATGTTTTATACCTTAAGTAAAGATTTCAATCTTGTAGGCTACTCGGATAGTGATTGGGGTAGAGATCTGGATGAAAGGAAAAGCACAACAGGGTTTTTTTTTTCATGGGAGATACATCTTTCACATGGTCATCCAAGAAGCAATCGATTGTAACGTTATCAAGCTGTGAAGCTGAGTATGTTGCTGCCAACTCAACTGTATGCCATTCAATATGGTTAAGGAATATGCTGAAGTTTTTGGGATTTCCTCAAGAAAATCCTACAAAGATTTATATTGACAATCGATCAACAATTGCATTGGCAAAGAACCCGGTGTATCATGAAAGAAGTAAACACATTGATACACGTCGCTATTTTATCCAAGAGCATGTGAAGAATAAAGAAGTCAAACTGATATCCTGCAAAACAAATGATCAAGTTGCAGATATCTTCACAAAGACATTGAAGGGAGAAATATTTATCAGATTAAAGTTCATGCTTGGCATGATATCCCTCGATTGAGTTTAAAAGGGAAATTTGTTGTATTAAACTCAATCTAGAAGGTCAAGGAAGGCAACCACCGCCCAACCAGCCACCAGCTGTCACCGACTAGCCGCATGCCGCCAGCTGAAAGTTTGTGTTTTTTTGTATTCTCAATTCGTGTATAAATAGGCTGCTAAGCTTATGTTATTATGTGTGGAGAGTTTAGAGAGAAACACTAGAAAGAGAGAGAGAGAGAGGGTGTGTATTAAGCTTTTGTGTTATTGTAGCTTTTGTTCTTGAAATAAAACTTTGTGTTTTATCCCCTCTAAGTGTTTCAAAGCCACCACCAGTGGTTTCTCCCACCAACAAATTGTTCCCTTAATATATCTAACAATTCTTTTTGCTGTTTGAAAATGAATTTCACTTGCACAATGCATATACCTTGAAAGTATACTTGTAGCATTCATAATGTCGGGTCTTGTTGCAATAAGATACATCAAGCATCCTATTAATGTTCTACAGAGTGTTTCATCAATCTTTGCAGCTCCATCTTCTTTGCAAAATTTCTCCTTTTGATTCATTGGAGTTGTTGTTGATCTGCACTCTTCCATATTGAACTTCTTTAAAATCTCCTTGGCATATTTTTGCTGACATATGAAGATTTCATTCTGCTTTTGTTAAACTTCCATGCCGAGAAAGAATGTCATCTTCCCCAAGACAGTCATTTCAAAGACTTTCTTCATTTCTCTTTTGAACACATCAATCTACTCCATGTTACTTCCTGTCATAAGTAAGTCATCCACATAAAGAGAAACCACAAGCAATTCATCATTGATTTTTCTAAGATAGAGTGTAAATTCACTTAGACTTTTTGTAAAGCCTAAGTCTAACAAATGTGCATCAATCTTGCTGTACCAAGCCCTTGGTGCTTGCTTTAAACCATAGAGAGCCTTTTTCAACAAATATACTTTCTCCTCTTCTCCTTGAACAACAAAACCTTCATGCTGCTCCACAAATATTTCCTCCTCCAAATATCCATTTAAAAAAGCAGATTTGACGTCCATTTGATGTATAGTCCAACCATTTTGGGCAGCAAGAGCAAGCAACATTCTTATAGTATCAAGCCTAGCAACCAGAGCAAAGGTTTTAGAGAAATCCACCCCAAACATTTGAGCATATCCCTTGACAACAAGTCTTACTTTGTGTTTATTTATAGAACCGTCAGCATTGAACTTGGTTCTATAAACCCATTTGACTCCTATGGCCTTTTTATGTGCAGGTCTGTTCACAAGCAACCAAGTCTGATTCTTCTCAATCATTATAAACTCCTGCTTCATTGCAGCTGTTGCTACCCAATTTTTGACCCATGTTTTAATATATTTTCAAAAAATCCAAAAAATTGAGAAAAAGCAAAGAAAATCCAAAAATATGTTTTTTAATATATTTTCATCATTTTAGCATTTTCAACGTCGTCTAAAAAAAAGAATTTAAATTGTTAAAGATTTTCAAACGCATTCGACGTTTCACGCGTCATTTTTAAATCATTGATTTTCCGCATTTAAGTCGACGTTGATATTGCTCGTTTTCAAAAAATACAAAAAAATAAGAAAAATCAAAATTTACAAAAAAAGAAAGAAGTTGAGGGACCAAGTCGAAAAACCTAGCAATATTTTTGCCTATAAATACCATGCAAAACTGATTTTTAAGGGGGGGGCAATTTTGGAAGCACCAGAAAATACAACAACAAACCCTAAGCCACAAAAAACCTAAAAAACCCAATCACAGCCGCCCCCTCCCAGCTGGGTTTTTGGAATTTTTCTCCCCGAGTTTTCTTCTCCGGAAGCCAAAACAGCAGCCACCCGACCCTAGCATTTTTTGGACACCGGCCAAACAAACCTTTGCCCAAACAGCCGCTCATTTTTTCCCTGCTCCCTCTGGACAGCCATCAACCACACAGCCCTCACCTTCACTCTCCTCTCTCAGCCGTTCCTTTTCATCTCCATCAACCCGGAGCTTTCCCCCTCAGCAGCGTCTTCTTCGCCGTCGATCTCTTCAGCCCGGACCCATATCCGTCCGTCGTCTTCCTCAGTTCCACCCGAGCATCAGCGGCACGCCCACAGACCCGATCTGTTCGCTCCTCTCCGCCACCGAGAGCACAGAGCACAGTCAACAGGTCCTCCTTCTTCAGCCGGCGACAGACCCACGGTCTCCCTCTTCAGCCGTAGCCACCCGTTCTTCATTTCTCACCACTGCCGGATCTACAACTTAACAGCTCCCTCCCATAACAGAGAAGGGACGAGGCAGAGGAGAAACTGATCCGAAGAAGGAGAAGGAAGCAGACCCGAACCGATGAAGAAGACCCAAAAACAGATCTGAAAAACTAAGAAAAAATTAAAATCAACTGCTTTGTTTGCGTTTTTTGTGCATTTGCAGGTGACGGTGGGTGTCACCACCGGAAGGGAAGAGAAGAGGAGGAGAAAACAGGGCAGACCCGCCTGTTTCTGGCATGGTCGGCGGTGCGTGGTTCCACGCGCCGCCAGTGGCGGTGGGCGTGAGTTCCACGCGCCGCCACTGTTCCTGGTGTCCATGGCTTCACAAAAAAAAACGTTCCCAGCAAATTCCTGGAGTTTCTGAATGGTTGTTTAGTAATTTTAGAATTGTTTAATGTAATTTTTGTTTAGTTTTGAGTTTTTGTAATTTGTATTTTTGTAAATATGGATGTAAAAGAAAAGAAAAGAAAAGAAAAAGAAAAGAAAAGAAAGAGAAAATAATAATAAAAAAGGGTTGTGTGTGTTGGTGTATTTTTATTTATTTATTTTGGATTTGTATTTGTATTGTGGATGTAAAAGAAAAGAAAAGAAAATAGTGAAAGTGTATGTGTGTGCTTGTATTTTGTTTTATTTATTTGTATATATTTTAATGATAAAATTGCAAATATATTAAAGAAGAATTTAATATTTTGATCGGATCACGGTTAAGAATTATTAACTTATACGTAAGTGATATTTCTAATTTCCGAAGAAAAGATAATTATTAAAACTTCTTTAACACATCAAATTCGCGAAGCAGCTTACCTCAGGTAGGGTGTGTTAGGGGTGCTGATACCTTCCCTAACCACAACCAGTCCCTTACCCGCGAATCTCTGACAAGACCAGTGCATCCGGTTTCCTAGTAGCCTTCAATAAATTACTAGGTGGCGACTCCAACGAACGAATTCAAAGCAAACGCAACAACGAGATGAAAAATCGCCAATCGATGCCGCGCGCTGATTTGATTTTTTTTGGGGTGCGACAGAATGGCGACTCCACTGGGGAAGGTATTTTTTCGATTATTGGACTAAGCTTTGTGTATTTGATGTGTTTAAGTTTTTGCATTTTTATCTTTTTGGTTAATATTTATTTCCATGCATTTTATAGAATTGTCTCATGCATCACCTGTATTTATTTTTAAAAAGCACACACAAGCTTCTAGGTTAGGTGGGGAACTAGCGATCTGCCCTAAGACTATTGGTCAGGGTTCAGATGCGTGAAACACCCAACTCATATCTGAGTGCCTGCTTGGTAAATGGTGGGTATACGTACCTTAACCATTTCTTGCAACGCCCCCATACTGTCTTTACGAAGAACGTCACTGGGTAGATATGAGACCCTTTTGAGACCAGATAGAAAACCTACCCATGTTCACATAATGAATAGAACCTGTCCTTAGGTTGTATGTGCTATCGTTATTTGCATCCGAGCAAACCCTTCTTGAAGCATCTTGAACTCAAGACTTGTGGGTGACACATTGGCCGTTGCTCCGAAAATTTTCATTGTAGAGTTTGGGCAAAAATCACGATTCTTGTTCCATCATACAAGAGTTACGCCCATATTGTCACCTCTCGAAGGGCGAGTTCATCATATAGATTACATGTTCATACATTTATCATGCATGAACCGGGTTGAAAGGTAGGTCCCCTGTACAAGCTGTGCTGCATGTGATTGAAGAAAGATGAGGGAAGTGAAGAAAGGTGTCAGATAGAGGCTCATTATCAGATTAAGTTTGAGAGCATTAAACGTGAAGTAGCTAGACTCAAATCTGCTTGAACAAGTGTTGAGCATCAAATGGAAAGAGAGTGTCTGCAGAGTTTTCTGTGGGAACACTGCTTGTTCCTATCCAATTGAAGTTGTATCTCTCCTTTTCCGTCATGAACAATATCAACAATGCCTTCAATCATCAACTAATGACAATTTTGATTCTTGTTCAGTTGCACTGTTACAATTCTGATTCTTGTCCAGTTGCACTATTAAGTGTTCATCGCCTCCACATCATCTAATGGAACCAAACAACTACCGGTCTCCTGTACATGGTGCATTAATCTTCTTTGAAGTCACCCCGATTACGAGCTCAATTCCAGTTCAGCAGCACAAGATGGTCTGAAAAACCATGATTGAACACTGAACTTCAATGTGGCAGAGCTCTCTCTACAAAAATCCCTTTATGGCTCTGCAAATTGGGAATGCAAGAGGGGATTTACTAATTGCATATGCTACAAATATTTCTCTCATCAGTTTCAGCACGAAGAAACTATAGCAGGTTGAAGAGCCAGACTTGGTTTGAAAAATATGAGCAGACATCAAACTTCAACGTAGCAGAGCTCTCCCGACAGGAATCTGTTTGTGGATCCGCAAGTGGGAAATCCAAGAAGGAATATAGTAGTTTCAGATCATCTATGATTTTTCTTCAACAGTGTCAGTATTAAAATGCAAAAGAAGAGAGAAGAGACATGCCTAGACTGAAAAAACATGAAGAATACTGAAACTTCAATAGAGCAGGACTTCCTCTATAGGTGTTTGTTTGCTGCACTGTTAGTGAGAAATTGAAGAGGGGACAAAGGAGTTATAGATTCATCAGGTGCTCTTCCAATAGAGACAATGTGTGATTCCACACGTCGGTAGTGGCGATACTACAAGTTTCTGGGCGCTGCCAAGATTACCAAGCTGTTAGAAAGTTTTCTAACAATCCTCAACCAACCACAACAACATTGGAAGATTGACATGAAGTTGTGTGGATTGCCAAAAATTGAACAAGCTATCAAGATGGGAAAGATTGAAGGTTCTGCCATGGATTCCAGAACAATGATGAGAGATGAATCAAAAGAAGAATTTGACGGTGTGAACCCTTAATTATGGGGTATAGCCAGGTCTCACGGTAGCATCAATTACTCAAATGTCTTTGCCAAGATGGGACATTCCTCTGCCACTTAAGTTTGTCGACCAGCATCTGCCAGATTCCAGAATTTTGCTTGACTCCGACAAATCCCATTCAACCACCAATTTCTCAGTGGTATAATCCAGATAAGAGACGTGATGTCATGGTGGGGTCCTCAACCATTTCAAGTGAACAGTTTCAAGAACTGCAAGAATGGAGTCTGAAAGTTGGTGAGCAAGAGACAGGTGGAGTCGTTGAAGAAGGGTGTCACTAGCTATATTGCCCCTCGAACAACTTCAGAACGACATGTTGATCGAAAGTGTTTGGCAAAACGCAAATATTGCCAGAAAAGCTGATTCAAGAACGGTGATGAACAGTCAATTATATTGTTTTGGAATTCTGCATTTTGTTTTGGGATCACATCTCATCCTTCAACGAAACATGCCTTGCTTTTGTCTCTTTGTTGTTTTGAAATCAATGGATGTTTAACATTTTATTTTGACAAAATATTTTGATCAAACTCCAACATGCAATAAAGGTTAATCAAGTCGGAAGATTAAAAGTGTTTTGATTACAGAAATGACTCGATACTTGAAAATAACATGAGGTGACTAAACAATTTTGAACTCATACCTCCTGAAACTGAACCACATATCATATAGCTAAGTTTTAACAGTATGCATAATGACATGTAGTGGATTCGGTAGTTATGGACTCGTGAATCATGATTCTTACAAGTCCCAATCATTACACTGGATGAGGTCAAAATTTATCGGTTTTAACCGACCTTGCTTGAAATGAGAAAAGGCCATCTTTGATATCCCTTCACTTTCTAAAGATTATATCCCTTGCAGTCCCATTTTGAGCCTGGTAAAATATTTTCTTTCAAAAAAAGAAACCCTGACTAGGATCACACCCCACACTGGGGGCAAATGAGAGATATTTTGGAGACATTGATATAATTAATGGATAAAGGGGAAGGCTTAGAACAAAGGTCCAATGATTGAGAGAGAGCTAAAAGAAAACACATAGACTGGGGGCATATAAGAAAATTTTGAGGAAAAAAAAAAAAAAAAAAAGAGAATGAAAAAAGGAAGTTGAAATTTCCTTCACTTAAATACAAGTCAAAGATAAAGGAAGGAGAACGCCTATCAAGTCTATGAAGAGCAAAAGAAATTTCAATCAAGGAAAGGCACAACAAAAGTCAATACCAGAAAAAAGACTAAGCTATAAGCGTTGACTTTTGGTATCCGTTATAAAACCTGTGATGTTATCAGATGATTAAGGTTGGTTATTCCTCAAAGAAAGTTGGATTTGCATTATGACTTATGTTAAGAAAAGTCGGAACTTTGAGGTTAACAAGGTTATATGTCGTTTCCTCTATAAAGACAACAATAGAAAACAAGTTGATGAATAGTTGATGTTGATCCTAGGTCTTTAAAACCCTCAAACACCTTTTGAGCCTGTGAAATTCCTTTCTTTCATAGCCAAGAACCATAGCCTGCATTACATGCTTTTTAAAAGCCCTTTTTAATCAAGCAATCAACTTGAACCGATAAATGGCGCTCTCAAAACTTGAAGAGTTTTTCCATAAGAGTCGTGACTTCATGAATTAAGTTACCGGTCGTTATGCATGTTGATAAAATTATTGCTAAAAACAAAACATTTTTCCTTCATGAATCCTCAAGTTTTGACTTGAGCCTGTTGTTTTCCTTGAAATTCACAGAAGGTCACCTCACCATAAACTATCAAATGATATACCCAATATCAAGGATTCAAATTGATACAAAGAACCATGGAAAAAGCCATTTTTAATCCTACATTGGGTCAATTTCTGTTTTCAAAATGCATGACAATCAAAGGACTATATATTTCGAATAAAATGTGTTGGGCCTTTGATCAAAAAGCTTGATTTTCAAAAGATTTTCAAAAAAAAGACATCTCTGATTTTATTTCAACAAACTAGACTTTGAATAGACATGATCTTTGAAATATGAGAGTTGATTCCAGAACAAGGAAGATTATCAAACACAGAAGAACATTGATTGAGTATGCAAAATCGTTGATAGAAATGACATTGAAGTCCTCGACACTCCTTGAAAAGTTGAGCAGCTGGGGGCAATACAGTAGACCTTGAAAAGGAAAAACAAGCAGTGCTCAGATCAGCTATGAGGCAATGTTTAAATGATGAATCAGTGAACTGAAGACAATGATGTTCAAAGACAGATAATCAATGAACGAGCACACTCGGATCATACTGGGGGCAATGTCATTCCAAAATGGCCCATGCTTTAGTTGAATCCTGTCGGCAATGGAGAAACAAAAACGTACCTGAAGGGCACTTTCCTATCATCATTTTTGAAACATGGCTCGCGATCGATGAGGAATACACAGATGAATGTAATTGAATGGAGAAAAGATGCATACCACCAAGACTGACTGTGGAACAATGCTGCACTTAAAGGACAATCTCATATTGTCATTCTTTGAAATATGGTTATGGACAGATGTTATCACACAACTGCACTGAATGAATGTCGGAAAGGCACCCACCTCGAAGACTGATTGTGGGACATCTATTCTGAAGCTCAAATGCGCACTTCACCGCATGAATATGGGTGATAACATGAACATCATTGATGATGCCAAAGCAGCATGAGATACATGTCTGGATGACTTGGCAGTTCCATGAAGGCTGGTGACCATACATACTTGAATGGTGTTTCAACCGAAGACAAGTTCATGACTGATTAACAAACGTGATAGGTGTTGGCATGATGCACACAATCAATCAGAGGATAATTCTCAGAAGAAGCCAGGAGAGAAAACCCTGCATGATAAATCAAGCAGTACCACACTTGGGGGCAGGGTCAAGCTTCATGAACGATGCAAGCAGTAATTGTCGAAGACAGCCCGGGATGGGCACTGCATTTACAACTGAGTGGATGGCTAACACATGAATGAGCCAATACATCGGAAGAACAAAGAAAGCTTTGGGATACAAACAAGGGCACCCTATGACGATGGAGCATCAAAAAGGGGGGCCTATATTTCAAATCAGGTAAGGATGCATGCATATCATCTAACCTCAAAAAAAAAAAAAAAAAAAAAAAAAAAAAAAAAACATTTGCACATATTTTTGAATTATTACAGGAAAATCCTTAATGAGGTCCAGCAAGATGGTGAAAAGAGAAAGAAGCATCGTGGTGATGATAAATAAAGAATCGGTTTTGATCATGGAATAAAAGGACGATGGGATTGAACCCTACCATTAGGAAAATCCCAAAGAAATGAAAAGATCAACCTTGCAATCGGGAAACCTCGAGTTTTCAACCCTTGCAGTCAGGAAACACCGAGTTTTCAAACCCTATGATCGAGAATTATCAGGAAGCACCAAGTTTTCCAGCCCTTTCTTCTGTCATCCCTTCAGAACTTCGCCAGGTAAGTCCTATTTTTCACACTTGTTATATCACATTTTTTCCATCTGGGTAGGTCGCCCATCATAATAAGACCGCGCTTTTCACATTTTTTCCATCGGGGTAGGTCACCCATCATAATAAGACCGTTCTTCATATTTTTTCCATCCGGGTAGGTCACCCATGACAATGAGACCGCAGTTTTCCACATTTTTTCCATCTGGGTAGGTCACCCATTACAATGAGACCGCATTTCACATTCTTTCTATTTGGGTAGGTCGCCCATCACAACGAGACCACTTCATCATATTTTTTCCATCTGGGTTCGTCACCCATACAATGAGACCATCATTTTTCTTGGGTTCGTCACCCATACAATGAGACCATCATATTTCTTGGGTTCGTCACCCATACAATGAGACCATCATATTTCTAGGGTTCGTCACCCGTACAATGAGACCAGCACTAGGGTTCGTCACCCGTACAATGAGACCAGCACTAGGGTTCGTCACCCGTACAATGAGACCAGCAACACTAGGGTTCGTCACCCGTACAATGAGACCAGCATTTTTCGAGGGTTAGTCACCCGTACAATGAGACCAGAATGAGGTCGCCAGATGGGATCTCATGTAGCTTTGGTTAAAGGGAATCGCCAGATGGGATTTCAGGTTAACCGAGTTACACATATTTCGTTCCAGTTGAATGAGGTCGCCAGATGGGATCTCATGTAACTTTGGTTAAAGGGAATCGCCAGATGGGATTTCAGGTTAACCGAGTTACACATATTTTCGTTCCAGTTGAATGAGGTCGCCAGATGGGATCTCAAGTAAACCCAATGTGTGGGCAGGTCGCCCGTGAAAATAGACTATTGGGAGAGTGTGGGTCGGTCGCCCGTGAAAATAGACTTGAGTGAGTACGTGTGGGTAGGTCGCCCGTGAAAATAGACCAGAGTGAGTATGCATGGGCAGGTCGCCCGTGAAAACAGATCAGTGTGAGTGCGTGGGCAGGTCGCCCAAGATAATGAAATCATTTTCCTTTTGTTTTCTTTACAAAGCTTACTATGCAAAATTTTGAAGAGTTTTGCTTCGTAAGCATTGTAAAGAGGGGGCATCTGTTGCTACCCAATTTTTGACCCATGTTTTAATATATTTTCAAAAAATCCAAAAAAATTGAGAAAAAGCAAAGAAAATCCAAAAATATGTTTTTTAATATATTTTCATCATTTTAGCATTTTCAACGTCGTCTAAAAAAAAGAATTTAAATTGTTAAAGATTTTCAAACGCATTCGACGTTTCACGCGTCATTTTTAAATCATTGATTTTCCGCATTTAAGTCGACGTTGATATTGCTCGTTTTCAAAAAATACAAAAAAATAAGAAAAATCAAAATTTACAAAAAAAGAAAGAAGTTGAGGGACCAAGTCGAAAAACCTAGCAATATTTTTGCCTATAAATACCATGCAAAACTGATTTTTAAGGGGGGGGCAATTTTGGAAGCACCAGAAAATACAACAACAAACCCTAAGCCACAAAAAACCTAAAAAACCCAATCACAGCCGCCCCCTCCCAGCTGGGTTTTTGGAATTTTTCTCCCCGAGTTTTCTTCTCCGGAAGCCAAAACAGCAGCCACCCGACCCTAGCATTTTTTGGACACCGGCCAAACAAACCTTTGCCCAAACAGCCGCTCATTTTTTCCCTGCTCCCTCTGGACAGCCATCAACCACACAGCCCTCACCTTCACTCTCCTCTCTCAGCCGTTCCTTTTCATCTCCATCAACCCGGAGCTTTCCCCCTCAGCAGCGTCTTCTTCGCCGTCGATCTCTTCAGCCCGGACCCATATCCGTCCGTCGTCTTCCTCAGTTCCACCCGAGCATCAGCGGCACGCCCACAGACCCGATCTGTTCGCTCCTCTCCGCCACCGAGAGCACAGAGCACAGTCAACAGGTCCTCCTTCTTCAGCCGGCGACAGACCCACGGTCTCCCTCTTCAGCCGTAGCCACCCGTTCTTCATTTCTCACCACTGCCGGATCTACAACTTAACAGCTCCCTCCCATAACAGAGAAGGGACGAGGCAGAGGAGAAACTGATCCGAAGAAGGAGAAGGAAGCAGACCCGAACCGATGAAGAAGACCCAAAAACAGATCTGAAAAACTAAGAAAAAATTAAAATCAACTGCTTTGTTTGCGTTTTTTGTGCATTTGCAGGTGACGGTGGGTGTCACCACCGGAAGGGAAGAGAAGAGGAGGAGAAAACAGGGCAGACCCGCCTGTTTCTGGCATGGTCGGCGGTGCGTGGTTCCACGCGCCGCCAGTGGCGGTGGGCGTGAGTTCCACGCGCCGCCACTGTTCCTGGTGTCCATGGCTTCACAAAAAAAACGTTCCCAGCAAATTCCTGGAGTTTCTGAATGGTTGTTTAGTAATTTTAGAATTGTTTAATGTAATTTTTGTTTAGTTTTGAGTTTTTGTAATTTGTATTTTTGTAAATATGGATGTAAAAGAAAAGAAAAGAAAAGAAAAAGAAAAGAAAAGAAAGAGAAAATAATAATAAAAAAGGGTTGTGTGTGTTGGTGTATTTTTATTTATTTATTTTGGATTTGTATTTGTATTGTGGATGTAAAGAAAAGAAAAGAAAATAGTGAAAGTGTATGTGTGTGCTTGTATTTTGTTTTATTTATTTGTATATATTTTAATGATAAAATTGCAAATATATTAAAGAAGAATTTAATATTTTGATCGGATCACGGTTAAGAATTATTAACTTATACGTAAGTGATATTTCTAATTTCTGAAGAAAAGATAATTATTAAAACTTCTTTAACACATCAAATTCGCGAAGCAGCTTACCTCAGGTAGGGTGTGTTAGGGGTGCTGATACCTTCCCTAACCACAACCAGTCCCTTACCCGCGAATCTCTGACAAGACTAGTGCATCCGGTTTCCTAGTAGCCTTCAATAAATTACTAGGTGGCGACTCCAACGAACGAATTCAAAGCAAACGCAACAACGAGATGAAAAATCGCCAACCGATGCCGCGCGCTGATTTGATTTTTTTTGGGGTGCGACAGCAGCCATCAAATGTTGATCTGCAGGAGCTTCTTTATATCCTGCAGGTTCAATTAATGCCAATTGCAACTCTGATAGATATCAGAAAGCAATCTGATTTTTGTAACAGATTCATCATCAACATCAACATTCTCTTGTTGAAGTTCAAGCTTATTTTTCTCCCAGTTCCAGCTTTCTGACTCAAAGAATTGGATGTTTCTGCTAACAATCACTTTGTTGTCTTGTGGAAGATAAATCCTGTAGGCTTTGGAGACTAAGCTATAGCCTACAAAGATTCCAGGTTCTGCCTTTTTATCAAGTTTGTCTCTTTTGACTTGTGGAATGTAAGAGAAACAAAGACAATCAAAAGTTTTTAAATTTTGCAATTTTGGTTTATAGCCATACCATGCCTCAAATGGAGTTTTCTATTGTAGAGCTTTTGTTGGCAATCTGTTCAAAAGAAACACTGCTGTATTTGCAGCCTCAACCCATAAATTCTTTGGCAATCCTTTGTCATGTAATAAATATCTTGTCATCTTCATGAGTGTTCTGTTTTTTCTCTCAACAACCCCATTTTGTTGAGGGGTATAAGGTGATGTCAGCTGATGTTCAATGCCTTCCTTTTCACAGAACTTGTTGAATTTTTCTAAGGTATATTCTGTTATGTTATTTGATCTGACCGCCTGCATTATATGTGTGCTTTGTTTTTCCACCCAAGCTTTGAACTTCCAAAAGATGTCAGCAACTTCAGATTTATACTTCATGAAATAAATCTAGCACATTCTTGTATGATCATCAATGAAAGTAATGTAATACTTACTGCTGTTTAATGATGATATTTTCAAAGGTCCTCCCACATCAGTATGCACTAGCTGTAGTTTCTATGTAGCTCTCCAGCTTTTATTATGTGGAAATGGGAGTCTTATCTGCTTCCCATACTGACAGGCTGCACACAATGGAAGATCTTCTTCTAAATCAGGTAGGCCTTTCACAAGTTTGTTCTTCTTCATAAAGAGTATAGCTATATGATGAAAATACCCCAATCTTCTATGCCAAAGCATTGTACTGTTGTTTTCTTCATGTACTACAGCTTGTTCTTCTTCTGTAAAATTCAAAGCAAAGCTTTTACTTTGCATCTGAATTTTAAATACTTCCTTGTTTGGAGCATCAGTAATCAAGCAAAACTTGTCTTCAAACAGCACCTTATATCCTTTCTCAAGCAGCTGACCAACACTTAAAAGATTTTGATTAATTTCAGGAACATATAACACATCAGAAATTAATTTTAAACCTATGTTGCCTTTGATTTTCACTGTTGCTTTACCCTTTACTACAAGACATGCCCCATTTCCAATTCTCACTTTAGAAATGACTATTTTGTCAAGCCTTTTGAAAAGCTCTTTATCATAGGTCATGTGATTGGTACAACCACTATCTATAAGCCAACTCTCTATTGAGTTATTGGCAACAAAACATGATGCTACAAACAATTGTTCTTTTTCAGGTTGTTCAACAACAGTTTTAACTTCTCCTTGTTGTTGCTGTTGTTGTTGAAATTTGCATATCCTTCCAATGTGTCCTAGCTGTCCACACTTACGACATTTTATATCCGGCCTCCACCAGCATCTGCTCTGTGGATGGTTGGATTTTTTGCAATAAGAACACAATAGAAATGTTCTGTTGCTGCTGCTATAATTTATGTTTCTTTGTTGCATGTTGTTCTGTGATTTTGCAAAAAAAGCACCTTCCATAGAACTTGCTTGTCTCATGAGTCTTTTTTGTTCTTGAGCCTGCAGTGTATTCAATAGCTCTACCAAAGTGATGCTTGATACATCTTTCGAGTTTTCTATTGATGATATTGTAGCTTCAAATTTTTCAGGAACAGTAACAAGAATTTTCTGAACAATTCTAAAATCAATAAATTCAGTACCAAGAAGTCTTACTTTGTTTACAATGTCAAGAAGTATGTCAGAGTAATCCTTGATGGTTTCTGATTCATTCATTCTTTGCATCTCAAATTCTTTGATGAGATTTAAAACTTGCATGCCCTTCACTCGTTCATTCCCTTCATATTCCTTTTTGAGAAAGTTCCATATCTCATTTGATGTCTTCAGAGTCATGATTCTGGTGAAGATTGAAGATGAGACAGCTGCAAATAAGCTAGCTTTTGCCTTTGATTTCTTTTGCTTACTCTTCTTGTGATTTTTCATTTAAGCTATAGTTGGATTGTCAAGCAAAAAAGGAACCTCATATGTGTTTTCAACGGCTTCCCACTAATCATTTGCATCAAGAAAAGCTTCCATTCGAACAGCCCAAACTTGATAGTTTGTTCCATCAAATACTGGTGGTGCCATCAAATTTACAGAAGCTTCTGAACTCATTTTGTTTTGATTGGTTTTGTAGAAGAATGGTAAGTGTTTAGGGTAAGTGTTTAAGCTCTCTTAGTCTCACAGATCTCTCAAGAAAAAAATCAGCTCTCATACCAATTTGTTGGATTTTAACAGAATGAAAAAGCAAAAGAGAACAAATATTGATTTCTTGTTTAACTTCACTGTTTTATTGATCATGCAGGCTTATTGGAAAACATTGAAAAGTAAAGCTTTAAAGGCAAGTAATAGCAACATTATCTCCTGCTGTTACGTAACAGAATTCAAAGTATAATAACTAAATAAAAGGATTATATCAATCCTAACAGAAATTGACTAATTCAAATAGCTAGTGTTTTATTAAAACTAAAACTCATATTAGCTTCCACATCAACAGATTCCACATCAGCTGTTTCTTCATTAGTAGCTTCTTCATCAACAGATTCTGAGACATGAATTCAACAGAGGTCAACTTGCAACCCCTTTATCGGTGCAAGGAGACTACTCCAAAAATGCTTTTTAAGTTCAACTTTTGTTTTTAATTCTTAAAAAAAACTATATATTTATATCTTATTAACGATATTTAAAAATTTACCTAAGTTTTTATTTAGAGATATAAATTTTCTTGAAAGTAAAATTATGAGAGTTTTTAAGCTTAGTTTGAACAATGAGTCCATCGATTTAAAATATAATTTTGATTAAATTTTAAATTAAATATAAAAACTGATTGAATTAGAGCTTGTTTAGAAATGCAGTGCAATTTTATTTTTTTTAATTATTTTTATATTATTTTGATGTAATGATTCAAAAATTATTTTATAAAAAATTATTTTAATATATTTTTAAATAAAAAATAATTTAAATCACAATCGCAACTACAATTTCAAACATATCATTAAAATTAAAAATTATTTAAATAATCCTATAACTCGATTCTCGGGTCTAAACTTGATTTTTTAAAAAAATCATATTATTTTAATTTTAAAAAAATTAATATATTCAGTTAATAATTAATACCTGTACAATTCATAACATGAACTCTTGCTGTCCATAATTCGGATCTTGAACTGCCGGCCAAGTTTAAGGACTTTGCAGTCCGTCATCTCTGTAACTATGGATTCAAATTGCAAGTTTTGTTTCCATTGGTAACACAATATTCCATGTACATTCACGCTTGCTTTGCTTTGTTCTTGTAATTAAATAAACAAAGGTTTCAAAATGAATATTATTTTAGATTTGTAGGGTTTTGGAATCATGTCATTTAGTATTTTAGATTTTCTATTACAATGAGATTAAGGGATGCTAAGAAATATAATAATAGTTGTTTTAATATATATATATATATATATATATATATTATTTTTTTAAAAATATTTTTAACATCAATATATTAAAAAAATATAAAATATTAAATCTTCATAAAACACTATTTAAAATACAATTCCAAACTGCGTCTAAAAATACATTAATAATGTTATTCATTGATCTCATTTTATGTTTTGTGATTTTAGCTCTTGTGATAATTAATAGATGATAATGTTTTTTCATTGATTTTTTTAATTTAAAACCTTATTTTACAGAGGTTGTTGTGATGTGGAGGGTGGGGATGAGAACAAAAAATATAAATCTCCTATAATGACTGCACGATTCCAGGATGTTCTGATTCGGACCTTTCGAAATCCATGGGTCAAATGTTCTCCTTGTGATGGTGAAACAATACAAAACCATGATTTCCAAGTTTTTATTTCTTTAAAAAATTGTCGAGCCATAAAATATGACCATTAATCTCCCTAATATACATACAAGCAACCCAATGGTTGGATTGATAAAAAAAAAAGTCATTCTTTTATTATTATTATATAATCGAATAATTCACACCTTAAATCAAGTTTTTTTTTAAAAAAAAAAAATGTTAATTTTTCTAGTCTTGATGAGGGAAATAAAAATAATGACAAAAGCTAAATCCAACACACTACTAGGAAATTGATAAAAGTGTGCGACGACTCCGATGCACTGGCCAATAATTTTTTTAAATAAAAAATATTATTTTAATACTAAATTATATTATTACCCTCAACCAAGCTACAATCAACAAAAAAATCAAGGTTAAAAGATCCTAATATTCCTAACCTCAATTAATTCAATTTTTTGGATCCAATATTGCATGTGTAATTTTATTTTGTATAAATAATAAAAATACCTAAATACCTCTACTCGAAACTATTTATGTTTTTTACTCTTGGAGGTATTTTATTTATTTTATTTTTTATTTATTAAATAGATAAAAAAAATATCCCAAATAAATCAATAATGACTAATGTGCCATAAAAAAATACTAAATATCCTTGGTTTAAAGGAAAATAATAATAATCATTACACTATAATATTAAATAGGAAAATGTGAGAGGGGCTACATATATTTTGGTATAATAGTCATTACACTATAATACATACAATTTTCAATTGCGTAGATGCGGGAAGGAAAGCATAATAATGCTATATAGGGAATAAATATTTGAAGTGCCTGCCTCTAGTATTAAAGGAGAAAATGCTTTCGATTTCAAAATTGTATGTATATATATGGCCTATAAATTTAGGACAAGTCATGCTTGTGTAAGCTTGCTTCATTCCACCCCCAAGTTTTTTTTTCTGTGATATTAGAATCGTTGCCAAGTTTTGGTTTTTATAAATAAGAAAGAGCCAAGAAAGGCCAAAAGATAATCTTGAAGAGCCACATCCATCACCTTGAACAAATTAAAACAAAGGATCGTGGGAGGAACAATTTCTTAAACCCAAATTAAATGGAGCCTGCGGTCTCCAAGGAGTTAAATCTTGTTTATTTGGTTAGTATATTGATTAGTATTTAAAAGTGCATGTTTATCAAGGGTTTATATCATCATTTTGCACTTAAAGTATCCATAACTCCTTAACTAAAGCATGTTTTATAATAACAAGTCTAATATTATAAAATGTCTTAATATATAGTAAATGTTCATCTTAAATGCAGGCCTATCACATAAATCAAAGGATTGATTGACGAGTTCAAGTATGGAAATTGAAATGACAAAGAGAGGGTCAAACTTAGAAAAGAGATTTTGGTGCAGTCCAAACTAGAACACTGTTCGGTAATTGGGTCATATCTCGAGTTCTAGATGTTCAAATGACTTCAAATTTTTACACAGATTCAGTAAGACATAGGCCTACAACTTTCATGTTTTTATCAAGATCTAAGAAGGCCGTTTTCAAGTCCAAATTATAGCAACAACAGAGAAGTCCGAATCTCTCCTACAACCCAAATACTATTCAGTGTTTGGCCCATATATGGAGTTCTAGAAGTCCAAATGACCTCCATTTTTTTTTTTTGGAAAGCTGATTTAATTTCCTACAACTTTCATGTTTTCCAGTGGACCCAATTTTGATGGTAGCATTTTCGTTTTATTCAGACAAAAAGATAAAGATTTTCACCAAGTCAAAAGTTGGCCACCCACTCAACAATTAGTCATCAAATCAATAATTCTGAATTTTAGCCTATAAAAGAAGGCATTTGTCATGCATTTGGGAGCTTGGTTGTTCAGATCAAGTTCATGCTCTTTATTTCTCTCTTTATATTTTTTTTTTTAATTTTTAAGTTTTGCTTTCATTAATATCTTGTTTATGCTTTTCATTTCCTTAGTTAACTTGTATCTTATTTATGTTCTTGTTTTGTTTATTTATATTTCTCTTCTTCATTATGTTTAGCTAAGTTTATTATGTCAAGGTGAAAAGGTTACACTAATAGTGTAAGAATAAGTATGGTGTAAACTCAACATGGACCTTAATGTTTAATATTAACATGTCTTATCTTT
Organism: Populus tomentosa; assembly: GCA_018804465.1. Lineage (NCBI taxonomy): Eukaryota > Viridiplantae > Streptophyta > Magnoliopsida > Malpighiales > Salicaceae > Populus > Populus tomentosa. Next base: position 5,575,612 of record CM031975.1, read on the forward strand.
TTATCTTACTAATTCTTAATACCTTACTTGTTAAATGGTTAATCTAGATTTGTGTTGTATAACACTTGGTACAACAAATGCTTGGCACTCTCATAGCCCAACTGTATGGTATTACCTACACTTGGGCTATGAAAGGAACTTGATTTGTTGTTAACATCAGTTAATATCATGAATTTCTGATAATATTTAAAAGTTTGGTGTTATGTAAATAAGATAATTAATATGATCATGTTAATAATTTATAATGAGCTATTAATGACAAATCATCCGATTGGAACCTCCTCCATATGTGGTTTTCAAATTGAGTAATAAGAGTTTATACTATACTTGTTTGAAATGCCATTGGTGGATCCTCTAACCTTGATATTTGTTTTTATCATTGTTTAATCCTTACATTAATCTTCCATCTCAAAGTTCTCATTAATTTCTTCCTCTTCTTCTTTTACTACTACTACTACTACTACTACTACTACTACTACTATTATTATTATTATTACTATTATTATTATTATTATTAGTATTATTATTATTATTTACATTCTGTTTATATTATATAATATATCTTTTTGATTTTTTCATAAACTCAGTATATAGGCTGGAAACCTGTGACTCGATCTTTTAGATCATTCTCAGGTATAACAACGCCACGTACTGAGTATTACTATTACTATTACTATTATTGTTATTGTTATTATTGTTGTTGTCATGTTATTTATAATTTATACAATTAACCTCTCTGTGGTTCGACCCTGGTCTTGCCGGGTTATTTATTACTTCGACACTCCTGCACTTGGAAGAAGACATTAATCTTTTGGTCGTGTCACATATTGAATGATGCAAGGATTATTTTTTTATGATTATCATCCGAGCAGTAATTATAACATCTAATCTCATTTCTCGTTAATAAAAACTTACACGAAAATTTTCATATAAATTTAAAAATAATTTATGTTTTTAATTCTCTTTTTTTGCGTAGAAAAAGTCAATTTTGAATAGAAAATAATATTTAAATAAAAAATAAATTTGAATAGAAAAAGTAAAGAATTGGATCTTCGAAAATACTATTTAATATAAAAATAAATGAAATGAAAGTGCTTTTGGTATTAAAACATTTATTTTTCTTTTAAAATATTACAATTTCAATCAAGGGTAAAATAAAAAAAAATTAAAAATTTATAAAAGGAATCAAGATGAAATTCATACAACAAAAACATGTTATGAGGAATGAATAAAATATCTAAAAAAATAAGAGGACAACAAGGATTTTTTTTATTGGATAATGTGTTTTTTGAGATCAAAAGAGAGAAAAAAAGAAAAGAAAATAAAACTGTTAAAGTCAAACCATCGTACACACAACTACACGTGCCACTTAATCTAGATAGGAATGTCGTTGGCTTTCAAATGTCACTACGATTACAGTATTTCCATCTCCTAACATCATAACATGTATCACTTGAAGTGTACGAAGCGATATCAAGCGCTAGTGTGTGCATTGTACACACCAACAAATATTCTTTGAAAAACATAAATTATTATTTTTAAAATTTGAAATTGCCCATGTTTTGACCCAATAATTACAAAAATACCACAATGGAAAGACAAAGAAGCCCTTACACACAAGCTTAAAAAATTCCTATTGATTATAGGGGTAACCGATTAAATTCAATGTGCATTTATTATTTTTTTAATATAAAGTTGCTCCTATATTGACCTGAAATTATAAAAAGACCACGTTGAAAAGACGAAGAAGCATTTAGATCCAAGTTAAAAAAAATCTGATTTAAGGGGTAACCATAAAAAATTTACTATGTATTTTTAAACAAAAAGATGAAGTCATCCCTCCATCAAAGGTACAATTAAAAAGTAAAAAGGCTTCTTTACCTCAATAAATATTACAGTCCTTGTACAATTATAATATTGTCCCCAAAAGCTAAGCAAGCAAGTTTTTTAAGGAAGGTAAAATAGTCATTATACTATTCTTTTTTAGAGCGCGCTGAGTTTAGGTGCACAGTGAATGGCACACTATTCTGCCCCTGTCTCTGCTGGTGATGCCTTCTGTAGATGCTATTATGTTGTTGCAAATACAGCTGCTATCGTGTGTTCAATTCTTTAAAGCTGTTATGTTTCTGGTTAATGTTAATATAGTTTTGCACCAGTATGCAATATCCTGGATTTTACTCGATCTGGCCAGGTTCTGAAGAGTTGCTATATTTGGTGTCATGCAGTTATTTCTCATAATTTATCAACAACATAAAATTTTTATATCAATAATATAATTATTTCTCATCATTTACCAACATCAACCTATGCAATAATTTCTTAACATTTATCAATATAAAAAATTAAATATCAACACAAATAACAATGTTAATAATACTATTATTCATATAAGGGACAATAACACCACCATAATGACACAACATAAAGAAGTTTGAGGATATATTTTTTAAAATAAAAATACTCATTTCATCAAAAACAAATTATCTCACAATTCAATATAAACCCTAATTGCTATTACTTTGGCCATAATAATAGCAATGAAAAATAATTAATTGCATCAATTAAAAAGTAAATGATCTTAATTAAACAAAATCTTCAATTATGATAATTTTTACAAGAATTCAAAGTAAACTCTACAAGCTATAATTTTGACCATAACCTTATTAATAACATCAATTGATTAAAAGCCTATCTAATAACATCAATTAAAACAAAATTTATCAAACAATATAATTAAATATGACAAGTAACTCAATAATCAATTTAAACCCTAATTTCTCTAATCCAAACACATAATTGCAATATTCATAACCTAAAATTATGTAATTATCAAACACAACACAAATACCTAATTAAATCAAAACATAAAATTTATCAATTCAATAATAAAGCTCATCAAACTAAGAGACAATGTAAATGTTTTGCCTTGATTTTTTTATATTTAGTTGGTTGTTTCACCGGTTGTGGTGGCGGAGAGGCTGTCAATGAAAGCTTGAGTAAACGGTTTGCAAGCAAAAAAAAACATTATAAAGACTCATGGAGACAAGAGGAAGACGTTTCTAGTGTTTTGGTGGAGGATTAAACATAGTTTTGGGTGATTGGAGGCTGGTTTTCATGGGGGGTTTTCAGTTTCTAGGGTTTTCTTTTTTTTAGTTTAACGTGAGTGTCCGGGTCAGCTTGCGCGCACCTCGACTAATCCCACGGGCCCTGAAGTTAACGACCATGTAAGCCTCTAGTGGTCATTATATGAGCAACCTAGGGGTCGAACCTGAGACCACAGAGGAAGCAAACCTCTTGATCCCAAGCTCTTACCACTAGGCCACCACCTAGATAGTTATTTATAGGGTTTTCTTCTTTGCAGAAGTGACGACCATCGAGAAAAAAAGAGAGAGATTTTATATACATCATGATCACAATTTAGAATCATGATTTTATTATGTAATCACAATTTAGAAATGTAATTGTTAAATAATCATTATTCATAATCACATTAAACCATGATTCAAAGTCATTATTTTTATTTAAATTGTTATTTTGAATAACTATTTTTTAACAATTACTATACAAAACAACATTGATCTTGAAACTATATTATTTCCTCAAAATTTTTCAATATTGTGTCATTTTCTAATTACTTTCTTCAAATTGTGTCGTTTTTTTAAAAAAACTGAATTACGTGCCCGTTGCATTTCCCTCATGGAGAGGCCAGTTGGAGACATTATTATGTCTGCCAACGTTTATTTCTTTTCTCCTCTTTTTTGCTTTAATTATTCTGTACGCCAATGTTTATTTGTTTTCTTCCTCCTCTTTTTTGCTTTCATTATTATGTACGCCAATGTTTATTTGTTTTCTTTTCTTTCCTCCTCTTCTTTTCTTATCTTATCTTTTTTGCTTTCATTATTATGTCTGCCAATGTTTTTTTCTTTTCTTTTCTTTCCTCCTCTTCTTTTCTTATCTTATCTTTTTTGCTTTCTTTATGTACTGTTAAAATGGCTCGGTTATTATGATCGGCAACAAATATCTGATGCAAAGTTAAGGACCTACGAATAGGGTCCTTCAATATTCCAAATTGATTAGATGGTCCTGCAAATGTTTTTCGATTCCTTATAATTAAGGACAACTTTTTCTCCCACTGTGGAAAGTAAAGCCTCTGATTTAAGCATTTCTATGTCATTGTGGAAAGCAAAGCCCGAGACATGACAATATTTTCCTCGTTATATTCTTTTTTTAATTTTTTTTTATTAATATAGATATATAGACTAGTTTAAGCGTACCTTGACTAATTTCACGAGTTTTGAAATTAAAGATCATATAAGTTTCCAATGACCATCATATTAGCAATCATAGGGTTTGAACTTGAAATCACAGGAAAAGCAAACCCCTTAGTTCAAAAATTTTACCATTAAACTAGCTACTAGATGGTTATAGCTATAAGTTTTGGTCTAGATATAGATGTTGTAGGGTTTTTCATTTAAAAAAGTAATGTAATATGTACGTCATATTTTATGCAAAGAGTGTACAATATTCCATCTATTTTTTATTTTATACTTTAACCCGGTACTCAGATTATGTTTGAAATATAAAATTTAATTTTAAATTTTACATTTTATTTAATTTAATTAGTTTTATTTTTATTTTTTATACAGCTGTTTAAAAATTATTGAGTCATGAATTTTTAATTAAAACTTGTTTTTTAAATCATTATATGTTTTAATTTAAAAACAATGTATCTGATATAAGAAAAACAATTTTATCAAAACAATAAAAAAAAAATACATGAATAAGGAATATTACAACTTTTAGTTTTTATTCAAAAAAACATGTTACTAATAAAAAAATGATATTTTCTTAAAAAAATACATGAATGAGAAAAAAAAAGGAATTTTGGCTAAAAAAGTACACTTCTTTTCAGAAACTAAATCATTCTTTTATATATATATATTTATTTATTTTAACGAATATTTATATTTAAATATCAAATTAAATATTTATATTTTCTTCATGTTCATGCACCCTGCGAATGGACAAGATTAATATTCCAAAAACGCATGTTCAAGTACACCTATCGTGATTCTTTTTCCAAGTCAAGGTCAACCGGCTAATTAATTATACGAAAAAGGAGTTATAAATTAAATAATAACAAAGTAGTCATATGTCCCATTAATAGTTTCTTTGTATGAAATTTCTTCGTGTCCGGCAAGTGTCATTTTTTTCAAATTAAACAATATATTAAATTTACTGGATAAACAAGCAGCATGCCTAATTTTATTTATTTATTTTTTTTAAGCTAGGTGCGCATGTCGTTTTTTTAGTTAGACATGCCTAATGTTTTTTACTATTTAATTATTTTATGAATAATTATATATAATTTTAATATGTAGATTTTTTAAAAAAAACTTTGCTCATGAATATTCATAAGAATAAAATGTTTATTAATATTATTATTTTTATGGCTAATTTTTTATATGATTTTATTAAATTAATTTTTTTATTTTTTAGACAACTATTTAAAATCTCTTCTTTCATGATTTCTTAATTACAACTTTCTTTTTAAATCATGATATGTTTTAATTTAAAAACAATGTTTCTGATATAAGAAAAATATTTTTATCAAAAGAATAAAAATAAATACATGAATAAGGAAAGGATGTTTTGATTAAAGACATACCTTTTAGTTTTTATTCAAAAAACATGTTACTAATTAAAAAAAGATGTTTTGTTAAAAAATACATGAATAAGAAAAAACGAATTTTGGCTAAAAAATTACTTTTTTTTTCAGAAATTAAATCATTCTTTTATATATATATATATATATATATATATATATATATATATATATATATATATATATAAATGTCTATTTTAATTATCAAATAAAAAAATAAACTTTTAAAAATATCTTGCGATATTGCATGATCACAATAACTAGTATGATGCTATATATAAAAAAGTAATGATTTAAATTGAGATTAAAACTACAACTCATATTTTACTTTACAATGAGATAGTTTAAAAGTTATGTTCTAAGATAATAAATCAATTGAGACAACAAGTTGATATTGTCTCAATCTCTAGATGATTCTTTTTTTTTATTATTATGGAATGGCATCATATGAGGATCTATTCAAAAAAGAAGAAGAAGAAGAGGGTGTGGTGTTTGTTTGTTTTTTTTATATATATATAGTTTGATCTGTTTGGAATGCTAACAATAATCTAATTTTTAACGAGAAAAAAATAGCCTGCGATGATGTGATTTTTTCCTTCTTTCATCATGTTGCTATTTGGATAAAATGTAATGATAAGAATTTCTGTTATACAGGGTTAAATTTACTTTGTTCATTAAATTATATTTTTATATAGATTAATAAAATAAATATGAGAAGTGATTCTTCTTGTTTATCTCCTTTTATAGGTATACTTAAGTGGAATGTTGATGTGTCTTCAAATGACAAACTTGGATATCCATCATGAAGAGAAGTTTCTTTGTATTTTTTCTCTTTCCATATCTAATATGGAATCTAATGAAACCTCGAGGTCTTATCAATTCATAAAGTTATGCTTTTGAATATTAATTACTGCTATGTTTCTATAAATCAATGGGTTGTAGAGTCAAATTCTTATAATGTCATTACTTGAATTAAAGAAAATAATGTTACATGGCCTTGACACTTGCAAAGTGAATTTAATTATATTTTCAATACATGAAATTTTCATAACTTTTTTTTTTGTTTTGAACATGATCACAAAGAGAATAATTATATTGCGAATCATTTGCGCAAACAAAATGGTTGTTTGTTTATAGTTCATCAAATTATAAGTTTAGTTTTCTTAGTAATAACTTAAGTTATTGGGTTAAATTGATTTTTTGATATGATATCTGAGTCTTGATGACCAAACAGTTACGAGTTCAAATCTTACCATCACTATTTATTTGATAAAAATTAAGTACAAGCCTATACAAGTTTTAAATTCAAAAAGCTTTCATTTAAGATGGTTTATTGGTTCTTTAACATGTTCTGAGTATTGTTTTTTTATTTTTTACTCTTATCTTCTCTCTTTTCTGTTAAGATATTTTTAAAGAATATAACAGTTGATTAATAAATCTCTTGTATCTATATATAAAAAAACATATCACATCATCCAACCATCATCTATGACAAACCAATTGATGTCGTCACACCACAATGACAGGTACATCACCACCGATACAATCAAAAACCATGATCGAATCATCTAAGTGGTGGCCTAGTGGTAAGAGCTTGGGACTAAGGGATTTGCTCTCTCTACGGTATCAGGTTCGAGCCCTGTGGTTGCTCATATGATGGCTACTGGAGGTTTACATGGTCGTTAACTTCAGGGCCCCTAGGATTAGTCAAGGTGTGCGCAAGCTTACCCGGATACCCACGATAATAATAAAAAATAATAATTAAAAAAAAAAAAACCATGATAGCAACATTATATTGTGCCTCGTTACCATGTTTCACGTTTATATATATATATAGACCCACACCTCTTCCTCCATTATCGTTATAACACCAGCCAGCTAATCCTGTCCATCTTTATAACTACCGCCCTGCATCTTGTAACTAGCTAACTCTCCATACATGCCAAAACATTTTATTCCCTAAAATTCCCAGTTTCTTTTCGTATCATAAATGGGGTCTCAAAGAAATAATCAATACTTGACATTGATACTCTTTGTTACCGTTTTTTTCCTATCCTGTTCCCAGCGAATATTGGCAGCGAGGCTATTAATAGGGAGAGATCAGAGGGGCCACGTAGTTTCCTGTTCTGTATGCACATATGCGTGTGCTGAATGCCATGGCGGCCGTCCTCCTATGATATGACGCGGGAAGAGTGGGTTGGTTTGAGCTGTAGTTAAATTATGGATGAGTAATCTAGGGTCGGTTTTCCTTATACTTGCCAGCAAGTAACTTGGAATGCATAGCTGCCCTTAGTGTGTCACTTTGTTTTTCTTCTTTTTTTTTATCCATGGTTTGAGGCGTGATAATCATTTATGTATAGTTTGCTCGTAGTGGTTGCTTATTTTGACCATGTTCTTGTTTTGGTGGTCTATTTTCTCCCTTAAAAAGGCTCCCTTTCTCTTTAAATTATATCTTGAAATCTAAATTCGAGTTTTAGTGCTGTTTTAATTCCATTCAAAATACCAAATGGGAAGGTGATGAGAGAAGAAAAAGGAAAGATGAAAGATGAAAGATGAAAACATAAAGGAAGAGAGGTAATCATGATCCTGAAACCAACGCCCATGTATGAATAAAGAGTAGACCGTAGAAGGAAAGGAAATTGCAAAACCCATGAATAGTGTGCACCTGCAAGCAATCGTTCCAGACAGCAGCCAGATAGAAAATGTCAATTTTCAGCTTAATCAAGCATACAGCTCGATCCCTCATTAGTTGACATAAATTTAATATTAGCAATATATAAAAGGCTTCCCTATTATTATTATTATTATTACCCACTTACTTTACTTTCAAATCAATTTGCGAGTCGTTTCATCACAAATTCATAACTTGGACATTCAGTTTTTTTTTTCCTTCCAAGTATATAATCAAGGAATAGTCGAAAGTTTTAGCCCTTGCTTCTAATAATTAACCTCAACTACATATCTCATTCTGCACAAGAAAAGGAAAAACTTTATACTACATTTATATCCCCACTAGATAAGTCCAGATTGAATATTCTTGATGGTGCAAGAGTCATTGTATTGAAGCCCAACTGAGGCTAGATGGGGGAGGAAGGAGAGGAAAAAACGCAATATTTTAGATTATGAATTAGAGGAGCAGTATCATTAATACTGATAGTGAAACCAGTTGTGATTTTTAATACACACACACACAAAGTTATATGAATTTCTTATACAATTTATGTGTATTTTTTAAAAAATATATATTAATAAGATTATTTTGAGGATCCTTGAACAACTTTTAATATTTAAGATATGCGAAAATAGGGGTGTTCACGGTTTGGTTTTAACCCAAAAATTCAACCGAACTGGAAAATAATATTCCTTATTAATATATCCCAAACCAAACCAGTTTTGTTCAATTCGGGTTGGTTTTTTAGCATAAAAACCAAAAAAACCGGACTAATCTTCATCACTAAGCTAAATCAAAGAAAAAATCCGACATCACATATCAATCTAAGCTATTAATCACAGCAACCACTTAGAAATTCAAGAAAAGCAACCAAAAAAAGCAACCAACAATCAAAGTTTTCCACATAGGGGTTTGGAAGGGGAAGGGGAAAGGGTGGGATGGGAAGGGGAAAGGGAAGGGAGGTCCCGAGAGAGCTGATTGACCATAAATTTTCTTGGGTCTTTGGCTCTTTCGCTAGCTGTGAATGCCTTATGGGCTTTAGCAATGCCTTTTCTTTTTTGGGGTATGTAGAGAATCTCAAAGCTTGGCATCGCCCAACACAAGGATGAAACTAATATAAGTTATATTGTATCACTATCAAAGGCAGGATTTCTTAAATAATGGTTCCCTCGCATCTTGATTGTGAAATTGGAAGGGAAAGGCTGGGAAGGGGAAATGGAAGGAAGGCTTGAGGGGGGGTGGCAGCTGGAAAGGGGGAAAGTGATTTAGGGTTCTGGGAAGGGGAAGGGGAAGGCTGGAGGGGGAGGGGGGGTTGGCGGTTGTTAAGGGGGAAAGTGATTTAGGATTAGGAATTGTTCTTTTTATGAAAGAATCAGAAACAATCAAGGAATATTCTAACAAACTTCTCAGCATTGTTAACAATGTAAGACTTCTTGGCACTGATTTTTCTGATTCTAGAATTGTTTAAAAAATTCTAGTAACAATTCCAGAGAAGTTTACGACAACAATCTCATCTTTAAAAAATTCTAAAGATCTATAAGCATTACCTTGGCAGAGTTGTTGAATGCACTACAAGCACAAGAGCAAATGAGGCTGATGAGGCAAGAAAGAACTATAGAGGGTGCATTCTTTATCAAATCTCAAAACAACCGTGATGGTAAGAACAGAAAAAAAAAAAAAAACATAACAACAAGTTTGGAGGCTCTGCATTCAACACCAAAAACAATAAAACCAGCAACATTCAAAGCTTTCCTCCCTGCCTTCACTGCAAAAAAAACAATCATCCTTAGAATAAATGCTGGTGGAGTCCTAATGCACGCTGTTTTAAGTATGGTCAGTTAGGGCACATGGAAAAGATATGCAAGACTCAAAAACAACAAACCGAAGCCAAAGTTGTCGATGATCAACATCAGGAGGAGCATTTGTTTGTGGTTTCATGTTTAGCCACAAATAAATTCATAGAAATTTGGCTCATTGACAGTGACTATACAAATCACATGACTCATGATGGAAAGCTCTTCACAGAGCTTGATAGAAATATTATTTCCAAAGTCAAGATTGGAAATGGAACTCACTTGAAAGTAGAAGGCAAAGGAACAATAGCCATTGAAACACACTCAGGTTTTAAATTAATTTCAGATGTACTATATGTTCCTGAAATTAATCAAAACTTGTTAAGTGTTTCCCAGTTGCTGGACAAAGGTTATAAAGTGGTGTTTGAAGATAAAAGTTGTGTGATTGAAGATGCTGAGGGCATAGAAGGCAAAAGTTTTGTGCTGGATTTTAAAGAAGAGAAGGCTGTTGTACACAAGGAAGTCAATAATTCATTGCTTTGGCACAAGAGAATGGGGCATTATCGTTATGAAGCATTATTTTTCATGGAAAAGAACAACATGGTGAAAGGCTTGCCCAAATTAGAAAAAGATCTTCCAACATGTGATGCCTATCAATATGAGAAGCTGTCAAGACTTCCATTTCAACAAAGCAAAGCCTGCAGAGCTACACAGAAGTTGCAACTAATTCACACAGATGTTGGAGGACCAATGAACACATCATCTCTAAATAGCAGTAAGTACCATGTTGCCTTTATTGATGATTATTCCAGAATGTGTTAGATTTACTTTATGAAATTCAAAGCTCAAGTTGCCAACATATTTGGAAAGTTCAAAGCATGGATTGAAACTCAAAGCAACTGCAAAATTTAAGTAATCAGATCCGATAATGGAACTGAATACACTTCTGAAAAATTTAATAGATTTTGTGAAGATGCAGGCATTGAGCACCAACTAACAGCACCATATTCTCCACAACAAAATGGTGTTGTGGAAAGAAAAAACAAAACAATGATGGAGATGACGAGATGCTTGCTACATGGCAAAGGACTGCCTAAAAAATTCTGGGCTGAGGCAGCTAATACGTTAGTATTCTTGTTGAATAGATTGCTAACAAAAGCCTTGCAGACAAGGACTACATTTAAAGCCTAGTTTGGCTACAAACCAAAGCTAATTAATATGAAGATATTTGATTGTTTATGTTTATCTTATATTCCTCAAAATAAGAGAGATAAACTAGACAAGAAGGCTGAAGCTGGGATTTTTGTAGGCTACAGTGCTGTTGCAAAAGCCTACAGAATCTATATACCTCAAATAAACAAAGTAATCATCAGTAGGGATGTTTAGTTTTTTGAATCTGACAGCTGGGATTGGAAAGATGAGAAGCAGATTGAAGATCAAAATCATAAGAATGAAATAGATTATGTACCTGTGAGAGGAACCAGAACTCTTGCTGACATCTATCAAAGATGCAACATTGCTGCAATAGAACCTGCAAATTATGAAGAAGTTGCAACTGATCAGAAATGGTTAGATGTAATGAAAGAGGAGCTAAAGATGATTGAAAAGAATCAAACATGAGAATTGGTGGATAGACCTCAACACAAAAAAGTCATAGGAGTAAAATGGATTTTTAGGACGAAATTGAATTCTGATGGTTCTGTGAATAAATACAAGGCAAGGCTGGTTATCAAGGGATACGCTCAGATGTTTCGGGTGGATTTCTCTGAAACATTCACTCCAGTTGCAAGGATGGATACAATAAGGATGCTACTGGCACTTACTGCATAAAAAGGCTGGATTTTACATCAAATTTGATGTAAAATCCAGCCTTTTTGAATGGTTACTTGGAGGAAGAAATCTTTGTTGAACAACCTGAAGGTTTTTTTGTTGCAGAACAAGAGAATCAGGTATATCAACTAAAAAAAGCCTTATACGGCTTAAAGCAAACTCCAAGAAGCTAGTACAACAGGATTGATGCTTACTTGCAGAACTTATGCTTTATAAGAAGTCTAAGTGAATCTACTCTTTATGTAAAAGGAGTTGAAGGACAGATACTTGTTGTATCTCTTTATGTTGACGCTTTGCTAATAACAGGAAGCTGTAAAGAGCAAATTGACAAGTTCAAAGAAGAGATGAAGTTTGTTTTTGAAATGACAGACCTTGGAGGGATGACATTCTTTCTTGGCATGCAAATATTTCAAACACAAAATGAAATATTTCTGTGTCAGCACAAATATGTAAAGGAAATTCTCAATAAGTTCAACATGGAACAATGCAAGCCAACTACAACACCAATTAATCAAAAGGAGAGGTTCTACAAGGAAGATAGAGCTAGAAAAATGGATGAAAAGCTATACAGAAGCCTAATAGGTTGTCTAATGTATTTGACAGCAACCAGACTAGACATCATGCATGTTGTAAGTCAATTATCTAGATATATGCATTGTGCAAGTGAAATTCATTTTAAAGCAGCAAAGAGAATTCTCAGATACATAAAAGGCACAACTGATTACGGGATCAAATTCAGTCAAGTTGGAAAATTCAATCTTCATGGTTACTCTGACAGTGACTGGGCAGGAAACATTGATGACGTGAGAAGCACCTCTGGTTATTGCTTCAGCTTTGGTTCAGGTGTTTTTTCATGGAGCTCAAAGAAACAAGAAATTGTTGCCCAATCTACAACAGAAGCTGAATACTTTGCTGCCACTGCCTCTACAAACCAAGTAGTTTGGATCAGGAAACTATTGGCAGATTTGAATCTGAAGCAAATTGAAAGCACACAACTTTTTGTGGATAACCAAGCTACAATATCAATCTCAAATAATCCAGTATTTCATGGCAGGACAAAACATTTCAAGATTAAATTTTTCTTTCTAAGAGAAGTTCAATAAGAAGGAGAAGTAAAGCTGCTTTACTAAAAAACAGAGGAACAACATGGAAACATCTTAACAAAAGCACTTCCTAAGCTCAAGTTTGAGTATTTGAGACAGAAGTTGGGAGTTTACAGCTTCAGAGTCAAGGAGGAGAATTGTTGACCAAGAATGACTCTAGAAGTAAAATAAAATCTCAACAAAATCTAAGTTTGTTTACAGTATTAGAGTTTGTTTCTTGTTGCTAGTCTAATGGCTATTTTTATTTCATGTAACAGAAAATCAGATATCCTAAGAGAATATCTTGTGATTCTGTTTTTCCTTATTGTATAAATAATCGTATTGAAATTCAATAAAGATATGTGTTCTGCTGCAACTACAATATAAAACTTTTGTTTTCTCTTCAATATATACAACAAACAACAACTCCATCCAATGCGAGAACTCCTTTATACACAGACCCAGAACTACCGGAACCGATTAAATTGTCAAAAGAGAATCCATTAGTTGCTTGACGAAGGTCTTCATAGGCTACCCTTCTGAATGGCGCCTCACATGACAAATTTGAAGTGAGCTCATTTTTTGTTTTTTTCAAGCGACACAAAAACCAAAAAGAGGTCATCAAGATTAATCCGATAAAGCCAAAAGAAATAGTGACGCCCAATATTAGCTTGGTAGAAGATTTTGGCTTTGACTTGGAAGTGCATGTGGACAGATTCAACTCAAGTATTCCTCCACAAAGATTCTTGTTCCCTGAAACTGAAACAGCACTTGCATTCTGAAAGACACCATGCACAGGCACCTCTCCTTCAAGGTCATTAAATGACAGATCCAAACTCTTCAACCGCATCAAGTCTCCCAAAAACTTGGGAATTTGGCCAGTCAAGTTGTTGTAAGAGAGATTAAGATCTTGAAGTGCTCTCAAGGAACTCAAAGACTCAGAAATGAGGCCTTGGAAGAAGTTTCCATCCAAATACAAATGTTCCAAACTCATACACCTGCCAAGACTTGCGGGAATTTCCCCTGATAGCCTGTTTTTGGAGATGTCCAAGTATCCAAGACTCGCTAACTTACCAACTTCAGAGGGCAAGGAACCCGTCAATTGATTTTCAGAGAGGACGGGATAGGTTGACAGGGATGAAATGCTAATGACCTCTTTCGGTATGGGACCACTCAGATTATTTTGGGAGAGATCCAAGAGCACCAAGTTCCGGCAGTTTCCAAGACTTGGCGGGATGCTTCCTTGTAAATTATTTTGATCGAAATCAATTTGCATCAATGAGGTGATGTTCCCTAAAGATGAAGGTATGCTCCCTGATAATTTGTTTTCATTAAGAAACAAATCACCTAAATTTTGTAATTTACCAATAGAATTTGGTACACTGCCAGTCAATTGATTTGCCTCAAAGCGCAGAGCTTCCAAGCTTATGAGATATCCAATGCCGTCAGGAATGCTTCCTCGTATTAGATTGCTTCCAAAAGTCATCTCCTTGAGCTTTGTTGAGAAGTTGCTAATTATATCAGGCAGCACCCCTCTAAAATTATTGTCGTTTATGGCTAGAGATTCCAGCTTGCTGCTGTTTGAGAGGGTATAGAGAAAGGACAAATCATCATCCTCATCGTTTCCAAGATCATTTTCTTGTACTGAAAGCACCCTTAGATCAGGCATGTTTGCTAATGTAGGAACTTTTCCGGTGAATTTGGGGATGATAGATAAATATGAGTAATTTTTGAAGCATTTAAGAGCGTTTGTGGAATCAATCCACTGAGTTGATTGCCGTGAACGGCAAGAAATTCAAGATTTGGAAGAGTTAGGCCTATGTTTGGAGGAAGTGTACCATGAAATTGGTTATAAGGCAGAGAGAAACGAATGAGCGAAGATAAATTATACAGGGAGGGAGGGATTGTACCACTCAGATGATTTGAGCCGAGGCCAAAGAAGTTCAATCTTTTCAATTTCCCAATAATATTGGGAACACCCCCTTGCAAGTTATTCTTTGTTCCAACAATTTTAACAATAGATGAAAGATTCTCAAAAGAAAGTGGTATCTTGCCATCTAAATTGTTATTTCTAAAAATAAATACCTGCAACTTTGATAACAATCCAAGTCCTGGAGGAAGGTTGCCAGAAAGATTGTTTCCCTCGAAATTAAGGTTCATGAGATTCGAACAACGAGAAATATTAACAGGGACTTCGCCACTGAAAGAGTTGTTCCCAAGGACCAACTTCTCTAGCCGAACCAAACGACCTACTTCTTGGGGGATAGTATTGCTGAAACTGTTGTTTTCCAGGCTTAGTAGCCTAAGAAAACTCAAGTTCCCAATGTGTGGTGATAGGCGGCCCACTAGTTGGCTGGAGCGTAGGTCAAGCTCTATGATAATTTGAAAAGTGGTCATTCCACTAGAATTCTGATATGCTTCAAACCAATATTAGGTTATTACCATCATGGAGAAGTCAATGATGGTTTAGATCTTCTATTAGTTAAAGAATCGAAAATATTGTAATGGCAGGGAAGAAGTGGAGGAGATTATTTCGTTATAATGGAGGTAATTATGAGTTTCTGCATAAGAAAGTAATGGCATGGGATACTCCAAATGAGAGGAAACTTCCTATAACCTATTATTTCTTTGTTAATTTTGATTTCATCATGTTCATGGACTTTGCGAATGGACACGATTGTTCCAAAAACGCGTGTTCAAATATACCTATCCCCATTCCTTTTCCGAGTCAAGGTCAACTAACTGGTTAATTATACGAACAAAGAATTATAAATTAAATAATAACATGTCATATAAATAGTTTATTTGTATATAATTTGTTGTTGTCCGGTATATGCCATATATCTTATTTATTTCTATGTCAATAAAATTATCTTGGAATTGACTATAAAAATTGAACTAAATTTCCTATGGTACCCCCATCAGCCAGCTCAAAGTAAAAGTTGCTAAAAAAATAGTTACTAAGCTCTTAAAAAAGTATCAAATCCCATCGCCTAAGTACTCTAATGTTGAGGAGAACAAACTGTCTAATTGCTGCCTTAGTTACTTTGTTAAGCTATGAGTTTCGTGGCAGTGAATGTCATGTATTAATGGTGGTTAGTTTAAGTAATTTAGCGCTTGTTTCTTTTCAATAAGATCTCGAGTTTGAATCTTGTTATTAAAATACATCATTATTAGAAGACTGCTTGACCGGATTAATTGGGATTCAGTGGACTTCTAGTTCCTAGGGTTTAGACGAAAAAAAAAAAAGAATATATCATGTAGCCAATTGGTTGATTATACTCATGTAAAACAAATTTATAATTAATAAAAGTTTTCTTTATCTTTAATATTTGATCATTGAATTTAGAGTAAAGATAAAGTCTATGGGGGGGAAAATATTTTGCAAAGAAAATTATAAAATTGCTATAATTATAAGATTCCTATTGTATCAAATTATTGTTCATAAATATTCATGGTTAATATTCTATTAAAACTGAATATTAATTAGAGTTATTGAGATTGATAAATATTATGCTCCATCCTTTATTAAAGGAAGTAGCTGCTTTCATAAGTTAAGGTATAGAGGATATATGAAACTAATATGTAGGTGTTTGTCAAAAGATATGTACACGACACTGACCTGCATGAGAATTTCTAATGAAAAGATCACCTATGTCTATGAAAAAACTAACGTGATAATTCTGTAAGTGATTCTTAAACTTAAGATCACTAAGTTATCTTATATAAGAAGTGTTATGCTTTAATACGACTATATATTGTCTTAATTAAGGATAATAAATTAATGAGCGGATATTGGGTTTAGCATAAACTATATGAAAATATTTAATTAATCAAAAGAGCATTCATCACCCTAGGTGAATTTAGTGAAATGTTTCATCTATTCTCAAATATTATTGATTATGAAATCCTTAGCCAAGGTGAAATGAGATTTGAAAAGAGTTTTAAATCTTATTCAACTCTGTGTAAAATACCAACAGAATATTTTCGTTTGTGATGACGTCGGTGATTGTGGCATTTTCAATAAATATTTTTCAACTCTCTATAAAATACCGATAGAAACATTCCGTCTGGGAATCCATCTATGATGTTTTTTTAAAAAAAATAACTTTTTTAGAACAAATACTATAAATTAATCTAAATTAATAGTAAAAAAACTAGTTATGTAAATAAAACTGTATTAAACATAAAAAATATAAAAATAAAGTTAAATAATATTCATAACAAATTTAATATGTTTCCAAAAAAGAAAACTTAAACTAGAACAATGGCGGAGTGGGAGGCGGAGGAGGAGGTGGTGGAGGCTGGTCGTTCCCGGGACGAAACAACCAAAGAGGAGGCGTACATGTATCATCACCCATCTTTGATCTAATGTCCATGATCATTTGGTGGAGGTGTTGATAATCCACTAAGAGTTGAGCGTATTGTTGTTTTAATGCCATGAACTCCTCAAACTAGGTGCTCGATACTGATTGACAGCTCCCGACGGTTAAGACACTACGAGCCACCCACAAGTTCTTGACCATAGTGTTGGAGAGCCCGTATACCTGATTTTTATCAGGTCCACTGGACAATCCTACCTCCATCCATAAATTTGGATCGAAATCCATATGTGTTGAAGGATCGTCCCCATATCTCTCCCTCAACCAACTATTATAGGTCTCCTAAAAATGAAAAAAGAAATCATCATATTAAATTAAAGAAAAATAATAACTTATGAAATAAAATGATTGAACAAACATACCACGAAGTGTTGAGCAAGTTTTTCAACAAATTGTTGCACCCCCTTTTGGCGGTCTTCACTCCGCATGTGCGTCTCCACAAACAGCTCCATTGGGCGCAGCTCACGCCCAAGAGACGTAGCCTGTAAGAAAAAAAATTAATTAAGTAACAATAAATTAATTAAAGATATATTTCATTTAAATTAATCTTACCACTCATTTCGCATGTGCAGCAAACAGAATGGAACCGCCGGTGTGCGATGTCACCAAACATGAATTTGTCGATTCCAGTTGCCAGCACCAGACTGTGAACGTCATGTGAACCGCTCAGACGTCACATACTAAATATATTTCGATCTTATATCTCTTGGGATGTATAGTGGTTTGAAATCCCTCCAACCCGCCACATCGTTCCAGCCTTAGAGACCGTTATCTCTCGCGTCTTTTTTTGTGCTTCATACCAAAAATCACACAGCCTACTTCTATAGTGACAAATTACATTTTAAAAAATAAATTTTTTTAAAAAAAATATCATATTTTTTTCGATGTTACCTAGTTGCCACGTGATTTTCCTAGATTTTACAACATTGTCAAGCGTGTTGTCCTAGTCGAATTTGTGCTGTGTATAAATAATTTATTTAAAATAAAAGTAATAATTTATTTACAATTATAATAATTTATTTAAAATAAGGTGAAAATTAGAAATTAACACCAACCTTAAATTTATCAAACCATGCATCGATATAAGTTCTCCATTCAAGATGTCTGAAAACCTGACTCCATTAAAATAATGGAATTTCATCGACGATTCAAACATTGATGATATTACTCAGGTAGCCTCAATATTTGTGAACCTGAAAATAAAATAAATTAATGAAATATTGATTAGTTGTTCATAAATTATGTTATAATTAAAAAAAAACTAAAACCGAAACAAACTTACATTGAAAGGTCGTCCTTTCAATGAGCCTCGTACTTGCAAGTGAATTGATCCCGCTGTGAACGACAGCCTCTGCGCTGTGAAACCACACTGGAAGAGACAACATCGCGAGTCGGCACAGGTGGCTCTTCTTGATGGCACTTAAGGACATGTCTTCCTCACTGCTAGAAGAACTAGCTATGACTATATGTGAGCGATGAGCTATTGATTTTGTTCTACACATCTACTATGAACAATTACATAATTAAATTTGATTATTAAAAAAAAATCGGTTGCACCTTCCCTATACTAGAGACTACCCAAAATTTTCAAACCTGCAAATATTAAGAATAGCCACAACCAATTGACCCCATTCAAAAATCTTATATATAACCTAACATCTATACAAATAACAAATAAAATTAATGCAAATAAGTAAACACATATCATGCAATAATAGAGTAAATTGAGATAAAATAATTAAATTGAATCCTATATATTCAATTACTAATTACAAGGAAAATTTAACAATAACAATTAAAATTCAACAAAGTATTCAATTAATATGGAAATACAAACAATAAAATATATTGAACGAATTAAAAAAAAAAACAACAAAACAAAACAAGACTTTATCATTAAGCATATTAAATAGAATGAAAAATTCTTACCTTAATAATGTGTGTATTTCAAGACTTTATCTACATTATAAAAATACAACAAAACAAAAAACACAACAAAAATACAACAATAACTAAAACAAAGAAAAATAAAAAATAAAATCATTAAGCATATTAAATAGAAATACATACATTTTAATTTGTTGTAGATTGAACTAGAGATTACAAGCCCAAAAAAGAAAAGCTTTGAAGGAAATGAGAGGGAAAAAAAAATGAGAGAACTCTCTCTCAAATGAAGCAGAGGAAAAATGAACTGAAGGGGCGGACACTGGGATTTATCGCGCAATTTTACCGACAAATTCACCGATGGACTATTTAAATAATATTATTTTTAATTATTCTGTCAGTGTATTTTCCAAAATCCATCGATAAATTTTCAATTTCGCATTAAAAATTTTAAATGATTCTCCAGAATTTTCACAGTCCATCGGCAAATACACACAGTCAAAGATGCATTAATACCCACCCTTTAAAATTTGCATTGTATGTCAGTGAGTCTGTTGGTAATTGTGAACTACGCCGACAAATACCAACAGACAATATCCGTCTGTAGAGACATCAGTGATGATGGCATTTCCAGCACATATTTTTGCAACTCTCTGTAAAATGCCGACGAAATGTATCCATCTGTAGAGTCGATGGTGATTAATGCATTTCTAGTAAATATTTTCACAACTCTCTATGAAATGTCGATGGAATGTATCCGTCTTTAGAGTCGTCGGTGATTGTGGCATTTCTAGTAAATATTTTAGCAACTCTCAGTGAAATGCCAACGAACTGTATCCGTCGGTATAGATGTCAGTGATCATGCACTGTGCATGAAAGATTATGTTTGTATTGTTTATTTACCTACCTGCAAATAGTTAAATTACAAACTGCCCATCGTACAAAACAATAACAACAGTTAACACTTATAAAATAAATATTTTTTGTTACAATTAAAATGTCATCCATAATATTTATTACATTATAAAAAAATGCTTTACACTTTCCTTGATTCTGAGAGTTAGTTAGAATTTTCTTCTTCTTCGTCGTCAATTGAATAGTCATCAGCTCCATTGCAATCTTCATTATGGATATCATCATCATCTTCATCGACATTTGCTTGTCCGATAAAGTTCAAAACAACATTCAACTCCTCTGCATCAACATCAACAAGACTATCATAAAAAACATGAAAATTTGAATTTTTTTTTCCAAGTCAATCGAAGGAGCAACTCGATATGGTTCAACCAACTCACTAACTTGAACGACTTCATCTTGTACACTTGTGTCTTCATTCTCATCCTGAACAACCTCGACACGACCCCTGAGTTTTGTTTTTAAAATGGATAACCAATAAACTCTTGATCGATCCTTTCTAAAGGAAGGGGTGTATATGTAATAAACTTATTGACATTGCTTTGCAAAAATAAAGACATTATTTACATAGTGGAGTCTAGCTTTTGAGTTGATTTTGACCAGGTCATAGTAAGGATTTACTTTGATTTCTCTATCAGTGGTGTCATACCAATAACATTTGAATAAAAACAC
Source organism: Populus tomentosa (assembly GCA_018804465.1). Taxonomy (NCBI): domain Eukaryota; kingdom Viridiplantae; phylum Streptophyta; class Magnoliopsida; order Malpighiales; family Salicaceae; genus Populus; species Populus tomentosa. The sequence goes on from CM031975.1 coordinate 5,596,506, forward strand.
TATATTCTGCTCGCTATGATATTGCAACTCGATGACCTCTTTTAATTTACCATAGTAATCAACTTCAAACATTACCAAAAATTCGGCTAAAACCAACAGAATTACTAACGAAATAATTTTGTCGATAAATTGCGATGATAATTACCGACAGCTACTATTATAGACGACATATTCATAATTTTTTTTCTAAAAAAAACGGTTCGCTAACGTGGAATTTTTTACAAGCTATTTTACCGATGAAATCACATAGGGATTCAAATCGGGATCTCCGTACAATGACGTGACCAGTTCATCGTTAGAATTGCCGATGGAATCACTGACAGAAGGAGTCTGTCAATGATTCCATCGAAAAAAGTGAATATATCACCACTCTACCGACCCTCTCCTCCCCTATTTCTCCTTCTTCTTCTCCATCCCAACTCTCCCCTCCCAAACTGCAAACACCCACCCCCCGAAAAAAAAATCTCCCTCTTCTCAACACAAGTCATATTTCTTTAAGTTTTGTGGTCACATCATCCGTGTTCTGATTTATTATGGATTTTATCATTTTTTGTAAGTAAATCTAGCTATCTTTTTTAATTTTAACATTTAAATGTTAATTTGAAATTTTAATTTTATTGTTTTTTTAGTATATGTATTTTGTTAATGTATGTACATGTTTTATTGTTATTTCTCAAACAAATTTGTAGTATGAATGTATAATTTTGCACTTGTTATGGTTTGTTTCAGATTTTGTAAAATTATATTTGTTTGTAAATTGTTGAAACTTTGTTGAGTTACCAAATTGCATGTGTTGTGGTAAAATAATTAATAGCTTGTTTAAGGAGTCCGTTTAATTTTTATCAATGCTATTGCAAAGTTGTAATTTTCATAAATTTATATGTATAAATTTGTTTGGATGTTGATAATTGATAATGAATATTTATGAGAAGTTGTAATCAGCTTATTGGATAATCTTGAGGTAAACCAATATTTTTGTAAATTTATTTACCTAACATAGTTAATTAATACATGTTGTCATCATAATTTTATAGAGGCTTGATAGAAGTCATGGATGATTGTTCATAGATGTATCGAGATTCACCCCAAAGATCGTGGATGATGGATTATTGTAATGGGGTTCAGGGTTTTATTAATTTCGCAACATTTATTCCCATAAATTTTATTGGAGGCAGTATTAGATATCCATGTAGGAAACGTGAAAATAAAAAGTATCTGCATCTAGATGTTGTAATTATGCATTTTCTACACAAAAGGATTATGGAGAATTACTTGTGTTGGTATACACATAAAATTTTATTCAAAAAAAATAATTCTTATGATAAGTAATCTATTTTTAATCACTTTATATTATTTTATATTTTTATAATTGTATAGTGTTCGATAATTTCCTTTGAGTTGAAATTCGAAATAATGTGGAAATGTATAATTGAACCTTATCGTAGCCTATACGGCTACTAGATGAATCCATGGATGATCCAAAATGCCTTTTGAATTCTGTAAAGTCAAAATGCCTCTAGTGCCATGCTTCGTGTCTCATATAGCCTGTTCCACACATATATATATATAGACACACACACACACACACCCCGTCCTTCATTATCGTTTACAAGAGCTGCCTGAACTTCTCCATCTTCACTACTCTTCCTACCTAGCTAGCTCCATACACATACCAAAACATTTTATTAACTTCTTAAAAGTCCCAGCTTTTTTTTTCGTGTCATAAATGGATTCTAAAAGAAAATATAATCAATACTTGACAATATTACTCTTTCTTACCATTATTTTTGTATCATGTTCCAACCCAATAATGGCAGCGAGGCCATCAGGGAGTGATGATCATCAGCTTGGAGATTATCAAGACTACCCCGAGCCTGGTGGTACTAGTCGATGCCGATATGTACACGGAAGTCTTAGTAGATGCAGAATTGGTGGACCTCCAGTTTGACGTCGTAAAATGATGAATGAATAATCCAGGGAGGTTTTCCCTTGTACTTCCCAATGTTTCACTGTTTTTACCCATGGTTTTAGCTTTCTTTTGCCTTTGAGGAATGCTAATTATTTCTGTGTCTTTTGCTGGTTTGAGTTACTTATTTTTTTGGATCTTGTTTTAGTGGTGTGTGTATATGTTTGTTAATTTAATAGTGGTTATTTTTTAAAAAATTATTTTTAATATCAGCATATAAAAACAATTTAAAATTATAAAAAAATTAAAATAAAAAAAATTAATTTTTTTTAAATATTTTTAAAATACAAAAACAGACGGATTCTAAATTTTATTTAATAAATGGCATTTTGGATTCAGCGAAATCCAATAACTCAGTCTGTTAAAGATGTAATATGAATAATAATGAATTTATTAGATGATGTACATAAGTTCCGGTATATCAAAATACACTTTAGCAAATTCTTTTATATATGATACATCAAATTGAGCAACAGGATGTGTGTAGAATTGTTTCTTGCCGACTTACATGCATCATACTATATTTATTTGTCTGGCAAAACCAAAGATTGGGTCAGTTAACAGGGGCGGAGACAAGACATTAGGTTTAGAAGGGCCAAATTAGAAACAAAAATTTAGAGGGGGTAAAAGTTAAAGTTTACTAATTTTAGAGCTAAAATTTTTAATTATTCAAGGGGGAGACAGGCGAAAAATATAATTTTTGCAGGGGCTGGGGCCTCTACCAGCCACCCCTACCTCTGCTCCTGGCAATTAAAGCTAATATGAGAAAGTGATTTAGTAAGAATATCAACTAGTTAATTCTTGAAAGAGATGAACCAAATTTGAATGCCTTTCTTAGCAACTCTATCACAAACAAAAAGATAATCAAGCTCAATATATTTAATATGAGCATAAAAAATTAGATTGACAGATACATAGATAGCACTTAAATTTTCACGGAAGCCAAAGTTTTGAGAATAAAAAACAAATCCATAAAATTATAGCAGTACCATCAGATAAAACCTTTTATTCAGCTTTCATAAAGAATCGAGCAACAATTTTGTTGCTTCTTAAACTTTCATGAAATTATAGGAGTATTACTTAGATACACAACATAACAACCAGTAAACTTACTACTATCAACACTATCAGCTTAATCAATACTAGTGAAGCTATGAAAGGACAAAGATGAACCATGAGAGATGAGTAAACCATACGAAGTCATAGCCTCTAGATAATGTAAGATGTTTTTAACAATCGCCAATGAGGAAACTTATTCAAGGCATAAAAGATCAAGTCCGGTAAAATTAAGATATTGTAGAGCACCAACAATATATCTATACTATGTGGAATTAGAGCACGAAGCACTAGACACCATGATTAACTTTGATGAGGAAGATGAAAAAGGATCAAGTGGTTTACAATAAGATATAATTGCTTGATGGAGGATATCCAGAGCATTCTTTTGTTGACTAAGCAAGTTACCCATAGAAGTAGACTTCACCTTAATGCCCAAGAAATAATTGACAAATCCTAAAAGATATTGTAAAGCACCAACAATATATCTATATTGTGTGGAATCAGTGTACAAAGCACTAGACACCATGGCCAACTTCAATGAGGAAGATGAAAAAGGATCCACTAGTTCACAATAAGACATAATTGGTTGGTGGAGAATATTCAGAGCATATTTTTGTTGACTAAGCAAGATACATAAAAGTAGGTTTAACCTCAATTCCTAAAAATTAATGGACAAATCCTAAATCTTGAAACTTAAAATCTATATTGCGCATAAGAGAAACAGGAGAGGCTGGCGCTTTGGTTTCGTCAGGATGGCAGCTGATAAGCATATTGATGCTGAGTTGAAATCACTAAACGAGATTTGATTCGGATAATCAATGTGATTGATTCAGACGATGAATCCATGAAGTGGCTGAGTTGTAGCTCGCTTGGTACTATTCTTGATCGAGTGAATTATGCTAATCTAAGCCATTAGTGGAATACCTTTTGTGAAGCTAAGATTTTTGGGTGCTTCAAATTAGGCTCTTTTCACCTTCGACGGTATTGATATTCTTAAACAAAAGCATAGAGACTATGAACCCTGCTACATCAAAATTCTTTGATTGTTGTTGATTGTTTCTCTTGGGTTGAACTATTTGGCCTTGCAATAACATCTTGGATAATGGATAACTTTCAAGCAGCTTTATCTCATTATGCCCTTGCCTTGTGAGAAGGTTTTAAGACTCTAAAAAGAAGCAAAAGTTTTCTTTGTACCTACTTTTTTTTATAAATTTACTATACAAAGCTAAAATAAAATGAAATTTTCTAATATTTTTGCATAGTAAATATTATAAAGAGAAAGCAACTGTCATAATTTAATTTTTGTTCCTTTTATTTTAATTATTTTATTTACTGAAAAAATGATGAAAACAAGTAAAAATAAATTAAATGAAGAATAAATTAAAATTTGGGTTAAGGGCAACATGATTGGAAGCTTAAAGATTTAATTAAATTTTTGACTAGTTTAATTAATCAAGTCAAGGGTTTAATTGGAGAGTTGATAAGTTTTGAGACTTAATTAAGATTGGAATCAATTTCATTAATCCAATCAAGGACTTAATTGGAGAATTGATAAGTTTTGATACATAATTAAGCTTAGAATTAATTTAATTAATCCATTCAAGGGCTTAATTGAAGAATTGATAAGTTTTGAGACTTGATTGAGATTTTTATTAATTTAATTAATGAAATCAGGGGCTTGATTGAAAAATTATCAAAGTATAGGGCTGATTTTGGTAAATTTTGCAAGAAATTAACATCCAGGGACTCTTTTGTAAAATTCTCTGAAATGCAGGGGTCAAATTAAAGTTTATCCAAGGGCTTGATTACAAAAATTTCAAAAAATCAAGGACCAAAACGCAAAATAACCTAAACACTGTTCATCTTCTTCACCCGAAAAAAAAGAAAACTGCTGCCTTTACTCATGCATTAAAAACAGAGAGCATGGACCGCATGGCATTCTAAGGGAGGATAAAATCAGAAAAAAAATGGCTGGAGGGGGGGAGAGAACCAAGGGGCTGAGAAGAGAAAAAAGAGAGAAAAAAAAGGAGCCACGAACGGTGGAAAACAAAGAACGCAGGGGAGAAGACGCAGGAGACTAAAACCGAGGAGCAACGGAGACGCAAACTCAACCCATCGGACGAAAGCGCAGAGACGAGAACCGGCGTTGACCATCGTCTTCACAGTCTTCAGCAACCAGCCTCCAGAACCAGAGGCAACAGAGCAAAGAATCAAAAAAGGAAGGAGAGACGACACCGAGAACGTGGTAGAACCAGAGACAGAGGACGGAAGACGAAGAAGAAGAAGCAGAGGACCGAAACCTGCAAAGAGAGTCATGAGAACAGAGAGGACAGGCTAACGAGAAACAGAAGCAGGGAACATTGGCCAATCATCGTCTTCGCCGCAGCACCTAAACCAGGACTAAAAAGGAGGACATACAGAGAGAGAAGAACCGAGAAAGACAGGGAACTGGCGGAAAAAAAAAAACCAGGAGACAGAGGACGAGAGAAAACAAAAACTGGGAAAGGAAGAACTGAGAAAAATCGAGGAGCAGAAAATAGAAACCCAGAGAGCAGAGAGAAACCGAACAGAGCACAGAACAAAACAAAAAAAAACCGAAAGAAAAGAGAAATCAAAGAGCAACACAGAGAGGGGTTTAGTTTTTGCCATTGTTTTCGTCCCTGCAGAAAAACCCAGAATCAACAACCAATTCACAGCGGGCCGGCCTCTCCATCGTCTTCTTGGTTTCAAAAGTCGCTGAGAAAAACGAAGAGGCAACGTAGAGAAGTGAGCACAGAAGGAGACAAGCAGAAGGGAAAAACATAAGCAGAGGAAAGCCACCGTGACCAGAACCAGTGTTGCTGCTGCCTTAGGTGTTTGCTGCCTTCGGTGTTTCCAGAACAAGGTAAGTAAGCTTCTCTTTCCCCGCTTTTCATTTTAATTCACTTTCTTTGCCTGCTCATGCACGCGTGATTTAGTTCACGCGTGCTTCATTAACTCAGCCGGGCCGCTGGCTTAGGCCAGTGGCCGGGCTGGCTGGGTCCAGCCCAGCCCCTATGGGCTGAGCTGGGCCCAGCCCCAAAAAAATAAAAAAAATAAAAAAAATAAAAATAAAAAAATAGAAAGTGTAGAAATAAAAAATTTTGCATGTCTTAGAAAAAATATATTTTTATCAATTATTCAATGATATCAGGATTATGAATAAAAAAAGAAGGAAAATATACTGATTTTTTAATAGCTACGAAATTTTACTAACGTCAGAGTTAGAATTATTCGTGGTGGAATTTTTACCAACACCAGAGTTTGAATTATTTATGGTGAAAATTTTTTTTACCAACGCCTAAGTTGGAATTATTCATGGGGGAATTTTTACCAACACTAAAGTTGAAATTATTCGAGATCGAATATTCACTGGCGCTAGAATCAGGAATATTCTAAACAAATCATTATAGCATAAGCGAATAAATGTTTAGCAATTTAAGACAAAATCAGCAATGCAGTCTACCTCAGGCAGAACGTTTAAGGGGTGATAATATTTTTCCTTTTACGTAACCAGTCTCGTACCATAAAATCTCTGTTGACCAGTTAGGATTCCTAGTGACCATAATACTAGGTGGCAACTCCTTAAACAAGATATTTTTTCCTTAAAAGAATCGGATGCAAGAAATCTGTTTTTTTTCCATAACCAAGATTATTTTTAGGGACTGTCGGGGTGCGACATGGGTCATGAACTTCATTGAGTTTAATAATTTTATTTCTTAAAACTATTTTTATTTAATTATATGATAAAATAATAGACATTTGGTAAACTAAGTACCAACTCAATATTGAGATGTTTTTCTAAGATCACGATAACCCTATAAAAAGTAATCAAAATAAATCATAAAGTCTGATTCTCGATAATTATATTTTTTTATGAAATTATTTTTTATTTAATAATATAATAAAAAAAAATAAACAATCAAAAAGCCAAAAATCAATCCAATACAAGTATGTTTTTCTATAATTGCGATAAACTCATAGAAAGTAAATATTTGAACTAAATCATAAAATCTAATTCACAATAATTACATTTCTTTTTTCAGAATTATTTTTTATTGAATAATATGATAGACAATTTTTTATTTAATAATATAATAGAAAAAATAGACAATAATAAAACTAAGCATCAACCAAATACCAAGATATGTACATCAATCAATATCTTAATATTTTTTTTTTAGATTAGAATAACCCTATATAAAAAAATTCTAATAAATCAAAAAGTTTAATTTCAAATAAATTTAATATTAACGTTTAAAAAAAAAACAAAACAAGAAAAAAAAAATACATGTTATTGCTCTGATGAACAATGATTTTCCCTCCTCGACTACTTCTTGTTAATGATTAGAACATATTAATTTAATTTACCCCTAATTTGTTTCTCTTATATTTTATTTAAGTTAGTTCTATTTCTTTATAGAAACAAAAATCTTTTGTTATTAGCCATGATAATTAATCTCGAAGATAAAATAAATGAAAATATACTAAATAGCACCCACTGTCAAAATATTTACATACTGTTACATTCTAAATTAATCAAGGAGGTTATGAAGCAGTCAGGGTCAAGGATAAGAAAGACAAACATGGTAATGGGTTCATTTGGCGTTTGATCTTGTTCGTAGCTTTCCATTCTGGAGAGCTCACGGACTTGCATGAGTGTTCCTCATTAAATTAGTTATTGGGAGTGTGAGTTTGGTATTAAGATGGATTATGTTTTTTAAAAAAAGAATTTAAAAATAGATTAAAATTTTTAAATTTTATTTTTATTTTTAAGATGAATACATTAAAATCATTAGAAAACACTAAAAATAATATTAATTTGATGTTTTTTCAAGCCAAATACATCAAAACACACGCTGTCCATAACAGGCACTTCAGTGAAGAAGTGATCGTATTTGTGTACTCACTGAATATTGATTGAGATTATCATGTATCAGGAGCAGTGAAGATACATGAAGTGCATGCAAAATGTTGACAAACTCCTCCTTAAACAACTCGTTTCCCCTTACTAAGTGTTCTGTAGAATCTGAAAACAAGCTGTTTCCTCGACAAGAACAAATATCAAACCCAAGCACATGCATTCTTGCGAAGCATATATCAAATCCTAACTGTTGATGAGATGCTAGATCTGAAGAACACCATAACATTTTGTTGGATGCCAGCATGTGGCTTCAATTCAAGCACAATTATTGACCTATGTAAGCATGTTTTTCGATACAAGGGGAACGAGTTTCGCATCCTCGCCATGAGCACTATCATGGCTAACCCACAGTGTAAGTGCAAGTCTCTCCCCTTCAGTTATCTGTGAAAGAAAAATGATAAATTATAGTAGAAAACAATTAAAAAAAAAAAAGTAGCTGAGACTTTACCTAGCATAAATTTGGTAGCATAAGGGAAGGTTACAGAAAAACAAGAGTTCATGAACGGTAAATACATATTGGTCACAAAATAAACTCTACATGAATCGACGTGCAGCGAGATGCAGAGCTAATAGCATATGCTGTTGGGAAATGATTCACAGATGGAAGAAATAACAGGAATAGCAACCTAGAGTGTTCAACAATGACCACCCACCACAGCACTTGAATTGTTTGAATTCATCCCCAGCTCAACATCCAAGCAAACATCAAAAAATATCAGAAGCAGAAGCAAAAAAATAGAGCAGTGAAAGCAAGCACAGCCAGTATGGGCTCTGGACATAACTGATTCTGAATTGACTTGGTTTTACAGATATTTGCAAAGAGGTCTTGGGTGTGATTTTGGAGGATCATATATGAATAAGGTAGAAGAAATCAACAAATACAACCGCAATCTGTTCAAAATCGACATGACTTTAACCTGTAACATTTCCACACTCACCTTTGATATTGATTAAAGTTTACAAAGGAAACTGTAATTTTCCATTTCACATTGTTTGATTCATCTGTTCCACTATCTTCTTCAAACTTGACTAGGGAAAAAAACTACAAGCATATTTCCGAGGATTGACTACCAAGCATGTATAAGCAAATGAACATTGCTTTTTCTTCTCCAGAATGACTATAGAGAAAAAGGCTATTGGCTCCACAAAATGGCAGGTTACTGTTCACAGTATTGGAAGAGTCGAACTTGATATGTAAACTTCGTAACCTTAGTCTAGGAAGCAGTTCAGCTTACTTCACATCTTCTATTCAAGTTGATCAGATCTTGGATTTATGACCTTAAGAATGCATCAACCTTGCTATTTGTTCCCCTTGACAAAAACTTCATGCAAATGGGTGGTTTTACACCTGCTAGAGCAAGTATTGAACTAGGCAAAGTCCATATCCCATCCCCACAAATCAAACCAGAAGCCACTGCTGGCCCAAAAGCATCTGCCTTCACCTTGTCAATCTTTTCCCAAATAAATAGAATCAAGCTTCCCAGACACATGTCGATGGCAAAGTATGAGCCAATATAGAAAGGTATAGCCATTGCCATTGGATTGGGAATGAACCTAGCCCATTTCTTATCCAATGCATCCTTGATCAAATTTATCAGGATAGCGGCACCAAAGAATCCATAACAAAGATAGAGGCAATTCTTTGGTAGAGCTGAGAAGCCTTCTACCCCCAATATAGCCATGTTTCGATACACGGTAGCATAAGGAGCAGGGTATCGACTTCCAGTAGTCCCAAGATCCTTGAAGGCCTTGAAAAAGAGCCAAAAGACACTAGGGGAAATTATGCAACCCATTGCAGTGCCAATCAGTTGGCTCACAAACATAGACCGTGGTGAGGACAAGGTTAGATAACCAGTCTTGAAATCTTGAGAGAGGTCAGAAGCCGTGGAGACTATATTCATCATGACTCCACAGGCAGCTAGACCTGCAAGAACTCCACCATGTGAGGCACCAGCCCATGCCCCAATTACGAAAATAGCAAGCTTCCCATAGGTTGATGCAAGGGACCAATCAGTGAGGCCACATCCATAAGCATTACAAAATGCCAGGGCTGGGGCAAAGATGTAGATGACCAGTATGTAATACCATTTGAGTTCATGAAAAATATGTGGAAGTGTGGCGGAAGAGATGGCAGCAATAGCGACATAGCCTGCAATAGAAAACCATGTTGGGATTTGATCTTTCAGAAAGAGTCGGGTTCGTTGTTGCTCATCATAGGAGATCTTGGAGCTCTCGGGAGAGGAACGGTCAGCAATAGGGAGATTACTGGTTGCATTTCTCACTCGAAGTTGAAAAAACAAGGCAGCAAGCGTTCGGCTTAGCACCTTGAAGAAGTTGTACAGACCATCACCCAAGATCAAGGCAATGGCAATAAATACCTGGTCCATCACATAAAGTGTTGGTATGTACAAAGCCTTCAAGAAGTATGTTAAAACATGGCACTCTTGTCATCTTAACCTTATTAGACACTTACCTTGTAACCTTGGAGGCCATGCAGGCTGGATGCTTTGAGGTCTGCTGGATACCAATCACCCTTTTTTGTATCTATCAGAGGCCACATGAGACCCCATGAAAGAATTCCTCCAAGCAATACTGATACGTTTATGATGTATGGGCAAATCATTCCAACTCCAACATATGTTGCTGAGAAATCAAAGAAGAATCTGTACATATAGCAAGAACAATATTATTAAAAGAGACCACAACTAATTTGAAACAAAGCGCCCTAATAAATGTATCTACATTCAAAAAGACATGAAATTTTTTTAAAATAACACATTTACGAGTTTTCATATGCTTTAAGCCCAAGTGAGGGAAAGCTAGCAAATCCACAACCATCTCCTGCAGTATAGAACCATTGAAAGACACCCCACAAGAAGCTGAATGAGAAGAACTTGCCCAAGACCTTCACTTGTTTCCTGCAATGGTAGAAAAATAAAGTTGGATACTTTCACATGCCGGATGATCATTTAACTATAAGTGCATTAGGTCTCTGACAATGCCTTACTTTGCTAGCTTGGCTCCTGCAGGAGTGTGAAAGCTGTTGATGAGATGAGCAGTCGCAGTGCCACTTGGATATGTCAATTTGAAGTCAACAATCATGACCTGGAAGCAACCCAGGTAACAAAGAATATTAGTTTTTGGCAAAATTAATAAATTCAACAAAACATAAAATGCAGAGGAAAGTTTTCAATTTCCTATAATCACATGACAAAGTTGAATGGTAATATATGTTGGAAAGTGTACCTTCCGGAGAGGCACCACTGAAAAGAGTCCAAGAAAGCTGACAACAAACAGAAAGCCAATCATCCAAGAAAGGGATGGATTTTTAAAGGCATCAGTATGTTCTGTTGATTGTTTGGCCACAGCTTCACTCATTCCAAACAGGTAGCTCCCAAAGCCTCCTATTAAACGCAAACAGAATGCAAATTATTGAATGAAAACCATTACTTGTATGAAATTCAAGAAGCTTAAAATCGTCATAAGCGTAATCACAATTTAGCTGTTTCATTACAAAGGTTTCAGGTTCAAAACAAGTTTGGAACGCACGCAGCCATGCTTATATTGATTATTAAGATAACAAATTAGAAATAACAGCGTATTCATCTCAACATAAAGTTGATGATTCTCAGTCAATGAAGAAGCTCAATAGAGTAAAATCTACACTAAAGGTTTAATTAATAAAGCTCAAGCTCACTACTAGCATTCTAGAAAGAGATCAATTATTCACATTTTCTTTCTTTTTATTACTAACGGAGACGTCTTCTTTTTCCATCTAATACAACTTTGAACTTTGTAAGTCATCCAAACCGGCTCATATATATTGAATTGTAAACCAAATATCTTCTCTGGTGAGACCGTGGACCAAAAAAAGGTTGCGTGCCTTTACTGCCGGCCGCACTTTATGCCTGGTGGAGCACTCGAAACCTAAGAAAAAACTACAAGAACTTATAAAAAGTAACACCCCCCCCCCCCAAACTCCCACCCACCACCACCATTATCACACTCCACGAAAAAGGGAAAATCTGGTAAAGTAAATTATTAGAGACGATTTTCATCAAACTTTTTAAAGAAAGTAGATTTGTTCATGTCACTCAGCTAAAACATCTCTTAAAATTTAGTTTTTAGGTTGGGGAAAAATCTCTTTAAATTAATGAAAGAAAAAAAAATCACTGAACATCTCATGAAATCTTAATTTTGATGCGTCTCTCAGATAGTTTAGGCAGTAAAATATTATTAGGTTCCAAGGATCATCTACATCTAATCGTATCTGAGAGAAAAAGGGATCTAGAGAGAAAAAGGGCTGCCTTATCATGTAATCTAGCAACTAGAAAAAGGAAATCTTGACAATGTATTTGAGTAACTAATCACTTGATCAAAGAAGTCTAGTTATGTCATCAAACCAAAAAGGAAAATCTTGAATTAAAAATACTTAACGAGTGCAGAAAGTATACCACTAAAGGCAATGCCAGAGGAGGCAACCACGCAAGTCTGGATAACAGTGTTCTCTTGCCTGGTAAAGGGTTGCTTCAAATGGCCAGAACTTTCAAGAAACTTTGTCCAGGTCTTGGTGAAAAAGAACCCCAAAAGACCAGCAGAGACATTGAGGGAAGGTATGATACCAGTTGTAAGATTGAGCTTCATGACTATGAAGCTGAACAAAATACTCAACACAAAGCTGACCACAAAGGCCCTCAATGTCAGCTGATTCCTCCATGAAGGCACTTCTTGATTCTCAAATACCCTTTCCACTGACAACCCATTTTCTTCCTCTTTCTTGTCCTCCTTTTTGCGATCATCATCTCTTCCATTGTGATCCATTTTCTTTTCTTGAAAACAAAAATGATACTTTGTTTTAGTGAATCTTTACGAAGGCTGGATAGATGGGACTATGCTAAGTAAGTCAAGGTTGTTGAGATTATTAATGCTACGCTAGGAAGTGTGCAAGCAACTGCGAATGATGACGGTGATCCAGAAATGACAACTTGTTTGACTCATGTTGTCCCCTTCACTTCACTTATGGGTAAGAGGTCATCTTGCAACCCCTTTATCGGTGCAAGGAGACTAATCCAAAAATGCTTTTTAAGTTCAACTTTGTTTTCAATTCTTAAAAAAAACTATATATTTATATCTTATTAACGATATTTAAAAATTTACCTAAGTTTTTATTTAGAGATATAAATTTTCTTGAAAGTAAAATTATGAGAGTTGTTAAGCTTAGTTTGAACAATGAGTCCATCGATTTAAAATATAATTTTGATTAAATTTTAAATTAAATGCAAAAACTGATTCAATTAGAGCTTATTTAAAAATACAGTGTAAATTATTATTTTTTTTAATTTTAAAAATATATATTTCTATATTATTTTGATATAATGATATTAAAAATAATTTTAAAAATTTTAAAATATATATTATTTTAGTATTTTTTTTAAATAAAAAACAATTTAAATCACAATCACTACTACAATTTTAAATATACCATTAAATATAATCCTATAACTCGATACTTCTGTTTAAACTTGATTTTTTAAAAAATTAATATTATTTTAATTTTTTAAAAATTAATATATTCAATTAATAATTAAGACCTGTACAGTTCATAACATGAAATCTTACCGTCCATAATTCGGATCTTGAACCGCCGGCCAAGTTTAAGGACTTTGCGGTCCGCTATCTCTGTAACTATGGAGTCAACTTGCAAGTTTTGTTTCCATTGGTAACACAATATTCCATGTACATTCACGCTTGCTTTGCTTTGTTCTTGTAATTAAATAAACAAAGGTTTCAAAATGAATATTATTTTAGATTTTTAGGGTTTTGGAATCATGTCATTTAGTATTTTAGATTTTCTATTACAATGAGATAAAGGGATGCTAAGAAATATAATGATAGTTATATATATATATATATATATATATATATATATATATATATATTAAAATAATATTGTTTATTTTTAAAAAATTATTTTTAATATTAATATATTAAAAAATATAAAAAATTAAATAAAAAATAAATCTTCATAAAACACTATTTAAAATACAATTCCAAACCACGTTTAAAAATAAATTAATAATGTTATTCAATGATCTCATTTTAATAGATGATAAAGTTTTTTCATTGATTTTTTTAATTTAAAACCTTGTTTTCTAGAGGTTGTTGTGACGTGGGGGTGGGGAAGAGAACTAAAAATATAAATCTCCTATAATGACTGCACAATTCCCGGATGTTCTGATTCAGACCTTTTGAAATCCATGGGTCAAATGTTCTCTTTGTGATGGTGAAACAATACCAAACCATGATTTCCAAATTTTTATTTCCTTAAAACATTGTCGAGCAATAAAATATGACCATTAATCTCCCTAATATACATATAAGCAACCCAATGGTTGGATTTATATAAAAAAAAAAAATCCTTCTTTTATTGTTATTATTATTATTATTATTATTATTATTATTATATAATCGAATAACTCACACCTTAAATCAAGTTGTTTTAAAAAAAAAAATTGTTAATTTTTCTAGTCTTGATGAGGGAAATAAACTTAATGATAAAAGTTAAATCCAACAATCCAACATACTATTAGGAAATTGACAAAAATATATGACAAGTGCATCGTCATTCTGATGCACTGGTTAATAATTTTTTTAAATAAAAAATATTATTTTAATACTAAATTATATTATTATTCTCAACTAAACTAACAATGAACAAAAAAATTGAGGTTAAAAGATTCTAATATCTCTAATTTCAATGAATTTAATTTCTTGGATTCAAGGCCATGTGTAATTCTATTTTGTATAAAAATTAAAAATGTCTAAATATTTCTACTCGAAATTATTTATGTTTGTTTACTCTTGGAAGTATTTTATTTATTTCACTTTTTATTTATTAAATAGATAAAAAAAATACCCTAAATAAATCAATAATGACTAATGTGCCATGTAAAAATACTAAAATATCCTTGGTTTAAAGGCAAATAATAATAGTCAGTACACTATAATATTAAATAGGAAAATGTGAGAGGGGCTACATATATTTTGTTATAATAGTCATTACACTATAATACATACAATTTTCAATTGCGTAGATGCGGGAAGGAAAGCATAATAATGCTATATATGGGGTAAATAATAATAGTCAGCATAAAAATCTGATTTAAGGGGTAACCATAAAAAATTAACTACGTATTTTTAAACAAAAGATGAAGTCATCCCTCCATCAAAGGTAGATTTATTTTAATTTTAATGATATTCTAGCCATTACACGGTACAATTAAAAAGTAAAAAGGCTTCTTTACCTCAATAAATATTACAGTCCTTGTACAATTATAATATTGTCCCCAAAAGCTAAGCAATCAAGTTTTTTAAGAAAGGTAAAATAGTCATTATACTATTCTTTTTTAGAGCGCGCTGAGTTTAGGTGCACAGTGAATGGACACACTATTCTGCCCCTATCTCTGCTGGTGATGCCTTCTGTAGATGCTATTATGTTGTTGCAAATACAGGTGCTATCGTGGGTTCAATTCTTTAAAGCTGTTGTGTTTCTGGTTAATGTTAATATAGTTTTGCACCAGTATGCAATATCCTGGATTTTACTCGATCTGGTCAGGTTCTGAAGAGTTGCTATATTTGGTGTCAGGTTTCCTCATTTTGCTATGATACTAGATGGTCCAGTCTGCCTGTCTGGAACGGTTATGTTGTTATCTAACAGGGAAAATAAGTAGAAAAAAAATGACGATAAAAGCTTCAGCGATGAACCCTATAGCAATCTCCGTAGCTGAGCAAATAAGTTGGAAGTGATTGCTTGTACAAGCGTTGTCTTATTTTTCTCTAGGTTTGTCCTATGAAAATGAGAAGAAGTTAAGAAAATAGACAAACATCGCCGTCTTCTTAACGGTATCTAAGCCCCAGGAGCAAAGACCAGAGGAGGTCAGCATCTTAAATTAATAGGTTGTCATTTGGATCATACGTTCGGCCCCATGCAAATATATTCAAAGTTTATCATAGAATCCTCAATTTTGAGCTTGCTGTGATTATAACTTATCTTCCAATCTCGTAATTTAAAAGGCAAGATCCTGCGTTTTTCGTGTAGTGGAAAACAAAAGGCATAGTCATAGTGATAAGAAAAATGGATCAAAATGGAAGGGAAGAGAGAGTAGAGAATGGTTTGGATATGGAAATTGCAGATGGTGATAACAACAAACACAAGAAACTAGAAGGAGTGGAAGAAGGAGAGGAATCAGTGGAGAGGATATTTGCAAAACAAGAAGTGCCATCATGGAGAAATCAGCTGACAGGGAGGGCCTTTGGGGTGAGCTTTATACTGAGCGTATTGTTCAGCTTTATAGTGATGAAGCTGAACCTCACAGCAGGAATTATTCCTTCCGTTAATGTCTCTGCTGGCCTCTTGGGGTTTTTCTTTGTGAAGACATGGACAAAGTTCCTGGAAAATTGTGGCCTCTTGAGGCAACCATTTACCAGACAAGAGAACACTGTCATCCAGACATGTGTTGTGGCCTCCTCTGGCATCGCCTTTAGCGGTAGCAATTTTGATGTTAATATCATTTACTAACATTTAATATGTATGCTTTTATCTTTCATGTTATAGCCTGATCATTCTATTCTTTAATATACAAATAGGAGGATTTGGAAGTTACCTGTTCGGAATGAGTGGACGCATTGCCCAGGAATCAGCTGGTCAACCTAGCGCGAAAGATATCAAAGATCCAGCTTTGGGATGGATTATTGGTTTTCTCTTCGTTGTTAGCTTTCTCGGTCTCTTCTCGGTTGTGTCTTTACGGAAGGTACTAATTAACGCAACGAAGACTTATCTTTCTTGATCTGTAATATGAATATTGCACAAATGTTTGAAACAAATTGTTGGTTTGTCTTTCCATTCTTGATCTGCAAATCTCGTAACCCAATTGGTTTCAGATAATGGTCATAGACTTCAAATTAACATATCCGAGTGGAACTGCGACTGCTCATCTTATCAATAGCTTCCACACCCCTGAAGGAGCCAAGCTAGCTAAGTAAGAGCACTGAGTACTGAGCTTGTATTGCTTGGTTTTTGTGAAGATGACATGAAAATTTGGACATTTTATCATCTTGATTTTGTCTGTTCTATACTTTCGTAGGAAACAAGTAAGAGCTCTCGGAAAGTTCTTCTCCTTCAGCTTTTTATGGGGTTTCTTCCAGTGGTTTTTCAAGGCTGAAGACAACTGTGGATTTGCTAACTTCCCTACATTTGGACTCAAAGCATATGACAACATGTCAGTACATTTCTTGATTTCTTTTCTTATTCTTCGTTTTGAATTAAGAAACATGTACTGGTCATGAAAAAGTTGTCTTCATTACCAAGGGTATACGTTGTGCTTCCATATACTTTCTTGAATGCTTTGGCTAATTCATTGTCATGGTCTTTTCTACAGGTTTTTCTTCGATTTCTCAGCAACATATGTCGGAGTAGGAATGATTTGTCCATACATTATTAATGCATCTGTCTTGCTTGGAGGAATTCTTTCATGGGGTCTAATGTGGCCTCTGATAGAAACTAGAAAGAATGATTGGTATTCTGCAGAACTTAGCCCGAAAAGTTTACATGGTCTTCAAGGTTACAAGGTATATGCACATTTTCTGATATGCTTCTTGCTTCTTGAAAGCTTTCACCCTTCATGGAAATTACCGTAGGGCTTAAATTCTGATTTCAGGTATTTATATCCATTGCCATGATCCTGGGGGATGGTCTGTACACCTTCTGCAAGGTACTAAGCCGAACCCTCATTGGCTTATATATTCAACTCCAAGGCAAAGACCCTAAAATGGCTCTTCCGGTTGATGGAAGTCTTCCTCCCAATACCTTGACGGCCTCCTACGATGACCAGCGTCGCACTCAACTATTTCTAAAAGATCAAATTCCGGCATGGTTTGCTGTTGCAGGTTACGTTGTTATTGCTTCCGTCTCTACAGCTACTCTTCCACACATCTTTCCCCAACTGAAGTGGTACTACATGTTGGTCATCTATGCTTTTGCACCAGCTTTAGCCTTCTGTAATGCTTACGGATGTGGATTAACGGATTGGTCCCTCGCATCCACATATGGAAAACTTGCCATTTTCACAATTGGGGCATGGGCTGGAGCCACACATGGTGGAGTTTTAGCAGGGTTAGCAGCATGTGGAGTCATGATGAACATTGTCTCAACAGCCTCAGACCTGATGCAAGATTTCAAGACAGGCTATCTAACCCTGGCTTCACCTAAATCCATGTTTGTCAGTCAAGTCATCGGCACCGCAATGGGTTGTATAATCTCTCCATGCGTCTTTTGGCTCTTCTACAAGGCTTTTGATGACCTCGGCCTTCCTGGCAGTCAATATCCCGCTCCCTATGCTGTTGTGTACCGTAACATGGCTATATTGGGGGTAGAGGGTTTCTCAAGTCTACCAAAGAATTGCCTTAAGCTTTGTTACATCTTCTTCTGTGGAGCTATTCTCATCAACATATTCAAGGATGTAATGGAGAGGAAATGCAAGAAATTTGCGAAGTTCATTCCACTTCCAATGGCGATGGCGATACCGTTCTATATCGGGCCATATTTTGCCATTGATATGTGTGTTGGGAGCTTGATTTTGTACGTTTGGGTAAGGATAAACAAGGCCAAGGCTGCTGCTTTTGCACCAGCTGTTGCTTCTGGTTTAATTTGTGGGGATGGAATATGGACCTTGCCGAGCTCAATACTTGCTCTTGCAGGGGTTAAAGCACCAATTTGTATGAGGTTCTTCTCTAGGGCAACCAACACCAGGATTGATAACTTCTTAGGATCCTAGTCATTAGAGCCTCATACATGGACATGCTTGTTGGCGCATCAATGGACATTTAAATATCCTTCCACAGTATTTTATTCCTCTTTCCCTCTACCTCCCGTGTTGTAAAACACTGACGTGATCTGTAAATTAACATTTTCCACCTTATCAGTAACACCTCTGTTCAGTATATATGTATCCATATCCTTAATTCTCAATCCCCAACATGGCTGCCTAAATCGCACTAAAACGAGGAAGAAAAAAATCCATTCATCACAGCAAGGCAGCAACAATGTTGAGTAGGTTTGTGGAGTTTATCGAGGTTTTCTTAATAAAATCTGTGAAAGGACATTGACGAGGAAAAAGCAATATCAGCAGCTGTCTCAAGAGCCAACTAGCAATAGTGAGTTTGTGACTACCGATAGAACACAACAAATTTAACTCAACCGAACCCCAATCACAGGGTCCTTACCCTCATTGCAAATGACTATAGTATAATTAAGGAAATTGGCAAATCAACAAATGAGAAGTCCCTGGCTTTTGAATCTTACAACGAAGAAAACCCCATTCATGAAATTTGTTCCTGAATTTGACTCATCGTATGGGCTGAGCAAAGCTGCATACTGACTGATTCTTCTTCTAATATTGATTTGAACCTTATGTTTGCCAGTCCCAAAGCCCATATCAGAAATGGATGAATAAATTTGCATCTGGAACAGAACCAAGAAATACCATCCAGACATATTGCGTCATGCCTTCCCTACAGACGAGAATTTTGGATGTTCAAATGCCTATATGCAAGTTCAAGGTTTCCTTTGGTATTTCCATCCACTCAGGTCGAGTACAATCTCAGGCTTCCCAATCTTCATCACTTCCTTCAGCACCCTGAGAAAATGTATAGTACAACGAACTTAGGACAACCAACCCTACAAATGCCAACATATACGAGAATGCACACTCACCAACAAGTGTCAAGGGATAATATTGACAATTTTGCTTCAATTAACAAGATTGCAGTAATTGAAACATCAAATTTCTGCACATTTTCATGTCACATAAATTTGAACTCTGAAGTTTGCAAAACAATATAAAAGTACATGAACTTGATGGGATGTCACCTGTGATGAGCTTGAGAATTCTTCAATGTCATCATCTTCAACCTGCATTGTTTTTGTAATCATTAGTCAACACATCAATATACAAAGAAAAGGAAAACATAGATCCTCAAACAGGATCCCTGAACAGTGAGCTTTCTAAATGAAGGCATTAACTTCTAGAGCATTAGCCAACAGGTTGAGGTTTGCCGATATTGAGAAGAAAAAAGTGAACAAAAAAGAAAACGATCACACAGTGAAGTCCTAAAACAATTTCATGTAAGTAATGATAAAGATTCATTCCATTGTGAAAAATAATAAAACAAGGATGCCAATTTTTAAAAAACAAAAAAAATAAACAAAGAAAGAAATTGATACTCTAGCACTTTTAGGACTGAGACTTCCTTTCAGCATATGGATACATGCCTACTGGCTATTTGTCAAATTAAGAGAGGCATTTCCGAGAGTTGAGGAATCTAATCAGAAGGAAAAAAAAAAAAAAAACAGAAACATTCTCTTGTTTTCTTCTACACAATCATTTTTAAATATAAAACAATTCATACCTCATTCACTTTCTTCTTTGCCTTGGATCCCGTCCCTATGATAACATCAGAATCAATGGTTAGATCAATTTGCTGAAGCTGCCTCATTATTTAGGAATATCAACCCAGGCTAAGCATACTAAGGTTTAGAATGAAGAATCACCAAGACGTCAACAAGGGTAAAATATTTTAAATTGAGTAACTTCATTATAGGCACAGGACATTTGTGCATACATGCACATGTCTGCACGAGCAAACTAATTGGTTTCTTTTTAAAAAAACATAATGCCGCAAAAACTCACAGAGCTAAAAATGTGTGCCTTTCCCAAGTATTATGAAAGGTAAAATCTTTTGATGCACTGATCCATGCACCATACAAAATGGACTAGGAAACTTCAAAAAATAACACAGTAAATCCTTTTTGAAATATGTTTTTTAAAACAAAAATAAAATCCCCATCAAGACGACACCTGTAATTGTAAAACTGTTAAACAATCAGAGCAAGAGAGTAACCAGCTTTTTTCCCTTCAGTCACTGTTCCTCTTTTCCTAGGTGCTTCAACCTGCAACACGAAATGCATACATTGCACAAGTTGAGTCTGAATTGCTCCATGACAAGCAGTTCTAACTATGTAAGGAAAAGAAGATCCAAAACTGAAATTGGAGAAGAGAGTGAAGAAGATCAGAATTCAAAGCTAGCTCTCACCAGATCGATCTTCCTTTTCCAATCAGTTTTCTGCAACTTCTGATCAGAAACTGTGGAATACCAAAAGTACATATCTTCTGAATCTTCAACTTTCAATATTGCATACCAAGAAAAGAAAACAGGAAAGGTAGAAACCTTTTGATGATGAGGATTTCCTTGAATTTCTTGGTGCCTCCTGGTCATGAAAAGGAATAATTATTGTTAAAAAAATTTAACAGACTTAATTTTATTCAAATTCATCCTAGTAATAAGATATTGTTAGCAGTGAAGAAAATTGTGGGGAAAGTGGACATGAATGATAAAATTTTGATATGAAATAAGCATACAATTGGATAAGGCTGGATGGAGGGTTTAGCAGTTATGACTCCCTCTGAACTATTAGTCCCTTATATTATGCTAACGATTGCTAGTAATTGATAAACACGAAGCTTAAATTCAAACAAGAAATCTTACACACAGATTTGCATGTATGCATAGTACCATGCATAAATAGCATACATGTGCTCCATGTATGCTCTACCCATAAGACGGCACACCCAGAAATGATAAAACTGCTGTTGTTGCTTTATATAGACCTTATTGAAAAGGGATAAGTTTACCAAGATAAGTGCATTCATACAACTCTAAACTCTAGCATGTCGCACCTATATGGTTCTATTCAGTGACTGCAGCAAAATACTAAAGATTATAGCCTCTCAAGAAGTTCTGACTAGACAGCATATTTAGCTATTAGCCTCATTGTCCAACCTAACCTTTTCCACCACTTTCTTCTTTTCCTGCACTTTCTTGAACAATGTGGATATGGTTGACTGAACAAGTGAACCATGACTATTATAGGAGTTTTCCTTAGGTATCGTCACTGAAGCAGCAGACTCAGAAAGCTTTTTAGATTTGGTTATAGATGCTTGAATTTGCTCAGAAAGATGATTCCCTTCTCTAGAACTTTCACTTTCAATTTCAAGAATTATACCAGAGGACGTGTTAGTTTTCACCTGGGAAATGGAAGATAGATCAGGGAATCAAATGATCAGTAAGGAATGCTTCAACAAGTAAATGAAAGACCAATAAAAAAAAATTCCTACAGCAGCAGCAGAAGAAAAGAAATTAGACAAAAATGTTAAACTAAAAGCTTGCAATAGCAGAAGCATATGGAATGTCATGCTGACTGATCAAATTACATGAAACTATGATAGTATCAACCTTATGATTTCTTAATAAAACATCAAGCATTATGCTTACTTTCTTTTCCTCCTCCTCCTCCTCCTCCTCCTCCTCCTCCACCCCCAAGGCATCAGGACTTCTTTCAGCAGAATCATCTCCCGAGGAAACTTCAGTAAACCTGATTCAGCAATAGGCTGAAGATTAATTACACTACCATATTCCTAAAATGCAAGGTTAACTGGAGATTTACTGAAATAGAAACTTGAACAGCAGATAACTAAGAAATGGCAAACAAATGTGTCACAGAAACTGCACCAATTTATCATTAGGGAAAATTGATATTGCTACTTAGGACAATCAGTGACCGTTGCTATACCGAACTCTGCAAGATGATTTTTATTTTATTTTTCCCTTCTAGAGAGGTAATCAAGATTAGCCTTTGTTTAACAAGATCACAAAAGGAAAATGAAATAGTAACCATCAATAAGAATCCAGACAATTGCTTCATTAGAGAAACAGCAAGCGTACTCAATAATGCAATATAAAGAAACAAACTCAGTATTTAGAACAATGAGAAAATCCAGCAACTACCTCATCTTTACACAATCTAAGCAGTGTATGCAAGTATGTATTAAGCAAAAGCAAAGCCATTACTTGAATTTTTTCCCAGAAGTTCTAGCAGATTGCCGAATTGGTGTAGTTTCCTTCAAATCTTTAAAATCATTGTTATCATCCGATAAATCATCATCAAGCTCAGTTTCAGGAGACTCTTCTTTTACATATTTGGTTCCACCACTCTTTTGAACTACTTGCTTATTGACAGATCCTGCTCCTGCCCCACCTTTAAAATCACATTCAACACCTTTTCCCTGAAACCAACAATCAAATAAGAAGAAATAGATTACCAAGTATATCTTCCATAACCATTTCTTTCAAAAATATAACAAAAAAGAAAAAAAGGACAGACATAAATAAAGAGAAACAACCTCAAACAGTTCATTGGGGAAATCAAGTTTCAATTCTTCCGGGTTCTCTTCTTTCGTTCCAATCCACCATGCCTCAGAAAATATAATCTGGGCTCATCACCAAATGGACAAATTACTTATCACACTTACAAGACAATGAGTAAATTTTGCAAACAAACAACAGGTTAGCTAAGTTAAAAGAAGACAGAAAGAAACATACCATGTGATCAAAATAATCCTCACACATAACATTCTTTCCACTCCTAGAGAATTGCAATGTCAAATATCTATTCTTTGGATGCAAAATAGTCCCAAACAGCTTCATCTGTCCCTGCAAAACAAAAACACAAACAACATGTTATTCATTCACAAACCCCATTCCACCACCAACAAAAACCAAAATCACAATGACCCACAAATGGAAGCACAAAAACAAACAAAACCCAGAAGTGTTTTTAAGAACCTGAGGAAAATCGAGGTAAAGAACAGGGTTTTTAGAGGACAAGTCTTTGAGCTCGCCAATCCTGCCACCTCCATTAATAGGAGCAAGAAGACCAGGAAATGAAAACAAAAACCTGTTCTTTCTTTGAGATTTCCTAATAATATCTTTACCATGGTGTTTTGCAACAATTTTTGATGGGTTCAATGAATATGGAGCCTTGACTTGTGCGTCTGATACTATGTTGTTGGTTGTGGCAAGTTTTTTCAATCTTGTTTTCTCTAACACGTCCGGGTTTTCTCTGTTAGAATTGCTGGCTACTGTATTCTTGGATTTCACCATTTTTTTCCCTTTGACGATGAAGATCTCTGGGTTTCTCACAATAGGGTTTCTTTTTCTTGCATTTGGGAGGCGGGAAGCTGAGAATTTAGCCTCCTTTTTCGGCTGCAAGCTGCTGGAGATTGAGGGCTTCTGCTGGTGGCTTTTGTTCTGGGCTAAGGTAGGATTTGAACATTGAAGTCTGGCTTCAAATATTATGGTTTTATTAAAAAAAAAAAAAATTCAACTGATTGGATGAATTTTATAATATATTTTTTAATCAGGTTCTCACACATTGTTAACACAAAGTCTTAGAAAACATAAAATATTAACTAATACTCTAAAAAGCTTTGGAAAAGTATTGTAGTTTATTTTTTTTTGTCTTTTTTTGTCTTTTTTCCCAATATTTTTTTCGTTTTTTACCTTTTTTTTTTTTTGTTTTACATGTTTTTTTTTTCAAGATTGCCTTCTTTTTTTTATGTTGTATTTTTTAAAAAAATTATTTATGTTAATTTTTTTTTTAATATTGAACTGATTGAAAATTTAGTTCTATAGTTTTTTTCTTTAAAATATTATGGATTAATACAATATTTACCTACATGATTTTTTTTTTTTATGAATTTTTTTTTCAAAATAATCTTTGTCGATTTTATTATTTTTTTATATTGAGCTAGTTAAGAATTTTGTTTCATAGTTTTTCTTTAAAAAACTGTGAATTGTTATAATATTTTTCCACGTGGTTTTTAGTTTATTACATTATTTCCTCACATATTTGTTTTCAAAATTAACTAATACTCTAAAATACATGGGAAAGTACTGTAGCTTTCTCAACATGTTTTTTTTTGTGTGTTTTGTTTTTTTTTTCTTCTTTTTTTCCTCACATTTTTTTTGTTTTTCCCTTTTTTTGGTTTTACATGTTTTTTTTCCCAAGGTTGTTTTCTTCTTCTTCTTCTTCTTTTGTTGAGTTTTTTTTTTAAATTATCTTTGTTCAATTTTTTTTTAATATTGAACAAGTTGATAATTTAGTTCTATAGTTTTTTTTTCTTTAAAACATTATGAATTACTACAATCAAGGTTGTTAAAATCACGATTTTAACACGGCACGGAAAGCCGCTCACAAAATCGGATCGTAAAAATAGATCGTAAAATCGTAAAAAAATCGTAAAGAATTTTAAAATACATTAAAAACAAATTCATACTTCAAATAAAAATTCATACATAGTTCAAGCACCTTAAAAATAATGTTTGTGTTTCGTAGCCATATTTCTTTGTGTTTATATTTTAGTTATTTTTCTTTTAATTTGGTATGTTTATCCTAAATTAAAGTCTAATTTTATTTAATTAGGTGGTTTATTTAAAATTAAAAAAAGTAAGGGAAAAAACTGAACAACTTGACTGTTCATGTAAATACATGAAGATCCATGAAGTTTCTCATATTTTTCTATTAAAATAAATATTTTTTATGGTTAAGTACTTCCTTATGAATTAATAAGTGAAAAAAGAAGAAGAGAATCTCGTGAAGTGCTCATTCAATTTCAGAAATCTCAGTTCATAAAGGCATTTAGGACATAAAGTGGAAAATTAGTTTATTAACTAGTGTGTACTGTATTGTATTAATTAAGCAGTATTAAAAGCCGTAGACAAGACAACGCATGCTTCAAGTTGCAAATTCTTTTTAGTAGAAAGTGAAGAGAGAAGATTGATTCGGTGAGTCACGGTTACTGAATAAATTGCCTTCGATCTGTTCAAGCTAATCGGCGGGTGACACGTGGCAGCTGCACTGGATTTTGTTCTCCTGCGGGCAAGCTCGTGCAATCGGTGGTAAAATCACGATTTTATGCGATTTCGCCCGATTTTACCGATTTTAACTGTTTCTGACCCGATTTTGCTCATTTCCGAGTTTTATGAATGGTTTAGCACGTAAAGTCTATATTAACTCGTAAAAACGTACGATTTTACGATTTGAATCGCGATTTTAACAACCATGACTACAATGTTTACCTACATGGTTTTTTTTTTTTATGAATTTTTTACTTCTGGTTTTTTTTTTTTTTTTTCATATTGAGCTGGTTAAGAATTTTACTTCCTAGTTTTTTTTTCTTAAAAATACTATGGATTATTATAATATTTCTGTATATAGTTTTTGTTTTACTACAATGATTCCTCACAAGTTTTTTTTTTCAAAATTATATTTATTGATTTTTTTTTAATATTGATTTAATTGAGAATTTAACTTTAACTTTTTCCATATGTTTTTTTTCATATGTTTTCATTTTTTTGTGTTTTTTTTTAAATTGTTTTTGTTGATTTTATTTTTTTAATTTAAAGCTGATTGAGAATTTAGTTTTATAGTTGTTTTTCTTTAAAACAGTATAGATTGCTACAATGTTTTCCTACATGTTTTTTTATGACTTTTTTTGTTTTTGTTTTTTCTAAAATTATATTTATCGATTCTATTTTTTTTCATATTGAGCTGGTTGAGAATTTAGCTTTATATTTTTTTTTAAACAATGTGAATTGCTACAGTGTTCCCCCACATAATTTTTTTTTGTTATAATTCTTTTGAAAATTATCTTTATTGATTTTATTATTTTTAATATTGAGTTAGTTAAGAATTACAACTGCAGATTTCCTCATGAAACACTATAGTGTTTTCCCTACTTGATTTTTTTTTCTTTTGTTTTTTTTTTGTTATGATTTTTTCTAAAATTTTCTTTGTTGATTTTATTTTTTTAATATTAAGCTAGTCAAGAATTTAATTTTGTAGTTTTTTCCTTAAAAGCATTATAGATAGCAACAATTTTTCTTCATATATATTTTTTTATTTTTTTAACAAACCCACAACAACACACAAGCATGCCACAAGCCCGTGGCATCAAGCAGGCATGGCATCTAGTAGTAGATATTAAAACATGTATAGATAGATATAAAATAAATTTATATGTATAATAGTTTTGGAATGAATTTTTATATTTTTTAAAATAAAAAAAGTACAAAAAAAAAACATGATTTCTCTACCTCAATTATTTTTATTTATTTTATCACTGATACCGTAACTAAAAACCATGTAAGAGATGGTTAGATTTTAAAATTTAAGGATTTAGATTTATGAGGTTTAGCAAAAACTTTTTCTCATCGCTATTGAATTGAAAATCTATTTTTTGGATATGAAGCTACATATAGAAATGGCTTATAGGTGAACTACTTCTTCTATTGTCTATTGAATGCATATATATTTTAATCAAATTGGCTTTTAGTGACATGTAATTGCCGATTTGGCATGAAAACAAATAAGAGAAAATTTGATAAAAAACCAAGTTATGAATAATAGTATTATATAAAAAAATTCAGGCTTAGTATAATTTTTGAAGCTTGAAAAATGCTTATCTAACTTTTTAATTAATATTTAGTCAATCAATTAAATTTACACCTTAAGTTATAAATTTTATCAGATAGAATTAATTTTTTTATTATTATATAATAAAAACTATGAAAATTAATTTACCATCAACCAGAGACTAATTAAAGAATAAAATTTCATAAAAACCACAAACTAAATAATAAAATTAAAAAAATATCCAAAAAAATAAAAGAAAAAGAACCAATAAAATAAATGAAAAAGAACTTGGCTGGGTTGAGCCGGCCTATCTAACATAGTTAGGCCTGCATGTCTGATCCATGTATTTCATCCTTTTTGTTCTTTAAAAAAAGGCTACAACATGAAACTTATATCTAAATGATTAAAAAAAATCTATTAATTTTATCAACTTTTTAGGAAAAATTTTTTTATGACGCCTCAAAGTCAAGCCCGGACATCACATTATTTTTGTGAGTTTGCTGAGCTACGACATAAAACTTGTAACCAAAGAATTTAAAAAATATATCAACATGTTTCACTACAGTGAAACTTATTTCATTCGGTTTAGTTATTTTAATAATTAGAGGAATATTTAACTATAGATATGCAATGGGAAATATTGTTCTTCGGGTAAGCAAATGTCCCAAAAACTAAGTAGAAGCTCAATAGAATCTTTAGCTCATTCATTAATTAATACGCCGAGTTTAGATATGAAAAATGAAATTGAAGGCAAGTCAGGTCCAAACCTAGTTTATCAAAAACATTTTTTTAAAAAAAATGTAAGGCTTTAGAATACATCCTTATTCTAATCCGTAAGCCTAGTATTTCACTTGTGAGAGTGTAAGATTTCAAGATTTAAAGAAAAAGTAAGGCTTGATAGGAACATATAACCTAATATTGTCCCGAGGTAAATTATTACAATGCAAACTTTGTCGTCCACCTCTGCAATGCTCATCTTATTCTGTCTCTGAATAAGGGAGGGAGAGCGATAGAGGAGGCGGCAGTTCTATACCCACCACCACCTATAGGCCATTTAATATATGGTTATAAATAAATTTAAAAGGAATAACTTACCTTGATTAGATATTAATTTTTTTAAAATTTTTTATTAAATTGGTGTCATAAATTTTAAAATAATTGAAGATTTATATGGTTATTAATTTTAAAATATTAAATAATTAATTAATATGTACGTAAGGTAATCTGGATATTCACAATTAATAAATAATAATAATAATAATAATAAAAAAGGTAGAGATAGTTCTTACTCCCTGACCAGCCATTGTATAATGAATTTTTATTCAAAATGATGGCCAACAAACAGGAATGCAATGTCTTACCATTATTAGAATGGTTCTCAGAATATTTCCATATATATATATATATATATATTGAAATCGATACATGCATGAAAGACGTCACACACCTTAAATTTATATTGGGCTGGATCGTATTTAATAATATATAAACAATGATTAAAAATTATTTTATAAATTATGCACATAACGACGATACATCGACCCAATTCATTTGTCTTTCCATGACTCAACAAGTTTAGACAAAGCCACCCGAGAAGAACCACCCTCGTTCAATGCAGCCTCTGCTGCAATTTTCATGGCAATGGTTCGCTCCCTAATCAACTTACCTTCCTCCGACTCCATCAACCCTAGAACTCGCTCCTCCACCTCGGCCGAACTCACAAATCCGTTGTCAGATTCATTCATCGGCAACGCAAGTTTCATTTCCTCCACCAAGAAGATCCTATTGAGCCTCTGCTCTGCGTATAGTGGCCAAGCCACCAATGGCACACCTGCGCAAACTGCTTCCAGCACCGAGTTCCATCCACAATGACTTACGAACCCGCCTACCGCTGGATGGTTCAGCACCGCTACTTGCGGAGCCCACGACTTCAGCACGAGTCCCCTCTCCTTGGTTCGATCCAAGAAACCTTCAGGGAGCAATGAGTCTAAATCAATGTTTGGATGTACCGATAGTACCACGCTTTTGTTATCAGAAGGTGGATTCCGAACCACCCACAAGAACCTGTGGCCACTTCTCTCCAACCCGAAAGCTATTTCTCTTAACTGTTCCTTGGAGAACAGCCCCAAACTACCGAAACATAGAAAAACAACACTTCCAACTGGTTGCGAGTCCAGCCATGTTAGACACTCCAGCGTAGTACCATTGCGACTGCCTGAATCATCTTTAGGACCTTCAGTGGCTATCAATGGTCCGATACAGTAAATTGGCGGTGTGCGGTTATTGGGTACACATAATCCCTCTGATAATGTTTTCACAGCTCTGGCTTCAAGTGATGCAAAAGTGTTTACAAAAATACCTGCCGATTCGGGAAAGCTGCTTGAGGAATCTAAAAAGTATTTATAGGCCTTATCGTCGCGATGAAGTACCGGTATTGGCATGTCAGACGATGGAATTGGTGGAACACCGGGAATATGGAGAAGGGACTTCAGATCTTTAAGACTTTTTGTGGTGGTGTTATGAATGGTTGGGAAATAAAGGAAACCAGCGAGAACACCAGCACCAGAAGTGAAGAAGTGGTAGCCAGGGATATTGAGTTCCTTGGCAACAGAGAGAGCAGCACAGCAAAAGAAGTCCACGACAAGTCCATGAATGGTGTAGTTTTTTGCAATGGACATTAGTTCTTCACGAACGTGGGGATTGCTGAGGCGAAGGACCTCAAAAGTGAGTTCTTCATGATGGGTGGTTTTTGTAGAAGGGAGGGTTACAGTAGGAAGATGGTGGAATTTGATCAAGGGAATGGTGGCAGCAACGTTGGCAATGTATGGGGCAGTGGAGCCAGAATCATAGGGCACAGTAGTGATGAGTATGTGAATAGAAAGGGAAGGTTTTTGGGTCAATAAGAGTTTCCCTAGCTCCACCATAGATATCAAATGACCAATAGGTGGTGATGGGTACAGAACTATGGCCTCCTCCATGGCCGCTCGTACCCTTTCCTATACCTCTGTGTACTTGGAAAGACAGAAACAGAGAGAGCAAGCAATCTGTGTGGAGCAGTTTCAAAAAGAAAGGAATAATGTCACAAACAACATCTGAGCATGATTGAATCAGATACAAGATGACCCTATTTATCTTTCTCAAAGTCGGTCAAGAGTAGATCACGTACTCTGCCAGAACAATAAATTCGTAGCAACTTACCAGTCAAACCCAAAATTGTTTTAGCAGGACAAAATCCAGGACAGTTAAAATAATAATTTAAGCAAAATATAGTAGTCAGTACTTACGTCAGAATCCATGTCTTTTAGACTTTTAGTAGCCAAGATACATCTTCTAACTTTTGAAGGCAAAAGAAGACAATTGCATTTATCTTTCCTTGACACGTAGCTACCACTTCATAGGTGGTCTGCGTTACGCGCGGACTACCGCTTCATAAGTGTTCTCAGAGAAGGAAAAAATAAAGACCGACTCATTAATTTAATTGGATTTAATAAGTTAGAATAATTTTGATAATATAAATAAAAAATATAATGATAATAAATTAATTAATTAAAAAAAATAACCAAAAAAGACCATCCATGCGGTGATGGGGTACAGAACTACTGCCTCCTCCACTGCTCTCCCTTTTGAGAGATAGAACAAAAACAAGCACTGTATAAGTACAGGATGGAGTGTGGGAGAGAATTAAGTTGGTCCAACCATCTTTTTTACTATGCTTTTATTAAAAACAAATAATTCTTTATATACATAGCAACACAGGTACTCATTCAAGAATTTTTTGTATAGAAAATATATCTTTACAATATCTGAATGAAAAAACTTTTTATTTTTACACCTTTTACATGTATACCTAATACCAGCTCCACTAATATTTCTTGGAATAGAAATTAATAAAACTCTGATTCTCATTATAATAATCAATCCTCCGCAATCCTTGAGGTAAATCTCGATACATCCATGACTTTTATCAAACCTATATAAAATAATGATGACAACATGTATTAATTAATTACGTTACGTAAATAATTTTGCAAAAATATTGGTTTAGCTCAAGATTAACCAACTTACTCTCAAACTTCTCTTACATATTCATTATCAATTATCTACGTGCATACAAATTTATGCACATTAATTTATAAAAATTACAACTCGGCAATAAAATTGATAAAAATTAAAACGAACATGTTAAACAAGCTATTATTTATTTATTCACAACACACCTAAGTTTGTAATTCGACATAAGTTTCAATAATTTAGAAAAAAATATAATTTTACAAAATCTAAAACAAACTACAACAAGTACAAAATTATAAATCCATACTATAAGTTTGTTTGAGAAAAACAATAAGCTAAGTAAACATCTAAACAAAATACAAATAGTAAAAAAACATTCAATAATAAAATTGATATTTTAAAATTGTGTTAAAATTAAAAAAAAAAAGAAGATAAATTTACTTACTTAAAATGAAAAATTCACAGTAAATCAGAACACAGATGTTATAATTAGAAAAGTTAATGAATGATGAGTTGTGTTGAGATGATGAGGAGGTTTGGGGGAGGTGGGCTGATTGTTTATAATTTTTTTTTTGGGAGGGGGGGTTTGTTTGGATGCAGGGGGGATAAGAAGGTGAAATAAGGGAGGGGGCTAGTTGTTTATAATTTGGGGAGGGGAGGGGAGGGTCGATAGCCATGTCATATATTAAATATTACCAATGGAATTATTGAAGGAATACTATCTGTAACTTCGTCGGTAATTCCGTCGATGTAAAGACATATCACTGTACGAACATCCTAGTTTGATCCAACTATAATTCTGTCGGTAAAATCATCCATAAAAACTTACACGTCATCGCACTGTTTGTTTTTTTTTTTTTTAAATTCTTTATATTCCGTTTGTGATTCTCTCGGTATATACCAATAGAATGTTTCTTTCGGTATATACCGATGGTGTTAGCGATGGAAAAAAACCCGTCGATAATTCTATTTGTATTAATTGAATTTCTAGTAGTGTGAGAATTTATTGTGTTTGACTATTGTGATTCTTTGCAAGTCTTTTTAAGTGGAACAAAAGTTTTGGGCATAATTTCTATATAGAGAAAATTATGTCCAAATTTGTTAAAATTGAAAATTTTCTTACTTTATAAAATCATTAACTAAATCAAATGTTAGATTAACAAACTAAATAATAAATCTTATAAGAACTATATTTTTGTTAGATTTAGATCTAAGGAAATTTATTGCTAGAATTTAAATGGAATGAATAAAATGATTACGGGAATTTAATTAATGTCGCACTTCGGATCAAGTAATCTCTGTGGAGCAGTTTTAAAAAGAAAAGAATAAGGTCACAAACAATATCTGTTTTTGAGATTGTGATAGTGGTGACGGTTCAAAGTGTTTTTCGAATAGAAATGCATTAAATGAAGTTTTTTTTTTAAAAAAATTATTTTTGACATCAACATATCAAAACAATTGAAAAACATAAAAAAATAATAATATTATTTTAAGTAAAAATAAATTTAAAAGTTAAAACAATACAATATACGCATTCTCAAACAGACCCTTAACATAAGGGCAGACACATGTTCCACGTTAGTTTTCAATGATTTGATTATATACCTACTACATAATCGTTCTCAAAGTGGCCAGATACATGTTTTTCCACTGAAGTTTTCAATGATTTGTTTGTTACCTACTACATAATTGTTCTCAAAGTCTTTTATCTTGGTTTCTCGTACTCTGCTAAAACAATAAAATCGTAGCAATCTACCATTCAAACCTAAAATTCTTAAAGCTGGACAAAAATCAGGACAAGTGAATAGAATAATGTAAGCAAAATATAGTAGTCAGCACTGACGTCGGAATCATGTCTGTTTGGAGCCAAGATACCTCTTCTAAATTTTCATGGCAATGGAAGCCAATTGCATTTATCTTTCCCTGACATGTAGCTAGCATGGCCATCAGATGAGACGGGCAGGTCCCCGAAATTTCAGACTTCAGTCTCATCATGAAAACCAACAGTTGTTTCTATCGTTAGCAATACTTTTTTTTGTTGTTGTTATTTTTAGTGAAAAAGTCCAAGATTTCGATATCATTTGTTTCCCTTTTTTTTTTTTAAGTGATTGCTGTGAAAAATCAATTCTTGAAAAGTTAATTAATTTTTTATGTTTTGTAATATTATAAAAAATAAACTGGAAAATATTTTTTATTATTTGACTATATCTTATAAAATAATTTAAAAAATAACTTATTAATAGTTTTATTTTTTTTTAAGTTTATTAAAAAATAAAAATTAAATTTGGTAAATGAAAAGGTTGAAAGATGATGAAATTAAATTAAAAAACTTGAATTTTATAAATTATTTCAAATAAAACACAATAAAAAATAAAGATCAAATTTGATATATAAAAAAGTTGAAGGATGATAAAAGTTTTTAAAAAATCAATTTCATAAAATATTTTAAATAAAATAAATATCAATATATAACAAAAATAAAAACCAAATGTGATAAATAAAAACATTTTAATTAAAAAAATAAGAGAAAAGCAAATAACAATTAAAAGAATGAGAACCAAAGTTCATATAAAAATAAAAAAATTAAATTTTAAAGGATGAAATTAAAATAAAAAATAAAAAATAAAAAATAAAAAATAAAAAATAAAAAATAATTCAAAACAAATTATATAGAAATAAAAAAATTGAGGAACAAATTTGATATAATTAATAAATAATAAAATATTTTTTAATTTTTTACAACTTTTAAAAAGCATATTTCACCAAAAATAAATGAAAAATATTTATTATAAATTAATATAAATATTTTTTTGACCAGAAAATATTTTCTATTAATGAATTTATAGGTAAATAAATATAAAAAAATATAAAAATAATTTTTAACAAATAATTTTCTGGAACAAACAAATCGTTCAGCTCCTTAAAGATTTGTTTGGATGTAGTGATAGTCAACCTCATCAGAAGTTTTATCTAAAACACAACAAAGCAGCATTCACTCAAACAAATCAGTTCTCACATTTATATCAAGAACACCCCTGCTACCCCAAGGTTTTAAAATATGATTTTGACACAAAAATCAATTCCTTAATAATGAAAAAACAACATTCTAACTGTATGCCCAAGTTCATCAATTAAAATGAAAGTAGGCAGTGCTGACTTTTTTTCAAAACTGTATCTCTAGTTGTCTTCGGGTCTTGCAACACACTGTAATATTAATTCTGATATAGAAAGAAAAAATCATTATCAATGACGATTATGACCATAAAAATAATGTGTGTTTATAATTAAGCGTGTTAAACATATTATTCATACGAATAGCATTATACTAATTAAAAAAATTACTTTTTTACAACTAGTCATTATCTAAGATTCAAATCCCAACTATAATAAACAAAACATATTTACTTACCAACTATGTCCAGTTCTGTAAACCAACTAATCCAGAAAAAAATTAACAACCATGCATTTAAAAAACAATTGTTTGGGATCATGATTGAGTTTGCCAAAGACCAAGTATTTTAGTAGATAGATGGATTAAAAACTTCATATAAGACTATATTATTAAAAAAATTCAAATCAAATCCACCTCTAGTAACTATTAATTTATTATCAAACATCACCGATACATCTCCAAGGGTTACAGTACATATAATAATAAGATTAATAATTATAATCCACCCATTGGGAATAATAATCTTATGCTGCTGATATTGCTGCTGCTGCGATTTTTTCTTTGTTTTATTTACCAAGTAAATATGACCCAGTAACAAATTAAACAACTACAGTAAATTAACACAGGCCAGCAGACTTAACTCATTTTTCCTGCTTAGTTCCATGACTCAACAAGCTTGGACAGTGCCACATGAGAAGAGCCACCTTCAATCATTGCAGCCTTGGCTGCATTTTTCATGGCAATCGCTCTCTCCCTAATCAATTTACCTTCATCAGACTCCATCAATCCTCTAAGATTCTTCTCCACCTCATCAGCACTTACAAATCCATCTTCAGACTCGTTCATTGGCAAAGCAAGCTTCATTTCCTCCACTAGCACTGCCCTATTCAGCCTTTGCTCTGCATACAATGGCCAAGCCACCAATGGCACACCAGCACAAACTGCTTCAAGTATAGAATTCCACCCGCAGTGAGTCACAAATCCACCTACTGAACTGTGGTTCAAGATTTCCACTTGTGGAGCCCATAATTTCACCACTAGTCCCCTCTCTTTAGTTCGTTCCAAGAATCCATCAGGAAGCAAAGAATCCAAATCAAGGTATCCATTTGCTTTGATGGATACACTTAGATTATTAGAAGGTGGATCCCGAACAACCCACAGGAACCTTTGACCACTTTTTTCCAACCCAATAGCTATCTCCCTTAACTGCTCCTTGGTGAATAGCCCTAAGCTACCAAAACAAAGAAACACAACGCTTTGGTTTGGTTGGGAATCAAGCCAAGTAATACACTTATATGCATCTTCAGGACTGGTCTTGCTGCTACCACCTCTTTTATCATCAGCTAAAATCAAGGGACCTATGCAATAAATCGGTGGCGTGGGGTTTTCAGGCACACAGAGCCCATCTGATATTGCCCTTACAACTTTGGACTCGAGGAATTCAAATGTGTTGATCATAATCCCAGCTGCTTGAGGGACTTGAGTGGCAAAATCAAGGAAGTATTGATAGGCCTTATTGTCCCGCTCAAGAAAAGGCTTTGGCATGTCAGTAGCAAGAACTGGTAACAAGCCAGGAACATTAAGAAAATGCTCTTTCATATCTTTGAAACTTTTGGTGGTGTTTTGGTGAAGGGTAGGGAGGTGAAGATATAAAGCAAGAAAGCAAGCACCAGAAGTGATAAAAAAGTAACTAGGGATGTGAAGTTCATCGGCCACAGAAAGACCAGAAGTGCAAAAGAAGTCCATAATAAGACCATGAATTTTAAACGTTTTGGATATGTTGATGAGTTCTTCATGAACACGAGGTTTGATGAAGTGAAGGACCTCTAAAGTGAGTACTTCAAGGGGGGTTGCAGTTGTGGAAGCTGGGGTAACAATGGGGAGATGACGGAATTTGATGGAGGGAACACTGGCAGAAACTGTGGAAATGTATTTATCGGTTCTTCCTGCAATATAGGGTGCTGCAGCAATGAGAATGTGGATGGAAAGGGCAGGTCTATGAGTGAGCAATAGTTTGCGTAGCTCCACCATAGACACCAGGTGGCCAACATGTGGTGATGGGTACAGAACTACTGTCTCCTCCATTGCTCTCCCTCTTGAGAGATGGAACAAAAACAAGTAGAGGATGGAGTGTGGGAGAGAATTAAGCAGGCTACAAAGTTTTGTAGGGCAAGGCTAGAGCGTTTATTGTTTATTTATTTATTTATTAAAAAATGTACCAATAATTTACTTGGTGACAATATTAGATCAATTAAGGAAGCACATGTAACACGACTGTTGTTATTCAATTTTTCATTCATATTTTGATAAATTTTTAGAAAAATTCAAAAATAGAGAAAAATAATTAAATAGGCTACAATGTTTTTTTTTTAATATATTTGCGTCATTTTTAGTATTTTTAGCATCGTATCAAAAGAATTTAAATTTTCAAAAATCTTTGAAATGTGTTTGAATTTTTACTTGTTATTTTAAAATCATCAATTTTTCTCATTCAAGTCGGTGTTGATAAGAAAAATCCAAAAAAATAAGACAAAACTAATTTAAAGAAAAAAAAAGTTGAGGGACCAAGTGTCATAACCCAATTCTGTTATTCCTTAAAAAATCAATGTTTTTTTTCAAAATAAAAATAATAAATAAAATAAATACAGGCAATATGGAGACAACAGATCAAGGAGGACTAAAAAAATAGGAAAAAATCAAGCTGTAATTTTTGGAGGAAAATCAAGGCTTAATTGTACCCCATTATACCCAAAAATGGATGAAAAAAATACAAATTCAAGGTCAAATTAAATAATTATTGGATGAATTTGCATAAAAAATTAAGTCCAAGGACATAATTAAATTTTTAATAGGCCAATTTGATTTAATCATGGGTCAAATTGAATTTTAATTATGTTTAAGAATTAATTTGGATCCAATTAAAGGATTTCATTAAGTGCAAGGACTGAATTATACTTTAAAAGGGTCAAATTAATTTTATTTGGGGCTTAATTGGTGAAAAATTAAGTTTGGAGGCCTAATTTGGACTTAATTGAGACGATTTGAATTTTAAGAGATCAAATTTAAATTTTACCAAGTTAATTGATTGAAATCAGGGGCCAAATTGAAAGAAAATTGAAATTTTGGGGTCAATTAAGGGTTAAATTGAAGAAATCCACAGCTAAGGACCGATCTGCAAAAGGCATCGGACTATAGGGGCCTAATTGACAAAAACTGGGGGTTAAATTGAAGAAATTAAAATTTTAATTGTCAATTAGGGGTTAAATTGCATAAATCCAAAATCAAGGACCAATGTGCAAAAGGTGCGTGAATCCAGGGTTCCAATTGAAGTTTGACAAGGGTGTAATTACATTAAATCAAAAGTTTAAGGTCAATTAGGGGTATAATTGCAACAAATTGAAGGCGAGAGGACTGCTTTGAAATTTGGAGAAACCCCTAATTTAAACCAAAAACGGTGTTGTTATGCATAAAAAAAAAGAGGGCCAGACGACACGTCGTCTGGTCACTATTCATTATCTTCTTCATTTTTTTTTCTTGAAAAAACTGGTTCAGTCACCTACTTTGTAGGTGCATTTAATGTACCTAACATCCATCAAATTTGCCAAAACTTACACGAAACTACTCACCAGACATCCCTCTACATCTGGGTATGGTCTTCACCGACTCACTAGCAAATAAACGAATGTCGCACCACCCCAAAGAGGCCACCTAAGGCAACCTACAGTTGCAAATTTGACAGTGCACCATGCCTACTTTGAGCTATCGGTTGGGATCATTCCTAACCGAATCAAGGGATGAAAATTATTTCTCTGTAAAGACAAGATTACCCTCTTCCACCCCTATAAATAAGAGCATATTTCACGTCCGGGAGGAGGACGAAAATCGAACTCAAAGTTGGTTGAAAACCAGCCTTTCCTGCTTATTTTTCCTGCAACTGGTCCTTTCTCTACTTTCTCCACCGTGGCCTTCAACTACCACCACTTTCAACATCCGTCTTCTCACCATCATCCCCAACTCTAGTAGCCATCAAACCATCTCACGTGGTGGTTGCACCACTTCTCTCTCTCTCTCTCTCTCATCTGTAAAAATCTTCTTCTCTGGCACTGTGACCCCGACAACAGCAGAAGCAGCAGCCACCACCTTGCCCAGAAGCTCTTTTCCTTCCTAAAGGCAGCCAGGGTAGCAGCTTTTGCCTCAGCCACTCCAACAAATCCAACCGCGAGCTTCCCTTCTTCTTCTTAGGCCTCTGTTTCTTCTTCTTCTTCCACGGATGACCAGAGCCAGCCACCGACCTCACCACCTCCAGCGACTCTGTGCGCCACCAGCTTCCTCAACGCCAGGTAAGCGTCCCTCCTCTCTTCTTCTTCTTCTTCTTCTTTCTCTTTGCTACTGCTGCATGAGAACAGTACTGCAACGTGAATTATAATCACGTTGCACTATCTCATGCAACTTAGTCACTGGGTTGTCGATGACTAAGTTGCTTCGGGCTGGACCTGTCCTAGCCCATCCCAGCTGGCTAGGTCGGGTCCAGCCCGTCCCCAAATTTGAAAAAAGAAATATGTTGGGCCGAGCTCGGCCTAATCATTTTGGGCCGATATCAGCCCATCTGCTTCTAGGTCTGTGCTTGGCCCAGTTATTTGGGCCGGCCTAGCCCACAGGTTTAAATAATTTTTAATATATATAATGTTATAAAAAAACAAAAAATTTCAAAAAGAATTTTCAAAAATCCTTTCAAAAATTGTGATTTTTAAAAATATTTTTCTATCAATTTTTCATAATATTAGGTTGTATATTTTCATTTTAAAATACAAATCTGGTATTAAAATACATGGTTTTATCTGAAATATTTCAAAACATTTCAAAAAAAATAAATTTCATGGATACGACCAAATCCTAAAATTTTTCTAAGCATAATTTTTTTTTTTATATAAAAAAGCTAAAAAAAAATTGCATCTTTTCCATATTTTTTTAAAAAAAATCTAAAAAAAGATATCATAAGCAGTTTATAATTATCCATTAGTATTTGGCCAACATGTCAAAAATCTTTTTCCAATCTTTTTTTTAGGATCCAAATGTAGATTTTAATATTTGTGAGGTGTAAAGTTACACGATAAAGTACACCCTCAAGTATTAAAGATACAATGTGTAAAAATGTGATGCTAAAATTTAGACTTTAGAATGGTTAGGATTTAACCTGATAAGGTATAGACTCTCTCATGAAGAGAGATCTGTCTTGAGCCTTAGAAAAGACCAACGAATAGAAACTCGACTTAGAAAAAACAATCAAACAACAATGTAGCTTACCTTAGGTAGGGTGCACTGGGGGTGATGCATCTTCCCCTTGCACAACCCGTCCATTACTCAGATACTCGCAAACCATAGGTTCTTAGTGACCATAATACTAGGTGGCAACTCCTAAACAGTAATAATAATTTTATGATTAAATCCAAAAACCCTTCCCAACACATAATACCTCACACATGAGGCACGACAAAAAGACTCCGCCATCGGCCTACGACACCAAGTTTGGAGACCTAGCAACATATTTGTCTATAAATAGGAGTTTCCAACACTTGTACAAATGGGAGACAGTTTTACACAATTGAAAAAAAAACACAAAAAACCCTAAAAATTAGAACCCTTTCTTCTCCCTCACTAAAGCTGCCGCCCACTCCCAATCTCTACCAAAAAAAGAAGTCGTTGCCCCCTAGGCTTTTGATTTTCCTTCACCATAAAAGACTGTCGAACACCAGCCCTCTCTTTTTCTTCATCTAACTCGAGCAGACCTAGCGCCCCCATCCAACAGTTTCATATTCGATTCCACCATCTCCCCCTCCCTTGCCTCCTGCCAGACAAACCAAAACTGGCCACTCCTTCAGCACCCATAAGAGACCGCCTAACTTTCCTTTCCCCTTTAACAACCATTCTTCCCCCACAGAACAGCCTCACTTCCCGATCTCTTCATCTCACAACGCGAAAGAAACCCACCATCAACACTGAAACCTTCTTGTTAGTGGCATCTTCTTCTCCTCTAGTCTCATCAACAGCAACCGACCAACGAACGGAGCCCACCACAGCAGCAGCCGATCTCCTTCATCGCCAACCGGCCAGCTCGCCAATACCGAATCAAAGCCTCCAGTAGCAGCCAGAGCACAACTGCGCCCACAGACTCAGATCTGTCCGCTTTCCTCCCAACAACAACACCCTCTCACAACAAACCGAGAGGAAGAAAGAAGATCGTGAACATATCTAAAAAGGGATGATAAAGTAGAATCAATTGGTTGTCGTGATTTTGTTGTTTGTACAGGTCACCGCCGGCGAGGAAAAGAAACTGTGAGGAAGTCGTTACAGACCCCCTGCTTATCGGGTCTTTTGGTCGCGGCGCGTGAACCTATACATTGCCAGTGGCAGTGGCGCATGGAGGAGACACGCCGCCAGTGGTGGGGGCGGGTGGAGGAGATGCGCGGCCACTGTTCCTGCATTCCCTAGGGCTTCACAGAACCCTTCCCTGCAATTCCTGGAGTTTTAGGGGTTGTTTTGTAATTTTTTAAGTGTTTAATGTAATTTTTGTTTAGTTTTTGAATTTTTTTTTTTATAATTTGTAGTGTGTAAGAAAAAAAAAATAGTAAAAGTGTATGTGTGTGTGTGTTGTATTTGTTTTATGGATTTTTTTTTATTTATGATAAAATTGCAAAGAATAAAGAAGAATTTAATATTTTGATTTGCTCACGGTCAAGAATTATGAACTTATACGTAAGTTATATTTCTAATATCCGTTGAAAAGACAATTATTAAAACTTCTTTAACACATCAAAGCCATGAAGTAACTTACCTTAGGTAGGGTGCGTTAGGGGTGCTAATACCTTTTCTAATTACAACCAGTCTCTTGCCCATATTCTCTGACAAGACTAGTATATCCGGGTTTTCTAGTAGCCCTCAATAAAATACTAGGTGGCGACTCCCAATCAATCAAACAAACACCAGCCGACGTCGCGCGAGTGACATGCGACAACGACAATGACATATAATAATAGATTACAATGGTTGAAATATGGTAGAACATAAAACTGTTAGGCCATGAAGAGAAAGCTTTATTACGATTGACTTATTTTAAAAAATTACAATATCTTAAATAAATTTAAAAACCAACTTAGACAAATTAAAAAATCCAAAAAATTCTAAAAAATAATAAAAATTATAAATAAACTAAGAAAAATAAAATTATCAATTTTGTCAATACTTGATTATCTAAACTAAATAGAAAAAAATAAAATTATAAAATAAACAAATTATGCTAAATGAAATAAAATAATAATAATAATCAATTTTTTTTAATAATAGTAATAATATGTAGCAAAGAAAAGTGCAAGCAAAGCAGTGTGGAACTCATAATCTTAAGGGGTATAGCTTAACTGATCAGGTTCTGAGTTTATTTTCTAGAGATCACTAGTTCGAGTCTCACAAATTTCAGGATTATTGGAGATTTACATGATCGTTAACTTTAGAGCATATAGGATTAGTAAATATACGTGCAAACTAACTCGAACAACCATGTTAATAATGATAAAAATAAAAAGGCGTGTCAAACTCCATGCCATAAATGTTCAATGATGAAAGCTGTGTATGATTTTTCATATTCTGTATCTTGACAGAAATTATATAAGAAGTCAGATATATGATCAATTATCGTAGCAAAGTTACTAAGGAATCATTTTCATATGATTTGTTGTTGTCGGATTTTAGTAAGAATACATATCTCTTCCTAATCTTTCGTTTTTCTTTGTTAAAAGTAAAGTATTCTTAAAAAAAATAGAAAGAAGAATTGACACAAACTATGGGGGAAAAAAAAAACATAAATGTCAATTGAGCTAAATGCTTTGCTATGCTGGCTGCTCAACTAAGTTGCTCCATTTATCATGTCTCTTTCTAATAATTCTTATACTAGAGACCCTTTCTACGATAAATAAGAGATTTTATCAGTAAAGAAAATTTATTATATGATTTGTCATGTAATTTTGAATTTTTTTTCTTACCATTATTAGAAAGGTTCTCAGAATATTTCCATATATATATATATATATATTGCAATCGATACATGAAAGACGTCACACACCTTAAATTTATATTGGGCTGGATCGTTTTTAATAATACGTAAACAATGATTAAAAATTATTTTATAAATTATGCACATAACGACGATACATCGACCCAATTCATTTGTCTTTCCATGACTCAACAAGTTTAGACAAAGCCACCCGAGAAGAACCACCCTCGTTCAATGCAGCCTGTGCTGCAATTTTCATGGCTATGGTTCGCTCCCTAATCAACTTACCTTCCTCCGACTCCATCAACCCTAGAACTCGCTCCTCCACCTCGGCCGAACTCACAAATCCGTTGTCAGATTCATTCATCGGCAACGCAAGTTTCATTTCCTCCACCAAGAAGATCCTATTGAGCCTCTGCTCTGCGTATAGTGGCCAAGCCACCAATGGCACCCCTGCGCAAACTGCTTCCAGCACCGAGTTCCATCCACAATGACTTACGAACCCGCCTACCGATGGATGGTTCAGCACCGCTACTTGCGGAGCCCACGACTTCAGCACGAGTCCCCTCTCCTTGGTTCGATCCAAGAAACCTTCAGGGAGCAATGAGTCTAAATCAATGTTTGGATGTTCCGATAGTGCCACGCTTTTGTTATCAGAAGGTGGATTCCGAACCACCCACAAGAACCTGTGGCCACTTCTCTCCAACCCGAAAGCTATTTCTCTTATCTGTTCCTTGGAGAACAGCCCCAAACTACCAAAACATAGAAAAACAACACTTCCAACTGGTTGCGAGTCCAGCCATG
The DNA here is from genome assembly GCA_018804465.1 of Populus tomentosa. NCBI lineage: Eukaryota > Viridiplantae > Streptophyta > Magnoliopsida > Malpighiales > Salicaceae > Populus > Populus tomentosa. The sequence goes on from CM031975.1 coordinate 5,639,873, forward strand.
TTAGACACTCCAGCGTAGTACCATTGCGAGTGCCTGCATCATCTTTAGGACCTTCAGTGGCTATCAATGGTCCGATACAGTAAATTGGCGGTGTGCGCTTATTGGGTACACACAATCCCTCGGATGTTGTTTTCACAGCTCTGGCTTCAAGTGATGCAAAAGTGTTTACAACAATACCTGCCGATTCGGGAAAGCTGCTTGAGGAATCTAAAAAGTATTTATAGGCCTTATCGTCGCGATGAAGTACCGGTATTGGCATGTCAGACGATGGAATTGGTGGAACACCGGGAATATGGAGAAGGGACTTCAGATCTTTAAGACTTTTTGTGGTGGTGTTATGAATGGTTGGGAAATAAAGGAAAATAGCGAGAACACCAGCACCAGAAGTGAAGAAGTGGTAGCCAGGGATATTGAGTTCCTTGGCAACAGAGAGAGCAGCACAGCAAAAGAAGTCCACGACAAGTCCATGAATGGTGTAGTTTTTGGAAATGAACAGTAGTTCTTCACGAACTTGAGGATTGCTGAGGCGAAGAACCTCAAAAGTGAGTTCTTCATGATGGGTGGTTTTTGTAGAAGGGAGGGTTACAGTAGGAAGATGGTGGAATTTGATCGAGGGAATGGTGGCAGCAACGTTGGCAATGTATGGGGCAGTGGAGCCAGAATCATAGGGCACAGTAGTGATGAGTATGTGAATAGAAAGGGAAGGTTTTTGGGTCAATAAGAGTTTACCTAGCTCCACCATAGATATCAAATGACCAATAGGTGGTGATGGGTACAGAACTATGGCCCCCTCCATGGCTGCTCGAGCCCTTTCCTATACCTCTGTGTACTTGGAGAGACAGAAAGAGAGAGAGCAAGCAATCTGTGTGGAGCAGTTTCAAAAAGAAAGGAATAAGGTCACAAACAGCATCTGAGCATGAAATAGGGTCAGATACATGTTGTTCCACCGAAGTTTTCAATGATCGATTTGTATTCGTACTAAACAATCGTTCTCAAAGTCTTTCATCTTGGTAGATCACGTGCTCTGCCAGAACAATAATATCGTAGCAACCTACCAGTCAAACCTAAAATTCTTATAGCAGGACAAAATCCAGGACAGTGAAAATAATAATTTAAGCAAAATATAGTAGTCAGCACTGACGTCAGAATCCATGTCTTTTAGACTTTAAGTAGCCAAGATCCATCCTCTAAATTTTGAAGGCAAAAGAAGACAATTGCATTTATCTTTCCTTCATAGGTGGCCTGCGTTACGCGCGGACTACCGCTTCATGAGTGTTCTCAGAGAAGGAAAAAATCGAGACCGACTCATTTAATAAGTTAGAATAATTTTGATAATATAAATAAAAAATATAATGATAATAATTAAATTGATAAAAAAATAATAATAATAAAAAAACCGATTGAAGACCATTCATATGGTGATGGGGTACATAAATAATAAAAAAAATCATTAAATTCAATTAAAGAAAATAATAACTTGCAAAAAAAAAAAGATTCAACGAACATACCATAAAGTATTGAGTGCGGTTGTCAACGAACTGTTGTATTTTTTTTTGGTGATCTTCACTCAGCACATGGATCTCCACAAAAAGCTCTATTGGGCTTGACTCACGTCCAAGAACCATAGTCTATAAGAAAAAAATGTTGCAAATTAAATATCTCTATAAATAATAGCAAATTAATTAGATAGATGTCAGTAAAATTAATCTTATCATCCGCTTTGCATGTGCAATGAACGGAACGGAGCCACCAGTGTACGTTGATACCAAACCATGAATTTGTTGGTTCTGGTTCTTGGCACCAGACTAGGAGCGTCGTGTGAACCGCTCGGATGTCACGTGCTGAATATATTGCGCCTATATATCCTCCAGGATGTATGGCGGCCTGAAATCCTTCCAAACTATCACGTCATTCCAGCTTGGTAGAGCGTCATCCCTGGCATATTTTTTAGTTTTTTTTTTTCGCCTCATACTAAAAGTCACGCAACCTATATGATACAAATGTATTTTATATGAGTTAATGACAAATGAGATTTATTAGATAATGTTTTTTAAAATATTGTATTGTTTTCGATGTTACCTAGTTGCAGCGTGATTCTCCTAAATTCTCCTCGCAACATTATTATTTGCGCTATCCCACTTGATTTTGTTTTGTGTATAAAAATTTTATAAGAAATAAATCAATAATTAAGATATGTGCAAAGGACTCTCAGCTATGGCATTGAGTATGTGAGAGATCAATTAGCAACTCTTATTGGATTTTGTGATGCAAATTAGGTAGGAAGTGAAGATGATAGCAGGAGCACCTCTGGCTATGCATTTAGCTTTGGAAGTGGAGCATTCTCTTGGACCTCTGTGAAACAGAATATGGTGGCATTATTAACTACAGAAGTTGAGTATGTCTCAGTATCTGAAGCAACAACTCAGGCCATTTGGTTAAGATTTATTCTTGATCATTTTGGTGAAATGCAAGCTGAAGCAACACCTTTGTTTTGTGATAATATGTCAGCAATTTCAATGGCCAAGAATCTTATTTTTCATCAAAGAACCAGATACATAAACATGAAGTATCATTTCATAAGAGAAGCTCCGTAAGAAGGAGTGATAAACATGCAATTCTATAAAAGTGAAGAACAACTCGCAAACATCTTTACGAAAAGATTGCCTAAAAACAGATTCAAGCAACTAAGATTGAAACTGGAAGTTAAACCAGTAAGCAGCTTAAAAGAGGCTGTTGAAAGTTAATTTGATTGCTTGGTTTTTAAGCCTCAAAAATAAATCCTACAGGCTATAACGAGAAGAATGAAGAATAAAAAAATGAAAGAATATATATGTTAAAAACAGTTAAAGCAGTTACAGTTGGTTTTTTCTGTTAATTTCTATTACAACTGTCTCTTGCATAGGTATAAGAATTGTAGCCCTCGATCATTAGATGGTTGGAGATGATTTAATTCCTAAATTCTAGGATTATGTTATTTAGAGCATGTAACATGTATAAAAGCAAGATTCTTGCACTGATAAATTTAGTTGAACAAAATACACAAATTATTCTCATCCTCTTTGCAAAACTCTTCTTCTACAAACTCTTCTTAAAAATACTAAAAACAAACAAGTAATACAGTTATGTGCATCTTCAAGACTGGTCTTGCTGCTACCACCTCTTTTATCATCAGCTACAATCAAGGGACCTATGCAATAAATCAGTGGCGTGGGGTTTTCAGGCACACAGAGCCCATCTGATATTGCCCTTACAACTTTGGACTCGAGGAATTCAAATGTGTTGATCATAATCCCAGCTGCTTGAGGGACTTGAGTGGCAAAATCAAGGAAGTATTGATAGGCCTTATTGTCCCGCTCAAGAAAAGGCTTTGGCATGTCAGTAGCAAGAACTGGTAACAAGCCAGGAACATTAAGAAAATGCTCTTTCATATCTTTGAAACTTTTGGTGGTGTTTTGGTGAAGGGTAGGGAGGTGAAGATATAAAGCAAGAAAGCAAGCACCGGAAGTGATAAAAAAGTAACTAGGGATGTGAAGTTCATCGGCCACAGAAAGACCAGAAGTGCAAAAGAAGTCCATAATAAGACCATGAATTTTAAACGTTTTGGATATGTTGATGAGTTCTTCATGAACACGAGGTTTGATGAAGTGAAGGGCCTCCAAAGATGGGGTAACAATGGGGAGATGACAGAATTTGATGGAGGGAACACTGGCAGAAACTGTGGAAATGTATTTATCATTTCTTCCTGCAATATAGGGTGCTGCAGCAGTGAGAATGTGGATGGAAAGGGCAGGTCTATGAGTGAGCAATAGTTTGCCTAGCTCCACCATAGACACCAAGTGGCTAACATATGTTGATGGATACAGAACTACTGTTCTTGAGAGCTAGAACAAAGACAAGCACTGTACAAGTAGAGGATGGAGTGTATGAGAGAATTAAGCAGGCTATAAAGCTTTGTAAGGTGAGGCAAGAGCGTTTATTATTTATTAATCTACTTGGTGATAACCAGACAATAGCAAATAAAAATATAAATATATCTTTGTTTTATAAAAATTACTAATTAAATTTTATAAATTTCAAGATTATTGGACATTTAAATAATTATTAATTTTAAAACTCGTAAAATTAATTAAAATATATATAAACTGACTCCAATACTCATGTTAATAATAATAATAATAATAATACAGTCACTACCAGAAATTCGCTAAATACCAACGGACTCACCGACGGAATTTTTTATGTCGGTATTTTTCGGTCGAAATCACCGACGGAACATTTTCGTCGGTAATTCGGTCGGTAATCACCGACGGACTAAGTCCGTCGATTACCGACCGAATTACCGACCGAAAATTCAGAATTAATGAAAAAAGGGCGGGTAGATGGCGCCAAGGTTTTGGCGGGTGATTTTGCCGACGGAATCACCGACGGAATTAAAACCTGGGGCCCGTACGCGTGATGGGACCTGTTCACCGTCAATAATACTGACGGAATCACCGACGGATTTGAAATGCCAGATCCGTACCGGTGACGTGACCGGTGCACCGTTAAAAATATCGACGGAATCACCAAGGGATTTGAATAACAGGTCCGTGCGGTGACGTGTCGATTGCCCGTCAGAATTATCGATGGTTTCGCCGACGTATTCACCGACGGAATATAACCGTCGGTAAGGCCGTCGGCAAAAGTGAATATATGGCCACTCTGCCAACACTCTCCTCCCCCATTTCTCCTTCTTCTTCCTAATCCTAACCCTCCCCATCTGCAAATAACCAGCCCCCCCTCGCCCCAAAACAAAAATCTTCCTCATCTCAGCACAACAAGTTGTATTTCTTGAAGTTTTGTGGTCACAGCATCCGTGTTCTGATTTACCGACGGATTTTATCATTTTTTGTAAGTAATTCTATCTTTTAAAATTTTAACATTTAAATGTCAATTTTATTGTTTTTTTAGTATATGTATTTTTTTTTAGTAGATGTACATGTTTTATTGTTATTTCTCAAACAAACTTGTAGTATATTAATGTATAATTTTATACTTGTTATGGTTTGTTTTAGATTTTGTAAGATTGTATTTGTTTGTAAATTGTTAAAACTTAATTTGTAGAATTACCGAATTACATCTTATGTTTTGAAATAATTAAGAGCTTGCTTAATGGGTCCTTTTTATAGAGGTTCGATAGAAGTCATGGATGATCGTTCATGGATGTATCTAGATTCACCCCAAGGATTGCGGAGGATGGATTATTGTAACGGGGTTCAGGGTTTTATTAATTTCGCAACATCTATTCCCAGAAATTTTACTGGAGGCGGTATTAGGTGTCCATGCAGGAAGTGTCAAAATAAAAAGTATTTGCATCCAGATGTTGTAATGATGCATCTTCTACACAAAGGGTTTGTGGAGGATTACGAGTGTTGGTATGCACATGGAGAGGTATTTGTTAGTAATAGGAGAATGGGAGAAACGGTGGTTGGGTCAACTTCTAGTGCTAGCAACGTGCATGAAGCGGCAAATGACAACACTAATCCTTACAGAAACATGGTTATGGATGCAATGAGAATGAATCAAGATAATGTCAATCAATGTCCAATCATAGAAGAAGAACCTAATGCAGAGGCAGCTAGGTTTTTTGATTTGTTGAAAGATTCTGACGAACCATTATGGGATGGCTGCACAAACCACGGTAAATTATCGGCCGTGGCACAGGTGTTCACCATCAAGTCAGATCACGGGTTGAGTGAGGCCGGGTATGACAAAATTATTGATTGGGCAAGAAGCATTTTACCTGAAGGGAACAGGCTCAAAGAGAACTTTTATGCTGCGAAGTCCATGATGAAACCCCTCGGTTTAGGATACCAGAAAATTGACATGTGCCCTAACTTCTGTATGTTATACTACCTTGAAAATGCTGAGATGACTGAGTGCATGACATGCGGGCATTCCCGTTACAAACCCAGAACTGGCAGGGGGAAGACTCTAGTGGCATATAAAAAACTTAGATATTTCCCGATCACACCTAGACTGCAGAGGTTATTTATGTCACCAAGGACTGCTGAGCACATGACATGGCACCAAACACATGATGCCGTTGATGGTGTGATGGTGCATCCTTCTGACGGCGAAGCGTGGAAACGCTTTAACAGTGTTCATCCTGACTTTTCTGCTGAATCAAGGAATGTTCGACTTGGGTTGTGTACAGACGGGTTCAACCCATTTGGGTCATTTGCTGCTCCCTATTCTTGTTGGCCGGTCATTCTCACAGTTTATAACTTGCCACCGGGAATGTGTATGAGGCCGGAGTTCATGTTTCTATCTACTGTCATACCCGGTCCAAGCAGCCCGAGGCGGAATATAGATGTTTGTCTTCGACCGTTGATAGATGAGCTGGCGCAGTTGTGGTCCTCCGGATCTTTGACTTATGATATATCGAGGAAACAAAATTTCCTTATGAGGGCGGCTTTGATGTGGACTATCAGTGATTTTCCAGCTTATGGAATGCTTTCTGGTTGGAGCACGCATGCGAAACTCGCATGTCCATACTGCATGGAAAACAAAAAGGCATTCACGCTAGCAAACGGAGGTAAAGCTTCTTTTTTTGATTGTCACCGTCGCTTCTTGCCACTTAATCACAGGTTCAGAAAGAACAGAAAAGATTTCTTTGTTGGTAGAGTTGAAAAAGATGTTGCATCCTCGCGTCTTTCTGGTGAAGAATTGCATCATGTTGTATCAGAGTACGGTGACATTGTGTTTGGCCTTCAATCAGGTAAGCAAAAGTTTCCTGGTTTTGGTTTGACCCATAATTGGGTAAAGCGAAGTATCTTTTGGGAGCTTCCGTATTGGAAGACTAATCTTCTCCGCCATAACCTTGACGTCATGCACATCGAAAAGAACGTGTTTGAGAATATTTTCAACACCGTCATGGATGTGAAGGGGAAGACAAAGGACAACATGAAGGCTAGATTGGATATAGCTTTATACTGTAACCGTAAAAATATGGAGTTGGTTTATGACGAGTCACGGGTTGCAAAACCAAGGGCAAGCTTCGTGTTAGAGAAAAACGCACAACTGCTAGTCTACAAATGGCTTAAGAGTCTGCGTTTCCCGGATAGACATGCATCGAACATATCAAGGCTTGTTAACATAGAGGACTGCAGATTGTATGGAATGAAGAGTCATGAAGAGTTATGCAAACACTCATCCCATTAGCTTTTCGTGATTTGTTGCCAAAGGGAATATGGGATGCACTAACGGAGATCAGTCATTTCTTCAGAGATATATGCTCCAGCAAGATGAATGTTGAGCACAGTGAGATGCTTCAAACGAATATCATCGAGACACTATGCAAACTTGAGATGATATTCCCTCCTTCATTTTTTGACTCAATGGAGCATCTCCTATACATCTACCGTTCGAGGCAAAAGCTAGAGGACCGGTCCAGTATAGATGGATGTACCCATTCGAACGGTGAGATATTACAGTTGCAATGGAATTCATATCTTAAAGTATTTTCTATGTTTTTCTTATTTGAAAATACTTGAATTGTACTTCAATGCAGGTACTTGTTTAATCTAAAAAAAAAGATTAAGAACAAGGCGCATGTTGAGGCTTCGATATCTGAGGCCTATATTGTTGAAGAGATATCAACATTTATCTCATACTATTTCGAACCTCATTTGAGAACAAGAATCAATCGCGTTCCACGGCATGACGATGGCGGTGAAGTGCCTTCTAGTGGGAACTTGTCAATATTCTCCAATACTGGACGACCCACACCTAAAAATGCCGTAAGAGGAAGATATTTGTCGGAAATAGAATTCAAACAAGCACACAACTATGTTCTATTTAACTGTGATGAGCTGAGACCATTTATTCAGTAAGTCTATATATGTGTAATACTAATTAAACTTTGTCAGTAATATACTGTTAATTATATATTGTAATATCATACACTCATTATCACTTGTAGGCAACATCGATAATATTTGCTCTCCAATAACTCGCAGCTGACCGAATCCCAGATCTTTCAATTACAAGATGAACAATTTGCCACATGGTTCAGAACACATGTAAGCACTATCACAAACTCATTCTAACGTATGCATGTCATTACGAGATTCTCGTTCATTTACCGTGTATTGATGTACATTTAATTACATATATTTACAAGGTTTATCAAATGAGAAGGAGTGCGCCCAAGTCATTGTCTTCACTAAGCCTTGGCCCTGAAAGAAAAGTTAAGTGCTACAACGGGTATTTTGTCAATGGATATGTTTTCCATACTGAAGAATACGGGTAAGGAAGAAAGACATACAACTGCGGTGTTTGTGTTAAGGGATCCACAAGTAGCCAGTTAGAAGTTGACTACTATGGTAGATTAGAAGAGGTCGTCGAACTGCAATATTATAGCGAGCAGAATAAAGTGTTTTTATTCAAATGCTATTGGTATGACACGACGGACAGAGGAATCAGAGTTGATCCGCACCATGGTCTGGTCGAAATCAACTCAAAAGCTAGACTCCGCAACATAAACGATGTCTTTGTTTTCGCAAAGCAATGTCAACAAGTTTATTACACATACACCCCTTCATTTAGAAAGGATCGATCAAGAGTTGATTGGTTGTCCGTTTTAAAAATGAAACCACGGGGTCGTGTCGAGGTTGTTCAGAATGAGAACGAAGACACAAGTGTGCGAGATGAAGTCTTTCAAGTTCGTGAGTTGGTTGAACCATATCGAGTTGCTCCTTCGATTGAATTGGAAGAAAATTCAAATTTTCGAGTTCTCGATGATAGTCTTGTTGATATTGACGGAGAGGAGTTGAATGTTGTTCTCAGCTCAAGCGGACAAGCAAATGTCGATGAAGAAGATGATATCCATATTGAAGATTGCGATGAAGATGATGACAATTCAATTGATGAGGAAGAAGAAGAAAATTCCGACTAATTATGAAAATGAAGCCCTATGTAAAAACATTTGTCTCATGTAATTTAGATTATAGATGATGTATTTTGTAAAACAAAATATTTACTGTTTAAGCAATGTGGTTATTGTTTTATATGATGGACAATTTATCATTTAAGTTTTTGCAGGAAGGTAAACAGGCAATACAAAGACAACCTTTTCTGCATAATGCAAACTTACCGACGTCCATACCGACGGATAACCAACCGTCGGTATCTCACAGAGAGTTCAAAATTAATTACGCGAAATGCCACCAACACCGACGACATTACCGACGGATTCACCGACACATACACCGACGGATTCTATTCCATCGGTATCTCACAGAGAGTTCGAAAATATTTACAACAAAATGCCACAATCATCGACGGGCATACCGATGGATTCTGTTCCGTCGGTATCTCACAGAGAGTTCGAAAATATTTACAACAAAATGCAACAATCATCGACGGGCATACCGACGGATTATGTTCCATCGGTATCTCACAGAGAGTTCGAAAATATTAACAACAAAATGCCACAATCATCGACGGGCATACCGACGGATTATGTTCCGTCGGTATCTCACAGAGAGTTCGAAAATATTTACAACAAAATGCCACAATCATCGACGGCTTCACCGACAGATTTTTCAACGCTAATACCGACGGAATATTTCCGTCGGTAATTTGTCGGTCACACATATTACCAACAGAAATACGGACGGACCGCGCGATTTCCAAAGTGTGTGAATTAATGCGCCTCTGAACTTGTCATATTACCGACAGAATCACCGACGGACGTAGAAAAATATGGAGGGTTTTTAAAAATTCGGTGCGAAATTCAAAAAATACCGACGGATTTTTGACCTGTTACCGACGGATATTAGGTCTGTCGGTGATTCCATCGGTAGAACTGCCCTATAAGTTCCAGCCCCCGCTGCTTCGCCTCATTTTTTCTTCTTCTCCCCGCGCCGCTTCTCTTCTCTTCTCTTCTCCCCGCGCCACTGCACCTCATATTTTTGAATCCTTCAAGAATTTCACCTTCAATCTCTAGCAAGATTTAGTGTTGTGAATCTTCCTCAAATTAAAAGGTATGTGTTTTTTTTCAATTTATTTTTTTTACTTTTAATTTATTTTTAGTTGTTTTTATTTTTGTTATTTTGTTGTTTTGGTGTTTTTTTTGGTAATGTAGATAAAGTTTTGAATTTGTCACGTTATTAAGGTATGTATATTTCGTTCCTTTTATTGATGTAGGTTTTTTGTTTTGAATTTTTTGAATATTTTTTATTGTTTTGTTGTCATAATTATAATGATTAATTTGTTGAATTATAATGATTAATTTGTTGAAGTATAATTTGTTGTCATATTTTTTATTGTTTTGAATATAATTATTGATTAATTTGTTGAATTATAATTGTTAATGTTGAATTATAATGATTAATTTGTTGAATTATAATTTGTTGAATTTATTGAATTTATTTTTTGTCATATTTTTTATTGTTTTGAATATAATTATTGATTAATTTGTTGAATTATAATTTGTTGAATTTATTGAATTTATTTTTTGTCATATTTTTTATTGTTTTGAATATAATTATTGATTAATTTGTGAATTGTAATTGTTAACGTTGAATTTATCTTAGGATTAATAGTTGAATATGTTGGAATAATTAGTATAGATTGGTTCAATTGGTTGTGGCTATTGTTAATATTTGCAGGTTTGTGGATTTGGATAGTATCCAGTATAGGGGAGGTGCTGCCGATTTTTTTTTAACTTTTGAATTTTATTATACAATTATTTATATAAAATTGTTTAGATGCGCAAAATAAAAACCAGAGCTGGTCGTTCACGTCCAGTCGAATCAAGTTCGTCTAGCAGCGATGATGATGTTTCCTTAGGTGCCTCTCAAGAAGAGGCACCTACACCACCTGCGCCGTCAATCGATGCTGCCTCTTTCAGCGATGTTTCACATCGCAGAAGCGGCGTGCCTTCGCAGCGGAATCAATTTACCCGCAAGTACGAGGCACAGTGAAAGGACGATCTTTCAATGTAAGTTTGTTAAGGTTTTAGTTTTTTTTATATATAAAAAAAAACTAATTTAAAACATAATTTATGAAGTAATCACTATTTCATTAATTTCATTTTTTTTCAGGTTCACAAACATTGAGGCTGCCCGAGTAATATCATCGGCGTTTAAAGCGTCGATGGAGATTCCATTGTTTCAATGGAGTCAGATATCCAGGCATCCTGAATGGATGCCTCAAATCAATGCATGGTTTCGTAGATTTGAGGTTCGTGTTAATATATAATTTTCAGCTTATTTCTAATAAATTCTAGTTATAATTGTAAATAAATTATTAACATTTTAAAAAATTATTTTTTTATACACAGCATCGATTCTGTTGGGACGATGAACATGACACTGTTGTGAGGAGGGTGTGGGAAAATCACGCGGCAATTAGGTAACATTGAAAACAATGACTTTTTTTTTACATAATTATTTATGTTTCGAAATGTAATATTTTCGTGCGTGAATTAGGTTGCGTGATTTTTGGTATGACACCCAGAAAAAAGCAAAAAAAACAGCGAGGGATAAGGGGTTCCAAGGCTGGAACGATGTTGCGGTTTGGAGGGATTTCAAACCAATATACATCCCGGAAGATATATGGCCGCACTATCTTCAGCACGTGACGTCTGAGCGGTTCACTCGACGCTCACAGTCCGGTGCTGGCAACCGGAATCGGCCAATTCATGGCTCGGTGACAACGCACACCGGCGGCTCCGTTCCGTTTGCTGCACATGCGAAACAGATGGTAAGATTAATTTAAATGAAATATATCGTTCAATTAATTTGTTGTTAATACATTTTTTTCATTATAGGCTACGTCTCTTGGACGTGAGCCGAGCCCTATGGAGCTGTTTGTGGAGACGCACGTGCGTAGTCATGACCGCCAAAAGGGGACGCAACCGTTCGTTGACAACTGTGCTCAACATTTTGTGGTATGTTTGTTCAACCATTTTATTTTGTAAGTTATTATTATGTTTATTGAATTGAATATGATGATTTTTTTTTCAGGAGACCTATAATAATCGGTTGAGAGAGAGATATGGGGACGATCCTTCGACCCATCCGGAATTCGATCCGGATTTGTGGATGGAGGCTGGATCGTCAGGTGGACCCGATAAAAATCGGGTTTATGGGCTCTCCAACACTACCGCCGCCAACTTGCGGTCGACCGGTACTGCTTCAACCACTGGGAGCTCCCAATTTGTATCGAGCTCCTAATCTAAGGAGTTTGTGGCCTTGCAGCAAAGGTGCGACCACCTATCAGAGGCGTACACACAACTCAAAGAAGAGCAAAGATTGGTGAACGAACAACACAGAGCAGAGTCTGAACAACAAAGAGCGGCCTATGAAGAGCTTCGTCAAATGGTCATGAACATGACACAAGGTGGAACATGTGCGCCTAATCTTTTTTGGCCGCCTAACCCCCAGCCTCCTCCTCCTCCTCTTCCACCTTTATATTAATTTTTAATAAACATTATTTACATTTTAAATTTTGTTTAATGTTTTTTTGAAACACATTCATTTTGTAATGAATATTATTTCACTTTGAGTTTTTGTTGTTTAATATAAATTTTATTTGCATAATTGGTTTGTATTACCATTAATGTATATTATTTTTTCTAAATAATTAAAAAACAATTAAAAAAAAACAATTACACAGGGATTTACCGACGGAATAACTCCGTCGGCATTAAACAGTGTCTGCCACCATCATCACCGACATATTCACCGACGGATTATTTCCGTTGGTATAAATTTACCGACGAATTTACAGACGAAAATATTCGGTCGGTATAAAATATCACCGACACTTTTGCCGACGGAGTTAGTCCGTCGGTATTTACATAACACCGACGGAATATTTTCCGTCGGTATATTCGTAGTGGGAAACTTTTTTTTTTTGGCGCGCACGGTCCGTCGGTAAAAGTTTTTTTTTAAAAATTCGACTGATATAGCGACGGAATGTGGAATCACCGACAAAAGGTATTCCGACGGGATTATGCCGTCGGTAATATAGTCGGTAAATACTTTACCGACGAACTTTCTATCACACACCGACAGAATATGTCCGTCGGTAAAACTGTGAAATCTTGTAGTGAGTAGTAGATGTTGTATTTTCCATGCCATAAATGTTCAATGAAGAAAGCTTTATCTTTTTTATTTTCTTTTTGCTAAAAAAAAGAAGTTAAAAGTAAAGTATTCTTAATAAAAAAAAATAGAAAGAAAAATTGACACGGAAACTATGGGCTAGATCATGATACATGAATTACGTCACACACCTTAAATCTATTGGGCTGGATCATTTTTAATAATATAAAAACAACGATTAAAAATTATTTTATAAATTATACACGTAATAATAATATATAATTAAATTATGTTCTTAGAGCAGTTAATTTTAAAACCTTAATATTCACACTTATTTCAAAGAGTATTTATCTATATATAATATCTTGTATGTATTTTGAAATTTTTCATTTTTATTAAAGTCAGTTGTGAGATAAAAAATAATAAACTCTATTTATATAATTTCTAGATCCTAGTCTTTTGATGTCCACTATTATATTCAAATGTTGGAATAAAAACCCAATATAATTCAATGATGTGAATCTCTAAAAGGGGAGAAAACTAAGTATTAAATGATAAATTTATAATTTTATAAAAAGAATACATAAAAATCAATATATTTATGAAAATAATTAAACAAGTTAAAAAACAAAATAAAAAGAGCCAGGCTAGCATTCAAATGACGCATGGCTGGCCCTGGCAAGCCTATGACAGAAAACTAGGTCATTGAAACTAACGACATTTGAGGGGAAAAACGAAGTTAATTCCAAGCAAAAAATTTATTGTAAATCACCTTAAGATCTTTAAAAATCAAATCCAAGTTTCTATTTTTTTTTTTTAATCCAGTCATGTATCTCCATTTTGCAGCATATTAAGAAGGTATTTGGAATGGCCATCCAACAATTACAATCAGCAAATTGATATAGGAGATAACTAAGAGTTTAATTGCGCTTGTTTTTCAAAATAATTTTTACTCGGAAATATATTAAAATATTATTTTTTATTTTTAAAAAATTATTTTTAACCTCAACACATCAAAATGATATAAAAATATCAAAAAATATTAATTTAAAATAAAAAAATAAAAAAATTATTTTTTCAAAAAACTCTTAAAACACAACACTTTATTTCCTTCTATTTCTTTATGTCTCTTTCCATGAAACCGTGGGGGAGTAAACGATTTATATACAAGGACCAAAGTAAATATAAGTCAATTATAGGGGACTAAATTTGAAACAGATGCTCCAAATGAAACGAAAATAGCATTCCCTGTACATGGATTGAATTTCTTTCAAAGTGTTCTAATTGATTGCTGACTTTTGTCTTGACTAACGCAGTTTTCATTGATTTGTCTATATTACTACTACATAATCGTTCTCAAAGTCTTTCATCTTCGTTTCTCGTACTCTGCCAGAACAATAAAATCGGAGCAACCTACCAGTTAAACCTAAATTTCTTAGAGCAGACAAAATCAAAGACAGTGAAAATAATAATTTAAGAAAAATATAGTAGGACGTCAGAATCCATGTGATACATCTTCTAAATTTTCAAGGCAAAAGAAGACAATTGCATTTATCTTTCCTTCACAAGTAGCTACCACTTCATAGGTGGTATGCAATATGCCGTGGACTACCACTTCATAAGTGTTCTGAGAGAAGAAAAAAATAAATACCGAGTCATTAATTTAATTGGATTTAATAAATTAGTATAATTTAATATAACAAATAAAAAAATAAAATGATAATGAATAAAATGATGGCAGGTTGATAAATTAAATAGATTGATGTATATATGATATTCATATTATTTGAAAGATGGATCGGATATGAATATTTTAAAAATAATTGTAGGTTTCATGATAAGAGGAGATTTTACTAAAAATCTAAAGAAACATTGGAATATGTTGAATGGGCACAAGAAATATGTAAGTTGAATATATTTATAAACCAAAATTGAATCGAAAACATGACGAGTTTGAATATTTATATGAAAAAGTCATAATGGGTATAATAGATGTTGGAATTGAAATTGATATAAAGAGATGGAGAGTAAGAGAGAGAGAAATCACATGGTAAGTATTATAACAAATTAAATATGCTCGTGAGGTGAAACAAAACACAAAATGAAAATGTTGAATGATTCCAGGAATGATGAATAGAGATGTAATAATGGAAGGTTAAATGAGAATTTCAAGGAACTATGATTGTATATCATTGAATATATGTTTAATTACCTGTGCATGCATTATGTGATTTTCCTTTTATTCTATATTTTATTCTTGCTATATTTATTTTATACATTATAAAATTGCAGATCCTTCAAATTCACACTAGGAATAGTGTTTTTGGTCCTCTAGTCTCCTTTTGTATGATTAATTAAGAAAATGAACATTAACGTATTTTGTCTTTAAGGAACTAAATGACTTAATATGTAATAGTACCTCTTTTACATTAAGTGTCGGGACATAAAAATATACTATTTTGTATTTGTAATCTTAATGTTTGTTTACTTCCAATTATTATGAATTATGTGTGTGTTAATATGAAATAAATAAACATGCGGAATGTTGTGCATGTACCATGAATGATGTGTTGTTGAGGTTCTACATGATTATGATATGATTGAGAAATGAGTATAATTGTATAAGATGATTGTTGATAAATTGGGACCTCGAGGCATAAGAGAAACTCTACCAAAATTTCAGTGGAAATTTTGGCAAGTCTCCAATAAGTTAGGCAAAAGAAAAAAAAATACCTATATATTTTTTTTAAGTTAAGGCTCAAAGTTCTTTTACAAATGTATTAAATTATGGGATTTTACATTAGAAGAATCAGACATGGTTGTTTGAACTGCCTTAGCACTAGTCATATTGAACTTGGTAAGGGGATCATAAATATAACAATTTTGAGAAAGAAACAAACCTTGCTGAATTGGAATAACCTTCACCCTGAGAAAATAATGTAGATCACTGAGTTCTTTCAAGGAAAATATTTCACCTAAAGATGTGACAACATGCTGCAAAAATGTAATGTTATTAATTGAGAGAATTAAATCACCAATGTACACCAACATATAAAGTAGAATGCCATCCCGATCGAAAATAAATAAGGAGTTGTCAAACTTCAAATTAAAGAAACCTAATGCAAGAAGGCCTGAGCATAATGCATTGTACTAAGCACTAGGCGCCTGCTTAAGACCATAAATAGACTTATGAAGAGAACAAACTTGATGAGGATGAGACTGATCAATAAAGCTGGCAGGTTGATGCATAAACACTTGCTCAGTTATCTGACCATGAAGAAACGCGTTATTAACATCGAGTTGCTTGAGAGGCCAGTTATTGGACAAAGCTAGTGAGAAGATGAGACGAATAGTGGTTAGTTTGATGACTGGACTGAAGGTCTTAGTATATCAACACCCAGGCGCTGATTGAACCCTTTAGCTACAAGATGTTCCTTAAACTGATCCACTATACCATCTGGATGATGTCTAATCTAAAACATCCATTTATAGCGAATTAAATTGGAAGTAGAGGGTTGAGGGACCAGATACCAAGTGCCATATGAGACTAAGACAGTAAATTGATCTGCCATGACCTTACGCTACCTAGGGTCCTTGAGAGCCTAAGAGACACAGGTTGGTTCCAATGGTGGGGGCAAGAGGGTGCTTGGTGGTAACCAAGACTTGTTTAGGACAAAAAAAATATTATTTTGAACCCGAATGATCATGGGATGAGTGCGGGTAGGCAATGCGAGTGCTACAGGAAGAGGAGACGCAAAGCAAGATGAATTATTAGTAGGAGAAGAGGAAGGCATACCTAGTGTAGGGGATAGAGTCACGGTTGTCGTAGCATCAAGTACTGAAGATGTGATGATAAGATTATCCAATGGAACCATGCAGAATGGAGGAACAAGAGAATGAGGGGAAGGAGCAGGACACGATGCAGCAGTAGAGTGAGGAGCAGAAGGCGATGCCTTTGTGAAGGAAAAAATATTTTCATCAAAAGTGACATGATGAGAGAGATAAATCTTACATGTACGAAGGTTCAAACATTGAAAGGAATGTTGAGTTAGGGAGTATCCTAGAAAGACATAAGGTTGGGATTTATATTGAAATTTATTTGCACAATACGGAACAAGCCAAGGGTAGCATTGACAACCAAATGTGCGTAACGTATGATAGTCAGGAACTCGTCCAAATAATATTTTAAAGGGACTTTGACGTGAGTTTAAGACAATAGGGAGACGATTAATAAGATAAACTATCATTGCCGAGGCATATGACCAATAAGTGGAAGGATCTGAGGCATGATGTAAAAGGGTCATACCCATTTTGACAATATATCGATGGGACATTCAACGGTGGCATTTTGCTGGGTAATATGCGGTGCAGTGGTAAAATGGCTAATACCACGAGCAGTAAGAATAGGTCTAAGTTTGTTAAATTCACCACTATTGTCCGAAATAAAAATTTTAAATTTTTCCAGAAAATTGATTTTCAACCATAGTGGTAAAGTGAACAAAAATAAAAGATACATCTGACTTGTTATGCATAGGAAAGAACCAGCAGTACTTGGTGAAATGATCAACAAAATATACGTAATAGCAGTAGCCATTAACATAGGGAACTGGGAATGAAATCGATGGCGACATTCAACAGTGGTATTTTGCTTAGTAATATGTAGTGCAGTGGTAAAATAGCTAATACTACGAGCACTAAGAATAGGTCTAAGTTTGTTTAATTTAATATCGTTGTCCGGAATAAAATTTTTAAATTTTACTAGAAATTTGATTTTCAACCATTTTGATAAAGTGAACAAAAATAGAAGGTACATTGACTTGTTATGCATAGAAAAAAACCAGCAGTAATTGGTGAAATGATCAACAAAAAATACGTAATAGCAGCAGGCATTAACATAGGCAACCGGGAATGATCCCCACATACAAATATTCAAGAGGAGCATGACTCATAATAAAAGTAATACAGAAAGGCAATTTATACGACATATTACACTGACATGAAATGCAGGACAATAAAGATTTAAAAGGGGACACAAGAAAGTTATAACTACGAAAAAGAGAAGATAAAAGTTTGGAACTGGGGTGACCCAGCCTATGGTGCCAACGATCAAAGGAGGCACGAGTGCCAGCGAAGGTGATGGCATGAGCTTGAGATGAGGAAGGACATAGTTTCATAGGATAAACACCATCTTCACAGCTACCGCGCATGAGCGGGAGTTGTGGTGATTTCCTTACGGTGCATCGTGTTTCTTAGTGGATTCCAGCCTCTAAACATGTGGAATAATAAAATCATTTGTGTTTCCATGACTCAACAAGTTGAGACAAAGCCATCCGAGAAGAACCGCCCTCATTCAATGCTGCAATTTTCATGGCTATGGCTCGCTCCCTAATCAACTTACCTTCCTCCGACTCCATCAACCCTAGAACTCGCTCCTCCACCTCGGCCGAACTCACAAATCCGTTGTCAGATTCATTCATCGGCAATGCAAGTTTCATTTCCTCCAACAACAAGATCCTATTGACCCTCTGCTCTGCGTATAGTGGCCAAGCCACCAATGGTACGCCTGCGCAAACTGCTTCCAGCACCGAGTTCCATCCACAATGACTTACGAACCCGCCTACCGATGGATGGTTCAGCACCGCTACTTGCGGAGCCCACGACTTCAGCACGAGTCCACTCTCCTTGGTTCGATCCAAGAAACCTTCAGGGAGCAATGAGTCTAAATCAATGTTTGGATGTGCCGATAGTGCCACGCTTTTGTTATCAGAAGGTGGATTCCGAACCACCCACAAGAACCTGTGGCCACTTCTCTCCAACCCGTAAGCTATTTCTCTTAACTGTTCCTCGGAGAACAGCCCCAAACTACCAAAACATAGAAAAACAACACTTCCAACTGGTTGCGAGTCCAGCCATGTTAGACACTCCACCGTAGTACCATTGCGAGTGCCTGAATCATCTTTAGGACCTTCAGTGGCTATCAATGGTCCGATACAGTAAATTGGCGGTGTGCGCTTATTGGGTACACATAATCCCTCTGATAATGTTTTCACAGCTCTGGCTTCAAGTGATGCAAAAGTGTTTACAACAATACCTGCTGATTCGGGAAAGCTGCTTGAGGAATCTAAAAAGTATTTATAGTCCTTATCGTCGCGATGAAGTACCGGTATTGGCATGTCAGACGATGGAATTGGTGGAACACCGGGAATATGGAGAAGGGACTTTAGATCTTTAAGACTTTTTGTGGTGGTGTTATGAATGGTTGGGAAATAAAGGAAACCAGCGAGAACACCAGCACCAGAAGTGAAGAAGTGGTAGCCAGGGATATTGAGTTCCTTGGCAACAAAGAGAGCAGCACAGCAAAAGAAGTCCACGACAAGTCCATGAATGGTGTAGTTTTTTGCAATGGACAGTAGTTCTTCACGAACGTGAGGATTGCTGAGTCGAAGGACCTCAAAAGTGAGTTCTTCATGATGGGTGGTTTTTGTAGAAGGGAGGCTTACAGTAGGAAGATGGTGGAATTTGATCGAGGGAATGGTGGCAGCAACGTTGGCAATGTATGGGGCAGTGGAGCCAGAATCATAGGGCACAGACGTGATGAATATGTGAATACAAAGGGAAGGTTTTTGGGTCAATAAGAGTTTCCCTAGCTCCACCATAGATATCTAATGACCAATAGGTGGTGATGGGTACAGAACTATGGCCTCTTCCATGGCTGCTTGTACCCTTTCCTATACCTTTGTGTACTTGGAGAGACAGAAAGATAGAGATCAAGCAATCTGTACGGAGCAGTTTGCAAAAAGAAAGGCATAAGGTCACAAACAGCATCTGAGCATGAAATAGGGTCAGATACAAGATGTTGCACCAAAGTTTTCAATGATTTGTCTATATTACTACTACATAATCGTGCTCAAAGTCTTTAATCTTAGTTTCTCGTACTCTGCCAGAACAATAAAATCGTAGCAACCTACCAGTTCAACCTAAATTTCTTAGAGCAGGACAAAATCAAAGATAGTACTGAAAATAATAATTTAAGCAAATTATAGGAGGACGTAGCTACCGTAGCAAATTTGTCAATATTTTTCAACCATTATCACTCACTTTTCAACCATCATCAATTTAAAATAAAAAAATTATTTTTTCAAAAAACTTTTAAAACACGAACTTTCTTTCCTTCTATTTCTTCATGTCTCTTCCCATGAAACCGTGGGGGGAGTAAGCGATTTATATACGAGGACCAAAGTAAATATAAGTCAATTATAGGGGACTAAATTTGAAACAGATGCCCCAAATGAAACGAAAATACCATTCCCTGTACATGTATTGAATTTCTTTCAAAGTGTTCTAATTGATTGCTGACTTTTGTCTTGACTAACGCAGTTTTCAGTGATTTGTCTATATTCCTACTACATAATCGTTCTCAAAGTCTTTCATCTTCGTTTCTCGTACTCTGCCAGAACAATAAAATCGGAGCAACCTACCAGTTAAACCTAAATTTCTTAGAGCAGGACAAAATCAAAGACAGTGAAAATCATAATTTAAGCAAAATATAGTAGGACCTCAGAATCCATGTGATACATCTTCTAAATTTTCAAGGCAAAAGAAGACAATTGCGTTTATCTTTCCTTGACACGTAGCTACTACTTCATAGGTGATATACATGCAATATGCCGCGGACTACCACTTAATAAGTGTTCTGGAAGAAGAAAAAATCGAGACCCAGTAATTAATTTAATTGGATGTAATTAGTTAGTATAATTTCAATAACACAAATAAAAATACAATGATAATGAATAAATTAATAAAAAAATTATCTAAAAAAAATAATAATAATAAAAAAACTAATTTGAGCCCATCCATGTGGTGATGGGTTCAGAACTACTGCCTCCTCCATTGCTCTCCCTCTTGAGAGATAGAACAAAAACAAGCACTATAAAAGTAGAGGATGGAGTGTGGGAGAGAATTAAGCAGGCTAAAAAGTTTTGTAAGGTAAGGCAAGTGTTTATTATTTATTTATTTATTTACTTTTAAAGAAATGTACCAATAATTTACTTGCTGATAACACAAGTAACACGACAATAGCAAATAATAATATTAATAATAATAGATTACAATGGTTGAAATAGGATAGAACATAAGAATCTTAGGTCATGAAGTGAACACTTTATTACAATTTACTTTTTTTTAAAAAAATTACAATATCTTAAATAAATTTAAAAATCAATTTAAAACAAACTAGAAAATCTAAAAAAAAATTATAAATAAACTAAGGAAAATAAAATTATTAATTTCATCAATACTTGATTTTCTAACCAAATAGAAGAAAAAATCATAAAAGAAACAAATTATCCTAAATTAAGTAGTAATAATAATAATAATTAAAAAACTTTTTTTTCTTATAATCCTCCAATTTCACTTAGGCTTTGTACAAAAAGCAAGCCTTCCTCACTAGGCTTTGTACAAAAATCAAGCCTTCCCCTCTTTCTAATCTCAAATGTTCAACCATTGATGCGGCAGGTAAGAAAGAGACGAGCAAGCAAGGCAGTGTGGAACTCTCCATGCCATGAATGTTCAATTATTAAGAGGATGTTTGAAATAGTAATTGTTTTTAAAAAAATATTTTGCTTGAAAATATATATTTTTTTATTTTTAAAATTGTTTTTTTGATATTGTTATTACACAATTTTTGACCCATATTTTTGATAAAATTTTCAAAAAAATTTAAAAATAGCGAAAAACAATGAAAACCCAAAAAATATGTTTTTTTAATATATTTGTATCATTTTTATCATTTTCAACACTGTATCAAAAGAATTTAAAATTTCAAAGATCTTTGGAACGTGTTTAACTTTTAACGCGTTAGTTTTAAAATCATCGATTTTTCTCATTCGAGTCGATGTTGATAAGAAAAATCAAATTTACAAAAAAAAAGAGAAGAAGTTGAGGGATCCAGTTTGAAAACCTAGCAATATTTTTACCTATAAATGCTGGTCTACACAACACACACAAAAGAGGGTAATTTTGAAACATTAGAAAAAACACAAAAAAAGCCCTAAAACCTAAACCTATCTCTAACCAAACAGCCGCCCCCCACCCTGGCTGGATTTTTCTCCCCCAAGTCGCCCCATCTTCTTCTTCACCAAAGCCCGACTACCTCACCCTCAACCCTACTCTTCCAGCCGCCGCTCACCATCTTCTTCCCCATTTCCCCAGTCAAACGCCTCCTAAACACAGATGTCATAACCCAATTTTGGGTTATTCCCCAAAATTCACTTTTTTAAAAATAAAAATCAAAAAATAAAATAAAGGTTGGCACTGTGGAGAAAGCCGATAAAAAAGGACTGCAAAAATAGGCAAAAAATCAAAGGTCAAATTAAATGCATATTCTAAGGTCAAGTTAAATGATTATTGGACGAATTTGCATAAAAATTAAGTCCAATGACATAATTAAATTTTTAATGGGCCAATTTGATTTAATCATGGGTCAAATTAAATTTTAATTATGTTTAAGAATTAATTTAGGTCCAATTGAAGGATTTAATTAAGTGCAAGGACTTAATTATACTTTAAATGGGTCAAATTAATTTGAGGGCTTAATTGGTGAAAAATTAAGTTTGAGAGCTTAATTTGGACTGAATTGAAAAGATTAAAATTTTAAGATCAAATTTAATTTTTACCAAGAATTGATTGAAATTAAGGGGCCAAACATAAAAATTGAGGGACCAATTTGAAAGCCCGAAAAATGTTTTGCCTATAAATACCAGCTCTTAATTCAAAGAAAAGGGGGGTTTATTTTGTAATTTTAGGAGGAAAAAGAGAACCCTAAAAAACTAAACTTTTCTTCTTCTCTATTGAAAGCAGCCGCCAGGGGACCCCCCGTTTTGGATTTTTTTCTTCCTCCCTTAACCGGCTGTTACCCCCTTCTCCTCCTCTCAACAACAGCCAAACCAATAGCCCAACTCCCTTTGGATTTTTATTTTTTTCTTCTGACCGGCCGCTCACGTTTTGGCCCCTGCCATCTTCCCTTCTCTCCCTATTGAGACCGAATGGCCACCCCCCTCCATCGACAAAGAGCAAGACACGACTGAACAAAAACGCAGCTGTTCCCCCCTTTTCTTCTCATCTTCAACCTTCAGTCGTGCCTCTCTCTTCACGGTTTTCTCCTCTTAGCCATTATCAGCGCCTTCTCCTCCCTCAACAGCAACGGCGAAGCAGCGCCGTTCACCACAGCAGCGCCGCTTCTTCGTCCTTCGCTTTCTCATTAGCGCCGCCCCTCCCCTGAGGACAGGCAGAACCGTTCTCAGACCCACGGTTTCCTTCTTCTTCCAGCGGCGCCAACAGATCTTCCCTCTTCGACCGGTGGCA
This sequence comes from Populus tomentosa, assembly GCA_018804465.1. NCBI lineage: Eukaryota > Viridiplantae > Streptophyta > Magnoliopsida > Malpighiales > Salicaceae > Populus > Populus tomentosa. The sequence continues at coordinate 5,663,329 of CM031975.1, forward strand.
GATCCACGGTCCACTCTCCACCGCAGCTCCAGCTGTCACAGACGACAGTCGCGACCAGATCAACCACCAGATCGGCCACCGGAAGCAGAGAAGACGGTGAAGCCCTAAAAATAGATCCCAAAACAGAGAAAGAAAAGCAGATCCGTGACCAAGAATAAAAATTAAAACCAACTGGATTGCGTTTTTTCCTTCTTTGCAGGTGATGTTACTCCCCACCGCCGGCGTAGGGAGACAGAGAAGAGGAAGAGCTTCCCGATCCACCAGTCTTTTTTCGTTTCTCTGCGGTGGCGCGTGGGTTCACGCGCCGCCAGTGGCGGGGTGCGTGGATCCACGCGCCGGAACTGTTCATGCAGCCCCTAGAAGTCCTTCCCTGCAATTTCTGGAGTTTTTAGGGACCATTTTGTGAATTTTAAAGTTTTAATGTAATTTTTGTTTATTTATCTTAAATTTGTAATATGTGAATGTAAAAGAAAAGAAAAGAAAAGAAAATAATAATAAAAAAGAGTGTGTGTGTTGGTGTTCTTTTTTTATTTTATGGTGTTGAATTATAAAAATAAAAAAAGGACAAAAGAAGTAATTGTTTAATTTTACATGCACAAATTCTAAGGATGGATAAAATCATGTTGTATTTTCCATGAAAATGTAAGAACATGTTCCTACATATATTCTGAGAATTAATAACTGATGTATCGAAGCCTTAGAAGTGGGCTAAAATTTTATTTTAAAAATTATATCAAGCTCACGAAGCTTGAATGTGGTGTATGTATTTTGTTTGTAAATTTTTTATGATAAATTGCAGGATTAAAGAAGGATTTAATATTTTGATCGGATCAAAGGTGTAGAAGTATAAACTTGTACGGAAGTTGTATTTCTAAAATCTGATGAAAAGACAAAATTTTTAAAACTTCTTTAACACATCAAGTCCGCGAAGCAGCTTACCTCAGGTAGGGTGTGTTAGAGGTGCTAATACCTTCCCTAACCACAATCAGTCCCTTACTCGGGAATCTCTGACAAGACCAGTAAATCCGGTTTCCTAGTAACCCCAATAAATACTAGGTGGCGACTCCTAACGAACCAATTCAAGCAACACAACAACGAGAGACATAAATTGCCAGCCGATTGGCGCGCGCAGGATTTTTCCGACGTGCGACAGAATGGTGACTCTACTGGGGAGGTACTGTTTCTGACAATATTGGACTAAGCTTGGTGTATTGATGTGTTTAAGTTTTGCCATTTTTGTCTTGATTTATTTTATCCATGCATTTTTAGAATTGTTTTCATGCATCACTTGTATTTTACTTTTAAAAGCACACACAAGCTTCTAAGTTAGGTGGAGAGTAGCAGTCTACCTCATGACTTTCAGTCGGGGTTCAGATTTGTGAAACATCCAACTATGAACTGAGTGTTTACTCGGTAATGGCGGTCACACGATGCCCCAACCATTCCTTGTAAACCCCTATACTGCCTTCACGTGAGGTGGTCACTTGGCAGTTCATAGACCCTTTTGAGACCAGGTAGAAAACTTACCCATGTTCATATAATGAATAGAACCTATTCTTAGGATGTATGTGCTATCATTTATTTACATCGGGGCGAACCCTTCTTGAAGCATCTTGAACTCAAGATTTGTGGGTGACACAATGGTCGTCACTCAGAAAATTTTCATTGTAGAGTTTGGGCAAAAATCATGATTCTTGTTCCATCATACAAGAGTTACGACCATGTTGTCACCCCTCGAAGGGCGAGTTCATCATATAGACTTCATGTTCATACATTTGTCATGCATGCACCAGAATAAAAAGTAGGTCCCCTACAAGTCTACAACACCCAATTTTGAGTGGGAAAAACATTGGAGATAAAGAGCGTGCTCGCCGCAGCATCCATTTTCAAGAAAAGTTGGAGTCTCTGAAAGCAAGCATGGCTTGCCTCACTAGCTTACTCGAGCATTTACTGAGAAATGCCTCTAGTGAAGGTCCTTCCAATCGGCCAGTCATTTTTGTTCAAAGCCCCAACAAAGAGTCAACCCGAAGAAATTGGGGGCCCACATGGTCAAGAGCCTCAACACAATCTGAAGGGGAATTGCATCACGGTTGCAGAATGGAACCTGTTCTTGCTCTGCCAAAATAACTACCTCTGTTTGATCATGCCTGCAAAAACTTGATTTTTTGTTTCAACCTATCCCAGTTTTTGTTGGCAATTTGGCTCAAAATTCCACAAGACTTTCCCTGTCTATTGAGCCTTTCTTGTTAATAAGATCATGTGTTTTCCTGTGTTCATCACATGCTTTCTTTTTTGTTGTTGTTTCATGCAAATAACACATTGAGCATAACCTTTAAGCATGAAACCACCGCGCCCAAAGTCTTGTGGTGCGTTTCCCCTTTTCTTCCCTTCAAAAACCCATGTTTTCATAAGGATTTTTGGGAATTCAAAGTTTTGATGTTTGTCCGAAACAAACAAGTTCTAAAATTAAGGTGATTCCTTAGAGAGGTAACCATACACCTAGAAAACCCAAAAAAAAAAAAAAACACACCACGAAGTGACTTCAAAAGCTGGGTTTTACTTGCATGAATAATGAGAAATCACTCTGCATACACGCATGAAAGCAAGACTTACCGATCCTAAATGCATGCATTTGAGATGAAGAAAGGCCATCTTTGATAATCCTTTCACAAGGCTGAAATATATCCTTTGCAGTCCCCTTTTGAGCCTAATACATTTTTCTTGAAAAATAACCTTGGCTAGGATCACACCCTACACTGGGGGGCAAGTGCAAAAAAAACCCATAATGATTGAAAGTGCCCAAATAACTCTTGGGGGCATGAAAAAGTCTTCAACGATGAAAATGCCCAAACAATACTAGGGGGTATAAAAGAAAATTTTCAATCATCAAAAGTGCCCATACCAAGCTAGGGGGCATGAAGAAAAATCCAAAGAATTCAAAAATTTTGAGCAAAAAAAAAAAAAAAAAAAAACAAGGCAAATGCAATAATGCTCAAAATCAAATGAAGAAAAGAAAAACAAAGAGAAAGAGCCCCAGCCCAACACTGGGGGGCACCGTGGACCATTTTACAAATCAATTCCAAGGTCCAGAAATGTATGAACAAAAGAGTTTGGGATATAAGCACTTATGATCCTTAGTCTTAAAGTCCCTTAAACACCTTTTGAGCCTACATATATCATTTTCTTCATAGCCAAAAGCCCAAGCCTACATTACGTGCCTAATCAAGCCCTTTCTGATCAAAGGCAAGCAATCTGGATCGGTAGGTAGTGCTTTCTCATGCGAAATAAAATCATTATTCATGCAAATAAAATGAATGCTTTGAAAATGGTTCTCAATAACCCTCAAATTGAAATTTAAAACTTTTGTGACCAATCAGATGTCACTTCGTGTTCTTCACACTTTCACCCACGGTTCTCAATAACCCTCAAATTGAAATTTAAACCTTTTTGTGACCAACCAGATGTCACTTTGTGTTTCTTCACATTTTCACCAACGGTTCTCAATAACCCTCAAATTGAAAATTTAAACTTTTTGTGACCAACTAAATGTCACTTTATATTTTCACCAAAATCAAAACAAAAAGTTTTCATTACTTCTGAAAACCTCTCCATAGGAATCACTTGAATTTCTTCAGAATGAGTTCGCTTTGAATCGATGTCAAAATGATTTCTGTGTCTGGAATAGCTTTGAAATTCCAAAAATTCTGCATGAAAACAACTCCTTGTCAAACCTCCCTCCACATAGCCTCATCCCCAAACCCGAATTGAATACTTGGGGGCCTGATCAAGCTAGGGGGCAATCAAAAACATCTAGTAGAGCTGGCTCCATGATTCCCTTTCGAAGAAACTATAGGGCAAAATTGGCAACCCTTGAGATAAAAGGGGCGGAGAACAAAGAAGTATGATGATATCAAATCCTTCCAAGTGGTCAAGATCACAAGATGACTCGAGTAAGCAAGGGGGACAAAGGCCATCAAAGCTTACTATCAGAGACTCCAACTTCTGAGAAAAGGAGAACTCCATGAAGAAAAGGGGACCTATACTTCTCAGGTAAGTATACATGCATATTGATCATGGCGCATTTCTTTCATCCTTGACAAACCGATGTCTCACCACCACCTTTTTTTGAGCGGGTTGCTGAGTCCTCATCATTTAGGTATTGTGTTTTTTAACCATACCTCTTTTTTTAGTGTGCCTTCGAGCCATAACCCCTTTCGGTCGTGTGTTTTCCAACCCTACCTTCTTTTGAGAGCTCATTGGAGCAGTCACCCCTTGGGTAATGTGTTTTCTAACACCCTACCTCTTTTTTTAGTGTGCCTTAGAGCCCTAACCACTTATAGGTAGTGCGTTTTCCAACCTTGCCTCCTTTTGAGTTGCGCCTTAGGGCCATCAACCATCTTAAGTAGTGTGTTTTCCAACCCTGCCTCTTTTTAAGAGCTCCTTTGAGCCCTCACCCCTTGGGTAATGTGTTTTCTAACCAGACCTTCTTTTGAGTGCGCTTTAGAGCCTTCGACCTATTAGGTAGTGTGTTTTCTAACCCTGCCTCTTTTTAAGTGCGCCTTAGGGCCATCAACCCCTTAGGTAGTGTGTTTTCTAACTATACCTCCTTTTGAATGTGCTTTAGAGCCCCCAACCATTTTAGGTAGTGTGTTTTCTGACCCTACCTCTCTTTTGAATGCGCTTTAGAGCCCCTAACCATTTTAGGTAGTGTGTTTTCTGACCCTACCTCCCCTTTTGAATGCGCCTTAGAGCCTTCGACCTCTTAGGTAGTGTGTTTTTCTAACCCTACCTCTTTTTTTAGTGGGCATTTGATCCCTAACCTCTTAGGTAGTGTGTTTTCCAACCCTACCTCCTTTTTAGTGCGCCTTCGAGCCTTAACCCTTTAGGTAGTGCGTTTTCCAACCCTGCCTCTTTTTTAGTGCGCCTTAGGGCCATCAACCACCTTAGGTAGTGCGTTTTCTAACCATACCTCTTTTTAAGTGCGCCTTAGGGCCATCAACTCCTTGGGTAGAGCGTTTTTCCAACTCTATCTCCTTTTAAGTGCGCCTTAGGGCCATTAATCACCTATAGGTAGTGCGTTTTCCAACCTTGCCTCTTCTTGAGAGCTCCTTCGAGACCCAACCATCTTAGGTAGTGCGTTTTCCAACCCTATCTCCTTTTAAGTGCGCCTTAGAGCCATCAACCCCTTTAGGTAGTGCATTTTCCAACCCTATCTCCTTTTAAGTGTGCCTTAGGGCCATCAACCACTTTAGGTAGTGCGTTTTCTAACTCTACCTCCTTTTGAATGCTCCTTTGAGCCCTCACCACTTTAGGTAGTGCGTTTTCCAACCTTACCTCCTTTCGAGTGCACCTTTGAGCCCTCACCACTTTAGGTAGTGCGTTTTCAAACCTTACCTCCTTTCGAGTGCATTTGCGAGACCTCACCTCTCGGGTAGTGTGTTTTTCAACCGTACCTCCTTTAGAGTGCGCCTTCGAGCCCTAACCTCTTAGGTAGTGTGTTTTCCAAACCCTGCCTCTCTTTTTGAGAGCTCTTTCGAGCCCTCACCTCTTGTGTAGTGTGCTTTCTAGCTCTATTTACCTCCTTTAGAGTGCGCCTTCGAGCACTCACCTCTTAGGTAGTGTGTTTTTCTAACCCTACCTCCTTTCGAGTGCGCTATTCAACCCTCGTTCCCCATCGAGTCTTATCATGTCGTCCCTTTCAGACATTTTGCCTTTTCGCACGGGCAGGTCACCCATTATAATAAGACCTCTTTCAAAACTCTTTTCATCTTCCATTTTGGGCCGGTTGCCCATAACAATGAAACCATTTTGAGAAATCCTTGCATTTCTCCCCATCTTCAAAATTCTTCCATTTGGGCCGGCTGCCCATAACAATGAAACCATTTTGAGAACTCCTTGCATTTCTCACCACCTTCAAACTTTTTCCATTTGGACCGGTTGCCCATAACAATGAAACCATTTTGAGAAATCCTTGCATTTCTCCCCACTTTCAAACTTTTTCCATTTTCGCCGGTTTCTCATAACAATGAAACCATTTTGAGAAATCTTTGCATTTCTCACCACCTCCAAAAATTTTCACCATTTTGAGAAATCTTTGCATTTCTCACCACTTTGAAAAATCTCTGTATTTTTCACCACTTTGAAAAATCTTTGCGTTTTTCATCATTTTGAGAAATCTTCGCATTTCTCACCCCTTTGAAAAATCTCTGCATTTTTCACCTCTTTGAAAAATCTTTGTATTTTTCAAAACCGTTCATCTGGGCAAGTCACCCATTACAACAAGACCATTTTGAGAAATCTTCGCATTTCTCACCACTTTGAGAAATCTTCGCATTTCTCAACACTTTGAAAAATCTCTGCATTTTTCACCTCTTCGAAAAATCTTTGTATTTTTCATCACTTTTCATCCGGGTAGGCCGCCCATCACAACAAGACCACTTTGAGAAATCTTCGCATTTCTCACCACTTTGAAAAATCTCTGTATTTTTCACCTCTTTGAAAAAATCTTTGTATTTTTCAAAACCTTTCATTTGGACCGGTTGCCCATTACAACAAAACCACTTTGAAAAATCTTTGTATTTTTCACCACCTTGAAAACTCTTTTTGTTTTCCATCCTGGGTAGGTCGCCCATTACAACAAGACCACTTTAAAAAATCTTTGCATTTTTCACCACCTTGAGAAATCTTCGCATTTCTCATCACTTTGAAAAATCTTTGCATTTTTCATCATTTTTGAGAAATCTTTGCATTTCTCACAACTTTGAAAAATCTTTGCATTTTTCATCACTTTCCATCTTGGGCCGGTTGCCCATTACAACAAAACCTGTATTTTTCACCACTTTGAAAAATCTTTACATTTTTCACCACTTTGAAAAATCTCTGTATTTTTCACCACTTTGAGAAATCTTCGCATTTCTCACCACTTTGAAAAATCTCTGTATTTGTCACCTCTTTGAAAAATCTCTGTATTTTTCACCACTTTAAAACATTTTTGTGTTTTTCACCCGGGTAGGTCACTCATGACAATTCGACCATTTCAAAAAAAAAAAAAATCTTTCTTTTTCTTCTTTACAACGCTTACTATCTAAAGTCTCGTAGAGACTTTCTATCATAAGCATTGTAAAGAGGGGGGCAACTGTCATAACCCAATTTTGGGTTATTCCCCAAAATTCACTTTTTTTAAAATAAAAATCAAAAAATAAAATAAAGGCTGGCACTGTGGAGAAAGCCGATAAAAAAGGACTGCAAAAATAGGCAAAAAATCAAAGGTCAAATTAAATGCATATTCGAAGGTCAAGTTAAATGATTATTGGACGAATTTGCATAAAAATTAAGTCCAATGAGATAATTAAATTTTTAATGGGCCAATTTGATTTAATCATGGGTCAAATTAAATTTTAATTATGTTTAAGAATTAATTTAGGTCCAATTGTAGGATTTAATTAAGTGCAAGGACTTAATTATACTTTAAATGGGTCAAATTAATTTGAGGGCTTAATTGGTGAAAAATTAAGTTTGAGAGCTTAATTTGGACTGAATTGAAAAGATTAAATTTTAAGATCAAATTTAATTTTTACCAAGAATTGATTGAAATTAAGGGGCCAAACATAAAAATTGAGGGACCAATTTGAAAGCTCGAAAAATGTTTTGCCTATAAATACCAGCTCTTAATTCAAAGAAAAGGGGGGTTTATTTTGTAATTTTGGGAGGAAAAAGAGAACCCTAAAAAACTAAACTTTTCTTCTTCTCTATTGAAAGCAGCCGCCAAGGGACCCCCCGTTTTGGATTTTTTTCTTCCTCCCTTAACCGGCTGTTACCCCCTTCTCCTCCTCTCAACAACAGCCAAACCAATAGCCCAACTCCCTTTGGATTTTTATTTTTTTCTTCTGACCGGCCGCTCACGTTTTGGCCCCTGCCATCTTCCCTTCTCTCCCTGTTGAGACCCGAATGGCCACCCCCCTCCATCGACAAAGAGCAAGACACGACTGAACAAAAACGCAGCTGTTCCCCCCTTTTCTTCTCATCTTCAACCTTCAGTCGTGCCTCTCTCTTCACGGTTTTCTCCTCTCAGCCATCATCAGCGCCTTCTCCTCCCTCAACAGCAACGGCGAAGCAGCGCCGTTCACCACAGCAGCGCCGCTTCTTCGTCCTTCGCTTTCTCATTAGCGCCGCCCCTCCCCTGAGGACAGGCAGAACCGTTCTCAGACCCACGGTTTCCTTCTTCTTCCAGCGGCGCCAACAGATCTTCCCTCTTCGACCGGTGGCAGATCCACGGTCCACTCTCCACCGCAGCTCCAGCTGTCACAGACGACAGTCGCGACCAGATCAACCACCAGATCGGCCACCGGAAGTAGAGAAGATGGTGAAGCCCCAAAAACAGATCCCAAAACAGAGAAAGAAAAGCAGATCCGTGACCAAGAATAAAAATTAAAACCAACTGGATTGCGTTTTTTCCTTCTTTGCAGGTGATGTTACTCCCCACCGCCGGCGTAGGGAGACAGAGAAGAGGAAGAGCTTCCCGATCCACCAGTCTTTTTTCGTTTCTCTGCGGTGGCGCGTGGGTCCACGCGCCGCCAGTGGCGGTGGTGCGTGGATCCACGCGCCGTAACTGTTCATGCAATTTCTGGAGTTTTTAGGGACCATTTTGTGAATTTTAAAGTTTTAATGTAATTTTTGTTTATTTATCTTAAATTTGTAATATGTGAATGTAAAATAAAAGAAAAGAAAAGAAAAGAAAATAATAAAAAAAAAGAGTGTGTGTGTTGGTGTTCTTTTTTTATTTTATGATGTTGAATTATAAAAATAAAAAAAGGACAAAAGAAGTAATTGTTTAATTTTACATGCACAAATTCTAAGGATGGATAAAATCATGTTGTATTTTCCATGAAAATGTAAGAACATGTTCCTACGTATATTCTGAGAATTAATAACTGATGTATCGAAGCCTTAGAAGTGGGCTAAAATTTTATTTTAAAAATTATATCAAGCTCACGAAGCTTGAATGTGGTGTATGTATTTTGTTTGTAAATTTTTTATGATAAATTGCAGGATTAAAGAAGGATTTAATATTTTGATCGGATCAAAGGTGTAGAAGTATAAACTTGTACGGAAGTTGTATTTCTAAAATCCGATGAAAAGACAAAATTTTTAAAACTTCTTTAACACATCAAGTCCGCGAAGCAGCTTACCTCAGGTAGGGTGTGTTAGGGGTGCTAATACCTTCCCTAACCACAATCAGTCCCTTACTCGGGAATCTCTGACAAGACCAGTAAATCCGGTTTCCTAGTAACTCCAATAAATACTAGGTGGCGACTCCTAACGAACCAATTCAAGCAACACAATAACGAGAGACATAAATTGCCAGTCGATTGGCGCGCGTGGGATTTTTCCGACGTGCGACAACAGACATCAAACTCCTCCGCACCGTAGCCCTATCTTCTTCTCCCTCAACCAACCATAGCAACCGTCTCCCAACTTCTCCACTCGACAAACCCGAAGCCAGCCTCGCTCGACCACAACACCCACAGACTAAGGCCCCCCCAACTATTTTCCTTTGGTTGCTCCGTCTCCCACGAACCAGCTTTTCCCAAGAAATCTTCCAACTGTGTTTCAAAGTCCTTTTTTTTTTGTTATTTTTAGATGTTGAAACGTGTATTTAAATTATTGATAGCATTTTATATTTTGTTACATTGTGAACATTTTTTTTTGGAATAAGTCGATATATTGAAAGGGCTAACCAGAAGGTAGCCAAAAACAAGATGCATGAAAGAAAAGCATAAAAGAAAAGAAAAGAGAATCACAAAAACAAAAAGAAAACACAAAAAGAAAGGAAAAGAAAGTCAACAGGTACATAACCGAAAAAGAACATCAAGATTGAAGAAGCTGATACACCATGCTTAAAGCCTTGATTTGGCGTTAGACCAATCTATAATACCTTCAGGTCCCATAATTAAAGCAGTGTCAGTAGCCATGAAGAACTTATCTGTAGACTTAAGCCAATTTGAGAGGCGATAAAGAATTAAGGAGAAATTATCTTCGAAGGTCGCAGTTCCATCATTGAAGATTACCTTGTTCCTCATAAGCCATATACTCCAGCTAACATAATAAGAAAGCATAGACCAAGCCTCACGTTGGAATTTTCCAAACACTAGGTTGGGCCATTGATGTAAAAGATCATCCACAAAGCAGGGAAGGCAACCACTAATACCCCACCAATCCAAGAATTTCATCCATAATTTCCACACTGGTCTACAATGGAGGAGAAGATAATTTGAAGTCTCAATCTCATTTTCATAAAAGATACAAAAGGCTTGATCAACTAGGATTATATTACGGCAAAGTAAGAAATCCTTAATGTATAGTCTATTCTGAACAGCTAGCCAAAGAAAAGATTGAACCTTAAGAGGGACCCCTTTTTTCCATATCAAAGCCTTAAAAGTTCTAAGCCCTAGATTCACAATTCTGTCAATAAGTAAAGAATAAGTTTTAACTGTATAACCTCCATCTGTTGAAGAGGACCAAACTTTCTTATCTGAAGTTGTTGCCTTTAGTCGAAAGCTTTCTAGAGATGAGAGAAGGTAGACGACCTGCTCAGTTTCAAAGAGGAACAATTGTCTCCTCCAAGCTAACTCCCACTTCCATTCCCCTTACTCCTAATTTCCTATATCAGCAATTATGGCATTCGATTTAGTGGAAAGAATATGGAGTCGTGGGTAAATGACTTTTAATGGAGAGCTATCAAACCAAACATCATACCAAAATCAAGTTAGAGAGCTATTTCCCACTACAAATCTGCAATTATTGGCTAAAGCTGAAGAGACAGAGTCTGTTGAGGTCATAAGGGATGTGATATCCCTCCAGATACAAAACAATCTTCTATTAAAAATAGGGAAACCATTTTCAAACACTGGCTTGAATTTGTTGAATATCATCTTCTTCCATAGCTCATTACCAGGAAGAGAGAGCCTCCAAATCCACTTGAAAAGCATTGCTTTATTCTTGGCTATCAATGAATCCCAAGGCCACCCCTATCCTTATCTCTAACAACCACACTCTATTGGACTTTGCAATTTTTTCTCATTTTGACAGTTCCCGACCATAAAAATTTGTGTTGGATTGAAGTAAGTAAGCGACACACACCTTTTGGCATAAGCAAGATGGACATAAAGTACAAAGGAATGGAGTTCAACACACTTTTGATAAGGCAAATGCGACCAGCTATGCTTAACATTCTCCCTTTCCATGAAGTGAGTTTCTTTTGAAACTTATCAATGATGGGTTTCCATGTTGAAATCCTTCTAGGATTAGACCCCAAAGGCATTCCCAGGTAATTACATGGAAGAGAATCATGCCTGTAGTAAACTGATTTTGCAAACTCATCCAAGCAAGAGTCATCAACATTGATTCCTATAAGAGAACTCTTAAAAAAATTAATGTGTAAGCCTGAGCATAGAGCAAACCACCTTAAGACTCTTTTAATTGACTGAAGGGTATGCAAACTAGCTGGCATAAAGACAAGAGTGTCATCTGCATATTGTAGGTGACTTAAGAAGTTATTAGAGCCAAAATAAATACCCTGAAAGATGTTTGAGGTTGTCACACGTTAAAGAGAACAAATAGACCTTCAGCAGTAATATTAAAAAGAAAGGGAGATAGGGGATCACCTTGCCTAATACCTCGCCCCACTTTGAACTCTAGGGAAGGAAAGCCATTCACTAAGACTGAAACCTGACTAGTAGACAAGCATGAGGAAATTCACCCTTTCTATTTAGCACCAAAACCCATGTAAGTCATCACCTCATCAATGTAATCCCATAAAACTGAATCAAAAGCTTTTTGGAAATCAACCTTGAATATGAGACCCAATCTTCGACTTCTTTTTAGATTATAAACCACTTCATTAGCTACTATAAAACCATCAACAATTTTTCTGTCTGCTATAAAAGCAGTCTAATTGTCACTAATCAAGCTGCCTATTACTTCCTTTAGTCTGCTGGACAAAATCTTCACAATAATCTTGTAAATATCATGGATCAAACTAATGGGGCAATACTCTTTGAATTCCAAGGTAAACTTTTTTTTTTCAGCACCAATGTGATATAGGAGAGGTTAACCCCTTTCGGCATAGACCTTGTTCTAAAGAATTCAGTGATTAGGTCCAATAAGTCTTCTGCAATAAAATCCCAAGCAAGCTTATAGAATTTAAAATTAAAACCGTCTGGACCAGGACTCTTAGAACCATCACAATCCCACACACATCTTTTAATTTCATCCAATGACACATCTCGCTCTAACCAAAGAGACAACTTTGAATTTAACCTTCTAAAACCTACAGGACCCATCTCTGCTTTCTTCCTAATTGGAGCTTTATATAGATTATAAAAATAATCAACAGCAGCAGATTTGATTTCTGGTAAAGATCGGAGTTCAGCCTCCTTATGATTGATCATCATAATGTGAGATTTGGATCTTCTAAAGTTAGCTATCAAATGGAAAAACCTGGTATTATGGCCCCTTAGCTTGCACCATAACTGTCTAGATCTCTACCTCCACTTACATTTAACTCTATTATTATAGGTCCATTTATCCTTTATAAGAGATTTAAGCTTGAGGTGATCTGAGGGACATAGAGGATCAACCTTCTATTTTCTCTCTAGATCATCAATTTAGGAAATCACAACCTGAAGCTTGTACTCCTGATCACCAAAATCATCTTTGTTCCATCACCGAAGCTAAGCTGCTACAAAGCTAAACTTCTTAATAAATTTGAAGCGTCCTGGGAATGTAGTACACCCATCAAACCAAAAGCCTCTAATAATGTTTTTGAAGTTAGGAAATTGAAGCCAACAGTTCAAAAATTTAAAAGGCCGATAACCACTCTCTAGGAGGCAATCAGACACAAACAAGGGGCAATGGTTTGACATTTCTCTGGGTAATCGATGGAGCATTACATTGGAGAATTGAAGAAGAAAGGATTCATCTGAAAGCACAATCTAGTTTGCTCATCAAGCAATTCCTGAACCAAGTGAAGTAACCTCCAGCCAGTTGATACTCAATAAGGTGACAAAAATCTAGAAAATTCCTAAAAGCTGAAGAGCCCCTGATATAAAGATAGCCACTACTTCTATCAATCTGATTTAAAGTCTCATTAAAATCTTCCACCATCAACCACGGGATAGGGAAGGCGTGTTTGAGGATACACAAGTTCTTTTATAGATCCCATTTTTCTGACATAGAACAAGGGGCATAAACACCAACAATAGCACAGATAAAACTACTTTGCATATGCTTACCATATAGACCAATCCACCCATAACCATATTCAACAGATGAAACCTGAAATTTAGTATCATCCCAAAGAGCAATCATACCTCCTCTACTTCCTTCAGCCTCGTTACAAGCCCAATTAACATTGCTATTGTTCCAAACACGAAAAATGAAAGAGTTTGTGCAAGTCTTAATTTTTGTTTCTAGAAGAAAACACACATCAATATTATGAATATCAATAAGCTTACCCATAGCCCATAATTTTCCAGCCCTACCTAGTCCACATAAGTTCCAAGAGAGAACCTTTATAAAGAAAACAGAAAAAAAATCCTAACTAAAGCAGAGGAAACAAAGGACTTACTAGACAACCCTCTAGTCAGCCTCCTCTTGTTGAAGCTGTTTCCGAATATCTCTTTCAAAAGCATAAAGGTTGGAATTGTCCCCAATAAGCAAAGCTTCCCCAATCTGGACCTACCCTGAACTTCTCAATCTTCTGAACTCACAGTAGCTTCTTCATCTCCTGATTGCACGGATCTTGTTATACAAAGATGTTTATGAGAATCCCCAACATTTTAAAAATGGCGTCTATTCCCCATGTGAACATCTAAGTCATCTATAGATTCTTCTATGTCATCCATGTGTCTCTGTAAAGTCCCATGAATTGTTAAAAGTTTTGTCTTTCTTCATCTTGAGCAAAATTTCACTTGACTGTTGTCCTGTTGAGTAAGATCTCTAGAGTTGGTATACATAGTAGAACCCAACTTTAGGGGTTGGCTTGCTTCATCCGTTTGGGGCCATGTATCATGAATTGGCTCATGGGCCAAGTCATAATTCACTACAAGATTTCACAGTTTTACCGACGGACATATTCCGTCGGTGTGTGATAGAAAGTTCGTCGGTAAAGTATTTACCGACTATATTACCGACGGAATAATCCCGTCGGAATACCTTTTGTCGGTGATTCCACATTCCGTCGCTATATCGGTCGGAAATAAAAAAAAAAACTTTTACCGACGGACCGTGCGCACCAAAAAAAAAAGTTTCCCGCTTGGAATATACCGACGGAAAATATTCTGTCGGTATTATGTAAATACCGACGGACTAACTCCGTCGGCAAAAGTGTCGGTGATATTTTATACCGACCGAATATTTCCGTCTGTAAATTCGTCGGTAAATTTATACCAACAGAAATAATCCGTCGGTGAATATATCGGTGTTGATGGTGGCAGACACTGTTTAATGCCTGTCATAACCCAATTCTGGGTTATTCCCCAAAAATCAATTTCTTTCTTCAAAATAAAAATCAAAAAAATAAAATAAAGGCTGGCAACGTGGAGAGAGCAGACTGGGAAATAAAGCTGCAATTTTTAGAGGAATTTCAAGGCCTAATTGTACCCCATTATGCCCAAGAATATGAAAAATGCAAATTTGAAGGTCAAATTAAATGATTATTGGATGAATTTGCATAAAAATTAAATCCAATGACATAATTAAATTTTTAATGGGCCAATTTGATTTAATCATGGGCCAAATTAAATTTTAATTATGTTTAAGAATTAATTTAGGTCTAATTGAAGGATTTAATTCAGTGTAAGGACTTAATTATACTTTAAGTGGGTCAAATTAATTTTATTTGGGGCTTAATTGGTGAAAATTTAAGTTTGGGAGCCTAATTTAGGCTTAATTAAGAAGATTGGAATTTTAAGAGACCAAATTTAATTTTTACCAAGTGAATTGATTGAAATTTGGGGCCAAAATTGCATTAAATCAAAGGTTTAGGGTCAATTAGGGGTTCCATTGAACTAATTTGAAAGAACATGGACTAAATTGAAAAAACAAAAAAAAAAAAACACGGGTTACTGTTCATCATCTTCCCCGTGAAGCTGCCCGAGTGGCAGACTTCCAGGCGCATTTTCTACCTCTTTTGTTCCCCAAATCCGACAAAGCATGCACCAACATGTCCACCTGAAACCCCTTTATCTTGTAGAGTGGTCCGGTCGAGTCAGAAAACTTGGAAATGGCTCCGTTTATTGGCCCAAAGTGGCACCCTCGGGCAGTCTGCAGCCTTGGATTGCCAAATTTTGCAGTTCGAGGTGCACACTTTGAGCCAACGGTTGAGATGCTTCCCAACTGAATCAAGGGCTGAAATTTTTCTCTAACGTAGACAAGATTGCCCTCTTCCACTGCCTATAAATAGAGTCGGAATTGATGGCCTGAGGGGGGAGAAAATCGGGTCCAAAGTAAGCCAAAAAACCAGCCTTCCTCCCTTTTCCTGCTGCAGATTTTCTTCTTTTCTTCCTCTTCCAGCTGCAGCCGCTCCAACCAACTCCACCGCGGTTTCCACCACCAGCTTCAGGTCCTCCTCCTCCAGCCAGCCATCGCCGCCACGCCAGGTGGTCCGCTCACCTTCCTCTTGTTCTTTGTCGTCACTGTTCACGCATGAACAGTAGACATGAATGATAATTCATGTCTACTGTTCATGACGTCACTATTCACTCTTCATGCCTTTTAGTTTTTTTTTTCCTTTTTCTGTTTTTTTTTTTAAAATAACAATTTCAAAAATATTAAAAAAAATCATTTAAAATTTTTTTATGGTTTTCTCAAATATTTTTCCACAAAGTTCGCTTAATATTGGGTTGTATACTTACATTGTAAGATACAAGTCCGGTATTAAAATACCCGGTTTTTTCAAAATATTTTTTTTTAAAAAAAATATTTTATCGCATACGGCCAAGTCCTAAATAATTTTCCAAGCATGTTTTCACAAAAATTGCATCTTTCTCACGTTTTAAAAAATCCAAAAATGGATATCATAACTAGTTTATGATCATCTATTAGGATTTGGCCAAAATATCAAAAATCTTTTTCCAATTTTTTTTTTCTAGGATCCAAATGTAGACTTTAATATTTGAAAGGTGTAAAATTACATGATAAAGTACACCCTCAAGCATTAAAGATACAAGGTGTAAATAAATGTCATTCAGACTTTAGAACGGTTAGGATTTAACCCAATAAGGTAGAGACTCTCTCATGTAGAGAGATCTGCCTTGAACCTTAGAAAAGACCAACCTGACTTAGAAAAAAATAATTAAACAACAATGCAGCTTACCTTAGGTAGGGTGCACTGGGGGTGATACGTCTTCCCCTTGCACAACCAGTCCCTTACTCAGACTCTCGCAGACCATAGGTTCCTAGTGACCATAATACTAGGTGGCGACTCCAATGAACCAAGCAAAACACAAACACATAATAAAAAGATCGCCAGCGGACGCCGCGCGGATTTTGACGTGCGACAGAATGGCGACTCCGCTGGGGAAAGCCATGTCTGGTCGGACTAAGCATTGATTGTTTGATTGTTTTTCTTTTGTTGGTCTTTAATTTTAGCTCGCATTTTTACTGCTTTAGCATGCATTTTAATTTTGCGAATAAACCCTATTCTAGGTTAGGTGGGGAGTAGCGGTCTGCCTCATGACTTTCAGTCGGGGTTCAGATTCGTGAAACATCCAACTATGAGCTGAGTGTTTACTTGGTAATGGCGGTCACATTGTGCCCCAACCATTCCTTGTAAACCCCTACACTACCTTCACGTGAGGTGGTCACTGGGCAGTTCATAGACCTTTTCAAGACCAGGTAGAAAGCATACCTATCATGTAATGACCTAGAACCTTCCTTTAGAGCATGAACTCTCTTGTTATTCATTTTGCATGAGTTTTTTCCATTCATGCCAAATGTGCATACATTTGCATCCACACACATACATCCATCCATTGTAAATAACATACATACATGCGCCAGGTTGAAATATAGGTCCCTAAAGAGTCTACAACACCCGACTCCAAGCAAGAAACATGGAAGGTGAAGAGCGTGCTCACCATGACGCCCATTTCCAAGAAGAGTTAGAGTCTCTAAAAGCAAGCGTGGCTCGCCTCACTAGCTTACTCGAGCATACACTGAGAAATGCCTCTGGTGAAGGTCCTTCCAATCGGCCAACTATTTTTGTTCAGCCCCAACTCAACCCGAAGAAATTAGGGGCCAACATGATCAAGAGCCTCAACACAATCTGAAGGGGAATTGCATCACCGTTGCAGAATAGAGCCTGTTCTTGCTCTGCCAAAATAACTACCTCTGTTTGATCATGCCTGCAAAAACTTGATTTTTTGTTTCAACCTATCCCAGTTTTTGTTGGCAATTTGGCTCAAAATTCCACAAGACTTTCCCTGTCCATTGAGCCTTTCTTGTTAATAAGATCCTGTGTTTTTCTGTGTTCATCACATGCTTTCATTTTTGTTGTTGTTTCATGCAAATAACACATTGAGCATAACCTTTAAGCATGAAACAATCGCGCCCAAAATCTTGTGGTGTGTTTCCCTTTTGTTCCCAAAACAATGCATGATCATACATGTTTTTTGGGAATTCAAAGTTTAGTACAAAAACAGAAATCATATTGATGTTTGTCCGAAACAAACGAGTTCTGGAAATTCAGGTGATTCCTTAGAGAGGTAACCATACACCTAGAAAACCCAAAAAAAAACACACCATGAAGTGACTCCAAAGCTGAGTTTTGATTGCGTGAATAATGAGAAATCACTCTGCATACTCGCATGAAAGCAAAGCTTACCGATCCTAAATGCATGCATTTGAGATGAAGAAAGGCCATCTTTGATAATGCTTTCACAAAGCTGAAATATATCCTTTGCAGTCCCCTTTTGAGCCTAATACATTTTTTTTGAAAAATAACCTTGGCTAGGATCACACCTTACATTGGGGGGCAAGTGTAAAAAAATCCATAATGATTGAAAGTGCCCAAATAACTCTTGGGGGCATGAAAAAGTCTTCAACAATGAAAGTGCCCAAACAATACTGGGGGGCATAAAAGAAAATTCTCAATCATCAAAGGTGCCCATACAAAGCTAGGGGGCATGAAGAAAAATCCAAAAGATCCAAAAATTCTGAGCATAAAAAAAAAGGCAAATGCAATGATGCTCAAAATCAAATGAAGAAAACAAAAACAAAGAGCAAGAGCCTAAGCCCAACACTGGGGGGCACCATGGACCATTTTATAAATCAATTTCAAGGTCCAGAAATGTATGAACAAAAGAGTTTGGGATATAAGCACTAGTGATCCTTAGTCTTAAAGTCCCTCAAACACCTTTTGAGCCTACAAATATCCTTTTCTTCATAGCCAATAGCTCAAGCCTATATTACGTGCCTAATCAAGCCCTTTATGATCAAAGGCAAGCAATCTGGATCGGTAGGCAGTGCTTTCTCATGTGAAATCAAATCATTATTCATGCAAATAAAATGAATGCTTTGAAAATGGTTCTCAATAACCCTCAAATTGAAATTTAAACTTTTTGTGACCAACCAGATGTCACTTCGTGTTCTTCACATTTTCACCAACGGTTCTCAATAACCCTCAAATTGAAATTTAAACCTTTTGTGACCAACCAGATGTCACTTTGTGTTTCTTCACATTTTCACCAAAATCAAAACAAAAAAAGTTTTCATCACTCCTGAAATCCTCTCCATAGGAATCACTTGAATTTCTTCAGAATGAGTTTGCTTTGAATCAATGTCAAAATGATTTCTATGTCTGGAATAGCTTTGAAATTCCAAAAATTCTGCATGAAAACAACTCCTTGTCAAACCTTCCTTCACATAGCCTCATCCCCAAACTCGAATTGAATACTTGGGGGCATGATCAAGCTAGGGGGCAATCAAAAACATCTGGTAGGGTTGGCTCCATGATTCCCTGTCTAAGAAACTATTGGGCAAAATTGGCAACCCTCGAGATAAAAGGGGCGGAGAATAAGGAAGTGATGACATCAAGCCTTTCCTAGAAGCCAAGATCGTAAGATATTTCTCGAGTAAGCAAGGGGGACAAAAGCCATCAAAGCACCACTATCAGAGACTCAAACTTTTGAGAAAAGGAGAACTTCATGAAGAAAAGGGGACCTATACTTCTCAGGTAAGTATACATGCATATATTGATCATGATGCATTTCTTTCATCCTTGATAGATCGGTGTCTCACCATCACCTCTTTTTGAGCGGGTTGTTGAGTCCTCATCATTCAGATAGTGTGCTTACTAGCCCTATCTATCTCCTTTTGAATGCGCTTTAGAGCCCCCAACCATCTTAGGTAGTGTGTTTTCTGACCCTACCTCTCTTTTGAAAGCGCTTTAGAGCCCCCAATCATTAGGTAGTGTATTTTCTGACCTTACCTCCCCTTTTGAGTGTGCCTTAGAGCCTTCAACCACTTTAGGTAGTGTGTTTTCCAACCCTGCCTCCTTTTAAGTGCGCCTTAGAGCCATCAACCCCTTAGGTAATGCCTTTTCCGACCCTACCTCTCTTTTGAGTGCGCCTTAGGGCCATTAACCACTTTAGATAGTGTGTTTTCTAACCCTGCCTCCTTTTGAATGCTCCTTTGAGCCCTCACACTTAGGTAGTGCGTTTTCTAACCATACCTCCTTTTAAGTGCGCCTTAGGGCCATCAACTCCTTAGGTAGAGCGTTTTTCCAACTCTATCTCCTTTTAAGTGCGCCTTAGGGCCATCAACCATCTTAGGTAGTGTGTTTTCTAACCCTACCTCCTTTTGAATGCTCCTTTGAGCCCCAACCATCTTAGGTAGTGCGTTTCCTAACCATACCTCCTTTTGAGTGCGCTTTAGAGCCTTTGACCACTTTAGGTAGTGGGTTTTCTAACCCTACCTCCTTTTGATTGCTCCTTTGAGCCCTTACCTCTTAGGTAGTGCGTTTTCCAACCTTGCCTCCTTTTGAGAGCTCCTTTGAGCCCTTACCACTTTAGGTAGTGCGTTTTCCAACCTTACTTCCTTTCGAGTGCACCTTTGAGCCCTCACCACTTTAGGTAGTGCATTTTCAAACCTTACCTCCTTTTGAGTGCATCTTCGAGACCTCACCTTTCGGGTAGTGTGTTTTTCAACCTTACCTCCTTTTAAGTGGGCCTTTGAGCCCTAACCCTCTTAGGTAATGTGTTTTCCAACCCTGCCTCTCTTTTTGAGAGCTCCTTTGAGCCCTCACCCCTTTAGGTAGTGCGTTTTCCAACCCTATCTCCTTTTTAAATACGCCTTAGGGCCATCCACCACCTTAGGTAGTGCGTTTTCTAACCATACCTCCTTTTGAGTGCGCTTTAGAGCCTTCGACCACTTTAGGTAGTGGGTTTTCTAACCCTACCTCCTTTTGAATGCTCCTTTGAGCCCTCACCACTTTAGGTAGTGCGTTTTCCAACCTTACCTCCTTTCGAGTGCACCTTTGAGCCCTCACCACTTTAGGTAGTGCGTTTTCAAACCTTACCTCCTTTAGAGTACGCCTTAGAGCACTCACCTCTTAGGTAGTGTGTTTTTCTAACCCTACCTCCTTTCGAGTGCACTCTTCAGCCCTCGTTCCCCATCGAGTCCTATCATGTTGTCCCTTTCAGACATTTTGCCTTTTCGCCCGGGTAGGTCACCCATTATAATCAGACCTCTTTCAAAACTCGTTTCATCTTCTATTTGGGCCGGTTGCCCATAACAATGAAACCATTTTGAGAAATCCTTGCATTTCTCTCCACCTTCAAACTTTTTTCCATTTGGGCCGGTTGCCCATAACAATAAAACCATTTTGAGAAATCTTTGCATTTCTCACCACCTCTAAAATTTTTCATCATTTTGAGAAATCTTCGCATTTCTCACCACTTTGAAAAATCTTTGCATTTTTCACCACCTTGAAAACTCTTTTCGTTTTTCATCTTGGGCCGGTTGCCCATTACAACAAAACCACTTTGAAAAATCTCTGCATTTTTCACCATTTTGAGAAATCTTCGCATTTCTCACCACTTTGGAAAATCTTTGTATTTTTCACTTCAAAAAAAATCTGTGCTTTCCACCTGGGTAGGTCGCCCATCACAACAAGACCACTTTGAAAAATCTTTGCATCTTTCACCACCTTGAGAACTCTTCGCATTTCTCATCACTTTGAAAAATCTCTGTATTTTTCACCACATTGAAAAATCTCTGTATTTTTCACCTCTTTAAAAAAATCTTTGTATTTTTCAAAACCTTTCATCTGGGCCGGTTGCCCATTACAACAAAACCACTTTGAAAAATCTTTGCATTTTTCACCACCTTGAAAACTCTTTTCGTTTTCCATCTTGGGCCGGTTGCCCATTACAACAAAACCACTTTGAAAAATCTTTGCATTTTTCACCATTTTGAGAAATCTTCACATTTCTCACCACTTTGGAAAATCTTTGTATTTTTCACAACTTGAAAAAATCTTCGTACTTTTCACCTGGGTAGGTCACCCATGACAATTCGACCATTTCAAAATCTCTAAGTTTTCAAAAGAAAAATCTTCCAGTTTTTGCTTTGAGTGCGCTTTCTAGCCCTCAAAAGGATTCATCATTTCTTAATATGATGAGTCAACCATCTCATCCTTTTTTCTTCTTTACAACGCTTACTATCTAAAGTCTCTTACGAGACCTTCTACCGTAAGCATTGTAAAGAGGGGGGCAACTGTCATAACCCAATTCTGGATTATTCCCCAAAAATCAATTTCTTTCTTCAAAATAAAAATCAAAAAAATAAAATAAAGGCTGGCAACGTGGACAGAGCAGACTGGGAAATATAGCTGCAATTTTTAGAGGAATTTCAAGGCCTAATTGTACCCCATTATGCCCAAGAATATGAAAAATGCAAATTTGAAGGTCAAATTAAATGATTATTGGATGAATTTGCATAAAAATTAAGTCCAATGACATAATTAAATTTTTAATGGGCCAATTTGATTTAATCATGGGCCAAATTAAATTTTAATTATGTTTAAGAATTAATTTAGGTCTAATTGAAGGATTTAATTCAGTGTAAGGACTTAATTATACTTTAAGTGGGTCAAATTAATTTTATTTGGGGCTTAATTGGTGAAAATTTAAGTTTGGGAGCCTAATTTAGGCTTAATTAAGAAGATTGGAATTTTAAGAGACCAAATTTAATTTTTACCAAGTGAATTGATTGAAATTTGGGGCCAAAATTGCATTAAATCAAAGGTTTAGGGTCAATTAGGGGTTCCATTGAACTAATTTGAAAGAACATGGACTCAATTGAAAAAAAAAAAAAAAAAAAACACGGGTTACTGTTCATCATCTTCCCCGTGAAGCTGCCCGAGTGGCAGACTTCCAGGCGCATTTTCTACCTCGTTTGTTCCCCAAATCCGACAAAGCATGCACCAACATGTCCACCTGAAACCCCTTTATCTTGTAGAGTGGTCCGGTCGGGTCAGAAAACTTGGAAATGGCTCCGTTTATTGGCCCAAAGTGGCACCCTCGGGCAGTCTGCAGCCTTGCATTGCCAAATTTTGCAGTTCGAGGTGCACACTTTGAGCCAACGGTTGAGATGCTTCCCAACTGAATCAAGGGCTGAAATTTTTCCCCAACGTAGACAAGATTGCCCTCTTCCACTGCCTATAAATAGAGTCGGAATTGATGGCCTGAGGGGGGAGAAAATCGGGTCCAAAGTAAGCCAAAAAACCAGCCTTCCTCCCTTTTCCTGCTGCAGATTTTCTTCTTTTCTTCCTCTTCCAGCTGCAGCCGCTCCAGCCAACTCCACCGCGGTTTCCACCACCAGCTTCAGGTCCTCCTCCTCCAGCCAGCCATCGCCGCCACGCCAGGTGGTCCGCTCACCTTCCTCTTGTTCTTTGTCGTCACTGTTCACGCATGAACAGTAGACATGAATGATAATTCATGTCTACTGTTCATGACGTCACTATTCACTCTTCATGCCTTTTAGTTTTTTTTTCCTTTTTCTGTTTTTTTTTAAAATAAAAATTTCAAAAATATTAAAAAAAATCATTTAAAAATTTTTTGTGGTTTTCTCAAATATTTTTCCACAAAGTTCGCTTAATATTGGGTTGTATACTTACATTGTAAGATACAAGTCCGGTATTAAAATACCCGGTTTTTTCAAAATATTTTTTTTTAAAAAAAATATTTTATCGCATACGGCCAAGTCCTAAATAATTTTCCAAGCATGTTTTCACAAAAATTGCATCTTTCTCACGTTTTAAAAAATCCAAAAATGGATATCATAACTAGTTTATGATCATCTATTAGGATTTGGCCAAAATATCAAAAATCTTTTTCCAATTTTTTTTTCTAGGATCCAAATGTAGACTTTAATATTTGAAAGGTGTAAAATTACATGATAAAGTACACCCTCAAGCATTAAAGATACAAGGTGTAAATAAATGTCATTCAGACTTTAGAACGGTTAGGATTTAACCCAATAAGGTAGAGACTCTCTCATGTAGAGAGATCTGCCTTGAACCTTAGAAAAGACCAACCTGACTTAGAAAAAAACAATTAAACAACAATGCAGCTTACCTTAGGTAGGGTGCACTGGGGGTGATACGTCTTCCCCTTGCACAACCAGTCCCTTACTCAGACTCTCGCAGACCATAGGTTCCTAGTGACCATAATACTAGGTGGCGACTCCAATGAACCAAGCAAAACACAAACACATAATAAAAAGATCGCCAGCGGACGCCGCGCGGATTTTGACGTGCGACAATGCCGACGGAGTTATTCCGTCGGTAAATCCCTGTGTAATTGTTTTTTTAATTGTTTTTTAATTATTTAGAAAAAATAATATACATTAATGGTAATACAAACCAATTATGCAAATAAAATTTATATTAAACAACAAAAACTCAAAGTGAAATAATATTCATTACAAAATGAATGTGTTTCAAAAAAACATTAAACAAAATTTAAAATGTAAATAATGTTTATTAAAAATTAATATAAAGGTGGAGGAGGAGGAGGAGGAGGAGGCTGGGGGTTAGGCGGCCAAAAAGGATTAGGTGCACATGTTCCACCTTGTGTCATGTTCATGACCATTTGACGAAGCTCTTCATAGGCCGCTCTTTGTTGTTCAGACTCTGCTCTGTGTTGTTCGTTCGCCAATCTTTGTTCTTCTTTGAGTTGTGTGTATGCCTCTGATAGGTGGTCGCACCTTTGCTGCAAGGCCACAAACTCTTTAGATTGGGAGCTCGATACAGATTGGGAGCTTCTAGTGGTTGAAGCAGTACCGGTCGACCGTAAGTTGGCGGCGGTAGTGTTGGAGAGCCCGTAAACCTGATTTTTATCAGGTCCACCTGATGATCCAGCCTCCATCCACAAATCCGGATCGAATTCCGAATGGGTCGAAGGATCGTCCTCGTATCTCTCTCTCTTAACCGATTATTATAGGTCTCCTGAAAAAAAAATCATCATATTCAATTCAATAAACATAATAATAACTTACAAAATAAAATGGTTGAACATACATACCACAAAATGTTGAGCACGGTTGTCAACGAACTGTTGCGTCCCCTTTTGGTGGTCATGACTCCGCACGTGTGTCTCCACAAACAGCTCCATAGGGCTCGGCTCACGTCCAAGAGACGTAGCCTATAATGAAAAAAATGTATTAACAACAAATTAATTGAACGATATATTTCATTTAAATTAATCTTACCATCCGTTTCGCATGTGCAGCAAACAGAACAGAGCCGCCGGTGTGCGTTGTCACCGAGCCATGAATTGGCCGATTCCGATTGCCAGCACCGGACTGTGAGCGTCGAGTGAACCGCTCAGACGTCACGTGTTGAAGATAGTGCGGCCATATATCTTCCGGGATGTATATTGGTTTGAAATCCCTCCAAACCGCAACATCGTTCCAGCCTTGGAACCCCTTATCCCTTGCTGTTTTTTTTGCTTTTTTCTGGGTGTCATACCAAAAATCACTCAACCTAATTCACGCATGAAAAAATTACATTTCGAAACATAAATAATTATGTAAAAAAAAAGTCGTATTGTTTTCGATGTTACCTAATTGCCGCGTGATTTTCCTACACCCTCCTCACAACAGTGTCATGTTCATCGTCCCAGCAGAATCGATGTTGTGTATAAAAAAATAATTTTTTAAAATGTTAATAATTTATTTACAATTATAACTAGAATTTATTAGAAATAAGCTGAAAATTATATATTAACACGAACCTCAAATCTACGAATCCATGCATTGATTTGAGGCATCCATTCAGGATGCCTGGATATATGACTCCATTGAAACAATGGAATCTCCATCGACGCTTTAAACGCCGATGATATTACTCGGGCGGCCTCAATGTTTGTGAACCTGAAAAGAAATGAAATTAATGAAATAGTGATTACTTCATAAATTATGTTTTAAATTAGTTTTTTTATATATAAAAAAAACTACAACCTTAACAAACTTACATTGAAAGATCGTCCTTCCACTATGCCTCGTACTTGCAGGTAAATTGATTCCGCTGCGAAGGCACGCCGCTTCTGCGATGTGAAACATCGCTGGAAGAGGCAGCATCGGTTGACGGCGCAGGTGGTGTAGGTGCCTCTTCTTGAGAGGCACCTAAGGAAACATCATCATCGCTGCTAGACGAACTTGATTCGACTGGACGTGAACGACCAGCTCTGGTTTTTATTTTGCGCATCTAAACAATTTTATATAAATAATTGTATAATAAAATTCAAAAGTTAAAAAAAAATCGGCAGCACCTCCCCTATACTGGATACTACCCAAATCCACAAACCTGCAAATATTAACAATAGCCACAACCAATTGAACCAATCTATACTAATTATTCCAACATATTCAACTATTAATCCTAAGATAAATTCAACGTTAACAATTACAATTCACAAATTAATCAATAATTATATTCAAAACAATAAAAAATATGACAAAAAATAAATTCAATAAATTCAACAAATTATAATTCAACAAATTAATCAATAATTATATTCAAAACAATAAAAAATATGACAAAAAATAAATTCAATAAATTCAACAAATTAATCATTATAATTCAACATTAACAATTATAATTCAACAAATTAATCAATAATGATATTCAAAACAATAAAAAAATATGACAAAAAATTAATTCAATAAATTCAACAAATTATACTTCAACAAATTAATCATTATAATTCAACATTAACAATTATAATTCAACAAATTAATCATTATAATTATGACAACAAAACAATAAAAAATATTCAAAAAATTCAAAAAAAAAAACCTACATCAATAAAAGGAACGAAATATACATACCTTAATAATGTGACAAATTCAAAACTTTATCTACATTACCAAAAAAAACACCAAAACAACAAAATAACAAAAATAAAAACAACTAAAAATAAATTAAAAGTAAATAAAATAAATTGAAAAAAAACACATACCTTTTAATTTGAGGAAGATTCACAACACTAAATCTTGCTAGAGATTGAAGGTGAAATTCTTGAAGGATTCAAAAATCTGAGGTGCAGCGGCGCGGGGAGAAGAAGAAAAAATGAGGCGAAGCGGCGGAGACTGGAACTTATAGGGCAGTTTTACCGATGGAATCACCGACGGATCTAATATCCGTCAGTAAAACATCAAAAATTCCGTCGGTAAAAGGTCAAAAATCCGTCGGTATTTTTTGAATTTCGCACCGAATTTTTAAAAACCCTCCATATTTTTCTAAGTCCGTCGGTGATTCCGTCGGTAATATGACAAGTTCACAGGCGCATTAATTCACACACTTTGAAAATCGCGCGGTCCGTCGGTATTTCTGTCGGTAATATGTGTGACCGACAAATTACCGACGGAAATATTCCGTCGGTATTAGCATCGAAAAATCTGTCTGTGAATCCATCGGTGATTGTGGCATTTTGCTGTAAATATTTTCGAACTCTCTGTGAGATACCGACGGAATAGAATCCGTCGGTATACCTGTCGATGATTGTGGCATTTTATTGTAAATGTTTTTGAACTCTCTGTGAGATGCTGACGGATTTAATTACGTCGGTATACCCGTCGGTGAAGGTGGTATTTTGTTGTAATTATTTTCGAACTCTCTGTGAGATACCGACGGACTAGAATTCATCGGTGTATGTGTCGGTGAATCCGTCGGTAATGTCGTTGGTGTTAGTGGCATTTCACGTAATTAATTTCAAACTCTCTGTGAGATACCGACTGTTGGTTATCCGTTGGTATGGACGTCGGTAAGTTTGCATTATGCAGGAAAGGTTGTCTTTGTATTGCCTGTTTACCTTCCTGCAAAAACTTAACTGATAAACTGTCCATCACATAAAACAATAACCACATTGCTTAAACAGTAAATATTTTATTTTACAAAATACATCATCTATAATCTAAATTACATGAGACAAATGTTTTTACATGGGGCTTTATTTTCATAATTAGTCGGAATTTTCTTCTTCTTCCTCATCAATTGAATTGTCATCATCTTCATCGCAATCTTCAATATGGATATCATCTTCTTCATCGACATTTGCTTGTCCGCTTGAGCTGAGAGCAATATTCAACTCCTCTCCGTCAATATCAACAAGACTATTATCGAGAACTCGAAAATTTGAATTTTCTTCCAATTCAATCGAAGGAGCAACTTGATATGGTTCAACCAACTCACGAACTTGAAAGACTTCATCGCGCACACTTGTGTCTTCGTTCTCATCCTAAACAACCTCGACACGACCCCGTGGTTTCGTTTTTAAAACGGACAACCAATCAACTCTTAATCGATCCTTTCTAAATGAAGGGGTGTATGTGTAATAAACTTGTTGACATTGCTTTGCGAAAACAAAGACATCGTTTATGTTGCGGAGTCTAGCTTTTGAGTTTATTTCGACCAGACCATGGTGCGGATCAACTCTGATTCCTCTGTCCGTCATGTCATACCAATAGCATTTGAATAAAAACACTTTATTCTGCTCGCTATGATATTGCAGTTCGACGACCTCTTCTAATCTACCATAGTAGTCAACTTCTAACTGGCTACTTGTGGATCCCTTAACACAAACACCGCAGTTGTATGTCTTTCTTCCTTGCCCGTATTCTTCAGTATGGAAAACATATCCATTGACAAAATACCCGTTGTAGCACTTAACTTTTCTTTCAGGGCCAAGGCTTAGTGAAGACAATGACTTGGGCGCACTCCTTCTCATTTGATAAACCTTGTAAATATATGTAATTAAATGTACATCAATACACGGTAAATGAACGAGAATCTCGTAATGACATGCATACGTTAGAATGAGTTTATGATAGTGCTTACATGTGTTCTGAACCATGTGGTAAATTGTTCATCTTGTAATTGAAAGATCTGGGATTTGGTCAGCTGCGAGTTATTGGAGAGCAAATATTGTCGATGTTGCCTGCAAGTGATAATGAGTGTATGATATTACAATATATAATTAACAGTATATTACTGACAAAGTTTAATTAGTATTACACATATATAGACTTACTGAATAAATGGTCTCAGCTCATCACAGTTAAATAGAACATAGTTGTGTGCTTGTTTGAATTCTATTTCCGACAAATATCTTCCTCTTACGGCATTTTTAGGTGTGGGTCATCCAGTATTGGAGAATATTGACAAGTTCCCACTGGAAGGCACTTCACCGCCATCGTCATGCCGTGGAACGCGATTGATTCTTGTTCTCAGATGAGGTTCGAAATAGTACGAGATAAATGTTGATATCTCTTCAACAATATAGGCCTCAGATATCGAAGCCTCAACATGCGCCTTGTTCTTAACCTTTTTTTTTAGATTAAACAAGTACCTGCATTGAAGTACAATTCAAGTATTTTCAAATAAGAAAAACATAGAAAATACTTTAAGATATGAATTCCATTGCAACTGTAATATCTCACCATTCGAATGGGTACATCCATCTATACTGGACCGGTCCTCCAGCTTTTGTCTCGAACGGTAGATGTATAGGGAGATGCTCCATTGAGTCAAAAAATGAAGGAGGGAATATCATCTCAAGTTTGCATAGTGTCTCGATGATATTCGTTTGAAGCATCTCAATGTGCTCAACATTCATCTTGCTGGAGCATATATCTCTGAAGAAATGACTGATCTCCGTTAGTGCATCCCATATTCCCTTTGGCAACAAATCACGAAAAGCTAATGGGATGAGTGTTTGCATAAACACGTGGCAGTCATGACTCTTCATTCCATACAATCTGCAGTCCTCTATGTTAACAAGCCTTGATATGTTTGATGCATGTCCATCCGGGAAACGCAGACTCTTAAGCCATTTGTAGACTAGCAGTTGTGCGTTTTTCTCTAACACGAAGCTTGCCCTTGGTTTTGCAACCCGTGACTCGTCATAAACCAACTCCATATTTTTACGGTTACAGTATAAAGCTATATCCAATCTAGCCTTCATGTTGTCCTTTGTCTTCCCCTTCACATCCATGACGGTGTTGAAAATATTCTCAAACACGTTCTTTTCGATGTGCATGACGTCAAGGTTATGGCGGAGAAGATTAGTCTTCCAATACAAAAGCTCCCAAAAGATACTTCGCTTTACCCAATTATGGGTCAAACCAAAACCAGGAAACTTTTGCTTACCTGATTGAAGGCCAAACACAATGTCACCGTACTCTGATACAACATGATGCAATTCTTCACCAGAAAGACGCGGGGATGCAACATCTTTTTCAACTCTACCAACAAAGAAATCTTTTCTATTCTTTCTGAACCTGTGATTAAATGGCAAGAAGCGACGGTGATAGTCAAAAAAAGAAGCTTTACCTCCGTTTTCTAGCGTGAATGCCTTGTTGTTTTCCATGCAGTATGGACATGCGAGTTTCCCATGCGTGCTCCAACCAGAAAGCATTCCATAAGCTGGAAAATCACTGATAGTCCACATCAAAGCCGCCCTCATAAGGAAATTTTGTTTCCTCGATATATCATAAGTCAGAGATCCGGAGGACCACAACTGCGCCAGCTCATCTATCAACGGTCGAAGACAAACATCTATATTCCGCCCCGGGCTGCTTGGACCGGGTATGACAGTAGATAGAAACATGAACTCCGGCCTCATACACATTCCCGGTGGCAAGTTATAAACTGTGAGAATGACCGGCCAACAAGAATAGGGAGCAGCAAATGACCCAAATGGGTTGAACCCGTCTGTACACAACCCAAGTCGAACATTCCTTGATTCAGCAGAAAAGTCAGGATGAACACTGTTAACGCGTTTCCAAGCTTCGCCGTCAGAAGGATGCACCACACACCATCAACGACATCGTGTGTTTGGTGCCATGTCATGTGCTCAGCAGTCCTTGGTGACATAAATAACCTCTGCAGTCTAGGTGTGATCGGGAAATATCTAAGTTTTTTATATGCCACTAGAGTCTTCCCCCTGCCAGTTCTGGGTTTGTAACGGGAATGCCCGCATGTCATGCACTCAGTCATCTCAGCATTTTCAAGGTAGTATAACATACAGAAGTTAGGGCACATGTCAATTTTCTGGTATCCTAAACCGAGGGGTTTCATCATGGACTTCGCAGCATAAAAGTTCTCTTTGAGCCTGTTCCCTTCAGGTAAAATGCTTCTTGCCCAATCAATAATTTTGTCATACCCGGCCTCACTCAACCCATGATCTGACTTGATGGTGAACACCTGTGCCACGGCCGATAATTTACTATGGTTTGTGCAGCCATCCCATAATGGTTCGTCAGAATCTTTCAACAAATTAAAAAACCTAGTTGCCTTTGCATTAGGTTTTTCTTCTACGATTGGACATTGATTGATATTATCTTGATTCATTCTCATTGCATCCATAACCATGTTTCTGTAAGGATTAGTGTTGTCATTTGCCGCTTCATGCACGTTGTTAGCACTAGAAGTTGACCCAACCACCGTTTCTCCCATTCTCCTATTACTAACCAATACCTCTCCATGTGCATACCAACACTCGTAATCCTCCACAAACCCTTTGTGTAGAAGATGCATCATTATAACATCTGGATGCAGATACTTTTTATTTTGACACTTCCTTCCTGCATGGACACCTAATACCGCCTCTAGTAAAATTTATGGGAATAGATGTTGCGAAATTAATAAAACCCTGAACCCCGTTACAATAATCCATCCTCCGCAATCCTTGGGGTGAATCTAGATACATCCATGAACGATCATCCATGACTTCTATCGAACCTCTATAAAAAGGACCCATTAAGCAAGCTCTTAATTATTTCAAAACATAAGATGTAATTCGGTAATTCTACAAATTAAGTTTTAACAATTTACAAACAAATACAATCTTACAAAATCTAAAACAAACCATAACAAGTATAAAATTATACATTCATATACTACAAGTTTGTTTGAGAAATAACAATAAAACATGTACATCTACTAAAAAAAAATACATATACTAAAAAAACAATAAAATTGACATTTAAATGTTAAAATTTTAAAAGATAGAATTACTTATAAAAAATGATAAAATCCGTCGGTAAATCAGAACACGGATGTTGTGACCACAAAACTTCAAGAAATACAACTTGTTGTGCTGAGATGAGGAAGATTTTTGTTTTGGGGCGAGGGGGGCTGGTTATTTGCAGATGGGGAGGGTTAGGATTAGGAAGAAGAAGGAGAAATGGGGGAGGAGAGTGTCGGCAGAGTGGCTATATATTCACTTTTGCCGACGGCCTTACCGACGGTTATATTCCGTCGGTGAATACGTCGGCGAAACCGTCGGTAATTTTGACGGGCAATCGACACATCACCGCATGGACCTGCTATTCAAATCCCTCGGTGATTCCGTCGGTATTTTTAACGGTGCACCGGTCACGTCACCGGTACGAATCTGGCATTTCAAATCCGTCGGTGATTCCGTCGGTATTATTAACGGTGAACAGGTCCCATCACGTGTACGGGCCCCAGGTTTTAATTCCGTCGGTGATTCTGTCGGCAAAATCACCCGCCAAAACCTTGGTGCCATCTACCCGCCCTTTTTTCATTAATTCTGAATTTTCGGTCGGTAATTCGGTCGGTAATTACCGAAAGTCCGTCGGTAATTACCGACCGAATTACCGACGAAAATGTTCCGTCGGTGATTTCGACCGAAAAATACCGACAGAAAAAATTCTGTCGGTGAGTCTGTTAGTATTTAGCGAATTTCTGGTAGTGATTGGAGCAAGAAAATGAGGAGGTATTGTCAAGGGAGTCAAAGCACTAAGTACCCAAACTAAGCTGGGCTTCTAACGTAAGGGGGTGGCCCGAAGTAGCATGACCAAGGTCCACCAAATGATGAGCTTGAACATTAAAGTCTTCCACCTTACTAACATCTGCAGCATTGTTGCTAGTGGTGCTGACGTGATGATTTAAGTTTTGAGTATATCCTAAAATTTCAAGGAAAAGATCTGTAGACATTGTTGGGTAGTAGGCTTACCCCCTAGTTGTTGTAGTGCATTTATGTTGACAAGAGAGCTGTGATCTTGGAGCCTAGTTGGAGCCGAATAGGAAGCCTCCCTATAAGCTATATCACCAGCTAGGTGTGGTTTATCAGTTGTCGCCTCTTCACAATTTGAAAACGATTTCATTTTCTCCCCCATATCAAGCCCCACGTTATGAGTAGATTCAACTGAAAATTTTGCTATAGTTCCGTCCGAACTAGATTCAGAGCCACAGGTTGTGTACCCATCTTCCAAAACTAAGTTACTATGGAAGGTGTCCATGGAGTAGCAAATTAAGTTAACCATGGGATAGTGAAGATTGTTGATTTCATCAATACAAATGGTATGATCTTCCCCATCAATGTGCAAGATGATTGTCTTCCTTATATCTTTATCACTTCTTGTACCAAGCAATAAACGTAAAGATACAAGGGCTGAGCGTCTAAGGCCTAAACAGTCAAAGCCAATAATATCTCCTGTGGATCTGAGAAAAGTTGCTAGATAGTTTATATTCCATCCAACTATTGGCAATCCTTGTATGGAGATCCATGCTAACCTATTAATGGCACAATCCGTAGAAAGCCATGGCCTTATATCATCAAAATATTTATCCCAATAAGGCAAGTCATTCTTAAAAGCATGCATCATGGAGGGATGATCTTCAAATAAGAGTAGAACCTATAAAGCACCGAGAAATCTCATTCCGGTTGATTGAATATCACAACTAATAAGGTCATCTTAAATCTTTCCATAGTCTGCACCTGCAGATATGGATGCAAGCAAACAATTGTTCAACCATGATATTTCTTGTGGTTTTGGAGAGTAAATGACAGCTTCTTTCATCGAATCAAGTTTAGGTGGCTTTTGAGGAAGACAAGTTTCTTGCGCAGACATTAGATGGTGCGGGGTATCCATAGTTTGCAGAACTGTTGCATAGGTTCAGTGATCTCTTGTTCTAAAAGGTGGCTTTTCAGTCTAGCTACAAGTTTAAGGGGATTTTGTGGGATTTTGCCTTGGGTGTGTCTTGTTTCAAATCTTGCTAAGTTGACCCGCAACTTGTAAGAGTCAAACCAAATATTATTTAAGTTGCAAAGTAGATCATCAGTTGAGTCTTTAGACGAAAGGGTACAAAACCCAAATCATCTTCCAGCTTTGTTTGGTTTTCTTGCCATAAAAAGGCTTTGAACAGATCCAATTTGGAGAAGACGAGCTCGAAGATCATGATAGGAAAGGTAACTTGGATATCTCTCCAAGTAGAACTTATGTGGTTGAGGGTGGTGTGTGTGGGACAGGGGATGTGGAGGTGGAAGGATTTGGGTGTTTTGATTGTTTGAGGGATGTTCATGTTGATGTTGGTTGGCCATGGCTTTTTAAAGAGGTTTTGGTTGGCGTACAACAAGTTACAACTTAGATATTTACTCTAATGACGCACATTTACATTGTGAACATGTAATTGTGGATGTGGGAGAAAATATAGTAAAAAAGGGTGATGTGTATGTGTTTGTATTTTTGTTTTATGTATGTTTTTAAATGACAAAAAACTAAAAGACAAAAAGAATGAAAAAAATTAAATGTTTTAATTTGCATTGAATTTGGTTCATATTTAAAAAAAAAAAGATTAAAAAATATTTTTCTTTTGGTATTGGGGATTATAATCTTATACATAAGATGTATTCTTGATATTAAATAGAAAAGTTTGTTTTTGTTTTATTGATGCTAGAGCAATTAAATTCTTTTAACTGATAAGATAAGAATCTCCTTACCGAGGAGAACTTTTTTTTTTTTTTTAAGAATTCATTGGCAAGACAACTTTCAAAACCTTTTAAATTATATCAAATCGCGAAGCAGCTTATCACAGATAGGTGCTAATACCTTTCTTGGTCATAATCAGTCCCTTACTCGTAAATCTCTAACAAGACCAGTACATGCGGGTTTCCTAGTAACCCTCAATGAAATACTAGGTAGCGACTCCCAATGAACTAATCAAAGCAAAACAAAACGAAAAATTCCCTACCGACATCGCACGAGTGACATGCGACATATATAATACATCAAAATGAGCTCAAAATACCAAAAAAATATTAATTTTTAAAAAAATATAATTTTTTAAAACATTTTTAAAACGCAAAAACAAGCAAGATTAAAAACCTGTGTATATGATTCTACATATATTGTATCTTGACAGAAATTGTCGATGATCGTGGCAATTTTACAAAGTAATCATTTTCATATGATTTGTTGTTGTCGGATTTTAGGGAGGATACAAATCTCTTTCTAATTTATTTATTTATTATTTTTATTTTTGCTAATAAAAAAGTGAAGTGTTCTTAAAAAAAATAAGAAAGAAGAATTGACACAAAAAAAAAATATCAATTGAGGTAAATGGTATGCTGGCTGCTTAGCCAAGTTACGCCACTTGCAATGTCTCTTGCCAATAATTCTTGTATTAGGGACCCTTTTTACAATAAATAAGAGATTTTTTTAAATCCTAGACAACCAGTAAAGTAAATTTAGTATATGATTTGTCATGTAATTTTAAGTTTTTTTTTTTCTTACCATTATTAGAAAGGTTCTCAGAATATTTCCATAACTTGTTATGCATAGGAAAAAACCAGCACCACTTGGTGAAATGATAAATAAAAAGTATATAATAGCGGTAGCCATCAATGAAAGGAACCAGGGATGGTCCCAACATACAAATATTCATGACTCATAAGGAAAGTGACACTTAAAAACAATTTATGCGACTTATTGCACTGAAAAGAAACGCAGGACAATAAAGAGGGGGACACAACTAAGTTATAACCACGAAAAAGAGAAGATAATAGTTTGGAACTGGGGTGACCCAGCCTCTGGTGCCAACGATCAAAGGAGGCACGAGTGCCAGCGAAGGTGATGGCATGAGCTTGAGATGAGGAAGGACATAGTTTCACAGGATAAACACCATCTTCACATCTACCGCGCATGAGCGGGAGTTGTGGTGATTTCCTTATGGTGCATCGTGTTTCTTAGTGGATTCCAGCCTCTAAACTTGTGGAATAATAAAATCATTTGTCTTTCCATGACTCAACAAGTTGAGACAAAGCCACCCGAGAGGAACCACCCTCATTCAATGCGGCCTGTGCTGCAATTTTCATGGCTATGGCTCGCTCCCTAATCAACTTACCTTCCTCCGACTCCATCAACCCTAGAACTCGCTCCTCTACCTCGGCCGAACTCACAAATCCGTTGTCAGATTCATTCATCGGCAATGCAAGTTTCATTTCCTCCACCAAGAAGATCCTATTGACCCTCTGCTCTGCGTATAGTGGCCAAGCCACCAATGGCACGCCTGCGCAAACTGCTTCCAGCACCGAGTTCCATCCACAATGACTTACGAACCCGCCTACCGATGGATGGTTCAGCACCGCTACTTGCGGAGCCCACGACTTCAGCACGAGTCCCCTCTCCTTGGTTCGATCCAAGAAACCTTCAGGAAGCAATGAGTCTAAATCAATGTTTGGATGTTCCGATAGTGCCACGCTTTTGTTATCAGAAGGTGGGTTCCGAACCACCCACAAGAACCTGTGGCCACTTCTCTCCAACCCGAAAGCTATTTCTCTTAACTGTTCCTTGGAGAACAGCCCCAAACTACCAAAACATAGAAAAACAACGCTTCCAACTGGTTGCGAGTCCAGCCATGTTAGACACTCCACCGTCGTACCATTGCGAGTGCCTGAATCATCTTTAGGACCTTCAGTGGCTATCAATAGTCCGATACAGTAAATTGGCGGTGTGCGCTTATTGGGTACACATAATCCCTCTGATAATGTTTTCACAGCTCTGGCTTCAAGTGATGCAAAAGTGTTTACAACAATACCTGCTGATTCGGGAAAGCTGCTTGAGGAATCTAGAAAGTTCTCATAGGACTTATCGTCGCGATCAAGTACCGGTATTGGCATGTCAGACGATGGAATTGGTGGAACACCGGGAATATGGAGAAGGGAGTTTAGATCTTTAAGGCTTTTTGTGGTGGTGTTATGAATGGTTGGAAAATAAAGGAAAAGAGCGAGAACACCAGCACCAGAAGAGGAGAAGTGGTAGCCAGGGATATTGAGTTCCTTGGCAACAGAGAGAGCAGCACAGCAAAAGAAGTCCACCACAAGTCCATGAATGGTGTAGTTTTTTGCAATGGACAATAGTTCTTCACGAACGTGAGGATTGCTGAGGCGAAGGACCTCAAAAGTGAGTTCTTCATGATGGGTGGTTTTTGTAGAAGGGAGGGTTACAGTAGGAAGATGGTGGAATTTGATCAAGGGAGTGGCAGCAACGTTGGCAATGTATGGGGCAGTGGAGCCAGAATCATAGGGCACAGTAGTGATGAGTATGTGAATAGAAAGGGAAGGTTTTTGGGTCAATAAGAGTTTCCCTAGCTCCACCATAGATATCAAATGCCCAATAGGGGGCGATGGGTACAGAACTACGGCCTCCTCCATGGCTGCTCGTGGCCTTTCCTATACGTCTGTGTACTAGGAGGGAGGGAGGGAGAGAGAGAAAGCAATCTGTGCGGAGCAGTTTCAAAAAGAAAGGTATAAGGTCACAAGCAGCATCTGAGCTTGATATAGGGTCAGATTCATGTTGTTCCACCAAAGTTTTCAATGATTTGTTCATAATCGCACTCAAAGTCTTCATCTTGGTGAACACGTGCTCTGCCAGAACAATAAAATCGTAGCAACCTACCAGTTAAACCTAAATTTCTTAGAGCAGGACAAAATATAGCAGGACGTCAGAATCCATTTGTTTTAGTACGCAAGATACATCTTCTAAATTTTCAAGGCAAAAGAAGACAATTGCATTTATCTTTCCTTGACACGTAGCTACAACTTCATAGGTGGTATATATGCAATGTGCCGCGGACTACCACTTCATAAGTGTTCTGGGAGAAGAAAAAAATCGAGACCCAGTCATTAATTTAATTGGATTTAATTAGTTAATATAATTTTAATAATACAAATAAAAAATGCAATGATAATAAATAAATTAATAAAAAAATTAACAAAAAATAAATAAATAAAACCGATTCGAGCCCATCGATGTGGTGATAGGTACAGAACTACTGCCTCCTCCATTGCTCTCTCCCTCTTGAGAGAGAGAGCAAAAACAAGCACTGTATAGGTAGAGGATGGAGCGTGGGAGAGAATTAAGCAGGCTACAAAGTTTTGTAAGGTAAGGCAAGCGTTTATTATTTATTTATTTATTTACTTTTAAAGAAATGTACCAATAATTTACTTGTTGATAGCACAAGTAACACGACAATAGCAAATAATAATAATAATGGATTAAAATTGTTGAAATTGGGTAAAACATAAGAATCTGAGGTCATGAAGTGAAAACTTTATTACAATTTACTTTTTCAAAAAATTTACAATATCTTAAATAAATTTAAAAACCTACTTAAACAAACTAGAAAATCCAAAAAAAAAATAAAAAAATTTATAAATAAACTAAGAAAAATAAAATTATCAATTTCATCAATACTTGATTTCTAAACTAAATAAAAGAAAAAAATCATAAAAGAAACAAATTATCCTAAATTAAGTAAAAATAATTATTATTATTAAAAAACTTGTTTTCTTATAATCCTCCAATATCACTAGGCTTTGTACAAAAATCAAGCCTTTCTGATCTCTTTCTCATCTCAACTGTTCGGCCAATATTGTTTTGAGTTTTTTGTGTGATGTAATCTTGGATTCTTGTTGGTGAGTTTTGGGTTGAAAGTGAAGGAGACATGCACTTGGAAAACACTCTCATATTTATTTTCTCATTTTAATTGAATTAATTAGAGATGAGAGAAGAAATATAAATAATCTTTAACCCCATGAATTAAAATAACCCCAAAAATTAAATGTACATAAAATTGCCTTCAAGTTAAGCATTGCATTAATCATCTATAATGCACTTTGCTTGAGTTTTTAGTAACAGTTTTTTTTAAAAAAAAAATTGTTATTATTCATTTTATGATATGATCCTGCATGTGATGCAGATTTTGATGGTTGGGCTGGCTTTGTTTTCTCTTGTATCAAATCTTGCAATGATGGGTCTTGTGATGCACACGATTGTCTTCTTCACGGCACCACAGGATGGTGCCGTTTACTCCAAATTAACCCACCAGAACAACTATTTCTATTTCTATTGTTGCGTGTTTAACATTATTTTTAGCGTTATTTATTGCAAAATTTGACTAGCTCACATTCGATGTCGGATCTTTTAGAAAGCAAGTAGGTAAACAACCTTCAAATCCTAGAGAAACACTCAATCTTGAAGAATATTCAAATTCTTTATTTCAATAATAATAATAATAATAATAATATGCTTTGAATAACTAATGTCTAGGAGATTATTTATATGCAACACGCCAAACAAATTTGGAAGCTAAAATCCTAATTTAACTTTAACTAATAAATAAGAAATACTAATATTCCAAGTAATAAAAAATAAAATAATGACACAATTATAAAACTCCTCAATAAATAAATACTAATGCCCATCGTTGTCCTTCATCCCCCATCAAACACCTCGTGCAATCTGTTTTCACATTGGACCCAGCATTTAGCTATGGACAAATAAAACTTGCTCAGCAAAGGCTTTTTGGTTTTCAAAGTTCTTTTTGGCTAGACTCTGATTTGAGTGATAATATTCTATAGGAATTTGTTAATGAATAATTATAAAATAAAAAGTTTGAACAATGAAGCTACTGCCCTGGGAATAGTGGCGGTAGCATTTACAACTTCCATTAATGAAACATTGCCATTTTTTTCTCTTGCCTCAGCTCGCAGTTCTTTTCCATGTTCAGTGATAGCACTGTAACTGCTGATTTATAGGCAGGTTCTCTTGCTATCTAATTTTTAATTTATATTTTAATAAATTTTTAAAAATAAAATAAAATAAAGGTTTACATGTAATGATAACTTAGAGTATCATGGCTAATATTAAAAAACAATATATTAAAAAAATAATTACTAAATCATATATAATTATTGTAATATAAAATTATCATGAATATATGATTTCATTCATGCTAATTATAAAAAATAATCACTGCATCCTAGCTCATTTCTCATTTCCCCAAACTTTTCCTTTTTTCCGCTAACTCTTCAAGAGCTTTTTTACTCTTTTTTAGTTGCTCTCTTCCTTATACAATTTTTTTTTTTCAAGTTAGTCAGGCAACTTTAGGTAAAAAAAAATTATTTTTTTATTTATTTTTTTATTTAATTTTAGTTTTATTTTTTATAATTAATTATTGAAAATATTAGGATTTATAATAATTTAAAGGTTTTGATTTATATAATATTTTGAATCAATTAAAGATAAATGGTAGTGGATTAGACTACAAGATTTTGAACAATAAATATTTATTTAATTGTTTTAAAATAATTAAAAGTTATATCATTTCCAATTGAATTGGTTACGATATGAAATTAAACTTTTTCACGAGATGAAGAAGCAAACATTCAAATAGTTATCAACAAGTAAAGATTGATATTTGCATAATTAAATTTGTTTTAACTTGAGATTAGTCCTTTTTATGATGTTCATTTCCTGATTAAATAATTCATATTTTATTTGTTTTTTTTGTTAGACAATTTGTGTTTTACTGGAGAAGAATTAACATGTGCGTACAAGCCTAAATTTAATCAGTGCATGCTTGTTTTTTCTTAAAAAAAAAAAGAAAAAAATAATTTTTTTTACTTTTAAAAATAATTTGTCATGATAAATTTAGACTATCAATCATGATCCATATCTATGCATTATATATAGCATGCTACATGATAATGGGATGCAAAATGGATTTTAATGAATTAGTGTATATTTTATTATAAATTTTATAAGAAAAATTTATAATTATTTCTGTAACTCAATTGAATTTTATTATTATAAAAATTCAAAAAAAAATTATAATGTAAATTTTTTTATTTTAAAAGTATTTTGTCTTGAGTTTGGGAGGCCGAGCTTAATTTTGCGCTGCAATTTTGCCACAGTTCCAGTTAAAATTAGCCCATGGGTCTCATGGCTAATTGGATTTACTTGGACCAGGCTACATAGATCCTTGATACGCATCTCCTGTTGCAAACAGTGTAGATAAATCCATGGTCATTCATTTTCCAATGCCCAACAAGGCATGCAAGTGTCCCTGCCTTCAGCAATCTAATTTGTTTTCGAATGGTAGATTATTCAATCTATCGTTTTCAATGATCTATCCTTGTGGAAGAATAATGATCGAGGATATTACGTGAGTACTGTATTTTGGAGTAATTTTTTATTTGTGTGAAGTGTTTGTTTTATTTTAAATTTTTGTTAATTGTAGTTACATTTGGGTGTACGAAAAAAATATAATAAAAAGGAATATGTGTGTTTTG
Organism: Populus tomentosa; assembly: GCA_018804465.1. Classification (NCBI taxonomy): domain Eukaryota; kingdom Viridiplantae; phylum Streptophyta; class Magnoliopsida; order Malpighiales; family Salicaceae; genus Populus; species Populus tomentosa. The sequence goes on from CM031975.1 coordinate 5,704,275, forward strand.
TAGTTTTTATGCATGTTATTGAATTATAAAATAAAAAAGATAGAAAAATGAATTTAATGTTTTAATTTGGTATATGGTCAAATATTTGAAGGACAAATAAAATCATATTATATTTTTTGTGAAAATATAAAAACATGTTTTTACATATATTCTGAGATTTAATAGCTAATTTATTAAAGCCTTAAGAATTTGATTAATATGTGGTTTGTTGACTTTAATTGCGATTAACTGTGATGTGTGTTTATTTTGCAAAGAAAATATAAAAAATATTTTTTATATGTTGTATACGGTCAATACCCTAATATGTTTTGAACCTTTTTTTAATATACAAAAAAAATATTAGAAGTTTTGAAAATATGTTTTCGCATGGATTTCTTAAACACAAAAAATATTTTCTTACATTTCTGGATTTTACAACATGTTTATAAAGCTCCAAAAGGTGGTGGCTAATATTCCAAAAAACATACAAAAATATTTTTTTGGGGGAAATTCATTTATTATTCACCGTTAATGTTTGAATAAAGAAATCCCAAAGGGATGAATATCCAAAATATTATTAGAAATAACTTGTTATTATTCACTATTAATATTTGGATAAAAAAACCTTAAGTGATAAATATCCAAAATATTTTTTAAAAAATAACAAATCATCACACATCCTTGAAAGAAGCCTTAATTATAATTAAGGATATTTTAATTTTTGATTCCATGGTTTACAAGTCGTGATAGTATAAAATATTAAGGGAAAAATAAGCTTTTAAAGCACATAAAATCTTCTTAGATTTCTATCTTAATAAATTTAATTTGAATCAAACACAGATTTCAAGAGATCTACATTGATTCTCCTTGGTACTTTGTAGACATATCTAAAGGTATGATCAATATTAGCCAAGGATTCTTGCTTTTAGATTTTAAATCCAAATCCATTCGTCATAGCAAATTTATTCTAGAAAACCTATTTAAGAGAACACCAACACCATAGTAATTTTAAGACAAATCAAATACCAAACAACTTATATTAAGTAAGGCGTACTAAAAGTGCTAATACATTTTCTTTACGTAATAAATCCCTTATCTTAGAATTTCTAAAATCCAATTAGGTTTTCTAGTGACCATAATAATAAGTGGCGATTTCAAAAAACCAATCAAGAAAAATAAATAAAAAATCATCATCGAATACGGTTGACATGCTACCAGTTCTATGATGTCTCAAACAATATTATGATATTCTAGAGATTGAATAATATTTAATAACTAGCACCAAAATCTTAAAATATTACATGTCCTAACGAGCAACCACTCCACTTTTACCATATTTCTTAAAATTAGAGCTACCCAAGTAACAAAAAGAGCTTGCAAATGTCACATATCCTAGGGATCAACATGCACCAAAATCACAATCGATCACCACTCCACGGTTCCTAAAATAGTGCCCTTGCTCAAAATTACAGCTTAAAAAAAAAACAAATATTACATAACATCACAAAAATGAGTAAATTAACAAATAAAACCTAGTGGGATCATATTCAGTGACCATTCTACATTTCTAAAAATCGAATCTTTGATCAAAATTCAGCAACCCCTGAAACAAAACAGCAAGAAAAAGTTGAACAGCAAAAGAACAAAATAAAAAAGATAAAGCCTTGTGGAACCCACCTTGGCATTCAAGGATTTTAGAGAGAAGCAAACCAAACATGAGCTTATGATCTTCCAGAGGATTAAGAGTGTGAGGAGGACTGTTCCATTCTCTATAATGCAAACAAACTCCATTATTAAAGACATGCATCATGTGTGCATTGTTCCCTTATGTTTTTTTTAGATTAATATTAATCTTCATTTAACTTACACATATCTCAATTAATTTTATAAACCCTATAATTAATAACCATATAAACTTAAATTCATAATCATTAAAAATCAAACCCAAAGCTTGACTAATTAAACTACCTCTTAAAATTATTGTTATTCCCAAGTCTTAATCCCTGTAATATATTTTCAATTAAAAAAATAAAAAACAATATTCACCACTTTACCCGCCACAATCATCCACTATTATATCAAAAATAAATTTTAAAAGTTAAAAATATTTATTATTTTAATATATATTTAATAAAAAATATTTTAAAAATCTTCTACTATTCCCATGTGAAAAAACACCTTCGCTTAGCTGACTTCATTTAATCAAGGCTACAAAAATAGAAGTAAAGAGATGTAATTGTATGTATCGACAGTCCTTGGAATTGAGCGTTGAACAATCAAAGAAGGGGCAAAAAGACCAGTAGAAGTAGATTAAACAATATGTAAAATGGCAGACAAGGGAGACATTTTACAACCGAAACAGTTTTGTTTTCTGGAGTGCTAAACAGCAGCTGTGAAGAAAGAAAGGAACACAAGCTGTCAACCTATTCTATTTTGCACAAAAGTTCTTTAAAATAAATATAACACCGACTAACAAAATAGCACTGTTTTATACATTTCCATTCATCGGAACCAGCATGCGGCTCAGTACTCCCATTTCCTCATCTCCATGCCATCGGGAGGGCTTCCTTCCACCTTCTTGGTACCCACTTCTTTCCAGTTTGTGGACAGCACCGTCCCATTGGACTCCACCTGTTGTTGTAAAAACAGCAGAAAGCACAAACAAACATCAGGAAGCAGTTCCTTCACCACATCAATTTATGTATAACATAATTAATTCAAAGGCCTTACAAAAGACTTTTGCATGGCTCTTCTTGTGTCTTCATCAGCATCTTGGTAAATTTCTCGGAAAAATTTGTTCAAAGCAGCATCCCCATCTAGCTTCTCCTCTTTCTCCTGAAACCCATAAATGATATCTCATGCTTCGGTTATGAAATGAGCACAAAACATGAGAGCACAGAATCAACAAATATTACCTCCTTCTTCACTTCAGCTTCAAGCTTGTCCCAATCAACTCCTTTTGGTTTTGATGAGGGATAGGTAGGCCTTTGAGCAATCTCTGCAACATTCATCATGAAAAGCAAGCAATTTAGCAAGGCAATACAGCACGCACAAGTTCAAGCTACCACTTAGAGGCTTAACCCTGATCCTACCGACACAATTCTAACATAACCATTTCCAAAACAAGCCCTGACCCCTTGGGAAAAGCATCTCATCACACAGCACATTCCCATAATAAGTCATCGGTTCTTTTGGATGTTAGTTACACAAATGGACTCCAATATTAGTTGCGAGAATTTCACCTATACTGGGTATAAAAAATTTTACTACACTAAATAATGCACCAAGTTAGCTGAGAAAATGTACTAAATTAAATATTATAATTCATAACAATTCAAGCTTAATAATGCAAGATGCAACATGTATAATATATCACCTTGAAAACAACAATGGGCAAGAGGAAGGGGGTTAAAGAAAATGTTTCAGAAGCATGGATTTCACAATCAGTTCAGCCTCCCGTTAATATTGATAAACAGTTGTATTTTACTCTTATTTAACATATCAGATGATACAAATATGTATTGCTAGCCTCTTATTTAACATATGAGATGATACACATGTATTACTAGCAATTTGACATACCAGAGGATACAGGAATCCTTTTTACCACTGCTATCTCCTTCTTGTATTCAAGAGATGCCCAATGCAGACCTGGTTCAGCTTTTGGGAGACGGATTTCAACTTTGGTGGTCAAGACGTTAAATTTGCACTTGTCAGGTATAATCTGTTGGCACAAAATTTGCATCCATAATAAGTAGCAAGAAAAAGCTGCCTCTACAGTACTTCACAAAAGTAAAAGAGGAAAGGACTCAAAGAATAGCAGTAGCAGAAGATGCTGATTATTTTAAGATAACCCTTCATTCCTCTCATGTCAAACAAGTAAATGCTAAAGAATCAAACAATTATAGCCTGCTCAAAAGAGAAGTAGATTCCAGAACGTTAATCACAATCAATACCTTCCCAAATAAGCGAGTTTGAAAATGGTACGCATCTTCACCGGGAACATTAATGCCAACACTTAACTGCAAAGCAATCATCACACATTAGAATCTAGAAGTTCAACTCCTTGTATCCCGAAAAATATACACTGAAAGACTTCTAATTGACATGCATACAATCTGTTCACCAAAATCAACAGTAACACTGCTGTCTGGTATGCCCTTTGCAAATATAGTCACAACCACCTCTTCTGGCTTTTGGTAGAATTCATGTCTGTACAATTCAGTAGATCCATTACATATTCGCATGAGAAAAACATAAAAACACTAGTATTCAGTCAAAATCGGAAACAATACTAGAAAGTTTCAGGATAAAAGCAATCCTTCACCAGCATTGCCTTTGAAAATCAAAACCATGAGATTGAAGGTGTCCACAAGGATACACAAATGCAAATTTGCACTAACCTGTACTTTGACTTGGAAAGTGTTACCATTGGAGCCTGACAAGAAATGTCTTCTGGCTCTTCTTTTAGGGAAAGAGTGTTTACTGGGGCCTCCACTGCTTGCTTTTTCGTCTCACCAGTTTCCTCTGAAAGGACATGAAAAGTTTGTTCACAAGATCATGATAAAGCGACAATGTTCCTAAAAACACTAATACCATCCTCAACAATTTTGTTTAGATTAATAAAATATGAACAATTGGACCAAGTATTCACACTGGTAATGATAAAAGAGAACTACATACCTGCAATGCGCTCATCACATTCTTTAATCAAGTTAGCGAATCTAGACTCTTCTGTTGCCAAAGACGCTCCTGCTTCCAACGCTGCCTTAGCTGTCTGATACTCCTCAAGTTTCATGCATGCAATACTGCAACAGAGATAGTGGCAATGGAAAATCAATCAGAAAATCCAGTTAACAGAATCAGATCATTCATGAGAAGAAAGGTACAAATGCATGAGGTACAACCAAGGGCACTACTTATAAGACACAGAATCCTTACACCATGAAATAATGAATAACCAAATAAAGTTCAAGACAGAGTCATCACTTCTCGTTTGCGATCTTGATTTTACTACCACCGGAAACCCAACTTTTCTTCAGAATTATCATAAACTCACCTTTCAATTCAATCACACACATACAAAAACACCACCAATTATACCACCAAAACACAAAGAAACCACAAACTCCACACTCATAATTCCACTAAACCCCAAGCACAAATTCATTAACTCAAAAACTGAAAATCAAATCCAACAATAAACAAACGAATTCGCAAACTAACCCTTTCCGCAGGTAAGCTTTAGCCATGGAAGGATCCAACTCAATCGCTTTGCTTGCATCCGCAACAGCCTCTACAAAAACATACCAAAATACAAACAAAGTTTCAGTCTCATTACTTCTTTTTCTTTTTGATAAATAGTCTCTCATTACTAAAATCAATAAATTAATCAAACCTTCATTAATTCACAATTACATATTAAAAAAATTCACAATTCTGTTACGATTTATTAATAACTAATTAACACAGAATATGAACAAGAAATCGTAAAACTAGGATTAAAAAAACAGAGAGCAAGCGAGAGAAAGTGAAGTGATATAAAGGAGAGAGAGGGGTTGATGTTGTGGTTGTGGTTGTGGTGGTGGTGGAGCGAGGGTTAGTTAAGTATACCGGTGAGACTGTTGAGTTTTATATTGGCCTGAGCACGGTCAGCGAGGAGGTCAGGATTGGTGGGGTTAAGAGCGATGGCTTGGGTGTAGAGATCGACGGCTAACTCGAAGTGGTCGTCGATGAATGCTTCTTTGGCTTTCTTCTCCAGATCCGCCATCTATTGAATTCAACAAAAATCGATTCAGAGAGGCGGAGGCGGAGAGTCTAGACTAGAGAGAGAGGAAGAGAATATGATTGACTTGGGAGTTGAGTTGCTAATACGAGTCTATTCTCTACTAGTCACTTATGTTTTATATAGGATTGGGAGAAAAAAAAAAAAAGATGCAAAATTACTAAAAAGTAATATTGAGTAATTTTCTACTCGGCTTTAAATATTTATGAATATAAAATTTATTTTAAAAATATTATTAAAATACAATAATTTATCATACAACAAGGGCGTAAGATGAAGTGCTAAATGATTTTAACATTCAAATGAAGTTTAATACATATAATATTGAGATAAAAGAATTAATTCTTTTTATAATAATCATTGTAAAATGTTTGTATTGTTTTTGTTTACATGCAAACTCGAGCTTGATTGAAAAAACAACAAACATGGCTTGAATATTATTTTAGAGCTTGTTATAATACTAGAGCTCAACTGAAAAATAATTTAATGTTTATAAAATTGATTTAGCTTATATATGATCTAGATTCATATAATTAAATCAAAAATTTATATGTTTTTTATTTTATTTTATAAGGATTAATTAACTTGAATATTCAGACTAGCTTGCTCGTATCTTAACTAATCTCACAGTTTCTAAAGTTAATGATCATATAAGCTTCTAGTAGTTATCATATTAATAATTATATTGTTCATAAGATTACAGAGAAAACAAACTTTTTAATTTTAAATTTTTATCACTTAATTACTTACTAGATGACTTTAATTTATATTTAATAACATGGGATATGTGTAACTATTATCAGGGGATTTTGTTTTTTTGGTAAAAATAATAATATAAAATGTGAAAGTTATTACTGATTATTAATAAATTTAATTTTCTTGGCTTATTGAGTGAGTTTATGGGTTTTTTTCTTTTTCTTTTTCCAGGCAAATCAGTGCCGAGTTGAAGTCCTAAATTAAATATAAAAAAAAACAAAATCCATAAAGGAATTAGAAACAAAATCAAAATCAAAATCAAATCGGCGAGCAGACACGCTTTCTCCTTGATTTGGCTCCTTCAAGGAACGCGTGAGGAAAAAACAATGCACAGATGCTCAAGAAGAGAGAGAGAGAGTGACGATTGCTTGAGCTGTATTACAATAGAAAGGAATCTCTTTTCCATTAAATTTCCTGAAGCCTGATACACCAAGAAAAGGATCGCCTCTATGGCCACTGCGCTAGGGGAAATTTCCATGAAAATTAAAACCACTAACCAGGAAAGTTCCTACCAAAACCATGGGGTCAACAGCTAACCATCCAATTCATCTGTCTTCCTCCCAATTCCCAGTATCATTTACAGCCTGAAAGAGAAATTATCCTGTCATGTCCAATTAAGTCCCCCGTTTAAGCAGAAAGAGAACTCATCATTCATGCTCACTGGGTGCTCCTGAGTCTCACTCATCAATGGAGGTCCAATTAGCTATTACTGTAGCATGTAGTTTTTTACTACACTCATTTGCCATAGGATCGTTGCCCTCGTAATCTGAGCATGAACAAGAGAATCACATAACGGTCAAAAACCATCCAGAACTTTAAATTAACAAGAATTTCATATTGTAACTTAACTTATCAGCAAATATTCCATCGATCAAGAGTGTGCTAATCTAGCAGTAGTAATCTTAACTCAAGATCAAATGAAAATTTGTTGCTGACCTAAAATGGTGTCATGTGAATTTGTTGTTAACATGTAAAATCAGGGCTTTGGAGGTACTTGTTTTACAAAATCAAACAAAGCAGGCATCCCAGCTACTATACTGTCAATCTCAAGCCTATCAGCAGTGGCTTTACTGATTTGCATAACAGCATCTTCTTTTTCTAATGTATAAAGCTTTAGTTTGATTTGTTCTATCTGTTCATATGTGGCCTTCAGTTGCTCTTCCATTTGGGCAGCTTGATCTTGCAGTGAGGTAATTCGTGCTTTTAAGTTAGAGCGTGATCTAGCAGCTTGTGCTGGATGGAGTTACCTTCTGCAGTAAGCTCCATCTTAGTGCATTCAACTTGAGGAACTCCTCCAATACCATCAATGGCCATGTTATTGGCTTGTTGGCCAGAACTCTGAGTTTCAGATGGTAGCGGCTACAGAAAGATTGCTTCAACAACCACTATCGCAAGATAAAAAAAAAAAAAAAAAAAAACATAATCAAAGTTGAAAGAGAAAGATGATATCCACAATACCTCAATAATACAGCCAGATACGAGATGATGCTCCTGATCCTTGAGACCTCTTCCGGAGTTTCTTTTGCAGTATAATCTTCTTGTACTGTTAACTCTTGTACTTGGTCATAAGCGAGACCAGAAACTGCTGCTTGACCGATGCCTGAAACAATAGGATATTGCTCCTCAGCCATAACAATAGCATTTGTAGCTTCATCAGCAAGAAGATACAGAACATATAGTAAATTCATAAAGGACATAGTAAGACTAATAAAGACAAGATAAAGAATATTGACAAATTACAGATAACGTAACATACAAGCACTAGAAGTTTCTTCTTCCTCTCTTTCGTCTCCTACATTTGCTACTAGCTTTCTCCTCTTTGCTTGTGGAGGAGCACCAGCTCCAATGTTTGGTGAAGCCTTGTTTTTTGGTTTTACTTTAGCACTAGACTCGTCATTAGAAACTGACTGTTGTTTTTCATCTTTCTTCCAATCTTTAAAACAACTGTGTCTGTGTAGGCTTGTGGTTCCATTCCTGCTTTTAGCACAGAGCTCTTTGTTGCAAACTGGACATTTGGCATGTACCTCACCATTTTCCTGAACCTTATCGAAAAACTTCCAAACTACAGATGTAGTTTTTCTTGGTTCAGGAGTATACTTAGTCTGTTGAGTATCATTCTTTTTTCGTTTATTAATCCTCTTGCTCTGCTGCGTATCGTGCGTTTCTCCCACCTGCTTGTTGCCATCAACATCAAGTTCAACTGTAGCATTTTGTTCCCTGACTTCCTATCAAGAAATAATCCGGTGATAGTTCATGCAAACTTCATGGAATGTATACACCATCACAGAACAGGCAGTAGACATGTAGATAAGGCAGAGGACATCTTCCCATGTTAAAGCAAAACATGCCGTAATTGGTAGAATTATGACCGAGAACAAATGTGTTAGAAGCCTTGTTAACTTATCTGCACATTTTCCCAACAGCAATCAAGAGTCAATTGATTATAGTTAGCTAAAGTGTTCATTAGGCTCATTTGTTATCATTCTGTGTTTGGTAAGAGTATGTGTGAAAGTGTGATTGCAGTTATTTTTTAAAATATTTATCATGTTAAAATATATGAAAATAATTTTTTTTAAAAAAAATTTATTTTTAAAACAGCACATCAAAATAATCCAAAATATAAAAAAAAATTAATTTTTCATTAACAAAAAAATTGAATTTTTCATAAACAGCCAAGGTGAGATGTTTGGCAACTCTGCTTCATGAGACCCAACAGAGGACAGGGTCTCAGGTTCAAATAATTAACATTCCGTCACCGTTGCCTAATGAACCAGAAACGAAATGATGGAGAGCTGACAAATTGCAAACTGATTTTTGAAGAACGAGAATTATTTTAGCATCAAAAAAACAAAGATACAGTGACGAAGCATACCTGTTCATGAGGCTCATCAGTTTCTACCCTGTTATTTTGGATCTTTTCTTTTAAATTTAAACCAACATTTGAAAAAGCTGAAAAAGAGCTCTTAGAAAAAGCCACTGATGGAATTTGTGGTGCTTCAACTTCCTCAGACAGGTTGAGCTTTGGATCCGCCTGAATTACAACAAAGTAATCACACCAATATAAGATTTAGAAATGAAGATGAATCCACCCGCAGATTGACCCTGGACCAAATGCTAAAGCACTGGCAGCATACAAACACAAATGTCACTGAAGTTCTTCTAGCAGGCTAAATTTTAGTACAAGAGTGCTGTCATAAGAAAGAGCATGACACAAATAAAGAGCACACCTCTATATATATATATATATATATATATATATATATATATATATATATATATATATTGTTACATACTGTTACGTAATAATATGAATTATATCTTGAAATTTTATTTAATAACTTAAGTTATTAGATTGAGATAATCTTTTAATATGATATTAGAACCTTGATAATCAATCGATCATGAGTTCAAATCTAACCATTTTTATTTATTTGATAAAAATTAAGCACAATATAATATGAGTATATGTAAGTTTCAAGTCCAAAGAACTTTCATTTAAGGAGGTGTGTTAGAGAATAATATAAATCATATCCTGAAACCTCACCTAATAATTTAAGCTATTGGGTTGAGATAATTCGATAAAATATTAATCTTTTAATTTTCAATAGGGCATGCACAAATATATAAATTTGTAAATAAAAATTAAATATAATTTTGGTGATATGTATCATTGATATTGATTAAAAGGTGAAAATATGTTACATATAATTTTATTTTTATCTATCATAAATAAAATTCATTTTGAAATTTTTTTAAAAAAATCAAGTATTAAACAAATAAAAAGTAAAAAAATAAATACCTAGACTAGCTAAAACTAAGGTTAGGCGCTTAGGTCCAGCAGTGTAGCCTGGTTGTGTGTGTGTGAAACATCCCAATATTCTCAAAGTTAGTACTAAGATTGAGAATTAGAAAATGGATAATTTCTCGATTGAGAAACTAACTTTATTAATAATGCTGAAAGAAAAAGTAACCAACCATTATAGATTATTTAGATATAATTAGTGTTAGCATCTTTAAAATCATCTGGAAAAAGATTTAGTTTTAGTTGACTTATAATAAGTTAATCTTATTATAAGAAAAAATAGAAAGTTAAATTACTATGAGCATTCTATAATTTGATTATTTTTCATTTTACAATCAAGTTTTTAAATATTATATTTTATGTTAAAGTAAATTTTAAAAATAAATAAAAAATAATAATGTTTTTAAATAAATAAAAAAAATTAGTTGAAGAACAAAATTGAAAATAAATTAAGATTTTATAAAAAATTAACTCAAGAATAAAAATTTTAAATTTTAAATTTTAAATACAATGACCAAAATTAAAATACCTATGTGCGTGTGTGTGAGAGATTGCTATGAAACGCGGAGAACAAGAGGGGAAAAGTGATTTTGACTTTAACGGAACTAGTTCGGCTTTTACATTAGTGCTTTTCTTTTGTTTTTTTTATAATAACGGGGACAGGGTATGTTGATACTAAACAGGATCTAGTTCGGGTTTTACATTAGTGGTGCTTTTCTTTTGTTTTATTGATAATAACGGGGACAGGGTATGTTGATACCGAACAGGATGCTTTTCTTTTGTTTTATTGATAATAACGAGGACAGGGTATGTTGATACCGAACAAGATGCTTTTCTTTTATTTTATTGATAATAACGGGGAAAGGGTAGGTTGATACTGAACAGGATCTAGTTCGGGTTTTACATTAGTGGTGCTTTTCTTTTGTTTTATTGATAATAACGGGGGCAGGTGATACTAAACAGGATCTAGGTCGGGCTTTTACATTAGTGGTGCTCTTGCTTGCTCTTGTTTCTTCAACATGTTTTGTTGAAACATTTCTCTATAAAAATACCTACATGATCTGCATTGGCTTGCTCTTGCTTCTTCTCCTCACCTATTTGAAACATATTTTGTTAAAACACAGCTAGTACAGAGTCATGGGCATAGCACTAAGTATCTATGTTTCAGCAGCAACATATCTGTCTCAGCTGGTATGTGGTAGAGATGCACCACTAATTTCCTCTTCGGTGGTTACTTTGAATTCGCAGCTTGCAGAAACACCACAACCATCAAGTTCACAGCCTTCTTCTCCGGCTACGGATCCGGAGTCGCAGTTACCAGGAACACAATCACAAGTACTCTCTCCTGCCGTCAACCAAGAAAGTACACAACCACAAATACTCTCACCTGCCGTCAACCAAGAAGGTACACAGCAACCGCAAGAGTATTCCATTGCAATCAACGAGCAACCAACCAATACAGAGAGTGTTGTTAATAAGAGGGTGCCCTGGGAAAAGATACTCGTGGCTTTCTGTTTCGCTGCATCTCTGGAAATTGATCTTGCATATGAAAAAAATAATCAACATTCAAAACCCAATCTTAAGTTCTGCTTGCGCTTTGTCTGTATCACACTTACCTTTGTTTCTCTCATTGTTTCTCAACTTGTTAGTATAAAGTTCCCTGTTGCATCCAGAATGTTAGGGAAAGTTGCCATCGGCCTTGGTGTCACTGCGTTCTTCATCATCATTGTATCTCCATTGATGACCATGAGCCAGCTCAACTATGCTACCTAGCAAGGATACGTACCTACTCCAGATCCGTACTCCCTACAGTGATCTGTATGTTAGTATTGCTTCCAATGTCGTCTTATATATGCAAAAGAAAGAGTGATGATGGTGGTGTTTTATGTAAATAATTAATAATAAATTAAGAGAATTATTAAAATAAATTGAATAAACTTTAACTAAATCAATATTTTTATAAATTTATTTAGTTAATGTAGTTAATAAATATATGTTGTCATCATTATATATATAAATTTGCATTTATATAGGTTTGATAGAAGTGAGGGATGATCATTCATGGATATATCGAGATTCACTCCAAAGATTGCAGGGAATGAATTATTGTAATGGGGTTCAGAGTTTTATTAATCATTATATATATATTAATCATTATATATATAAATTTGCATTTATATAGGTTTGATAGAAGTGAGGGATGATCATTCATGGATATATCGAGATTCACTCCAAAGATTGCAGGGAATGGATTATTGTAATGGGGTTCAGAGTTTTATTAATCATGCAATATCTAATCTAAGAAATGTTAGTGGAGGCAATATTAGATTTCCATGCAAGAGGTGTAAAAATAAAAAGTTTCTCGATCCAGATGTTGTAACGATGCATTTTCTACAAAAAAATTCATTGAGCAATACATGTGTACGCATACAAAAAATCATATGATCCTCATTAAACCATGATAGAAAGAATGGTTGGGTCAATTTCTAGTATTAGCAAAGTGTATAGAGTTGTAGATGATAATAATAATCCTTATAAGAATACGGTTATGGATGTAATGAGAATGAATCAGAGTTATACCGGTAAATTTTCAATCATAAATAAAGAATTTAATGTAGACATAGATAGATTTATTAATCTTTTAAAAAATTATAGCAATAGAATGTTTACATAAATCACAATAAATTCCTAGCAGGTCATGGATTGACAGAATTCCTAAATAAACGAAAATCATTTTACCAAAAGGAAGATGTTGAAATGGAAAATTAAACCCAAATTAAAAATAATTCCTAACTTTATTTGTCGTTTAATGGTTTGAACTGGTCAATTAAGGCATAACGTACGTGTAAATGCAATGGTCTCAACATTGGTAAATATTTATGCATTTACAGGTAGCTTTATCGAACCCCACTCTTTATTAACTTCAAACAGAAGTACGAATGGAAAAGTCTAGTATTTGAAAGTTGATCAAGGAAATACTCAAGTCTAGCAATCATTTTGGAAGCCCCACTATTCCGTGTGTACTTATAACACCAAATATAATAATATTTGGAAGATTAATTATATTAAAAAATAATATTAAGAGAATAAATAATAATAATTTTGAGATCAATACTATTAATTAGAATAAAAAAATTAATAATTATTATTTTAATATTAATTATACAACAACAATATCAACAAAACAAACAATAATATTTTTACCATTGATACTCTAAAAAATTATACTAAAAAAATAATAATAAGAAAACTAATAATAATATTTTTAATACCAATACTTGTAATTAAACTAAAAATATAGGCAATCCAAGAGCCACGTGGCCAGTGGTGGAGCTAGGATTTTTTAAATGAGAGGGCAAGTTATTAACAAATATTTAATATTATATGTTATACATACATGTGTTATATATAGAAATTAATTTGAAATATATATATCAGCTAAAGTTAAGTAAAATTAATTTAAGAATATTTTTAAAATGAAAAAACTTACATTATAATTGTTATCTTCGAGATTTTATATTTTAAAATTGTTTCATAATGATTTTATTTTTAATCTCATTAAAAATATTTTTCTCAATATATACAACAAATTTTCATTTATCTATTTCTAAATTTTTCAAGGATTAGAAAAGTTCTGGACAACAATTTTATGCTGACATATGGTACATAACATTCAAAATCATAGCTTAAAAGGATTGTTCAAAATTGATATTGTTCTTGTTGGCTTGTTGTTTTGTACAAGAGGATTAAACATAAATATTAAATGTTTTTTTTAATTTATTTATTATGTTCTTAATTTTTTTATTTGTCTTGTACTTTATTTTTAATCATTAATAAATTCAGTATCAACATTTTTCATATGAAATTCATAACAAAATACTTATCAATTCATCAAAATTCATTTTAATTTATATCTATTAGCATATAATATTACCCATACACATATTAATTCAACAAACCCATAAATTATTATAAATCCTAACATTTTTAATAACTAATTATAAACAAATAAAACTAAAATTTTATAATAAAACAAATAGAAAAGTAACACAGCTTTATATTAGTTTTGATCAACTCCTTTTCTATTATATCATATTTGATTTAGTTGTTATATCTCTATAATTTACATAATTTGGATATTGATTTATTTACTATTAATTTATATGAACTACTTAAAAAATAACACAGCTTTATATCATGGAATGCTTAAAGTGGGAACGAGAGTGGCAATGGATGCTAATTGAGAGGGGGGGGCAATTACCCCCTCTTGCCCCTACGTGGCTCCGCAACTGCACGTGGCGCTTGGACTGCACCCAAGAGCAAGCAGACCAAGTGTCAGATGGTGCTATGTCATAGGCTTGAGGTGGTGCTGCCCAAGCATCACCTGGCACTTGATCTGCGCGCGGCCAGGACCCAATTCTATTTTGGGTTCTGCCCTGCCAAGCCCAAGGCTAGCGTTGGGCAATGCCTCTGAGTGCCCAAGCCAAAGGGCCACCTTGCGCTTTGACTTCAGCCAAAAGGAAGCAGGCCAAGCGCCACGTGGTGCTTGGGTTGTATGCCCTCAAGAGGGAACCCAAGCGCCACGTGTCCCAACATGGTTTTTTTTTTTTATTGTAATAGTAATTTTTAAACATTTATTAATGATAATAATAATATTTATGCTTTTATAAATTTTAATAAAAATACTAAAATTTTTATAATACAAATAATAATATTTTTAGTAGCAATAACATGAACTATTATAAAAATCATATTATTTATAACCCCAAATATAATAATATTTTAGAGATTAATACTACTAATTATACTAAAAAGTAATATTAATAGAACAAATAATAATTTTTGAATTCAACACTATTAATTAGACTAAAATAATAATAATATTTTTCATACCAATACTATCAATTATACCAAAAAAATATATTAAGAAAAAATATAATAATTCTTGTAATATTAATTATAAAAAAAAATATCAACAAAACAAACAATAATATTTTTACTATTAATACTCTAAAAATTAATTATACTAAAAAACAATAATAAAAAAACTAATAATAATATTTTTAATACCAATACTTGTAATTACACTAAAAGTATGAGCAACTCAAGCGCAACGTGGTGCTTGGTCTACCCGTAGCTAGGACCCAATTCTATTTTGGGTCCTATTCTGCCAAGCCCAAGGCTAGCCTTGGACCATGCCTGTGAGTGCCCAAGCCAAAGGATTACCTGGTGCTTTGATTTCAGCCAAGAGGAAGCAGGCTAAGCACCACGTAGTGCTTAGGCTGTCTGCCCTCAGGAGGAAACCCAAACGTCACGTGTCCCAAAGTGATTTTTTTTATTGTCATAGTAGTTTTTAAAAATTTATTAATGATAATAATAATATTTATGCTCTTAATTATAAATTTTAATGAAAATACTAATATTGTTATAATACAAATAATAATATTTTTAATAGCAATAATATGAACTATTATAAAAAATCATATTATTTATAACACCAAATATGATAATATTTCAGAGATTAATACTATTAATTATACTAAAAATTAATATTAATAGAACAAATAATAATAGTTTCGAGATCAACACTATTAATGAGACTAAAATAATAATAATATTTTTCATGCCAATACTATCAATTATACCCAAAAAAATATTAAAAAATATATAATAATTCTTTTAATATTAAATATACAAACAAAATCAACAAAACAAACAATAATATTTTTACTATTAATACTCTAAAAATTAATTATACTAAAAAAACAATAAAAAAATTAATAATAATATTTTTAATACTAATACTTGTAATTACACTAATAATATAGGCAGTCCAAGCGGTGCTTGGTGCTTGGGCTGCACCCAAGAGCAAGTAAATCAAGCGTCAGATGACATTGTTTTACAGGCTTGGGGTGGTGCTGCTCAAGTACCAGGTGGCAACTCACTTGGTGCCCTGGTCTACCCCCACTGCCAAGGTCAAGTAGACCGAGCACCAAGGGCAGCAACTCTAGAAATCTTATCTCTAGGCTGGCGCCCCAACCCAATAACACTCCTATTAAACAATACAGTTTATAATAAAAGTTTTTATAATTCATGATAAAAACACTCACAATAGATCTACATCCACAATATATACAATATAATTCACATTGTAGCTTGCACTACAGTAAAACACTCATTTTTTTTGTTATAGTTAATAATTAGCTTTTGAGCGTGCGCACCAGTACATTGACTCATGTTCTTTTCTTTTCTTTTTCTGTTTATTTTTTTTATATAAAAAGCAAGGTCAAAAGCAACATCAAACGGTCTTTAAAACAAGATATGTATAAGTGTTCTCACACATTAATACATGTTTAGATTCTAAAATAGCTAAAGCCTGTTATTAACCACAAAAACCTCTTTGTTATCAATTCGATCAGTTAGGTATTATTTTCCAAAATTAAAAATTTATTCAGTCAATTGATTTGATAACAAATAAACTCTTTTGATGAATTGGTAAAAACAAATACAGGCAATTAATGGGTTTAGCCATTCTAAAATTAAATATTAGTGCTGGTGCTGGCTTTTATTTCAAACTTTTAACAGAAGATATATAATTTCATTTTTTTAATATAAATACAACTCGATATTGTAAGTGGCTAGCTTGAGTATAAACCAAAATGCATGAAATGTAAGAAATTAGCGGTAAATGTGAAGAAAAAATAATCTCCTGTGATATTCTTTTTTTTTTTTAAAAAAAATTAATATATTAAAAGAGCTAATCAAAAAGCAGTCAAAAACAAGATACAAGGAAAAAAAAAATCACAAAAATAAAAAGCAAATGCAAAAACAAAATTTAATAAATACATAATTGAAAAAATAATCTCCTGTGATATTCGTAATTAGTGTATTTGGTGATATAGTAGGTAATATTTTTTTAAATATTTTTAATTTTTAATATTAGTATATAAAAAAATATTTAAAAAACATCAATTTAATATTTTTTTAAATATTTTTAATTTTTAATATTAGTATATAAAAAAATATTTAAAAAACATCAATTTAATATTTTTTTAAATAAAAAATAATTTAAAAAATATTTTTAAAAGTAAATTCTATCACAATCTTAATATTGTTTTTAATAAAGCTATTTTTTATGGTTATTAAGATTTTGTTAAACTTTATAAAATAAAATGAAAATTAAAAACTACAATGATATTAAGAAGGAAATAATAATAATAATAATAATTATTATTATTTTGGTCACGTGTATCCTAAATTTGATTTTTCATGACACCATTGATAAGACACGCGCAAAATTGAAAAATTAAAAATGAAAAAATAATCTCCTTGTAATCAGTGTATTTAGTGATGTGGCTGGATGATATTTTTAAAAAATATTTTTTTAATTAAAATATTTTTTATTTTAAAAAAACCTTTCTTGGTTAAATGCAGAATTGCAGCCGATCACACGACGCATTAGATTACTTACGTCAACAAAATCATGCTGTTGTTCTGTATGCTGCCTATCTATGAAACAATTTCTCATAAAAAAAACAATAAAATTATGAGAATTTCTCATTGAGACATATTAAACACAATAAAAACAATGCTGCTTTTACCTATAGAATTTCTCAGAAAGAATTTCTTAAATTATGAGATGACACACGTCTTTTAGGAAAATTAGTAATGATTTTGCATGTTTTGCTCGGAATCAAAGACAAGAAATGTTTTTTTTAAAACTCTCACTTCTAAGTTGCCCTCCTCTACGTACTTCTAAAAAACTGAAGTTTAGGTGGTCACTTTTGCTGGTAATTATTCGTTATTTGACTCATAACGAATCTTGGTTGTCTTTAGCTGCCTACCACATCACTAGCTCTCCAGTTAACATGCTACCAGTAGATCACCAGTCAGCTTAGCATCTCACAGGAGTCGACTGAACAACATAATAGCAGAACATTTACTACTTATCAATAAATATTCCATCGATCAAGAATGTGTTAATCTAGCAGTCGATCATATCTTGGTAAACTCAACTCAAGATCAAATGAAGATTTGGTTACAAATGGTGTCGAGTGAATTTGTCATTAACATAAAGTCGTGGGGTGCAAATGTAAAATCAGGGCTTTGGAAGTACTGATTTTACATAATCAAACAAAGCGCTAATTCCATCTACTACATTGTCAATCTTAAGCCTCTGAGTAGCGGCTTGACAGCTTTGCAGTGCACGAGCCTGCATAACAGCATCATCTTTTTCTAATGTGGAAAGCTATAGTTCTTTTTGTGTTCTCTGTTCATTTATGGCCTTCAGTTGCTCTTCCAGTTGGGAAGCTTGATCTTTCAGTGAGGTAATTTCCGCTTCTAAGTTGGAGCGTAATATAGCAGATTGGGAGATTTCTAAGGCCAAATTCTCGTGTCCTTGCAGGGGCACTGTTTCTGGTCGTGAGCTAAAAGAGCAACTAGGAATTGCCTCCTTGAGCCTATGTACTTCAGCCAAGAGCTCTCTCGCGGGATGCTTCTCCCATTCGTAACTGGCGGCATTGATTTCAGCATTTAAAAGGGAGCAGAACCTATCATTTTCAGTAGGAGAAAGCAACACTCGGGGTGACTGAGACAAAAAGCTCTGAAGTTAAGATGCAGCAGAAATAACTGCAAAATCAGAAGTGGTTGCGTTAGAAGAAGTTGTGCTTGAATCCAGATTACCATCTGGAACATGGAAAGCAGAAGAAACTTTAACAAAGTGCTAGTTTGAAAGAAGAGTTGTACAAGGCTTGTGCTGGATGGAGTTGCCTTCTGCAGTAAGCTCCATCTGAGTGCATTGAACTTGACTGTTACTTGAGGAACACCTCCAGTACCATCAATGGCCATATTATTGGCTTGTTGGCCAGAACTTTGAGTTTCAGGTGGTAGCGGCTACAGAAAGATTGCTTCAACAACCAATATCGCTAGGGAAAAAAAAAACATAAACAAAGTTGAAAGAGAAGGATGATACCAACAATACCTCAATATTACTGCCAGATACGAGATGATGCTCCTGATCATTGAGACCTCTTCCAGGTGTTTCTTTTGCAGTATAATCTTCTTGTACTTGGTCATGAGCGAGACCAGAAACTGCTGCTTGACCGATGCCTGAAACAATAGGATATTGCTCCTCAGCCATAACAATATCATTTGTAGCTTCATCACCAAGACGATACAGAACATATAGTAAATTCATAAAGGGCATAGTAAGACTAATAAAGACAAGATAAAGAATATTGACAAATTACAGATAACGTAACATACAAGCACTAGAAGTTTCTTCTTCCTCTCTTTCCTCTCCTACACTTGCTACTAGCTTTCTCCTCTTTGCTTGTGGAGGAGCACCAGCTCCAATCTTTTGTGAAGCCTTGTTTTTTGGGTTTGCTTTAGCACTAGACTCGACATTAGAAACTGACTGTTGTTTTTCATTGTTCTTCCGTTCTTTAAAACAACCGTTTCTGAGTAGGGTTGTAGTTCCATTCCTTATTTTAGCACCGAGCTTTATGTTGCAAACTGGGCATATGGCATGTGATGTCTTACCATTTTCTGAAACCTTAATGTAAAACTCCCAAGCTGAAGATTCATTTTTTCTTGTTTTATTAATCCTCTGGCTCTGCTGCGTATCGTGCATTTCTCCCACCTGCTTGTTGCCATCAACATCAAGTTCTACTGTAGCATTTTTTTCCCTGACTTCCTATCAAGAAACAATCAAGTGATAGTTCATGCAAGCTTCGTGGAATGAATACACCATCACGGAACAGGCAGTAGACATGTAGATAAGGCAGAGGACATCTTCCCATGTTAAAGCAAAACATGCCATAATTGGTAGAATTATGACCGATAACAAATGTGTTAGAAGCCATGTTAACTTCTCTGCACATTTTCCCAACAGCTGTCATAACTCAATTTTTGATCATTTTATTTTAATTATTATTATTATTTTATTTACTGAAAATAATAAAAAAAATAATGATAAAATAAGTAAAATAAAATAAATGAATAATGAATTAAAATTTAGATTAATGGCAAAATGATTAGAAGTTTTGGGGTTTAATTAAACTTTGAAATTAATCTAATTAATCTTGAAATTAATTTAATTAATCCAATTAAGGGTTTTATTGGAGAATTGATAAGTTTTGAGACTTAATTGAGCTTGGAATTAATTTAATTCATCCAATCAAGGGTTTAATTGGAAAATTAATAAGTTTTGAGACTTAAATAAGCTTGGAATTAATTTAATTCTTCCAATCAAGGATTTAATTGAAGAATTGATAAATTTTGAGATTTAATTAAGCTTGGAATTAATTTAATTAATCCAATTAAGGGTTTAATTGGAGAATTGATAAGTTTTGAGACTTAATTAAGCTTGAAATTGATTTAATTAATCCAATCAAGGGTTTAATTGGATAATTGATAAGTTTTAGACTTAATTGGACTTTGGATTTAATTAAATTAATGAAATCAGGGACTTAATTGAAGAAATAACAAAGTTTGGTGTTAATTGGGGACACGTTTGAAGCAGATTAAAGTCCAAGGACTAACTTGAAAAGGCGCCGAAATGCAGGGAAAATTACGGTTTAAAACAGGGACTTAATTACAAAACTTTTAAAACTTCAAGGGCTAAAACACAAATAATCATTAAACATGAAAACGGTGTCGTTTCAGGGGAACTGTTCATCTTCTTCCGCTCACCAAACCAGAGAAACGGGCGCCCCTGCCATCACTGCTCCTGCAATAAATGGTTTTGAGTCTTCATTACCAATGGAAACGCATGCCATTCACCGACTATAAGAAACCAGAGAAGGGATGCGCAGAAGGGGCGAAAAAATACCCAGGGGAAGCTAAACCCAGACTGGGAAATAAACCCAGAAAAGAGGGAGGAAAATCAGAGGAGAGACCCAGAACGCAGAAGACTGAAACAGAGAGGAGAACCGGTTCTGCCATTGCTTTCATCCCTGCAGAAAAATAAAACCAAAAACATAGCCACAAACAGAGAAAAAAAAAAAAACGAGAGAGTGGGGAGAGAAGACGCAAGAGGAGGAAGAAAAAAAAACAGGAGACGAAACAGAAGAAAAGCAGGGGAAACAAGGAAAAAACAGAGAGACCCGCATACATAAAAACGCAGAGAGCAAGGGAGAAAAAGGGCAGCACACACACATAGTGACAAGAATTATCTTTGAAACCGTTTTCATCCCTGCAAACAAAGGAAAGACCAGTATTCATTCAAAGAACATCACAGTAAACCGGCTCTTCATTATTGTTTCCTTCATCATCCCAGGAGCTGCAGGAAGACTGAAGTATACGGGCACAGAATCAAAAGGAAACAAAAGAAAGCAGAAGAAGGAGAAGAGCAAAGGATGTAGTCGGCCAGCCAGAGCTTCGCCACCGTCTTCATCGCCTCGCAGACCAGGTAAGAAGCTCTCCTTTTCAATTAAGCATCTCTTACACTGTGCAAGTGAATTTTAATTCACTTGCACAGTGCTGCTGAGCCCAGCCGGGCCACTGGCTTGGGCCAGTGGCTGGGCCGGGCTGGCTGGGCTTAGCCCAGCCCATGTGGGCTGAGCTGGGCCCAGCCCAAAAAATACAAAAAAATAGAAAAAAATAAAAAAATAAAAAGCAGAAAAATAAAAAAATAAAAAAAAATAAAAAAATATGTATGCATGAATAAAAATAATTTAAATTTATTGGTTTATTCACTGACGCCAGAGTTAGGAATAAAAATACCAGTTTAAATTTATATTATTTTTATTCGTTGTATTTTTATTTTATTTAGCTAAAAAATAAAAAAATATGTGCATGCGTAAAAAAATAAATTTATTTTTATTTATTCACTAGCGCTAGAGTAGGGAATAAAAAACATTAATCTAATTTTTTCGTAGCTACGAATTTTTACCAACGCCAGAGTTGGAATTATTCGAGCTCGAATATTCACTGGCGCCAGAGTCAGGAATATGTAAACAAATCATCACAACATAAACTAATAAACATTTAGCAATTTAAGACAAAACCAACAATGCAGTTTGTCTTAGGCAAAATGTTTAAGGGGTGATAATATCTTTCCTTTTACGTAACCAATCCTGAACCATAGAATCTCTGTTGACCAGTTAGGGTTCCTAGTGACCATAATACTAGATGGCAACTCCTCAAACAAGACATTTTTCTTAAAAGAACCGGATGCTAGAAATCTGTTCTTTTTCCATAATTAATTCGAGAGAATTATTATTTTTAGGGCCGCCGCGATGTCGGGTGCGACAACAGCAATCAAGAGTCAATTGAGTATAGTTGTTAGCCAGAGCCAGAGATCCGCACATGTCACAATTTTGCACAAACGGATTTCTAAAGTGTTCATTAGGCTCATTTGCTATCATTCTGTTTGAATGTGGTGAAGGGCTCTCAAAAACAGCCAAAGGCGAGATGTTTGGCAACTCTGCTTCATGAGACCCAACAGAGGACAGGGTCTCAGGTTCAAATAATTAACATTCCGTCACTGTTGCCTAATGAACCAGAAACGAAATGATGGAGAGCTGACAAATTACAAACTGATTTTTGAAGAACGAGAATTATTTTAGCACCAAAACAACAAAGATGCAGTGACGAAGCATTCATGTTCATGAGGCTCATCTGTTTCTACCCAGTTATTTTGGATCTTTTCTTTTAAATTTAAACCAACAATTGGAAAAGAGCTCTTAGAAACAGCCACTGATGGAATTTGTGATGCTTCAACTTCCTCAGACAGGTTGAGCTTTGGATCCGCCTGAATTACAACAAAGTAATCACACCAATATAAGATTTTAGAAATGAAGATGAATCCACCTGCAGATTGAACCTGGACCAAATGCTAAAGCACAGGCAGCGTACAAAACACAAAGTTCAATGAAGTTCTAGCAGGCTAAATTTTAGTACAAGAGTGCTTTCATAAGAAAGAGCATGACACAAATAAAGAGGCACACCTGTATCTGCAACTCCACGGTCCCAGAATTCTCGCACTTCGTACGCAAAATTGATAAGATTTCATTGATCAAATTATTCTGTTCCACACCATCTTTCAAGTTTTTTTGGAGAAAAACTTCTGCCACGTACTCAATTTCACCAACAGACTTGCACTTTAGCCTGACTGCCATAGCAGCTCGAAGCCCAAATTGTTTCGCAAGATCAACAAATGGATAATCAGCTAAATCAAGCAAAGTAACATCAGGGACTGTGTATTGATGCATCAAGTTAACTGCTTTGCCAGCAACATTTTGACCTCTCTTGAGAGGATTTCTTATGCATGCCCTGACATAATCTTGCATCGACGAATCATTCGTGTAACAAACAGATTTCGTAATCAATAAATCATCAAAATCGCGGTGCTTAATCCATGTAAGAGCGAGTGGTAACTTATGAATCTCACACACATAATTCAATATGTTTTGTATCGCCTCTAACGCATCAATTACCAAAACTCGAGGCATCGCACTGCAACAATAAAAAAAATGTATTAAATCATGAACTCACCTCACATTACAGTAACAAATCTACTACTTCAGTGCTCATCTCGACCCTTAAAGGAAAAAAGATTACAGCAACAAAATGTTCCATTTCGTAAGTGTTAACTCACTCGATCTTGTTCAGGACAGAAGAACAATCTCTATACAGTAGAGTATGTAATTCGGAACCCATATTTTTCTTCAAAATCTCCTCTGCTCAGAGACTTTCTAGCAAGTGTGTCATGTAAAAACCAGAAGAAAATTAAGTTGCTGCACAATCGGGTACTCGGAAGTGGCTCAATCGGGTATCCGGAAGTGGCTCAATCGGGTACCGCCCATGTTACTTTATGGCTGTGACTGGTTGAACTTTGAAGCATATTACCTATAATTTAAACAGTGTGGTGTTTTACTGCGCATAAAAACACTGTCCACCTTTCAGGATTACAATAATGAAAATTTTCCTATGCTAAACAACGTCTCTTACACGTCTTTGTTTTTTTTTTTTTTTTTTGAAATTCAGTTGGGCCTCATTTTCTAACAAAAAAAAAATTAAAGGTTGGTGTTTTATCTTTGGACATGACTTAAGCGCTTCGATTGGCCTCATTTTTTTCTTTTTTTTATATATAATTTTTTTAATTTATATTTTCTAATAATGATGTATTATTTGATATGTTTTTTTTTCAAATAAATTTTGGATTTATATTTAATTAAATTGTGATAATTTTTTAATTTTAATTTATAAAAGGTAGATAAATCAGTTGTCAAATTTTTTAAACAAGTTGAATAAATTAATAAAAGCAAAAGGATCCATGAATAGCTAGGGAGGCACATTTTTTATATGGCATGTATGTGGAATATGATAAATTATCAAGAAAGACAAGAGGTAATTTACATATACAAACAATGGTTTTTTACTAGCTTTATCTAATTTTATGCACGTGAGCCTATCATCGTTTCTTGTTAAATTGTCTCAATAGTTTTTGTTAAAAAAAATTATCATTTTGAAATTTTGTTAAAAGTTAAGTCATGTTTTTATCAATTGTTAAAATTGCATTTGGATCTATAAAATCAATCAATTTAATTTGAGTTAACTCGTGCAATTTAATGTAAAACTCAAGTTAAGTAAATAGCTAGGTTATGAGATTTTAAAATTGATCCATTAAGTTAAGTTGAATAAAATAATTAAAAAATTCTTGGTGCTTTTAATATATTTTTATATTTTAAAAAATTTATCTGACTCCCAATGAAGTATGGACAAATAAACTTGTCACTATTTATTTTGTGGGTGGGTAGGTAGTAATTTTACGGGTGTTGACACCATTATTTGTGGTGGATAATTAATTAACTTTGAATTAAATTAAATTGTTATTATTAGAAAAATAGTATTTAATTAAATAGTATTTTTTTTCCTTTCTTTATTTTTTTCCAATCTAAAACACTATTCATTTAAATAATTTTTCCCTTTTTTCTCCATATCTATGTTTTTTTTTCAATTTCAATTTTATTTAGATTTATTTATAATTATGTTTCATAATTTTTTTTCAATTTATTTTTATGAAGTTATCACATACTCATGACCTAGACCGCGAGTTTATAAATCCACTCAGTTGACTCAAGTTTTTTCTTTTCTTTTCTAATTGATTTTTTTTAATTTTATTATTCAGCATTATTGATTGAGAATTATATTTTATGGTTTGTTTTTATTTGCTTGATGTAAAGTTATTTTTATTTCATGACTCAGATCACAAATGATTTGTTACTTTATATAAGGTTATCTTTATTTCTTAACTCAGATAATAAGTTTGATAAGTTAATTCAAAATAACTAGAGTTGTTTGTTTCTTTTCTTAATAAATTTTTAAATTTTAATTACATCCTTTAACATTAAATTTATTAAAAATTAAACTTTATAATTTATTTTTTATTGAGTTATATCCTAAATTCATTACCCAAATTAACTCAAGTTATTTTTTTAAAAAATTTTAATTTCATTTAGAGTTCAAATTTGAAATAAGCTACTTAACATAGTTTGAAAATTAACATTGCTCCAGGAAATAAAACTAACATTGCGTCACCGATATAGCTTTTGTTATTATGATACTTGGAACATTAAAAACCTCCAACTAAATTTAATACTCATAATATGATAACCTAAAAACAAATAAATATGATCCATCAACTAAATCACAACCTCCATATCACTTTGTTGTCCTAGAGGATCCACATTAGTCCAGATTCCTTGAAACAATGTAGGGTCTTCAGGCATTATGCTTAGTTTGGATCTTAAATCCTGCAATCCGATTGTGCTTATGTTTAATCCATCTATAGGTTTTTGCCCCTGTGATGGATCGCCAGCCGGAATAGTGGTTGGATCAATGTTGATTTTCCACTTCCTGTTCTCCCCACAATCCCAATCTTCTTTTCACCTAGAAAAGTGCAAGTCATTCCTTTGAGAACTAGTGGGAGATTATGACTATATAGCATGTTTGAAAAGGAGTTAATTTGTGTTTCTAAAAACATTTTAAATTTTTTTTATATTTTTAAATCGTTTTGATATACTAATTTTAAAAATAATTTTTAAAAAATAAAAAAAAAATATATTTTAATACATTTTTAAACGAAAAACACTTTAAACCACAATCATTATCCCAAACAAGCCCATTACAGCTAGAGGTTTCTGAATTCTATGCACCCAATCTCAGGTCATTCTGGTCTAGAACGTTTATCTTCAATCAGTGGAGGTGCCTCTCTTGGTATCCAACTAAACTGAACAATTCTATCAAAAAAATCATCTTAATCTCTACATTACACACATTCCAGATAACCCAAGCTTGTAGAGCATTGATGTTTATGTAGAAATAAATGAATATATAAAGAATATACTTTTGTTTTAGCTGATGAAGAAAAAGAACAAAGAGCAAAATTCCACGATGGAAAGAACACAAAAGAAAGAACACAGAACTTAGTCTTTTAGTATAAAAAACAAAGAGCAGAATTGAGTTAGTAGGTTACTGTCATCCCTAGTCTTTTATTTATAGAAGAAAAACAACCATTACAGAATTTTAAGGAAAGCAAAAGAGACGTACCAGTCTTCTTCTCCTTTATCTAAGGAGATGTATAACAAGCTAGTTTAATCCTAGATAAACTTAAACAAATGAATTCAAAGACATATCCTAATGTAGATAATGATATCAGCTAACAACTAGATAACCATGCAGTAAATTACTGCTAAGTATTCCTATTCTAGCTTAGGTACCAAACTTCAACACTCCTCCTTGGTTCCAAAGCTACACATTCCAATTATTGCCCTTAGATCTTCAAACCTATTTTTAGCTAACGGTTTGGTAAACATGTCTGCTAGTTGTTCTTCAGAGGTACAATAGCATAGTTCTAGTTCCTTTTCTTGCTGAAACTGCCTGATTGCATGAAATTTGATCTTCATGTGCTTGGTTCTGTCATAAAAGACATAATTTTTAGAAATGGTTATACCTGATGTGTTGTCACAAAACAATGTAGTGGGATTTTGTTGATTGCAGTCCAGATCACTTAGCATCTTCCTTAGCCATATTAGTTGTTTTGCTGCCACATAAGCAGCTATGTATTCAGCCTCTGCTGTAGAATGTGCCACCATCGACTACTTCTTTGAATTCCAACAGAACACACTTTTTTCCCACAGCAAAATAGTAGCCTAAAGTACTCATCATTCCTTCATCACTTCCTCCCCAGTCACTGTTCAAAAATCCAACAAGATTGATTGAGCTGGATTTCACAAAATGTATGCCAAAACCTGCAGTCCCTCTCAGATATCTTAATACTCTCTTAGCTGCCACAAAATGGTTTTGACTTGGCTCTTGCATGAACCTAGAAAGATAATTCACAGCAAATTGAATATCAGGACGTGTGGCTGTTAAATATAACAAACTCCCAATTAAACTCCTGTAAACTTTCCCATCAATTTTTGGTACTCTATCCTCTTTCATTAGCTTCTGCCCCTGTATCATAGGTGTGCTTACCGGCTTGCATTTACTTATTGCAAACTTGTCCAGTATTTTCAAGGAAAAACATTTTTAACAAAGAAAGTAACCTTGATCAGATTGAGTTACTTCCATTCCTAAAAAATATGTCAACAAACCAAGTTCATTCATCTCAAACATATCTTTCATATTGGTTTTAAATTCCTCTACAAGCTGCTCCTTGTCCCCTGTGATTAGCAAATCATTTACATGAACTGATACAATAAGTTTATGTCCATCAACATGCTTCACATATAGTCACCTCATTCATGCTCCTGTTAAATCCTAAGCTTAAAAGATGATTATCCAACCTGCTGTACCAAACTCTAGGAGCTTGTTTCAGTCCATACAATGCCTTCTTCAATAAATATACTTTGTTTGTTGAATTTGATTTTTCAAAACCAACAGGTTGTTCAACATAAATCTCTTCATTTAGCACACTATTCAAAAATGCAGATTTAACATTCAACTGAAATATATACCAACCGTTTTGTGCTGCTAGAGCAAACAGGAGCTTCATTGTTACATGTCTGGAAACTACAACAAAAGTTTATGTGAAGTCAATCCCTGCCTCTTATGAATATCCTTTCACTACAAGTCTAGCTTTATGCTTGTTGATCTTACCATCTATATTTAATTTTGTTTTGAAAATCCATTTCATTCTAATTACCTTCTTGGGAATTGGCCTATCAACTAGCATCCATGTTTGATTCTTGTCTATCATTGTAAGCTCCTCCTTCATTACTGCTATCCAAACTTGAGAGTTCATGGCTTCTTCAACATCTATTGGTTCTGCCTCAACTACATTGCACCTGCTATAAATATCTGATAAAGATCTTGCCCCATTTACTAGTTGATCATCAATATTCTCTGAGCATCCCACTTAGTTTGTTGCTGAATATTTTTTGCGGCATCCGTTTGTTGATCAATAATTTTTGCAGCATCCAACTCAGCTTGTTGCATCTGTTTTGATCCTTCACCTGATGAATTTTTCCAGTTCCAAGCAACATTTTCTACAACTTTGACATCTCTAGCAACCATAACTTTGTTCAAATTTAGATCATAAATTTTATAATCCTTAGATGTTGTGTTGTAGCCTATAAGAATCCCTATATCAGCCTTTTGATCAAGTTTTCTTCTTCTAACTTCAGGTTTCAAGACATAACAAATACTGCCAAACACCTTTAAACGATCAATACTGGGTTTAAAACCATACCAGAGTTCATAAGGAGTTTTATCAGCTAAAACTCTTGAAGTCATTCGATTTATAAGATATGATGTTGTGTTCACTGCCTCTGCCCAAAAATTCAGTGGCAGCTTCTCATATAGCAAACATCTTGTCATCTCCATCAATGTTTTGTTTCTCCTTTCACTTACACCATTCTGCTGTGGTGTGTAGGGAACTGTCAGCTGGTGTTTGATCCCTTTTTTAGCCAGGTATACTTCAAATTGTCGAGAGGTATACTCTTCTCCATTATCAGATCTCAATATCTTCAATTTGTTTCCTGTTTTTAGTTCAACTGCTGCTTTGAACTTAACAAACTCAGCAAACACATTAGATTTTGATTTCAGGAAGTAAACCCAGCAGTACCTACTAAAATCATCAATAAATAGAAAAAAAATACTTTGAACCATTAATGATTCATTATGCATCGACCCACACATCTGTGTGTACAAGCTAGAATTTTGACAGTGCTCTATATGCATTGTCAGGAAAAACAACTCTAGTTTGTTTTCCCAACTAACAAGCTTCACAAATAATCTGTTGTTCTTGTATATCTGGTAACCCGTGAGTCATCTGTTGGTCAGCCATTCTCTTTAGTGTTTTCAAGTGTCCCTACCGTTTGTGCCAAAGAACAGATTCATTGTTCTCATAGATATTAGCACTCAAACAAACTTCATTCCAATCAACATTAAAACTTCGGTTCATCATTTTTGTAGAAAGCAAAAGCACTCCATTTTTATCTTTAACGTCACATACTCCATCATTAAAGAATATTGAATAACCAGATTCAATCAATTGTCCCACACTAACTAAATTCTGGTTGATCTTAGGCACATAAAGAACATTTTTAAGAGTTTTTGTACCTAACAATGTTTCTACTTCAATTGCTTCTTTTTCTTCAACCTTCACAAAGTCTCCATTGCCAATTCTGACTTTAGATAGATAGCTTTTATCCAAGTCTCTGAATAAGCTTAAGTCTGTTGTCATATGATTGGTGCAGCCATTATCAATGAGCCATGATGAGTCCTTTGCCTTTGCTGTGCTACACATGTACTGTATTGTAATCATGAATAAAAGATCTTCTTTTACTTCTGAACAATCGGCTACTTGAGCTTGTTTTTCAGTTTCTACTTTATTTTTGCAGAATCTTTGGATGTGACCAAATTGCTTGCAATTTCGGCATTGTGCATTCTTGAGCCAACACCAGGCTTCAAGATGATTTGTTTTCTAACAATATTTGCAAGCAGGAAACTATTCTTTCTTCTCTTTCCCTCTAGTGAAGATGTTGTTCTGTTGCTAGTTATTTGATTTCCAGCCTCTCCCTTTTTCTCTTTTTCCTTCTTGATTATTTCTGAAAAAATTCTTAGCTCGACTCTTCTCCTTGTAAACTGTAACAAAAGCTCCTTCACTTGATCCTTCTTGTCTATAAGCTTGCCTTTGCTCCATAGCTTGTAATGCATTTACTAGTTCTTGCAGACTTATTTCAGAAAAGCCTTTAGAATCTTTTAAAGAACAAATTTTATGTTCAAATTTTTCTAGCAAACTTACCAGGACTTTCTCTACAATTCTTGAGTTTGGAAAATCTTCTCCCAAAAGTCTCACTTGATTCACAAGTTTTGAAATTTGAGAAGAGAAATCTTTGATGGTTTCAGTTTCTTTCATCTTCAGCCCTTCAAATTGTCTTCTAAGATTCAAAACCTGCATCTTCCTTAACTTCTCATCACCATGAAAATCTGCTTTTAATTTATCCCATGTTTCTTTGGCAGATTTGCATGTCATGATCCTTGTGAAAATGTCTTCACTTACAGCATTATGAAGACAAGAAAGAGCTTCTCTTTGCCTTTTCTTCATTGAAAAATTTCATCTATGCAATCGTTGGATTGTTTCTTAAAGGAGTAGGTTGCCTATCACTTTCCACTATCTCCCACAAATCAAGAGCTTTGAGATAGGTTTCTATTTTTACAGCCCACACACCAAAATTCTGCCCTGTAAACAATGGTGTTTTTGCTGAAAAATTTGCAAAATCCATTTTTTAAAAAAACTCACTTATTCTCTCGTGTTTTCACTCACCAACCTTCAAAGCAGAAAGCTTTGTTTTATCCTCACTATTCTCTCGTGTTTTCACTCATAAAACCCTTCAAAGATCCTAGTGCTCTGATACCAATTGTAGAAATAAATAAATATATAAAGAACATACTTTTGTTTTAGCTTGATGAAGAAAAAGAACAAAGAGCAAAATTTCATAATAGAAAAAACACAAAAGAAAGAACACAAAACTTAGTCTTTAAGTATAAAGAACAACGAGCAGAATTGAGTTGGTAGGTTACTATCATCCCTAGTCTTTTATTTATAAAAGGAAAACAACCATTATAGAATTTTAAAAAAAGCAAAAGAGACGTACCAGCCTTCTTCGCCTTTATCTAAGGAGATGTATAACAAACTAGTTTAATCCTAGATAAACTTAAACAAATGAATTCATAGACATATCATAATCTAGATAATGATATCAGCTAACAACTACATAAAAAAAAAACACAGAACTTAGTCTTTTAGTATAAAGAACAAAGAGCAAAATTGAGTAAATAGGTTACTGCCATCCCTAGTCTTTTATTTATAGAAGGAAAACAACCATTACAAAATTTTAAGGAAAGCAAAAGAGACGTACCAGCCTCCTTCTCCTTTATCTAAGGAGATGTATAACAAGCTAGTTTAATCCTAGATAAACTTAAACAAATGAATTCAAAGACATATCCTAATCTAGATAATGATATCAGCTAACAACTAGATAACCATGCAGTAGATTACTGCTAAGTATTCCTGTTCTAGCTTAGGTACCAAACTTCAACAGTTTAGGCCATGGGTGAGTGCAAGTCCTGCCAGGCCTGAAATAAATTCAAAAAAGCAACAGATTGTTAGCAATTGGTGCATAGACTTCCGGGTGAAACCCAAAGTAGGAAAGGTTTGACTTGAAAAGGTCTAAAATATGATTTCTATGGGCTATCTGTGCTTGCACAGACCAATTTAAAGGATCATATCTACATGAAACAAAACTTGAATCAGAAAGCTTCAGTATAATACAGATAAGGGTGAAGAGGTGCTTACTAGGGCTAGTAGCTAGCCTGGTGTGCTCACCAAGATGACAAGAACAGCAAAAAATTCAAGAATGAAAAGAAAGTTGATCCGAACACAGAGCCATTCCATAGTTCTAGAATTAAATAAGGCAATGCATAGGAAGTCATTGATCAGGTTAACACTTGTGGTGTATAACTCTTCTTCTTGACTGAAGTAACGGAAAGTTACTGCACCAGTGACTGATTCTGAGAAGTGGTGGAGAATTGGAGCCTTTTGAGTCCCGACCATCCTTGCAAGTTCTTTGGCGGTTTCTAAGTAGTTAACCTACCGAAAAGTTTTAAACACTCAGCACCATTGAACTAGATGAAAAATAGGACTATTTCATATACACGAGACTGTTGGTTAAACAACTTGCTTGTCTGCTAACTGCAGTTCCATGTTGTTGATAATTTTCTTCCTGGAGATTTATAGCTAAATCATCTAAAAAAGGAAAGTTTATTCTAACCTGATACCATACAGAGATTTCGAAGATGGCGAGGAATAGAAGGAAGACCTGTCATGCCACATGTGACAGGACGGCAATGACACTAATTAACTCGATGAGTGCAAATACTAATCCAGCTACTCTGTAGGATGTATCAGTGTCCACAGTAGCTTGGTCTGTTGAAGACTGCAGAGCGAATAAAGGTAAAGAAAAGATCAAAATCTAGATAAGAAATTAGCTTCTGACAGAACAATAACTTTAGAAAAGAAACGAACACGCTGGTAAATATGGTGATGACAAAAAAGACTAACCCTGTCAAGGATTTGACTTGAAGAAGTGGTCTCTAAAAATGACATGGGAGCTTGGAAAATTGATGTTATCATGCTGGTGAAGAGCCGTTGAGCGGTCTTGCCAATACAAAACGAGAGCTTGCACCTGAAATTAAAGCAAACACAACTATAAATTGCTTTTTGCTGACCCTGCCCTCGTTTTCAGTTGCCCATGCAATCCAATAATAGCTTCCCATTTGCAGTGCTCGAAATGAAAAAGGAATACAGGAACAAAAGCTCCTTTGTATGCTGCAGTAATGAAGCTTGAATAAGCTTTCCAGCTAACTCGTCCACTTCCCCTCTCCTCCTCTGTGGCCACTGGCAAGGATTGACCATTAAGATACCCATATGTTCATCATTTTCTAATTAGCTTGTGAACATTTTCTTGATCGTCATCACACTCTATCTATCTTAAACGTAACCTTTGAAAACAGCATGCACACCCTTTACAGCAACCACAAATCACAATAACGAATCATACCATGAAGCTTAACAAGCAACAAAATCACAAGACAGATCCCAGGATTTGACCCAAAAATTAATAACAACGTGACATATCTGCAAAAACCCAGAAGGAAAAATAGAAATAAAGCATGAAAGTAATAGCTAGGATAATAGATCAGACACAAAAAAAGAGGCCATCATAAATCCAACTCCATTATAATTTGAACAAAAACAAAGATACAGATAGTAATTAAAAGCAGCAAAACCCACATAAAAAAAAAAAGTCAAGAAAAACGAACCTTTCGAAAGTCACGAGGAGCCACACCAGGAAGGTAGAAAGAGTGTGAAGAGGAGAAAAGGGAGGAGAGCAAAGAAGGGAATTGCAGAGATCCAACCACTCAAAGAAAAGCGAGAGAGCATTAAAACAAAATTATACAGAAAAATAGGTACAAATCAATCCTATTTTCTGGAACAGTCTTGGTCAATTTTATCTAAAAATATACCAATAAAAAGTTAAGGCATGTTTGTTTGCTGAAACGTAAATTTTTTTTAAAAAATAAATTTTAAAAAAATATTTTTTAATGTTTAATAGTGTAATGAAAAACAAGTTGGAAAATACTTTACAGTGTTTGGTTATGTCATGAAAAATGAGATGGAAAATATCTTATTAATATTTTATTTCTCTCAAGTTTATTAAAATAATGAGGAATAAATCTTACAAATTAAAAAGTTGAATGAGAATGAAATTGAAAAAAATATATAATTTCATAAATTATCTCAAATAAAATAAATAATAATCAAAATAATAAAGATCAAATCTAAAAAATTAAAAAAATAAAAGATAAAGAAATTAAAATAATAATAATCAACATTTCATAAATTATTTCAAATAAAATAAGTAATAATAAAAAGAATGAGGACCAACTTTGATAGATAAAAAATTTCAATAAAAAAATGATAAGGAAAAAGCAAATAGCAATTATAAAAATAAAGATCAAAGTTAATATAAAAATAAAATTTTACGAGATGAAATTAAAAAATAAATATTCAAAACAAAATATATATAGCAATTAAAATTTTGAGAATCAAATTTGATATAATCAGCAAATAATGATATTTTTAAATTTTTCATAACTTCTGGAAAATGTTTTCTCCCCAAATTTTTCAGAAAAACACTTTCCTAAAAACCAAGCCAAATTTTTCTTTTACTGGAAAGTGTTTTCCATTGATCAACTTTTCTATTGGCAAACAAACACAAGAAAGTTTGGAAAGTGATTTTCCGGAAATCACTTTTCAGAAAACAAACACAGCTAAAGGGAAAACACTTTCCTGAAAACCAAGTCAAATTTTTCTTTGACTGAAATTAACCGAAAAGTGTTTTCCGTTGACTAGAAAGTGTTTTTCTTTAACTGGAAAGTGTTTTCCGTTGACCAACTTTTCTAATAACAAATAAATACAAGAAAATTTAAAAAATAATTTTTAAAAAATTACTTTTCAATAAATAAACATGGTCTAAAATAAATTATTTATCCAATCCATCTTTATTCATTGTACCAAACATTCCCTAAACTAACTAGCGGACATTTGGTAGATGCCCTCACACTGTGGGAGTGAATACTTTCCAATTTCTATCCCATGAACAACTTTTTCCCTTTACTGTTGACTTTAGACAATAGATTAATATGCCTCCTCTCTCCATCTTTCTTATCCTCTTAAAGAGAAAACCCCTTTCATCCTCATTCTCTTTTCTTTTTATATTAAACAAATTCATATATGGTTCAAGAATTGATTTTATATTGTCATTTATTCCCCCCTCTAGTATTCTGGTTTTTTCCACACATTTGTTGGGTTTTTATATTATTTGAATAAAGATTTCATAATTAATTGAGAAAAGATTGATGCTCTCCAACAATTATAAAGATACGAGATCTTTTATCAATAAAATCTGGTATTATAACTCATTCCTCCATTTATTTATGATAAAATTGGGATTTCTTTTTTCTTTTTTTTTTACATGCGTGAGATACAACAATTATAAAGTTTTTATTTTATTTTGTATTTTTTTTTATTGATTTAGAGTTGCTTTTAGTTAAGAAATTGATTCACCAAGATGAAAATATACTGAAACTAAATTTTTAGAATTTAAAATTCTAACCGGTCAAAAAAATATTGCGGATGTTTTGTTTATAAATAATTCAAGCAACAAGGAAAATGATGTTGACACTAGAGCTGTGTATTTTCGATTCGGTCCGATTTTGAACTAAAATAAACAACCAAACTAATTTGTTTTTTAGTTTTGGAACCGAATCGAAACCGGTTCAAACCAATTAATTTCAGTTTGGTTTTTTTTTCCTTTTAGACCGATTCGAATCAAAATTATTCTAGTTGAGTTTTTTCTAGGCTTTTTATTAATCATATTTTTCAGCATTTTTGTTTCTGTACTTTCTTTCATTTTTCAAAAAATCAACTCCAATTTATGCTTTGATAAATCATTGCCCAGAAGTTAAACCCAACAAAAAAAATATACAAAACAAAACAAAAAAAATATCCCTGGCTGCAACTATGTTCTTTGCAGTTAGGTTAGCTAGTCCACTATTTCCTATTCTTCAAGCCCAATGAGTTTAGGGTGCCATTGCACAAGTTCAATTACAATAGATCTTGATTTAGTGTCCTTTTTTCCTGGGGTTTTGGAATTTCCTGAAAAGTGTGAAATAAGACTGGTTAGAAGGAGGAATTGTTTGGAACTAGATGAAAGCCAATGCCAGTTCCCGAATATTTGACGAAGCAATTTCAAATACTACTTACAAAATTTTGTAATAGGATAGCCTCAAGACTGGAATTCTTAAACCTTTCTTTGTATATTCTCGCCGTCTGAGATGAGAGATAAGAAACATAGAGCATGGAGAAGAAGACAGATTTGAGAGATGAGAGATAGAGAGCAAGGAAAGGAAGCAGCTGAGAAAGTGAGAATAATGATTTAAATTTAGGATTCGAAAAGATGTTATTTATACTTTTTTTTTTTTAGAGCTTACTTAGTTGAATTAGACTGGTTGGTTCAATCGATTTCAAACTTTGAAAATTAAAACCGAAACACCTCATGTACCTGGAAGCTGAAACGGGTAATGGGCCCTTGTAAGTTTACGGGCTTGACCGGTTGAAGAATCAAAATTTCTATTTTGGGGGTACTCTTGTAATAGTTGACTTGTACCTTAATTAACCCTTTTTTTTTTTTTTTTTCCAATTCCATTCTGTCATCATCACAGATAAAATCCAAAATAGAGTGACATAAACATTTGCCACCATAAGAAGAGCACTAATAATGTCAACCCGCCTTTCTCTTCTTAACCCGCCTTTCTCCCCCCTCTATAGTACCTCTCAACCCGCCTTTCTCTTCTTAACCCGCCTTTCTCCGCCATTCTGTCATCATCACATATAAAATCCTCTATATTTATCAAAAATAACTTACTAAGAGGATTTTATAGTTTGATTATTTTTGTTATTTTCCATTCAAGTTTTTAAATATTACATTTTCAACTTTGGTTAAAGTAGATTCTAAAAATCAATGAAAAGACAATAATATTTTTAAAAGATAGAAATTAAAAGAATGATAATTAAAATAAAAATAAAAAATAAATTAGAGTAACTAAAAAAAATTTAACTGAAGAATGAAATTAAAAATAAATTTAAATTTTATAAAAAATCAAAAATTAAAAAAATAATGACCAAACTCCAAATATATAAGAGGGTTCTATAAAATGTGGAGAACCCAGGGGGGGCGCGGGTTAAGAGGTACTATAAAGGGGGGAGAAAGGCGGGTTGACATTATTCGTGCTCTTCTTATGGTGGCAAATGTTTATGTCACTCTATTTTGGATTTTATCACATGACAGAAACGAATTTAAAATAAGGAAAAAGGAAAAAAACAAAAAAGGAGTTTGTTTGCTTAGTCTTATTGGCTCCCTCTATGTAGTCTTATTGGCTCCCTCTATGTTTATGTCACTCTCGCTTGCTGTTTGCTTAGTCTTATTGGCTCCCACAATGTTTCTGCAACATATTTTGTTGAACACAACTCTATAAAAATACCTACATGATCTGCATTGGCTTGCTCTTGCTTCTCCTCTCCTATTTGAAACATATTTTGTTAACACACGGCTACTACACAGTCATGGGCATAGCACAAAGTATCTATGTTTCAGCAGCAACATATCTGTCCCAGCTGGTATGTGGTAGAGATGCACCACTAATTTCTTCTTCGGTGGTTACTTTGAATTCGCAGCTAGCAGAAATACAACCGCCAGCACTCTCTATTACCGTCAACCAAGAAACACCACAACCATCAGATTTACATCCTTCTTCTCCGGCTACGGATCCGGAGTCGCAGCTACCAGAAACACAATCACAAGTACTCTCTCCTGCCGTCAACCAAGAAAGTACACAACCACAAGTACTCTCTCCTGCCGTCAACCCAGAAGGTACACAGCAACAGCAACCGCAAGAGCTTTCCATTGCAATCAACGAGAAACCAACCAACACAGAGAGTACTGTTGTTAATAAGAGGGTTCCATGGGAAAAGATACTCGTGGCTTTCTGTTTCGCTTCAGCTCTGGAGATTGATCTTGCATATGAAAAAATTAATCAACATTCAAAACCCAATCTTAAGTTCTGCTTGCACCTTGTCTGTATCACACTTACCTTTGTTTCTCTCATTGTTTCACAGCTTATTAGAAAAAAGTTCCCTGTTGCATCCAGAATGTTAGGGAAAGTTGGCATCGGCTTTGGTGTCACTGCGTTTTTCATCATCATTGCATCTCCATTGATGACCATGAGCCAGCTCAACTATGCTACCTAGCAAGGATACGTACCTACTCCAGATCCGTACTCCCTACAGTGATCTGTATGTTAGTATTGCTTCCAATGTCGTCTTATATATGCAGAAGAAAGAGTGATGATGATGGTGTTTTAGGCAATGGCCATTGGGGATATATATATATATATATAAAATGGTGTACCTTGTTATGTACGTCACTTGATGAACTTGGTTATGAATAAGAATTTGTACCATGATATTATTAAACATTCGTAGTGATTTTATCCTTCATTAAACTTCCTTTTTTTGTTGGTCAAAATCCCTTAATCTAGTGTTTAACTTAGTTATAATCGATGAATTATCTACATAGAGTACAATTGCTTATTATAACATGTCTTCATTACGGCATGCGCATGGGAGGAATTATTAATGCATCTGAATTTGTACTTCTTTCTCTAGAATAAAAGGTAAGATTTATGAATAATTTCCATGATATATACGAGATCCCATGTTCATGTAAAAGAAAGAGTAAAAAATCGAATATATCTACTATTTGTTTTTCAATTAATGGTGCTAGGTATTTGAGTGGCACATAATCTAATCCTCTCATTTGCATATTTCTTTGGAACTAATCGGGTAATGTAATGAAGAGATCAACAAGAATCATATATGTCCAATATTTCCGTACCATTAAGCAAGTAAAAAATGCCTTCGTGGACATGAAATTTGTTAATGGAGGTAAAGGATAAGGATATTTCCCCCTTGAATTACGAGTTTTGTACGGTGCAAAAATTCATTCCATGCCGGGTCTCTCCATCTGATTTAATCCCACAAGCGGGCCACAAAGCTCTACCCGATTAAGTTAAGTGGATTTTTGCCTTCTCTAATCCAGAATCAATACTATATTATTTTGAAGCAATGTTTCCATATTCAATCTGTAGTGGTAGTTTGCTAGTTAAGAAGTAGTCAATGACTCAAATATAATTTAATGAACAGACACTATTAAAAAATTAGTAAATACAAATAAAAATATACATCGAGGGATGAAAATTAGCAAATGCAAATACTAAAGGTATCCAACTACCTTTTGTTTTGAGTACCTTTTGTTTTGCTTTCAATATCCCTCTATGCGTTCAAAACAAAAGGTGGTTGGATACCTTTTGTTTTGCTTTCATCCCTCTATGCGTTGCTAGGCAGTGTAAAAAAGTGTCCATGTATATACAATTGCTTTTGAACTCCTAGATAAGGCTTATGTTGTTGATAAAATTGTAGGTTGATAAGGTTATAGTAAGAACTCCGATTGACATAATTAATTATCCTTTCTAGGAGTCTTTGTGTGGTTGCTACAGGGTTTTTGTAGCACATATAATGCTCCTTGTCCAGTGAATAGAAACTACAAACTAGTAATTGTATCAGTTAATAAATCAATAAAAAAATTATTAATAACACCTAAAAACAAAACTTAAAAAAAAAACAAATATAGATTAAGTTATTAAATCTTGAAAAATAAAATATTAAATTAATTAAATAAAAAAAATGAATAACATGTAAGGCTGCACATGTTAAAAATATCATCTAAAAATAAATATTTTTTATTTTCAAAAATATAATTTATTTATATAAAATATAAAAACAAAACTATAGATGAACCAGAAAAACCACTCTAAAAATTAAACACATAACAAAAAAATCAATATTTTTTTTTTAAAAAAGACCCCTGAACAAAATAAAAGAGATGAGGATTTGTCTCTTTTTTTTTAGTTTTTTAACTGGTTACGTCACTTTATTTCTTTTCAATTACATTCTTTAAAGTTATATTTTCATGACAACTATAGTTTTCAAACTCGACCTAAGGGTTAACCAGGCCAAGGGGTTGGTTAGAAAATTAGAAACAATTAGAAATTTTTTTTTTAAAAGATTTTAATATTTTATATGAAAAAATTAAAAAACAATTCATGCAGATATAGGTTATATATATTGTAAACAATTAAGTTTAAAAAATTATTTCAAAAGTTTTTTATCTGACATTGAAAAAATATTATTTTATTCTTCTAAGTTGAAGTATTTAAACAAAAAAGGTTTATTATCCCACATTGAAAAAACATAAATTTTTTCTTGTGAACATGGAGCATATATACTAAAGGGCTTCAAATCTCATATGAAAAAAATAAAACTTAAAATATCTTAAAATGAAAAAAATTTGAGGGAAAGAAATTAGATGTCGATGTATTGGACGCTGCTTTGCTAAGTGCTAGTTAAGCTGGTAGTGTAGAAAATATTTTATTTGTAGATGACGATGTTGGAAATACATTCCACTTTTAACCCAACTCAAGCATTTTTACATTTTAAAAAAAAAAATTGTTATTAACCCGCTGCGGAGGGCGAGCTAATATGCTAGTTATTATATTATTACATCATAGTTATTTTTTAAAATATTTTTTTAAAATATATATATTGAGATAATTTTTTATTTTGTAAAATTTATTTTTTATATCATCACATCAAAATAATGCAAAAACATCAAAAAATATTAATTTGGAGTAAAGAAAAAAAAATCAAATCTTTTCAAATCTTTTTTGAAATGCAAAACCAAACATGTTTTAATAAGAAAATTCAACCCAACCTCAAACAAAAATAACTTATCATCACCCTACTTTTGTACAATATAAAAAAAAATCCTATCAATTTATGTTCTCTTTACAATATGATAAAAAAAATTAAATAAGAAAAACAAAAAAAATTCAAGAGGAAAAAAATAAAATTAAAAATATCTTAAAAGAAAAAATATTAAAAAAAAATGAAATTAGTTGTCGGTGTATTAGGCACTGCTCTATTATACACTATTCATGGTGCTACGGTAAAAAATACTTTATTTGAGGATGGTGATTATGCAAATATACTTCGTGCTTTTAACCCAACTCAGACATTTTTACTTTTGAAATTAAAAATTGTTATTGACTTGTTATGGAGCACGGGTTATTATTCTAGTTATTCTATTAGTACGTAACGGTTATTTTTAATTTTTTTTTATATCATCACATCAAAATAATACAAAAACATAAAAAAAATATTAATTTAGATTAACAAAAAAAACAAATTTTAATTTTTTAAAAAAGTATTTGTGAAACGCAAAAACAAATATGCTTTGATAATGAAATTCAACCCAACCTCAAATGAAAAAAATTATCATTACCCAACTTTTATACAATATAAAAAGAGTCTCATCAATTTATTTTTTCTTTATCATATAAAAAAAGTAAAATTAAAAATATCTTAACAAGAAAAAGGTTGTGTAGGTAGACCTAATCTCTAGGGTCTTATTGTCAAAATAGACTCAATATTATTGGGTCCGGCTGCCCAGGCAGACCCGACAACATTGGGCAGCCAGACCCAATAACTTTTGGCACAGAATTTGGGTGTGGCTGCCTAGCCAGCCTCAGCAATATTGTTGAGTCTCATTGCCAAGCTGGACCAGCAGCTCTTAGCACAAAAAATAAAAAAAGACAACGCTCTCCAGCATTTGGGTCTGGTTTC
This sequence comes from Populus tomentosa, assembly GCA_018804465.1. Classification (NCBI taxonomy): domain Eukaryota; kingdom Viridiplantae; phylum Streptophyta; class Magnoliopsida; order Malpighiales; family Salicaceae; genus Populus; species Populus tomentosa. The sequence goes on from CM031975.1 coordinate 5,745,972, forward strand.
CAAATCAAACTCAATAGCGTTGTGTCTGACTACCAAATAAAACCCAGTAGCATTTGCTACAAAAAAAACAATGCTCCCAGTAGCACTTTTTAACTAAAAACACAACAAAGACAACACCCATTATAATCACTACAATGTCATTTATAATACAATAAATCTATATCTACAATACATATATAATGTTTTTCTCATTCGTTTTAAAATATAGTATAATATATATAAGTGTTATCACTTATTAGTACATGTTTAGATTCTAGAATAGTTAAAGCAAGTTATTAACCACAAAAACCACTTTGTTATCAATTCAATTCTATTTTCCAATATTAAAAAATTATTCAGTCAATTGATTTGATAACAAACAAACTTTTTTGATGAATTGGTAAAAACAAATACAGCCAATTAATGGCCATTCAAAAATTAAATATTAGTGCTGACTTTTATTTTATACTTGTAAGAGAAGATACATAATTTCATTTATTTTAAAGACAACTCGATACTGTATGTGGCCAGCTTGAGCATAAACCAACATGTATGAAATATGTGAAGAAAAAATAATCTTTCATCATTTTGTCAGTGTATTTGGTGATGTGATAAATAATTAATGGTTTTTAATAATAATTTTTAATTAAAAATAAGTTAAATTATTTTTTATTTTTAGTATCAGTACATTAAAAAAATTAAAAAAAAACATCAATTTAATATTTTTTCCAAATAAAAAGCAATTTGTAAAATATTTTTAAAAATTATATTATAAACTTAATATTTTTTTAATGTCTCCAATTATTAGTACGTTTAAAGCTATTTTTCTAGTTATTAAGATCTTGTGCAACGTTATAAAATAAAATGAAAACAAAAAACTACTATGATACTAAAAAGGAAATAATTATTACAAAAAAATTCATGTGTATTCTAAATTTGATTTATCTTTACACCATTGATGGGACATGCACAAAATCACTAAATTAAAAATGAAAAAAAAAAAAGTTCAACAAGTATGCAATTCAAGTGATCAACTTCTATATCCATTATTCATTATAAAATGTTAGATTCGAACTTTTCCTTTTAATAAAAGGGAAAACACGGGCTATATAACTTTTGATGCAAGATATATATAATTGTGATGGGTAGGAAAAAGCAATAAAAAAAAGTGATACCTACAACCTATATATATATATAAACATTTTCCACATTGAAAAAAAAAAAAACAAAGTTGAATTGCAAAAAAAACCCGATGTTAAAAGAAAAACTAAAACAAAATAAAAAAAAATCTAAATTGATCCAAGTCAACATCACAAACTTGCAATCCAGGTCGTGAGATAAAGTTAATCTCATTAAAAGCAAATAAAAAATAATGATGATGTCCAACTTCCAACAACTCAAATGTAGGTAGAAAAAAAAATTAATTAACAAAAACAAACCCAAAAAAATAAAACATTTACAAATTCAAGTAAAGCTGTCAAACATCGTGAGATGGATAATGCAAATGAAAAAAGCTAATCAGTTTTTAAAATGTTTGTATTGTTTTTGTTTACAAGCAAACTCGAGCTTGATTGAAAAAACAACAAACATTGCTTGAAAATTATTTTAGAACTTGTTATAATGCTAGAGCTCACCTGGAAAATTATTTAATATTTATAAATTAATTTTATGATATTTAAATTGATTTAGCTTGTTTACAGCCCTAGTTTCACATAATTAAATCAGAAATTTACATGCTTTTATTTTTATTTTACAGGGGTGGTGTGTATTTTTATTATTATTATTAATATAGATTTTCAAATCAGTTTTTATATATTTTAATTAATTTTATAGATGTATTTAATAACATGGGAAATGTGTAACTTTTATTATGAGATTTTTTTGGTAAAAATAATAATATAAAATGCGACAGTTATTACTGATTATTAATAAATTTAATTTTCTTGGCTTATTGGTTGAGTTTATGGGGTTTTTTTTTTTCTCTTTTTCCAGGCAAATAAGTGCCGAGTTGAAGTCCTAAATTAAAAAAAAAAAAAAAAAAACAAAATCTATAAAGGAATTAGAAACAAAATGAAAATAAAAATCAAATCGGCGAGCAGACACGCTTTCTCCTTGTTTTGGCTCCTTCCAGGAACGCGTGAGGACAAAACAATGCCCAGATGCTCAAGGGGAGAGAGAGAGAGAGAGAGAGAGACAATTGCTTGAGCAGTATTACAATAGAAAGGAATCTCTTTTCCATTAAATTTCCTGAAGCCTGATACACCAAGAAAGGGATCACCACTATGACCACTGCGCTAGGGGAAATTTCCATGAAAATTAAAACCACTAATTAACCAGGAAAGTTCCTACCAAAACCATGGGGTCAACAGCTAACCATCCAATTCATCTGTCTTCCTCCCAATTCCCAGTATCAGTTACAGCCTGAAAGAGAAATTATCCTGTCATGTCCAAGTAAGTCGCACGTTTAAGCAGAAAGAGAACTCATCATTCATGCTCACTGGGTGCCCCTGAGTCTCACTCATCAATGGAGGTCCAATTAGCTATTCTTGTAGCGTGTAGGTTTTTACTACACTCATTTGCCATAGGATCGTTGCCCTAGTAATCTGAGCATGAACAAGAGAATCACATAACGGTCAAAAACCATCCAGAACTTTAGATTAACAAGAATTTCATATTGTAACTTAACTTATCAGCAAATATTCCATCGACCAAGAATGTGCTAATCTAGCAGTAGTAATCTTAACTCAAGATCAAATGAAAATTTGTTGCTGACCATAAACAAAGTTGAAAGAGAAAGATGATATCAACAATACCTTAATAATACAGCCAGATACGAGATGATGCTCCTGATCCTTGAGACCTCTTCCAGGTGTTTCTTTTGCAGTATAATCATCTTGTACTGTTAATTCTTGTACCTACAGCCAAAAAAGAAAAAGCAAAAAGAAGAATAGGTATAAAACAGAAAGAAGAAGAAAAAACAGAGAAGCAGAAAAGAAAAGAAGAAGAACCACTACAACGCCACTGTCATTCTTCCTGTTCGCCGCCACTAGCAACACCGTAAGCAGCCGTCAGGTAAGCCTCCACTCCTCTTCTTCTTTTTGTTCTTCATCTTCTTCTACCTTCTTTTTGTTCACTGCATGAACAGTGGACTTCAGGTCGGGCTAGTTCTAGTCCAGCTCGACTGACCAAGTCGAGTCGAGCTCAGCCCTCAAAAGAAGAAAAATAATTTGTTAGGTCGAGATTATTCTAATTTAATAATAACTCTTGAGCTTGAATCTTATTTCAAATAAACAAAAAATATCGTCATTTTAATATTAAAAATATATATAAAAAAATTATTTTAGATTTGGTTTTATACTTTTGAAATCAATTGGTTCGTGTTGTAGAAACTCCTGTATATTTAGTTTGAAGCTCAAACTATGCAAGCAAACAAATTGAGGTTTTTCAAGGTTTAGTCGCTAGTCTGCTAGAAAATCTGATACCATCAATGTGTTCCATGCAACAAGCCTTTATTTTATTTTATTTTATTTTCCATGATCGATTTATAGGTTTACATTATTTGTTTACTAAAAAAACTCACAAGTCGATTTGTAACACCTTGAATCCGTACCATCAGGGGAGTGTAGGCAATGTAACTAGTTTATTACTATTATTTTTGTTAGGTGTTATATTTGTTTTTTCATTAAATTGTAAATTTCATAGCCAATGAGTTCAAAAAATATCTATGTATGCTGTTTTAATTTTGATTCAATGAAACTGATTTTTTCCATATTTAAAATATTAAATTATTATACTAAATATTCTAAAAAATAGACTACAGATTAATACAATAATAAAAATTTAATATTATCAATAAGTTTCATTTTATTTGCAAGTATGATCTTTTTTATGTGTATTTAATATTTATTTTATTAAATATTTAGAGATAGATTGAATATAATTTACCAGGACTTCAGGGCCTTAATAATTCTTTAATAAGTAAATTCATAATTGACAATCAAATGGAAAAGTCTTAAAAGAAAGTCTTCATAGAAACTGGCTGAAAGAAAAAGTAACGAACCATTATAGATTATTTAGTTATAAGTGTTAGCATCTTTAAAATTATCTGGAAAAAGATTTAATTTTAGTTGACTTATAATAAGTTAATCCAAAACTATTCTTGTTATAAAAAAAATAAAAGGTTAAATTACTATGAGCATCTGATTATTTTTTTATTCTACAATCAAGTTTTTAAATATTATAATTTGCAACCTTAGTTCATTAAAGTAGATTTTAAAAATGAATGAAAAGACAATAATATTCTTAAAAAATAGAAATTAAAAGAATAATGATCAAAATTAAAATTAAAAAATAACTAAAATAACTAAATTTTTTTAATTAAATGATGAAATTAAAAATAAATTAAGATTTTATAAAAAAATTAAAATTAAAAATTAAAAAAATAATGAGTGCACCACTGTAATATAAGAGAACATATAAGAGGTACTATAAAATGTGGAGAACAGGGGGGTTACTATTATCGGTGCTCTATTTTGGATTTTATATGTGATAATGACATAATCTAATTATAAAATAAGGAAAAAAAAAATAATCCAAAACTATTCTTGTTATAAGAAAAAATAAAAGGTTAAATTACTATGAGCATTTGATTTTTTTTTTTTTTATTCTACAATCAAGTTTTTAAATATTACAGTACTTTGCAACCTTAAAAATAAATAATCAAAATTAAAATAGAAATTAAAAGAATAATAATCTTTTTAAAATTAATAAAAAGACAATAATGTCCTTAAAAAATTAAAATTAAAAGAATAATTATTAAAATTAAAATAGAAAAAAATTAATTAGAAAATAATAAAAAAATTAATTAAAGAATGAAATTGAAAACAAATTAATATTTTATAAAAAAAATTAAAATTAAAAATTATTATCTTTTTTAATTAATCTTCACCGTCCAATAAGAGAATCTAAGACCAAGAAACCATGCAGATTGATTGGAAAACTTCACGAAACCTATTCCATGTTTAAGGATGCATGACCCTACTGATAGTGACTACGAGGGTACTTGAATAGAAGATAACTTATATTTTTTAGTGAAAAGTATGTTTTTAAAGTTTTCAGAGGTGTGGTTTATGTATTTTTGACAAAAAGCCACCACAACTCCAAACCAAACACACCCTACATCCTCCTTGTGTGAACAAGAGTAAGAATTGGCCGTTTAATGCACCAAATGCCAGAAAGTTTTCTTTCTTTCTCCTACAGCTGGGACCTACGTACGTTTTGATACACGAAATTCATTTTAGGCGGATGGCATGAATCATCCCTGTGAAGCTGATTTTGTTTACTCCAAATCATCTCTATAAAATACCTACATGATTCTGCCAAACATATTTTCTAGTACACAGTCATGGGCATAGCAACCTATCTGTCCCAGCTGCTATGTGGTAGAGATGCTCCGCCAATTTCTTCTTCGGTGGTTACTTTGAATTCGCAGCTAGCAGAAATACAACCGCCACCGCCAGCACTCTCACTTACCGTCAACCAAGAAACCTCACAACCATCAAATTTACAGCCTTCTTCTCCGGCTATGGTTCCGGAGTCGCAGTTACCAGAAACACCAGCACAAGTACTCTCTCCTGCTGTCAACCAAGAAGGTACACGGCAACCGCAAGAGCAAGAGCTTTCCATTGCAATCAACGAGAAACCAACCAATAAAGAGAGTGTTGTTAATAAGAGGGTCCCATGGGAAAAGATACTCATTGCTTTCTGTTTCGCTGCAGCTCTGGAAATTGATCTTCCATATGAAAAAAATAATCAACATGCAAAACCCAATCTTAAGTTCTGCTTGCGCCTTGTCAGTATCACACTTACCTTTGTTTCTCTCACTGTTTCGCAGCTTATTAGAAAAAAGTTCCCTGTTGCATCCAGAATGTTAGGGAAAGTTGGCATCGGCCTTGGTGTCACTGCGTTTTTCATCATCATGGCATCTCCATTGATGACCATGAGCCAGCTCAAGCATGCTACCTAGCAAGGTACGTACCTACTCCAGATCCCTACTCCCTACAGTGATCTGTATGTTAGTATTGCTTCCAATGTCGTCTTATATATGCAGAAGAAAGAGTGATGATTATGGTGTTTTAGGCAATGGCCAATGGGGATATATATAATGGTGTACCTTGTTATGTACGTCACCTGATGAACTTGGTCATGAATAAGAATTTGTACGATGATATTGTTAAACATTCGTAGTGATTCTATCCTTCATTAAACTTCCTTTTTTTGTTGGTCAAAATCCCTTAAACTAGTGTTTAGCTTGCTTATAATCGATGAATTATCCACTCGGAGCACAATTGCTTATTATAACATGTCTTCATTATTGCATACGAATGGGAGGAATTAATACATCTGAATTTGAACTTCTCTCTCTCAAATAAAAAAAGTAAGATTTATGAATAATTTCCATGATATATACGATCGAGATCCCATGATCATGTAAAAGAAAGAGTAAGAATTCGAATAATGTAATGAAGAGATTAATTTTTTTGAGTGAATTAACTAAATTCTGAAACCAACATGCCCCCCCCCCCCCCCCCCCCCGCCCCCAAACCCCCCGTTCTATTTCAGTAACTATAGCAGTCTGCTTGTCCTATTAAATTTGACTTTTTTGCACGGGGTTCCAGTACATCCAAATGCCTCCTTGGACGGACAGCTTTGATTACGCAGCTTTCAGATATCTTCTGGTTGTAGGGATATTCATCGGAGATATCTTTCATCGGAGAGGGTCTTTTTGCCGCCTTTCTTCGGTGGCTACTCTTTTCCCTCAGTTCCTTTTTCTGCTCATTCTAGCCGCCTTATTGGGGGATTTTATTTCGGTTGATGGACCTCCGCATTTCCTTCCGACCTCTACCCATTCATCTTTCTTGGGCACTAAAATCACTTGTAATCAGCACTAATGCTTCTTTCTTTTCTTTGGTTCTTACACGTCTGCTTTCATCTTGAGCGTGTGCACCAGCTGGATAAGGCACAGTTCGAACCTCTTTTATTTTAATTTATTTATTAATATATTGATCGCGCTCGTAGCGAGTAAAATATAAAAAAAAAATATTAAGAATATATATATATATATATATATATTATTTTTTATTATTTTTATTTTTATTTTTATAGACACAACTCTTCTTAGTATTTCTTTTCTTATTTTATATTAAATACCTAAAACATTTCTTCGTGTCCAGAAACCAATCTATTCCTACAACATTAAAACAAAGATAAGCACAACCTACGGAACTCATTTTCCTTAACCACGAAGCCCTGTTTGGTAGGAACTCATTTTCCTTAACCACGAAGCCCTGTTTGGTATTGTTTTTCAACTCTGTTTTTATATATATATATATATATATATATATATATATATATATATATATATATAAAAGTTAGGTAAAAAGCGACATCAAACTATATCTGAAACAAGACTAGTTATGCGATTAGTGCTCTGCCGTGTGTTAAATGTATTTATTTTTTATAAAATATTATCTGTGCAAATTTTTTTAACTGTTTTTATAATTCAAAAAATATAATAAATCAAAACGTTTATGCACATATATGTAATTAAATAAATTAAGAATTATATATATTAATAAATCAATAAAAAATCATTAATCACACATAAAAATAAAACTTGAAAATATAAAAGACAAATATAGATCAAGTTATTGAATCTTGAAAAATAAGACATTAAATTAATTGAATAAAATAAAAAGAAAAAATGAATAACATGTAAGGCTACATATATCAAGACTATTATCTAACAATAAATATTTTTTATTTTCAAAAACATAGTTTATCTATATAAAAGATAAAAACAAAATCATAGATAAACAAAAAAAGCCACTCTAAAAATTAAACACAACAAAGAAAATCAATATTTTTTAAAAAGGCCCCTGAACAAAATAAAAGAGAGGAGGTTTTGTCTCTTTTTTTAGTTTTTTAACCGGTCACATCACTTTATTTCTTTTCAATTATATTCTTTAAAGTTATATTTTCATTGCAACTATAATTTTCAAACCCGGCCTAGCAGTTGACTCGGACAAGGGATCAGGTCCTTGGTTAAGTCAATCCAGAAAATTAGACAAAAAAATATTTTATATGAAAAAATTAAGAAATAATCCATGTGGATATAGATTATACGTGTTGTAAACAATTAAGTTTAAAAAATTATTTCAAAAGCTTTTTTATCCCATATTGAAAAAATACTATCTTATTCTTCTAAGTTAAAGTATTTAAATAAAAAAGATTTATTATCCCACATTGAAAAAACATAATTTTTTTCTTGTAAATATAAAGTATATATACTAAAGGGTTTTAAATCTCACATTGCAAAACTAAAACATTCTTCTAATATTTATATAGTGAGTTTTGAAATGAGTTAATTGGTAACCAACTGGAACATATTTTTTTAAAAAATAAAATCACTACCAGGCTTTTTTCAGGTCTTCCGAGTTCTGGGTTAACCCAGCAGGTCAACTGATTTACTCCAGGCCAATTGCATGCTGAATTTTGAATGAAACAGAGTCGGTCAAGACCCTAAGTCGCTCGAAACAATTTCAAAACAATATTCGATGTTTTGATATTTTATATGAAAAAAATTAAGAAATAATTAATTTGGATATATACTATATACTTGTTGTAAAAAATTAAGTTTAAAAGATTATTTCAAAAGGTTTATTATCCCATATTAGAAAGATATTATCTTATTTTTCTAAGTTTAAGTATTTAAACCAAAAAAATTTATTATCCTACATTGAAAAAACATAATTTTTTTCTTGTGAACATAGAGCAAATATACTAAAGGGCCCCACATGAAAAAAATAAAACATTCTTCTAATATTTATATAGTGAATTTTAAAATAAGTTAGGAACCAACTGAAAAATATAAAAGAAGAAGGGTCTCTTGGTAGGAAAAACACATATTTGAAAAAAAAACATAGGTTTTTGTCGAGTCACCCGATTTCCAAGTTGACCTAGCGGGTCGACCGATTTACTCTAAGGCAATTACAGGCTTAGATTTTGAATGAAACAGACTTGCTCAACATTATTTAATCCTGTAAGGAGTCAGGGCCCAATGATGTAGAGTCCTGGTGGCAACAGGGCTCAACATTGTTGGGTCGTGCTAACATTGGTGTGTGTGTCTATATATATATATATAAACATAAAAATGTTAATTTGAAGTAAGGAAATTTAAAAAAAAAAAAAACAGATGTTTTTAAAAGAATTTTTTTAAATGTGAAAACAATCATACTTCAATAAGAAAATTCAACGCAACATGAAATGAAAAAAAAAATATCATCACCCAACTTTTGTACAATATAAAAAAAATCACATCAATTTATTTCCTCTTTACAGTATGAAAAAAAAAATCAATAAGAGAAAAGGAAAAAAAATTAAAGACAAAATAAAATAAAATTGGAAATATATTAATAAAATTGAAGTAAAAAACAATTGTCAATTTTTTGTCAAAGCATTCAAAAACAAACATGCTTTAATAAGAAAATTCAAATCAATCTCAAATAAAAATAATTATCATCACAACAAATTTTTTAAGAAGAACAAAAATAAAATTTGAAATATCTTAAAAGGGAAAAATTAAAGGGAAAGAAAATAGTTTCCGATGTATTCGATGCTACTCTTTTATGCGATATTCATGGTGCCATTATAGAAAATACTTTATTTGAAGATAGCAATGATGCAAATACATTTCGTGATTTTAACCTTCCTCAAACATTTTGATATTTTTTAAAAAAATATTATTGACGTGCTGCGAAGCGTGGGCCAATATGCTAATTATTATATTATTACATCACAGTTATTTTTTTAAATATATTTTTTAAAAATATATATTGAAATAATATTTTGTATTTTGTAAAATTTATTTTTTATATCATCACATAAAAAAAAATACAAAAACATCAAAAAATATTAATTTAGAGTAAAGAAAAAAAATTCAAAATATCAAATTTTACCCAACTTTTGTAAAATATAAAAAAAGTCCTATCAATTTATTTTTCTTTACAAAATGAAAAAAGATTAAATAAGAAAAAATAAAAAAAAATCAAAAGGAAAAAAAATAAAATTGAAAATATCTTAAAAGGAAAGAAATTAGTTGTCGATGCATTGAGATACTATTTTTTACTTTTTAAAATTTATTTTTTTATATCATCACATCAAAATAATTAAAAAAATAAAAAATATATTAATTTGGATTAATGACAAAATAAAAACAAATTAAAATTTTTAAAAGGTTTTTTAAAACACAAAAACAAACACGTTTTGATAAGAAAATCCAACCCAATTTCAAATAAAAAATAATCATTACCCAACTTTTTTACAATATAAAAAAGTCTCACCAATTTATTTCTTCTATAACTATATGAAAAAAAAAATTATTTAAGAGAAAACAAAATTGAAGAGGAACAAAAATAAAATTGAAAATATCTTAACAGGAAAAAGGGTGTGTTGCCAAACTTAATCTCCTTGGGTCTATCTGCGCAGCTAGACCCAACGCTATTGGGTATGGCTGCCAAGATAAACACAATGCTACCAAGTTAGACCCAACAACATTTGACACAAAATTTAGGTGTGGCTGTCCAGCCAGACCTAGTAGTGTTGGGTCTTGTTGCCAAGTCAGACCCAACAACTCTTGAAATAGAAAACAAAAAAGACAACGCCCTTCAGCATTTAGGTTTGGCTTCCAAGCCACACCTAATAGTGTTGTATCTGGCTGTCAAGCCACATCCAATAGCTCTTGCATACAAAACAGAAAAGACAAAACTCTCAATAGCATTTTTTTACTAAAAACACAGCAAATTCTAAAATAGGTGTTTTTCTTAAACGTTTTAAAATATAATATAATATGCATAGGTGTTATCACTCATTAATACATGTTTAGATTCTAAAATAGATAAAGCCTAGGGGTGTTCAAAAAAATTGAGTAATCAAGAAAACCGATGGAAAATTAACTGAGAAAACCAAACCAAGATGGAAAACTGATTAAACCGATTTTTAAAACCTGAAATATTTCCGGTTCGGTTCGGTTTTGATTTTACCATTGAAACTGGTGAATCGAACCAGTCCACCCATAAAATAAAGTTAAAAACGACCTAGTATAAATAATACAGTAAACCTAACCCTAAATGACATTACATGTGAAGCCACCGCCCATACCAAACCAGAGAGTCTTATCACCCTTTTCCTTTCCCTTTTAATTTTAATCCTTTCTGCCTCTTGCCCCCTGCATCTGTCTCTTCTCTAACCGATCAATAAGTAAATAACCCACATCTCCGTGTTCATCTAGTATACTTGCAGCCGAAAAAAAAACCCAAACAAAACCCCTTGGCGTCTCTCTTCACTTGCAACAGAAAGAGATAAAGTTTATTGTTTATCCATGTGTTAATTATGGCTTTTATGTGCTTGTAAGTTGTACTTCTAACATTTGTTCCATTAGAGATCTCTGACCTCTGCTTCTTCTTTTTCTATCCTCTTGCAGCTAGGGTTTTTACATCTTTCTTCAGGCTCACCCCCTTTTCCTCGGCCCTCTCTCCTTTCTGTTGATTTGTGTTGATATTGAGTTCTTGATTGCTTTGTTTAGCATTGTTTACTTTAATATGTATAGGTTTATTTTGATTGCTTTGATCTATCGGGTTTTTTTATCTATATTATCAGCTATCGATTTGTTTTATCTTGATTGCTTTGTTTAGCTATCAATCTATTTTATGTTGTATCAATTCTGGCAGTAAGTTCATTCTGTTTTATTATAGCAGTAAATTCATTTTGTTCAAGTATGCTCTATTAAATGTTAATTGTTATATCGGTTCATTGTTCAATAATAAGTTCAAGTGAAAACATGGTTGTCAGGTGAATCTGTTGTATCAAAATGGATTTGAACAATGTTCATAGCTTTATTCTAGCAGTAATAAGTTCATTATGTTTTATCTTGATTGATTTTCATATATGATATGTTATAAACCATTGGTCCATCACAGTGTACACCTTGTTTGAGATGGTTAATCAAGATAATTGGTTCAACTTGTTAATTAGTCTATTACAATGTAAACCATTCATGTATGATCTGTTATAAACCATTGGTTCATTTTGCCTAGTCAAAATGTTAGGTTTATTCTATTGATTGGTCCATTACAGTATGCTGGTTTTTTAGAATAGAGAGGTGACAGATGCTTTTTTACAATTATATGAACCTAACATGATGCTCAACTTCTGCTTGATTCTTAATTGTAGTAAGATGTTGATTCATATTGTTGTTTTCTTAATTTCAGATGGATAATGGAGAAGATCCTACATCAATTTAGTCAAATCCTTCAAGTTCGGAACTAAATTCTTTGCCTATTCCAGTTCCAGTTACTACCTCCAGTATAAATAGCAACACTGAAGAAGGTAATCCACCTTCTAGAAGTAACAAAAGAAAAACATCCCAAATTTGGGATCACTTTAAAAAACTAGATGGTAATTCTAAAACTCCTAGGGCTGCATGTAAGTATTATGGAAAAGATTATGCATGTCATACTATACTTAATGGGACTAGTAACATGTGGAGTCATCTAGATGTATGTAAACAATTTCCTTTTGTCATTGATCAAAAAAAAAAAAAAAAAACTTTAGTTTTAGAACCTAAGCCTAAAATAGAGAGGGGTGATAATGGAGAGCAAAATTTGGTGAGTGTTAAGGTAGTGGGTTATAATTATGAAAAGTGTAGGAAAGCCCTTGGAAAAATAATTATACTTGATGAGCTACCTTTTAACTTTATAGAAAACCAAGGATTTAAATCATTCTGTAAGGTAATGCAACCTAGATTTGATGTTCCTTCTTGTTTCATGATTTGGAGAGATTGTTTGAAGATTGATTTAGTTAAGAAGGAGAAATTAAAGAAAGCTTTTAAGGATCAACGTTTATGTTTATCAACTGATACTTGGAGATCAATCCAAAATATTAATTATATGTGTTTGATTGCTCATTGGATTGATGAAAGCTGGAACTTGAATAAAAGAATTCTAAACTTTTGTCAAGTTTTTAATCATAAAGGTGAAACCATTGGCCAAGCGATTGAGAGTTGTTTATTGGAATGGGAAATTGATAAGATTTTAACAGTTACTGTAGACAATGCAAGTTCAAATAATTTGATAATAAAATATCTGAAAAGAGTAGCAATTGGGTGGGCAACTAATTTATTGTCAAATGACTTCATGCATGTTAGATGTTGTGCACATATTGTTAATCTTATTGTATGTGCAGGATTGAAAGATATTGATGATTCAGTGGTTAAAATTAGGAATGCAGTAAGGTTTGTTAGATCTTCTCCTTCTAGACAACTTGTTTTTAACCAATGTGCGGAGAGGTTGAAAATTGGAAGTAAAAAATCTGTTTGCTTGGATGTTGCAACTAGATGGAACTCTACATATATGATGCTAGATGCGGCTGTTAAATTTGATGTGGTTTTTATGAGGTTAGAAGAAACCGATCCTAGGTATTTGAGTTACTTTGAGGTTGATTCAAAAGGGAAACAAAAAACCTTAGGTCCTCCTACTTTAGAAGATTGGGAAAAGGATAGATCTTTTGTCAAGTTCTTGAAATTATTTTACATGGTTACATTGAAATTTTCTGGCTCGTTGTATGTTACATCTAGTTCTTTCTTCCATGAATTGATTTCCATGTACACAAGCATATATCAACTTTGTAGAAGTAAAGATGTTTATGTAAGTCAAATGGCCAAGAATATGATGACAAAGTATAAAAAATATTGGGGGGATCAAGATACACACAAAAAATTTGTTGTATGTGGTTGTTGTATTAGATCCACATTTCAAATTAAAGTATGTGGTTGTTGTGTTAGATCCATGTTTCAAATTAAAGTATGTGGGATTTTGTTTTAGAAGATTGTATGATGTTGAAGAGGCTGAAAATTTTACAATTAAGGTTAAATATATTTTGCTAAGGTTGTTTGAGCATTGCAATATTGATGAGAATGTTGAGGTTGTTCATAGTATTGAAACTAGTATAAATGAAAATGTTAATGTTGATTTAATGGTGGTAAATGATGATATGTTGGATGACTTAACTTCTCAATTCAAAAAACATTTAGAGGAAGAAGGCGGTGTCAAAAAAAAATGAGGTTGAGAGGTATTTGGGTGATGATTGTGAGGATCTAAATGATTTTAAATTAGATGTTTTGGGTTAGTGGAGGTGTAATGCTACAAAATACAAGATTCTTTCTAAGGTGGCATAACACATGTTAGCCATCCCGGTATCTATAGTTGTTTCTGAAGCAGCATTCAATACTGGCAGTTGTATATGAGATCCATTTCGAAGCTCTTTATCTCCATCGATAGTGCAAGCACTTGTTTGTTGTCAGAATTGGTTAAGTTTAGCATCAATTCTAATTAACATTAGAACCTTCATGGATTATATTGAAAATTCTGAGATCATTGAGTCAGGTAATTTCTCTTACAAATTTAAATATAGTTATTTTATAATATTTTTTATTTACATATGTTTAATCTAACATTTTAGTTTATGTTTTTGTAGAATTTGGTGAAAGTTTAAAAATCTCAACTGATTGTTTGTAAGTAGTATTGATGGCTTGGTGTAATCTTGGAATATAATTGTTATGGGTAATTAATTTACTTTACCTTGTTAATTCCCCTTACAATTTAGCATACTTAATTCTTTCAATAGTTGAACTCTAATATGTTGCTAATTTGCTAGTGTTTTTTTATAGCAATATCCTTTCTGGAATTTTTTATGTTGTCGTTGCTAGAATTTTTGGATGCTGGTGTTGTTGGGTTTTTTTTCTTCAAACTATGCCGTATGTTTATGACAATTTATTGCCGGTTGTTAATGTATCCACTTGTTAATGTTAATTTTTCTAGTGCGAACAAACTTTTAATTTGAGGTGTTCAAATTTGATAATGCATCTTGTATATTGCATTGATTTAGCACTTTGAAAAGCATATTAAAAGTCAACCAATTTGCATCTCTGTCATATTTTCATTCATGTCCAAATTTTAATTCATATTAAAAGTCAGCTAATTCATATTAAAAATCAGCCAATTTAATGTAAGGTTGCTGTAAATTTTAAAGCTGAACATTGTAAATTTTTAAAAGCTAAACATCATGTTGCTGTAAATTTTAAAACTCAATTTAGCTAATTAAAAAAAAAAACAAATCAAAAAAATAAACCCATATATGATGGGTTAGGTTTCCTGGTTTTTTCCTTAAAAAAACTGGATTTAACCAAATCGGACCAGTTCAATTTGAACTGGTTTCCGGTTCGATTCGATTAAATTTTTACAAAAATACTATAATTTGGTTCAGTTGGTTTTTTTAGTATAACCCAAACCGACCATGAAGACTCCTAATAAAGCCTGTTTTTAACCACAGAAAACCTCTTTGTTATCAATTCAATTAGTTAGGTACTATTTTCCAAAATTGAAAAATTATTCAGTCAATTGATTTGATAACAAATAAACCTTTTTGATGAATTGGTAAAAACAAATACAGGCAATTAATGGGTTAAGCCATTCTAAAATTAAATATTAGTGCTGACTTTTATTTTAAACTTTCAAGAGAAGATATATAATTTCATTTTTTTTTTAATGTAAATACAACTTGATATTATAAGACACCGTTTGGCATTGCGTTCCAAATGGTGTTTTGTCCAAATTTAAATTATTATTTTTTTGCTAAAATTGAGTTCGGTTTGTATTTTTTGGATCGTTTTGATGTGCTGATGTCAAAAATAATTTTTAAAAAATGAAAAAAATCATTGCCATGTATTTCGGCACGAAAAGCTATTTGAAAAGCAACCACTACCACACTGCCAAACACACTCTAAGTGGCTAGCTTGAGTATAATCCAACATGTATGAAATTAGACATAATTGTGAAGAAAAAATAATCTCCCATCATGATCATAACCAGTGTATGTGGTGATATGATGGATAATATTATTTAAAAATATTTTTTAATTAAAAATATATTAAAATATTTTTTATTTATAATATCAGCACATCAAATAAAATTTAAAAAATCATCAATTTAATATTTTTTAAAATAAAAAATAATTTAAAAAATACTTTTAAAAGCAATCTTAATATATATATATATATATATATATATATATATATATATATATTTAATATCTCCAATTGATAGTTCTTTCTAGTTGTTAAGATCTTTTGAAACTTTATAAAATAAAATGAAAAAGAAAAAACGATACTAAAAAGGAAATAATTATTAAACTTTTTTCATGTGTTTTCTAAATTTTATTTTTCTTTACACCGTTGATGGGACATGCACAAAATCACTAAATTAAAAATGAAAGAAAAAGTTCAAGAAGCATGCAATTCATGTGACTTCAATGTCCGTTATTCATTATAAAATGTTAGATTCAAACTTCTCCTAATAATAAAAGGGAAAACAAGGGCTATATAACTTGTGATGCAAGATATAATTGTGATGGATAGGAAATAGCAATAATAATAAAAACAAGATAACAATAACCTCTATATATATATATATATATATATAAACATTTTCACATGGAAAAAAAAAAACGAAAGTGAATTTCAAGACAACCTGATTTTATAAAAAAAATTAAAAAAAAAAACGATCCTAATTGACTCAAGTCAACACCACAAACTCACAATCCAAGTCAAGAAACATGGCTAACCTTATCAAAAGCAAATAAAAAAATAATTATGATGCCCAACTTTCAATAACCCAGATGTAAAAGGATATATATATATATATATATATATATATATATATATAACAAAAACAAACCTAAAAAAATAAAACACTTGCAAACCTGGGGAAGGCTGTCAAACCTCGTGAGATGGATGATTAGTACTTAAAAGTGCATGTTTATCAAGGTTTTATATCATCATTTTGCACTTGAAGTATCAATAACTCCTTAACTAAAGCATGTTTTATAATAACAAGTTTGATATTATAAGATACCTTAATTTATGGTAAATGCTCATCTTAAATGCAGGCCTATCACATAAATGAAAGGATTGATTGATGAGTTTAAGTATTGAAAGTGAAAGGACAAAGAGATGGCCAAACTTAGAAAAGAGATGCTGGTGTAGTCCAAACCGGAACATTGCTCGGTAATTGGATCATATCTGGAGCTCTAGACCTCGGATTTAAGTCCATTTTATATGGATGGAAAGGTAAGACAAAGGCCTACAACTTTCATTAGAGCCCAAGATTTAAAAAGGCTGTTTTGAAGTCCAAATTGAAGGAACAACGAAGAAGTCCGAAGCTGTCCTGCAGTCTAGATACTATTTAGTGTTCAGCCCATATCTTGAGTTCTAGAAGTCCAAATGACCTCATTTTTTTTTATTGGAAAGCTGAGACAATTTCCTAGAACATTCCTGAGAATTCTGGGAAAATTATGATGTTAGCAATAACGTCTTGTTCAGACAAGAAGATAAGGATTGTCACCAAGTCAAGATGTAGCCACCCACTCATCAATTAGTTAACAAATCAATAGTTCCAAATTTTGGCCTATAAAAGGCGGCACTTACCATGTATTGAGGCATCTTGGTTTCCAGATCAAGATCATGCTCTTGCTTTCTCTCTTTGTATTGCTTATGTTTTGCTTTCATTAATATCAAGTTTATGCACTTCATTTCCTTTCCTTTACTTAGTTAACTTCTTTCTCATTTATGTTCTTATCTAGTTCATTTATGTTTCTTTCTTTCATTATGTTTAGCTAAGTTAATTATGTCAAGGTGAAAAGGGTACACTAATGGTGTAAGAATAAGTATAATATAAACTTAACATGGACCTTAACGTTGGATACTAACATGTTTTATATTTGTTATCTTGTTCACTTTTAATACTTTGCTTGTTAAATGGTTAATCTAGATTTATGTTGTATAACACTTGGTACAACAAATACTTGGCACTTTCATAGCCCATACTGTATGGTATAACCGACACCTGAGCATTTGTTTATACTATACTTGTTTGAAATACCATTAGTGGATCCTCTAACCTTGACATTTGTTTTTATCATTGTTTAATCCTTACATCAATTTTACATCTCAAAGCTCTCTTTATTATTACTATTACTATTTTTGCTATTATTATTGTTATTGTTGTTGTATCGTTATTTATAATTTATACAATTAACCTCTCTGTGGTTCGACCCCGATCTTGCCGGGTTATTTATTACTTCGACACTCCTGCACTTGGGAGAAGACATCAAGCTTTTGGTCGTGTCAAGTTTTTGCCGCCGTTGCCGGGGAGGTAAATTCTTGTATAAATTATAATATTTATTTTATTTTCTCTTTTCACTTTTTAATTTTTTTCTAACTTTTGTTTCTTTTGTTTTGTTTTGTTTCTTTTTCTTCTCTTTTCTTTTCTTCCTTTTATTCTCTTCTTACACGTGCATGAGAGTTTGGTCACGTACATTAAGTGGTTGACTTTGTAGAGTATCCTCATCATTTTCAGAAAATATGGCTGAAGAAGATAATCAATCGCTTCATAACGAGAATAATGAGAATAACCGTATGAGAATACTTAGAGACCACATGAATCCCACAAGAACAAGTGCACCCTCATGCATAGTTTTCCCTCCTGATGCATCTCATTTTAATTTTAAGCCAGACATTATTCAACTTTTACCTTCTTTTCATGGCTTAGACCTAGAAAATCCATACTTGCATTTAAGGAAATTTGAGGAGGTCTGTAATACTTATAATAACTCAAATTGTAGCATGAGCACCATTAGATTAAAGCTTTTTCCTTTTTCATTAAAAGATAAAGCTAAAACATGGCTACAGAATTTGAGACCAGGATCTATTCGTGCTTGGGATGAAATGCAACAACAATTTTTAAAGAAGTTTTTTCCATCTCACAGAACAAACTCTTTCAAAAGACAAATCATCACTTTCACTCAAAAGTCAGGAGAAACATTCTACCAATGTTGGGATAGGTATCGAGATTTGCTTAATACTTGCCCACATCATGGTTTTGAAACATGGAGATTGGTCTCATATTTTTATGAAGGTTTAACACTTAGAGATAGGCAAATGGTTGAATTGATGTGCAATGAAACTTTTGAAGACAAAGACCTTAATGAAGCAATGGAGTACCTAGACTTGCTAGCCGAAAATGCTCAAAATTGGGACACCACAGGTACTTATGAGGCACCAAGTAAAACTCAACCTCATACATCTAGTGGAGGTATGCACAACCTTAGGGAAGATCATGACCTCCAAGCCAAGTTTGCATCTTTAGCTAGAAAAGTCAAAGCACTTGAATTGAAAAAGAGTAATCAATTAAAATCTATTTAAGACATTGTGTGTCAAATTTGTGAACCCAAGGAACACTCAACAAATGATTGTCCAACTTTGCCTTCTTTTAGGGAATGCCTCCATGAACAAGTCCATGCTTTAAACAGTTTCCAAAGACCCAACCATAACCCATACTCACAAACATATAACCCTGGTTGGAGAAATCACCCAAATTTCAGTTGGAAGAGTGATAGCAGCAATGCACAAACTTCACAGCCACCATTTCAAGCACACCATAATTTTCAAAATTCTCATGGATATGCACCTCCTTATGCTCCACCTCCTAGAAGAAATCTTGAGGAAACATTGCATGCATTCATTGAAAAGCAGGATGCAATCAACACTCAACTTGCTCAAGGCATGATAGATTTTAAAGATACTCTTGCAAAATTAACATCTACTCTCAGTTTCCAAGAGAAAGGTAAGTTTCCATCTCATCCACAACAAAATCCAAAGGGGCAATACAATGCAAATGCGAGTAGTTCTGGAAACCAACACATGGATCAAGTCAAATCAGTTATCACTCTTCGTAGTGGTAAGGTTATTGAAAAACCCATTCTTGAACCTTGTGAGAAAGATGATGAGTCTATCTCCGAGGGTAAGGAAGGGGTTGAACCTGAACATTGCAAAGAAAAGGCTGATTCCCCGCCAGCACTCCCATTTCCTCATGCCATGACCAAACAAAGAAAAGTCAATCACAACTCTGAAATCTTTGAAACTTTCAAACAGGTAAGGATCAACATACCTTTGTTGGATGCTATTAAACAGGTTCCTTCCTATGCTAAATTTTTGAAAGATCTGTGCACTGTAAAGAGAAAACTGAATATGAAAAAGAAAGCCTTTTTAGCCGAACAAGTAAGTGCCATTCTTCAAAACAATAATGCTTTGAAATATAAAGACCCTGGTTGTCCTACAATTTCTTGCTTTATTGGAGAACATAAAATTGAAAGAGCCTTACTTGATCTTGGAGCTAGTGTGAATTTACTTCCATATTCAGTCTTTCAAAATCTCAATTTAGGTGAGTTAAAACCAACCTCTGTAACTCTTTTACTTGCCGATAGATCTGTAAAAGTGCCTAGAGAAATAGTTGAAGATGTGTTAGTACAAGTCGATAAATTCATTTATCCTGTGGATTTTATTGTCTTGGACACGCAACCTGTTGAAGCATGTAATTAATTTCTATTATTTTAGGACGTCCGTTTCTTGCAACTTATAATGCATTGATTAATTGTAGGAATGAACTCATGAAGTTATCTTTTGGAAACATGACATTGGAGATGAATATTTTCAACATTTACAAGCAACCTGGAGATGATAATGATTTACAAGAAGTAGATCATATTGAAGAATTAGTTCATGATCAACTTGAATCTACTTTGAGTAAAATTGAGTTGGATGAATCTGAAGATTTGCAAATGATTTATTCTCAAGAAGAAATCACGGATGAAAAAGGCACCAAAAATAGTGATGTCGATCTTTTGTCAAGAGTGACAACAGATTTGACATCTGACATCCAACCAATCGATAATTACTCTCCTGACGAATCCTTACTTTCTCTTAGTTCAATGCCTTGGTTTGCTAAAAATATCAATTTTTTTCTTTTAGAAGATTTGCCAGCTCACTAGAGTACTAAAGACAAAGGAAAGTTTTTGAACGAGGTGAAGAACTTTTATTGGGATGACCCTAACTTATTCAAATATTGTCTTGATCAAAATTTTCAAAGATGCATTCCTGACAATAAGGTAAGTAGTGTCATTAAACTTTATCATTTTGAAGCATGTGGGAGTCAATTCTCATCCAGAAAGACGACTGCAAAAATCTTACAAAATGGATTTTATTGGCCCACCATGTTCAAGGACACGCATGCATTCTGCAAAACTTGTGAAAATTGTCAAAAAATTGATACTGGTAAAAAGTTTTGCTTTATAATTCTCAACTCCATTTATTTCCTGAAAAAATAAGATCACGATGGAGCGGTCCATTTATTTTGAAACATATGTATCCTTATAGGGCCCTTGATATTGAGAATCCAAAGAATGACAATGTTTTGAAGGTAAATGGACATCGTTTGAAAGCTTACTTTGATGAGTTTCCTAGTGAAAATGAATCCATTGGTTTGAATGATCTTATTGATAAAGGTTGATTATTTTGTTTTTCTCATTTTTTTTTCTTTTTAGTGTGACTTTTGTTTTGCTAGTCTCTCACCCCGGTCAAATGGCGGATAATGGTACTCCGTGACTTAAGTCGGTTCTTTCAGTTTCCCAAATAACTGATATCTGTATATATTTGTACAATTCTCTGCTCTTTCTCCCTTCTTTGAATCTCTTCTCTAATTCTCTTTCGAAAATGGACACCACTCTTGAAAAGTTGAAAAGGTATTTTCCCGCTCTGCCTCCAAATACAATTACAAAAATTTATCGTGCTAGGTGTGCAAGATTGAGGTTGTTAATGAATCATGGAATTCCTGAAGATATTCGCTGGCTAATTAAAGCAAAGGTCCGCTTATCAGGTGAGTCCTCCAATTCTTTCATTTCACACATGCTTGGAACAGGTACAAGCACTTTTGCAAAGAAACGTCGTGCAAAACGACTGGAAGTCTGTCACAGATGTGCCAGATGGACTTGCAATACAACATGTCGTTCTTTAGGAATGGTATCTATAAACCGTGAAGATAAGAGACAATTCATTAAGGATGGCCTGAGTAAGGGGTCTTTAGATAATCTTTTGTTGACCCTTGAGACGCATCCTAGTGGAGATGTGCATCGTGTAATTCATGATTTATGGCCACAATTCCATTAAGAACATGATCGAATTAGTCTTAGGAATCTGACTAAAAAAGACCCTGTTTGCCAGTTTTTAAGAAAACTGGATGGGAAGCCTATCCTCGACCCATAGAGGGCGTTTAAGCTGTTCTTGGACGTAAAACCAAGGGAAGATGTGAGCCACAATCACAACTACCTGTACATACATGCTTTGTCAAAATAAATAAATACAGAGAGAGAGTGTGAGACAACAGCTGGCCTACATATAGGTGGTGTGATTGCATTTTCAATTTCTTATCTATAAATATATGCGTCTTTTTGTTTTATTATTTTGTTTTGTTACTTCTTATGTTTGTTTAAGTGTGTTTCAGGTTTGTCATTATTCGCTGTTTCAGGTGATGTCTTCTATACTCTATCTTTCTACCTTAGCACATTGAGGACAATGTCTCGTTTTGGTTGGGGAGAGAGGGTAGTAGTTTAAAAAAAAAAAAACTAACCAACGAACTGTTTTTGCTATTATTTAAACCATTTGACAAAATTATTATTAGGATGGCAGAGTATGGAGTCAGTTTTATTGACTCTAGAGACGCATCTTAGTAAGTATCATTACCAATGTCTATCATAATACTTCTTAAAATATTCAGGTTTACAAACTCTCACATTGTTATCACTTGATTCTGCTCATATACTCATTTAACAAGTATTATTAAACCTTCATTTTCACACACACACTTTAACATATAATTGTGGGTTGCATATTAGATTATTACATTATTTATGTTCTTTTGTTGAAGGTAACAACTAAGGGAAAGGGATAGTCTATAATTTGCAAAAAAAAAAAAATTGATAATATTGATGATAATAAAAACATAGATAAGTTTGGTTTCGTAGCCTCCCTAACCTAAGCGATTAAGCTCAAAGGGGTGTTTTAACACCTAATACCCTAAAGTCAACTGACTTGGGAGCTATTGGCCTAGAGCTTGTTACATGGGTTAAGGAGAAAAGCTTAAGGGAATCAAACATTGCACTATCTACGTATCAGTATCTGCAACCCGAGTTGTTAAGCTTGTAGGGGTGTCTCAACACCTAATGCCCTAAGACCAACTGGTCTGGGAGTCATTAGCCTAAAACTCGTTACATGGGTTAAAGATACATTGTATTTTAAGTTGTATGTGTATATAAATAAAAAAAAAAAGAGAGAGAAAAAAAGTAATAATAATCCCAACCCAAGGAAGTTCACCTTAAACATTTGAACATAATATTGTTTTCTTCCAACAAAAGCCCCATCATCTATGTTTTCATATATTAAGCACATAAAAAAAAGATTTATTAATATCTTGTTTAAGAAGTATGAAGCAAGAACATAAATTTAATGAGAGTTTGTTTATCTTGATAGATTAATGGAAGTTGAATGATGAATACCTTACTTTGTGGAACTTGCAAATTGTTTCTCTATTTTAACGCTTTTGATTACTAGAGACTAGTAATAAGCTGGTTGGGGGGTGTGATTAGTACTTAAAAGTGCATGTTTATCAAGGTTTTATATCATCATTTTGCACTTGAAGTATCAATAACTCCTTAACTAAAGCATGTTTTATAATAACAAGTTTGATATTATAAGATACCTTAATTTATGGTAAATGCTCATCTTAAATGCAGGCCTGTCACATAAATGAAAGGATTGATTGATGAGTTTAAGTATTGAAAGTGAAAGGACAAAGAGATGGCCAAACTTAGAAAAGAGATGCTGGTGCAGTCCAAACCGGAACATTGCTCGGTAATTAGATCATATCTAGAGCTCTAAACCTCGTATTTAGGTCCATTTTATATGGATGGAAAGGTAAGACAAAGGCCTACAACTTTCATGAGGAGCCCAAGATTTAAAAAGGCCGTTTTGAAGTCCAAATTGAAGGAACAACGAAGAAGTCTGAAGCTGTTCTGCAGCCCAGACACTATTTAGTGTTCAGCCCATATCTTGAGTTCTAGAAGTCCAAATGACCTCATATTTTTTTTTTTACTGGAAAGCTGAGACAATTTTCTATAACATTCCTAAGAATTCTAGGCAAATTATGATGTTAGCAATGACGTCTTGTTCAGACAAGAAGATAAGGATTGTCACCAAGTCAAGATGTGGCCACCGACTCATCAATTAGTCAACAAATCAATAGTTCCAAATTTTGGCCTATAAAAGGAGGCACTTACCATGTATTGAGGCATCTTGGTTTCCAGATCAAGATCATGCTCTTGCTTTCTCTCTTTGTATTGCTTATGTTTTGCTTTCATTAATATCAAGTTCATGCACTTCATTTCCTTTCCTTTACTTAGTTAACTTCTTTCTCATTTATGTTCTTATCTAGTTCATTTATGTTTCTTTCTTTCATTATGTTTAGCTAAGTTAATTATGTCAAGGTGAAAAGGGTACACTAATGGTGTAAAAATAAGTATAATATAAACTTAACATGGACCTTAACGCTGGATACTAACATGTTTTATATTTGTTATCTTGTTCACTTTTAATACTTTGCTTGTTAAATGGTTAATCTAGATTTATGTTGTATAACACTTGGTACAACAAATACTTGGCACTTTCATAACCCATACTGTATGGTATAACCGACACCTGAGCTATGAAAGGAACTTGATTTGTTGTTAACATAAGTTATAATCATGAATGTCTGCCAACATTTACAAGTACTAGCTTTATTCGAATAAGATAACTAATGTAATCATGTTAACAATTTATAATCTGATTGGAACCTCCTTTATGTGTGGTTTCCAATTGAGTAATAAGAGTTTATACTATACTTGTTTGAAATACCATTAGTGGATCCTCTAACCTTGACATTTGTTTTTATCATTGTTTAATCCTTACATCAATTTTACATCTCAAAGCTCTCTTTATTATTACTATTACTATTATTGCTATTATTATTGTTATTGTTGTTGTATTGTTATTTATAATTTATACAATTAACCTCTCTATGGTTCGACCCCGGTCTTGCCGGGTTATTTATTACTTCGACACTCCTGTACTTGGGAGAAGACATCAAGCTTTTGGTCGTGTCAATGGATAATGCAAACGGGATAACCTAATAGAAAGCAAAAAAAAAAACAAGAAGCCTAATGATTAGTACTTAAAAATGCATATTTATCAAGGTTTATATCATTATTTTGCACTTGAAGTATCAATAACTCCTTAACTAAAGCATGTTTTATAATAACAGGTCTAATACTATAAGATACCTTAATATATAGTAAATGTTCATCTTAAATGCAGGCATATCACATAAATCAAAGGATTGATTGATGAATTCAACTACTGAAATTTGTGAAGATAAAAAAAGGGTGAAGCTTAGAAAAGAGATGTTGGTGTAGTCCAAACTGGAACACTATTTGGTAATTAGGTCATATCTCGAGTTCTAGATGTCCAAATAACCTCAAATTCTTACACAGATTTGGTAAGACATAGGCCTACAACTTTCATGTTTTCATCAAGATCTAAGAAGGCCGTTTGCAAGTTCAAATTATAGCAACAACAGAGAAGTCTGAATTTGTCCTGCAGCCTGAATATTGTTCAGTGTTTGGGCCATATCTGGAGTTTTAGAAGTCCAAATGACCTCTATTTTTTTTCCTGGAAAGCTGAGTCAATTTCCTACAACTTTCATGTTATCCAATGGACCCAGTTCTGATGCTAGCATTTTCGTTTTATTCAGACAAGAAGATACGGATTTTCACAAAGTTAAAAGTTGGGCACCCACTCAACAATTAGTAATCAAATCAATAATTTTGAATTTTTGCCTATAAAAGGAGGCTTTTGCCATGTATTTAGGGGCTTGGTTGTTCAGATCAAGTTCATGCTCTTTATTTCTCTCTTTATATTTTTTTTTGTAATTCTTAAGTTTTGCTTTCATTAATATCTTGTTTATGCTTTTTGTCACACGTGTGCGGCGTCGCGACGAAAATTACATGTTTTTTTTCATTTTAAATCTACAATGTAAATCTATCTATATCTGTTTGGAAAATATAGGGAGACAAGAAAATATTGTCTTTAATTGATGGAAAATGGAATGGGAGTTGCCACTTAGTATTTTGATCACTAGGAACCCTAACTGGTCTCAGAGATCGGGCACGGGGACTGGTTGCGTAAAGGGAAGATATTAGCACCCCAAATATGCCCTACCTAAGGTAAGCTGCATTATTTTATTGTTTGATAAAATCTAAGGTCTTTTCGTGTTTTCCTAGTTGTTGGTATGGTTCAAGAAAAGTCCTCCTCAGTAAAGAGATCCTTATCTTAATGAGTAATTCTGACGTTAACAAAAGTATTTACTATTTGGAATACGTCTTACGTATAAGATCGTAACCCCAAATACTAAAAGAAAACACAATAATTTTTTTGAAATTTTTGAAATATTGGAAAACAAAACATTTTTTGAAAACTTGACAAAAACCGAGTATTTTAATATTGAATTTGTATCTTTACAATATAAAAATACAAACCGATATTGATCAAAATACAGTAATAAAATTGTGGAAAATCACTGATTTTTCAAAATAATTTTTTATGAAGAATTTTTATTTTTAATAATTAAAATTTTTTTAGGTTGGGCTCCGTTCGGCCCATATGGCTGGGCTGGACTCAGCAGGCCTAACCGGATCACTGGCCCGAACCAGTGTCCTGGGTGGAAGCTCACGTGTGCATGCTTAGTACCATATACAAATGGTATTGTTCAAGTGAATTATAATTCACTATGAACAGAAAAAATGCAAAAGGAAACCACGCATAGTAACATGCAAAAGGAAACCATGCATAGTAACATATGATATTGTTCAAGTGAATTATAATTCACTTGAATAATAACATTTGCATTTCACTGTTCAAGTGAATTATAATTCACTTGAACAGTGAAAATGCTAAAAGAAATCACATGCACAGAGACGCAAAACGCTTACCTAGACGTGGAACCGAAAGGAGCGAAGACAATGTCGAACACTCACAGTGATGTTGGTGGCGGTGGAGAGGAAGCCAATGAGGGCTCACTGTGGTCCTGACGGTGGCAGTGGCTGGTTTGGCGGTGACGTTGCTGCGGCTCCTCTTCCTCTTCTTTACTGTTTTGGCGCTGCTTCTTCTCTTTATTTCCTTTGCTCCCTCTGTCAACAAGGTTCTTCTCTTTCTTCAGCAGCTTCGTGGAGATGCTGGTGATGGCGGCCTGGGAAGTGGCCTTGATGGTGGTCGGCCCTTCTTCCTCTTCTTCTGTGTGTTTTTTCTCTTCAGCTCTGTTCTCCTCTGTTTTCGTTTCTTCCTTCTGCTTTTCACGGGGCTGTTGTTGACTGAGATGGCAATGGCAGCTGGTGGCGGTGGAGAGGAAGTGCTCTGTTCCTGGTGGTGTTGCTGCGACTGGGAAGAAGATGGTGAGCTGTCCTCAGTGTCGGACAGTGCCTTGCTGCTGTTTTCTTCGCCTGCGTAGAGGTGCAGGTTCTTGTTTTTCTTCGATGGTGGCGCGACGTGTGGCTGGAAGACGATGAGCTGAGGAAGGATGGTGGTGGCGTGGGCGGTGCTGCTGTGTTCGTGCTCCAGGTGGCGTTGGTGTCGCGGCGGCTGGCTGTGATGGTGGTCGGTGGTTGAGGGAGCCCGGTGACAGCAGCTGTTCTTTCTTTTCTGCAGCGGTTCAGGGGAGGTGGGAAGGTGAAGGTAACAAATCAATGGTGTTGGTAGTGTTGGTGTGTTTGTCTTTCCCTCCTGTTCGGTTTCACAGCTTTCCCGTTTTCTCCCCTTCTTTTCCTATCTCGTTTCCTCTCTTCCTATACCCTCCCACAGTAGCTCTCTTTGTTTCAAAATTTCCCTCCCCTTTCAGTTTCAAAAGAGCCCTCTCTC
Source organism: Populus tomentosa (assembly GCA_018804465.1). Taxonomy (NCBI): domain Eukaryota; kingdom Viridiplantae; phylum Streptophyta; class Magnoliopsida; order Malpighiales; family Salicaceae; genus Populus; species Populus tomentosa. The sequence continues at coordinate 5,773,957 of CM031975.1, forward strand.
GTCCAAAAAATCCCCCCTTCTTTGCAGCTGATAAGGGCAGTATTTATAGGCAAAGGGTGAGCGGCTGCTGTTGCGCGTGGGGAGCAGGGGACACCGGGTGAGGTCTTCAAGCAGCGGACGCGGGGCTTTAAGTTTTGGGAGCAGCATGCAGTCATTGGCGTGAGGCTCTAGCAGCATGCGGGAGGAGGAACAGTGTCAAAATGACACTGTTCTTTTTTATATATATATTATTTTTTTTTTCTTTATTTCGTTAAAATTTTATTTTTTGTGGGGACCCGAAAATGGGTTACAACACTTTTCATTTCCTTTCCTTTCCTTAGTTAACTTGTATCTTATTTATGTTCTTGTTTTGTTTATTTATGTTTCTCTTCTTCATTATGTTTAGTTAAGTTTATTATGTCAAGGTGAAAAGGTAACACTAATGGTGTAAGAATAAGTATGGTGTAAACTCAACATAGACCTTAATGTTTAATATTAACATGTCTTATCTTTTTATCTTACTAATTCTTAATACCTTGCTTGTTAAATGGTTAATCTAGATTTGTGTTGTATAACACTTGGTACAACAAATGTTTGGCACTCTCATAGCCCAACCGTATGGTATTACCTACACCTGGGCTATGAAAGGAACTTGATTTGTTGTTAACATCATGAATTCCTGACAATATTTAAAAGTTTGGTGTTATATAAATAAGATAATTAATATGATCATGTTAATAATTTATAATGAGCTATTAATGAGAAATCATCCGATTGGAACCTCCTTTGTGTGTGGTTTCCAATTGAATAATAAGAGTTTATACTATACTTGTTTGAAGTACCATTAGTGGATCCTCTAACCTTGACATTTGTTTTTATCATTGTTTAATCCTTACATTAATCTTTCATCTCAAAGTTCTCATTAATTTCTTCATCTTCTTCTTTTATTATTACTACTACTACTACTACTACTACTACTACTACCACCACCACCACCACTACTACTACTATTATTATTATTATTATTATTATTATTATTATTATTATTATTTACATTCTGTTTATATTATATAATATATCTCTTTGATCTTTTCATAAACTTAGTATATAGGCTGGAAACTTGTGACCCGATCTTTTAGATCATTCTCAGGAAACATTGCATGCATTCATTGAAAAGCAAGAGGCAATCAACACTTAACTTGCTCAAGGCATGACAAATTTTAAAGATGCTCTTGCAAAATTCACATCTGCTCTCAGTTTTCAAGAGAAAGGTAAGTTTCCATCTCAACCACAACAAAATTCAAAGGGGCAATACAATGCAAATACAAGTAGTTCTAGAAGCCAACACATGGATCAAGTCAAATCAGTCATCACTATTCACAGTGGTAAGGTTATTGAAAAACCCACTCTTGAACCTTGTGAGAAAGATGATGAGTCAATCTCTGAGGGTAAGGAAGGGGTTGAATTTGAACATTGTGAAGAAAAGACTGATTCTCCACCAGCACTTCCATTTCCTCATGCCATGACCAAACAAAGGAAAGTCAATCACAATTATGAAATCCTTGAAACTTTCAAACAAGTAAGGATCAATGTACCTTTGTTGGATGTTATTAAACATGTACCTTCCTATGCTAAATTTTTGAAAGATCTATGCACTGTGAAGAGAAAACTGAATGTGAAAAAGAAAGCCTTTTTAGCCGAACAAGTAAGTGTCATTCTTCAAAACAATAATGCTTTGAAATATAAAGACCCTGGTTGTCCTACAATTTCTTGCTTTATTGGAGAACATAAAATTGAAAGAGCTTTACTTGATCTTGGAGCTAGTGTGAATTTACTTCCATATTCAGTTTTTCAAAATCTCAATCTAGGTGAGTTAAAACCAACTTCTATAACTCTTTTACTTGCCGATAGATCTGTAAAAATGCCTAGAGGAATAATTGAAAATGTGTTAGTACAAGTCGATAAATTCATTTATCCTGTGGATTTTATTGTCTTGGACACGCAACCTATTGAAGCATGTAATTTATTTCCTATTATTTTAGGATGTCCATTTCTTGCAACTTCTAATGCATTAATTAATTGTAGGAATGGACTGACGAAGCTATCATTTGAAAACATGACATTAGAGATGAATATTTTCAACATTTGCAAGCAGCCTAGAGATGATAATGATTTACAAGAAGTAGATCATATTGAAGAATTAGTTCATGATCAACTTGAATCTACTTTGAGTAAATTTGAGTTGGATGAATTTGAAGATTTGCAAATGATTTATTCTCAAGAAGAAATCACGGATGAAAAAGGCACCAAAAATGTTGATGCCAATCTTTTATCAAGAGTGACAACAGATTTGACATCTGACATCCCACCAATTGATGATTACTCTCCTGACGAATCCTTACTTTCTCTTAGTTCAATGCCTTGGTTTGCTAAAAATATTAATTTTCTTACTTCAAGAGATTTGCCAGCTCACTGGAGTACTGAAGACAAAGGAAAGTTTTTGAACGAAGTGAAGAACTTTTATTGGGATGACCCTAACTTATTCAAATATTGTCCTGATAAAAAATTTCAAAGATGCATTCCTGACAATGAGGTAAGTAGTGTCATTAAACTTTATCATTTTGAAGCATGTGGGAGTCAATTCTCATCCAGAAAGATGACTGCAAAAATCTTACAAAATGGATTTTATTGGCCCACCATGTTCAAGGACACTCATGCATTCTACAAAACTTGTGAAAATTGTCAAAAAGTTGATACTGGTCAAAAAGTTTTGCTTTATAATTCTCAACTCCATTTATTTCCTGAAAAAATAAGATCACGATGGAGCGGTCCATTTATTTTGAAACATATGTATCCTTATGGGGCCCTTGATATTGAGAATCCAAAGAATGACAATGTTTTGAAGGTAAATGGACATCGTTTGAAAGCTTACTTTGATGAGTTTTCTAGTGAAAATGAATCCATTGGTTTGAATGATCTTGTTGATAAAGGTTGATTATTTTGTTTTTCTCATAATTTTTTTTGTGTTCCTTTTTTGGTGTGACTTTTGTTTTGCTAGTTTCTCTCACCCCGGTCAAATGGCAGATAATGGTACTCCGTGACTCTTAAGTCGGTTCTTTCAGTTTCCCATGATAACTGATATCTATGTATATATTTTTACAATTCTCTGCTCTTTCTCCTTTCTTTGAATCTCTCCTTCAATTCTCATTTGAAAATGAACACCACTCTTAAAAAATTAAAAAAGTATTTTCCTGCTCTACCTCAGAATGCGATTACAAAAATTTACCGTCCTAAGTGTGAAAGATTGAGGTTGTTAAAGAATCATGGAATTCTTGAAGATATTCGTTGGCTTATTGAAGCAAAGGTCCGATTATCAGGTGAGTCCTCCAATTCTTTCATTTCACACATGCTTGGAACAGGTAAAAGCACTTTTGCAAAGAAACATCGTGCAAAACGACTGAAAGTTTGTCATAAATGTGCGAGATGGACTTGTAATGTGACATGTCGCTCTTTAGGAATTGTATCCATAAACCGTGAAGATAAAATCCAATTCATTAAGGATGGCCTAAGTAAGGGGTCTTTAGATAATCTTCTATTGACTCTTGAGACACATCCTAGTGGAGATGTGCATCATACAATTTATGATTTATGGCCACAATTCCATAAAGAACATGCTCGACTTAGTCTTGGGAATCTGACTAAAAAAGACCCTATTTGCCAGTTTTTAAGAAAACTGGATGGGAAGCCTATCCCCGACCTATAGAGGGTGTTTAAGCCATTCTTGGACGTAAAACCAAGAAAAGATATGAGCCACAATCACAACTACCTGCACATACACATGTCTTTTCAAAATAAATAAATAAATAGAGAGAGAGAGTGTGTGTGTGTGTGTGAGACTACAGCTGGCTTACATATAGGTGGTATGATTGCATTTTCAATTTCTCATCTATAAATTCTTCTCTTTCTTCCCTTCATTTCTACTCAACCCATACATTCATCAAATACAAAAGTGTGTAGAAATGGCAGGTTCCTCAAGTAGTCATATAAAAAAATATTTGTGTTTTTTGTGGATCCAGTCCTGGGAAAGAAAAAGAGTTTTTAGAATCAGCAAATCATCTTGTTCAGGTACTAGCTGAGCGAAAGATTCATTTAGTGTATGGAGGAGGCAGCCTTGGGTTAATGGGGGGAGTGTCAATAGCTGCATCTTTAGGAGGTAGTCAAGTTTTGGGGGTTGTCCCCAAAGCTTTAGCACAAGGGGACATCATTGAAAAAACAATTGGAGAGGAATTACAGGTCCCCACAATGTCTGATCGACTGAATGCAATGTTTAACCATGTTGATGCCTTCATTGCTTTACCAGGTGGTCTGGGCACATTGGAAGAGATCTTTCATATTTCCTCTTGGGCCCAATTGCACATTCACCATAAACCCATAGGTTTGTTAAATGTTAATGGTTTTTATGATAAGTTGTTGTCTTTTCTTGATCATGCTGTGGAACAAGAATTTCTAACATCTTCAGCACGACAAATCATAATCTCTGTTGCTACTGCTGAACAATTGATTGACCAACTACAATCTTTCATTCTTGTAATTAATCCCTCTATGAGTCGCATAAATTGGTCAACTAAGGACAACCGTAAAAAGCTTAGATTGGATTTGAGCCTTTATTTGTAAAAACTTTGCGTCTTTTGGTTTTATTATTGTGTTTTGTTGTTTCTTATATTTATTTAAGTGTGTTTCAGGTTTGTCAGTGTTCGCTATTTCAGGTGATGTCTTTTATACTCTATCTTTCTACCTTAAGACATTGAGGACAATGTCTCATTTTGGTTAGGGGGAAAGGGTAGTAGTTGATATTTATTAAAAAAAAAAAAACTGTGTTTTATATTTCATAAACTATTTGCAAAACTGTTGTTACTAGGATGGCAGAGTAAAAGGAGTTCTTTTGTTAAAGTGACTCTTGAGACGCATCTTAGTAAACATTCTTAACAAGGTCTATCAGAATACTTCTTGAAATATTCAGGTTTACAAACTCTCGTATTGGTTGATTCTGCTCATATGCTCATTTAACAAGTATTTTTAAATCTTCATTTTCACACACACACTTTAACATATGATTATGGGTTTCACATTGGATTATTACATTATTTATGTTTTTTTGTTAAAGGTAACAACTAAGGGAAAGGGATAGTACATAATTTGCAAAAAAAAAAATTAATGATAATAAAAAGGTAGATAAGTTTGGTTTTGTAGCCTCCCTAACCTAAGCAATTAAGCCCGAAGGGGTGTTTTAACACTTAATACCCTAAAGTCAACTGACTTGGGAGCTATTGGCCCAACGCTTGTTACATGGGTTGAGGAGAAAAGCTTAAGGGAATCAAACATTGCACTATGTACGTATCAGTATCTGCAACCCGAGTTGCTAAGCTCGTAGGGGTGTCTCAACACCTAATGCCCTAAGACCAATTGGTCTTGGAGTCATTAGCCTAAAACTCGTTACATGGGTTAAAGATACATTGTGTTTCAAGTTGTATGTGTATATAAATAAATAAATAAAGAAAAAGACAACAAATAATAATCCTAACCTAAGGAAGTTAACCTTAAACATTCGAACAAAAATTTGTTTTTCTTCCAAGTAAAGCCCCATAACTATATGTTGATATTTTAAGCACAAAAGAAAGGTTTAGTAATATCTTGTTTAAGAAATATTGAGCAGATATATGAATTTAATAAGAGTTTGTTTATCTGGATAAATTAAAGTAAGTTGAATGATAAATGCCTTGCTTTATGGAATTTGCAAATTGTTTTTCTATTTTAACGCTTTGATTACTAGGGAGTAGTAATAAGCTGGTTGGGGGGTGTGATTAGTACTTAAAAGTGCATATTTATCAAAGTTTATATCATTATTCTGCACTTGAAGTATCAATAACTCTTTAACTAAAGCATGTTTTATAATAACAAGTCTAATACTATAAGATACCTTAATATATGGTAAATGTTCATCTTAAATGCAGGCATATCACATAAATCAAAGGATTGATTGATGAATTCAACTACTGAAATTTGTGAAGATAAAGAGAGGGTGAAGCTTAGAAAAGAGATGTTGGTGTAGTTCAAACTGGAATATTTTTCGGTAATTGGGTCATATCTCGAGTTCTAGATGTCCAAATGACCTCAAATTTTTACACAGATTTGGTAAGATATAGGCCTACAACTTTTATGTTTTCATCAAGATCTAAGAAGGCCGTTTGCAAGTTCAAATTATAGCAACAACGGAGAAGTCCGAATCTATCCTGCAGCCCGAATGTTGTTTAGTGTTTGGCCCATATCTAGAGTTCAAGAAGTCCAAATGACCTCTATTTTTTTTTCTGGAAAGCTGAGTCAATTTTCTACAACTTTCATGTTTTCCAATTGACCCAGTTTTGATGCTAGCATTTTCGTTTTATTCAGACAAGAAGATAAGGATTTTCACAAAGTCAAGAGTTGGCCACCCACTCAACAATTAGTCATCAAATCAATAATTCTGAATTTTGGCCTATAAAAGGAGGCATTTGCCATGTATTTAGGGGCTTGGTTGTTCAGATCAAGTTCATGCTCTTTATTTCTCTCTTTATATTTTTTTTTGTAATTCTTAAGTTTTACTTTCATTAATATCTTGTTTATGCTTTTCATTTCCTTTCCTTTCCTTAGTTAACTTGTATCTTATTTATGTTCTTGTTTTGTTTATTTATGTTTCTCTTCTTTATTATGTCTAGCTAATTTTATTATGTCAAGGTGAAAAGATAACACTAATTGTGTAAGAATAAGTATGGTGTAAACTCAATATGGACCTTAATGTTTAATATTAACATGTCTTATCTTTTTATCTTACTAATTCTTAATACCTTGCTTGTTAAATAGTTAATCTAGATTTGTGTTGTATAACACTTGGTACAACAAATGCTTGGCACTCTCATAGCCCAACCATATAGTATTACCTACACCTGGGCTATAAAAGGAACTTGATTTGTTGTTAACATTAGTTAACATCATGAATTTCTGATAATATTTAAAATTTTGGTGTTATGTAAATAAGATAATTAATATGATCATGTTAATAATTTATAATGAGCTATTAGTGAGAAATCATCCGATTGGAACCTCCTTTGTGTGTGGTTTCCAATTGAATAATAAGAGTTTATATTATACTTGTTTGAAATACCATTAGTGGATCCTCTAACCTTGACATTTGTTTTTATCATTGTTTAATCCTTACATTAATCTTTCATCTCAAAGTTCTCATTAATTTCTTCATCTTCTTCTTTTATTACTATTATTACTACTACTACTACTATTAATATTATTATTATTATTATTATTATTATTATTATTATTATTTACATTCTGTTTATATTATATAATATATCTTTTTGATCTTTACATAAACTCAGTATATAGGCTGGAAACCTGTGACCCGATCTTTTAGATCATTCTCAGGTATAACAATGCCACGTATTGAGTATTATTATTATTGTTATTATTATTATTACTATTAATATTATTATTACTATTACTGTTATTGTTGTTATTGTTGTTGTTGTTGTTGTCTTGTTATTTATAATTTATACAATTAACCTCTCTGTGGTTCGACCCCGGTCTTGTCGGGTTATTTATTACTTCGACACTCCTGCACTTGGGAGAAGACGTCAATCTTTTGGTCGTGTCACCTAACTTCTAAAGAAACAAAATGTTAAAAAGTGGAGTTGAAAAAATATTCAATATTAAAAAAACGACTTAAAAACAAGATCAAGCTAACTTGGGCAAACCCGTCAGACACGATTTATATTATGAGATCATGATAACCTTACAAAAGTAAAGCAAAAAAAAAAAAATGAAGCTCTACCCCCAACAAACCTAATGTTGCAAATAAAATCAAAAAATAAAATCAATGTAAGAAAAGATTAAAAAAAAAGATCGATATCAATCCGGGTTGATGTTTTATACTCGTGACCTGGATCATGAGACTAACATCACCGCATCAAAAAGATTATGAAGAGTAATTTATAACTAATTCAATGTTAAAGGATGAAATTAAAAAAAATAAAATCAAGTTTAAAAAATATCTAAAGCAAAAGAAATATCAATTAAAAAGAATAAGGACCAAATTTGACATAAAAATAAAATGAAACAAAATGTTAAGAGATGAAATTGAAAAATAAATTCAATTAATAAAAGGATAGAAAAATAAATATCAATCAAAAGAATGAAGATTAAATATAATATGAAATTCAAATGAAACCAAATGCTAATTGGCAAAAAAAAAAAAAAAAGAATTCAAAACAATAAAAAAAAATGAGGACCGAATTTAATATAATAAACAAATAATGTGACACTTTCAAAAAAAAAATTGGTTAGTATGATTTTCAAGAAAATAAAGAAGAAAAGAGGGAGGGGAAGAAAAATTATGTCGGAGCCCAATCGCTACATCACTACCAACACATGTCGCATCACTAGGAAAAGAGTAGTGTGACACTTTCAATGTTGTTGAGGAAGTTGTCGTTTGGCAATCGAGATACAACTCACACATCACTTGAAGACCACGAGAACCTCCCGCTTGATGGCACGTGTGTTACATAAGCCAACCTTTTTTCCTTACTTGTTTACCTTAGCGCCCATATGTATTTTAGTTTAAATTTTGGTTCCTTGATACTTAATTATTTTATATTAGCTTAATTTAATTTTAATTTTCAAAACCAAGCATCAACTAAGTACCATATTTTACCTTAACATCACATGATCCCCATATATAGCCAATAAAAGAAACCCAATAAATCCAATCTTAAAAAAATTAATTGTAGAAGGGTCAAATTAAAAAAACAAATAACCAAATGAAGGGATGGAAAATAAAAATGAGGCTTAACCTTTCCCTGCCCTTGGAACTTAGTCCCTAAAAAAGGGTATGAATATTTATCAATTACTCAATTCCAGGTAACTTTAACAATTTTATAATAGTAAGTTTATATTTAATTTTATCAAATCAAGCATTAATTGCGAGTCAGGTTTGTTCCCCAACAGAACTAGTACATAATACCATGACAATCAAAATAAATAACAAAGCTAAATACCAAATTAATCTTGTAGAAAATTTCATTCTTATTAAGTGAAAATATCATTTAAAAAATCAAAATTTTCTTGTTTAATCTACCATCAATAATAATTATGCTGTAAAGTATTAGAGAATTAATATAAAATAATCTGTGAAGCCTCACTAATTAACAATTTTAATTTTTTAATATGATTTCAAAGTTTTGTTCAATAGGTTATAAGTTTGAACTTTACTATTTTTGTTTTTCTAATTAAAATTAAATCATCATTAAATAATGATATGTTTATGCATTTTCATGCTCAAAGACTTTTATACGAGAAGATATATTAAGAAATTAATACAGAACTTTTTTTAAAACCCACATAACAATTTAATTTTTAATTTGAGAACAATTTTCAAACTGGAATGATTAGCTGGTCATTCCCATGATATATATGTGTTAAGGTCACAGTTAGCTGCGGAAAATGTTTGTTCAGATATATGTTCGAAAATAGAATTTTAACCTAATTAAACAAAAAGCTACATGTGTTTTTTTTTTAATGGAAACATGTTTTTTATTTATTTTACTAGTAAAATTTTATTTTATATTAATTTTAATTAAATATATATTTTTAAAACTATAATAAAAAAAATATCTGTTTTAAACCATGGCAGCAAAAGTTATCAACATTGCTGATGTACCTATCATTGCAGATATCTTAATTAATCCATTTCGGGCATCGATAGAAAAATATTATTTTTGTCAAAAGAGTAATAATTAATTTCCTCTCACCACCTCTCATTAAAAATTAAAAAGCTATCACGTTAAGATTATGGCTCCACCATGCTATATTTTAAACGTTTGCACATTTATTTTTTTATTTAATTTTTTTGTAATTAAAATAGATATCTATATAAAATGTTACTATTTAAAATACTTTATTAAATAAATTATTCTTTAGCATGTTTCTTGAATAAATAATAAAAGAAATTAAAATATCTTTTTTGTAAAATTTAAATAACTTAAAATAAGTAGAAAAAAAGATGTATCTCTTCAATCTAAATTATATTTCTTTATTAATGTATTTCTTTTTCTCTTAACAAAGACATTTATTTCATTAGAAGATTTTTTTTTTTTCATGTGTATTCTAAATATGATTTTTCATTACACCATTGATGGGAAATGCACAAAATCACAAAATTATAAACGAAAAAAAAGGTTCAACAAGTACGTAATTCAAGGGACTTTTATGTCCATTATTAATTATAAAATGTTAGATTCAAACTTCTCCTATATAATTGTGATGGTTAGGAAATAATAGCATTAAGGTGATAAAACAGTATGAGAAGAAATACATACATACATATTATATAAAAAGAATACGCAATAAAATTACCCTAATTGCGAATATAATGTTGTTAAAGTTCTGTGTGTTTTTATCATTATGCGTGTCTCCCATCAATTATCATATATATATATATATATATATATATATATATATATATAAGAGTAAGACAATTACTCTTAAATAGCTAAATTAGGCTGAAAATATTGCAAGCCAATCACTTTTAAAACTTCATAAATAAAAAGATGAATTTTGAGTAAATAAAATTTTCCCTCTTTTTATTACCCAACTCTACTAAAAACATTTTCAGATAAGTATCCAGAATTTAACACCTAAATTGGTTTGGCAATTCTAGTGATTTCAGACTTTTTAATAGTCCTCAATTTTTTGGATTGTGTGTGTGTGTGTATTAAGTGCTTTTTTAAAATATATATATATATATATATATATATATATATATATATATCAAATTGATTTTTTAATATATTAATGTTAAGAATTAAAAATCTCTTATTGAGTACTTGATTTGTGTGCGACAATGAGTCATATCTTTTCATTCAATGGACCATGAAATCTTAAAAAATTTCTAATCATACCCTTAAAATTAAAACCTTTTTCTGTAGAGATATGTATTTCGCACCCTCAAGATTTTTTCATTTTCTATCCGCTCTTTCAATTGTTGTTTTATTTTCAACTTCATCCCAATTGTTTTTCATATCCATACCCACACTTTTTAAAGTCATAAATTCAACTCAAAAAGAACTTTTTTCTGATTCCCTGGATGCAGGCACAACAAACTGATTCCCCGTAAAGGATTTTCAAAATCTGGAAATTGGAATTTTGTTCACTCAAGTCAATTACAGATTTCCACCAGATAGAAATTCCGATAGAGAAACACAATTTATTATTTGTTTTTATTAAATATTAATCCATGGCTAGCTTGATTGAAACAACTTGCTCCATTTCACCCCCACTCCCTCAACCTTCTATCACACAAGTAGGAACACAGGCAAAAAGGCCCTGCGTTAGTACCTTAGTTATAATACAACTTCCTGCATTTCTCTCCACAGAACAAGTGGAAGGATCATCCATCAACAGAGAATCCTATATGTTATGCAAGACTCTTAAGAATCTAACATGGCTGGGTGGCACAGGTAGTCTCCCACGATATATGTCAAGAAAGACTCGAAGCCGAAAGTGAGGCATGTCTTGTTGTGTAAAAGGGAAGTGATCGCAATGTGCAAGACAATCAGCATACTTCATCACAAATATGCCACAATCTATTCGACTGTTTGTGCAACAAAAAGTTCCACTATTTAGAGTCTGTATCATTTTGAAGCATGTTCATATCAATATCGTTAGCTACTTACTTTGTTTGGTATGGAATATCCTTGAGTTGCAGAAATTTCCATTGCTGTGAATTACGATAACCCAACACTGGTAGTAGGTGCTTTACAAGCCACTCCGAAATTGTGGTCTTTTCCGTATGATGAGCATCAGGAGGAGAATTTAATGAATCTAACCACAGCAATTCCCGTTTCTCCATGTCAACACAAATGAGGATCCAATGATTTTCCAAGCACAATGGTATGAACAACTAAATATGAAGGCGAGTTAGAGAAAGAGTTAAACAAGTTGCAAGAAGCCATTGAAATAACTTGGAGAGCTAAAACATTAAGGGATACCTTTGATGTGCCTGCTATCTCTTCAATGTTTATGCAAGATTGTAGTTTTGTCATGGTCCATTTTCCAGAAAGCAAGAAGGTCTTGTAAATTTGGCCATGACATTGAACACAGGTTAACGACAAGGAATAAAGAGAAGCAAAAGACGGCCAAGTTTTAATCTTCCTTACCATTGTCCAAGTTGGCAATGAGGAGTGCCTCTTGTACCATTTTGGAAACTTCTCCTGTCTCTTCGTCAGCAAGTCGAAAACGCATTTATAACCTTGTTATAAAGACACGTATATAAACAATAGTTTATGCATTTTTAATTGCAACACCGAAGTTGAAAATAAGGGGGGAAGGAGAAACAGAACTGTACATACCGAATCATCAACATAATATTGTTTCTCCTCGTGTATTAGGGTGCTTGATGGAGGAATCCTAAGCAGACTTGCCAGTGATGTATCGGGAACATTCAATTTCTTATCCCGTCCAGCAACATTCCTATAAGCTTTTAAGTCAATTTTCATAATTGACCTACTTGATGGGCCATATAATTGTTAAGATCAAGCATGATTTTTGTGCAGATACCTGGTAAGTTGACGGGACCTCCACCTGCTGAGTCTTTTTGATTCCTTCTCTGTAAAAGGAGAAACCAAATAATCTCGTACCTCCTAGAAATATTATCACATTTGTAAGCTACATTTTAGTTTGTCATCAGTACGGCGATAAAACAAGGATAAATATTTAGGAAATTGAGGGTTTGGGCGTTCATCTTTAGACTAACCATAAGGAATGAATCAACAAATTGACCAAAATCTCACAAATATAGAACGTTACCTTTAAAGACCATATCTTTTCGTGTGTCCATCTCCTTATTCTATTATAAGCACACTCATTCTCGTCATCAGACTCTGAAGAGCTTAGCACCTCTAGCTCAGCGAACTCTGAAGAGCTTACTGCCTCTGGTTCAACTAGTGGAGATGTACTTTCTTCTTGTATTGTGATAGGATGATTAAGGTCAGTCCCACTCATTGTGTCATCTGAATTGCCAATATTTTCTGTGTTCATTGACCCATGAGATTGAGAATTCAGAAAACAAGAAAACACAAATGAACACATGCTTGGTGATTGAATATATAGCAAAAGAAGAGGGAGTGAAATGAGATGATTCACCACCACTGAAATGAGTTGCATTAGCAGGTTTCCAAACTGATGCGAAGATTAGCGGGTGACCTGCTGAAAACAGCACGGGAAATCCACTATTTTCCTCTATTTTATAAGCTGAGAAATCATATAAAAAATCAGCAAACTGGTCGGAACATAAGGAAACTGAACAGAACCTAGCACCATGCAGCAGTCGTTGTTGCCAGCGAGCCAATGTCTCATGCCGTTCAATCCGGTCAATGCCTTCACTTGCAACCACATTGCATATCTGCCGCCTCAAATGTCTCTCCCAAATCAGGGAGCTTAAGTTGGTTGCATAGAGCTCTAGAGATTCAACAAGGTTGAGGTAGTATTTGAATGATGAGGCAAAGCGGTAAAAGAAATCGTCAGTGTTATTGTCAGCTTCCTGTTCAACAATTACCATGATATCTGGCTTTAGGTCTTTCAGTTTTGACAACACTTTATCAACTGCTCCTTCAAGTGCAAGCAATTTGTGGAGTTGAAACACCCATCTCACAATTATTATCTCATCCTCGCTTGTTCTTTCAAGTCTCAACACAGACTCTACTATATCAGGTACACTATCAGCAAACAATGCTCTATACTTGAAATCAACCGGAAACCTCTGGGCTACTTCAGTGATCATCCGTTGGTTTTCTTGAAGATAATCATCATTTTTTGACAGTTTTGGTCTAATACTGGTGTACTGGAATGACAAGGGCATGCCATGGTGCCCGTGTAAGAGGTATTCCTCCAAACTACGCCGCTGCCAGCAGTCTACCAAGCTGGAAATCTCAATAAGGTGGAGCTTATTTTTTAAAACATTTAAGACATCACGAATGGCATAGTCGGTGGACATACAAGCAAAACATTCAAGAGGAGAAGATTCATAGCTGATCTTCTTTAAATTTGAGGAAGGAAGTAATGGGGCAGGATTTCGAGGATGCACTCCATGGACTCTCCGGGCTAGAGCTTCAGCAAAATACTCGACGACTTTTTTCGTCACTCGGTTGGTTTCCGCAGCTGACAGGGCTTCCAGTTCGCTAAAAAGCTGATCTGCAAATTTCAGGTCACCATCTGCAATTGCTTTAGCACAATCCATCAATTTTGTGACAAGAGGAGAGTCCATTCCTGGAATTTGCTGGCAAATGAAGATCTGTGATCTTATATACAAACCCTTTCTTTAGCACCAATTATTAAGATCAATCTCACATGCACTCTCATTTTTTCGACCTCTTTCCTTGTTTCTTCCTTTACATTTTTGACATTTTCTTTCAACAAAGTCAATGACTAAGTAGGCCCTATCCTATATTTCCCTGTCATCCTATTTTTTTTTTTTGAATAGTTTTCTTTTCACTCCTTCAACAAACTTCTACCCTTAAAACCTCAACAACTGAACCATTCAAAGCAAGAAAAATCTAAGTTGCAGCATACCAACATGACAAGATGATTAATTAAAGAGCTGAGATTTTCCAGCAACAGGTGCCTGACCCTTTATTCCTCAAGATCCAGGCAGCCCCACATGCCATGCCGATGCATAAAGTGTTGTGTTCGTTCAGCTTGTTTGAATTCGAATAAAGATCATGTGAGGAATCCATGTTAAGCTAGTTGCAACTCATGAAAGATGTGATGCCATTAAGAAATCTGTCATTAGGGCATTAAAAAATTGTCACTAGCTCTAACCTGGATTTCTTATCGAAGCTTCAGATTTTCTGGAGATAATTTACAGCACTGGCTTCACCTGTTTCAAATCAAGAATAAACAGAAAGACAGAAAGAAGGGGGAAGCAATTATCTCTAAATTTATATATCAAGATTCAAGAAAGAATTTCTATGAAAAGATTCAAGAAATTGGAATATGATCAGATATGAACAAGAGAGAAGGCAGTGACTTTCGAAAAAGACGAAACAAAATTAATTAGAAAAAGGATATAGTTTCTTTGGACAAGATTAGTACTTCAATCAGTGTTCTGTTCATCACTACACGTGCGTAGTTTTCGTTGAATTTTCTTTTAGTCAATTTCAACCCCATCCCTATATTTTTACAGAGCAAATAATTAATCCCTTTATTTCCAAGTATTTCATATTTTATTCTTATAATTTCAAATTCGTTAACTTGGGTCTTTTTTTACATGAATGTCTAGCATGGATGTTTATGAAAAGAAGAAGTTGAGAAGCATTAATTGATTTTTTTAATGAAAATATTTATATTTTTTTTATTTTTAAATTTTACTAAAATGTTTTATGCGTAATGTTTTCTATTAAAATTAACTAGATCATTGACTTATATTATGTTACGGATCGAATCAAATATTTTTTTATTTAAAATAAAAATGTTCAGATATTATTAATGTTTTTTTAACAAAAAAAAATAAAATCATGTAGAAGTTGATCTGATGTGACCTGATAAATTAGATGGGTATGAAGACAACCCGAACAACTAGTAAAAACATAGTTTTATTAAATAAAAATTCAAGATAATATTTTTTTAAATATGTATATATTGAAATAATAATATATTAGATCGGCTGGGACAACTCATGTTAACTTGTCAAATTTACAACCATACTGATAACACCATGATAACTTTACAAAAAGCAAATTTAAATAAATTATAAAGTATAATTTTCAATTAACCTAAAATTGAAAAAAAAATAGATTAGAAAATAGATTAAGAAAATTTTATAATTAACATGAATTAACTTACCAAACTAGTGACTCAAGTCATGAAATCAGAATAATCCCATAAAAAAATAATAAATTATGAAACTTAATTCTTAATCAATCAAATATTAAATGATGAATTTTATTAAAAATCAAATAAAAAGGACATAATAAACAACTTGAGTCAACTCGAACTAACATATCAAATTCGTGACGTTGATTATAAGACCAAAATAATCTCATAGCAAACCAAAAAAAAAAATCCAAGTTAACTCGAGTTAAATCTGTGATCCGGGACATGAAGTTGAGATAATTCAATGAAAAAAAAATCAAAATAAATTATGAAAGCATAATTTTTAATTAATCTTATGTTAAATGATGAAATTAAAAAAAAATTGGTTAAAAAAATAAAAATACAACTTGAGTCAATATGGGTTAACCTATTAAATTTGTGTTTCGGGTTATGAGACCTAGATAATCTCATAAAAAGTAAATAAAAAATAAATTATAAAACTCAATTCTCAATCAACTCAATGTTGAAGGATAAAATTTTAAAAGAAATTAAATTAAAAAATAATATAAAAAAATAATTGCGCCAACACAGGTTAACACGTCAAATTCGTAACTTGGATCATGAGACTAAGATAACTTCATATAAAATAACCCAAGATAGCTCGGGTTAACCTGTCGAACCTGTGATCTAGATCATAAAACTGAAATAATCTCATAGAAAGTAAACCGAAACAAATTATAAAGCATAATTTTCAATCAATCTAATATTGAAGGATGCCATAAAAAAATAAAATCTCAATCAACCTAATATTGAAGGATAAAATTAAAAAATATATATTAAAAGAAAAAACCAAAAAACTCATCCCGAGTTAACCTAGGTTATCCCACTAAATATGTAACTCGAGTCATAAGATATGAATAACCTTATAGAAAATAACTCAAAATAAATTATAAAACCTAATTTATTATTAATAAAAAATCAAAGAATGAAATTAAAAAAATTTCAATCAAAAAAAAAAAAAGCCAACCATGTTAACCCTTTTAGTATATTGTGTAATATGCTAAAAAGATTAAAAAGGACCGTAAACTTTTTAGTATATTGTGTGATATGCAACTTCTGAACAATACCTAAATAGATACCCTGAGCTTCCCACTGGATAAAAACAGTCCTGTCGGATAAATTCATTTACTTAATAAATATGGCTATGATGCACGATACATCTCTCTCCCCATGAAGTGAAAAGAAATTCTAAATTGTCTTGGCATTCAACAACTACCCTTGAACTTGAAAGTGAGCCTTCCCTGTCTTTTCTGGGAAAAAAAAAGTAATAAATCAGAGTCAACCTAATATGATGTCAGAATCCGATCCATATTATGAAGTAGGTCCCAAATTTCCTGACTTCTTTCTCCACCTCCTACATTGTTAACTAGGCATCTAACTAGCAATCCAAGATGATCGGGTTCATCTTCGGTTCCGTATAAGATAAGAGAGGCCGAAGAAATTGTTGAGAAGGTGCGGCCTTTACCCACTGCTTGCACGTACAATCCTCTTCCAACCAATCTTCTATTTTATTTATTTCTTTCTTGACTTTTCTTCATTTGCCACAATAAATTATTGATTCCATACAGCTTCTTCAGCCCTCAGACAAGTCGGCTTAAATTGTCGTGGCACAAATTTTGCAATCATGTGGTTCTTGCAATAAGATCCGAGGATTATCACTTCATATAACAATTTGCTTTTCTAGGCAGGACAAGAAACACGGTTACAAAAGAAACTAAAGCAATTATCTACATTGGAAAAGATATGATTTACAAATATCCGATTATTTAGACAAAAGTTATGCACATGAATATTTTGTCCTATCCATAACTCCAAGCCATTGCCCCCACTTCTTCTATATAGATCATCTACTGGATGCCTCTGCTCCCAAGCTAACCTCGCATTCATCAAATACCCCCATTTTCTTCTGCTGTTCTCAACCTGAATCGCAAACACGGGAAACACAGCTATAACCACAACCCCCTCTTACCATTAACCAAGCATCCCAAAACCCAGAAAACCAATCTCTGAATTTTTATACCATAGCCCTAGAAATGCTGCAGCCACCTCTTCAACTATTAGGTGCATCACAGGCACCGCCTTCTTCTCCTTTCATCGACCTTGAATCCCAATTACCAGAGACACAGGCACAAACCTCTCTTACCCTTAACCAAGAAATTTATCAAATCCTAGAAACGCGACCATTACATCTCACAGCCATCAATTCAGAAATATTGTTGCAATTAGCACAAATACAGGCGCCTCTGCCTCATTCTGCTATGGAAACAGAGCTACTACATTTACAACCTCCAACTCAACAGACACCTTCCCTTGACATCAATACACAACAAATCAATACGGTCATTGTTGAGCAGATCAGTCTAGAATGGCCTAACATAATCATGGCATTCTGTTTTGAGGCAGCAGTCCAGATAGCTCTCCAGTACGAAAAAACTCAGCAGTCCAAGCTCTCTATTTCCTTCTACTTGCGTTCTCTTTCCGTACTACTCCCTTTTGCTTCCCTTTTTGCTTCACAGTTAATTAGCAAAAAGTTTCCCGACATATCCAAAGCATTGGAGAAAGTTGCACTATTCCTTGCTACCTTTGCATTTTTCACCGCTATTGCAACTCCATTAGCCCTGACCCTCAACTGAAATGCAAGTACACTGTTGTCTTGTGTTCACAAAATCTGCTTTGGATGAGAAGGTTGCCCCTTGTGACTGTTGCTTGATAGGAGAAATGTAAACTAAAAGTGAAAATAGGTTACGTTTTTTTTCCCCTAGTTCTGCTATAACAGTGAAGTGATGTGTTAGCTTTTATTTTTTAATGTGTTTTTTTAGAATTTGTTTTATGATTTTGATGTATTAATATTAAAATAAAAAAAAATTGTTTGATGATTAAATTTCTTGATTAGTCTTAATCATTATCCATATATACATGCACTCTCCGGTTCAAGGAAAATAAATTCAATTTAATTCCAATAACTCTGCCTGCCTCGTACAATATTAACCGTTCTTGAAAATCAATGCCTATCATTTTTCTATTTCACTTATGTTTCTATTTGAAAACATTGAATTGATGAATGTGGATTTTACTACATTAATGAATTTCGTCTAATGGGCACATATATTTATACCACTGAAAATGCTTTCCAATGAAACTCAGACATTTTTATATTAATAACGGGTGATAATTTTAGACAATAAGAGTATAGCTAATTAAGAGCAAAGCCGGTTTAAGTTAAGAACCACTTGAGCAGTTCAAGACTTTCATTTAACAAAAAACCCTTAAAGATAAATAAGATTTATTTATCAGTTATTCTTTATGAAATGAAGATTTCTTGAGGTCTCCATTCATTTTAAGTTGGCTCTGATTAACGGTGATAATTTTAGACAATAAGAATATGATTAAGGGTTCCTAAGAAACCTAAAAAAAAATCAACAGTAATTGAAATAATTCAAGAAAAACATTAACAAAAATTCATCAAGCAAGCTCAATAATTGCATGTGACAAAACAAATAATTTTGAGTTTTCCTCATTTTATTAGCAGTTTTCCCATTAAAAAACAAAGAAATTGAGGATATCAGTGACAAAATGTGCTAAGCTACACAAACTTATTGGCAATCAAATTAGTTTTATGTTATTAAAATTAAACCATATCAAATCATATATATATATATATATATATATATATATAAAAAGTCTTAAAACAGAATGCTATAATTTCTATTTCCGTAAGTATAAATTGTTGGCTATATATCCCAAACCATGATCAATAAACACTTCATAATTATAATTATAAATTTAATATTTGTTAGTCAAATGTGAATAAATAGTGATGGCTGAGATAAGATTTAGTTGAAACTAGATTATTTATTAACGCTACACTGTGGGTCATGTCAAAAAAAAATTGAATGTAAAAAGAATATTCAAATGTTATTAATGTTTTTTTCTAATGAAAAAATTTTAAATTATATGAGAATTGACCTAATGTAACCCGGTTAACTTTGCGAGTTTAAAACCAACTCATATAACCTGTAAAAATATAATTTGATAAAAAATAATTTCAAGATAACAACTTTTTATATATATTATTAAGATAACAACATATTAAATTGATTTAAGTCAACGCAAGTTAACATGTTAAATATGTGACCCAAGTTATGAGATTATGATAACCCTATAGAAAGCAAATCAAAATAAATTATAAAGTCTAATTTTCAATCAACCAAATGTTAAAGGATGAAATTGAAAAAGAAAATCAATTAAAAAAGGACCTAAAAAAGCAATATGAGTTAACTTGTCAAACTTTCAACTCGGGTCATAAGACCGAGATAATCTCATGGAAAGCAAATCGAAATAAATAACGAGTTCCAATCCCCAATTAGCTCAATGTTGAAGGATGAAATTTTAAAAAAAATCAATTAAAAAAAATATAAAAAACAATCAATGTCAATACGTCAAACTCATGACCCGAGTTATCAGATCAAGATAACTTCATACAAAAAACTAAAAAATAACTTCATTTAACCCAGGTTAACTTACCAAATTCTTAACTTTAATCATGAGACTAGGATAACCACATAAAGAGCAAATTAAAAGAAATTATAAAGTTTAATTTTTAATCGCTCTTGTCAGACTCAATATTGAACGATAAAATTTGTAATAATTTTAATTAAAAAAATAACAAAAAATAAGTCAAGTCAACCTAAGTTAATATGTTAAGCACTATTTTCATATCATGAGGCCATGATAACCTAACAAAAAACAAATCAGAATAAATCATGAAATCTAATTTTCAATCAAACACAATATTAAATGATGAAATTGAAAAAAAAAAGTCAAAAAAAAAAATTGAGTCCATTGGGTTAACCCGCAAACCAGGTAATGAGACAATGACAACCCGATAAAAAGCAAATCCAATGTTGAAAGACTCATGACCCTGGTCATGAGATCAAAATAAACTCATAGAAAGAAAACAAAAAATTAACCTGATTTAACCGAGGTTAAAATGTCAAAACTAGCAACTTTGATCGTGAGACCAAGATATTCTCATTGAAAGCAAATCAAAATAGATTATGAAGCTTAATTCTCAACCAGCCTAGTGTTAAATAATGAAATTGAAAAGAAAAGGTCAATTAATAAAATGACACAAAGAATCACTCGGGTTAACCCATTAAGCACTATTCTCGGGTCATGAGGATAAAATAACATAATAGAAAATAAACAAAACAAATCATGGAGTCTAATTCTCAATCAACATAATATTAAAAGATGAAAATGGAAAAGAAAAGGTTAATTAAGAAAAAAAATAAGTTAATTGGATTAATCTTTCAAACTCGCGATCTGTGTCATGAGAGTATGATAATTCAATAAAAAATAAATTTACTATTAAATAATAAAATTAAAAAAAAAAGCAAAGAATTATTCAAATGAATAGTGATTTGTGAGAAAAGATACAATAAAATTCTCTCCTTTTTTAGTTTATAGTTAATAAAGTTTTTTTTTAATTAAACTAGAAGGTCGATATTAACAACTTCAATCAACCAAAAAAAAAAGGACATTAATACCATCAAAACCATTAAACATTTTAAAATTTAGTATAAGAATAGATAACAATAACTAGTTAGTAGGTTTGAGATTATAAAAGTTTTTTGTTGTGTGTTTGATATTGTTATTCAACTTATTTTTTAAAGTTATTTTCAAATTATTTTTCATTTGAAAAAGTATTTTGATGATATTAATGTGTTGATATTAAAAATTTTAAAAATAATTTGAAAGAAAATATAATTTTATTTTGTTTTATATTAAAAGGCACTTTTAAAAAAGTACATTGCAGTGCATAAAAAAACTGACAAAAAAAAATAAAAAATGATCTATTAAAAAAGAGAGAACAAATCTTGAATCATTTTTTGAGATTACTTATCTTCCAAAGTTTAAATCAAAGAGAAGAATTCTTACTATCAATTTTTTAATGTTTTTTAATGAAAAATCTTTATCAATTTTTAATGTTTTATATCTATATTTTCATTTAAATTATACATTTGTGTGTGTGTGTGTGTGTGTGTAAACGTTGTCATTTTATATAGAACTTAACACAGAGTAATTTATACTCTACTTAAACAAAATTTCAGACATTTGTAATTAATATATATTTGCTGTCTAAAAATCTAAAAGTGAACGGTGGATGTAATAGAGTTTTAGTATATTTTCGCTAAGAAATAACTATAAAAGTTATATTTTTTAATCATTACATATTTATACGGCTCTATTTTGTTAGTTTTTTTTAATGTGTTATTACCAATATATTTTTTAAAACTATGCTGAAAACAAAAAAAATAGCCCAAAATTTATTCATGACAAATTGAATCCCAGGTTTTCAGAATTGACACGTTATTGTCACATAGGCGCACCCATCAGATGAGCATCGAAGAACCAAAAAAGGAGGAGCAGGAGGCAAGAATCTTAAACACGGCCTTCGGCGAGAATCTTAAACAATATATTAAACAAGGACTTGAACAACCTGGCCGGCAAATGTCGGGAATAGTAATTTTAAGGGGTGTAGTTTAATTGATTATGTTATAAATTTGTTTTTTAGAAGTTATAGATTTGTTTTTTAGAAGTTATTAGTTCGAGTTTCATAAATTTTAAGACTACTAGAAGTTTATATGATTGTTAAATTTAAGACCTGTAGAATTAGTTAAGGTACACGGAAGCTGATCCAGACATTCATATAAATAAAAATAAAAATAAATCAGAAAATAGCAATATCTGTAATCCTTCCATCCTAGCAAACAATATGCTACTTCTAAACAATATATTATGTAACCTAAATAAATACCCACAGCTTCCCACTAGATCTGTCGGATAAATTCAATTACGTGATAAATATGGCTGTGATACATGATACATCTCTCCCCGTGGAGTGAAAAGAAATTCTAAATTTTCTTGGCTTTCAGCAACTACTCTTGAACTTACTTGAAAGTGAGCCTTCCCTGTCTTTTCTGTACAACCCGCAACTTTAATAAAGCCTTTTTCGGATAAATTCAATTACTTAATACCTTTTTTTCTAATCACCAACCAGGTATTAAATCAGAGTTGACCTAATATTATGATGTCAGGATCCGATTCATATTATGAAGCAGGTCCAACTTTCCTGACTTCTTTCTCCACCTTCTACATTGTTAACGAGGCATCTAACTAGCAATCCAAGATGATCGGGTTCATCTTCGGTTCCGTAACTCTAAGATAAGAGAGGCCAAAGAAATTGTTGAGAATGTGCGGTCTATACCCACTACTTGTTACACGTACAATCCTCTTCCGACCGATCTTCCTCCTTATTTATTCCTTTCTTGACTTTTCTTCGTTTGCCACAATAAAGTATTGATTCCATACAGCTTCTTCAGCCCTTCAGACAAGTCGTCTTAAATTGTCGTGACACAAATTTTGCAATCATGTGGTTCTTGCAATAAGATCCGAGGATCATGAAACAAGCACTTCATATAACAATTTGCTTTTATAGCGGGAAAAAAATATTTAGATGGTACTAATAGTTCTTCAGTGAAAAATAAATAAATTATATAAAAATTGATTTAATATAAACTAGCTGACTTTATAAATCTAAAACTAACCTATTAAAATATATTTTGACATAAAATAATTTCAAGATGATAATTTTTTAAAATATTATTAAGATAAAAACATATTAGATTGATTTAAGTCAACTCGGGTTAGCATATCAAATATGTAACCCGAGTTATGAGATTATGATAATTATATAGAAAGCAAATTAAAATAAATTATACAGTTTAATTCTCAATCAACTCAATATTGAATAATAAAATTAAAAAAAAATCAAATAAAAAAAGATATAAAAAAATAACCCGAGTTAACTTGTCAAATCTTCAACCTGAGTCATAAGAACGAGATAACATCATGGAAAGCAAATTACAAATTTCAATCCCCAATCAACCCAATGTTGAAGGTTGAGAATAAAAAAAAAAACATAAAATAACTTGAGTCAATCCTCCAAATACATGACTCGAGTCATCAGATCGAGATAACTATATAGAAAAAAAAAAATTAACATGATTTAACCTGGTTAACCTACCAAATTCATGACTTTGGTCATGAAACTAATATAACCTTATAGAGAGTAAATCAAAATAAATTATGAAATTTAAATTTCAATCAAATCTATCGAACCCAATATTGAACGATAAAATTTGTAAGAATTTTCATTAAAACAAATGATACAAAAAATAAATCAAGTCAACTTGGTTAATCCGTTAAGCATTATTCCCGGTTCATGAGGTCGAAATACCCTAATAAAAAACAAACTGAAACAAATTATAAAATCTAATTCCCGATCAAACACAATATTAAATGATGAAATTGAAAAAAAAAATCAATTAAAAAAATGAGTCAGTTGGGTTACCCGCTAAACCCGCGACCTAGGTCATGAGATGAGTACAACTCAATAAAAAGCAAATTCAATATTGAAGGACTCGTGATCTAGGTCATGAGACTAAAATAACTTCGTAGAAAGAAAAAAAAAACAACCTAATTTAACCATAGTTAAAATTTCAAAATCCACGACTTTGATCGTGAGATCAAGATATCGACATAAAAAACAAATCAAAACATATTATGAAACTTAATCCCTAACCAATCTAATGTTAAATAATAAAATTAAAAAAAAATTAATTAATAAAATTACATAAAAAAATATCTCAAAATCATAAAATATTTTTAAATTATAAAACTGAAATAATATAATAGAAAATTAACAAAATAAACCATAAAATCTAAAGATAAAATTAAAAAAGTAAACAAAGAAACAGATTCAACACTGAAGCTCGGTGTTTTCTGAAATAACTGTCAGCAGCATTTTACTCCTTCGACTGCGACGCACCAGATGTGACAGCAGGTGCATTGCATCCTTTGGTTCCACACGCTTTGTCTGCACAGCCTGGAGTGTCTGGTAAAACTCTGCAGGGAGAGGACCGGGAATATGCCTTGCTTGCTTAGAAATGGGAGCATCATTCTCTATAATTTCGCATTCATAGCCATCAGCAACGCCCCAAGGATCCCACTCTGTGTTCAACAGAACAAAATTAATTTTCTTAGTAGTTGAAGTGATAATAAAATACATAATAGAACTTCACATTTTTTTACCAAGGCAGCGTTTGGAACGCGGTGTTCTCAAAAAATTTAAAGTTTTTTTTATTAAAATTTAATATGATTTATATTTTTTGGATCGTTTTGATGTGCTGATGTCAAAAATAATTTTTAAAAAATAAAAAAAACATTATTAGCATGTGACACGAAAAATTATTTAAAAAGCAATCGTTATCACACTACCAAACACGCTCTAACTACTTTAATATAAAATTATAATAAAAAAATCAAAATAGTTTAATAGTAAAAGTATCCCATTGATATTTTAAATACAAACTTGATATTATAATGATGATGAAATACTGATAATAATATATTTAAAATTTCCTCTTATACTAATAATAATATATTTAAAATACTAATGATAATGAAATACATGACTCATCCTTATTCGACAACATTGGATCTTCACAAAAGAAAATTCATGGAAGCCCCACTAATTCTTTTTATAAAACTTTATGTCATAGTCCCAACCCCAGTGGATATTCAATTTTAATTGATATTAATTAAAATAAATAAAATAAATAAATTTTTTCATGTTATTTAACCAAATATTAAATTAGAAAGCTAAGAAGTCTTTTTTTCTCTTTCTTGTTTTTATTATTATTTAATTAAATAAAAAATTGACTCTAAAAAATAAAATTATTAAACATAACTAACTTTATAGGTTGTATTATAAGATCAAATATCTTGATCTCTATTTATTTTGTAATTTTTCAATTTAATTTTTAGTTATCGTAAAAAAAAATAATTATATTTATTTAAGAAGATTATTCTTGATTTATTTAGTTAAATGCATGTATCAAATTTTTTATTTATGATCACAACTTTTTTTAAAAGAAAAACACATTAAAAACAATTACACTTGTTACATTAAAAAAAATTGATTAGACGGAAGAGTATAGCTAGTGTAAACTAATTGTTACACACTTATTACTTAACGTGGCTTGTTGCCTGGATCATGTAGGATTCCAATATGTCCTCACCAATTCTTTTTTCACATGGGTTATGCATCTGCAGTGCATATTATAAACTAATAGCTATACAATGTTTGCTTGACATGGCTTGTCATACGGATCTTGTAGGATCCGATATGCCTATCTTATTCAAGCTTTTCTACATAACATCTTTTCATATTGCATATGAAAATCAACCACATGACTTTGAAGGATCCATTTACATTGGTCACAAGTTTTCCTCGTGAGCAAGGCTATGGGGTCCCATATAGTTTTTCTTTTGGGTTTTTCAAGCGGTTCCATGGACAAAATAACCACAACAACACGAATATTGTAACATAATTGTTCCATAATATATACAAAACAATATGTCAACAAGTCGCTTAAATCGCCGTGGTTGTCCGGACAGTATCTCGGAAACCAAGATAGTGTCTTGGAGCATGAGTCTTTTGTCCTATCAAATGTCCAAGCCATTGCCCCCGCTTCTTTTCTCTCTCTCTCTCTCTCTCTCTATATATATATATATATATTGAGCCACTTCCAAGCTAACCTCGCATTCATCAAATACCCATCTTCTTCTCCTGTTCTCAACCTCGAATCGCAAACACAGCTATAACCACAACCCCCTCTTACCATTAACCAAGCATCCCAAAACCCAGAAAACCAATCTCTGAATCTGTATACCATAGCCCCAGAAATGCTGCAGCCACCTCTTCAACTATTAGGTCCATCACAGCCACCGCCTTCTTCTCCTTTCATCGACCTTGAATCCCAATTACCAGAGACGCAGGCACAAACCTCTCTTACCCTTAACCAGGAAATATCTCAAATCCCAGAAACGCACCCATTACATCTCACAGCCATCAATTCAGAAATACTGTTGCAATTAGCACAAATACAGGCATCTCAGCCTCATTCTGCTATGGAAACAGAGCTACTACATTTACCACCTCCAACACAACAGACACCTTCCCTTGACATCAATACACAACAAATCAATATGGTCATTGTTAAGCAGATCAGTCTAGAATGGCCTAACATAATCATGGCATTCTGTTTTGACGCAGCAATTCAGATAGCTCTCCAGTACGAAAAAACCCAGCAGTCCAAGCTCTCTGTTTCCTTCTACTTGCGTTCTCTTTCCGTACTACTCACTTTTGCTTCCCTTTTTGCTTCACAATTAATTAGCAAAAAGTTTCCAGACATATCCAAGGTATTGGAGAAAGTTGCAATATTCCTTGCTACCTTTGCATTTTTCACCACCATTGCAACTCCATTAGCCCTGACCCTCAACTGAAATGCAAGTACACTGTTGTCTTGTGTTCACAAAATCTGCTTTGGATGAGAAGGTTGCCCCTTGTGACTGTTGCTTAATAGAAGAAATGTAAAATAAACTAATAAGTCTCCTAGTTATTCTATTAAGAACGTGTGTTGTTGTAGCTTGGAGAGTTCGGTGATTAAATTTCTTGATTAATCATTGTCCATTGATTAATTCTCTACAAGGAATACAGTTGATTGATTTACAACATGGGATCATATGTGCATAGTGTGCAAGGTGTTTGAGTGAATTGTGAGACCTAATGTTGAATTCCAGTAATTCTGCCTGCCTTGTACAATATTCACCAATCTTGAATATCATTTTTTCCTCGCATTTTTCTATTTCACTAAATGTTGTACTTTTCTGGTCGATGATCAACAAATGATATCTTTCGACAACATGCCCTTAATAATAAATATATTTTATATGAATAAAATAAATATTACATCGGATAAAAGGCATATTCACTGACAGAATCAACAAAATATCAAGCATTTTTTTGCTTCAAATTAAAGCTTTCTTGATCATAGTTCGGGGCAGAGTAGGATAGCACCTACTGCCCTCACAGTCATCAAAAACACCGCCTTCTTCTCTTTCCATCGGCCTTGAATCCCAATTACCAGAAACAGAGGCACAACCCTCTCTTATCCTTAACCATGAAATATCTCAAAACCCAGAAAGACAACCATTACATTACATTACGCATCCATCAATTTAGAAATACTGTTGCAAATAGCACAAACCCAAGCGCATCAACACAGCCTCATTCTGCTATGGAAACAGAGCTACTGTATTTACCATCAATACACAAGAAATCAATACGGTCATTCTTAAGCAAACCATTCTAGAATGGCCTGTCCAATGCACATGATGATCATGGCATTCTGTTTCGAGGCAGCAATTCAGATAGCTCTCCAATATGAAAAGCAAAAAAAAAAGAAACTCGACAGCCCAAGCTCCCTATTTCCTTCTACTGCGTTATTTTTCCATTCTATTTATCTTTACTTCCTTTTTCCCTCTTCTACCGAGTTTTTTTTTTTTTTCAAATTATTTTTTTAATATTTTTAAATTATTTTAATGTGATGATACCAAAAATAATTTTTATAATATATATATATATATTATTTTTATGTATTTTTAAAACAAAAAAAACATTTTAACAATAAACATTATCACACTACCAAATATTATAATAATTGAGTATTGTTACCTTTCATTCATTCATGTAAACTTTTCTTTCAATTATCTTTTTTCTACTGCTCCCACTTGATCAAGTTCATTAATTAGCGATGCATCCTAGATTTTATTATAAAATTCTTCCTCTAAGAGGACCGACAAAAGAGACTTGAAAAGAAGATTTATTAAGCAATGAGAGCAGAAATCTTGATTCATTAATGGAGATTCCTTCTCTTGAAAATTTGATGATAAAATTGATACTATAAATAATAATAATAATAATAATATACAAACTTCTACATGATGCACATCTTGTCCGACGACATCGGGTCTCACAGGAGAAAATTCAAGGAAGCCCCACCAGTTCTTTTTCTATATCAATGAATTGTAACACATCGAACATTCCTTGCTATAAACCAATTGGTATGCACTTTTACTTGGATATGACTTCTTACACGGATCATGTAGGATCCGATAGCTTATCTTATTCTTTGTTCTATATAAATCCATCAAGAAATTCGATGTGGCTTGTTACACGGATCATGTAGTCGGATCCGGGATGCCTATCTTATTCAAGCTTTTCTACACAACACGTTTTCATGAAAATTGACTAGACGACTTTGCAGGATCCATCACTCACATAGCTCAAAAGTTTTCCTAGTAAGCAAGGCTATGGGGTGGGGTCCCATATAGTTTTTCTTTTGTGCTTTCCAAGCGGTTCCAAAGACAAAATGATCACAAGTACATGAACATTGTAAGAAAATTATTTCATAAAATATATAAAAAATGAAGGTGTCAATTTCCTGTGGAAACTCTTCATTAAATTTTAGACTGAGGGTTCAGCAGATATGACATCCAAAGAGTTGATAACTTCAAATCTTTCATAGTGCTTCATTATCTTGCAAGGTTCAGCTAGTAACAGTAGGGGAAAAAAAAAGTATTACGATCAACTATATTTTTAAAAATTTTAAATTTTTTTATTTTTAATTATTTTAATATACTGATATCAAAAATATATTTTAATATATATATAAAATAAATTTTAAAAATAAATACTTTAAAAAATAAATTCTATTATACTTTCAAAAACCAATCTCCATTTAACATATTCCAATCAATTTAGAAAGCAATTGGTACATGTGTGGATTAAATAAAAAAATTAATTGTAACAAAAGATATTTTAGCCATTAAGAATTATTTAGTATTATTATTAAATGAAGTTGTTGGGTCAATTTTTTATCTTCCAACTTGACTTGTTACTAAGCTCAAGTTTAAAATTAAATTATGTAAAAGTTAGTTTGATATAATCTAGTCAACTTGGTTAGTTCAAAGATAACTCAGTCAACCGATAAAAATTTGAGGATGAAATTGATAGGAAAAAACCTTTTCTGACCCAACTTCTTATCTAATCCTTGTTTAAAATTAAACCATGTAAGAGTTGTCATGATATGATCTAATTGACTTAAACAGTTCAGAAACAAGGATGATTATTAAAAAAATCCAATGATAAAATTGAGAAAAAATGATGAAATTGACAAAAATAAACCCTTTTAATTCGTTTACTTACCTAAAACGAGTTTAAAATTAAATTGTGTGGAAATTATCATAAAGGTAACTCAGCGTACTAGTAAGCAAATCAAAAGTTAAAATTAAAAAAAAAAGGATAAAATTAACAAAAAATATATATTGATTTGATGTCTTGCCTTACCTGGTTTATAATTCAACTATGTGAGAGTTGTTTCAATATGTTCTTGTTTACTTAGCCGATTCAAAGATAATCTGAATTATTGTTAAAAAAAAATAAGGATGATATTAAAAAGAAAAAAAAAAGAGATGAAATTAAATGGAATTTTTTTTCCACTATATGAACAGTACATTAAGTTTCCCAAATTTTATAGTATAGGAGGATGTTTAAAAATTAACGCAATTAAGAGTATGGCTAAAGTTGCAAGGACCATGCTTTTGTTGCTGAGGGCTTGAACCAGCACATGGAAGCAGAGTTTTTAAATTTGGCAATTTGGCCTGGCGGTCGATGTGCTTCAAGATCTGGTTTTAAGTTTTGATTAGATTATTGAGTTATTCGAGTTAATTTTAATATTTTTTAAAAAATTTAAATAATATTGGTTTAGTAAAAATAAAAAAATCAACGAATTGCAGTTGAGTTTTTGACTGGGTCAACCCACCGGGTTAGCCAGGTCACCTCGAGTTTTAACTTTCTCTATTTTTTTTAAACCTGGCCTGGTTTTAGTCTTGGGTTGGCTAGGTTCTGGGTTGACCCGCGGGGTCAGACCAAGTTTTAAAACTATGCATGAAAGTCCGAAATATTGGGTATTTTTTTAATTATTATGAGTAAGATTTATTTTTTATTTATTACTTATATCATTATTTAAAAAAATAATTATATCCAAAAAATAGAAATAATTCTACATCATACAATAATAACAAAATTTTATCATACGTGTCATATTTAGCATAAGCAGTAATATTTAATATAAACATGATTTTATTTATAATGCCATGTAAACATGATTTTTTTTATTAAAAAAAAATTAATCCAAAAGTTACATAGCTTGTCATTATAGTTATAACCCAACGTTGGAGTTAAACTTATGAATCAACTCACATCAATTTAAAATACAAAGTTTTGAATTAATTTTTTTAAAATTAAATTAAGTTTTATTCTGATTTTAATCAATTCATAAATTAACCTGCTGAATTGATTAATTTTAATTAAATTAATTTTCATCCAGTTAGATATAAAACTCAGGTCGGCTAGGTTTATCACAGCTTATCGTGGAGCATGCAGCTGGGCTTTGGTTTTATCAAAGCTGAATGAGCCTGGCCTGAGGTCCCAAAAACATTCCTCAGAAATTAATCTCAAAATCCAACACATGAACTACGTCCAACTTGTTTAATGTTTCAAGAATTTGGAGATTTCAGTAGTCTTCTTTATGCAAGATGATAAGTAAAACAGCAACAAAACTCTTAAGCAGAACAGAACTCCCCTGTTTGCAAGAAACATGTTCTCATCTTATTTCCTTCTGCAACTCCAAATCTTTAAGGCAAGGTGTTTGCATTCACAGCCCAATAATCAAACTGGGTTTTCAAGACCACTTGTATCTAAACAACAATCTGCTGTCTCTCTATTCAAAGTGCTTTACTTTGGACTATGCACACCAGTTCTTCGATGAAATGCCATCTAGAGATGTTGTGTCTTGGACTGGGATTCTTTCTGCTTATGTTAAGCATGAAAAACATGAAGAAGCACTTGGAATGTTTCAGGAAATGATGGGTTCTGGTCCTTGTCCGAATGAATTCACTTTTTCAAGTGTTTTAAGGGCTTGTTCTGCTTTAGGAGAATTCAGTGATGGAAAGTGTATTCATGGATGTGTCATAAAACATGGGTTTGAGTCAAACCAGATTTTGGGGTCCGTTTTGATTGATTTGTATTCCAAGTACGGTTCTATTGAGGATGCATGTAGGCTATTTAGTTGTGTGGATAATGGTGATGTTGTTTCGTGGACAACGGTGATTTCTTCTCTTGTTCAAGCAGGGAAATGGAGTCAGGCATTGAGGATTTATATTGATATGATTAAGGCTGGTGTTTATCCAAATGAATTCACTTTCGTTAAGGTTTTAGCTGCAGCGGGGTTTCTTGGTTTGAAACATGGAAAAGTGGTTCATGCCCATTTGATAGTTTTCGGGGTTGAGTTGAATTTGGTAGTGAAGACTGCCCTTGTCCATATGTATTCCAAGTGCCAGAGGATGGACGATGCTGTAAGGATTTCAAAGCTGACACCAGAGTCTGACAGGTTTTTGTGGACTGCTATTCTCTCTGGGTTGGCTCAGAACTTGAAGTTAAGGGAAGCTGTAGTTGCATTTCAGGAGATGGAGGCCTCTGGAATTTTATCGAACAATTTTACATACCTGAGTATTTTGAATGCTTGCTCGTTAATTCTGTCTCTTGATTTAGGGAGACAGATCCATGCAAGGGTGATCATGGCTGGTTTGGAGGATGATCTTCCTGTTGGAAATGCACTTGTTGACATGTACATGAAATGCTCTCATGAGGTAAAAGATGGCTTGAGAGTGTTCAAGGGCATAGAGTCGCCTGATGTAATCTCTTGGACATCTTTGATTGCTGGCCTTTCTGAACATGGTTTCCATCAAGATTCTTTTGACTCGTATATGGAGATGACAGCTTCTGGGCTGCAACCAAATTCTGTTACCCTATCAATCATCCTCAGATCCTGTAGGGCAGCAAAATCTGCAAGTCAATTATTGAAGCTGCACGGACATGTAATCAAGACAAATGCTGATCATGATATTGCTGTCAGTAATGCTCTTGTAGATGCTTATGCTGGAAATGAAAGGGTAGATGATGCATGGCATTTGATTAGAAATATGAGCCAAAGAGATGCCCTCACATACACAGGTTTGGCCACAAGGCTCAATCAGATGGGCCATCATGAAATGGCATTACATATAATCAATCACATGTTCAACGATGACATTAAGATGGATGGATATAGCATGGCCGGCTTCTTATCCGCATCAGCTGGCTTGAATAGCGTGGAATCTGGAATGCAACTCCATGGTTATTCTGTGAAATCTGGTTTAGGCAGCTTCATTTCAGTCTCCAATGGCATAGTTAGCTTTTATGGGAAGTGTGGACTTACACAGGATGCAGAGCGAGCATTTGCAGAAATAAGTGAGCCAGACATCGTGTCATGGAATGGATTGATATCCGTGTTGGCATCGTATGGGCATATCTCTTCTGCTCTCTCTGCTTTTGATGATATGAGGTTGACCCGAGTCAAGCCTGATTCAGTTACCTTCTTGTTGGTGCTTTTCACTTGCACTCATGGTGGTTTGGTTGACATGGGTCTCGAGTATTTTAATTCAATGAAAGAAATGCATGGCATTGAGCCTCAGCTGGATCACTATGTTTGCTTATTTGATCTCCTTGGCCGAGCCGGCCGGCTAGAGGAGGCAATGGAAATACTAGAAACCATGCCTATTAGGCCAAATGCTTCAATCTACAAGACCCTGCTGGCAGCGTGCAAAGCTCATAGGATTGTGCCTCTTGGGGAAGATATAGCCAGGCGAGGTCTCAAGCTTGATCCATCAGATCCTACATTCAATCTGATACTTGCAAGCTTGTATGATAGTTCTGGACGGCCTGATTTAGCTGCAATGATTCGCAGGTCGGTGAGCTAGTGTGATGTGTGAAAATCTTGGATCACTAACTACATAGTATAAAGATCAGGGTTATCAATCTGACGATAATGAAGATCAGTTTTACCAGGATGAGAATATTGATTACTGGACTTGGTCTCCTAAATATGTCATTCAAAGCTTCTGTGTGTACAACTTGAACTTGTAGAGAGCATGGTGTTTTCTACTTGTGATTGCACGCATGGCCTGCTGCAATTAAGAAGAGCACACAGTATTGCACTGATCCTTGTGAATTTTCTGGACTTGTCCAGAGTGGTAATCCTAAACCTTATTCTTTATTTAATAGCAAATCAACTTTCTTCGTTTATGGGACAGAACATTCTTAGAATTTCCATTTTACAGCGACTTTTGCAACTAATAATTATTGCAGTATTAGCAGTATCATGACACATTCGCATATTTATTATTTCCCCTTATTTACGAATTAAAGAAATCACCATGCCATCGGTGATCATAAAATAGATAGCAGGTGAATAACAAGCTGCTCTATCATCAGTCAGCTCTGAAATTGCTTTGCCATCCTGACATGCACTAGTTAGCTTATATTACAAGTGTTAACGAGGTCACCATCACCAATACTCTGATCAGTCAAATACTGGATGTGTTATTTTTCACCGGAAGCAAAAGTGACTTGTAAAAAACAACAAATTTCTTGTAACACCCATTCCGATTATTGCCGGAATGGCTCAAGCCAGAGTCTCATAAATTGAATCCCATTTGAATCTGGAAAATGGGAATTACAAGATAACAAACACAAACATGACTAACAACAACGAACAGATTCAACACTAAAGCTCAGTGTTTTCTGAAATAACTGTCAGCAGCATTTTACTCCTTTGACTGCGACTCACCAGATGTGACAGCAGGTGCATCCTTTGGTTCCACACGCTTTGTCTGCACAGCCTCGAGTGTCTGGTAAAACTCTGCAGGGAGAGGACCGGGTATATGCCTTGGGACATGCTTAGGAATGGGAGCATCGTTCTCTATAATTTCGCATTCATAGTCATCAGGAACGCCCCAAGGATCCCACTCTGTGTTCAACAGATCAAAATTTTCTTATTAGTTGAAGTGATGTAAAATACATAATAATGCTCTAGCATGCAATGCAGGCTTCGCGGAAATTATTAACCACACATGATTGATGATCTCAAATGCAGCTGCTTGGCAGTTTCTTCCCAAAATAAAAATGCTAGCTAACAAACCTTGAAATCTGAAATTCATGTTTCAGATACAGTATGTTCCCCAACAAGATGCACATAAGAAAAAAAATAAAGATGATTCTAATGCAAATGGAAGTAAAATCAATATGCATAGTCTCTCCCTTTCTTCTTTTGAGAAGATATACACAATGAAAATCTTCAAAGCATACAAATTTGTAAACTTAGCAGGCTGAGAATGATATATCAAGTGGTAAAAAAATGACCATCATTTAAGCTCACAAAAATGAGTGCCTCAAATCAGAACAAAATGGAGGAACTAAATGTAACCACCGAGTAAAGTCTTCATAACCCTCATCTCTAAATCTATCGTTATTGATAATGTACCTATAGAATCAAGCTTCAATTCACATTAGACGTAATTTAACACTGCAGTTAGGAAGGTGGAAAATGTAAAGGGTCAAACCAGTTTTCGTATATTTCAGACACAGTATTTAGCCAACAAGCATCAAACAAACCAGTTAGTAGCGAATGGCCACTGCAAATGAAATTTCAAGCTTGCCTTAACAAACTCCATGAGTCTCTTTGTTTCACTTTTCTATTATATATTTACTTCATTTTATTTCATTGCTTGTTTGTTTGAAGGACATAGCCAATTGCAATGCTCAAACCATACATACAAAGCATGCTTAAATTAGTTGTAAAACACAATTTAGAATCATAAAAGCTCCCTAATCTCATAATATCCTCCATTAGCCAAATCCGCCACACCAAAAACTAGTCTGGAGCTATAATTAGTTGAATTGAGCACAAATTACCAAACTTGATAACAAATGTACTACCAAAACTCATCTCTTAATACATCATTGACAAAACCCCACTCGAATCGACTGAAATTTCATCTCTCGTAATACGTACATTGGAAAAACACAATTTAATGATAATTAACCAAAATCAAAAACCTCTATTATACAAGATAATTTTCTAGATTAAAATACTTTTGAGCTCATTTATTAGCAAAAATCAAATTAAATGTAAACATAAATTATCTTCCTCCACGAGCATTGATTTTTAGCAAATAAATCTTAATAGACCATAAACTAAGCGAAATAAATCAGGAAAAAAATGAAATCTAAGAAATGTACTGACCGATCATTTTTTCGATGAGCTTGAGCTCATCTTGAGCTTCTTCAATAAGCTCTTCGACCTGACCACATCCAATCCGTTCCTCAATCTTCTCCCAGTCTTCTTCTTCTTCACAAACTTTAAGTCTATGTGTTGTAAAGCTCTCCACTGCTTTACGGTATCCTTCATCTTCCGGTACTGCTTTGATCTCTTTTAGGGTTTTGTTGTATAGATTGATCAACACTTCTCTCGCATTCGGGGCCACATCCAATCCAACGATCCCTGTGGTTTGCTTCACCTTCGCCAGTAATGGCCGTCCGATCGCCCGCAGGAACATCGCCGATTGTCACACTGGATCACGACTGCTTTTCTTCTCTCTCTCAGTGTTGTGTTCTCTTTCGGGTTTTGGAGAGAAATGAGGAACTGTTTTGAGTTGTCATCGAGTACGGTTGGATAGAAGAAGCGAGAGAGAGAGAGTAGATCTTGACCGTCAATTTGAGAGTAAATCTGTGGGTCCTGGACGCTTAAGATCTAATAGTGTGGGCCATCTATTAAGATTAGCCCACTGTGGTTCGTGTAAGATTTTGGCCCAATCCAACTAGTTTCCATCTTTTAACATTAATATATATAACAGCATCAATTTCATTAAAAAACATTAATGTATTATATAATACACAGTTATTAAACTTGGCTACTACAATGGGTTAATCTAGTTACCTTTTGATCGAGAGCTAAATTTGGGATAAGTTTTAAATTATTTTAAATATTAATTTCATAAAATTCAGGTGACCAATCAACTCTAATAATTTTTTTGAATTTTTTTATTCGAAATCAATTTAAAATTAATATGGTAACTCTCGAATTAACTTGAAGAAGAGCTAGATTCTAGATAAGATAAAACCTTGATCTAGACTTGACAGCTATACTTCAATAATTTGAAATTAAAAATATTTTTGAAATGGTATAATAATTTTTTTTTTGTTTTTATTCAGGTATTCTTAATGTTGTAACCCATTTTTGGGTCCCATAAAAAAATAATAAATACAAAAAAAAAAAAAATGTGCGCAGTACTGGTTTACGTTCTGCAGCAGATGAAGATTAATTAGCTAGTTACTGTGTTGTGCATAGTAACTGGCTAATTAATTCACGGTTACTGTGTGCACAGTACCCCGGTTACTATGCACGCTAATTAATTCTCTGGTTACTGTGCACACAGTAACCCGGTTACTATGTGCACAGTAACCAGCCCATGCAAAAAAAAAAGAGGGCTAAACGGTGCCGTTTTGAACGGCACTGTTCCCTTTTCTTCCCCGCCTAACATACAGCAGTAAAGAAGGAAAAAAGATGTATATTTAATGGCGTTGGTCCCTCCAGCCCACCGACCGCCGGTCCCTCTAGCCCACCGACCGAAGACATTGGCCGACCGCCTACCGCACCGCCGAAACTGAGGGAGGCACGCCTGGACAGCCACGCCCGACCAGCCGCCGCATGACCCCACGATGAAAAAAAAAAACATGCTCACGGGCTATAAATGGAGGAAGAACAGAAGGGGAAGGGGGAAGAGAAACCAAAGAGAGGGAGAACCCGAGAGAGAGGGAGAGACAAAGACAGAAGGGAGAAGAGAGGGAGAAGACCAAGAGAAGAGAGGAAGAGAAGGCAGAGAAGAGAAAGGAAGAAGCAGAGAAGAAAACAGAAACAACAGAGGAGAGAGAGAGAAGGAAAACCGCCGGCCACCGCGAAACGCCAGCACCGCCACCACCCCTGCCGCATCAGCTGTTGTCAGCATCACCATCGCTCCAGGTAACTTTCTACCTTTCTCGTCGTTTTTTTTGCTCCAGCTTCATCTGCATGCAGAACGTTTACGTTCTGCAGCAGATGAAGATTAATTAGCTAGTTACTGTGCTGTGCACAGTAACTGGCTAATTAATTCACGGGTTACTGTGTGCACAGTAGCCCGGTTACTATGCACATGTACAGTGCCAATTAATTCTCTGGTACTGTGCACACAGTAACCCCCGATTACTGTGTGCACAGTACCAGCCCATGCATTTGGGCCAGGTTCGGCCCAGCCCATGTATTTGGGCCTGACCCGGCCCATTTCAAAGAAAAAAATCAAAAAAAATTTTTGTTTCAGCATTTTGTAATTTTTCCACATAGTTTTTATGTCATTTTGATTAATAATTGGGTGGTATTTTATGTTGTTAAAAATAAAAAAATCTGATATTAAAATACCCGGTTTTCGTCAAAAACTTCCAAAAATACAAAAAAATTGAAAAAAGAGAAAAAAATATTTTTGTGCATACGGTCAAGTGTCTCAAAGCTAAAAAATCATATTGTATTTTTCATACACCAAAAAACAATGTTTTAGCATGCATTTTGGCTTTAATAACCAGTTTATTAAAGTCAAGAGAATATTGGCCAAAATTTCAAAAACAACAAAAAATTTTATTTGTCTCTTAGTATCTGGGGTATGACATTACACGTAATGCATATTCTGGATATTTAATTCTTTTCGGACAATAGAATCCGGGGTATGACATTACATGTAATGCGTATTCTGAACAATAAGAAACCACAACACGACCTTAGATTTTATCAGACATTAAAACAATGCAGCCTACCTTAGGTAGGGCGTAGTTGGGGTGCTAATACCTTCCCTTTACGCAACCAGTCTCCGTACCCGATCTCTAAAGACCAGTTAAGGTTCCTAGTAACCAGAATACTAGGTGGCGACTCCTTGTCCATTTTTTAGCTTAGAGACAAAGAACTCCTTGTCTCACCATATTTTCCATGCCAAATAGACAACATACCACACCCTCATGAAGGGTTGAGGGTGGACGATCGCCGCGCCGCCGCACACGTGCGACAGAATGGCGACTCCACTGGGGACTTTGTGGACTAAGCTTTGTTTTTGTCTGATGATTGTGTTTTATTGTTGTGGTTTGCGTGTTTATTTTTTTCTTTATATATTTGTTCATATTTAGTTATGCGCGTTAATTTTTGTACATATTTATCTCATGCATCACATAGTTAATTTTTTTAAAGCACACACAAGCTTCAGGTTAGGGGGGAACTAGCAGCTTACCTTACGACTTTTAGTCAAGGTTTAAGTTTGTGTAAACCCCAACTCTTCGTTGAGTGCTTAGACTGGTAATAGTTGGACACGTGCCAACCCATTACCTACTGGGCCCCTATATTGCCTTTACGAGGGTAATCACTAGGACAACGAGAGACCCTTTTTAGAGACCAAGTAGTAAACCTACCTTTTGTCTCACTTAAAAAGATTAGAACCAACCTTTAGGATGTATGCTCCGTATACATTGTTTTGCATCCGAGCAAGCCCTTCTTGAAGCATCTTGAACTCCAGACTTTTGGGTGACACAATGACCGTCGCTCAGAAAATTTTCATTGTAGAGTTTGGGCAAGAATCAAGATTCTTGTTTTATCATGCAACAATTACGATCATATGTCACCCCTTTGAAGGGCGAATTCATCATATAGATTACATGTTCATACATTTGGCATGCATGCACCTGAAAAGAAAGATAGGTCCCCTATGAATCTACAACACCTAATTTTGAGTGAAAAAAAAAAACATTGGAGATAAAGAAGCGTGCTCGCTGCAACATCCATTTTCAAGAAGAGTTGGAGTCTTTGAACAAAAGCTTGACTCACCTCTAGCTTACTCGAGCATATATTGAGAAATGCCTCTAGTGAAGGTCCTTCCAATTGACCTATCATTTTTGTTCAAGCCCCAACAAAGACCCAACCTGAAGAAATTGAGGGCCCACATGATCAAGAGCCTCAACACAATTTGAAGGGGAATTGCATCACCGTTGCAAAATGGAGCTTGTTCTTTCTCTGCCAAAATAACTACCTCAGTTTGATCATGCCTCCAAAAACTTGATTTTTTTGTTTCAACCTATTCTAGTTTTTGTTGGTAATTTGGCTAAAAAAATTCCACAAGACTTTCCTTGTCCACTAAGCCTTTCTTGTTAATAAAATCATGTGTTTTGTTGTGTTCATCACATGCCTTCATTTTTGTTGTTTCATGCAAATAACACATTGAGCATAACCTTTAAGCATGAAACCATCGCGCCTAAAATCTTGTGGTGCATTTCCCTTTTCTTCCAAAACTATGCATGATCGCATGTGAGGATTTTTGGGAATTCAAAGTTTAGTACAAAAACAGAAATCATGTTGATGTTTGTCCGAAACAAACGAATTCTGGAAATTCAGGTGATTCCTTAGAGAGGTAACCATACACCTAAAAAACCCAAAAAAAAAAAACATGAAGTGACTCCAAAAGCTGGGTTTTTATTTGCGTGAATAATGAGAAATCACATTGCATACTCGCATGAAAGCAAGGCTTACCGATCCTAAATGCATGCATTTGAGATGAAGAAAGGCCACCTTTGATAATCCTTTCACAAAGCTGAAATATATCATTTGCAGTCCCCTTTTGAGCCTAATAAATTTTTTTTTGAAAAATAACCCTGGCTAGGATCACACCCCTACACTGGGGGGCAAGTGCAAAAAAATCCATAATGATTGAAAGTGCCCAAATAACTCTTGGGGGCATGAAAAAGTCTTCAACAATGAAAGTGCCCAAACAATACTGGGGGGCATAAAAGAAAATTCTCAATCATCAAAGGCGCCCATACAAAGCTAGGGGGCACGAAGAAAAATCCAAAAGATCCAAAAATTTTGAGCAAAAAATACAAGGCCAATGCAATGATGCTCAAAATCAAATGAAGAAAACAAAAACAAAGAGAAAAAGCCCAAACCCGACACTGGGGGGCAGGACAAATCATTTTTTGTTAAAAAAAAAAAAAAAAAAATCCAAAAGACAAAGGTCAGGAAACAAGCACAAGTGATTCCTAGTTTTTGAAATCCCTTAAACACTTTTTGAGCCTGCAACATATCCATTTTCTTCGTAACCAATAGCCAAAGCCTACATTATATACCTGATAAAGCCCTTTCTGATCAAAGGCAAGCAATCTGGATAGGTAGGCAGTGCTTTCTCGTGCGGGTCAAATCATTATTCATGCAAATAAAATAAATGATTTGAATCAATTCGGTTCTCAATAACCCTCAAATTGAAATTTAAACCTTTTGTGGCCAACCAGATGTCACTTCACCTTTAAACCAAAAGCAAAAATCTTTTATCACTTCAAGAAACCTATCCATAGGAATCACTTGAATTTTTGAGAACAAGTTTATTTTGAACCAATGTCAAAATAATTTTTGTGATTGGAATAACTTGGAAAGTTCCAAAAATTTTGAATGAAAACATTTCATTGTACCAAAAAATCCAAACTTACTTTCACATATCCTCACCCCACACTAAACCCAAGTTGAACACTTGGGGGGCATGATCAAGCTGGGGGGCAATAAAAAACACATGGTAGGGCTGGCTCCATGATTCCTGTTCTAAGGAAAATGTCAGGCAAAATTGGTAACTCTTGAGATAATGGGTGAAGGACAAAGATGTATGATGACATCAAACCCTTCCCAGAGGTCAAGATCACAAGATGTAACCCGAGTAAGCAAAAGTGGAAAAGCCATCGAAGTTTACTACCAATGCTACAACTTTTGAGAGAAAAGAAAGACACCATGAAGAAATGGGGGCCTATATTTCTCAGGTAAGTATACATGCATATCAATCATAATGCATTTGCTTTTCAACATTGACAATCATTGTTTCAGCATCATCTTTTAGGTAGTGCGTTTTATAACCCTACCTCCGTTTGTGTGCGCCTTTGAGCCCTCACCTCCATTTTGAGTGCGCCTTTGAGCCCTCATCCCTTGGGTAGTGCGTTTTCTAACCCTACCTCCTTTTGAGTGCGCCTTTGAGCCCTCACCTCCATTTTGAGTGCGCCTTTGAGCCCTCATCCCTTTGGTAGTGCGTTTTCTAACCCTACCTCCTTTTGAGTGCGCCTTTGAGCCCTCACCTCCATTTTGAGTGCGCCTTTGAGCCCTCATCCCTTGGGTAGTGCGTTTTCTAACCCTACCTCCTTTTGAGTGCGCCTTTGAGCCCTCACCTCCATTTTGAGTGCGCCTTTGAGCCCTCATCCCTTTGGTAGTGCGTTTTCTAACCCTACCTCCATTTTGAGTGCGCCTTTGAGCCCTCATCCCTTTGGTAGTGCGTTTTCTAACCCTACCTCCTTTTGAGTGCGCCTTTGAGCCCTCACCTCCATTTTGAGTGCGCCTTTGAGCCCTCATCCCTTGGGTAGTGCGTTTTCTAACCCTACCTCCTTTTGAGTGCGACTTTGAGCCCTCACCTCCATTTTGAGTGCGCCTTTGAGCCCTCATCCCTTTGGTAGTGCGTTTTCTAACCCTACCTCCTTTTGAGTGCGCCTTTGAGCCCTCACCTCCATTTTGAGTGCGCCTTTGAGCCCTCATCCCTTTGGTAGTGCGTTTTCTAACCCTACCTCCATTTTGAGTGCGCCTTTGAGCCCTCATCCCTTTGGTAGTGTGTTTTCTAACCCTACCTCCTTTTGAGTGCGCCTTTGAGCCCTCACCTCCATTTTGAGTGCGCCTTTGAGCCCTCATCCCTTTGGTAGTGCGTTTTCTAACCCTACCTCCTTTTGAGTGCGCCTTTAAGCCCTCACCTCCATTTTGAGTGCGCCTTTGAGCCCTCATCCCTTTGGTAGTGCGTTTTATAACCCTACCTCCATTTTGAGTGCGCCTTTGAGCCCTCATCCCTTTGGTAGTGCGTTTTCTAACCCTACCTCCTTTTGAGTGCGCCTTTGAGCCCTCACCTCCATTTTAAATGCGCCTTTGAGCCCTCATCCCTTTGGTAGTGCGTTTTCTAACCCTACCTCCTTTTGAGTGCGCCTTTGAGCCCTCACCTCCATTTTAAGTGCGCTTTTGAGCCCTCATCCCTTAGGTAGTGCGTTTTGTAACCCTACCTCCTTTTGAGTGCGCCTTTGAGCCCTCACCAACATTTTTCTGGGTAGGTCACCCATTACAATGCGACCAATTCTCCATGTTTTATATCTGGGTAGGTCACCCATTACAATGAGACCACACTTCACATTCTTTCCTTTTTTTCAGGTTAAAGGGGATTGGCGAAAGGAATCTCAGTTTAGCCCAACCATACACAGGACTTTGGGTCCGATTGAAGTTTTAGGTCAATCAAATTTTGAGACGACCAGTTTCGGAAGACCAATGTTTTTTTCTTTACAACACTTACTATGCACAAATCTTTGCTCCGTAAGCATTGTAAAGAGGGGGGCAACTGTTGTAACCCATTTTTGGGTCCCCATAAAAAAATAATAAATACAAAAAAAAAAAAAAAATGTGCGCAGTACTGGTCGCAGTAACCCACGTTTACGTTCTGCAGCAGATGAAGATTAATTAGCTAGTTACTGTGTTGTGCATAGTAACTGGCTAATTAATTCACGGGTTACTGTGTGCACAGTACCCCGGTTACTATGCACGCTAATTAATTCTCTGGTTACTGTGCACACAGTAACCCGGTTACTATGTGCACAGTAACCAGCCCATGCAAAAAAAAAAGAGGGCTAAACGGTGCCGTTTTGAACGGCACTGTTCCCTTTTCTTCCCCGCCTAACATACAGCAGTAAAGAAGGAAAAAAGATGTATATTTAATGGCGTTGGTCCCTCCAGCCCACCGACCGTCGGTCCCTCTAGCCCACCGACCGAAGACATTGGCCGACCGCCTACCGCACCGCCGAAACTGAGGGAGGCACGCCTGGACAGCCACGCCCGACCAGCCGCCGCATGACCCCACGATGAAAAAAAAAAAACATGCTCACGGGCTATAAATGGAGGAAGAACAGAAGGGGAAGGGGGAAGAGAAACCAAAGAGAGGGAGAACCCGAGAGAGAGGGAGAGACAAAGACAGAAGGGAGAAGAGAGGGAGAAGACCAAGAGAAGAGAGGAAGAGAAGGCAGAGAAGAGAAAGGAAGAAGCAGAGAAGAAAACAGAAACAACAGAGGAGAGAGAGAGAAGGAAAACCGCCGGCCACCGCGAAACGCCAGCACCGCCACCACCCCTGCCGCATCAGCTGTTGTCAGCATCACCATCGCTCCAGGTAACTTTCTACC
This sequence comes from Populus tomentosa, assembly GCA_018804465.1. Taxonomy (NCBI): domain Eukaryota; kingdom Viridiplantae; phylum Streptophyta; class Magnoliopsida; order Malpighiales; family Salicaceae; genus Populus; species Populus tomentosa. Next base: position 5,818,112 of record CM031975.1, read on the forward strand.
TTTCTCGTCGTTTTTTTTGCTCCAGCTTCATCTGCATGCAGAACGTTTACGTTCTGCAGCAGATGAAGATTAATTAGCTAGTTACTGTGCTGTGCACAGTAACTGGCTAATTAATTCACGGGTTACTGTGTGCACAGTAGCCCGGTTACTATGCACATGTACAGTGCCAATTAATTCTCTGGTACTGTGCACACAGTAACCCCCGATTACTGTGTGCACAGTACCAGCCCATGCATTTGGGCCAGGTTCGGCCCAGCCCATGTATTTGGGCCTGACCCGGCCCATTTCAAAGAAAAAAATCAAAAAAAATTTTTGTTTCAGCATTTTGTAATTTTTCCACATAGTTTTTATGTCATTTTGATTAATATTTGGGTGGTATTTTATGTTGTTAAAAATAAAAAAATCTGATATTAAAATACCCGGTTTTCGTCAAAAACTTCCAAAAATACAAAAAAATTGAAAAAAGAGAAAAAAATGTTTTTGTGCATACGGCCAAGTGTCTCAAAGCTAAAAAATCATATTGTATTTTTCATACACCAAAAAACAATGTTTTAGCATGCATTTTGGCTTTAATAACCAGTTTATTAAAGTCAAGAGAATATTGGCCAAAATTTCAAAAACAACAAAAAATTTTATTTGTCTCTTAGTATCTGGGGTATGACATTACACGTAATGCATATTCTGGATATTTAATTCTTTTCGGACAATAGAATCCGGGGTATGACATTACATGTAATGCGTATTCTGAACAATAAGAAACCACAACACGACCTTAGATTTTATCAGACATTAAAACAATGCAGCCTACCTTAGGTAGGGCGTAGTTGGGGTGCTAATACCTTCCCTTTACGCAACCAGTCTCCGTACCCGATCTCTAAAGACCAGTTAAGGTTCCTAGTAACCAGAATACTAGGTGGCGACTCCTTGTCCATTTTTTAGCTTAGAGACAAAGAACTCCTTGTCTCACCATATTTTCCATGCCAAATAGACAACATACCACACCCTCATGAAGGGTTGAGGGTGGACGATCGCCGCGCCGCCGCACACGTGCGACACTTAATACTAGTTCTATTCAGGATTTATAACTACTCCTCCTAATAAATATGTTTCTTGAAGATCAAATTGTATAATATATTTATATATTTAAATGATAAAATATTTTGCTTAGAAAATAATTGCATGGTCATAAAAGACAAATTTGTTGTAATCTTATAATTTGTTTCGCAGTGTGATTGCGGTTGTTTTTCAAATAACATTTCGTGCTAAAATGCATGTTAATAATTTTTTTTTATTTTTTAAAAATTATTTTTAACATCAGCACATCAAAATGATTTGAAAATAATAAAAACATATTCATTTAAATATAATAAAAAATAAAAAATTTTAATTTTTTTCAAAAATACTTTTAAAAAACAGAAATAAACAGGCTCTTATAGTAGATATAAGAGAGCTTGATCACAATCTTTTCAATGTTCTCTCACTTAAAATGGATGGTAAGAAAAAAAATTTGTTTTATGATAGTTATCATTTTTTTTGGTAAGGAATAATTATCATTACTAAATCAATGGTAATTATAATTAATAATAATAAAAAAGAAAAAAAAGCAAGAGATAACAAAGCTATCTTTCTGTTGGGGTGAATTTTCTTTTTAATGTTTTCACCATTCATCATGACTTCTTCTTTATTTTTTCTTGATAATTAAGAAAGATGAGTTCGGATTGGGTTATTGAGTCTATGGGCTGAGAAGATGAGGCCCATGTATCATTCTATTTATAGCATAATTTTAAAATTTGACCTGGCTTGGCAGTTGACTCAGGACTCGGGGCAGGAACCAGGACGGGTTAAAAAAACAGGAGAAAGAAAAACTCGATGTGTCCCGGTTGACCTGGCTACAAACTCATTGACTTTTATTTTTTTACTAAAATGACGTAGTTTTGATTTTAAAAAAAAAATTGACCTAGCCGACCCGGTGACCCGGTCAAAACCTGAAATTTAGACTTTAAACCCGGTCGGATCTTAAAACTATGATTTATAGTAAATAAAAGATAAAAGATAGTTGGTATGCAAGGACCTACTGTATTTTATAGACCAGAAGGGTAAATCATGGTTAATTTTTATTAAAAAAAATTAAAAAATCAAAACAGTATTGTGCTAAATAAAAATAAAAGTCAAAGTATTTTACTTAGGTTATGAGTCAAACTAGATTTCTGACTATGTCAGGTTATTTCCTTAATTTTTTTTAATCAAAATTGGCCTGGTCCGAATCAGTCAACTCTCAAATTGATATGTTTTTCAGTCTAAATTTTTTAATTGGGTATAATAATAAATGAATAATTATGGTAAATAGGGAGAAATTATTAAGTTTTAAATTTTTTTTAAAGTATTTTTAAAATATAAAAATAAACAAGATTAAGTTTGATAAAATATTGCACTTAGTTTATGTGATTGGAAGAACAACTTGCATAATTATTTAAAATCATGAGAATCTTGAACTACCTCATTGATGATGTTACGGGTTGACCACATATATATATATATATATATATATATATATATATATATATATATAGCGAAGTTAGATTCTTAGATTTATTTCTCCTTCGTTGAAAAAAAAATATTTCACAAAATAAAAGTAGAAATTAAACAAATGGGGAAGAAGATATGTTTGACCTATTCTTTGTCCAAGAATATAAAAGATTTGACCTTGAACCTTGTCATCAACAGGCATGAAAAGGGTTCCTGTGTCTGTCTCGTGATAAAGGGTGCCCAAAGACTGAGTCTTTGTCACGGTTTGTGTAGTCCTCCATGCTTTTGAGCCAGCAACTTCATGCACCCACTTGACTCTCTTCAATTTTGCTTTATCGATATTTACATTATATTTTCTTGGTTAGAATTTATGAATCTCATGCTGGAAAACTTTTTATTTATTTATTTATTCAAAGAATGAGGTATTTTTTACTATGATTTTATACTAAAGTTTCAAATGCCATATTTACTTTTTAAGTTTTTTGAGAATAAAAAACCAAAATAAATGGTGGTTTTCAAGAATTTTCAGAATTTAGCACCTATCAAAAAAGCAATAAAGCATAGATGTATGGGTAAATGAAAAACTCCAATACCCGAAAACTTGATATCTATTCTATTAATCTCTTCATCAATCAATTTTCAAATAAATTGTTATCATAGATATAAAATTAAATGACTCGGCTTAAGGCTCATAATTATAGCTTTATTGAGTTAAATTAAATTAATTATAAAATTTTCTTATTAAAAAAAACAATCTACCTACAACTTAAATTTTGATCAAGTTGATCGAATTATAGATGAACTCATCAAGATCATTTGAGTTTAATTAGATTAATTTTCAGACTCAACTTAAGTTAAGAGCCATTCAGATAATAACCGAAGGTCTCCACTTAACACAAAACCTCAAGAATAAATAAGATATATTTGTTAATTATATTTTATGAAATAAAAATTGCATCCACTTAATAAAAGACTCCAATTATGAAATAAAAATTACTCAAGACCCTACTTGTTAGATATACATAAAAAATAATAAAAAAAATATTTTTTAAATATTTTATAAGGTTACATTTATAGTTTTGTCCAAGATACATATTCATCTTAAATAGACTCTGCTAACTTCTAACCTAGTTAAACATAACCTAAGTGGTGTTAAGCTGAGTTTTATAATTATAATTAATTATGTTAATTTTTTTATATATTTTTTTTATTAAATTTGAATTAAAAACAATAACAACAAATAGACTGTTGACTTCAGTTAATAACTTGGACAACTTATAAAATTAATGATTTAAAAATTCCATTAAACATTAACAGGTCTTTTCTAAAAATACAAGATAAATTATAGTTAAATCCAAGATAATATAACATAGTATAGTATATATGATCAATCTCAAATCATAAAATATTTTTTGATGCCGGCTAAAAAAAAAAACAACCTATACCCTAAAGTTTGTAAATACAATTAAAAAAACAAAAAAAACAACTTTATAGCCAATAAATACCTTAAGAATTAGAGCAATAATAAACAAAGTTGTGGGAAATTATTGAATCTTTTTGCACATAGGATACTTGTTTATTGCTGTGGATTTGAACAGTAGATTCCACTAATTAATTGCATGATCACAAAAGCAGAATTGCCCTAAATTTATTAGAGTGGATGTGAGGGAGCTTCATGTGCGCAATCACCATCTTTTCAATGGATGAGCAGTTCTTTCTCAATTAAAAGGGATGGTCACAAAATAATTACTTGTATGATAATTATTATTTTTTTGGTAAAGAATAATTATCATTACTACCTCAAATTATTATCATTAATCAAACAGTAAGAAGTAACATTAAGGCTAACTTTTTTGTTAGGGTTAATCATCATTTGTTAGGGTTTCACCATCCATCCAACATGACTTCTCTAGATTTTTTTTTCCCCTTCAATTTTTATCCAAACGACGGAGAAAATTGGGCTAGAATTCAAATGTAGAGGTGCTCCTTCCCATCTATTCACCTTTTATTAAATTAATTTTATTTTTGGTAAAAATAAATGAATAAAATCCTACTAATTGATGGTGAGAAGACAATTCTTGTTCAAGTTTTAGATCTATTTTAGAGTATGTTTTAGAGTGTGGTTGCGATTGCTTTTTAAAATGTTTTTAGTGCTGAAATGTATTAAAATATTATTTTTTATTTTTTAAAAAAATTATTTTAAAATCAACGTATCAAAACTATCCAAAATATATAAAAAAATAATTTTTAATAAAAAAAATATTTTTTAAAAAACAAAGGTACAACGACGTTTTCAAATATTCTTTTAATCAATGCACCATTAATCTTTTATATATATAAAAAAATAGAATGGAAGCCCAAATTTAATAAACATTATGCCATGCTTAAATTCATTTTGTTTAAAAATTTGTCATTGCGACAATTTAAAACATTTACAGCTCAATTTCACATGCTATCACGGTTTTTTTATATATATATTAAAATCTATCTTTAATTCTTTTAGAATTGAATATTTTTTTTAAAAAAAAAACCTTCACGGCTGGTCCAAATATCATGTTCTCCTTTCATTGTATTTAGCTAGTGTTTCAGGATTAAAAAATAGATATAAAAACAATTAATTTATTATAGTGATAAAAACAAAATAAAAATAAATTTGAATGATTTTTTTTTAAAAAAATAGAAAAAATAAAGATATGTTTTTATCTTTTCTAACTATATTTTATTTTATTTATTCTGAAACATCAATTAAGTGATGTAAATAAAAACAAACAAGGAAAAAGACAAAAGAAAAAAGAAAAAAGACATTGTGGAGAGAGAAAAGATTCTTTCTATCTTCTACATCAATCTTGGTGGGGGAGAAAAAGTTTCCATCAAATCCATTTTTTCTTTAATATTAAAAGAGAAAACTTCTAGCAACTTCTATAATTAGCAGCCACGGCCACCAGTTGCTCCGGCAGCTGTGCTGGCAGAGCCACCAACAACAGAAGAGGAAAAGTCGTCTCCAAAAGCAGGACTATTGCTTAAACCACCACCTTCATTACCACTAACAAGCTCCTGAAACCCTTTAATAAGATCTTCATTTAAGGCCATATTTGGAATCAAAAGATCATCATCGTAATCTTCATTAATGTCATTATCACAATCATCGACATCATCTTCATGATCATCGCTTCCCATCAATCCATGCCCGCCTTCCAAATTATGTGTTTTGATGCTTTCTTGCTCGTTTCCTACCGCCTCAATATTGTAAATGGGAGCTGAAAGTGTGGTTCTTGGAGACAAACTAGTGGCTGAAAGTGGAGAAGAACACGGGCCCCTATCAGCTGAAATGGGATGCTCGGATTCTTTGTTTTCCGGCTTTTGAGATGGTTGTTGGACCTTGTTTCTTGTACTCCCGGCAAGTGAGTTCCTGTGAGTCGGACGTGGGTGTGTGTGATCACCTGTGTAGCAGACAATAAACATGTTTGGATCTGTATTGCTCCTCTCCACTTGCTTTCTTGCTGCACACCCTTTTGAGCTGCTGCATCTGTAATAGTTCCTGTAAAGGAAAAGTAACCCAATTTTTAGGCCATATTTAGTGACAAGAATCAAAATCTTCTTAAAGAAAGGAAGGAAAAATTGAGAATGGAATAAAGGGCTAACCTTGGATAGGGAGAGCCTTTGATGGGTTTTTGACCATATTTTCTCCAAGCCCACACATCATTAGAGAGATTCTCTGCAGTTACATGCGATATCAGCCTCTTCTGGTTACTTTTTCTGTCATAAAGGAAAAAAAGTTAGAAAATTTAAGCATGAGCATTTTGTAAAGTTTTCTCATTTATGAAATAATTATCTAACAAGAAATGAAGAATTTAATTAACCTACTTACTTTTTTCTTGGGGTCTGAGATAGTGTGGTTCTTAAAGGAAAGAGAGAGGAAGTGCTAGTCCCTTGCTGGTGCAATTGCCTCCCTTGATTTTGTTGTTGCTGTACATGCTGTGGCTGCTTTTGGCTATTGTTGAACCAGGGACTAATGGCAACACTAGTGGATGGTGTGGTTAGTGGTTGTTGTTGTGCAAGTTGTGGTTGATTTTGGCCACTAAGAATGACCCCAAAATCAGAAATGGAGAAGCTAGGAATGTTGTTGCTGCTGTTCTTATCTTGAAGACCAGTACTGGTGGTGAAGCTAGGCAAAAAGGGCTTGTAAGAATCTTGCAATTCTTGCAAACAGCTGTTGTTTCTAGGCTGAGAAGCAAGATTTGGAAAAGAAAATGGGCTGGATTCTCCATCATCATCATCAAAAGTTAAAGAATCCAAGCGCTCAAAGGGGCTCTCAAAATTCTCACTGATGGTGCTGCTGCTGCTGTTTCTGTTTGTAGCAGCAGCAGCAGAGGTGCAACTCCTTACCACTGCATACAAATCCCAGTCCTGATCCTCCGCCATTGAAGACTCGATCTACCTAGGAATCCTAACCCACCTCTGTGTTGATTATAATGGCAAGAAAAGAGTGAATGCAAGGCAGAAAGGACTGCGCTGACTTTTAAGATTGGAGAGATAGAGAGAGAGAGAGAGAGAGAGAGAGAGAGGAGAGATGATGGTGGAGCACTTGACCTGGTAGATGTTAATTATTATTTATACAAAGAGAGGTGGGTGTTTTATTTTTTGCTTTTTCTTTGACTTTGTGAAAATGTCAAAAGGGAAAGGAGACAGAACAAAGCAATATGGCAACGCGAGGAAGAGGAGGTGAGTTGCTTACTTGCCTGAAACTATTTTGTTTAGTACTTGAAATTTGATTGGAAATTAGGAAAGGTATTGGGCTTGCAATGCCATGTCTTGTCTCGCAAAAAGGACACATTTCCCTCGAGATTGTGCCAAAAGACCTTGAATGAAAGTGGGGCTCTATTGCAGGAAAACCTTGAATGTAAGTGGGGCTATATCGCTAGATATGCCCCCAAGAATCCTATTAGATTTTAGGACGATGTGTATGCACCCATCTCCATTACTAGGACGGTGAGAGCTACTAAAAAACAAAAACAAAAAAAGTTTTACAAATAATTTAGATTTATAAGAAGTTTATTTCACATATTTTCCATTTGAATCTAAATTTAAAATAATAATTTCAAAATAAAGATTCATGTGCTATGTTACCTTATCAAACCATTAGGAATTATGAATATTATCTATTTTAATTTTAATTTTTTTTCTTCTAGGTTGAAATCTTTTATGGCTGATAATGTTTGATTAGTGTTTTAAGATAGAAAAGATGTAAACAATAAAAACATATTTGTTTGTATATTCTATTTTGAAAAATAAATAAATAAATATAAATTTATTTTAAAATTGTTGCATGAACATTTATTTTATATTTTATCTTTGTTTTTCTAACCAAATATATTTATATCCTTTCTATTTTAAAAACACTAGCTAAATAACATTGCCGCACCCTAAATTCATAGAAGAGAAAAAAATAGTAAGAGAAAGGGAAGAAGCATAATAGTGTATTGACAACTCTTCTCTAAGAACTCTATCTATATCAACTTTTATAAGATTAATAGGAAGATTTGTAGATACTAACAGGGTTCTTTTTTCCTTCTCGAACTATCACATGCGGGGAAAAATACCTCAAACGTACACAACATAGTCATTTTTTTCTTTTGTATGAGGTATACCAGTGACATGCACCTAACTAAAAAAAATATATATAAATTGACATGTTGACACGTGTCTTATATATTATTAAATAAGTATTTTTTTTTATATTTAGACGGCACATATGATTTTTTTAAAGCTTTAGAGGTGACTTTTCTTGATATTTATAAATTTCGTTAATATATTTTCAATGATACTATGTGTATTGTCATTAAGTTGTGATGTCTTCCTAACATTTAATTCTTTTTTTTTTTTTCATTTTCTTTGGTTATTGTCCTATTCTCTTACTTTCTTCTCTCATTTGGTCCCTTAATGTTTATTTTTAGCTCCTCTTAGGTCTATTATTATGATTATTTCATCAATTAAATTTATTTTTATTTAAATTGGGCAAAAAATTACTTTTTTTTAGCATTCCCATTCGAAGAAAATAGTAACTTTAGGCAGTTTTTATTTTTCACAAATAAACAACAAATAAAATGATCATAATAATAAAACTAAAATTAATTAAATAGAAAAATTAAGAGACTAAATAAATAAACAAGTTAGCAAAAAAGAAAGGAAAACCTTTTTTTGAGTTGTTCAAATGAGACCTATATATCTCAAATTGCACAAATCTCATTTACGCAACTAGTTCAACTATGTTAATTTTAAAATTATTTTTTCAATTGTATTAGTTAGGAGAGAAAAAAACCTAGTAATAATTACTACTTAAAACAACATTTTTAGGCAAGTCTTGCATATAATAAATAACGTGGTTACAATTGAGAGTATACTTATAGTTGTTTTTTAAAATGCTTTTTACTCAGAAATATATTAAAATAATATATATTTTTTTAAAAAATTATTTTTAACATCAGCACATCAAAACAATATAAAAAAACTAAAAAAATATTAATTTAAAACAAAATAAATAAATAAAATTTAATTTTTTTAAAAAACACTTTTAAAACACAAAAACAAATAGAATTATAACTTTGACCTTTGCTAAAGCCTTTTACACTAACCTAATCTAGAAATTAACTTGGGCTTTCAAAATTTTATTTGAAATGGTTTAAAGTAATTCTATTGTACAAATCAAATTATAAAAATAAGATTCAACAAAACTTCAAATCAAACAATTAGAGATGGATGAGCTATGTGCCAAGCAAATCCTATGTGATATGTGGTGAGTATAACAGGCAATTAGGAAGTTATATCAAGCTACACTTTAGTTTATAAAGAATAAATCATCGCAATTTTACCCTTATAGCTTCTCAATTGTAGCAATTTTATCCTCGTATCAAATTCAACAATCAAATGAACAGAAATTACCGTAGTGGCATGTGGAATATATCTTGAATCCCATGGGCTTGTGGGGACGAACATAAATGTTTCAATTGTAATATCTGATTTTTTTTTATTATTATTATATAACCAATTTTCAATTACTACATACTTTTTGTGTAACAAGATTAAATACCATCCATATATAAAAATCGTGAGAATGGTCAAAATTTTACTCTCTATCTGGTTTGAGATATTTAGTGAATATTACAAGTATGCCTTTTCCAGGGACTAGATTTGAGAGATGAAGTAAATAAAAGGAGTAAAATGTAACATCACCAAGTTGTATTGGGCCCCCAGGTCCCATTAAACAAGCCTCGTCTCTCTCTCTCTCTCTCTGAAAGACAGCACCTCACGACCGTACCGCGTGGTGATGAAACGATACTGACCGTACGATCAAATGTAACGTTGGAAAAGGAAATGTTCTCATGTGAGTTGGCTTATATACCTGTCTTTTTGGTGAAGAATCTTGGGCCGTTAAAAATGGATGACTAGGTTCGATGTTATATTTATTGATTGATGCCTTTTCTTATGTGGGGGGGAATCTTGGCATTTTTAACGGTAGGTGGCTTCGAAAGTGAGGTGGAGGTTAAATTGCTGGGCATTTTATGCGTGTTTAAAAATAATATAAGGTACAATTGTTTTTTTTTTTTTTAAATAAGAATAAGTGCTTCTTTGTTTACGCGGCCAACCACGTTTTAAAATTGCAGTGGTCACATAAAAAGCATTAAAATAATGTTTTATATAGCTTTTTTTATATACTTTTTTTTTTGGAATTTCAATATCTTGTTGTAAAATTGAGAAAAAAAAACCATCTTATCATGATTAAAAAATGAAAAAAAAAATTTGTAAAATTAATTTGTGGACATGTGTGATTAATGGAGTTATTTGTATAGTTAGATAGTATTTAGTTAGTATATTAGAAAAAAGAGAGGATAAAGACCATTGGAATAATAACCATCTTATCATGTTCATGAAAGGTAAGATAGTTTTTATTTAGAAAATTAATATGGGGGATATGTACGTAATTAATGGAGTTATTTATCTAATTAGGTGGTGTTTAGTCACGGTTTTGTAAGGCAATAAATTGAATCAATAGCTATCTATTTCCTATATCTTTTTATTTTAAAAGGATATAAATTTATTCTAAAATTATTTTAGATATAGATTTATTTTATATCTTCATTTATGTTTTTTTTAATAAAGTATTTTTTCATCTTTTCTATATTTGTTTATTTCTTATTATATATCTTAGTATACTAATCAAACTCAACTGTATAGAATATGATAATTATGAAATGACACAATAAAATAACTTCTTTGTATTTTTACCTTTGAAAAATTAATCAATAAACATATATGTTAATCATGTTATCCGATTGTATATTAGGGTGACTAATTAGGTTAGTTTTTGTATATTAAGAGAAGATAATTAAAGATTTCACATTAATAATATATTTTGATCACAAAAGATAAACAAGGGAAGGAGTTAGGTATTTTTTTGGTATTGTGGTTTAATCATGCTTTTAAAAATTATCATTTTATCCTTTGGGGCTGCCTTCTCTTTTTAAACTAAAAGTGTATTTGATATTGTAGTAGTTTTTGTGGTTGTGAATTAAAAAAAATTATTTTATAAAAAGAAAAGGATTAAAGAGTGAGAGAAAGAATAAAAATAAATAAAATAAAAAATAATTTTTAGTGTTTTTAATCATTTTAATGTGTTAATGCTAAAAATAAAAAAAAATTCATTTTGATACATTTTTAAAGAAAAAAATATTTTGAAAAACAATATTTAACATCTCTTAAACAGATTTTAAGTCCTATAATTTGTCAATTGTTTTAGCCTTTAGGAGTGCTTTCTCTTTCTAAACTAAAACTTATTTGAAATTGTGGTAGATATTGTTTTTGAAAGTGTTTTTTAATTGAAAATACATCAAAATAATATTTTTTAAATTCAAACAATCTATTTAATAAATTTTAAAAAAGTACATGGTCCAACTATCTAAAATTAAAAAAATTTCAAATACATAGTCCAACCATGAAAACAACCACTGCCTAAGTCTAATTTTGCCAAAATATTTAAACACGTATGGCCATATTTTAGTTGGCACTCACTAATGTCCCTAAGAAATTCTAGATGCCCCCGTCGACCTGAAAACTATAACCCTAGCCTCAAGATGATAACCATAAATAATAGTGAATAAAACGAATTGAGTATGATTTTAAAAACCATTGCTCCTTTTTTTTTTTTTTAAATCAAGAGAATATCACTAGAAGGAAAAAAGGGTATGAAGAATATATGTTCCTAGGAACAAGGGAGATACGTGAACATAAATATACTCTCTCCTTCTTTACGAGGGGAGGGGAAAAAAAGAAAAAAAAAGGGAAATCCAAGCAGAAAATTGTGTCTACCAAAATGTGAACACTTCAAACACAAGAACCCTTTATTTGGTTTAAATGACTGGAATATTGTAATTGAGAAGTTGATGATTGTGAGAAAGGAAGTGGACTGTTTTTTAGAATATACTTAGCATAGAATTATTTTATATATTTTGTTGATGATCCCACAAACATTAAAGGGGTTGGAAAAGTTAGGTACTTTTGAAGGAGGCTAACTTTCACAAATATATATTATATTGGGACCACCACCACCTCCTTCAATGCAAACAATTCATGTTCTTTTGCTTTGGATGTGTGAGGTCCAAAATTCTTACTTAAAGGGAATGAGGATCTTTGATTGATATTTTTTCTTTTGAGTTGTGTTGGGTTCGTTACGTGTTTAATTGAAAAAAAAGAGGCATGTGTAAAATAAATTTAGGATAATTTTAAGGTGAATTTTTATATTTTTTTTAAATAAAAAATATAGAGAGATATATCTTTGATGTCTTTACTATCTTTGTTTCATTATTTATCTCAAAAAAATAATCAAACACTACCTTATATCTTTTCTCTTGCTTGATTAGTTTCACAGTGCAGAAGCTTGCTCTTATAAAAAACAAATCTCCCTCTTTATAAATACATGAATGTGTATCGATGTGTTGGAATTTGTTTTAATCAAATATGAATAAATAGGCACAATTAAGATCAAATTCAAAGTGGATATAATTATTTTTAGGGTTAGAATTTTGTTGAGAATTGTTCTCCAACAAAAGTTTAACATGAAACATTAATATAATTAAAACAAATTATAGATAAATAAAAAATTAATCTAAAAAAACCATTAATTGACATATGCTTATGAAACTCAAGACCCTCTATCCAAACATAGAAAATAAATGACTTTGTTTAGTAATGTATATAAATAATGGCTTATTGGGATCCTTGGATGTTTTTTGCAAACTTATCATGTTTGTAATAAACAAAAAGGAATAAAACTTTTTTAAAAAATCATTAATCCTCAAAAAACCCACTATCGATTTACTTTCAATTATTTTCTGGCTTTGTGTGTGATAATACATGCTCCAACCCTAATTATATATATATTTTTTCTTATGCTTAGATAGGTTGCTTATATCTATATACTAGTTCAATTCGATCACATAAAATTGCATGCTCCACGACCTAAAATAGTGTGAAATATCCAAGTCTTATCTATAGCGTAGAAACAACTCGATGTGCCATCCCACGACTCCCTTTACGTGCACTCATCAAACATTACATATCTTCAAAGTGTCTTGTCCCATCCCATGAGTTCGATGCTCCCTAATTATCATATAGCGTTTAAAAAGAAGATTTTTACGACTCCAACATTTTGGATGGTCAATTTTCATCAACTTGGATTGAGGGTGCCCTTATCAAACCTTATCAGACAATCCAATTGACTTGGAGAGTTGCTGTATCTTAGCTTACTTGCCGACATTATGTCAGTTTTAGACAAGAACATGGTCCTTCTTGAATTCTTCAGCTGAGATGAGATTCAGACATAACTTCATGGAGCCTGAAGGATAGGTAGGGTTTAATGACATGATGATTACTGTCATTTTGGTATTATGCAGGAAAAGGGTTAGATTTGTTTTTCAATTTTCTGAAGCTTTGAAGGTGGGTTTGGCAACTTATGAAAGGAGTGTTCATGGGGCTGGCTGTTTTGATGGCGATACATGTTGAGATAGCATTGTTGTTCAAAAGCAAAGATATCAGCCCACCAACAGCTTCATCCCCCACCACCACTTTTCTTGCCTGTTCTGTACAATCAAATCCAATAATTCTCCTCACTTCCCACTCCACATCTCGTATGTGAGGCAAGAGGGAAGGGGGGACAGCACCCACTACTTTGCAGTGTGGGAAGAGCAAGTGCTGCGCCCCGATTGCAACAGGAAACTTTCATCATTGTGATTCCGTTTTGTATTGAATTGATAACAGTTATTTTTTAAAATATTTTTTGTTTTGAAATATATTAAAATAATAAATATTTTTTTATTTTTAAAATTTATTTTTCACATCAATACACCAAAATACTTTAAGAATATCAAAAAAATTAATTTAAATTTTTTTTTAAAAATATTTTTCAACTGCAAAAACAAGTATACATATGTTTAATAATGTGAAAATTACGTTTAAACTGATAAGATGTCAGATGATTTTGACATCTTTATTTCATTACCATTAAAAAATGTGTGTCAAAACTACAATGAAGCACAAAAATGTATGAATTTGAAGCCTTTTCAGCTAAAATGTGAAAGGATCGGTGAACAAAATGATACTCTTAGGCTTAGACACTGTTTGCTCATTATTTTTTGTCATTATGAATCTGGTTACCAGAAACGGAACGTAGCCATTTTTTGTGGTCTTGAATCACTCTTGAAGAACAAGTAAAAGATCTTCACCTATATTGCTTTGTTCAAGTTCATTTGATCAGCCAGTGTTTAATCTCAAGTTGATACATGGGCGGGACTAAGCGCAGGGCTTTTCATGTCCAGGTTTCTGCTCCATTTCTCCCCATGAGATAACCTCGTCCAATCCCATATGCTCAATGCAAGGTTCATATGGATCATTCTTGCACAAACCTTTCTCAGAAATCCTGTTCTCTCAACTCATGGCAGCACATCAAGTTCCAGGGTTCATATTCTAACACAACTTGCACAAACTTGGAGCCAGACGAAACTCTTGGCTGCAGCTGACAGTCACTTAATTTTCCTCCATTGCTAAAGCTGATGAACACTAGATTACTTGAGAGAACAAGTGACACTCAACAGGCCACCGAGGACAGAAGTAATTGGAAAAAGAAATCTAAGTTTTAGAAGAACTACTGTCTCAAAATTTCTAGCCACTAGACAAAACCAGCTCACCTGACAGATGGTCTGCATCAAATTACACAAGTTAACTTTTGACAACATTAGGACTGCATAATGCACACTGACGCATCAGTAATAACAGACTCTGTAAGGAGCTGGCCAACATCTTGTTAAACAATGCACTATCAATTTTACAATTTACATCTTTCTTTCACTCTGGTTAAAAGAAATTATGCAATTCACGCCAAAGAAGCCTTTTTTTTGTGGTGGCTCTTCAGTTATTTTCTCCACGGACTCATCGAGGGGAACCTGTCTTTGCCATGCCTGAATAGTAATCACCCACATTTGCAACAAATAGTGGATCCCTATCTTCGACTTTGTACTCACCACTACTGTTGCTAATACCACTGTCATTTGCCTGATCTGTGTGCTCCAGCTCTTTGGTCAAATCCTCCATAGTCTTCTTCACACTAGCTTTGCTCAATTGTCCTGCATCTCCAGTTGAGACACCAACCATTGTAACCTTTGGAAGAAAAGGATTAGACTCTAAATTCTGTTTTAAAAAGTCCCTTGATGGGGCTTCCTTTCTGCAAAAAAGGAAAATGTGACAAGTGTGAGAATATAAGGAATGCATATGTTAGTGTCACATGGTTCAGCGTATGTGGCACCTTGTGTCTGGTTCCCTTTCAGATTTGCCCAGTGTTTTCCACCATGGATGACTAAACCAATCTCCAAATGGCAACCGCATATCTTTTCTCTGTACATGATCGGTTACCTTGTCTTTTAATTTATGTTCTGAAGTGCTATCATCTGTTTTACAGTTGGCAAGGCAGCTAGTTGACTCTGATGCTCTTTGTAAAGAAGATGCACTCCTGCAACAAAATAAACAAATTGTTGCAAAGCATATATTACAATTCAATAATGGGATTTCTACAGAAAAGCAAATCAAGAAAAGAACCCACATTTCAGTTTCAGAGAATAAAAGAGAACAGATAAAAAAGGTAATTGTCAATTGCCAAATTTTGTATCACATAAATCTACAGCCTGTCTGGTCACCTTACACCTTCCTTTGGAACTCACAAAAATCAAAGACTAGTTTATCTCATTTCATAAAGGCAGCGTAATATCAATTTTCTATTTCTTTCTTTGTGTAAGTTGTTTTACTTTGAGAATTGCATCAGTCATCCTTCCAGACTCTTCAATGTTCAGAGAGAAGTGAAAGTTCAATTCACTCAATAGCAATGTAATCTGAACACAGGAAAGAATGTCGGGTCAAGAGATTTGCTGGATATTATTTGTGACTGCATTTTTACAATCAATAGTACTCTCCCCACTATGAACAAGTTTAATCCACTAGATGTCGAGTGGAACTCTTTCAATTAATATTTCATCTTCAGTATACAGGAAATCATGCCTGTCAAAAGATGGTAAAATTTTAGAAATTCCAGTTCACACACTCAAAAGCCATTATTTGTTTCTCTATGATATTTGATCTGGAATGTACACCTGTCAGAAAGCAGGAGTAATGGAAATCTGAAAGAATTCACATACGCACACAAATGAACAAACAGAAGAAACACTGAGTTTTTTACATCATCACCTTCATGCACAGGCATTGCAAATTTACAATTCTGTCAAGCAGAGTAAATTGATAGGTTGATTTATTTTTTTGCCGTCAAATTCATTTGTTATGAAAATCTTGTGGGTTTCAAGGAGTTGGCAATGAATATATCATACACTATAAGCAAAACACAAATGAGTTGAAAAAAGCATGGGAATACCTTCTCTCAAATGAATCAACCAAGTACGGAAATTTCGGTTGAATGCCAGAGGCTTTTCTCAACCACCTATTACCAAGAAGTACTTTGTCAACAGCATAAAGAAGTTGAATTTCTGCAGCCTTTGAAATTACACTTAGAGGTATTGCAGGATGCCCCATCTCATCCAGCACTTCCTGAACCTATTAAATTAAAACAACTGTTAAAAAAAACCACCATAACTTATGCACACATATCGAATCCCAAAAGCACCCACATTGCCCACATGAATCTGTTGTTTCACAGGCATTATGACTAGACAGAGCATCATAAATTTTAGACTAACAAGGTTAGTACCTCTGGTGGCTCCAATAGGCTGTCTCCCATTTCTTCAATCACTTCTGCGGAAACATTATCATCAATCACATCACGTCGGCGTTGCATGTGCCGGGTTTGAATTAAAGCATGGAAATGCTGATCAACAGACTCCTCAAGAATGTTATCCAGCATGTTTTTATCGAAGAAGTATGGAGTATACCTGATTAGCAGATTAAACACAGAAAAGTGAAAACTTGAATATTCCTGCAGATGTAAGAAAAATAAACAGCGAGTTTACACAAATGGGAATGAAACAAGGAGACCAGTCATTTGTGAGAAACTAGGACAAACATCCTTAGATTATGATTCTCATATTTTTATATTGAAAGGCAAACGAGAGTTCCATAAAGAAGCAGAGAAGGAAACTAATAAAGGCTGACAAGGTCAACATCCCAAACTAAAAGGTGATAAAGATTAATCTAACTACAAAATTCACATCTATGCAAGCCCCATTTGGAGAGAAGATCGGGATAGAGATTGAGAAATTAAGATAAAAGATGATTTCAATCCATGAACCAGACTTTTTTTTCATACAAGAGAATCAATACACACCACTTAATCCCGTCTTTGGTAGCTATTGCAATATCTAAATTTTGTGCGCTGAAAACAGGAACTCCATCAACCCCCTTGCTGCCATTGCTATGTGGAATAGTCTTGAGAATTTGGTGTGCTGCCTTGACCTGTGAGAGCAGAAATCAGATAAAAACAGAATTATGAATATATCACAAAAAATACAAATTTGTGAATACCATGTGGTCTGACCATATGGTACCTGCTTCTCATTTGGAACAAACTGAAATAGTTGAGGTTTCTCCTGCATAACACAAAGCAAAATAAAAGGTGGATTATTCCAGAAAATGAGATGATATTAGAATATGAATAGGATCACAAAAATTGAATTTTGTCAAGGAAAATAAGTACGTGTAAGTTTTGCAACTAAAACTAATAATTGCATATTTGAAAAAATAACTACATGAATCAGCAACCACCACATCCTAGTAATTTGGATTGGCTGTGAATAAAAGGCAGCACTAAAACTCTGCAAGCATGCTCAATCAAATCACAGCAAGAAAAAAAGAAACACTTGGACTGCTATAGAAGTAGAGCATCACAGGTTAACCAGTTGCTAGACTCTCTAGATTTGAACAGCATCCATATGCTGTAACACTTAAAATTTATAGAAGTAGAGCATCACAAGTTAATAAGTTTGAAGCAAAAGGATAGCAAGTTATAACATCATGAAATACCTCAGTGAAAGTGAAGAAACTGAACTGAGTTAAACTTCATATGTGACATGCATGAATCTAAAGAGTGAATTACTGAATGCATGTTTTGAGAATAAAAAAGAAAGGAAAGAAACAAACTGTCAAAAATAGGTTCCAATGTGATATCACAACTTGGCTGCATACCTAATAAAAGATAAAGACTATCCATCTAACTAAGTGAGTAGCATACCTTGAAGTGTTCATATGCTAAGTCAAGACGACAAGCACCCACCACACCACTTGGAATATTCAGCCGTTTAACATAAGCAACTTGAAGCACAAACCAATTCAGAATGCAAGTTACTTATAGCTTGCAAAATAAATCAGCGTACTGAATAACAGTACTCACAAAGACTGTGTAAAACAAAAGGACAATAGCATGCATAAATGTATCTTGAATCACAATGCAAGAAGTTATTTTATTGTAAGTTAAATTAAACAAGCCCTTTCTATTGCATGCAACTTATGCTCATGTAAGCACTAATGGCTCTAACCATGATTAACATCCATAGTAATAGATATGTGAATTTTGGGGTATTCATTTCTACTAAGGTCCACTTAAGAGAAGAAAAAAAAGAGTGGTTTCCAAAAATCAGGAATAATATTCGAGTCTTTTCCTACCCAGGAAAAGATATATAAGGTTATAATGCAATTTTCAATCATACCTGCATCACCTAAATCCATGAAGAAACGAAACACAGGACCATTCCTCTCACTCTTGGTAACCATTGCAAACATCTTCTTAAGCCACTCGGGTGTCCTGGCCAGTAAAGAATACCAATCAAATATAGGATAGCAGCACAAGCCAAATAACGAAACTGACTGAATTTCAAAAAAGAAAGTATGACGCATGTATCAAGCTAACATCAAACACAAGTATCAGCTTATCAACAACAAACCATTCTACAATTTACCAACTAAACAAAACTGACAAACGAAGCCAAAATTAACTAACAAATGTCAAGGTTTTATGCTGGCTGTCATCCTACAACAACCATCCTCCTATATCCAGGCTTGGGGCTGGCTATTCTAACCTAAGCTAGCATAGGCAGAGTTCCAATAGACCAATTAACATTAAAAGACGTCCTTACTTACACCAGCCAGTTCCAATTCTACCTAATATTAATACATAAATCATTCTCTCTCAGCTTAGCAAGTTACTATAACAACTCAAGCTTGAAACTTTTGACGGCCCATGTTCAAATTCCTCAAATCCAAGACAAAATTATAAGCCAAGTTAACACATTGAATCAGCTAAGCTAAAAAGGAAATAGCAGTCCAAACCAATGTGAAGTAAGGCAAAAGGAGAGACCTTTTGGAAATGAAGGGAACATCAAAATGAGTAGAAACGGCCATGAGACCAGTCCCTGAAAGGTCACACATGCTAAAAACCTGTCCTACAAAAGCAGGCCCACCACCTTTTCCATTAGAATTTACCCTTCCAATCCTGACTGCTGATGGAAACCCGGGATTTGACTCGGCAGAAGATAACCCTTTTACTGTGGCTGATGATGATTTTGAAGGGGAGACTGAGTCAGGCTGAGTTGACTCGAAGAGAGAGGGAGTGGATTGAGCGAGTGGAAGAGGGGAGGTGGGAAGTTGGAAAGGGATGCAAATTTTGGATTGTGGTGGTGGTGGTGGTAAAGGTGGGGTTTTGTGAGGAGAGAGAAGGGAGACTAGGGATTTGGTTGTGGAGTTGAGGAAGGTGGATAGCTGGTGGTGGTGGTTCTGGTGTTGCGATGGTGGTTCTGGTGGTGAAGGCATGGTGGCGGGGTGGGTCAGGGCCTTAAGGGGAAGGGGAGGGAGTGGTGGTTTTGTTGGATGACTCAGGAATTTATTTTTTGAGAGATTTTCCTTCTTCCTCTGTAAAATATTTACTTTGATAAAAAATTAAAGACAAATTGTTTTCCAAAGAAAAAAAAAATTAAAACTTTATAAAGTTTTACTAAATTATACTTTAGTCCCTTAATTTTTATTTTTTAAATTATTTGTAAAATTAGACTCTAGTTTCTATCAGCTTGCATAGAAAATGTTTTATTTTTATAGGAACCTCTAGAGACGTATTATTTTTGTGATCTTTCAAATAATGAGTCTGATAAAAATATATATTTTTCTTAAATTAGCAGCTGATTTTATTTTAGGAAAATAAAAAATCAGTCAATAATATAATTAAAGCATTAATTTCATTACCAAAATAAAATAAAATTAGTAGTGTAGAAAATTACACATAGTAAGTTACACCATCACCCATGCAAACTTTTAAAATATTTATTTTGGCTCTTATAATTTAAACTTTTCCTACACTAATCTATTTTAATATTTCTAAAAAAAATTTAATTTAGTTTTTTTTCATTAAATAACTGATAAAAAGTAGTATTATAAAGTCGAAATCTATTTAAACTTTCAATTTTTTCCCCAAATATCTTCATAAATATGGAAAATCAGAAAGAAAAATTAAAAATAAGTAAAAAACATAAAAAATAAAAGAAAGATATTTTTAAAATGTACACTTCTTTTTTTTTTTTCTTTTTAAATAAAATGTATTGTAAATCAATTTAAATGTTTACTTCATCTATTTTTTTTAATTTAAATGATTTCACTAATGCACATCTCATTTTAATTTTGTATATTCAAGAAAATGAAACTTTCTAAATACTATCTCTAAGTTGGATATTTCATTGAATTTGATTAGTTATCAAACAATCAAGGGCTATATTAAAACTTCTTGCAAATATTAAGACCAACAGCAAGAAATTTCAAACTATAAGAACCTAAATAAAATACTTTATCCAAAATAAAAAACATATATATCTAGTGACAAATCTAACCCCACAAATATATCTTCTCGAAAGGGTAAAACGGTAAAGCCACCCATCCGTTAACTAACGTCACTCTCTGCAGCCTTCTCAGGATCTCAAAGAAATAATAAAACCCCCAAAACAAAATAAAAATCTCTCTCTCTCTCTCTCTCTCTCTCAATTTCACGGTATATATATAAAATATTTAATTTTTCAATTTCTGAGCTTCGAATCTTATTAATTTGTTGTTACTGATGGATGATTTTTGTGTTGTGTTGTTTTCAGGGTTTATAGAGGAGGTGGATTTGTTAAAATAATTAATTAATTATGGCGGCATCGGAGGAAAACAGTGCATTGTTTCCGATATTTATCATAACAATAATGGCGATACCTTTGGTGCCATATACAGTGATGAAACTATGCCGTGCCGCGTCGAAAAAGAGTAAGATTATTCATTGTAATTGCTCTGAGTGTTTGCGGTCTGGCAAGTATCGGAAATCTATTTTCAAAAGGGTGAGTCACTCAGTGAATTAGCAAATTTGTGTTTTTTTCTTAGGGTTATTGGGCTGTAATTGATGATTGTTGTTTTGGCAGATTTCGAAGTTTTCGACTTGGAGTAACTTGACGTTGATATTGCTTTGGGTTGTGATGATATTTTTGGTGTTTTACATTAAGAATATGAGCCGTGAGGTGATTGTTTGGAATTGACAAGTTGTTGCTGTTTAGTTTTTGTTTTAGGTTTCAGGGAGTTGGCGTTTCGTATGTGGGATTTGATAAGTTTTTTTTTTCCTTGTTTTGATTAGATTCAAGTTTTCGACCCGTTCGTTATTCTGGGACTGGAGCCTGGTGCTTCGGATTCGGAAATAAAGAAGAACTATAGGAGACTTTCTATTCAGTACCATCCTGATAAAAATCCAGATCCAGGTTGATGATTGTGTTTTAGTCTTTTTGGTTATATTCATTTTATGTTTATTTTGGCATGAAAGACTGAGGTTTGTGAGGAGCAGCATGTGCTTATAACTGTTTTCTTTACATTTTACTTTTTCAGAGGCCAACAAATATTTTGTGGAGTTCATAACAAAAGCTTATCAAGCTCTGACTGATCCAATATCCCGTGAGAATTATGAGAAATATGGTCATCCCGATGGTAGACAGGTGATGTTCTGCTGCTTCTAGAAGAAAGAAAACGGATTTGCCTTCAAATGTATTTCTTGAAATAATTCACAATTTTTTTTTTTGAAATTAATGTTCATAGAGTTTCTTTCAGGGATTCAAAATGGGCATAGCTCTTCCTCAATTTTTACTTGATATTGATGGGGCATCCGGTGGAATACTTCTACTTTGGATTGTTGGTGTTTGTATACTCTTGCCATTGGTCATAGCTGTAATATATCTTTCAAGGTCGGCCAAATATACCGGAAATTATGTCATGCACCAGACTCTTTCTGCGTACTATTACTTCATGAAGCCTTCTTTGGCGTCAAGGTAATTCAGACTATCTGGTAATTATTTTAATGAAGTAGACATCACATTGAATATTTAAGTAATTAATAGAAATTGTATAAGCAACTTTTCATCTGTAAGCAAGAGCACATGTACCTTTTTTTTTTTTTTTTTTTTATCCCTGACTCTTACTTGCTAGAAGAGCATTGCAATCCGTGGCCTTATTTATGTAAAATGGACAGATTCCTACCTACATTGTGCCAATTTTGGTGGTTCAATTCCATTTCGCCAGCAGTTCTCTGTAATCACAGTTGATATCACAAAGTTTCCCAGCTCCTCAACTTAAATGCCTTCTCTAAAGTTGAAACCCTAGCTACTATATATTAGTTGTAGCTTTTAAAATTATTCTATCAAGAAATTAGAGAATAATCATAATCTCTGTTTGATTATGATTGTCCAAGTGAATTTTACGAAATTTCATCTTAACCATGCCAAGACACATTGATCATTGCATTTTTTTCCTGTTGTTTCCTTCATTTTGGAGTATCCAGTTCCAATATCCTTGTCTTCGTAAGGGTTCAGACATGCATCTTTGTCCTTCCTAATATGATGCCTTGCACTCAACATCTTTGAGTATATTGGTTGCTTATTATGCTTATTCTATGTCTTGATCATACAGTAAAGTAATGGAAGTCTTCATTAAGGCTGCTGAGTATATGGAATCTCCAATTCGTAGGACTGACAATGAACCACTTCAGAAGCTGTTTATATCTGTCAGGAGTGAATTGAATCTAGACCTCAAGAACATTAAGCAAGAGCAGGCTAAGTTTTGGAAGCAGCATCCTGCGTTAGTTAAGGTAGCCTGTTTTCCAGATTGTGATATAAGGAGCGATCTGAGCATTGAATTTCAATGAAGTTCATCAACTTACTATTCTTCATTTCTGTTCAGACAGAGTTGTTAATCCAGGCTCAGTTAACTCGGGAATCAGCAGACTTGCCACCAGCTTTGTTAGGAGATTTCAGACGTGTACTAGAACTTGCACCTCGCCTTCTTGAAGAATTGATGAAGGTAGCCTTACATTCAGTGTTTCGTCCTTGAAGTTGATTTTGGGAACTGGAAAAATGAAGGAATTATTCTGTTGGGTCATTGATAAATGTGACCCTCTGCATATGTTATATAGCCCACAACCTTGTCTTTGCATGAGGCAAGAGGTGGTATCAAGTGCAAACTACAGAGTGTTTCCACATGGATGCAGAATAAAACTTTCATTGTAATTTGGAAACTATTTAAAACGACATTTTGGCATGTTTGTGAAGTTGTCAATAGAAAGTTTATTCTTAGTAGAACTTGGATGGGTGTGCCTTTCTTTGAGACTTATTTTGTACTTAGGCGATGAATGTATCCCATTAAGATATTAGTTTTCTATTCTTCATGGTTGAAGACTAGAAGTACTCTTGTTAATGTTGTATAGAGTAATAGATTGATAGTGGAGTGTCTGTGTGTGTTTGAGGGATTACCTTTTACTTGAATTAATTAGTTTCTGATGTATAAGAGATGCACTTGAAAAGTTGATAGAATAAGAAATAGTTTCAGTGATTAAATCCAAGGGTGCTGGCCTGGTGTCCATGAAGGATCACCTTTTACTTGAATTAATTAGTTACCGATGTCTGTGTGTGTTTGAGGGATCACCTTTTACTTGAATTAATTAGTTACCGATGTATAAGAGATGCACTTGAAAAGTTGATAGTATAAGAAACAGTTTCAGTGATTAAATCCAAGGGTGCTGGCCTGGTGTCCATGAAGGAGGACTTTACTAATCTCACTTATATTACTTGGTAATGTTTATGTGGCTCCTATTGAGATGGTAAATAGCCTAAGAAAGGTGCTATTACCTTGTAAAGTTATATTGGCCAAAGTAGAAGAGATGAAGTGAAGCCAGTTGGCTCTTTCACTGTTTGTTACCTTTTCAAATACAGTAGCTTCTTATGTGTAATTCTGCAGATATTTTCCGTTGACAAGTCTTTCCTTTTACACTGTTAGCCATTCGCTAAGTTTTTTACAGAATACTAATTCTTTACTCTTTATCCAGATGGCTGTTATACCACGAACTTCCCAGGGACATGGATGGCTGAGACCTGCAACTGGGGTTGTTGAACTCTCTCAATGTATTATTCAGGTGTTGATTTCACTCTATTTACTGGTTATGGATAGTTGGAGCCTAGAAAAACCTCTTACAAATATCACAGATTAAGAAGTCCATAATCTTCACATCATTTAGTTATTAGACTTTCATGGTTTCCCCTATAGTGATTTTAGTTCTTTTATGTCTAGAATTCATGGAAACCAAAACATGTTTGTGCCCCTCTTTTCTCATCATGCACTGTCGCTTTCCTCAAATACGCATCTTCATATGACAAACTTTTTTCCATCCCTTTTGAGAATATTTTAACATACATGCTTGCATAGCTACTTTCTCAGTTTCCAGTCGTATGTAAATCTTGGTAGTTGTATTGTCAGTGCACTAGTCTCAACTAGACTTCAATTTGACTGTCTCTATTGTGTTTCATCTGTTTTATGCTCATTTCAGCATTTAAGTAGTTGGATTTTGGAATCTAGTCACACATGACTTGAGAAACCTGTTATCATGCTTCTTTTCACATGTCTCTTTGAAAACCTGATTGCTCTTTTGTTCTGCTGTTAATACGTAATTGCAAAGAATTGTGAATATTCTGTATTCTTCTTTTGTTCTCATCTTTGCTAACCACTGCCATGTGATGCTAACATGTGTTGGATGGTTTACATGTTTTCTTCTATTCTACTGATAACTGATGATTGATATGATTCATTGGTTAACTGTGTGATACAGGCTGTTCCTCTCAGTGCAAGGAAGGCAACAGGTGGGTCCACAGAAGGGATTGCACCCTTTTTGCAGCTGCCACATTTTACTGAGAGTGTTGTCAAGAAGATAGCACGCAAGGTAGCTGGACAAGATTATTTGTCGTAATTAGACTACAATGATTTAATGAACCTCTTGCTAGCTGTGAATGTGGACTGCGCTTTCTCCTTATACTTTTCTTGCTGCCCGCCCTTGAGTCCTTTAGACAGTAAAGAAATATTCAGCCTCTGAAGCATCATATATGAAGCATTAGTCCTTCATTTATTGTGATTATATACTCATCAAGTTCTGTCTGCATGGTTAGCATAATTGACTTTAATAATGGAAATATGCTGATACACTGTACCTTATTTCTCTCTGGTCCAGATGATGAATTATCTCTTTAAATTGAAAATAATCTTCAATTGTCTTTAGTTCTTTTTGTCCTTTTTTCTGATCTTTGTCTCATGAGCTTTGCCTTCTGATTGCAGAAAGTGAGAACATTTGAGGATTTTCATGACATGACTCTGCAAGAGCGCGCAGAGGTGCTTCAGCAAGTAGCTGGATTTTCCTCAGCTGAAGTACAAGATGTTGAAATGGTATTGGAAATGATGCCTTCTGTAACAGTCGAGGTTAGATGTGAGACTGAAGGTGAGGAGGGCATACAAGAGGGTGACATTGTTACTTTACATGCTTGGATAACACTCAAACGTGCTAATGGCCTAGTCGGTGCACTTCCCCATGCACCCAGCTTCCCATTTCACAAGGAAGAAAATTTCTGGTTTCTGCTTGCAGATGCGGCCTCAAATGATGTTTGGTTTTCCCAAAAGGTAAATTTTATGGATGAAGCTGCAGCTATAACTGGTGCTTCCAAGACAATTGAGGATGCAATGGAGGGTTCAGGAGCAAGTGTTAGAGAGACTAGTGCAGCGGTTAGAGAAGCAGTAGAGAAGGTGCGGGGTGGCTCTAGGTTAGTGATGGGCAAGTTCCCTGCCCCAGCAGAGGGCAATTACAATTTGACCTGTTACTGCTTGTGCGACTCCTGGATCGGTTGTGACAAGAAGATGAGCTTGAAGGTTAAAGTTCTGAAACGAACACGGGCTGGCACTCGGGGTGGTTTGGTATCTGAAGAAGGACCCATTGCAGAGGATGGAATTGAGGAGGAAGAGGAGAATGAAGAAGAAGAGTATGACGATGATTATGAGAGTGAGTATAGCGAAGACGAGGAAGATGAAAAGGATACGAAAAAGAAGGGCCCCGCTGCCAATGGCAAAGTGCAGAAAAAAGGCTCAAGCTCAGAGAGTTCAGGTTCAGACGAGGAATGAGATACATTATTTTGATTATCAATGAATAAAACATAAGCTTTTTTTTTTAAAAAAAAAAAAAAAATTATATCGTGGAAGAACTTAACAGCTCCTGTAGTGATACTATCTGTCTCCCGTCTAACTCGGCGACAGGATTTTTCCATATATTCTGTACTAC
Organism: Populus tomentosa; assembly: GCA_018804465.1. NCBI lineage: Eukaryota > Viridiplantae > Streptophyta > Magnoliopsida > Malpighiales > Salicaceae > Populus > Populus tomentosa. Next base: position 5,844,819 of record CM031975.1, read on the forward strand.
AATGATATATCGACGAGTCACCACACCTTGTTTTGTAGCAATGACTTGAATAGTCGTAAATCACTGAACAAAATCTTTTTTCTTTTTTTTTTGTTTTGTCTAATTCTCATATATATATATATATATATATATATATATATATGTGTGTGTGTGTGTGTGTGTGTGTGTGTGTGTGTGTGTGTGTGTGGAAGATTGTTTGATTTAGGATATGGATTTATTATTTTTTCTATATCTTTCACGCATCATAAATTAAGATCCACTAAAACTTGATTTGATTCAATGGTATGTTTTGGGTATTCAATTCATTACTAGGATAGGACCATGCAAGGAATGTTCTCCTGGGCCCTGGTAAGGGTAACTATTAAAAAAACATTAAAAGAAAAGTAGAGGTATTTTACTATTTAAATTAATAGTAAAATGATGACATTGTATTGGATTATCTTTTCATTGTAATATAAATTTTGTATGTATATATAAATTATAAAAGGTTAGATTTATCATTTTACTAGTTTAACACTTAAATAAAATAATATAATGTTTATTATTCAAGGGTATTTTGATCTTTTTCATTTTTCCACAGAAGATAAACAAGCCAATAAAACAAAACAAAGAAGATAACTAGAAGAAAAGGGGCAAGTAGACACATGACCTCTGTTGTTCATGTTCCTGCAGTAACATCGTAAATAGAAGTGGGTTTAATGGATGCCATTCTGATTGGTCCCCTCTAGAAACACACATGCAATGGCATATGTCAGGCCCTCTGAGATGCAACCATCCAGGAATGGCTATTTTACAGGCATGAACATGTTTCTTGGGTTACGGCCCTTAAGTGCTCGAGGAACACACTTCGATTGGTTTCTCAGAATCACAAATTTCAGATGCTCAAACGAATCTAACTGGAATTGCTTTTACCCAAAGGCTGATTATGCTTCCACTGTAGCGAATCCTCATTTTGAGACTCACAGAGAAGAACTGTTAGCTTCAACACCAATTTCATCGTAACTTGTATCGTCTTCCTTGCTGACTTCATTCACATCACGGCCACTCTCAAGATCCGTGCCTGCAAAAGGCTAGAGCCTACTACTTTCACATCAGAGGAAGCCTCCTCATCCTCACTTGCAACATCTTTGACGACATCGACTTCGTCGTCACGGGAAGTCTCCTCCTCCGCGCTTGCAACACTGTTAACACCATCAAATTCATTGGCAGGCTTCGCTCGAATCCTAACACGCTCTCCCTCTGATTTATCGGTAAAACCCATTTTGGTGGTGGCTATGTTTTTTCTTTAATTTTTCATTTTTGTCCGTCATGCCCAGCCTCTGGAAGACACTTCCCACCATGTTGACAATCGAAACACTAGGGCGGAGACCAAGCTCTGCGAGAAAAAGAGATCACGTTAACATAAACAAGGTAGGCCAGACATCCACTATTATGAGCTACTATCTAGCTGGTGCCATACGACGTTGGTTTCGAATGACAAAGATACCGATCATCAGCGTCATATTTGAAGTCATGAAAAGATCATGCTAATTGAGATTTCTGATTGAATCAACAAGGGAAAGAAAACAAAATGGAGGGATTAACTCAAATATTACTTTGAAGAATTACTGCTAATCAGGCGTCGCACAAGAAAGGATTGGTCGTCATTAGCATAGAATGAGGCATAGTGTGGCTTCCTCACACACCATTCCCTAATAATTCACCAAAATCATACGATGATCAAGTTGAAACCTATAGGATACAAGAATATATTCACAGACACCAGCAAGCTGCTGAATTCAACCACCAGAAGTCAATATGCTTGCATGGCAATCGTTCAATTCATCTCCAAAACTGTGCGGCATCAGTACCCTAGTAACATAACTGCAAAAGGTGGAGCGAGATGTGAAAGTTAAAAAATCATCTCAACTGTTAAATAAAATTTTAAAATATATAATTTATATTATTTTTTAATATATTTTTTCAAGTAAAAATTTTTCAGATTTGAAATTTATATAAATCCAAATTATTTTATACTTAATTTTTATTAAATAAATAAAAATAATGAGATTCAAATTCATAATTACTTCGTTATTAAAACTTAAATACTACATTAAAAAATTATTTTAATTTAATAATTTTAATTATTAAATAATATTCCATAATATAATTTATATTATTATATAAAATACAGTCTTGATCTTGCGAATCTGTTTGGGCTATTTCTCAGTGAAAGTACATCACCGAATCCTGGTGTTATGAACAGATTGAATATGATCTGATTAATTGATGGTCTCACAGTACAAAAGGACATTCGACATCAGTGGTTTACTGTGACAGAATATGGAACTTAGAGACTTACTGCTTTATAAAACTAAGTCATTAATTCTACAAAAACAAATAAAAAGTTGTAGGAAAAAAGGGATATGGCATGCCACAATAGCTAAATCTGTGTATCCTCCGTAACCGCGATTTGCTGTGGGTGGATACATTTTTGAAAAAATAAAAAAAACAATGTTTTAGAATTGAAAATAAGTAAAATAAAATATATAAAAAACTGTTTATAATAAATATGTAAAAATACTAAATAAAACTAAGCCAACACAAGACATCGCAGTAGTCTAAATTATGTGACTGGAATAATTCAATTAAAAAAAATTATAAAATTTATTTTTTAAAAAAATATGTTAATTTTTTTAAACATTGGCCCAAATCATTAAACCTGAAACACCTAAGTTAAAAAAATTACAAAGTTCAATTCCAAAAAATATATATATATTAAAGAATAAAATTAAAGAAAAATAAATTATAATCATACAATTTTTTTTTAAAAAAACTAGAAATTCAAAAAATAAAAAAGAAGATCACTATAAATACTATTATTAATAAATAATATCATCATTATTACTAATTATTTCTATCATTATTAAAATTATTGTTATTATTACCACTACGACTATAATTATTGCTAATATTATTATTATTAGTGATAATAACATCATTCCTAATAATATCATTATTAATTTAACAACCAACAATATTATTATTGTTATTGTTGTTATTACTATTTATTATTATCACTATTATTATAACAACTATTATTATTAATAATTATTATTATCATCACTATTCTTCTACATCTTCTTCTTTCTCATATTATTATTATTATTATTATTATTATTATTAGAAGGAGCAGCATTGTTACTGTCATAACACTATAGCAAGTGTTATTATTATTTATTATCATAACATTATTATTATCATCATTTTTAATATTACTACTATTAAATATATTTATTATAATTATAAAAATAATATGTTTAAAATCCAAACAACAAAAACTAATCATAAAAATAATAATTAATATTTCATATAATTGTATTGAAGAAAAGATGACAAGCAAAGATTTTACCATGAGTACCTTAATTTTTAAGTATGAATAACCTCTCCTAGTGCTTGTTGATGGGGTTATACTTGTACTGGAGTTTTATTGAATTTTAATTTATTTTTTATTTTAAATTATTAATTTTTTATATTTATAAATTATTTTAATATACTAATATAAATATAAAAACATTTTAAAGAACATCATACGCCAAACAGACCACAATAAACACTGAAATGCAATTAACAAGGGTATTAATATATAAAAGTTGGCTCTATAATAATAAATAATAAAAAAAGGAAGTAGATGGAAGATTTTGTCTTTTAAAGCATATACAAGACAAAAGTAGTTAAACTATGTAACATGTGTCCAATAATAGGAAATGCAAGTATATGAGCATTTGCAGAGAATCCCAACCCAGATGCTCATCCTCAAAACAGCTACCTCTTCCTTGCACAGATATTTCCAAGCTAAGCTACGCTCCCTAACCTTGAAAGAAAAAACAGTGAGCAAACAGAAGAAATGATGATGGCCATGGCAATGATGATTGAAACCACCACGGCCGTCCGATTCCCCCCCTCTACCACTCCTGCTGCAAATTTCTGCTCCTCCTTGCCACGCAGCAGCTCTGCCATTTCTTGGTGACTTAAAAACAAAATTTAAGAGCTTTCTGCTTTTTAAGAGCTTAAAATGTGAACATTCTAGCCACACGAATTGCATCTTTGCCACTCTAGTGTGTGTTATTATCATTGATATTTGACATGCTATCTCTAATAGCTTAATTTCTTAGTTTTGGTTCCATTTTGTACTGTAAAAGCAAGAGTTTTTATAGAAATGCAATCTCTGATTAGTGGTATGGCAGTTGGTTTAGATACCCTTTTGTTCTTTCTGTATTTTTAGAGCTTTTAATGTGTTTGCTAAATAAATTATACTGCTCTCCGCCATCAGTGTGGAGTAGTATTTTTGTTCTCGATTCTATGCTTTTCTGCACTGGCTAGTGTCAAGGTTAAAGTTTTTTCTGTTACATTTCAAGATAATGAAAGTGGGTTTTTTAGGATTAGTGGAAATGCACATGTTTTTTTCTCAGCTCCTCTGGTTCTTAATCTGAAGTTACATTGGGAGTTTTGGGGTACAGAAGTAAGTAATGAACCTGGTTCTGGATTGGTTAAGCTTAGCTTATTCGTGGATCAGCGTAAAGAAAGGAAATCAAAGGTGAGACTTTTTTATGCTTAAGTTAGTATCTTTGGCAGGCTACAACGGGGAACTGGTATAAAGTGAAGGGACTGTGGGTGTGTTGATGGAGGTTATGTACGAATAAAATGGTGATAGAAGGTGAGAATTGCTGTCCTTTTGGTGGAATTCAGGAGTGAATTATGGTCATGAATTGGTTGGTTGACAGTTTATAGTGGTTAGAGGGGTTAGGATTTTATGAGTTAGTCTTAATCAAGGCAAGAACTCAAGGGTCTTCATATATGGTACAGATCTCAGCTCCGAAAGTGAGTAGATTTTATGTGGGCCTAGTGTCACTCAAACCTGCACCCCAACTTGTGGAGCCTGTACTTTCAAGTGTTGATTAGAGCTGGCTTTGGGCATTCACATCATAAAACAATTTGCTCAGCATTATGTTTTAGTTACATATCAGAAAACGTACTACAAAGAGGTGATTTCTCAAGTATTAGCATTTAAACTTGAAAGGTAAAGGATGTTAAAAGGAACACAAGATTTTCGTTTTTAGAAATAGTATACCACAAACTTCCTTCCAGTTTGTATGTGATCTCAAATTGTCGTATTTTGGCAAAAGATTGGAACTCTTAAATCCTGCATTACCATTTTTTACCATAAAACCGAGGACTTTACGTATGCTTCTCTGGAAATGGAAAATGTTTTAATTTTTGTTTGCTAATGGTTCATTGTTTTTGTTCTTATTTCTTCAAATGCTGTGCAACATTGTATAAGTAGTTGCAGATATTAAGGACAAGTAGTTATCAATATTATTGCAGGAATAAATTTCAAGGGTTAAATGGTGGTTCTTTCTTTAGAAGGAGCAGTCATTTAAAGAGTAAGACTCAAGCGTCTGCAGAGAATTTAGATTCGAACTTGGAATCTTCAGAGCAGAATGGTCAAATGCGATACCATCCATTTGAGGATATTGCAGTGTCAACATCACAAACAAGCAGTAATGCTATGCTTACACCTCAAGAAACATCTAGGACCATTGTTGAGGTATCATACTACATTTTTTAGTCATCGCTTCAACAAAGAATGACTTCTGCTGCTCCTAGTGCCTTTCTATAATACAAGCATAACACATGTCAGTACTATGCATTATAACATCACTCAAGTATATGACCTTTCACCTATGCACAATATTCAAGCCATCAAGCTAGAGCTCTTTGTTGAACCTCTATAATCTATATAAATGATGGTTGCATATTGATTTCAAAATAGAAAATCTGCAAATTTTGTAGTCTCTTTGTTGAACCTCTATATTGTATCTCTATATAAATGGTGATAGTGCAGATAATTAGACCCTGCTGAAATGAACTTTTCAACATTGGCCATCAAAGAAGGTTTACTTTGATACTGGCATAATAATCGTAAGAGATTAACTAGGGCAAGTTACTACCTTGATTCTCTTCTGAACATCTTTAATTACATCTTACATCGAGCAATTATCCTTCATACAAAGCTACTTTCGAAGACAAGTACCACCTGCTTAAACAAACAGCAGACTAAGAGATTGAGTTGGAAAGTAAGGAAAGAAAGACATCATGTATGGGTTTTTTTGCAAAGCATCTATATATTTGTTATCAATCCAGAGTGGATGAAATGCATTGAGTCCCTCATAAACTCAAGCCATTAGGACTTTCACTGTATGATAAATCTTCATGTAAATTATTATTTTATGCCAGTTTGCAGAGCTAATGTTGCCTGTAGTGTGTTATTTCAGGCGAAAAGCAAAGCAACACTAATGTTGACTGGTGTGATAGATGATGATTTTCATGAGAACATTATCTGGCCAGACTTGCCTTATGTGACTGACGAACATGGGAGTAAGTCAAGCCCTTGAAATTCATCACTGTCTTGCACGCTAACTTTAATCTGGGTGCAGAAGTGCTGTTGCATATTGAAGTGTTAATTTGTTCTGATGCCTTGCAGATATATACTTTCAAGTGAAGAATGATGAGGACATTTTGCAAGCACTAACTACAGAAAATAATTTTGTGGTATGGAATGTCTTTTCTGGTTGGATATCCTGTGAATTACATCATATTGAGTCGATGCTAAGATTATGAAGGAGGCATATTTTTTTGGACAAAATGTGGCATATTATTTTTATTGCATGACCTTGTAGCTTTTCAAGAGACAAGGGGTGGCATATTAGCAATAGTCTGTCTGTTCATTGCATTGACGTGCCAGGTTGGTGTTCAGATGTAGAAAACCTTCTCTTTTGGTTTTGGAAACAAAGTGGTATTTTCTTAAATTCTATTTGGCCATGTAATTTTTTAAGAGACAACTCAAAGAAGAGAATACATGCTATTAGAGGGGAAAAGAAAAAGGCAATTAATAAGCACTTAGCCAGATTTCTATGTTTGATGAAGTGGGGAACTCAAATGCCCCTTAAGTTGATGATTTTTTATGCAAAATGCAGCAAGCCATTATAGGTTTTGATGCCATGGAGATGCTCAGTGAGATGGAGTCATTGGGTACATCTGAAATTGATTTTGGGGTTGATGAAATTGAAGATGAAGATAGTGATGTGGAAGATGGGGGCGATGAGGATGAGAATGATGATGACTATGATGAGGTTTGGTTTCTCTTTCTTTTCAGTCCATTCTTGCTGTTGGGTTTTAGCTTTAAAATGGAGAGGTATTTGAACAATTTTTTTCCGGGTGCATTTCTCTGTCTTGGCTGTAGGACTTGGTGGCTGTTCTTGATGATTCGGACGAGGAAGATGATTCTGACGAGGAACTTGGAGACTGGGCAAAATTAGAGACGATGCGTTCTTCTCATCCAATGTATTTTGCCAAAAAGCTGGCTCAGGTATTTATCCATTGCATATCTTTGGCCTAATGCACTTTTAGGAAGAAGCAAATTCCATTTGTTTTGTGTCCATGTAAGAATGCATCAACGGTTGCTTTCTACTTGCAAAGTGTATTTTTTAATTGTCATCACTATGAAATTGTGGAATGGCCATGGTTTGTAGTCTTAGCTGAGCTCTTGCATTTCTATGTTATTTCTTATTTGTTTTGCATAGGTTGCTTCAGATGATCCTATAGACTGGATGGAGCAGCCTCCTGCTGGTCTAGCTATCCAGGGCCTTATTAGACCTGCCTTCATGGAAGAACACTCTGACATCCAGAGGCATATGTCTGGCAATCAGTCTTGTGATGCTGATATAAATAAGGTTGGGAAAAGTGTAGAAGGCAAGCTAGAAGAATCTGGTGTGGTAAATGGTCATGAACACAAGTCAGGATCATCTGAAGATAGTTCAATGTGTGCGGAGGAATTGGAGAAGGATAAGGTCCCAAGAAGTGGAACTTCATTTTACAAGCTGGAGATGATTAAAATTCAGCTGATTTCTGCTCATGGACACCAAGTATATAAGCATATTTTCTTATCTTTATTTGAACATTCATTGGTTGCGTTTAAATTTCTTTTTATAATGGAATATGCAATGCTTTCCAGAGACTCTTGCACATTGGTTGTGATTCTGTCCTCATTCTTGTTGAAACAATGGAGTTGCTGTTGTGAGCTTTAGTAAAATGATAGTGTCAAGTTTTGTCACTCACTACACAAGATGTGTCCATGTATCCTATTGCAATTAACATCATTTCTACAATCATATTTTGATAAAAGTTCCACCTGTATTCTGTTGTTGCTTTCAGTATTACCATTTACTGTTGTCAATCAAACTTGGTTACGAACATTTTGATTACTGAACAAAATCATTGCTTACTTCAGAATAAAGTCCCAGAGAGCTTCCTTTTATTTCCCTTGCAACAAGTTCGATGTCCACATTTTGCAGCAATTAGTGCTGGATAATCAGAGTTGGTGAAATGACAATTTTTCTTAGATATCTTTTTTTATTTCTATTTTCGCACCCTATGAATGATCAAGTAATATGCTGTTGGAACTTGTACATGCACAAGAAACTAATTCTTCTTCTCTTGTTCTGCAAAGACTATGGTCGAAGTAGAAGACTTTATGAAAGCAAAACCTGATGCAATTGCACTTTCAGCAGCCAGAATCATATCTCTAATGAAAGCTGGTGGAGAAAAGATTACACAGGCCTTTAAATCTCTGTGCTGGAGATGCAAGGGTATCCAAGTGGAGGTAACACACATAAATCTGCTTCATCAGTTAATAGTGAAAATTATACCGTGTAGGAAATCTTTTCATTTAACTTCAAGTTTATCTCACTTCTGTTTGCATGTTTTGCTAGGCAACCCATTGTTGAACATAACCATGCAACACTACTCCAGTTTTCTGTAGCTTATTTGCAGTTCATAAATAATTAGTTTTGTTTTATCATATTGTAGGAGGCGGCAATTATTGACGTAGATTCCCTTGGATTTGATTTGAGAGTTTGTTCTGGAACACAAATCCAAACGCTGCGGTTTGCATTCAATTCACAGGTATGTGCTTCTGTAAGCAATTATCAGTTCCTGTTGATCAGCTGCATTTACCAATTAGTTTGTTTTTTAGTGATGCAATTGTTTTTGGCTTACTTCAAACTGGCCTTCCTTTACTCATGACACACTTCTTTCTCCCAACTCCATTGTTTTGGCAGGCAACTTCAGAATATAGTGCTGAAAGACAGCTGAATGACTTACTATTCCCAAGGATCCAAAGCAGGCTGCTGAAAAAGAAACCGACTCATCAGAATGATCACTAACATAATAATAACATTGTCAAATGCCAGAATCCAGTTTTTTTCTGGATGGTTTGTTGTATCCTTAGGTGTTGAGAACCTGTCTATTTGTTAAAAAAAATTCCGCAGTTCGTGATCATATGTATTTATTCAATTGTAGTAATGCCATACAAAAACAATGCTAGAATGATCATTGAGAAATCCAGTTTTCCAAGCTGCTTAAAAGAAAATTCCTGCAGTTTGTATCCTTGTCCATTTTTTCAAGCTAGTAATTATCATTGCGAGATCCATTTTTTCCGAGCTCCTTTTTGCAATGTTGATACTTGACTCCCCAGCTGTTTTGATAGAACTAGTCAGAAGCTGACAGCTTCTGTGAGGTAAATGCAAAGACAAGTTGATGAATGCATGTATTCAACTGTCCCCTTTTAAGATAGTGATTTAAATTGAGTCCTTGAGATCCATTACAAACAAAAAGTGAATAGCTTGTAGATTTCAAGCAACATTTCACGAGCTTCCTAAAGACAAACTGAATTCAAGGAAAAAGATCATTACAGAAAACATGTGTGGATGGCAAGCAGAAAGAAGATTTCGAGTGGGAATTCCTCATTGTATTAGCATACATGGCATCCATTACCATCCATTTTTTCTAGATTTTAAAGTATTGACCATCGCTTTATTTCTACTAACAATTCATATACTCAATCTCATTACTTATCCTTGATGCAACTCTCATACACCAATTGTGCAGCAAGCAAATCCACAACTGCAGAACCAACAGACTTGAACACAGTGATCTCTTCAGAATTCTTTCTGCCAATTTGCTCCCCTTTGATCAACTCCACCAAAAATCCCACATCCTCTTTCTTAGTCACCCCCCTCTCAAAAGCACCTACAAGTTCCCCTGCCTCCACCAAAGCAGCCTCGTTATCAACAAACACTCTTCCTCTCCTTATTGCCTCATCATCACATTCCCTCATTGTCTCCTTGAAAGAACCCACCATATCCAAATGGGCTCCTTGCTTCAGTTTCTCACCCTTGACCAAAGGTGCATCAGCATTTGTAGCACAACTCACAATATCACCCAATCCAATAATTTCCTCCAAATTCCCATTACTTTCAAAACAAACCCCATCATTTGCAATGCATTCTTTCTTCAATTTCTCAGCCAAGTCAGAAGCTTTCTTTGCTGTTCTATTCCAAATTATCACCTTTTGCAAACTGGGTCTTGCAGCAAGATGAGCCTTGATCAAATGGGGTGCCAAAGCACCAGCACCAACCATCACAAGAACTTTACTATCATTCCTAGCCAATATTTTTGATGCTAGCCCAGATACACAAGAAGTTCTATAAAGGGTCAAAACAGTGCCATCCATTGAAGCCAAAGTCTGGCCAGTTGTAGAGCTAAAAAGCACATAGCTTGCATGAATTCCAGGCAAGTTTAGCGCGGAGTTTTGAGGGAAGTAGGTGACAAGCTTGACACCTATATAAGGAAGGGAGGGAGTAGACGACCAAGAGGGCATCAAAAGGAGAGAGGATGATTGTGAAAGGTCATAGCTTTGACGGATTGGAGTGTGGAGTGTGGAAGAGGTAGTGGGGAGAGATGCATGGAAGTGTTGAATTAAGGAATTGTGTGCGAGGATTGAGTGTAGAGATTCATTAGTGAGGAATATAGGTGATGTTATAATGGCGGTGGCGGTGTTATTGGCTGTGTTTGGTGTTGACGCCATGGAAATGAGAGCTGTGGAGGTTTGGTGAGGAAGAGAGGGAGAAGTTGGAAATTTGGGATATCAAAATTGAAAGGAAAAAGACCAGGACTTTCGCTAAGGAATATGCGCTTTATTTTGCCAAAGAAAACCGAGAATTTTTTATTTATCATAGAGTAACCGTTAACTTAACCAGCGGGCTTAATGAATCGATCCAGGATCTCATTTGGAGTAGGGTTTCAAAAATATCGGATAAAATTGACTTGGTTTCACCCATTTAATCAAGCAAATTAATTTTAAATCCACTCAAAACATATTTTAAAACAATATTATTTTAATTAAATAAATTTAATTTGTAACTCAGATCATGAACCATAGCCTTTGCTTCTGGTTATGTCCTGTAATTTGTCCATCTATGGGCTGTTTACAGAGAGGAATAAAAATTAGATCCTGTGTTATGCATTTCAGTCCATAAAAATGAAAACCATGCAACGTTACCCCTGGATTCCTTTCCATATAACAATTTCTAGAAATGTACGAGGATACAAGATGATAATAGTAGGTTCTTGGGCTTCAACATTATTTTCTTGAAAAGGAATAATGAATTCCGATATATTGAAGGCAATGCCAAGATTCTTTCCCCTTCTGAAAGAAATTTCAAGGCATTACAGAAACACATGGCAGTGAGCATATCAGGGATTCTGCCAATAGCTGTGAATATTGACCGTGTGTGCATTACAAAGGCAAATGACATAAAATACAACCAAACCCTGCTATGTGTGTAACAGTTGTTGGTAGACAATGTTTGGCCATTCATGCCCATGGGTGACATTTCTCTAAGCCAAAGGCCCAAAATTACATCAACAAACAATTCCAAGAGAAGGCAGCAAAATGACCTATCCTAATGTAATGAGTCTACAATCTTATTGATGTTGTTTTAAGGCTGTTTTGACAGAGAGAATGTTTAGCTACTCATTCCAGTGGTAGCAGAACCATCCATTGCTGCATAGAAAGGAACAGGCAGCAAAATGAAGGTCTAGCAGGATTCAGCTGCTCTTTTATTCTTCATCAAAGTTAACTCAATAAGAAACCGTGAAAGATTTTTCCAAAACGTCATCAGCAGTAGGTTTCCGATCAGACATCATCCTCTCAAGAGTCTGATCTTATTGTACTTACAAAGAGCTTGCCGCGATTTTGATGGGAGCTTGGATCCTATGACAAGAATTAAACAAGTTAAGAAAACAGAACGAAATGATATTCGAGGTTGAGGAAAAAAGAGACATGATCTAACCACCAGACATGCTTGTCTGCAGAGAAGTTTGTCACAGCTAATTGGAGGGTATCCACTGACCAGCAAAAGAGTCCCTGATTCAAAAGTGGCAATTGTCAGAAGACAAATGAACAAGCCTTCCAATTACTTGGTTATTTCCATCAACTAGAGCAGAATGTTAGGCCTCAAATTTTCTATTACAAACAATTAACGAAAAGAACAAACTCAGGAAGCACTATGAAGGGAAATTATCTGCTTAAAACCTGAAGGAAGCCAATGGACAGCATCTCCCTTCAATTGGGAAAAGCAGCACAATTTAGGCACCATGCAAAAGGTGATTTGGCATTAAATCAACAAAGAATTACCCATTTCTGCGTGCAGCAATTTACCCTTGAAATGAAAGAATCACAAAAGAAGAATACAAAAAAATCCGAACATAAATTTAACTAGGTTATGGGCCATCCAACACCAACGGTGAGTTTCAAGGTAAATTCATATGGCTTGTAAGTTGATGACACTCAGGTCACCATGGATCAGCACCTGCTGTTGACTCGGTTACAGAGCCATACTTCCGAGTTCACCCATCTATCAATGTTTATGCATCAGCCAAAAGACAGACAATGCTGTTAAGTCATCAATACCACACTCACTTTAGGATATTGTATCTCAAAATGTCTTCAGAGAAGCATATTCTCCTTGTCTTTTTATCTTTTCATTTGCACATTAAATCAACATTGCATATGCTTTATTGAATCAAGGGCCATTCACATACAAGAACGAAAAGCCACAAACAAATATGGAGGACGTCCATTTTCAAGCACATTGAGCAGGTTCAAAACTCCTATAAGAAGAACCATACTATCTTGTAGTTCTCCTCATGACCGTTGTTTTTAACTAGCTACAGTAACAATTCATCGCAAATCCCAATAACCGATACTATCACTTAAAATATAGAACAAAACCCCTCATATCTCAAATCTTTCTTTGCCCATTAACTAAAAATAAGAAAATCCAAAATTTTTTAGCTGGGTTTATCTTAAAAAGGAAAAAAAACTCAATCTTGGTCATGGATTTCAATTTTGTTTTTTTTACTTGGAAAGTACTTAGATCCCATAGAAGTAAATAATTCATCAATCATAACCTTAGTAAAACGCAAAACAAGCAATTTATTGTAGTCAAAGCATGCAGGTACGCCATTGATAATGCTGGCTGTAAAGCTAAAAATTGATGAAGAGAAACTAATAAATAATAAATAGATAGAAAAGAGACCTTCACTTTCAAGTTCTTGTTGGCTGCTTAAGTGGAAAAAATGCCTTGCGGATCAAAATGGAAAGAAAATGGAGGTTGAAATGGGGTTGGGGTATTGTATTTCCCTCTTCACCGTAATGGATTTTTATATATTGGGCATGTTTGTAATTTTGTGAAAATTTGAAGGGAAAATAGTATTTTCAGTGTTAACAGGCTGTTGTTTACTGATAATAAGGTTTCAGTTCGGTTAAAAAAATAAAAAAATTCTAATTTTGCTTAGAGAGAGATAAAGAGATGAGAAAATTCTTACTTGAAGATGGAGAAGGTTCAAGCTATCCAAGGCCGAAAAGACAAAGACCCTCTTCTCCCTCCTCTCCTCCTCCTGAATTTCCTATGGAAGAAATTGCTCGTGAGGAAGAAGATTCTGATGAAGAAGAAGAAGATGATGATGAAGAAGACACAAGTGATGAAAGTGAAGAAGAAGATGAGGAGGAGGTGGAAGAAATAGTGAGACCACCACCACGACCACCACAACAACAAAATAATCAGATGGAAACTGTGGGACTACAACTACTACAACCCAGATTATATGAGAGTCCAATCTTTCTAGAACCAACCCTCGTGAGGCCCAGTAGAAATGGAGCTATTTTTGTAGCTATATCAGACCCAGAAGTTCTTGATTGTCCCACCTGCTGTGAAACCTTGACCATTCCTGTTTTTCAGGTATTTGTTTCTTGTTTCTGTTTTTTTCCTCTTGCATGTCATGTCCTCGCTTTTAATGATACTTTATTTACGCGCGCGTATGTTGAATATGGTAAGGGATTGTTGGCTTATTAGGCTAAGATTTGATGTTTAGATTTGGCTTTTTTAGTCAGATTATGGTTAGATACTTTGAATTTCTTGATTTTGTATCTGGGTTTTGATTATTTGTTCTTGGGACTATTTGTCGTGCGAGAAAGGATTTTGACCTCTTTTTTAGCTTTTTTTTCTTGAAATTGAACTTTTCTATTCTGTTTATATAGTTGTTTTGTGTATACATCAGAGCTATGCTTTCATTAGTTTTGAAATAAGAGTCGAAGGCTGTTATCATTTGACATCTTTTGGTAGCTAAGAAGATAGACATTGGATGTTAAGGAATAGGAAGTTGATATCTGGCTTGTAAGAATTTCCAGTTTATGTGGTGAAGTGGCTATGGAAGTTGGAATGTTTTTCTTTTATGTGGTCTAGTTAATGTAATGGACTGAAGTTTCATTTGTTTGATTGGGATGAAGTTCATACTGCCTTGCATGATTGAGGTTTAGGAGCTGGAAATTTAACAATTGAACCAGGTACTTCTTGGGAAATGGTGGTTGTGCTGCTTCAAAGGTAACTTTCCAGATGTGGTGCGGAGAGAGATTTAAATGGATGGTTGGAGATCTGTTGTCTTGATGTTCTTGTAGGATTATGAAGTTTGAAGTTGTGAGTAATATTGTCAAAGAGAAGCTGAAGTTTGAACTCTTAGGAATAAGACAATCATTCTTATCTGCCAAAAAAATTGCATTGAGGTTATGATTATATAGAAAGTTGTCAAAGATGTCATGGGGATTAGAGAGGTTTTCATCATACTTTAGAACATTTTTTATCCTCCAGTCATAAACAACTTGTGTTTATTAAAATTTCATAATTTCTCTGAAAGCACTCTTTTAAAAAAAATGTGGATGCATGGATCTTTTGAGAAAATGAAATGTTGAAAAGTTGATCACTCAGAAATAACATTGATTTCCTCAATAGAGATCTGTGTCAGTAGATGCCAAAAATTAGTTCTATTTTTCTTGCATTGATTCAATGTTTTAGTTTCTATGTGAGCTATTACATGACATTTATGATATTTTGTCTTGTGAGTAGAATTTTTCTTGATTTATTTTTTGTGTTCTTGCTGGGAAATTTAGTGTGAGAATGGACATGTAGCTTGTTCTTCATGCAGCAAAAAACTCCAACATAAGTGTCCTTCTTGCGCTATGCCCATTGGTGATAACCGTTGTCGTGCCATTGAGAAGGTTCTTGAATCACTGAAAGTACAATGCTCCAATTGGAGGTATGGCTGCAGAGAAAACATTTGTTTCAGTAAGAAATACGAACATGACAAGTGTTGTAGCCATGCGCTGTGCACATGCCCCCTGTTGGGTTGCAACTTCCAGGGCTCATCTAAGCAATTGTACCTACACTGTAGACATAAACATTTAGGCAAGCTTACAAGTTTCCAATTCAATACCAGCTTCCCTCTTTTCATTACTGTCAATGACAAATTCTGTATTCTTCAAGAAGATAAAGAAGGTGTTTTATTCATTCTGAATAATAGATCGGATACTCTTGGACATGTGATCACTGTTAGTTGTATGGGGCTTTCTTCATCAAAGCCAGGATACTTTTACGAACTTATGACAAGAGCAGAGGGAAGCAATATCAGATTCCAATCTTCCACAAGAAATGTCCAAACCAGAGTTGATGACCCTCCATCGCTGGGGTGCCTTCTAGTACCAAATGATTTCCTTGGTACTTGTGGGCAGATAACCTTGGACGTCTGCATCTGGCGTCTTGGCTCATATCCTGCCATTAGCTCTGTGTAAGTTATTAAAGAACTGAATAGCGGTTTGTGAGTGGTCTTTTTGACATTATAAAAGCAGATGTGGCTAGCCTGTTTCTTAGTTTCTTTATCATCCTTTAATTTCTTTCCTTTTTCTCTCTGATTGAATCTATGTTATGATGATATTACTACAGCGATTTTCATTTTTCACCTATTGATTCCTAGGCTCCTCTCAAGTCCCATGTTTTTATTCATGACTTTATCCACCTAATAAATGATACAGCTTGAACTGTATCAATCAGAAGTGTGTTTGTGTTGGGATATATGAGATTCAATGCTTTACAAAATCAAATAGATATTTTGTGAAGTGGTATGTTCTTTTCTGGTCCCTAGTGGTTCCTCACTTTGATCAATCCATTTGATCCACAGAAGAGCATGTCCTCGGATTAAAGATTGCAGCATCAACGTTTCCTGGTTAACTCAGATGTCCCCTCAGCAGTTCCTGTGATCGACTGGCTGCCGCACACTTGGTGGGCTGCTGTTCTGACCTAGCATGGTCATATACATGAACAACAATTTGAGTTGGTGGCTCTCCTAGGTTCCTCAGTCAATTTTCATTAACTTAAAGAGATGGTACATCAATACTCTTGGAGATCAAGTAAACTACCCTTGCTGGTTAAGGCTTGAAATAAGGGGTAGCTGTAATTTCTCCGATCATAAACGTATACAGTAAAATACAAATAGTGTAGTGTAAGCTAGTACAAAAACGACCTTATTATTACAGCATGATCAGGTGAAAGAAATTATGGCTGTCCTGTGATGTTGCTGCTAGAATACATTTAACAAACTTGAAACAAGGGCCGCTGAGATTCTTGGTCTTGAAGTAGATCAAACTAGGCCTTTGCCCCGCCATGATTTCCGTTATAAAATGAAAATCTTACAGCATGATGTGTTTGAAGTCCTAAATAATTTTGTTAAACTTGAGATCGTCTCATCCTTAAGAGTAGTAGTAGTTATCACGCTTTAAAATAAATCATCGTCGGTTAGCTATATGGGAGTAAATTCTTCAGAAAGGAACAAATTTGTCCCTATGTGCAAGATGGAACCTCAAGAATTTTACTCAAAATATCATCACAAGATAAATAAATCAAGAAATATCTTTGGAATCTTGGAACGAAGGCACTTCCATCCATTTATTTTTGGATAAGATACATGGAACACATAGCATAAGGATAGCATCATGAGAAAAGGTATAGCTTAATTGAGAAAAACCATGAATACTCTAGTTTGTTCACAAAAATCACTCCTCTATCTTGCAAACTCTTCACCATGGAAGCCAATGGCCCCTTCTATCCTCCCAACAAGCATACGAAAAACCCTAAACAACCCACCTGCAACATGGAAAGTGCAAGCAACTGCTAAAGGCTTTGGTAGCGCCACACCTTCCATACAAGAAAGTAGCATTAAGAAAACCTCCAAAAACACCAACAACAATGACGACGAAGAAATCCCAGAAGAGGTGCTTTATAGAATCATAAAGAGAGTCTTGGTATCCGTTGGGGCACCTATGGCACTTGCCTTTGCATCAATGAACGTGATAGGTCTGGTCATGGAGCAACATATATGGAATGTGCCAAAATGGTTCATGTTTTTGACACTTTTTCTTACTTTAGGAGCTTCTGTTTGTGGGATTGCTTATGGGGCTTTATCTACTAGCATGGATCCAAACGAAAAGGGATCATTTCTTGGGTTTGAACAAGTCCAGAAGAATTGGGTTGAGATGTGGAAAGAAGAAGATGAAGGCAAGAAATCCTGGGACTGAGAAAGGATAAGATCACGAGCCTCGCACGTGCTTTACACTCCATTATTTTTTGTTCTTCCTAATATGGGAGGGCATGGATTAGTAATGCTTTCGCTAGCCAGATAGTTGGTGTTCTAGTTTCTCGATGCTGTTTTTATCTCTCCTATGGAGCTAATTGCAAATATATGGTTAATTACAACGAAATTATAATTCAATTACCATCATGTTCAAAATTTGTAAAGTGTTTTGGTTAATGTATTAGAATAAAAATAACAAACTCAAAAGAGATAGAATATTGTTTGATTGAAAAGATATACAGATGAAATAAATATTTTTTCTAAGAAAATTTTTTAATTTTTTTTTATATTTTTAAAATATTAAAAACCGAGAGAAACATAATATTTGTCTTTTTATTTCAAGAAAGTAATTTAATGCTCTCTATTGTTTTTGTTTTGAAATAGTAATATAATGCTGAATTTATTGTATAATACATTCAATTTTGTGGTAAAATTCACAATTTATGAAAGTGAATTTATAATAAGTAGAGCTTACCTTGTGTGTTCATGTTATAAAAGCATTATCTTAAAAGCTCATGGTTGTGATCATAGTTTTAAGACCCGGCCCGGTGGTCGACCCGGTCCAAGGCCCGGGTTCCGGGTTTTGACCGGGTCACCGGGTCTCGACCGGGTCGCCGGGTCGGCCGGGTCAAAATTTATTTTTTAATTTTTTTTAAAAAAAATCAAAACGACGTCGTTTTAGCAAAAAAAAAATAAAAATAAAAAAAAGTCAATGGGTTTGGGGCGGGGTGTTGACCGGGTCTTGCCGGGTCAACCGGGTTCCGGGTCGACCCGCCGGGTCGACCGGGTCTGGCCGGGCCAATTCCCAAGCGGGTTTTGGCCTTCACCCGGACCGGTCCCATGCCCGGGTCGGCCGGGTCCCGGGTCGACCCGCCGGGCTGGTCCGGGTTTTAAAACTATGGTTGTGATTATTTTTAAAAATATTTTTTATTTGAAAATAAATTAAAATGATTTTTTTTTATTTTTAAAAAATTATTTTTAATATTAGTAGATCAAAATAATTTAAAAATATTAAAAAAAATTAATTTAAAATAAAAAAAAAATTAATTTTTCAAAAAGGTTTTTAAAACATAATAAAAAAAATAACGTTTACATGTTCTCTTTCAAGCTAATTAGTGTTTTGATAAATTAAAAACTCTTATTTGAGTTTTCTATGGTAGATAAACATAAACAGAGAGAGACTTCTTCACGCCACTATACACTTATCGGTATTGCCTCATTCCAAAACTAGCTTTAATTGTTGGAAGAGAAGGCAGCTAAAAAAGCAGTCAAAAAGCAGCATGTTCCATCATATCGTTACATCTACGAATGGCACCAAAATCAAAACATAAACTAATGGAATCATGCATGGACACGTGTATAAAATATTTATTATTTATGAAGATGTTTAATTTTTTTAATTTTTTTTTATAAGCATGAAGATACTTTACTGGTAAAAAATCCTGAATGTTCTTGGCCATATATTACGTCCTCAAAGTGGGTTTTATTTGATGCCTCTCAAATATCTCATCCTCAACAATGACCGGATTTCATTGAATATTTTAATTTGTTTACTGTACCTGGGATTATTTTTAAAAAATATTTATACAGTAAAAATTATTTGTATTTTTTGTTAAATTCAACTTAACAGAAATTTTCTACTTTGATTATTTGATTAACTTGATCTAAAATTAAACCATATAAAAATTATCTTGACGTGATTTAATTGATTTAACTGGTCTAAAAATATCTAGACTAACTTGTTAAAAAAAGTTGGAGAATGATATTAAGAAAAAAAAATGGTGAAATTGACATAAAAAACCTCCCGACCCAACTTCTTACTTAATCCAAGTTTAAAATTAAATCGTGTGGAAGATAAACCAACATGATCCGATCAACTTGGCTGGTTCAAAGACAACCACGTCGATTGATAAAAAAATATGAGGATGAAATAGAGAAAAATAAAGGATGAAATTAATAGGAAAAAAACCATATCGACTTGTCTCCTTACCTAGCTCGAGTTTAAAATTAAATCGTATAGATGTTGCCCTGACATGATTCAATCAACTTGGTCAATTCAAAAATAACCTAAATAATTATTAAAAAAAATCTGATGATAAAATTTTAAAAAAAATAACCAAGATGAAGTTTCATCTTGTTTTTAATTGATTTAAAAAATCCGATTATATTTTATTTTGATTTTTTTTTTCAATTTCATCCCTTAAAATTTGATTTATTTGATTTATATATCAACTTTAGTTCTTTTTTTATAATTGTTATTTGCTTCTCTTATCATTTTTTTAATTGAATCTATCAGATTTTGTCCTTATTTTTTTTATCGTTATTTATTTTATTTGAAATAATTTATGAAATTGTAATTTTTTTTTAATTTCATCACTTTTCAACTTTTTTATCTGTTAGATTTGATTTCTATTATTTTGATTGTTATTTATTTTATTTGAGATAATTTATTAAATTATTATTTTTTCAATTTTATTCTCATTCAACTTTTTAATTTGTAAAATTAGTTCCTCATTATTTTAATAAACTTGAAAAAACATATTAACAATTCATTTGAAGGTTGGCTAGCACTAGTGATGGATGAAAACAAATAAAACTTCTATAAAAAGATCAAGATAAAAAAAAAAAAAAGAGAGATTGAAGTTGAAATATCAACAATTAAAATGATCGAGTTGTAATTTTCAGGGAAAAAAAATAAAATATAAAAAAATTTATTAATAACAAACTAGATCATCACTGGAGACATGTGTTGCACCAACAAGAAAAAAATACAAAGACTAGTGAATGAGATCTCTTGTAAATATATATATAAAAAAAATTATTTTATATAAATTCACTTTCTAAAAAACCACTTTCTAAAAAAAAATTATACCTTTCAACAATCAATTTTTGAAGGGCTGCTGTGCACATGACCTCATGAATGATATTTTTTTTCCCATTTTGATTAAGACCCTTTTATCATCAAGTGGAAGGGTTGTGTTTAGCTTGGTAGAGAATAAACCTCCTCTGTACAGAAGAGCCTGTGATTTTTTTAATCCATCACTGTTGCTAGCCAACCTTCAAATGGTCCCTCCCTTGTTAAATGTCTACCAGATATATTACGATGCCGTCCTGCTCTGACGTTGACTCCTCTGATGGCCGACGTCAGGCAAGACGGCTGAAGCAAGTTTAGCCTCCACCCAGTTTGATCCTCGATGGTTTGGTCGGGGTGGCTTTGCAAGAATGGTCCAGACCCAAAAAGTAAAACTTCAAAAAAATGAATTTAAATTGCTTGAAGGAGACGACAGTGCTAAATCTCCTGGCTAGTCGATGATGACTGATACATGTTGATGGAGGACAAATTAAGCGATTACGAGATTTTCTTCTTCTGAGAATAATCTAAATATTTCTTAGGGAGACTTTTTGTGGCCGGAGATGGTTCTTTGACGCTTTTCGATCTCTTTTTCTAATTTTTTAAGGTGGAATTCTTGAATCAATATTTTTTAAAAATCTATTCCATTTAATATACTAAATCAGTGATAAGGGTGTGCTCTTAAATTCATTTAAAATATCATTTTAATTAATGTATAAAATGATCTAAATATATCCTTTCTGGGCATTGAAAATGCATGCATCACCTACCTCCTACGCTAGCCATTAACTTTGCTGCGGGAGGATAATTATGTATTTACTTTTGTTAGCAATTATTTTTTAAAATATTTTTTATTTTAAAATATATTAAAATAATATTTTTTTTAATTTTTAAAAATTATTTTTAATATTAGTATATTAAAATATCTAAAAACATAAAAAATATTAATTTTAAAATAAATAAATAAAAATTAAATTTTTAAAAAATACTTTCAAAACACAATAAAAAAACACACACTGCCCTGAACAAATAATGACTGGCTTGGCCAGCTTTACGCTATAGCTAGTGATGGAAGTCCTTTTTCTTTTTTTTTTTTATCCTTTTTATTCAGCTGTTAAATTGATATTCACATGATAGAATCTGTCTATCAAAAACATAATTGGGGTCGACTCCGCCTGAATCTTGGGTTATGAAAAAAAAATATTTAATTAAAAAATAAATATAGTTTTAATAAAGTTTTGAAATGAATTTTAAAAATAAAAGAAGCTGGAAAATATGTGCTTCGATCAATTTTCTTTTAGCACGAACAAATTGAGTCATTTTTTATTTATAAAATCAACCGACCAAGCAATTGTATACTAAAATAATGTCAACAAATGCCAAACCTAAGATTTGACTTGATATATATCCTATATTAAAATATTAAATAGTTAATGAAAAATCAGCACCAAGATTTTATGTAGTGATTCCAAAACAAGACCCGCAATTCATTAAATATAAAGCAACCCCAGTACCAACCTGTACTGTAGTCTATTTCTTATATATAACACCCAAATTTTCCAAAATCACAACATATATATATATATATATATATATATATCACCTATTTCATCTCTTATTAATATTTATTTAACATCCAATTAAGAAATTACACAGGCATTTGGATCTTCTTCAACACTTCTAACATGATAATATGTAGTCATGGGAGGATTATAGGCCTTGTAAGCCTTGACCAGCTCGGCCACAGCATCTTGTTCTTTCTTTTTCGGATCTTCTTGCTTCTTTGGCTCTTCTTTCTTGGGTTCTTCCTTCTTCTTCTCTGGCTCTTTTGCTGGCCCAACTGTAATTATTTCTGTGTTACACAGCTTTCTCAGTTTGCTCACTATGTTTACTGGATCAACGTCCCCTATCACTGTCAACTTCTTGTCCTTCATGTCCATGGATATTGAATCCACCCCTGCAGATTTTGCATCACAAATTAATCAAACCGCTCAGTTATTATTTTTTCTTGAGAAAATTAATCACAAATTCTTCAAAAAAATTAGAATAAATACCTGGAAGACTAGAGACTTTCTTCATGGCTTTTGTCTTGGCTTTCTCGTCATGCAAATCCAATTTCAACACAGCTTTCTGTAACAAAACAAATCATGTTTTGTTATAAATAAATTAATATAAAGAATTAAAATCAAGAAACAGTGATCACCAAGCATCACTATTAATTAAAGATAATTATAACATGACCCCATCAAGGATTAATGCACTAAACATCACTTTAATCAAAGATAAAGATGATATGACGTCCCGATCAAGGTTTAATGGGCCAAGAATTATCTCATAGAAACAATAATGGCTAAAACAATCAAATTTAAGCAAACGAAACTCTCGGAATTATGGAGAAGAAGCAAGTTTTTCATCAAAATAAGTTAATGATCGACCTCAAAGAAGAAGAAAAACAGAAAGGGACCTTTACTCAAGATTCTTTCACGCATGCATGCAAGTCATCTAACAGAAGATATGTAAAGAGAGAGCTGATATCGATCCTCACCTTCATATCGATAGCTTGGAGAGACTTGATCAAAGAAAGATTTCAGATCAAAGACAGTAAATGAAAGGGTCTGCGATGAAGAAGTAAGGCCAGAGGAGGAGAGGAGGAGGAGGAACTAAATAAGAAAAACTTGGTGATGAGGTGAAAGGGTTCTCGGTTGTGTTTTTATGGTAAGTGAAGGCAAGATTGTAGGACCATTGAAGGAAAGCACTTCGGTGTTTCCCGCGTTGAAAACGACTTCGTTTACAATCATTGTACTTTCTGATGGCTGTTTTTTTTTTTTTTTTTTGTTAAATGAAGTTATTTTTTACAAAACAATTTAGCATATTAATTATGGATAAAAATATACACAAAATTTTAAAAAAATAGATGAAAGTTTTTAATCGATAATTTTTAAAAGCTTGAGGGTAAAATTGATATTAAAAATCATCTCATAGTAACATTGATACTACATATATAATTGGGTGGTATTTTTTAGATTTACCCCTTTTTTCCCTTCACTCTTCTTTATGAAAAAATTAACTCTCACTCATATAAATTAGCTATGATTTATGATCCTAAGGAATAAATCGATAAATAATTTAAATTTTAGAGTTAATAATTTTTTAAAATATATCAAACTGATATAAAATGATACATTTTTAAAATCATCTCATAAAATTATTTTTCATACTTTGGTGATATTTTTAAATTAACTTTAATATATTAAAAACAAACTCATCTCCCCAATACCATAATCATTCATATCAAAATTATAACTAAATATTGACTTCAGGAGAGTCAAGTGAGTACGTAACTTGTTCATCAATGTATGTATGTATTACATGTATGGTTGAGATATATCTATCAAATAAGCTATGTTCTCTCTTTCAACTTGGTTTTTGTTTTATATATATATATATATATATAGAGAGAGAGAGAGAGAGAGAGAGAGAAGCAAATAAAATGATGTTTTTCAACTCAAAAAAAAGAAGAAGCAACAGCAGCTCAACTGGTTATTGATTTTTTAAAAAACAATTACTTAAAAATATATAAAAATAATTTAAAATTTTAATAAAAAACGAATGCTTGATTTCTAATGTCTCCCATGGTTATTCACCCGGTCCCTCGAGAGATTTGTCTATAAAACAGAAGCCGCGATCCTCTTTCGTAGAAACAACTCTAGCCACCGTGAGCACATCATCTTGATTTCCAAATCTTTATGGTCAAGATGAAAGATCTACTGGTGTTCTGTTCCTTTCAATCACGCGTTAGGACAAGTCCAGTCAACAATGCAAGACTCGTGAATTTCTTTCTAAGCTTGTAATTTAGCAGCAGCAGCACAGGAGGGGTTTGTGTCTGTGCTTGCAGAAGACGGGAAGATCTCCGATGGACATGGCATCCTCAAAACCTTGCAAGATTTTACATTTTGTTTAAGCATTTCTAATTCAGTCATTCGAATTACGGATTATTTGATAGAAATTACATATTTTTCACCCCAATATTATGTCCTGTATTCCTTTAGTTATTTTATTTTCAAATCCGGTACCCCACTCGTAAAATTCTAGCCGCCGTCCCTACAGTAACCTTGGAGTTCTTGTGTGCTTGGCATATTATGTAATTAATAGAATCTCAAGGGTCAAGCCTGTTATATTCGAAGGGAAACAGCCCACTCCAGGTTCTAGGTTCATTATCAGCATCTAGTCCAAAAACATGGCCAAGAAATCAATGATATTTTAAGTCACAAGTGAAATATTCAAAGATCCAGTAAAGTTTGAAGCTTTGAAGAAACTAGTCCTAAAAGAAAATTAAAGGTCGAGCTTTACACAAACAGAGCTAGCAGAGGCAATCTAGGAAAGGCAGGGGCATAAGAGCAATCCACGAGGTTGAATTGCCCCGGGATAGACACTATAGGGATCCGATTATCCGAACGGGTCAGGTTGGGCGCCTTTGCGAGGGCCATAATTTTTTATTAAGACTTTTATAAATAAATTTATTTTTTAAATAAAATAGATCAGGTAAACATGTCAGATCCAATAAACTTGAACTTGATAGATCTAGTGAATATACCAGACTCTAACAAGATATTATCAAGTTTTAAGCTATTTATTTGATTTTAGATGATTATCTATAATATAAATATTAAAAACATAATAAATCATTATATATTTTCATCTAAAATAATCATTTATATTAAGGTAATGATTTTTCTATACTTATAAATATATACAATGTCTCTTAAGAGACTTATTATCTTATTAATAATATATAGAGATATTTGTCTCTCATTAATATTATCAAAAGCAAAGAACTTTTTAGTTTTTTTTTTTTTTTGAAAATGACAAGATTTAAAAGATATAAATATCTCATGAATCATATAGGTAAAATGTTCATAACTTTTTATCTCTTGAGATAAAGATACATAAATTTCTGAGCATTAACCAATTTAAAACTGAAAAATAAACATCTTTATTTCTTAAATTTAATTAAAGCTCTTTTAAAACATTTATTGCCTTAAATTATTTAATATATTTCTAATCTTATTATCAGAGGGTCTTAAAGTCTTACTAGTTGAGATTGTTTTTGCAGGTATTTAAACTTTTAATATAAGCTTGGAAATTTTTAGATTAAGAAAAAAAAATCCAAGCACTTGAATATATTAATTAATCATTATATATCTTAAACACTAAATAACCTTTTAGTTATATAATTTGGATTTTAGAACATCATCACAAAATAAATATAAACCGTTTATGAAATTGAAATTTTTTATTTTAAGAAATAATTTCTTTTAACATCTAATTAAAATAAAAATTAAGAAATGACACAAGCATTAGGACCATCTTCAACACTTGAAACATGGTAATACATGGTCGCGTGAGGATAATAGGACCTGTAAGCCCTCGCCAACTCATCCACGTTTTGATCTGCATCTTCTGGTTTCTCTGGCTTTTCAGGCTCTTTTGCTTCTCCTACAGAAACTATCTCTACGTGACAAAACTTTCTCAATTTCTTCACTATGTTTACTGGATCGATGTCGCCTGTTACTGTCAATTTCTTGTCCTTCCAGTCCATGGATATTGAATCCACCCCTGCAAGTCAGCATCACAAAATAAACCACTTAATTATTTTTAAATAAATTCATATATCTTCAATAATAATCTTGATTTACAAGTTAATTATATGATCAAGGAGAAAATAAAAATAATACCTGAGAAACCAGAGACTGTCTTCATAGCCTTTTTCTTGGTTTTCTCATCATGCATATCCAATTTCAACATAGCTTTCTGGGACAAAATAAGTTCAAGCTAATTTTGTTATAAATCAATATCAAGATGATCAAGAAACAGTGATCACTTAACATTACCAAGAGATTCGCCCAAAACAATGATCAAAATGATATTTTAGCTAATAAAATTCCCAGAAATATCATAGAAAAGAAGCAAGTTTTCCATCAAAACAAACTAAGAAAAATACAAGAAATAAAGACTTGACTCATTCTTTCATGCATGGCTGCGCGCAATAAGAATTCGTTTGGCTACGTACGCGGTGCTCCTGCATGCAGTGCAATATGTGTCTCGCATAAAAAAATAATATTTTTCATGCCAAACAAAGCCTAAGTCCTCTAGTCACTAACAGAAAATTAATACAGAGGAAGTTGATTCTCACCTGCATTTTTATATATACAGGAAGATTGAAGATAAAGGACAGTGAAGGAAGCTTGAGGTCAAGAACTAAGACAGGAGGAGGTGAATGTTATATAAACTTGGCGTGCAGATAGAGGCATGGGGAGAGATTTTATAGCGACGGAGAGAAAACTGAGTCAGCCACAAGGTCAAGTTTGGGGTCCATGAGCACAAGTTGTTGGGCATGTCATCAAGCAAAGGAAAGCGCATTGGTGGTTAATTTATATGTGGAAAACGACTTCGTTTCACTCAATGCATGTTTAAAATTTGACTGAATTTTGTTTATACTATTGTGAGTCAAGGAGAAGTTTAGTGGGACCTGGGAATATGATATATTTTTTTTAATGTACCGAATATAAGTGTGTTTTCCTTGAAAAAATTCTGCATTAATATTTTTTTAGTGTGTTTTTATTATTTTAATATGTTAATGTTAAAAATAAAATATTATTTTAATATATTTTTAAATAAAAAATATTTTTAAAAAAACATATTATACTATAATATCAAATACATATTAAATCAATTTTAAATTCAATCTTTTTAAAGAGAAGATATAAGATATAATCTCTTAAAGCTAACTTTAATGTGTTAAAATAAGTCATTTATATTCAATCAGATTGATATATATATATATATATATATATATATATATATTAAAAAATTAATTACATTCTATAAAATATGTGAAGAACGTTTTCTCTTATTAATGAAAAATAAAAATGACCTTTGATTATTGGATTGTAGCCCTCTTGGTTATAAAACTTAGACTAACCTAGCAAATTAATTTAAAGCTTATTTAACTTGGGACCTGAAAGAGTCCGGGCTGAAGAAAAAAAAAAGTGCTTGAGCTAACTTGTTATAAATCTGGATTGATCCATGACTTAGGATAAAACTCAGTTTTTAATTCATTGATTTTTTTTAAAAAAAGATAATTAATTAAAATTATATTGTTTTGATACTCTTAAAAAAATAATTAAATTAACTTGGATTAATATTTTTCTTTTTCTGGATTGAGTTTTAGTAAGATGAGAGTACTTGGTATTGTTACAAAGGAAAATTACAAAAGTTTTCTTGTGTTTTGTTACCATGAAAAGACTGTACATACTATATTTTTATTCATTATAATTTTTAATTTTTTTTACCTTTAATGGCAACGAAAAGGCAAGCCCCCTTTATGATCAGGATATCCCTCTGATCTGTAGGACTTATCATGCACAATTTAAGTGGTGTCTTTTGACTATCTAACCGAACGTGCATTTACTCTTTCCAGGAAACAACTCTGTAGTCTCTTGTGAACACGAGAGGTCTCAATTTCCAGTGGAGTTCTGAGGGACCAGGTTGGAAGAGCTACTGCCCTTCGTTTCTCTCTTCTCCGATCATTACAAAAAATGTAAAGAAACTTTCCTGTTGCTAATTACGTATTTTACATTGTAGTTTTTTTTTAAATAATTTTTTATATTAAAATATATATTTATAATTTTTTTTAAAAAAATTATTATTAATATCAGCACATCAAAATGATTTGAAAATACTAAAACCATATTAATTTAAAATTAATAAAAAATAAAAAAAATTAAATTTTTTAAAAATATTTTTGAAATGCCGAAAAATACAGGCCGATATATATATATTCAAAACAAGAAAGTTGTGGCTTTAGCTGTTTTTATTTTTTTAAATTATTGTTTTTTAAAATAATATTTTATTTTTTTAATTTATTTTTGATATCAACATATTATTAAATGATATAAAATATTAAAAAATAATTTTAAATAATAAATAAATAATATTTTAATAAATAATATTTTTTTTTAACACTACCAAACATGGTTGATTGAAACCATTTGACACGCTTGATTCAAACCCATTTGACACGTATCCACTATGCTTGTTTTATTGTTTTCTTTCCACCAATACTGCGTGACGTACCATGTGAGGTTGTAAAGAGATGTGATGATCATTGGATCTTCATTTTCTAATAAAGCATTACTAACTAGCCCTATAACGTCATTTGAAAGGATGTTTTTGTTAGTATATATATCTTGTAGTTATTGGTTTGTTTGAAGTGAAATTCACTTTCTTCATGTATATATTTTTAATTTTTAATAAAAATTTATTTATTTTTAATATTTATTAAATATTTGATTAATAAATTTAAAATAAAAATAAAGTTTTTGGTACAAAAATAATTTGCAGAGTAAATTATAAAGTTATAATTTGCAGATTTATATTGCTTCAAAGTATTATTCTTAAATGTTATTGGTCAATGTTATATTAAAACTGTATATTAATTAGAATTATTGAGACTGATATATATTATGTTATTTTTTTTTTTTTTTATGGAAGGAAGCATATGTTTTCTTCAGTTGAAGTATGATGAGTACCTAAAAAAAAAATATAGTTCCTTGTTAGATGATATATACACTAACATGACCCATGTGAAAATTATATATGAAGAGATCGCATGTATTTATAGAAAAGCTCGCATAACGGTTGTGTAAGAGATTTTTAGACTTGAAATCACTAAGTTATCTTATATAGAGAATCTTATGCTTTGATCCTATTACACGTTATCATAACTAAATGTAACAAATGAGCAAATATTGGGTATAATATGAACTATATAAAGGTATTTGAGTAATCAAGAGAGAATTTATCACCCTAAGTGAATTAAAAAAAATATTAGTATGTTCTCAAATAATATTTATAGAGTGATATTATTTAGGGGGTAAATTGAAATTTTGTTGTTTATAAAGTTTTCAGGTTTTTCTATAAATAGAATGTGGCGCCTCTAATTTTCTGTACAAAACAATACACAAAGCACCTGAGAAATACAAAATAAAAAAGCTAGTACTCAAAGGCATAGCAATTCCTCTATCTTAAAAGGATTTAAGATATTTATCTTTAGTGGTTTGTGTGGATTATTATTAGAGGTCAGACACTTGAACGATTTGGAAACTTTTCAAAAATTAGTTGATCAATTAACTTGACCAATCTAAACTGATCGACCAGTTGAGTCGTGTAACAAGCTATTCTTAAAGTAAAAACACTTTGAAATCATCAATCCTTGATTATACTTTAATTTGTGTTATTAAACCTTCATATTATAGCATAAAAGTATTTGATTTCATTCACACTACACTTAAACACCTTTAAATTCTAGAAATTAAATTATAGAAATGTTATCTTATAAGATATTGAGATATTAGAACTTTCAATTGTATAATCTACTATATTAAAAGAGTTAGTTGTGATAACAAAATCACTCTTGTAAACTTTTTAGAGTTAGATAAAAACTCTTGGTATTGGTAAGGTAATTTCACCTAAGAAAAATCTTGAAGATGACATATCTTCAAGTGGAAAATTTTTTTTAAAAAAAATATCTTCAAGTGGTGTAAAATCTAAAAAAAATACATCTTCAAGTAGTATAAAAATCTAGGTGTGGATTCATCAGGTAACTATTATATTCTTAAAGTTGTACTAGTGAAGGAATACAATACTCAAATACGGGTTGATACTTGAGGTGTGGATTGAACCCTGTTAAAAACAAGTTTGCAAATTATCTCCCTTATCTATTTATTATAAATACTTTAATTATATTGTTAATTATTATGTTTACTTGAAATAATTTGCATTATTTATGTAAATTAGTGATACATATAATTCTTCCATTCTATGTTAAGTTGTCTTATTCCTTGAACAACATTTTCTTAGTAAGGTTTTTAATAAAGTAATATCCAATATTTAAGGCTATACAAAAGACATCCAAAGAAAAATATTATGAAATCATACATTATATATAGATGTATTTGCCTTCTTTCACCTCTTTATCTTCATGTTCATTCATCATCTCTAAGTTCATTTAAGTTCAACATCTTTCTATGATCATTGAGTTTATAAGTATTAATGTAAATTATATTATAAAAAAGAAGCATTGTTAAGATGATGTAGTGTTATGACTATATTTAGAAGATTATATGAAATAAGAATAATCTTTTTTTGTTCCCCTAATTTTTATCTTTATCGTTCTAATTTATTCTATTTACTATTTATTGAGTATATTACCAGTTTCTAAATATATAGTTTTATAACACCATCCATATATACATATGTATTGTATAAAATAGATGAATAGCATATTTAGTTTTATAATAAGTTTTGAATAGTGAATGGTAGCCCTTTTAATTATAACTTGGATTGATTTGACGAGTCCATTTTAATTGGGATATAGATTAATCCAAGTTAAAAAGAAAATAGAAGAAAGGATATATTAAAATATATTTTTTAAAAAAATTATAGTTAATATTAATATATTATCTAAAAATAAAAAAAAAAAAATTTTTTTTTGCAGGGTCTTAGTCTTCGTTTCTCTGTTAGCTTTTCTTTCGATTTAGCGTGTGAGGAGGGATCCAGTCAATCTATACAATAAATGTAAAGAACTTTCCTGGTTCACCTTTAGCAAAGGATTGATAATGTTATCATAACCCATTTGTCAATCCACTAAGCTTCTTTTCTTCTTTGCTTTCCACCTTCCATGTTGCCTGACATGCCATGTACGGCTGTAAAGAGATGTGGTGAATAATTCAATCTTCTACAGTATGTTTCGACCGCACTTTGAAACATATTCTAAATAGATCTGTTTTATAGTGGTTGTAGAATCTAGTTCTTTTACAATTAAAATAAATATTTATATGAAAAGACATGATTTATTTTTTAAAAATATATATATTTTATTAAACAAATTATTCTTTTAATGGTCATGCTTTTTTTTTCACCAAAATATTTTTTATTAATAGCATATTTTTTATTAAAATGAAAGGCGATCAAAATATTGTTTTAATAATTTAAATAATTTAAAATAAAATGGAGATTATGTATCTTTCTAATCTAAGCTTCAACAACTTATTAATACATTTTTTATTTTTCTTACAAAAACATGTTTTTTATCCAAAGAATTATTTTTTAAATTAAAAAAACTGATCATGATCTAAAAAACCAACTTTGAACCAAAAAAGTAATAAAAATCATGTTTCGATATTTTGTATGTAATTGAAGGGGGAAAATAACTAATCCAAGAAGATTCTGTAAAAAAACAAATAACAAAATAACAAAATATAAATTTTATTTCTTAATTTAATACTAATGATAACAGTTCTTTTAAAAAAATGCATATTAAGTTTATATATAATAATTAACAAGATAATTGCAAATATTATAAAAATATTATTTGAAAACAAAGACAAAATTGAATGGTATATAATGGTATAATATTTTAAATAAGATATATGGTTAGTTCCACCCTTGAGATTGTTCTAAACTAACCCTTTTCATCCTGATGCAGATTCAACTGGATCGTCAAACTTTGTTCTGGGTTTTGCACTTTTCGCTTCAATAATTCAGGTAGTTGTTTTGATGCCTTGTTCTGGATGCGCTTTTTAGAATATTTACAAAAGTGGTAGGCAAATAATTTAGTTACTAAAATTATATTTTCGTGTTGAGTTTTTTTTTTTTTTTTTGTAAGAACAATGTTGGTGCTCTGTTTTCTTAAAATGGCATATCTGCCAGAGGGAAGAACATTTTTATCATGATCTCCCTGATGCCCGACCTGAAGCATAAACTAACTTCTCCCCTTTTGCCTATGGAAGGACCGTCTGGCTCATATCTCTTAGAAAACCCTTGTACTGGCAATTCTTCTCCAATTCATCACCAAGGGGCTTATTGTTTCACTGAAAGCCGCCCGGATTCTGATGAGAGTCCCGGAGGTTTGAATACCGAAGGACATCTCCCGCTGGCCGGAGGGAAGAAAGGAATGCTGCTGACCTTGGAATTGGCAGTATCTTTGATCTGGGGTGAAATTACAGAGAAATGGGAGTAGAATTGAAAACTCCAGGATTCTTTTGTTATCTCAATGAATTACAATTTCATGTGTACAAATGCGAGTATATGAATAGTTTTATTTCTACTCCACTGGATGTTGTTGATAAATTTGTTTTAAATATATATTAATGAATGTTGTGTATATATATTCTACTACTTTCATAATACCCACAAATAATTAATAGATTTTAATTGCAGGAAAAATCAGCAACCATGAATATATATCTGGGATCTTTCGTTGTTGATTTTGTTAGTAATTTTTATCAGCAATGAGTTTTAGTTCTTACCAGCTGGTATGTCATATCCTCCATTGGTGCGCTAGCTCTGCAGATGACATAATAGATTTTAATTGCAGATAAAATCACAAATAATTAATAGATTTTAATTGCAGGAAAAATCAGCAACCACGAATATCTATCTGGGATCTTTCGTTGTTGATTTTGTTAGTAATTTTTGTCAGCAATGAGTTTCAGTTCTTACCAGCTGGTATGTCATATCCTCCATTGGTGCGCTAGCTCTGCAGATGACATGTGTGATGCAAGGAGTGGAACAACTGGATATAATCGCAAGTTCTCAAAGATGGTATGTTGAAGGTAGATTATTTTCGAAGAATCTGATTCCTCCACTAAGCGTTCTTGAACAAATTCAGTCTCCAAATCTTCTCTTGCTTTCGTTATCACATCTGCAAACTGCCCACTCTAACGGTGCAGAAACAGTCCTTGTCTCTGAAAGCAACATAATCTGGAAAAGGAATCGTAGTAGACTTTGAGTTCTAGATACTCCATGCGCGCATGCAGGCGTTAATTATAAAATCAAATTAATGAAAATTGAGAGTGATTAATTACCAGAATAAGTCCTTTAATTGTGTCGTCTGTATAGCATTCAGACTGAGCTTCCTGTAGAGTAAGCAAATGATTTATCATCGTATTTCTATCTTTTTCACGTCGATGCTCATCGATTAGCTAGCCCTTGCAAGGTCGAATACATTCTTCGGCAAGGGATTGAGAGGATACAAGGATGACATTACGGAAGCCGAATCGAAGAAAGACGATAGGGCCATATTTTGTTGAGAGATTCTCCAGAGTGCGATGGATAGGTCGTTTGAGAAGATGAAGATGGCCGATAAATGGAATAGGTGGTCGGAGATTTTTTCAGAAACAACTTTTGGGCACCAATGATGAAAAGCCATAAACCTAAAATTGAGTGCAGTGTATTCCATCTCTAGTTGCCTTTTTCTGTCTAATTGCTATTCTTTTGCTTTCAATCTGATGAGTTCTACTGCTGTGTTTAACTTGGATTTATGCTATATCTGACTTTGATTTATTTTATTCATTGATTGATAATGTATTTTGTGTTGAAAATTTTATTTTAAAATCGGGTTAATTGACACATTTGATGTTAATTTAAAAATGAGATTCTTTCATTTAATTTTAGAGTTAAAACTTTGATGGAAATTATTCTTCAACAAAACTCTTAGACATGGAATGTTAACCTATTAAAATAAATTTTAAATGAATAAAAAATTGATTTTAAGAAATCATTGGTTAACATGTATTTTTGTGAAACTAAAATCACGTTATCCCACGTATAAAAAAGAAAGAAGATTCTCTTGCACCTAGCTTCTACAAGGGGAATATTAAAATTGACCTCAAAGAATGTTTTAAAGGAGAAAAAACAAGCGAAATAAACTTTGAGTTTAAGCCTTACGAGTGCATTTTGGTTGAATTGGGCTTGGATTTGGGCCTAGGCTTGGCCTTGGAGTTACCATAAAATAGTTTTTTATACTACAAAAAAATTAATTTTTATCAATCTATTTGCGTTTAAATTTATGATTCTTTTGCCCTAGAATTTTTTTTTTTTGCCGGCTCATTAGCCTGTTCAACCAATAAATAAAGAGCGTGAACAATTAGTCATCTTTTTCATCAACCTAATCAATTGTTTCAGCATAAAAAAGAAGAAGAAAGATTTAAAGCTAAAATTATGAGGTTTGATATTGTTTTATAACAGGTAATTAAAGCTGATAATTGAGAGAATTTATTATGGTACTTACTAGGATTATTTGAACTACAAAAAGCATTGTTCTACCTGACATGGATAAGAGTAATAGCTTTTCTCGTAGCTAGGTTCTTCCGAACCTTCACAACAAATACCTCCCAATATTCTGAGGACATTATGTGCTGCACATTCGATCTTAAGTTTAGAAAGAACAAGCTCAACTCCCTTTGTCTTTTCATGTCTAAATTGTCTTCATAGTCTTACGATTAGCTCATTAATCCTCATTCA
This sequence comes from Populus tomentosa, assembly GCA_018804465.1. Classification (NCBI taxonomy): domain Eukaryota; kingdom Viridiplantae; phylum Streptophyta; class Magnoliopsida; order Malpighiales; family Salicaceae; genus Populus; species Populus tomentosa. The sequence continues at coordinate 5,879,938 of CM031975.1, forward strand.
AAAAAAAAAAAAAAAACAGAGAGAAAGGATGGAGAGAAGCATGGTGGATCACAACTCTTTTAATATCATATTATTCTAGAGAGAGAGAGAGGAAATCTCATGCATTAATCTCTTTGGAAAATACTAATTTACATTTTTGTAGTTTTTAAAATTAATTCTAATAACCTCACTTAATTTTGAAGTTCTTTTAAAACTAGAAAATTTATTGGAGCATCTTCTCGTCATGGACCTTTAAGCCAATAGAAAATCAATAGATACACGAACATTATACAAAATTTAAGAGGTAATTATAATGTTTTTCAAAACCTAACCCATAAGCATCCCTTTTAAATCTTAACTCTCATGCTGTAAAATATGATAAACATGTAATTTATTATTTGTTAGATAATAATATAAATTATATATTAAGATTATATCTAACTATTTAACCTTTCAAATTAAAATAATTTTTTTGATATAGTAATAGAGCAAATTGAATCTTACCAATTTTTATTTATTGATAAAAATTAATTAACAACATAATTTATTAAAATTAATTAATAGTACAAAATACTTACAAATCCAAAAACTTTTTACTTGAAATCTCAACTAATACTTATTTCTTTTTAGTTCTACATGTTTCTTTGATAAAATTTATAAAACTCATTAAGGTCACATGTTATGACTTTGAAGACTCGTCGTGCTAGCAATATAAAGTGATTTCTACCTCAGGAGACAGTGCAGGGAGTGGAAAGGAAAGGGGATTTATACTGGGATCGGTGTGGCAGTGGCAAGGGCTTTTCTCTGCCCCCACGGCTCTCCACTACTGTTTTTGCTATGCGGACTCCAACGTTAATTATATTATAGTTGATGAACCATATAAAATTTTTTATTTTTTTAATTTGATCTTCAAAATTTTTTTTCACATGATTATTTTTTTTTAAGCCAAATTTAAAAATACTTGAATGAAATTTATTGCTTACGGATGAAATTAAAATATTGGAAATCAAAATAGAAAAAGTAACATAATTTAAAGTCAATACAAAAGGTTTTGTTTGGTCCTTATATTTTAGAAACTACAAATGCTCGGTGCCTCAATATTTAATCAATTTTATTTTGATATAAAATTTGTTTTTGTTACTTTAAAGTTTCTGATTTAAGAGAGAAAAGAAAGAGGTCACCAAATTTTGATGTAGAGAGAAAAAATATCGTTGATGCAAATTCAGGCCACCAAAACGCTTGATTTTTATATCAAATGGTTTCATTTGATGAATAGAGTTCATATTAGATTATTTTTTAACCTTGAAATAGCCTAAAAAAAATCTGAGCTTGGGAAGATTTTTTGTTTCCGGTTGATTTTGGGTTTTGAGATGATTTTTTAGGTTTTTATAGGCCATGTATAGGTTTATCATGGTTTCTAAGATATTTTATAGATGTTTTAAATCAAAAAAAAGTTTAAAAATGGGTTTTTAAGTGAAAGAACCATTTGACTTGATTTTTCAGCCATTACAGTGGCCGGATTCTGAAAAAATCAGGCAACACGTGTTTGATTTTTTTTTTACAAAAACAATTGCCCACCCCTGATGCAACATAAAAAAGGATTCATGCACACAGGCCCGCGCTTGAGCCCTAACGAATGGGCTAGACCCAACAGTACCTGGCATTTTCTCTTCTTTTTTTCTAAAATACTTTTTTTCTTATTTTTTTAAAGCAATGCCTTTTATTTTCTTAAAAATTATTATTTTTATTTAGATTTAGATTGATATTTATTTTGTTTATAGAGCCTCTTTTAAATGATGATTACATGTACAGTCTTGCATAATGTGTTTTTTCCTTTTATTTTATTTAAAAAATTTAATGTGTGTTTATTTTTATTATCGTTTGATTGGATAAAAATATTATTTTGATTTACAAGATTTAGCAAACACAATAAGATAAATGTCTCATCTTGAAATATTAAATATCTTGATTTTATATTTATCTCTTGTTTTTTTTTTAGCTAGCGTTAATGATTTTTTTAAAAAAAAGTTTATTAGAACATATAGTTCTCATTTATTTGATTATATATATGCACAAACTTTTTGATTTGCACTTAAAAAAATTTTAGCTGCAAAAATATATTGAAGAAACTATCATAGATAATTTTTTTAATAGTAGATAAAAATTTCTGACCCATGATGGAGCACGGGTCACATAATTAGTTATCTCTAAACTTTGTAGCATACAATATGTGTTTAATAGTAAGATAGTTTTTACGGTTATTGTATAAAAAAATAATTAAGAAAAACATAAATTAAATTTTTTTTAATCAAATGTACACGAAAAATGATTTTTAATGGCATCCATATAAAACTAAGTATGATGTATGTCAATTAACCAAATATTTTTAAATATATGGTTAGAATAAAGAACAAACGAAGCCTTATTCTTCTTTATTTTTTGCTTAGCCTTCAACCTATTTCATTTATATATGTTTTTTCCTTCAAAATAAATAAAGAAATAAGCTATAAGAAGACAAGATGGGGTAATGAACTCAGAAATATCTCCTATGCTACAAATTGCCACCACCTTGTCCACCACCTTCGAATGTGTCCATTACTTTAGCTTTACAAGGCATGAGGAAGACCACATGCCCGTTCAATTTTGATGCCGTTTGGCACTGCGACTGCGGCTGCGGTTAATAAAAAAAGCAGGACCGAGATGTTTGGTTATTTTCAACCATAGTTTTTTTTTAACATGGCCCCACCAAAAACTGAGGTTGGACCTCAGTTTTGGAAAAGCATGTAACACCTGCTTTTTACTCCATGCCATACACTTCTCACGAACACTTTTTTTCTTGTAAAAAAACTTTCCTTGCCCGGGCTTAAGCTTTGTTCCCTTCCCTTCTGTTACTGATCTGGATGAGATTGATGAAGATTGACGCCAGAGACAGTGTTTCATCTTGTTCCCCCCTGTCTCTTTTCCTGTCAAACGAAAGATTTTAACACAATATTTTCCCAACCCGAGCTCGTCTCCTCTGTTCCCTTCCCCCTTGTTCCCTTGATCTGGACGAAGATTGATGCTAGAGACAGTGTTCGTCATTGTTCCCTGTTGTCCCTTTTGTTGTGAAGCGAAGATCAGATCACCTTCACCGAAATCATTTGTGCCGAGCAGTCTCCATTGTTTTGGTTTGCAGGAAGCACAACAGTGCTGGGAACTTGTTTCTAAAATCCTGATTTTTTAATGGAAATTGTCTGTTGAAGAAATTATGTAGTTGCCAATTTGGGTTTTGAGTACTGATTTGGAGATTTTGTATCCGATTTATGGATCAATTTCGTTTTTTATTTATCTCATGTGGGGCTCTTTTTGTTGTTAATCTGCCATTCAAACTTCTTGTGTTTTCCTTACACTTTGTTGATCAGTTTTCTTGGTAGTGTTGGCGGATTTCAAGATTTCGGTAAACTGTCTTCTTGTGTGTAGTTTTATCTGTTGTTGATCTTGATTTCTTGAGAGAATTGTGCTTCAGGTTTCGGGGAAGCAAGATGATGAGTTTTTCTGAGTATTATCGCAATCTCAATTTCATTCCAAATGATTTTTTATCTGAAATTATATCTCGCTTAGCTAATCAAGGATTACAGCGGCTTTCATGTATAGATTTTATGTGAGAAGAATTTTATACGAGATGGAATTTTAAATAATTTGATGAGATAATAAAAAATATTTTATATAAAGTATTATTTATTTTATGATGTAATAGAAATAATTAATTTTATAATATTTAAATTTAAAACTATCAATATTAATATATATTTTTTAAAATTATTTTATAACCTTAATTTTAAAAGTATTTTTAACCAAACACATTAAACTACTTTTTCTTCAACCTTAATTTCAACCACAGTTTTAACCAAACACCTATTTTTTCAAACCAACCTTAACTAAAAGTACTTTTTATAAAACAATTTTTTTCAAACCACAACCACAACAGCTACCACAATACCAAACACACTTGTTCTTCAGATATTTCCTTCTATAGTTATGGAATAGTTTTATTCCCTTTCGAAAGCCCAGCCATGAGGACATGGGTGCCCATCGAGGTCTTGTTTTCATTCCATTTTAAGGTGAGTTAATTACTTAAAAAGAAACTGAAAGCGTATATGTTTTACTATAGCATTTTTATTTTAGCTATATGTTTATTGTAATTGTTCATTAGAATGGTAAAATTATAATTTTGTTTTTGTCAATAAATTATAATTTTGTTTTTCTCAATAAAAAACACTTTGCTTTGACAACAGGGTATAATGATCTTTTGCTATTTCTTGAATGATAAAATAACTAATATACCTTCTGAGTCAGCGAACAAGGGCTTTTCCAACCTTTTTATTTAAAAATATAATAAAATAATTACATTGTCCTTGAGTTCTAATTAACTTTAACTTGGATCAATGTGTTTTATGGTCCTTTTCTTATGGTTTCTTTTGTTTTATCGAGTTTGATTAGTGGTGATTTAGTGTTTTAACATGTATAAAATATTATTTTATATTATATAATAGGTTGCGCATATGAATCATTAGACATTGCATGCATACGTTCATATTATTCAGGTGATGTATGCGATATTGTTTGACAACTAAACTCTGGCTTTCGTGGTTGCGTTTTAATCCTCACAATGGTTCCTCCATTTCTAGGTAGCACGTGTGACCAAAAGATCTTAGGTTTTTGCCACTAGCTGTTTTTATTTTTTTTCTTCTTTCTTTCTTTTCTCCTTCTTGATTTCATTGTTTTCATTATATATTTTCAAAGCAGCCCTTCGATTTGTTTTTTCTTTCAAATATGATCTCTATTTTTTTATTACTATTTGTTTTGTTTTAAATAACTCGTGAAATTGGAATTTTCTTTCAATTCCATCCTCCTTTGATTTTTTTTACATGTCAGATTAGGTCCCCATTTTCCATGTTTTTTTAAATCATTCTCTTAATTGAATTATTTTTCAATTGCATCCCTTAATATTTTATTTCATTTTATTTTCATGACAGATCTGATTCTTATTTTTTTAATTACTATTTATTTTATTTTATTATCATTTTTATTTGAAATTTCTTTTTCAATTTTGTTTCTCTACATTTTATTGATCAGGATTTTGTTAATCGAGAATTTAATTTCATGATTTTTTTAGGTTTTTCTTCAATTGGATGATTCTAGTCTTAGGACTCGGGTCACATGTTTGAAAAATTTCCCCAAGTTGGTTTATGTCTTTTTCTTATATATATAATTTCATTCTTCTATGAAGTTATTTTGATTTTATATGCCAACTCACGAGTTTTGTGAGTTAACTCAACTGACCCGGATAATTTTTTTATAATTTATGTGTCGTTGCTGTCTATTTTTTTTTTTATCATATTGTCAAATTAACCAAGATTATTGAATCTACTAAAGTTCATAACTCAACTCTCAGGTTTCTCTTGTCTCTTTAAAAACATTGTTGTCGTCTAAACATCTTTTTTGACATTCAAAATAAGTTCGGTCCAGGTCATAACATAGCGTAGGCCACCAATCTTGTATCTTCTATTCTTTTCATTGAATTTTAAGATCACTTGATTATGTATAAATGCATACCCCATTGCTTTAATTTATTTTTCCATGATTTCAAAACACTGTCTAGGTTAGAATGGATACTCTAACAAAACTATATATGTTTCGTTAGTGTTATAAAAAAAAATGTGTTTGGTTAAAAAAATAAAAATAAAAATAAAAATATAAAATAAATTTATTTTTATAATAATTTTGAATTGAATTTATATCCTTTTAAAACAAGAAAAATAAAAGGATATGGGCTCTTTATTTTAATTATCTTTATCTTTTCTTTTATGAGAATCTAATCAAATGCTATTTTGTTGATAATACAAAAATTTAGTAATCCTATATCATCCCTTTATTTTCTTCATCGAAATATGATTGAATTTCATTATATTGATAACAATAAATCTTTCTCTCTCTTCTTTATCGTTGATTTTGTTTATTTTAAATTGAATTTTTTTTTTATTAATTTCTAAAAGATATTTTAGTAATCATCTTAACTTATCCAAAAAAAAAAAAAAACCATCTAAAGTTTTCTAGAGTTCCTTAGTTTTGTTTCTTTATTTCTTCTGTACCAAGAAAAAATCTTAACTTATCAACAAAGGAATATTTTTCTTTCTGTCTTATTTTTTATTTTTATTTTGTATTGGCAGCTAGATCTGGAAACATTTTTTTGATGAGGTAATGACAGGTTACAAAGTACTAAACAAAATAAAATTACAAGATAATGCAAATATTAATCATGTCAAGTAAACTTTAATTCAAGATTCATTGATTGTGTTGTTACCTACTTTTGGATTCCCATGTTAAAAAAAAAAGAAGAGAAAAATATAAAAAAAATTAAATTTTTTTGGAAGAAAATAAAAAAAATATATCAATAAAAAGAATATATTAGAACACTGAGGAATTGTCAAAAACTAATTGAGGAAGATCAAAATATTAAAAAATTCAACAGTGTATTTTCGATTAATTAAGGCTCTATTGGCGAAGAAAGTTCAATTTAAGGAAGAAAATTCAAAATTAAATGTTTAAGGACTCAATTAAAATTTTTCAAGGCTTAATTGAATTTATTAAGGGCATAATTGCAAGAAAAAAAATTATTTTTAAAGTCACTTTATGCTTTTATTTGAAGAAATTAAAGTTTGGGGGTCAAATTGCAATTTTTAAGAGTTAATTTAGTCAAATCAGAAGCTTAATTGCATAAATATTGAAGTTTAATCGGCAATTAAGGACTTGATTGAAGAAATATAAAACTAAGGGCCAAACTTAAAATAAAAACATGTGGATGTAGGGGTTGAAATTGACCACATCAAAGGTCAAATTGAAGAAATTAAATTTTTTTGGTCAATTGAGGATCAAAATGCATAAATTCATAATCAAGGACTAAAATGTAAAATGAGATTAACTTAGAGGCTGGCAATTGAATTTGACAGAGATGAAATTACATGAAATTAAAAGTTTAAATGCTATTATAGATGCAATTAAAAGAAATTAGAAGAATAGTGACTCAATCAAAATTTATCAATCCAAAATTTAAAACCATAATTAACGCGTGGTTCAAACTTAAGAAAGAGAATGTGAGAGATACATCATTTGGTAGACTAGTCTCTATTTTGACAGTTTTAGTTTATCAAGTTGGAAATTTCAAACAAATAAATTTGGAGCTACAAATCTTTAAATTGAGCAAGGTTAGATCCAAGTAAAAGATGTGCACCCCTTCTACCAATTTCAATGGTCTCAAGTGACAATGATGTCATAATTGCTCCGATGAGGCCTTGAAAGTGAGCAACTCAATCAACAATGATTGAAACACAATTGTGCAAGAACTGACTTTTTTTTTGTGTGTTCACACACCATGGCTTCTCAATGATATTGTAACATGTTGGGTTAAATAAAACATGTTTTAAAAGTGAAAAATGTCATTTTCTAAGCTTGGCAGTGGCTGTCTTTTGTTGGGTTCATGGCTGGGTTTTCGGACAATGTTCTTCATATGTCTTGGGGAGAATATTGTTTGATCCTCTTGGTTTGGATCAATTTTAGTCCATTTCTTTGCTCAAAACCCTTTGTTATGCTTGATTACTAAAAAATCTAAGGTTTATTTGTATCGATAACAAGTTTTTGATGGAATTTAATCCTAAGATTTCAGTTTTGAATCAAAATCTATTTTGATAAAATCGTGATGTTTAAGTTATAATCAAAGTGAATGGATGTTACATTACTGATCCTTGCATGATTTATAACATATATGTGCCTTTGTTTTGACCGTATATGGTCTGATTTAGGTTTCATGTTGTTGGGTTGGGTGTTAATGTTCTTCAATTTTTGAGGTTTTTTGTGTTTAATCTATTTTTTATTTTGATTTTGTTTTTAGGTCAAATTAAGATTTTTGGTTCGGCTAATTGTCAAACCAAAAAATTCAAGTCAACTCGATTGGTTTCAAATTAGGTCAAGGGGTTAAAACCCTGTTTAGCTTGCAATATTTTTGCTAAATGGATTTTTGGTTTAAGGGTATGTTTGGCAATCACTTCCTTATATCTATTTTGGTTGTTTTATTATAAAGAAAAATGAGTATTTGCCAAACAAAGCCTAAAAAAATAATAAATAAATAAATATATTTTTTTTTCTTCTTGCATATGGTCAAATTCTAAAATTTTCATGCATATATTATTTTTTATAAAAAAATTTGCATTTTTATCATATTAAAAATACACAAGAATCAGTCAAATGATATCATAATTTGTTTATCATTGTCCATTAGAAGTTGACTTACATTTAAAAAATAAATAATTTTTTTTGTTTCTTTTAATAAACGAGATAATAAACTTATACGTAAAACATATTCCTAATATTAAACAAAAAACAGTTCATTTTATTTTTTATGTTTTGCATTAGAATGGTTAGGCTTTATCTTGATAATATAAGGATCTTCTTATTAAAGATGACTTTTCTTAAACTTTAGATAGAACAACGGTTAGAAAACACAACAATACCTTAATTTATACCAAACAAATAAATAATACAGCTTATATCAAGTAAGACGTGTTCGAGGTGTTAATATCTTCTCTTTACCCAATCAATCTCCTTACTTGAACTTTAAGACCAATTAGAATTCATAATGACTATACTAATAAATAGTGACTTTTATTCCTTCTCTTTTACTGATAAATAATAAAAACTTTTTATTTTTTTTCCAGAATAATACTTATACAAAAGGATTATTGTCATGATACTCCACACAAATGCAACAACCTAAAAAAAAAAAAGGCAATTGTATAGACAATAATTTAGCGTAATTTTCTCCTTTATTTGTAAAAATAAATGAATTTATTTTTACACACATTTAAGATGCAATTACCATCTTCACTTTTAAAAGAGACTCATTATAAAACTAATCATATAATACATTATCCTTAAATATATCATTTCAATAATACTATTTAGCTTATTCATGATTGTTTGTCTTTATTATATATAATACTCAATGATAAAAAATAAAATAAAAATGGGAGATGGTTAGAATAAAAAGACTTGTATTCTTATTTATTATGTTTTAAAAAGATATAACATCGCTTTCAAATTATTAAAAAAATAAATTTATTTTTATATCTGTATGTTTATCTATACAATTAAATATATTTTTATTTTTATTTTTATATTTATTTTTTTATCCTAAACTATTAACTAATCACAACTTAAGCGATAACATATCTTATTAAAAAAAATAATTTTTATATAAAAATTGACTCTATGATACTTTTATTATTATATATATAAAAATTAAATAAATAAATTTATTTTTCAGCTATTATTTCTAGTTCAAAGTTAAAAATAAATTGTGATAAAAAAAATTAATTGAAAACATACAATAAAAGAATGATATGTGCGAATAAAAATTAAGATAATAAAAAATATTTAATATTATTTTAAATTCAATTCAACATGTTAAAAATAAAATCTCTCAATCCTAAAGTTAAAAATTAAACCTTATAAAATTTGGTTTGATATGAACTAGTGGTAAAAGGTCCACTGAGCAAGCCAGCATTTTACATAAACATACGTGGCGTATTCTTATAAGCCACTCAACCATAATCCCCAAAATCCCCACAGCATCCAATTATCTCCTCCACTTCTCTCTCTCTATACAAAACCCATCGATTCAAAACACAGAAAAAAACCCACCAAAACCATAAACCCATTTCTTCTGCTTCAATGGTATCAAAAAACCCGAACCCGGCTGACGGATCTTATCTGGATCCAACTGGAATGGCAGCATTACCTGGACTCTCACCTTTCCCTACAACAACAACGCCGCCAACAACCACAACGACGTCTTCTTCCACATCGGAGGATCCGAGTAAGAAGATCCGGAAACCTTACACGATTACCAAATCCAGAGAGAGTTGGAGCGAACCGGAACATGACAAATTTCTCGAAGCTCTTCAGCTGTAATTCACTATTAATTGATGTTTTGATGATAACCCATTTGTTTAATTAGGGTTTTGTAGTATTTTTATTTTTTTGAGAAATTTTGAATTTTGAGATAAATTGAGAGGATTTTGTTCTTGTTTTGATTGGTTTTGTGTGTCAGGTTTGATAGAGATTGGAAAAAGATTGGAGCTTTTATTGGCTCAAAGACTATTATTCAGGTATTGTCTACATATATGAAATGTGTGCATTTAATTGCATTTTGATAATTTGGCGGAGGTTAACTTGTTGTTACTGCGCTCGCGTTTCATTTAATTACTTTTTTGGTTAATAATGTGGAGTTAAAAGTTTGTGTTAGGGTTAAGTTTCAGGAAGTGTTAGTTTCATGTTAAGTAGTTTGTTTGATTTCAAGTATGATGTAATAAGGGTTTTTCTGATATTAGTGTTTTGTTGCCTTGGAGTGATTAAAATGGCTTGATTTGTATAAGGGGTTTCGAAAGATTAGTGTTTTGTTGTCTTGGAGCTGTAACGATTGACAAAGAGCTCGATTCTAGTTAGGGGTTCAAAGAGTAGTGTAAAGCCATGGAGTTGTGAAAAATGTTGCTTTCTTTTTCTTTTTGGTTGCTAAAGAGATCTGCTATATAGTTTTATGGTTAGTATGAAAAGCATGGATTTTATGTGTGGTATTTTTTGTGTTTCGATGAATTCTGCTGTTGAATTATTTAGAGGCTTGTTAAGCAGTTTGTCTTGTATTTATGAAATTTGTGTCCAGTTTTGTGTTTTTGAACATTGGAGACTGAAAGTAGAGGTACTTATGAGAAACTTTTGAAATGGAATTTTTGCAGATACGAAGTCATGCACAGAAGTACTTTTTAAAGGTTCAGAAGAGCGGAACAAATGAACATTTGCCACCGCCACGGCCTAAAAGGAAGGCTGCTCATCCATATCCTCAAAAAGCTTCAAAAAATGGTGAGTAGTGCATTTATTTAGTATTCTTAGTGCCTTGAAGGTCAATGCATAAACAGCACAATGTAGTCCTGACTTGCATGTATTGTACTTGGCAGCCATAGTGCTTTCACAACCATCAGAGGCTTTTCAGTCATCGTCTGCTCCCCTTGAACCTGGATATGCCTTAAGGCCTGATTCGTCTTCAATACCTATGAACCCCATTGCTAGTGCTGCTGTTGCTTCTTCTTGGACAAACAATGTGCCAACTGTTAGTTTATCAAACCAAACAAAAGGTTAGTAACATCAACCTTATAAACATTGCTGGCATCATTGTTAAATTAAGTCATGGTCATATTTGTTTCCTCATTACTTTGCAGGACCAGTGGCGGCTAATAATTGTTGCAGCAGCACTGAGAGTACTCCAAGAACAAAACCAATTGGGAAAACAGCTGAGCAAGGGAATCGTGGTCATTCAATGAGAGGTGAGGGTTTCATTTCATTTCTTCAACACCATAATCTGTGTACTACCAATTTAATGCAGTGATGATATTTGACCCTGTAAATACTTGATTCATGTCCAATTTCTGAAGTTAGGCTAAAATGCAAAATGCAGTTTTTGTGGATAAAGGTCAAAAGCTTAAAGAAATAGATATGGTGTTAAATATGACAGCTCTCCAAACTTAAGTGTGTACATGCACAAACATGCATGTTGATATTATACTGTAGATGTCTGTCTCTGCTGACTTTATGTGACCATTTATACTTTTCTTTTGTAGAGATCATTGATAAGGATATTTTTTCCTTTTATGGTAAATGATCTCCTTTCAGCATTCTGAACTTTTACCATACATTCAAGTTTGAAATGATCACGGGTCATAGAGCTGGATGGTGACAAATACTGGGTTACTTGAAATTTTTCCTGTATCTTCTCATTGATGACTGAAAGTTATATACTACTCCCCTCATGCCAGATGTTTTATCAGATTGCCACTGTTAGGTTGCTCCCTTACACAGGGTGCATCAGCGCATCTTATTAGAGGGTTATATAGATGGATGCAGTCTAATTGTGTTCTGTCATTCAGTTAGAATGTTTAAGTAGTTACCATGAATTTAGACCTTTCTGCATAAGACAGACTTTTTTGCATTTTTACATATATGTTCTCCTTTTGTTTCCCTTTTTCTCTTTAGACCTTGTGTTTTTGGTATAGAGAGCCTTGATGAGTTTCTCTCTTTATGCTAGTTTTTTATTTTGTGTTTCATTTGCGCTCAGTTTTTATCACTCACACTGTCCCTTCGTTTGCAGTTCTGCCAGACTTTTCTCAGGTATATGGCTTCATCGGCAGTGTCTTCGATCCGAATGTTACTGATCAATTGCAGAATCTTAAGAAAATGGACCCTATAGATGTTGAAACGGTATTTTTGTGCCCAACCTCGACCATTTTGTTTTTCTATTGTTATATGGTTATTGTGCACTACACATCTCTCACTGTTTAAAAGTTCATTTATTTTTCTTCGTGGTTTCTTTGCAGGTGCTATTGCTGATGAGAAACCTCTCACTCAACCTTACCAGCCCAAGTTTTGAGGAACATGTAAGTGCCCTTTCGAAAAAGTAATTCTGTTTATTGCTTGCTGCTGTTTCGTCGGCTCAAGTTTTAATAATATCATGTATTCGTGTCTGTGCATGCACTTAATAATGAAACATGCATGGCACCATATGAAAAATATCTTGTGCTTAATGAGGCAATGTTCTCTTTTGCAATCACATCGAGTGTACTTGAGAGTTTAGACACTCCTTGTGTCGTGGATCAGTCATAATATCATGTATTCGTGTCTGTGCATGCACTTAATAATGAAACATGGCACTATATGAAAAATATATTGTGCTCAATGGGGCAATGTTCTCTTTTGCAATTACTTCAAGTGTACTTGAGAGTGTAGACCTTGTGTCGTGCATCAGATAGCAAACTGGCCTTTCCTGTTTTCATCTCTGTAGGACCTACCGGAACCTAATATAGCTCACAAGATAAATCATGTCGAAGAAAGAAACTTGTTAGTACGTATAACCAGCCATGGGTTTGTAGGCCTTGATCAGTCAATGGGCCTCTCCATTCATTCTATTTCCTTCATTTGCCACGGGTGGGGTCTAGTTGTTCAGATGGATGGCCAACTGATTTTTTTCAAATGCCCATGGCCTGTTTTATCGCTATCTTTTGTCCCAGAATGTAGTTCTCCAAAAGTACTTTAGTATCCAAACCAGCTAATTCAATCGTGTATTTTGACGTGCTCTATCCTATTAATGCAGAGAAACTTGCTCTCTTCCCACGAGATCGACTCAGAAACCATTGGTGCGAACGATAATGGTGACCAATCAATGAATGCTGCGTAATTTTGGTGGGGAAACAAGATCAAACAATATTTCAGCGTTGTTGCATGTGCTTCATGTTTGTTTTTCAGACAACTATTACCGACGTTTATTAGCTGGTATGCCAGGAAAAAGATAGCGATCGGAAAGCTTTAATGCCAGCTATTAAAGGCACCTGCTTCAGTTTTTTTGTCACCAGCTTCCCCTGTTTGCTAGGCCATCAATTGCAGAGTTTGTAAGTAGTAACTTTTGTCCTACTCCTATGTATGTATATATGGGAAAGGAAAAATCCATCATAATGTATAATAAGTAGTTCAAGAGTGTATAGTGATCTCATGGTCAGCATGTATAGTGCCAAATCACAAGTTTTGACTCTCACCATGCAAGCAACATTCATCCTATCTGTTGTTACTCATCTTAGGGCACCATACAAAAAAAAAAAAAAAAAAAAAAAAAAAAAAAAAAAGAGAAAAAAAATATTGGAAGAAAATAAAATAAAAAATTTCAATGAGAAAAATATACCAGAATGCTCAGAAAATTGATAAAGACTAGTTGAGGAAGATTAAATATAAGATTGAAAAATTTATCAGTGTATTTTTTATTATTTTTAATTGATAAAGGTTTTACTGGCAAAAAAAAATAATTAATTTGAGGAGAAAAATTTAAAATTGGATGCTGGGATTCAATTAGAATTTTTTCAAGGTTTATTTAAATTTAATAAGGATTTAATTACAAGAAAAATTAATTTTTAAAGTTAATTTGAGTTTTTAATGGGAAAAAACTAAAGTTGGGGGTTGAATTGTAATTTTTAGGATTTAATTTGGTTAAATCAAGGGTTTAATTGTATAAATATTGAAGTTTGATGGGTAATTAGATATTTGATTAAAAAAATTCAAAACTAATGACCAAACGAGAAAAAAACATGTGAATGTAGGGTTGAAATTGATCAAATTAAGGACTAGATTGGAGAAATTTGAAGTTTGTTGGTCAATTGAAGGTTAAAATGCATAAATTCAAAACTAAAAATCAAAATGAAAAAGACGACTAACTTAAGGGCTGATAATAGAGAGTATTTGGCATTGCGGTAAAAAAGCTTTTTTAAAAAAATTTGATTTTTTTTTTTTACTTTAAATTAATATGTTTTTGATGTTTTCAAATTATTTTGATGTGTTGATTTTAAAAATAATTTTTAAAAAATAAAAAATATATTATTGGTATGTTTTTTTGAGTGAAAAACACTTTGAAAAGTAACAACAACCACACTCCCAAACACGCTCTTAGTTTGTTAGGGGTAAAATTGTATGAAATAAAAAATCTGAATGTAACTATAGGTACAATTAAAAAAATTAAAAGAATAGGGGTTCAATTGAAATTTGCCAATCCCAAATTAAAAGCCCTAAAGAACGCATCATTCAGACTTAAAGAAGAAAAGGTGAGTGACACATCGTTTGGTCAATTAGCCTATGTTTTTTATAATTTTGGCTGATTGAGTTGATAATTTCAAATGCATAAATATAAAGCTAAAAATCTTTAAATTAAATAAGGATAGATGCAAATAAAATGAGTCCTTAACAAGGGTTTACAATACTTTCCTCAAGATCTAGAAGTCAAAAATATATTCAAAACCTTTCAAAATCTTTGCAAAACCCTATAAATACCCCCAAGCTTAGAGAGGAGAAGAGGAAGAAAAAAGAATAAGCTATTCTAGGTATGCTTTTTTGATTTACAAGTAGGTCTTTAGTGACCTGTTTTTGTTGTTTTTTGTTTTATATTTATGTTTATAAACATAGAAAAATGGTTTGAATGCTCAACAAATAATGTGGTATTCATCTCTTTGTTGCTATTATTTTTATTTAATAAAGTCATTTTGAATTTTTTAAAAAAACATTGTTTGACTTAAGTAATGCATATTAAAGTAAGAGTCTTTATCCTTAGCTTGTTAAGCCTGTTGATGTACAAAATGAATTCAGAAAATCAATTTTAAATTCATGTTGTATGAACAAATAGGTTGTTCTAAGTTATTAGTTTTTGGATGTGGTATCTCATGCTTGATATCAATGTTTTTTTTTTTATTATTATTCAAACATGTTTGTGTCTGATATTATGGCTTGTTAGGATAAAGAAAACATGCTTTAGATGCCAAAAATACCCATTTTTGGGCTTGGTAGTGGTTGCCTTATGATTGCATTTTTTCTGGGTTTTTAGGCAATGTTCTTCGTACTATTATAAAGAACATTGTCTTAGACCTTTGATTTGGACCAATTTCAATCCATTTTTTTGTACATAACCCTTTCTTATGCGTGATTATTATATAATCTAGGGTTTATTATCATCAATAACATTTGTTTTTTTTATGGTTTTTAATCATAGGATTTTAGTTTTAAACTGAAACTTATTTTGACAAAATTGTTATATTTAAGTTAATATCGAAGTGAATAGATTTTAAATTATGATCCTTGTATGGTTTTTTTTAAACCAAATTTGGTTTGTTTTGGAACTCAAGTTGCATGATTCATGTTTGGTGTTCTTTATTTTTGTGTGGTTTTTGATTTATTTTGTTCAAGAATTTTTTAGTTTATATGTTTTTTTTTTGTGTTTAATCTTTTTTTTGTTTTACTTTGGTTTTGTTTTTTACTTGTTTTCGAGTCAACCCAAGATTTTTAGGTCGATTTATGGTTAAACCAAAAATTTTAGGTCAACTCGAACAAAAAATATATGGGTAAAAGGTTTGGTTTGCTATGTTTTTGTTAAAAGGTCTTTTGGTTTAAGGGTGTATTTGACAAACATCTATTAAGCTTATTTCGGGTAGTTTTATTACAAGAAAAAATAGATTTTTTTCAAACAAGACCTAAGAAGAAATAAAAAAATAAAAAAATATTTTTTTCTTGCATATGGCCAAAAAATTCTAAAGTTATTTGAGTATTTTTTTAAAGAAAATTTAAAATATTTTTGCATGTTTTTTTAAAAATTCATGGATTTCACAATAAATTTGTAAAATTTTAAAGGATTTTAACCTATATTTAAAAAATATAAAAAAATTTATTTTTAGTAAGAAAATATTATTCACTGTTAATACAATGATTTAAAACCTAAAAGAGATTAATATTCAAAATATTATTAAGGATAATAAATATTATTCATTTTAATATAAAGATAAAAAAACTTAAAAATGATTAATATCTAAAATATTAGTTGGACCAAAATATTATTAGGGATAATATTTTTATTACTCAGTTTAATATAAGGATAAAAAAATTATATAAGGTTAATATCCAAAATATTATTATGAATAACACAGTTCATTTACTTCTAATATAAGTATAAAATCCGCAAGGAATTTCATCTGAAATATTATTTGGAATGATACGGTAGTAAAAATTTTAGTTTTGCTCTAAAAGATATCTCAACAATAATTGAGGATATTTCACCTTTTTAAACCGAGTTCTTGACCTAGAAAACTAGGGTTTATTCAGCGTAGCAAATCCGTCATAGTAAGCCAGTAGAAATATATATCATCAGACTATAACAAACAATATAAAAAAATAATGCAGTTTATTATAAATAAAATGTATTAAAAATATTAATATATTTTTTTCACGCAACCAATTTCTAGCTAAGAATCTTTAGAAAAAAAAAATTAGTTAAAATTCTTAATACTGGAGGATAACTCCTCAATCAATCATTCCGTTGACGTTGACGGGGGGATAAGATGGTCCCCTTGGCAATCCATTTACTTGGTGTGGAAATTCAGCAGGAACTAGGATCTGCTGGGGGAAAAGGTTGCATAGTAGGAATGTCAAAGCTGGTTGATGCATCATATGGGTCTAGGGGAAGCACATATAAAGGAATATAGCTGATAGGAGGATGGCTATAAGAAAGGTTTTTCAAATGGGGCTTGAATTTAGTCCTACGAGCTCTTTGAGAGTCTGAAGGACAGAACAAAGTGCTGCTTTGGTTTGTCTGAGAATGATGGGAGAATTCTTGCCTGGCACGCAGATTTCCATGAGAAGTATCTAAGGCATTTATATTGTCAGAACCAGAACAGGTAAGGGGAACTTCCAAGCTGGATTGAGATCTTTCATCCAATGGGACATTTAAAGCAGCTAGCATCTGAGAAACATTTCCCGGCATTCTTGAACTAGAAGCAAACAAATCGGTTTCAGTCACGTTACTTTCGGGTAATCACACCATCTCCGCTGGTAGTTTGAAGTCATCAGAAGTAATCAAACTGTCCTCATCAGGCAAACAAATTTCATCAGAGACTAACTGAAGACTTGTGACCTCGTGTTGTTTAGCCTTTTTGTTGGATTCTGTTTCAAGACTTTGCTCAGGAGACTTGCTCATCAGCTCATGGGGTAATAGTTTGCTGAGAATAGAACTTTGCATGGAATAATAGGGCCTTGCATCATATTTATTTGACGACACCAAGCATTCCTCTGAATCGTTGCACTTGCTCATCATCTCATGGGGTAATAGTTTGCTGATTATAGTTCTTGGCGTGGAAGAACAAGGGCTTGCATCACCTGGTGTTGATGATAACGCACATTCCTCTGATTGAGTGCACTTGTTGAAAAGCCTCTTCTCGGTTCTGAAATCATCCAGGAGAGTGGCAACATCTGGGTCCAAGTTTTCTTTGTGCTCATCTGAAATATTCTTTCGGTTCTCTTGATCACCATTTTTATGTTCCTTCCATGTCCATTCAGGTGACTCTGAAAAAGGTACATTAGAATTTAGAAGGCTTATTCGTAAACTTTTATGGGCAGAAACCACAATTATAAAATGAAAAGAAGGAAATCCACTGCACGAAAAAGCTCAAGGAGAACAATTTACCTCCTCCCCTTCTTTCACCTTCTGCAGTCTGAAGACCTGGACACTCCGTAAAATCAAATGTTTCCCCATCTTTTTCATCTTTATTCTCTCTCCCAGAAAGAAGGTTCATCTGAAAGAAAACACATGATTTTCACTGGATCCCAGACATCACTCTTTCAATATATTAATCTTTCGAACCATAAAATTAAAATGCAATTAGCATTATATCCATTTCCGTAATTAGGAAGTCATGTTGCGCTATCAAATGCCCTTCTACATCAGCAATGAATAAAAGTGTACAGACCAAAGCATACCTTATAAAGGTGTGGAGGCCGATACGGTGCAATACTTTTGTTGAGCAGATTACAACTTTGAACATTTTGAGCAGACGACCCAGCTACACATACAGGTGCTCTAAGAAGATACCTGTTTCCCAGAAGTCCGTTTGCAGGATTCTGCTGTGGATGTCCATAAGCAGGATACTGCTGTGAATGATCATTAGCAGGATTCAGCCATGAATCAGCATAATTTGATCATCTTTTTTGTGAAGTTATTAACAGCGTACATAAATTCATTACATATCACTAGAAATCACTTTCATCCATAAATGCATTACATATCACAAGATAAAGGGCTGTGGTATACCTAAATCAGTCCAAGTAATTAAATCCCACATTACCCAAGAACATAATTACCATTAAAACACAACAAATCATCTCTTTAATCACGTACCCGAATCATAAAGCAGATATGTTGATCCAGTAGTTGCTGCAGCATTGAGTTCACTGTGAGACAGAAACACAGGGAATCAACAATCAAATCAAGTTAATTAAGAGCAATAAAACCAAAGACGAGGAAGAAGATCAAATTATGCGAACATACCATAAAATTGATGAATCAAACCCACTTGGTAACCTCTTGCATTCATCAATTTCAGCTAATGATAAAAGAAACCCTTTCTTATATGCATATCTTGTCTCTCTGTTCCACAAAAAACCACAAACACAACTTATCATTTATATGAAACAACTCATTAGAATTCTTCCATTAATTTTTTTTTTTTGCACTTTCTCATAAACCAAACACATACACATATACTACATAAATTCCATTTTACTACTAACAATTTCATAAAACACTAACAAAAGTTCATTTTCCTCAAATTTTCTTTCAGTTTCTAAGCAACCAAATACAAACACTACCACTAATAATAATTTCGTAAGACACTAACAAAATTTAATTTTCTTCTAATTTTCTTTCATTTTCTCAGCAACCAAACACAAATTAACACTACTTCATAAACTCTTACCACACAAATAACACCACTCTTTTTAGTCACTACTAACAATACAGAGAAACAAAACAAAACAAAAACATTTTCCTCTGCTTCTCTTTCATTCTCTCAGCAACCGAACAACATTTAAATATATATATATATATATATATATATATATATATATATATATATATATTTTAAAAAGAGGAACTAAAATGACTTGTGGAACTCTTGAATTGTATCATCATCTGATATTGATTTTGCAACGTCTTCAATCTCTGTACTCATTTTCTAAAAAACAAAAACTATAAACTATAAAATGTGACTTCAAATCCTTAAAAAATCATTTTTCTTTCTTGTTTTTTGATTATGTGCTCCATTTTGTCAACACACCGAAGCCAGCAATTTTAAGATTGAAGACCAGAAATGAAATTTTCTCTGAAAATTGGATTGTTTTCTAAGGCATGAAAAGTGTGTTTGGATGCAGAAAAAAATTCATGAAGGAAAATCTGAGAAGGAAGAAAACTTGCAGCCCAAGTACTCAGACTGACACCAACACAGTGCCAGTCTGCTGCAACAGAGTATTATTGAAATAAGTGACGTGTCAGATGTTGATTCGGTGGGTGTAGGTACAGAATGTGAAGATAGTACAAGGAAAGTAAGAAGGAAGCCAGAAATGAGGGTTTGGTGAGTTTAACATGATAACACATGGATTACGCATAAATTTAAGGACAAATATGCCGACCATTTATTTTTGGATCAGGGATAAACGTTTAAATGCGGTTATGGTGGTAGTAGTTGTTTTATAATATATATTGTTTTAAAAAATTTATTTGTGATATTAATATATTAAAAAAAAATAAAAAAATAAAAAAATAATTTTAAACAAAAATAATTCAAATTATTATTAAATAATATATAAATTATATTTTCAAACATTATCTCAAAACTAATCAGCAATAACAACCATTTATGAGGTGTGTTTTGGATGAAAAATTATAAAAATAATATCTTTTTATGGCAAAACTAGATTGGACTAAAACAAAACCTAAGTGATTGAGATAAAATTAATGATGATATTAATTATGTTAATAATAAGGTAATTTTTAGTTAATATCTTAAGAGATAAAAAAAATATATAGACTAATGGGACATGGGATATGTCCCGTGTCATATATGGTTTGAAATAAATAAAATTTATTTCAAAACTATTTATAAAACAAATTTTTTCTTTATGTTTTTTTTTACCAATTATTTTTTATTTATTTTTTTAATCTTAAAGTACTAATTAAGTGATTTAACAATAATACACTTTTTTATAATATAAGATGTAAATAAAAATATTCAATGTATAATCTCATATTAAAACTTATAATATGAGTTTTCAAAATAAATATTCGGTGATAAAATAATTAGATCACCGACTAACAAGAAACATAAATACAATTCCAGAAAATACGCTAATAATTAAGAAAGAAATAAAAAAGGTTATAAATTAAAATTGGACCACTAAAAAGCCAATTAAAGGCCCATATCAAAATTAATCTCAAATAGAATCCGGGTTACCCGCTTACCCAGCCCAAAACCAAACCCATATAAAAAACACTATCGTTGGCTCTAGGGTTTCGAAGTCCCCTTGCATTCTATCAAAAGAAGAGAGCTTCCATCGTCTCTGCAGCCAAAAACAAAAGGGGCTTACATTTTAGCAACCATGGTAATGCCCTTGCCTCACCGTGTCTTCTCTTTTCAATATCTAGACTTTAAGGTACTGACTGTTTTGATGCTGTCTTTCACTCTTTTCAGATTATCCCAGAGAAGAACAGAAGAGAGATCTCCAAGTACCTCTTTCAAGGTATTTTTTTTTACCCTTTTTGTTTGCTTTTTATGATTTAGATTCATTTTTTAGTTACCAAGGAAGAAAACCCAAGAGAGATATTTTGTTATTTTTAAGGTTTTTGGATGTCTAACTCTAGTTGTGGCTTTAGACAACTAGGGTTACAAATAGTTTCAGTCAGTTTCTTACAGTTTGTGAATCTACAAAAATGATTTGTGGATAAATCTTGTGTGCGTGTGTATTGGGCTTCTTGGTAAAGCTTGAAGTGAAAACATTAAACTCTGCAATGGTTCTAAAATGGATGACAACTTGATTAGAAAATATAAGATGGACTCTATTTTTTTGGGAGTGCTTGTTGTAGGGTACATCTTGTTTTGTCTTTTTTTCTCCCTGGTCTTATAGCACTGACAGTTTAACTAAAACGCAACCAGTATCTCATCCTTAAGCTAATTTTCTCCTTTAGGGTTGTAAGTTTTAATGGTTTTTTCTAGAGCTTGTGTTAGTGACGTCAAACCATTGAAATGGAAAGACAAGTAGAAGCATTTTGATCTGTTCCATGGAGGATATAAAATACACCCCAGCCATTAGTGATCTGCTGAAATTAGGGGAATTTTACGAGAGGGATTTTTGTTCTGGTTACGTGAAAACTGCAGCTTTGTTTCTTGCTGTTTTAGTTTTTGTTTGCAATAGCTGGAATATAAAATTAGACGATGCATCTTTACCTGTTATGTTTATTTTGGACATAATTAGTTAATTTGAATAATGAAGTTTTCTTATTTTTTCTAGTTAACTTAATGGGACTAATGAGGTTTATCTTAATCACATATTGTATGATATACCTGCATGCACTTACCTTGATTTTCTCTTGAATCTATAGAGGGAGTTTGCTATGCGAAAAAAGATTTCAACCTTGCAAAACACCCAGAGATTGATGTTCCCAATCTCCAGGTTATTAAGCTCATGCAGAGCTTCAAATCCAAGGAATATGTTCGTGAGACATTTGCATGGATGTACTACTACTGGTATCTTACCAATGATGGGATTGAGTTTTTGAGGACTTACCTGAATCTTCCATCAGAAATTGTTCCTGCTACCTTGAAGAAACAGGCAAAACCTGCTGGCGGTCGCCCATTTGGAGGCCCACCTGGTGACCGTCCCCGGTAATTTAGACTATTCTGAAAATTTGCTGATTGGAGTGTTCTTCTCACCCTTTCATTTTTTCTGAATATACTAATTGAAATGTGGTGTTTGTTTGGGTTTCTAGAGGTCCACCCCGCTTTGAAGGAGACCGTCCTAGATTTGGTGACCGTGATGGTTATCGTGGGGGCCCTCGAGGGGGTGAAGGTGGTGAGAAGGGAGGAGCTCCAGCAGATTACCAGCCTGCATTTAGGGTAATTTCAATTTAATACCATTTACCCTAAATACTAATATCCATTGGGGACGACTACCAGAGTAGTTGTTTTTCTTTGTAATTCCAATTCATGCTTGGAACTTGCAGGGCTCGGGCTCTGGTGGAAGGCCTGGCTTTGGACGTGGAGGAGGAGGTTATGGTGCTGCGCAATCTAGTTCTCCTGGTTTTGCTTGAAGGCATCGCATGTCTCTCTTACAGTTTTGTTGTCTTTACCAAATGTAACGGTTCAGCGTTGAGGAATTTATTTTGTGCTCTCTATCAGCTCTCTTGGCAATCTGCAACCTTGAGACTAGAATACCAAGGCTGTTTTTTTTTTTTCCCTAAGTAATCTTGCATAAAGTTTGCTATTTGATGAAACGGAACAGGGATTTTTCTGCTTTACCATCATTTCATTGCTTGCTATATCGTGGCTGTTTTCTTCCCGTGGGCATGAGTTACTAGTGTTATTTGCCCAAGGTACACAGAATAACTCCGGGGGTTATGTTACTGCATTTTTGGATGCAAAAACTCTGCTATCGCGTTCTTGTAAAACCAGTAAAAAGGGTCCAGCTCGTTCTTGTGCCCTGGTGGTGCTAATCAGCAGATCATCTTAAACTGCCTAGTCGACTAGCCGATTAACATGAAGCTTATCATAAGAGATCGCGTCTGCATCCGAGCTCTAGCTTCCAGAACGTCAACAAAGCCCGCAAAACTAAGACCGTCGAAACTTTGGTCGTATAGTCAGCTTTAGTTAAACGGGGGCCTTGTTTTGAATATCCGCCCCAAAAGACTCAACTTGACGGGTAGGTCTCTTATCAAAGTCCATTGTTATATCTGCAGGCTGCAGCATCATACAAGCATCTTCACTCTTTAATATAAAGAATACTCGTGCTACCACCAGTATGCCAGTTGCATACAAGGGCTTAATTGTATTTGTATCTTTCGCGTAATCTTGTGATGCTAATGACCGACCCATCAGGTGACCTTGACTCAAGAAAGGATGATGCTATACGGGTTCCAGGTTATCCTTGTAACAACCTTCATGAAATTGATGGAACAGATGCATGTCAATGGAGGACAATACACCAACAATAGACTGGTACAATAATAAGACTATGCCCCTGCTGGGGTAGGTGTGGACAATTTAATAGATAAGAATTTAAATAAAAATATTTTTGGAGAAAGTAGCAGAATCTATTCATGCTGTAACAACAGAACAGATGGGTAGAAACTATTTGCAGACACCCCATATGACCTCAAAACAGACAGGAGACTCTAAAGACGCTTGCAAAGACACTAGAAAAGGACCCTTTCTCTCAAGCAACAACACAGACGCACGCCTCGCATCTACAACCAGACCCATTAAAAGGTATTGTCAACAGCAAGAATAAACCAGCGATTTAGGAGCTCAGTCCACCTCCTCCATCTTGCTCTCCTCAGCACCATCTTCTTCCAAAGCAGGCATGTCCGTATCATCACCAGCAGCCTCATCCTCATCAATGCTAAGACCCAGTTTCAACATCCTGTGAATCCTAGCAGCGAAAGTGTTTGGATCATCAAGGCTGAAGCCAGAGGTTAACAAAGCAGTCTCAAACAGCAGCAGCACAAGGTCCTTGACAGATTTGTCATTCTTGTCAGCTTCAGCTCGCTTTCTCAACTCCTCCATGATGCCATTGTCGGGATTGATTTCCATAGTCTTCTTGCTTGACATGTAAGAGCTCATGCTGCTGTCCCTTAATGCTTGAGCTTTCATGATCCTCTCCATGTTGGCTGTCCAGCCATACTCTCCAGTCACTAAACAGCATGGAGAGTCAACAATCCTGTCAGAGACAACCACCTTCTCAACTCTGTCTCCCAAAATGTCCTTGATGGTCTTGCAGAGGTTCTCGAAGGACTTCCTTTTCTCTTCCTTTTTCTTTTTCTCTTCTTCTGTCTCATCGTCAAGTTTCAACCCTTCCTTTGTAGCAGAAATCAGCTTCTTGCCGTCATATTCCTTCAATTGGCCTACAGCATACTCGTCGATAGCATCAACCATGAATAGCACTTCATAGCCCCTCTTCTTGAGCTTCTCGAGGAATGGAGAGTTCTCCACTGCCTTCTTACTTTCACCAGTAATATAGTAAATGTCCTTCTGCCCCTCTTTCATTCTGGTGACATAGTCCTTCAAGCTTGTCATCTCATCACCACTCTTAGTTGAATGGTAGCGGAGCAAATCAGCCAATTTGGCTCTGTTCTGGCTGTCCTCGTGGATACCCAATTTCAAGTTCTTTGAAAAAGCATCATAGAACTTCTGGTAATCCTCCTTGTTCTCTGCAATCTCGCTGAACATCTCAATGCACTTCTTCACAAGGTTCTTCCTGATAACCTTGAGAATCTTATTCTGTTGAAGCATCTCACGCGAGATGTTAAGTGGCAAATCATCAGAATCAACAACACCCTTGATAAATCCAAGGTATTCAGGGATAAGCTCCTCACAATTGTCCATAATGAAGACCCTCCTGACATAAAGCTTGATGTTGTTCATCTTCTTGCGAGTATCAAACAAATCGAATGGAGCTCTCTTCGGCACAAAGAGGATAGCCTTAAATTCAAGCTGACCCTCAACAGAGAAGTGCTTGACGGCCAAATGATCCTCCCAATCATTGGTCAAGCTCTTGTAGAAAGCGGCGTACTCCTCCTTGGTTATCTCCTCTGGCTTGCGCAGCCAGATAGGTTTTTGCTTGTTAATGAGCTGCCACTCATGGGAAACCTCCTTAATCTTCTTCTTCTTGGATTTACTCTCCTTCTCCTCATCAACTTCCTCAATATCTCCCTCCTCTTCCTTCTTTGGTTCATCATCCTCATCATCACTAATCTCCTTCTCAGTCGTTTTCTCGGTCCACAAATAGATAGGATAGCTGATGAACTCAGAATGCTTCTTCACAAGATCCTTGATCTTCCTCTCCTCCAAATACTCAAGCTACGAAAAACATCATCACAAAAACAAAAAAGTCAGAACCGCACATCAAATCAAACACAAACAAGCCAACAACAGCATCAATCCACGAAAAAATTTGATCAATTAAATTAGGATGCTTTGCTTACCTGATCCTCTTTAAGGAAGAGGGTAATCTTAGTACCCCTACCAAGTTGCTCTCCATTAACATCCCTTGTAACAGTGAAAGAACCACCAGCTTGTGACTCCCAAATATATTGCTCATCATCATTATGTTTAGTAGTCACCACAACCCTCTCTGCAACAAGGTAAGCAGAATAGAACCCCACACCAAATTGTCCAATCATACTCACATCAGCCCCTGCCTGCAACGCCTCCATAAATTCCTTCGTCCCCGATCTTGCAATTGTTCCCAAATTATTCACCAAATCTACAATATTTCACAAACTCAAAAAATAAGTCTCCCCAATTCATATCATTCAAAATCAAATATCTCTAATACTACCACTAACCATACCAGGAAACCACATTTCACTCTTAACTCTAAATTTTAATCAATTTCAGAATCGAGTCCCAAAACTCATAATCAAAATCAAGAAACGAAATTTTCCTTTGCCCAGATCATAGTTTTCAAAGAAAAAACTTGGGCTAGAAGGATTTTATAGCTACCTGCTTTGGTCATGCCACCACCACTATCAATGATAGACAAAGTGTTGTTAGTTTTATCAGGTACGAGCCTGATGAACAACTCAGGTTGTGCATCAAGCTTGCTCTTGTCCGTCAAGCTCTCAAATCTAATCTTATCCAACGCCTACACAAACCCCAAATCACCACCATTAGTACCATCAAAATCAAGAAACCAAACCAATAACTCCAAAAATGAAACAGAAAGAACGTACATCAGAGGCATTGCTGATAAGTTCGCGAAGAAAGATTTCCTTGTTGGAATAGAATGTGTTGATGATCAAGCTCAAGAGCTGGTTGATCTCTGCTTGGAATGCGAAGGTCTCTGCTTCTCCCATTTTCACGTCTGCCATTATCTTCACATGCACACAAACAAAGCTAACAAGAAAGCAAGAATGCCAGAAACGAAGCTAGAGAAAGATTTTTGACGATGGTATTTTCTCGACATTAGGGTGCTGCTTGGTTAGGGTTTTTATATTGGTTCATGGGTTCTTCTAGGTTATTCTTCTTCTAACGTGGAAGCTGAAAGGGTCTGGATAGTTCTAGGAAATGACGCTGTAAAAGGAAGGATTAGATGGTTTTGGAGGGAATTGAGAAGGTTCTGGTTGGTTCAGGAAGTCTGGACCGGAAGGTTCTTTTTCCTTTTATTCACGCTTTTTTGTAATATTCACGCTTGTTAATCAGGCAAGTTTCGCAGACGGTAACTTGTTATTTAGGCATAGTTTGTTCGTTAGGTGCAAAAGCGATTTTAGGGAAGAAAAAAGAAGAAGATTTTTTTCTATTTATTTTAGGAGTTGATATAAAAAATATTTTTTAAAAAATAAAAAAAATATTATTTTAATATATTTTAAAATAAAAAACAAATTAAAAAACAATTATTATTACAATGTTTTAGGTAACGTAATTTTTATTTTTGCTTGTAGGTTTTTTTCTAAAGTTCTTTTTATTTAAAAAAAATATTACATTGATATATTTTTTTTACTTTTATTTAATATTTTTGATATGCTAATATAAAATATAAAAAAATATTTGAAATTTTTTTATTTTAATATATTTTAAACAAAAAATTATTTAAAAAAAACACTTTGCATTACAATTCTAAACACCTCTTTAGAGCCCTATTTAAATTGAATTTTAAATTAAAAAATTAATTTAATTTAATTTAATTTATTTTTACTAGATTAACCCAACTAAACATGATTAACTTAACTCTAAAAAACAATAAGAAAAACAATTTTAATAAAAATAATTGAATAAACATGGACTGTGGAACGTGACCCTATTCTTTTACTTAGGTATTTTTGGTACTCAATGTTTTGAGATGGCTTTTTTTAAGTTCTAGAATGTCTAAAATTTCAATAAATTGCTGACTTTATTTTTTAAAAAAAAATTAACCAAAAAAAAAAAGATAATAATTTTGTTCCAGAAGATTCAATTTTTAGTTTGAACCGATACTGGATGCTATAAACCAGGTTGAAACTTGAAACTAGAACATTCAATAAAAATTATAAGCACATTGCTCTTGATATTTCTATACGTGCTTCTTCAAATTCTACAACCTTAAAGATTAAGGGTGTGTTTAGCATTGCTGCTAAATTATTGTTTTATAAAAAAAATTATAAAATTATTATAATTATAAAATTTTTATTGCATCTAAACATTGTTTTTAAATATTTTTGATCAATACTCTATTATTATATGACTTTAATTAGAGTTGCAAAGATTGATATATATTATGTTCTTTTTTTTTTTTTTATGAAGGAATATGGTTCTTCTTATAAATTGAGATATGAGGTGTTTATCAGAAATAATACGTAGGTGTTTATTAGAAATAATATCAGAAATATTATGCTCTATTATTACATATCTAGAAATAATATGTAGGTGTTTATCAGAAGACATGAACACTGAACTGACCCATATAAAAATCTCATATAGAGAGATCACGTGTGTATATGAAAATGCTCATGTGACAGTTGTGTAAGTAATCTTTAGACTTGAAACCAATGTTGTCAATTTCATTCTATTTCGTTCATAATGGCCGAAACATTTCATACCAATTCAAAAAACAGAACAAAACGGAACAATTTTCATCTCATTTCAAATCTTGGTCCGTTTCAGATTTTTCGGCTAAATTTTTGCTCGAATGTTCCGATTTCATTTCACATGTTTTGTTCCGGTCTTGAAAAGCTATTGAATCAAATTGAACCTAGTTCAATTTAATTAATTAAACCTAGTTCAATTTAATTAATTAAACCACCCAAGTATAAAAAGATTTTTTAATTACTATTTTCAATAACAATGATATTAATAATAATATTGAAAATTATTATTACTATTTTCATTAACAATGATATTAATTTTTTAAAATTAGATTTATCACTAATATATATGGTTTATATTAAAGTTGTTTTTTTCATGTTTATACTTTGTATGAATTTGAACAAAATAAAAGATGCTTTAGATTCTATTAGCCTTGATAACATTGATCCAGCTTTATATTTACAATATTTGTGTTAAAACATTTTAATTTCATAAATTTTTGATATTTTGTTTAAGTTGAATTACTTTAAGTTAAAAATCTATTTAATCTTAATTATTTATAAATATTTTAAAATTTAAAATTATATTTGTTTGACATTGTGTTTGTATTGCATAATTTATAATTAATTTATCTTGAATTTGAATTATCTTTGTTGAATATATATATATGAGCAGTACAACCCTGAAACAACATGCCAAAATACTCCGAAACTGAAACATTTCATTCCAATTAAAAAAACAAAACACCTACCAAAACGGAATTGACAACCTTGCTTGAAACCACTAAATTATCTTATATAGAATGTTACTATTTGATTCTAGTACACGTTGTCCTAATCAAGGGTAAGAAACAAACATATATTAGCTATAACATAAACTATATGAAAGTATTTTAGTAATCAAGAGATAATTCATCACCTAGATGAATTAGAAAAAATATTTTATTTGCTCTCAAATAATATTGATTATAAATCCTTGTATAAGGTGGAATAAAATTTGAAAAGAGTTTCAAATCTTATTGCAATAATCAATGACTATGATGTTGAGAACAAATATAATTTGATTGAGTAAACACACTACATGATATAATGTTTAAATCAAAATATTTTTTATGAAGGAATAATAATTAGACCAAAAAACTGGTCACTGAAAGGTTAAGTCATACCACTTATGACTTTCCTAATATTTGGGAGATCATGAAAAGTTGCTAAACATTATACTTTATCTTCAAAGATAAATTAATCAATTGTTAAGTTGATAACAAATTAATTGGTTTAATCTATTTAATCTTACTTTATTTAAGATTGTGATTTACATTTAGACCAACTTATTAAGAAACCTAATGGGTCACATACATAAAAACAATTAGTCAAAAATTAAATTGTAATGATTTATTAAGTGTAACTTGATTGTAAATAAGTTTTAGAAATTAAGGACTAAAATGTAACTTATACATGAAATTACTATTCCGGATCTAGAAAAATGAAGTAGAGACTTAATTGAATAAATTTTTAAAAGTATCTTGAAATAATATATGTTATATTATTCAGGGGGCAAATTGATATTTTATTATTTATAGGGTTTTCAAGTTTTTCTATAAATAAAATGCTATGCCTTTTATTTTTCCTTCTAAGTAGTACAAAAACACCAAAACTATGTAAGTTACATAAAACTTGACAAACACACACAAAGAACATTTGATCTTCAGGTAATATTCGTATTAGATGTAAGAGATTTCTCACTGGTGGTTCCTGTGGATTACTGTTAGAGACCGAACACTTGGATGGATTGTAGTTTGTGAAAATCCAGCCTTGAAGCAATTATTCAAAGGAAAAAAAACATCTGATCTTTATATAATATTCATATAAACCCTAAACAATCCTAGATCTATTTAATAAGTTCTTGAGACTCTCAATTTTTTTTAAAAAGTTATCGTTTTCTCTTCATGTCAACATTTCCATCAAGGTTTCTTATATATAATTATGTCCGATTCACTCAAGCTGCATGCGTGTACTTGAATAAAGTCTATCAAAATTGGATTTGATAATGTTCGAGGGGGGTTTGAAGCCCAATATATAGAATAACCATAAGTCATGTAGGATTTGGAATCCAATAAGGAATTGGAGTTATTATTAGACAGGAGGCCGATCAGCATTACTATATATAAAATGCATGATATTTTGACTTTCTAATTTCAATATGACCATCATCGCCACTATAAATGTTGATCTGATATCCCAATTACCTGATCATATTATATACCACATCCTCTCATTTCCTCCATCACGGGATGTGGTTCATCTTAGTGTCATACATGTTAGAATTTATAAAGAAGAGTTTGGAAGTAGGTTGTTGAAGAAAATCTACAAAGATAAGATGCTATTGTAATGCTACCACTCTACAGTTGCTTCCACCAATGAAGATAATTCTTTATGATGTGAATGAGGCAACTCTTGCTACTATATGATTAGTGTGTTAATTGTCCCCTTTTCTCTCTCTAAACCTTTTTATTTATAGCTGAAAATATGGGACACACTTTCTCATTTCCAATCATACTTTCTGCCATTGACATGTTGATACCATGTTTTGGCAAAGTGCTTTTACATGATGAGTTTTTAAAAAAATAATATAATGGTTAAGAGTTTAAATCTTATAATTTTTATTATTATTTTTTAATTAAAATTAAATAGTATAAGGTAGTATGAGTTAATGCAAGTTTCAAGTCTAATTTTTTTTTATTTGAGAGAATATATTAGAAAATAATATAAATCAAATATTAGAGTTCCACCTAGCATCTTAAGTTTTTTAGGTTGAAATAGGTTTTTTGATAAAATATATCCAAGGCATGATATCATGCTTTCGTTTCTCTTCCCATATTTGATTTCTATAAACCCTTTTTTGACACAAGAGATTCTAACCAGAGACTCGGACTCGGATTCGTTAACTTTGTTTAGACAATCTCTGTAGAGAAGAAGTATAATTGATTCAAGAGCTTCTGACCAGAGACTCGGATTCACTAACTTTGTCTCTTCTTCTTTGCTTAGACAATCCTTGTAGAGCAGAAGTATACCAAAGTTTAAGTTATCTCTAATTGTAGAAAATTCTATCAATCCCCTTAGTTGCGTCATATGTGTGTCAAGAATTAAGCAAGTTTGTTAGTTTAATAAAAGAAAAACATGCATGCTAAACAAAATTATATTGAAGAAAACCTAAATTTCATACAAATTTAAATACATAAACATAAAAAATAAAAACTCATGACAAACATGCTTTCAATACAAATATAATAATAGAATTTTAACATGCATCCTAAGAATAAATAAATACCCTCATTCATTTTAATTTAAACATAAATATTTTTATTAGTAGTGCTTTAAAATACTTTAATAATTATCCTTATTTGTTTTGATTTAAATATAAATATTTTTATTATTAGTATCCATGCTAGAATTTGAATTAATATTAATTATAAATTTGAATATATACATTTTTTTATTTTTTTGTACTTTAACAAGTAATCGTTATATACGACCGAGAACACAATACAGTGTTAAGGCGCTTTCTCTCGATTTTCGTGGTTCAATTAAGTATAAATAGGCCGAAGCCATATTCTATGCTAAAGAATTGGAGGTTAGCTGCTTGTGCTCTCGACAGTACCATAAATTGGCCTTCTCTGCCCGAGTTCTCTCTGGAAAGAGTTTTGTTTTGTTTTGTTTTTTTTTTTGCTGACCAAAACTTTCTTGACAATCTCATCTTCACCAGCCCTTACATTGAGAAAATTGCTCTAATAAATTTTTTGGGGCTACAGAACTTTAAGCTTGCGGGTTTCACAAAACTCAAAAAGGTTAAAGGTTAATGACACGTAAAATTAAGGGAATTAAGAGAAGAAGAGAAAGTGAAGAAGGAGAATTCGGCAGAAAATATTCTATGGCGAACATTCTGAATTTTATCTCACAAAACAAAACCTGTTTACAAGAAGTTTCCCTTAAATTTAACTCGAAGACATCTGTGGTGAACAATCTGAATTTGCCCTCAAATATTTGACGACATATCTCAGAAATCTCAACCAAATCAAGATAGTTACTTCGAACATTTCCTATTGGGCCTCTTGTAGGATCCAAGAATTCGTCAGTAATATCTCGAATCCTGTTTTGCTTCATAACAGTCACTTGAAGCTGAAAATCAATGCTGGGGGTGCACTTGATCATGCAGGAGTGGGAGAAGGTTTTGAAGCTCCAGTGGATCACTTATTTCGGATATGTCGTTCAAAATCTTTATTACTTGTGTCTGGTTGGGGTATGAACGATGAATTCATCAAGGTTCTTTGCAAATAACTCCTTAATTACGAGTGAAAGATCAATATTTCTGTGCAGCTAACAATGTAACGTGTTTGCGACATGACTGAGGAAGGTCCAGACGTGATGCATTGTTAGATTCAGTACTGCATAGTCTTGCATCAAACGAATGGTGATTTCAATTAATGCATGAAGATGATGCAGTATCAGTTTATTTAATTTGGTGACCAAATTTTCCAAGGAAACAATGGTTGAACTTAGGCACTATGAAGGCTCAGGTGCAGCAGCCCTTGCAAGTTGCTGCAAGTTTTCTCAGGTTGGAAACGCGTCTAATAATTTGATATTGATTATTTAATATTTGATCCTGTTCCTGTTAATTTATGAATGCTAATCTCCGGTATCAAACTGGTTCAGTTTCAGTGAGATGTTTTCCAATTCCAAAGCAACTTTACGTCTGGGACTTAGATGTGAAGTCTTTTGGTCCGAAAGAAGCATCTCTCAGCCATTCCTTGAAAATCTGGGAGTGTCCGAATTTGGAAGTGCTGTCATGATGCGAGTGCTCCCTTCCCTTGTGAATCTAGAACTGCAGGACTTTGGTCATTTCCTAGAGTGGTTTTATCCTCTAAATTACAATCACTTGTGATCTCTGGTTGCTAATCGATTCTTTAGTGGATGTAAGCAATGGGATTCGTAAAGACTCTCTTCTCTTTCGAGCTTTTCTTCCAATCCATGCCAGAAGAGGGCCTTTCTACCTTAGCTTTGGCCGGGAGAAAGGTGTCAATGGGAGATAAGGCAAGATTGGCCTATCATTTCTATCAAGATACAGATAGAGAAATATCGGTTCCTCATTGAGTTTTATGCTACTAATGAAAGGCGTCTTTTCTATTCATCAATGACAATCTCAGGGCGAGATTTTTCATATTATTTTGTTAATTCTTGAAAGAAGTTTGGTGATTATTATCCGGAGGAGGAGGAGGATATCATGGGTGGTGGTGGTGGTGATTAATGGCAGAACAGCAGTAATATTTACATAAGAACCACTTTATTTTCACCCCAGGCAAAATCCTTCCCCAATCCTTATGCTAATGTACTTGCATGCTAATAAATTATTCTAATTGTCTATTATTCTGATTAGCAAATGCCAAAGCTAATTGTCCAGGTGATTATCTGCCTTGTTCAAGTTAACATGTTCGTCACGATTGCCCATAAATCTAGTTTAAAAATTAAATTAAATAAAACAATGAGGGATAAAACTAAAAAAATAAAATAAATCAAGATAAAGATTAAAAAAATATAGTAATTTAAAAAGTAAGGATCAAATATGATAAATAAAAAATTTAAAAATAATGAAATTGAAAAACATTTTTAATTTTATAAATTACTTCAAATAAAATAAATAGTAATCAACAAAATAAGGATGAAATTTGAAGGGGATAAAAATTGAAGGATTACTTTGAAAAATAACATGGGCGGGTGCGGAAATCAATGGGAGAGAGAAAAGAAACAGAAAAAAAAAAAGCAGACGTCAATCTGGTCGCCCTGTTAATCACACACATCATTAATCACACACATCATCTTGTTATGAGGGGTACCAAGATGGTTCAAAAGCTGTTGGGAGGCAACCGTTTGGCTTTTGAAACAACCCTTATACATCATTTCAACCTAGATGTTGACTCATGTAATGTATTAATTATTTTTTTATAATAATATTTATTTTTATTCGATTACCGAAACACCTTTTAATCAACTTATTTATTAAAAAAAAAACTATGAAGAAAAGAAGCAAAAGCTCATGCATGTCGGTTAAAAAAAAATGTTTTTAAAGGTAAATGAATCATTTTAAAGTTTTTCTAAAAACAAAAATATTAAAAAAAACCCCTAAAACCAAGTTAAAAAAATTAAAATTAAAATAATCGAGTGATTTTACTCTTATGAAAAAAATTATGGAAAGGTCTCCATGCACATTCAATTCAGAAACGACTTTTAGGCTATAAGAAAAAGATTGCCATACCCTTAATAGAAGGCTTAATAATTTTTTTGGAACAAAATAATAATTTCATTGCTTTAATCCACCATTATTTTAGTGAGGGTATAATTTACAGGTTTTTGTCAATAGTGGATGGACATGAAGGAAAACAAAACTTTGTTTCTTTTTATTGTAAAACTGAACAAGAAGTCTGTCGTCTTCAGGAGCACATTGGATGAAAATGGATGGCTCCGGGGAACGAAGATAACGGGCTCGCTGTCCATGGCCCTTCTGAAGAAATCAAATGCAGAAACAACCAAAACCATCAGTAAATTAGCTTTCGAATCAAGCTTGAGCACACCAATGGCTCAAGTAGGCTTTATTAGCAACCCTCCTTGCTTCCATGAAGAGCACTCGTATAAATAAACTTAACAAGGAAAATAGAATTTATAAGTAAATGAATTGAAAATGAAAACATTTGATAAACTATAAGCACCAAAATGTACTTTATCAATCATACAATCAACACACGAAAGGAAAGAATCTGCCATCTGAGGAACAGTCGGCTACTTGGCCTAACTATGAAACTTCAAAATTGGTACTGTCAAAGCGAAGACTCACCAACAATATAACCAAACCAAACGCATTTTTCTAGAGTAAAAGTCCTCTTGGTCGGTCCCCATGAATTCACCTTTCCATGGCTTCAAAACTTCGTAGAAAGAAACCATATAAAAAACCCAACAATATTTCCATTCCCTCTCCGTCTTTTAATTTTAGTTACAAGAAAGTTTCAGTCTTTGTTTCATCAGTCATGATTTTTGGTGTTATTTTTCTCCTGGGCATTTCATCGAACGTTTTGAGTGGCGTTGCTTCTGTTCCTAAATTATACTCGGTTCAAGTTATCAATGAGTTCCCTCATGACCCCAGTGCCTTCACTCAGGTAAGTACTTTTATGGCTTAAAGAAAGCAAAGATTTCATTTATTTTTGCCATCAATATTTATGGATTGAGAAGGGTGCTAACAACCTACTCAATATTTCCATCGTCTCTTCTTAGATCAAACTTTTCCTTTTATCACCAAAAGTCTGTCTGTTCAGGCAGTCATGTGTAAAACTGTCATTTTTATCCTGGGGATTTCCTTGAACATATTGATCAGTTTTGCATGTGTGATCACTCTCCAAAAATCTATTCAATTCAAGTACTCAATGAGTTCCCTCATGATCCAAAAGCTTTCACTGAGGTGACTCTTTCTTGGGCCGTCTCTTTGTTTCATAAAAGAGCAACGGAGTCCCTGATTTGATCATCTAGATCCTCGTTTGAAATGTTTTATCGCCCCGTTTGGTATTGCGATACAAATGGGGGGCGGAAAATTTTGAAATTTTTTTATTTAAAATTAATTTTTTTTATATATTTTTAGATTATTTTGATATATTAATATTAAAAATAATTTTAAAAAATTAGAAATTATATATTTTTAAATAAAAAATATTTTAAAAATACTAGTTTAATTTAAATTTATGCCGGAGCTACATCAAGCAAAATTGGAGACCAGTCATTCATTTTTGAGGGAGGTATTAAGGATTTGTTTTTGTCATTGTTAGACCGGAATTAGGTGGATTGCAGGATCCAACACATGTTGGGATTCCAGTTGGTGATGGCACTACCAGAAGTTTTTGTTGACTGTTAACTTGTGGGACTTTCTGTGAACGGGCTGTCATTTTTATGTACTTGGCATAAAAGAGTTGAAGCCATTCATGTAGCAAAGTCTTGTTCATGCGTTTCATTTCATTTTTTATTTTTTTGCTCCCTTAACAATTCGATTGAGATCCCCAAGCACACATTTCAGAAAGCCATTCCAAATTATCGAGACTTTCTTCTTTGAGTATGGATTGCCTGTGCTTTATTACCAGGTTATTGACTGCATCAATCCTGGTTTCAGGGTCTTCTTTATGCTGGAAATGGTACACTATATGAATCAACTGGCCTTTATGGGAGGGTAAATTTGCTGCATACTTTGCACGGTGTCTTTTCTTTTCTTGTCAATTACACTTATGTTAGATGCAATTCACTACTGATCAGTCTATTTAACTTTATCATTTCAGTCATCTGTGCGCAGAGTAACTCTTCATACTGGAAAGGTAGGAGCTCTAATATTTGGCTTCTCATGATGTTTTCAGAATCATTTTCCATGGCTTTTCATTTTGAACTGAAACTGCTGAACATATATGCCTGCGTTAGAAGAGAGTTAATTGTTTGAAGTTAGGTATTAGTGCTGCTAGTGGACTGATAAATTGTATTTAACAAGGGAAAAAATACTGGTGACTTTTTATTTTTTATATGAATAGTTGGCAGAGGTAGCAGTGACACTTAATTCAACAAATAAGCAATACCTAAATTATATAACAAGGCATATATTTTAATTTAGGCCTTAAGCTTTATTCTTTGTGTACAGGTTGAGGCTCTCCACAAGATGGATGATTCTTATTTTGGGGAAGGTTTAACCTATTTTGAGCGAAGGTTTGTGATTCGGCTGCAATTTGTTTCTTGTTGATTCAGCAAAGATATATTTGAATTAAAATATGCCAAAGGTTGGCTTTTTCACTTGCATTGATAATGACGATACATGCTTAGCCTCTCATTTAATTTATTTGCATATTCAGTTCTATGTAGTCAAATTACAAAATATTATGCTAAATTGCTAATACACATATTTTTATTTTCTTTTGTAGGCTGTTCCAAGTAACTTGGTTGACGAAAACCGGTTTCATATATGACCCAAATAATTTAAGCAAAGTTTGTGCTTCACTCTTCACTTTTGATATATACAAACTTATTTATTAAGGTTGATAGGTACTTTTACACATTTAAGTATTGGAATCTATGAGATTTTTCTCTAGTTTTTCATTTGGGGATCACCAAACCACATTTTTATGGTAATATGCTGTAGAAATCTCCTGCTCTAAATTTTGATTCTTTAAATTATTTGCTTGTCAAAATGCCTCCAATCTTGGGTTGTTGTTGCTTTTACAATTGTGATTTGTTACTGCATGTAAAACTGCTCTGCATACCAAACTTTACCTTGTAGTAAAACGATCATGCTGCATTTTCCATACTTGATTGCTTGTGCATTATATTTGCTTACAATTTTCTTTCCTGCTCACGTGCATCCTTTCTTGGGGTGACTTGAAGGTTGTAGTTTTGGATATTTCGTAATTTTAGTTTTTATTTAGTGCAGATTGGGAAATTCACTCATGGGATGGAAGATGGTTGGGGACTGGCTACCAATGGAAAAGTTTTGTTTGGCAGTGATGGGACTTCAGCATTATATCAGCTTGACCCTCAAACATTGAAAGGTTCTTGCATAAAACAGTGTGTCAGTTTCTGAAAATTATATGGTTTTTTGTTGTTCCATTTCTTTTTTCCTTCTTCTTTTGAACAATTTTCAACGGTGTTTTCCCCCAAGATTATCAATGTTCATATAAACCTCAATTGTTGTATGAACTTGATTTTTAAGTTCCTTTTAAATTTCACATTATTTATCACTGATTTTTGTTTGGCTTGTCTATTGCAGTCATTGGCAAACAAATTGTCAGATATAATGGACACGAAGTACACTATCTCAATGAACTAGAGTTCGTCAATGAT
Organism: Populus tomentosa; assembly: GCA_018804465.1. NCBI lineage: Eukaryota > Viridiplantae > Streptophyta > Magnoliopsida > Malpighiales > Salicaceae > Populus > Populus tomentosa. The sequence continues at coordinate 5,918,084 of CM031975.1, forward strand.
GAAATTTGGGCTAATGTTTGGCAGGTGTGTTCTTGGATCTTCATTGTGTCCATTTGGTTACTGATTGGATAATTTCCCAATAATAGTTACTTTCTGGCATTTCAGTGAGGGCATTGATATTGTAGTTCCCCTATGGAGGGATTTATTGCTTTACTAAACATAAGTGATTTAAGATTTAAATGGTTCTTTTCTTTAATTGGATATCTTCTATCCCAACCCCCCTGTTTTTGGGCTTAAGTTTAGTGATTGAGCTACAGGATAGCAAAGAACTTTTCTAATGCAGGCATTTGTATCTTAAACAAATGGCAAAGACTTTACCAAGCAAGCTAGCGAAGACTCTCCTTCCAATGTTGCCTAAACCTTTTATTCCCTATGTGCAGACCGATTGCATTGCAAGAATCTCACTGAAAGATGGTGCAGTGCTTGGATGGATTCTCCTTCCAAATTTAAGGTTCTTTTTCAATTTGCTTTCCTTAGTATAGTTTATTAGTTTCTGATATTTGTTCTAATCGATCATGAGATAATTAATACCCTGTGATGTTGCTCAACGGTTTCAGAATCATTCATTTTCTTTTCTGTTTTACAGGAAAGGCTTGATAGCAGCTGGACACAATGTAAGCAATAGTCAAATAATTTCTAAATCAGTTTGTGATATAAAGCACTCTCTGTTTGTTTCCTTACTAAATGGAAAGGAAGAAATACTTGAAAGGAACTGCATTTCCAATTATTTTCTCTTCCTTTTTCTTGTATAGATTGTGGGTTTGCAGAAGTCTTTTCATTTCCTAATCATGTATTGGATTTTTCACTGAATTATAGGGCATTGATGTTTTAAATGGCATAGCTTGGGATGACAATGACAACCGCCTTTTTGGTAAGCTGCTGCAGATGTTTTTTCTCTTCCGTCTCTCTTGAAATCCCATTGACATGTTTTATGGGGACCATATTTTGAACACAGAAATGCTGTAGCTAGGTGGAGTTAACTGCTGAAGTGTCTGCATTTCCAAATGCAAATTTATGTCTTTTTTCTGCATGTCATATATTACCTTCATCACGTTGAATCATGTTTTCCTCAAGAACTCATATTGTAGCAGATTTCTTGTTTTATTATATAACTTTTATTTTCCATGTTCAAAACTTCTTTGCAGTTACTGGAAAATTATGGCCAAAGCTCTACGAAATCAAGTTGCATCCAGTAAAGAAACATTTTGATACTGGAGTGATTGAGCAGCTTTGCATCCCACCAAGATCATAACATTTCAGACAATAACACTGAATTGGATGTGCTCATAAAGCATATTTTTAAACTTTTGGTATGATTATTGAAAGGAAAAGGAACTTTATGGTCAAAATAAAGTTTGGCTGACACACAGGAAATACACACAAATTGTAGAATAACACTTCTGCTTCCTGGGATTTTTTATGAAATTGTTTTGAATTATATCATTTGAGTTACCTTAGGAGCTACACGTTATGGTGCATATAAGTCTATAACTTTACATGAAGCCATTAATTTTCAACTGAGGGAATAGTAGGAGGCAGATTGGGATGGGATATTATTGGATGTGGAAAATTAGTGCTCACCATGGTCCTTGGAGGTTGCATTGCCACAGCACCTTTAAATTGTTGGGTTTGAGTCCGACACAATGAGTTATTAGATACGAGTAAGTTATATATATAAAATTATGTACGATAAATAATTTGTTGATATTGTTATTAATTCTAGTTTAATATGTGAATCTTGAAATTATTTTATTTGAGGGTTCAAAATTAAATTATATAAAAATTGCTTTGTAATGATTTATTCTACTTAATTGATTTAAAGGCAATCTAATTGTTAGATTTGAGAATGAAATTGAATATATATATATATATATATATATATATATATAAAATCATCTAGTTGAATTGACAAATATAAAGATGTCATATGAAATATATGATGTTGGAGTATTTTTATTAATAAAAATTGACTTATCTATATTATATATATAAAAAATATATACAATCAAACCAATTTCTTGATTTAATACAAGTCAAAAGCGGTGATAAAAAAAAAGAAAAAAAAACCTTAACTGTTCATTCATATGAATATTCATACAAGCACCATAAAAAATGCCATGATAAAATAAATAAATAAATAAATCATAACCACGCTTCAAGTCCTTCATTTAATTTTAAGATTTTCAACTCTATTCACCAAATGATCTCTCAAATTAATTATTATAGTATAGATGACTTGTTTAATATTATCCTGGCATTAAAATGAAAAATGAAGATTTTCTTTGAAGTGGCAAGTTTAATTTGAAAGTCAGCTATTCAAAAAATTTTTTTTTGATTAGTTGATCAAATATATTTCAAATATTTGAAATACAATTTCTTGTAGCTAATCTCAAACTCCTACATTATCTTTGTTTTTTTTGTTCTTTTTTCAATTTTAATCTTAATTTTTGGTCCTAAAAATATCAAAAAACAAGAACAGCTTCTTTTCTATTTGCATGGACTTCACTCTTTAGCTTCACTCTCTATCTCTAATCATGGCATACAACACATCATCTGTTAACAACAAGATATCAAAGCACGCCTCATATTTTGGCATAAGATTATGGATTCTAATACTTGCTTTGATTGTTGTCCTTACTGTTCTCTTTTTGGTCATATCATCGTTGCTTGGATCATCTATCTCTGTCGCCGAAAATCGAAACCTTTCAAGTCATGTTTTTCCGAATGCCTGATAAGTCCCTTTTCAGAATCTATACTAAATTGTTATTTATCTCAATCTTCTGCTTGTTTCTCTCTTCTATTAGAATTCTTGTGAGTGAGTATGTTGATAATGGTAATCTGCATTAATGGCTTTATGGATTTTCTGAACAAGTCAGCCCTCTAACATGGGCTATACGGATGAAAATCATCCGAGGAATAGCTAAAGGGTAAGTTCTGTGATTTTCAGATGTTTATACTCTCCTACTAGTTCATGCTCATAATATGTATTTTTGCTTCTGAAGATTAGCCTACCTTCCCGAAGATATCGAGCCAAAGATTATTCATCAGAACCTAAAATCTAGCAACATACTGCTTGATCACCAGTGGAATCCTAAGATAAATGATTTTGGGATCACTAACAATTCGCTCAATGGAAACATCTGGGTGAGTTTCTTTGAATCAGCTTGCTTAACACATAGGAATCTTGCCCTGGTTACTGTAAGTGAACTTGATAATTTGCTCTAACTATGTCAAGGAGGATGTGTTTGCAGTTATCTAGCTCAAGCAGACAAATCTGCTGGAGTTCTGAGTGAAAAGAGCGATGTTTACAGCTTTGGAATACTTGTCATGAAGATCATATGTGCTAGAGTTCCTGTAGATCACAATCAACCTCAAGTACAGATTTCTTATCTTCAAGATGCTAGTTTTACTTTACTCTCTGTATATAAAAAAATGCTTCGTTGATCATAGAAATTAGTCATTCATTGCAGGTGTATTTGGTTGACTGGTTAACTTCCATGATTGCAAATAAACAAACTGTGCTTGTGGTGGATCCAAAATTGCCAGATATGCCACCTTCCAAGGAACTAAAACGAATGCTTTCGCTCGCTCTTCGCTGTGTGTTGATCGTGATATAAAGCAGAGGCCTGCAATGGGAGATGTGATCCACATGCTTGAGCCTCGCGACTTATTGCTTGATGATGTAAGAACTACGAATATTGTCTTCTTAAAACTTCAGAACACGTTGGGTTTATTAGTACGATTATATGATGCAGGATCGTCGAAAAAGGAGAGATGGCTCATCTCGTCGAAAAACGCAGCAAGAGAGTCACACTGTTGCCAAATTTGGTGAAGGTGATTTTAGTACACATGAGAAAGAAAGAAAGAAAGATTAATCTCCACCAGAAAATCACGCCGGTGTAAGAAGATTTTGTTCCTAACAGATCATGGATAATCTGACTTCTGAGAGGTTGTAGACATCTTTTATTCATCTGTAGAGATGAAGCTATGAACTTTCTGTTCATCTGTAGTCACTTTCATCATGAGTTAAATCAATAATTTTGTCCATTCAATCCATCCTTCTTGATCAACAAATTAAATATATTAAGCTGATGAACTGCACAAAAAATGTCGCTGAGTCTTTTTATTTGATTTACACATTTCTCTTATTTGGGCTTACGAAATACAAACAATATTCTGCAATTCGAAGATGTCTAGGAACTTCAACCTATTTTATTCATCTCTGGGAGAACCGCATTGGCTGGATGGGGCATGATCTAGCTAGTGACAGAACAAGTTTGGAGCCTAACTTTCTCAATCGGAAGTTTGTCTTCTGGGAAGGGACAATCCATGCTTTTCTTCGGCAACGCAGCACATGGCATCGGAGCCACATTGCTTGAAACTCCCGATACATCGGTGCAGTTCCATGCTGGTTCTTTATGTTTCTCAGCCAAGGTCATTGTTACATTAGAAATGCAAATCCCTGTAAAAGGATTTCCCTTGCCGAGTCCTTCTAGTTTCCCCGGAATCGTTACATTGTCAGCTACTATATCTCTGAAATTTATATTTGTGATCACCGGCAGCGCTTTTGGATCATATCCCTCATCAGCGTGTGACGAATAAGAGCCTATCATCCAAAAGACATACTTCATTGTCTTTAGGGTCATTCTTCTCACAAAAATGTCTTTTACATAACCTCCTCTTCCTACAGCGGTCTTGACTCGAACAGCTGATTCAGTGTTAATGGCTGTAATATCTTCAACTCTAACATCCTCGATTCCACCGGACATTTCACTTCCAAGAGCAATGGCAGCACTCTTAGGGGAAATGCATGTTATCCTTCTTATGACTAGTTGCTTCATAGGCATCCCAACTTTGATTCCATATTGATCCAGTCCACTCTTAACTGCGATGCAGTCATCCCCAGACACGATGTAGCAATCTTCGATTATAACATTAGTGCATGAATCTAAAACAAAACGAGAGAAGCCATCATCCATAAATCCGAAAGATTACATCAAACATCAAGTAAAATCTATGTTGCTATACGAAAATAGCACACACCTGGGTTAATCCCATCTGTATTGGGAACATCAACCGGTGCCAGAATAGTCACCCCCTGAATCCACAGATTGCTGCATTTTTCAAAAACATTAAACCACACAATTATATGCAATGTGCTTTCATAATATGCTAGCTGCTCAACTATCATAACTTCTACACAAGGTTTAGCATTAAAATGGTCAAACCTGCTATAAATAGGATGAACATGCCACTGCGGAGAGTTAATCAAGGTTATATTCGATATTTGAACCTGATCAGAGTACATGATCTCGATCAGATAAGGCCTCTCCACCTTTTTCAGTTTTTTCTCATTGAACCTTTCCCACCATACTGCACCCTGGCCATCAACCGTGCCATTGTTGCCTAACAAGAACGGTACATAAGAACCCATTGTTTAGAGAAAAGATTATGCATAATATTTCATAATTTATCTAAAACCAATGCCTTAAGAATATTGATTACCAGTAATTATGACGTCGGTTACGTTCGAAGCAAAAATGAGACCACCAGGCCTTCCAAAAACAGCGTTTTCTCTTACTCCCCCGTAAGAGGGCAATGGAGTGAGAAGTGGCCATTCATCCTCATCCTGCCAATATGATCATGTAAATATACAAAATGTAGTGATTTATAGCTACAAAGAATTAATCATATTACAGGAGAGAAATGCTTTAAACAGCTGTGATGGAAATGAACATAGAATCGCAGCCATTCACGTTCGACAAGAACACAAGTGAAGGTACAGGCTAACATGTTCATAGCCTGACTTTGCAAAGCATTCCTCCCTGTAAACATGAGATCAAGATTATATTGCTCTATAGAGAACACATTTAGATGTTAGGTTAGCCGGAGCCTCGCTAAATTATATATGTGGGATCCATCACTTTTATGAGCAAGGAGTCAGGGTAGTTGGCCTCATGCAATAAATTCTTTTTGAAAATTAAATAGGAAAGATCCATACCTGAGAAGCAAGAAGAACAGCATCCTTATGGAGAAAAAGAGTGAAATGGCTGGTGAGATTAAAACTCCCAGTTAACCATTTTCCTGCGGGTACAATAAGTTGTGCTCCACCATCTGGTGCATACTTGCTTAGTGTCTTAATTGCTTCTTCAAAAGCCTTTGTGTTGGATGTTTTTCCATCGCCAACTGCTCCAAAATCTGTCAAAACTGCACTGTGCTTTCGACAATTTATCGCTTTGTACTCCACCGTATTTTGGTGGTGTTCTGCGAGTGTTGAACCAGCTAGTGATGATCCCAATATGAAAACGGCTGAGATAATAATCTGCAAAACCTGTAAATCATCAAGGTAATAAAATTCTATCATTTCCTTTCCCAACAAGGGACAAAAATTGTGTATCACAATTTGGTAATCGCTGCATTAAACCAGATCCGAGGTAATATATGTTACATGCCATACAGGAAAATAGAAAGAAAAAGAGGAGAGGAGAAAATGTTGTCTCTAGCTTCAGACAAACTACCTGGTGATTTCTGTACTTAGAACAAAACTCCATTATGTGTATGTAAGTGAGAGATGGGATTCATCTTTCAGTACAAAAATGGAGAGAATTTATAGAGATCCTTTGGAAGAATGTTAAGGATAATAATTACCCCGAGAGTTTCTGGGATCGATATTTGTGGATGAGAGTAATCAAGATGGAATTGCCTTTTTTTAATCCTTTAAAATGCCAAATAGAGCAGTAACATCTCATTTTTCGTGATGCGGTTATGGAATATTAACATTAACAAGGAAAAAAAAAAAAAAAACTAAATGGCATGGTGAAAACATCGTGGCCTGTCTGCCGCAGGATGGCAACAAATTTTTTATTTTTTCCAGGTCTGGTGTGGAAATGGAGGCAATGAGAGAGAAGAGATGGAAGAAAAGAAAGGAAAAAAAAAAAAAAATTGCCACCGGAGCGATGCCATCAACTCTCCGTCGACATGCGCCATCCTGGAGCGAGCTCCCGAGTCGATTTCAATGACATCAAAGAAGATTAGTGTAGCTCGGAAGAAGCAGCACGTACCACTAAAATATTAACTGTCATGTGTGTTGCTGTGCTGGTTTAGCTGATTTGGGGTCTGTTGCTAAGTACTCTTCTGTGGTTGCTGATACATGAGGCGAATCAGATTACAGAGTTGTTCATCGCAGCAGCTAGCACGCTGGTGAATACTTACCAGAGATATTGTAGAGAGGCTATATATTGAGTCATATATAGCTACATAATTTGGAATCATTGGTTTTGCTTTACAATCAATTTGTTTCTTGCACTTTAATTTATGGATTTAAAACAATCATTTAAAGCAGCAGTAGGTAAATAAATGGAAAAAAGAAAGATAGAAAATTATCATCAATCAACCTTTCTTTGTCACTTGTGGTAACTAACGAATTCTATGCTAAAATATCCATGTCCACGGTCTAGGATCATCATGGCTGTTATCTTTGTTGCTCGAAGAGAAATATCATCATCATGGCTTCATCGTAGTATATTTCTTCTAGCAAATCTCCTAATTGTTCCAGAGCAACTAGAAATAGATTCTTCAACCAAAAAGAATTCAGTTCAGATATAGGATACCTATCCAGAAGTTTTCACAACTCAATCATGTATGATGAAATCATCAAAGATTTGACCTTTTCAAACTCTGTCTGTAACTCACTATAGGCTCGGGAAGCAAAGAGAAGATGTGTACGAATGAGATATCCTGCAACAAGAAGAAGGAAAGGGATTGAATAAAGGAACTCCCGAACATTTGGCGATCTCAGTCATGTCGATATCAATGGTGGTTCATTATTTCGATGAATCATTTCTTCGGACAGAAAAAGATTATATAAACACTTACTCGAAATCTCACTTATCAGATTTCATTGTATCTTTCACAAATTTTTCTAAAGAATTCGCCATGATATATCTGATCCATGCATAACATCATGAAAAATGGATATAATTTTTTGACTGCTACTTAGTATCAGTAACAGGTGGTCTGAAAAGGTATCTAAAAATATCAAATTTAGATATTTGTACCCTGTTGAAGTAAAGAACCATGGCATATATGTTTGGAATATATTCCATTTAGAGAGAATTGAGAAAGCACTATCTCGTTGAAAGGTTCTATACATCTGCCCCTTTTCAACGCATTTCTTTAGACAAAAACTCAGTTTTTTCCTTTTTTCAAATGGTAAATATTTCTCAAAACATGGAGTGTGAATCAAACCCATGTTTGAATTGAAATTGAGATATTGATGCAAGTTCTTCCCTTCTGAATCAGATAGATTAATATCCGAAAGAGGTTGACAATAAGTTCTTTCAAAATTGAATATTTGTCCCTCTGTTAGAGGTGTTCCAGAAACGTTTGCAATAGAATAAATAGCTCTACGAATGAATGGATCGGGTCGAATTGAAAAATGAAAAGATTTGTACAAGCTTTCATCACCACTTTATGTAAAATCATTAGGTATGAATATGTTAGATACCTGTGACTCGATTGGTGAAATAGTATCTCTCTCGAAAAAAGCATGTTTTTTTTACCGCCGCACAAAGAAAATATTTTGTTGCGAATGAACAGGATATTGAGGAATTGTCCATACGTAAAATCATAATTCTTGATACGGGCCTTTTCCACATAAAAAGGGAATCTTTTGTTACAATAGAAGCAGAAATGATGTAGATTATTCAAGAATCGAAGTCGATTTGCTTTATAAAAAGAAGATATCAATGAACTTCTATGAAATGGTTTCATGGGATTCAACCAATTGTCTTGATCGTGGGATATTATTGAGAAAGAGGAATCCGTGTTATCAAAAGATTTCCTGCTATTATTTCTAGTATGGAATGAGTCAATCATCCACTTTGGTATCTTATTGAACAAAAATGGTGATATTGTTTCTCCATTGATAAAAAATTTTGATTTTTAGGAAGTATCATGATCATCCAATAAAAAGGGTTTTCATTTTTTCAAATGAACAATTTGAAGACCTATTGGTTCTAACAGTTGATTGCAGGGTTGATCATTTGGACCTTTCAATTCATAGATGTGGATTTCGGCCCTATGAATGGAGATATTCCCGAAACTCACAAAGAAAAAAGGAAGTGAGTTAGACAAAAAGAGAATAAACTTGGACAAAAAAAAAGGAAGTGACTTAGACAAATCTTTTTTGTCGATAACCTTAGACCAATCAATCGAATATTGATTAATACGTAATTGATCGAACACTACTTGAAAAAGAAAACGGCTCTTCTGCTTAGAAATGAAATGTTCCAAATGTTCCTGGAAATTATTGCTCCTATTAGACCATTTGTATCTATATGAATTAGGATCCCAAATCATGGATCTCTCGGTTTAAGAAAGAAAAATAAGAGGATCAAACCATTTCTTCTAACTATGTTTCAAATTCGATAAATATTGGTTGATCGTATATTTCATTAGAGTTTTATGATTCAGAGTATCATTTCCTATTTGATCCTTTTGAATTCCATATTCGAAGTTGCGATCGGATCTATTCATTAAAAAGAATTGATTCAATACATTTCTTATGTACCCATAGGTGCTATATTGGATTTGAATCAGATTTCAGATCAATCCATATTGATTGACTGCCTCCATTATGTCATTGCTAGCAAATACCACTCTTTTTTGTTTTGGATCTTCCAAATCATTCCTGCAGGAGATCCGGACCCATTGTTTTTTGATCCTTCGATAAAAAGATTCATTCTCTTCATAAAAAATAGGAGGTAGAACCAACAAAGATTTCTTTTTCGATTCATCCCTGGAGTTGAATACCTCATTCAAGTATTGTTTTTGATCCAATCTGTAAGAATCAATAAAAAAGGAAAATCCCTTATGATACACCAGATCCGGCTCGGTTATTGATAGAGTGAATAGATCCGCCATTTCTTGAAATCTCTCTTCTAATTCAAAATCGTGGTGTAACGTGTACCCCCCCGGTTTCGATCATGGAATAGATGAAATAAATCAAAAAATGGATTTTTTATTCAAGAAAGAAATCTTATTGGAACTGTCCATATCCAGTTCAGCCTTCAGAACCATATCACATCCCGGATCTGATGAAATAGGATGAATTGAGATGGTATTTTATAAATACGTAATTGGCTTGAATATATTACTATTTCTTTATTTTCTGATCACCTGGAAGGGACAAAAGAAACATCTTGTTCTTTCTTCAACAATTTCTGATCTCTAGTGGACCTCTCAGTAGGATTCGAACCCAGATGAAGTTCTGACCATCTGTCAAAGAAAAAAGAACGAATGGATCTTATAGGATTCCCAAGAAATTCTTCGATTTCTTCCGGAAATAGATGATTATTCATCTCTTTTGCACCTTCTGTGAATAGCCGAGACATTGAGGAATATCCAGAAAGGCATTTAGGGAATCGGTTTGATTCTATCTCTGTTCGTTCCGTTTGAAGAAAGGAATGATCCCAAAGAATCGATCTTTCTTTTAATTGTTGAATCTCTCTTTGATTGATCAATATATGATGTTCCAAATCCTCATTACTAATGGAATTGAAATGATCTCTGAATTGATCTAAAGATCCCTTCAATTGGCTAGAATCCCTTCCTTGAATGAAGCTAGATCTTGTGGAATCATATTGAATATTTGACGATCTATTCCGTGCCTTGCTAAAAAACCGATCCTTGTTTACCAACCACACATTGTCTAACCAAATCCAATTCTCTCTCGATATGTTCCTCAAAAAATCCAATTCGTGCGGATTATTCCCCCAACTAACGAAGAGGTCTTAGCGGAATTGCCACATATGAAATTGAGCACAATTTTGCAAAGAGATAGCCCATTTCTTTCTCAAGAAGAGATGGGAAACATGCTTAATATCATTTGATTGAATAGTTGACCCAGCTCCTTGTTGTTTAAAGAAACCCTCCACTTCAATTGGTATTTTTTCACGAAAAGCAAACATGAGATAACAAATCCAGTCTTTCACTAAGATTTCAAATAGTTGTCCCGAATTCAAGTTGATTATGTTCCACCCCTTCCTCGGAGAAAGACGATCAAACAATTCCCAATCATAGTCCTTGTGGATCGAATCATCCATATAATATACAAAAAGAAACTCCAGATATTTGATATCTTTCTCTTTGAATGAGATCTCAATTCCAGTGATGGTTTCATTAGATATCTTATAACTAGAATCCTTTTTTTTTTCCCGATCCAGTTCCTCCACCACCACAAACCCCAGTTAGATTTAGATATGATACACTTTTTTGTTATTGGGAGAACCTAAGTACTCTCTTTCGGATCCAGGAAACGGCTCTCAGAGATCTTTTTTCCTTTTGGAAGATACAGGAGTGAAACAATCAACCAATTGATATTGGAAGACCCAAAGGATTCTTCCAATGTATCATTTATAGGTCCAATGGAATTCATAGGTATAGGAAGAAGCCCTGTCAAATAGAGATTTTTTCTTTCGACCATCTTTTGATTGTTAATATGATATATAAGGACCACTACTATAAATAGTACTACACCCTTGATTGTGAAATATCGATTGCTTGTTGAACCCTGTGAATTGCGTGAAAATAGGATACTCCAAATTCGGGAGTCCAAGAGTTTTATAAAACGTTCTTGATGGAACAAAATGTGAATGAAAGATCCCACTGAATTGAATTGGGTCCATGAATCTAAGAAATAGTGAGAATTCTTGATCTCTCTCAATTCAAAAATCTAGGATTTGAATTGATGTCCTTTCATTGATTCCTCCTAAATTTAAATTGTATTGATTTATCCTAAAGATTTCATTTTAATTGGAATTTGGTTATTCATCATGTACAAGGATCCCCGCTAAGCATCCATGGCTGAATGGTTAAAGCGCCCAACTCATAATTGGCAAATTCGTAGGTTCAATTCCTACTGGATGCACGCCAATGGGACCCTCCAATAAATCTATTAGAATTGGCTCTATATCAATGGAATCTCATCATCCATACATAACGAATTGGTGTGGTATATTCATATCATAACATATAAACAATAAGAACTAGCATTCTCGTAGAGACTAGAACTCATAGGGAAGAAAATAGATTTTGGATGGAATCAAATATGCAGTGGTTACAGACAAAAGTATTCGGTTATTGTTGAAAAATCAATATACTTCTAATGTCGAATCAGGATCAACTAGGACAGAAATAAAGCATTGGGTCGAACTCTTCTTTGGTGTCAAGGTAATAGCTATGAATAGCCATCGACTCCCGAGAAAGGGTAGAAGAATGAGACCTATTATGGGATATACAATGCATTACAGACGTATGATCATTACGCTTTAACCGGGTTATTATATTCCACCTCTTAGAAAGAAAAGAACTTAAATCAAAATACTTAATAGCATGGCGATACATTGATACAAAACTTCTACCTCGAGCACACGCAATGGAGCCGTAGATAGTCAAGTAAAATCCAATACATGAAATAATTTGATCTATGGGCAGCATCGTTGTGGTAAAGGCCGTAATGCCAGAGGAATCATTACCGCAAGGCATAGAGGGAGAGGTCATAAACGTCTATACCGTAAAATCAATTTTCGACGGAATGAAAAATACATATATGGTAAAATCGTAAACATAGAATACGACCCTAATCGAAATGCAGACATTTGTCTCATACACTATGGGGATGGTGAGAAGAGATATATTTTACATCCCAGAGGGGCTATAATTGGAGATACTATTATTTCTGGTACAGAAGTTCCTATAAAAATGGGAAATGCCCTACCTTTGAGTGCGGTTTGAACTATTGATTTATGTAATTGGAAGTAACCAATTAGGTTTACGACGAAACCTAGAAATCGATCACTGATCCAATTTGAGTACCTCAATAGAAAACTGAAGAGTAAGGGCATTAAGTGATTGAGTTCAGTAGTTCCTCATATAAAATTATTGACTCTTGAGATATAGTAATATAGAGAAGACAAAATTGTTTCAAGCACCGACAGAACCAGAAGCACCCCTTGTTTCAAAGAGAGGAGGACAGGTTATTCACATTTCATTTGATGGTTAGAGGCGAATTGAAAGCTAAGTAGTGGGAATTCTAAAGATTCCCTAGGGTGAAAATAGAGATGTCTCCTACGTTACCCTTAATATGTGGAAGTATCGATGTAATTTCATAGAGTCATTCGGTCTGAATGCTACATGAAGAACATAAGCCAGATGAAGGAACGGGAAGACCTAGGATGTAAAAGAGCATAACATAAGTGATTCGACAGATTTTGATTCCTATATATCCACTCATGTAGTACTTGACTTCATTATACGATATATAAGATCCATCTATATAGATATCATCGTCTATACCTAGAAAGCCGTATGCTTTGGAAGAAGCTTGTACAGTTTGGGAAGAGGTTTTGATTGATCAAAAAGAAGAATCTACTTCAACCGATATGCCCTTAGACACGGCCATACATAACATAGAAATCATACTTGGAAGGGGTGGACAATTAGCTAGAGCTGCAGGTGCTGTAGCGAAACTGATTGCAAAAGAAGGGAAATCGGCCACATTAAAATTACCTTCTAGGGAGGTTCGTTTAATATCCAAAAACTGTTCAACAACAGTCAAACAAGTAGGGAATGCTGGGGTGAACCATAAAAGTTAGGGTAGAGCTGGATTTAAATGTTGGCTAGGTAAACATCCTATAGTAAGAGTAGTTATGAACCCTGTAGACCATCCCCATGGGGGTGGTGAGGGGAGGGCCCTAATTGGTAGAAAAAAACCCGCAACCCCTTGGGGCTATCCTGCACTTGGAAGAAGAAGTAAAAAAAAGAATAAATATAGTGATAATTTGATTCTTCATCGCCGCAGTAAATAGGAGAGAAAACAGAATTTGTTTCTTCATCTTAAAAAAAAATATAGAAGAAAATAACTATGACACGTTCACTTAAAAAAAATCCTTTTGTAGCAAATCAAAAAAAGTCGCATGTCTTTCTTTATTTTATTTACACATTTCTCTTATTCGGGCTTACAAAATACAAACAATATTCTGCAATTCGTTGATGTCTAGGAACTTCAACCTATTTTATTCATCTCTGGGAGAACCGCAATGGCTGGATGGGGCATGATCTAGCTAGTGACAGAACAAGTTTGGAGCCTAACTTTCTCAATCGGAAGTTTGTCTTCTGGGAAGGGACAATCCATGCTTTTCTTCGGCAACGCAGCACATGGCATCGGAGCCACATTGCTTGAAACTCCCGATACATCGGTGCAGTTCCATGCTGGTTCTTTATGTTTCTCAGCCAAGGTCATTGTTACATTAGAAATGCAAATCCCTGTAAAAGGATTTCCCTTGCCGAGTCCTTCTAGTTTCCCCGGAATCGTTACATTGTCAGCTACTATATCTCTGAAATTTATATTTGTGATCACCGGCAGCGCTTTTGGATCATATCCCTCATCAGCGTGTGACGAATAAGAGCCTATCATCCAAAAGACATACTTCATTGTCTTTAGGGTCATTCTTCTCACAAAAATGTCTTTTACATAACCTCCTCTTCCTACAGCGGTCTTGACTCGAACAGCTGATTCAGTGTTAATGGCTGTAATATCTTCAACTCTAACATCCTCGATTCCACCGGACATTTCACTTCCAAGAGCAATGGCAGCACTCTTAGGGGAAATGCATGTTATCCTTCTTATGACTAGTTGCTTCATAGGCATCCCAACTTTGATTCCATATTGATCCAGTCCACTCTTAACTGCGATGCAGTCATCCCCAGACACGATGTAGCAATCTTCGATTATAACATTAGTGCATGAATCTAAAACAAAACGAGAGAAGCCATCATCCATAAATCCGAAAGATTACATCAAACATCAAGTAAAATCTATGTTGCTATACGAAAATAGCACACACCTGGGTTAATCCCATCTGTATTGGGAACATCAACCGGTGCCAGAATAGTCACCCCCTGAATCCACAGATTGCTGCATTTTTCAAAAACATTAAACCACACAATTATATGCAATGTGCTTTCATAATATGCTAGCTGCTCAACTATCATAACTTCTACACAAGGTTTAGCATTAAAATGGTCAAACCTGCTATAAATAGGATGAACATGCCACTGCGGAGAGTTAATCAAGGTTATATTCGATATTTGAACCTGATCAGAGTACATGATCTCGATCAGATAAGGCCTCTCCACCTTTTTCAGTTTTTTCTCATTGAACCTTTCCCACCATACTGCACCCTGGCCATCAACCGTGCCATTGGTGCCTAACAAGAACGGTACATAAGAACCCATTGTTTAGAGAAAAGATTATGCATAATATTTCATAATTTATCTAAAACCAATGCCTTAAGAATATTGATTACCAGTAATTATGACGTCGGTTACGTTCGAAGCAAAAATGAGACCACCAGGCCTTCCAAAAACAGCGTTTTCTCTTACTCCCCCGTAAGAGGGCAATGGAGTGAGAAGTGGCCATTCATCCTCATCCTGCCAATATGATCATGTAAATATACAAAATGTAGTGATTTATAGCTACAAAGAATTAATCATATTACAGGAGAGAAATGCTTTAAACAGCTGTGATGGAAATGAACATAGAATCGCAGCCATTCACGTTCGACAAGAACACAAGTGAATGTACAGGCTAACATGTTCATAGCCTGACTTTGCAAAGCATTCCTCCCTGTAAACATGAGATCAAGATTATATTGCTCTATAGAGAACACATTTAGATGTTAGGTTAGCCGGAGCCTCGCTAAATTATATATGTGGGATCCATCACTTTTATGAGCAAGGAGTCAGGGTAGTTGGCCTCATGCAATAAATTCTTTTTGAAAATTAAATAGGAAAGATCCATACCTGAGAAGCAAGAAGAACAGCATCCTTATGGAGAAAAAGAGTGAAATGGCTGGTGAGATTAAAACTCCCAGTTAACCATTTTCCTGCGGGTACAATAAGTTGTGCTCCACCATCTGGTGCATACTTGCTTAGTGTCTTAATTGCTTCTTCAAAAGCCTTTGTGTTTGATGTTTTTCCATCGCCAACTGCTCCAAAATCTGTCAAAACTGCACTGTGCTTTCGACAATTTATCGCTTTGTACTCCACCGTATTTTGGTGGTGTTCTGCGAGTGTTGAACCAGCTAGTGATGATCCCAATATGAAAACGGCTGAGATAATAATCTGCAAAACCTGTAAATCATCAAGGTAATAAAATTCTATCATTTCCTTTCCCAACAAGGGACAAAAATTGTGTATCACAATTTGGTAATCGCTGCATTAAACCAGATCCGAGGTAATATATGTTACATGCCATACAGGAAAATAGAAAGAAAAAGAGGAGAGGAGAAAATGTTGTCTCTAGCTTCAGACAAACTACCTGGTAATTTCTGTACTTAGAACAAAACTCCATTATGTGTATGTAAGTGAGAGATGGGATTCATCTTTCAGTACAAAAATGGAGAGAATTTATAGAGATCCTTTGGAAGAATGTTAAGGATAATAATTACCCCGAGAGTTTCTGGGATCGATATTTGTGGATGAGAGTAATCAAGATGGAATTGCCTTTTTTTAATCCTTTAAAATTCCAAATAGAGCAGTAACATCTCATTTTTCGTGATGCGGTTATAGAATCTTAACATTAACAAGGAAAAAAAAAAAAAAACTAAATGGCATGGTGAAAACATCGTGGCCTGTCTGCCGTAGGATGGCAACAAATTTTTTATTTTTTCCAGGTCTGGTGTGGAAATGGAGGCAATGAGAGAGAAGAGATGGAAGAAAAGAAAGGAAAAAAAAATTGCCACCGGAGCGATGCCATCGACTCTCCGTCGACATGCACCATCCTGGAGCGAGCTCCCGAGTCGATTTCAATGACATCAAAGAAGATTACTGTAGCTCGGAAGAAGCAGCACGTACCACTAAAATATTAAATGTCATGTGTGTTCGTGTGAGCAATTTGTTCGCATAGCATTACTCTTACTTTCAGAATATTTAAATTAAGAATCAGTTGTCAAACTACATAATATTAGCAAATATAAATAGAAATATCAATCGAATTTTTCTATTAGTACATTGCAGTGATATTTATCAACCAAATGTTTTCATTGTTAAATCTATCATTAAATATCAATAAAAATATATTATTAATAAAAATTTTTAGCACTCATAATTTATTTATAAAATCATCGGTAAAATTATTAATAACAGACTTTTTAGACAGACAGTTCCTATTTGTGTTTTCGATGGTAAAATAACCATAAATAGAATATTAATATAAACATTAATAAAAAATTTAATGGAACTGTTAAATCTGATATTATCAGAGTTTAAAATGAAATTTTCAAAGTTAGACCACATCAGGAGGTGCTAACTGACAAGTAGTCTAATATGACTAATGGGATCACAACTCAATGCAGTGCTGTTGCTGTGTTGGTTTAGCTGATTTGGGGTCTGTTGCTAAGTACTCTTCTGTGGTTGCTGATACATGAGGCGAGTCGGATTACAGAGTTGTTCATCGCAGCAGCTAGCACGCTGGCGAATACTTACCAGAGAGATTGTAGAGAGGCTATGGAGTCAAATATAGCTACATAATTTTGAATAATTGGTTTTGCTTTACAATCAATTTGTTTCTTGCACTTTAATTTATGGATTTAAAACAATCATTTAAAGCAGCAGTAGGTAGATAAATGGAAAAAAGAAAGATAGAAAACTATCATCAATCAACCCTTTCTTTGTGACTTGTGGTAACTAACGAATTCTATGCTAAAATGTCCATGTCTACGGTACTCTAGGATCATCAGCCTCTTATCTTTGTTGCTCGAAGAGAAATATCATCATCATGGCTAAAATATCGTGGTATATTTTTAGCCACTAACCGGACGAGTTTTGAGCTGAACATCCTCAATCGGCGGTCTATCTTCAGGGAAAGGACGCCCGATGCCTTTCTCCCGGAAGCCGGGCATGGCTGAGGAGTTACTTTGCTAGAAATTCCCTGTATGTCAGTACAGTTCCATTGTAGCTCCTCAGGTTTCTCAGTCAAACTTGTTCTTACATTAGAGATGCAAATTCCTGTAAGAGGATCGTTCTGAATTCCTTCAGGTCTTGCCGAATCGGTGACAATGTCAGCCACTGTATCTTTGTAATTTATTCCTTAATTTGATCTCAGGCAATGCTTTCCGATCATACACCTCGTCAGGATATGACCCATAAGAGCCTGTCATCCAAAATGCATGCTTCACTGTCTTCCTGCAGGTTCATCTCTACCTACCTCAAAAACTGCTTGTCAAGATCATTAATCAGTTTTCCTCCGTTGCTTCTTGAAGCTCTAAACTTTTTTTTTGGATTCAAGAAACCTCCATTCTTTTGAAAGCGTATTTTATGAGTTTAGATAAATAAATAAAACCTCAGCTGTTTTAGACTCTTATAAAAATTACACGCCCTAACTTGAATTCGATATCTGCTATATAAATTTCAAGGTAAGCAGATTTTAAAGCTATAAACATGTACAAGCCTTTTTATGATTTGAAGTATCTATTTATTTATAACAAATTCATTTATGTGTGTGTGAGAGAGGGAAATTTCTGTCTAACATTTTTAGTAGATGGAAAATTTTAAAGATATGACAGCCAAATAATTAAGTGACAAGCCCTGCCCACTTTCTTCTTTATATTTTTAATTTGTTCTTTTGTCTAAATAATTCTATTCATGACGGTCCTATTTTTTTCGATTAAAAACAATGATTAAAATAAAATAGCTTTATATGAACAAAACATATATTTTATTTTATTATATTTTATTTTTTCCTGGCTTTTTAAGAGATCAGCTGCATCTTTGAACTACATGCTCCACACCAGTTTTTTTCTCTCTTTCTTTCCTTGGTTTGTCACGGTGGAATTAGAATTATATCCATGAAATCTTAATGAGTCACGATCAAGAAATTAAATTAATTTCCAAGTAAAAGAATGCAAAATTATAATTATCGGTATACATAATAATTCCTTGAGAATGGACCGAGTAATGACTAATGAATTAATGGGATTTTAAATTGCGTTTAGTTGATATTTCAGGATAAAAAAAATAAATATAAAAGAAGCAAAACAAATTTGATTGAAAAAATAGAAACAGAAATATAAATTAATTTGTTTTTATAACAATTTTTATATAAATTTTATATTTTAAAATAAAATATACAAAAAAATTATTCTTTTTATTTCCAATATATATATTTTTTTTATCATGAAATGGCAATAAAGGCAATCTTAATAATCAAGGAATGGGCAAAATTATGGAACACTGGCCTGTGCTCCTTGTAACCGGTTAAGCTATTGCTGTCAATTACTACGTAGGCATAATAGATAAGAATCTTTACAGAAAGAAAAGGTTATTTTATATTTATGATCAAATATATTGTAGAGATTGCATCAAAAAGTTTAATGTTATTCGATTTTGTCCGGTTTTATCTTGTAGGCTTGAAGGTCCGTATTGGACTCGGATAAAATCATTAATGTCCTGGTTGGTTCTGACAATTTATTTCATCTTTTTCATAGTGAAGATACGGGTAGATCATTGATGTTTCTTGCAAAAGCTCTTTTTTTTTTTTATCAATTTAAAAACTCTTTAATAATTAATTTAGTGTTAGTTTAGAGAAAAATTGATTATAATTTTTCAAAAAAACTTTTAAGATTCATCAATTATTGTAACTAAAAAGAAAAATTAAATATGACGCAATCATCTTTATTTCCTTCTTTTATATCCCTTGGTGCTTCTCTTTCCTGTAGGGGAAAGATTGGCTTATCCGATCATAATAAAATATCTCTGATTTATTATTCTATCATAATAAAATATCTCTGATCCATCAAGGAACATCTAAACTCAATGCTTGACTGCACTCGAGAACAATAGGTCTAGAAACTCATTGGAACCACATGTGTCTAGGCTCAATGTTTGGTTGAGCTTAGAAGCGACAGGTCTAGTAGCTTGCCAGACTCACAGCTATTTAGACTTAAAGCTTAGCTGAGCTTAAAAACAATAAGTTTGGCAGCTTGCTAGACCCACAGGATTTGAGCTTAACACTTCATTAAGCCCAAGGATAAAGGATCTTAACATTCTCATGGTCAGCTCTTTAAAAAATAGTGTCAAATAAACAAACAAAACGTAATAAATATTGATTCATCAAAAACCTTCTAAATCTTTAAATATTATATGTGAAGATTTTAAAAAAAATTATATTTAGAGCAGATGAAATACTTTTTATCTTATTCATAAAGTTTTTATGCATCTTTCTTAGTATTATTAGGATCCTCAAATTCAAATAACTTTTTTTATAAATAGAAGGTTCATCTTATAGAATAAAACAATAACTAGAATTCACTGTAATTGCTACTCTTAAGATATATAATGAAATAAAAAGTTTTTATATAATTGTAGGGATATTGGGTTTTTCTAAAACCTAGTATTTTTACTTTTATCTTTTTTATTTTAATTGTCTGATTTTTTTTAAAAAAAGAAAGAATTACTGAGTTCGCTATCATAACACATCACGTGTATTATTCTTTTAAAAAAAACACATTAACAACCAAAACTTAGATTTTTTTTAAAAAAAAAAAAAAAAAAGATCTCACTCCTATCATAACACATGATAATGCGAGCAATTATCAGGTTATGTCGAAGATAAAATGCCAGGTTTCAAGTTTCAACAACAAGCGACTAGAAAATGAACATGTGTATCTAAAAGTATCCAATTGAAACTTGCCAAGTAGCAGACAAGAGCATCCCAAAAAGGAAGTGGCGGTTAGGGATGATACTGGATGCTACGTGGCAGAATAAGAAAGCGAGCGAAGTCCAATATAAGCCCCATGTGATTCGCTGTCGCTTCCGAGACAATCCAGAGGCGGTTCCGGTTCGGGGACCTCGTATTCTCCTTTTTGATTCCGACATCTGTCACCGTCCTCATGTCCACATATTAACCTCCACTTCCTTATCATTTACCCTTTTTTTCCTGTCGAGATTATGTTTCATATTTTTAGCTTTCATTTTTAAATTTTTTTCTTATCAGTGCGTGTGTGTGTATTAAATAGTTGTTATTTTATATAATTATATTTTTAAGTTTTCATAAAGAATTTATAAAAAAAAGGAAAATGGAGACAGATTTAGTATATAGGTGACCAATGGATACTTTTACACTTCAAAGAAATATACTTGTAGAACATAGCAAAGTGAACTAGTTTTTAATTATATAAACCTTTGAGTAAATAAAAATAGTAAAATAAATTATCAAATACAAAGAAATTTCATTTTATACATATTAAAATCTTTTTTATCGTGTTTAAATTCGAATACACTAGATATTTTATTTAAATTGTTATCCTCTTGTATTTTAATCTGTATATTTTATTATATTTATTAAAACAAATTAAATAAAAATATAATAATGATGATTTAATTAATTATTATTTTAATTTTTTCGCATGGTTTAATTGAGTTCGAAATTAATAATAAAACTTGAAACATGAATAGTACAAAAAAAAACATCTAATTGGTGAGTACAAAAATGGTAGCAAATCTAACCTTGTAGATTTTATTTTACTCCAAAAACAAAGCTACAGAAGCACAAAAAGTTGTTTATGATCTTCCATTTAAACCCCATTTCCGTCTTCGTTAGGCCACCCACAACACCCCCCCCCCCCCAAAAAAAAAAAAAAAAAAAAAAAAACCTTAACACCACGAGCCACCAATTATGGCGTCAGGAATCACCGCTGCCACCGCCTCCGGGTACATCTTCACCTCTCATCTCCTTCAAAAACCAATAACAACAACCTCACTGTCCCTTCCTTTTATTCGACACCAAAACCTTCTACACTATGGATTCAAAGTTCCAAGAAAAACAAGCTTTGCTGTTTGTTTTGTAGTTGAAGATCAACCGAAACCAATTAGTGCCCATCTCGAGAATCAACAAGAAGAAGAGCCTATAGATGTTAACAAGAACCAGATCTTGACGCCTCGCGTGGCTGAAAGATCGGCAAGAAAGCAAAGAGAAAGAGATACTTATTTGATTGCAGCTGTTATGTCTAGTTTGGGGATTACTTCCACGGCCGTCTTGGCTGTTTATTATAGGTTTTATTGGCTCGAGGTACTTTCTTTTTTCTCTCTTGTTTCAAATCCTGTATTATCCTCAGACCATCTTTCGTGTATCTCCATAGACTCTAGAACTTGTTTTTGTGTGGTAACAGGGAGGGAAAGTGTCTTGGCCTGAAATGTTTGGTACATTTGCTCTATCAGTGGGTGCTGCTGTAAGTATCAATTTCTTTTCTCAATTATTTACCGGGTTTCCTTCTTTTTGTTTTTGAGGGTTTTTTTGTTATTTTTAGGTGGGGATGGAATTTTGGGCAAGATGGGCTCATAAAGAACTTTGGCATGCTTCTTTGTGGAACATGCATGAGGTAATGCTAAAGCCATCCAACTCCCAGCCAGTCTCGTCTCCATGAAAATGCAATAAAGATCAGTTTTCTTGATACAAGAAACAATCAGGTTCAGTTCCTTTTCTGAATGATTTGTTTTTTATGTCATCTTGCAGTCTCACCATAGACCAAGAGATGGGCCATTTGAGCTAAACGATGTATTTGCCATAATCAATGCAGTCCCGGCAGTTTCCCTTGTTGCTTATGGTTTCTTTAACAAGGGCCTTGTACCTGGTCTTTGTTTCGGTGCTGTAAGTCTCACCGTCTTTCCTCCCTCCCTCCAATCTTTCTTGGTCTGCTACATTATCATTAATTTATTTCCATTCCTTCCTAACGAATGGACCTAACTAATTCTCTAACTGCTGTGTGACTATTGACTAGAAATTCAACCTCCTAATTCTCAAATTTACCCTTTATTTCTGCTGACTTTGTTGATCAGGGTCTAGGAATTACAGTTTTTGGCATGGCCTATATGTTTGTCCATGATGGTCTTGTTCACAAGAGATTTCCAGTAGGTCCCATCGCAGACGTCCCGTATTTCACAAGGGTAGCAGCAGCTCACCAGGTAAATTTATAATATGCACACCAGTCACTGTTCTTTGATCATCATATGGTGCCATTCTTTGATTGACGTGTTCCCAAAATTTGACCATCATGATACCTTCTTTTTTGTGATTTTGACGTTGGTTTTAGATCCACCACTCAGATAAATTCAATGGCGTCCCATATGGGTTGTTTCTAGGGCATAAGGTGAGTTTCTAGGACCCTCACCTAGGCTTAGGCTACGTTTTTGTGTTGTTGTGTCCTCCCAATAATCATGAAAAATTGAAACTTTTTTTTGTGTGTGGAGCAGGAAATTGAGGAAGTTGGAGGCCAAGAAGAATTGGAAAGGGAGATCAATAGGAGGACCAAATCATCCAAGGGGTTATGATTAGTTAAATCTGCCAAACTGGGAAAAATTTTGGATCAAATCTCAATGTTAGAGCCACAGCCAAGTCAATAATACGAGAAAATATTTTCAGTTTGATTGCTAGTTTCATACCCCACAGGAAGAAATTAGATATGTAGGATGATGACTATTCAATGTGGGACTATATACTAAAAAAAACAAGAAAAATTGCAAAGATTGCATATATCGTACTGTTATAACACCCCTCAGATGTTTGAACCTAAAATGATTTTGAGCATTGCTGCTTACATATCTTAAGCTTGTAATTGTGTGTAGTTTGTGCAAATATCCTATATTGTAATGAAATAAACGAGAGAGCAGCTCCTGTTGTACTTAATTTATAGTTACCCAATCTTGTCCTTGCCACCATGTTTTTCTTTGTTCAAGTATATCTGGAAAAGGAACTCAAAGATCAATTCCTAATTCTCCCAAAAAAAAAAAAATCTACCCCTCAATTCCTTCTTTACCAAATACTTTACCTACAGCTCTATCTTGCCTAAAATGATGACGAATTATGAATTTTAGTTATGATCTTTGGCCCGCCACATGTTGCTATTTTCTTTATATATATATAAAGAAATGTAAACGCGGTATGAGGAATATTGAATGAAATCCTTTTTAAATGCTGAGATTATAATGTTTTTTTTATAAATAATTGAGTTAAGGTTTTTATCTCACTCGTTCACTAACATCTGTGTTAGCTATGGGTTAAGTTATTTTTATTTTTAAAAAAATTATTTTTAATATTAATATATTAAAATAATTTAAAAACAATAAATTTTTTTTTTTAAAAAAAAATAGAGTAGTCCCATATTCCAACTCTCTTATACTCTCATTCATACACCTTCAACATGCACAAAAACTAGAAAAATTAGTGTATGCATATTATACAGACTGATTTATTTGTCAGGTAATCTAAATTTTAAATCATATGAAGTTTATATGATTATTAATTTTAAAATTTTAAATCATATGAAGTTTATATAATTATTAATTTTAAAATTTGTAAAATTAGTTGAGATATATGTAAGCTGTTTGGACATTCATATTAATAAATAAATAAATAAGTGTATATAAGTGTAGAGGAGTATATTTCACTATCAAATCTTTAACCTAAAAGAGTAATTAGTTACAAGAACACAGATAAACTTTCTTGAACCATTCACATTATAAAAGATGATGTCCTGTCACATTCTTTTGAATTTCCTTACAGAAGATGTCCTGCTTTTATTTTGTCTAAAAAGAGGAAAGTGAAGGATGACATATGTCCAAAAATAGGGTAAAGGGATTTCCCCATGGGGCATGAGTGTTTGTTTGTGGAGGAGACACAACTCCATTATTGATCTCAATATTCTCAGGTGTCAACTGCTACAGATTTTTAGGGTCACGAACCACTACAAGAAATTCATATCTAGGATCTAGATAGACATGATATACTCATAACACATATTGTAAAAATAATTAAGATATCTAGACATATTTATTTTTTTATTTTAAAAATATTTTAAAAAAATAAATTTTATTTTATGTTTTTACATTAATTTTTTTAAAATTATTTTAATATATATTTTCAAACAAAAACTATTTTAAAAAATACCCGCTAAAAAAACTCACAAATACTTAAAAACAGCAAATCCATAGACTTTAATTAAAAGTTGTTTCTTTTGATTTTTTGCATGCTTTTGTGTTTCGAGAGTGAAACAATAATTAATTTAGGTTGTTTGATTATATTATTATCATAATCATATTTATTATAATTATATTTATTTATTTGTATTGTTTTTATTTTATTTAAACAAGAATACCAATTGATTTCATTTCCATTAAAAATGCTTAGCCCAAATCTTACACGATTTTTATAGTAATTTATTTATTTTTAACTTGTATCAAAGTTTAATTTTTCTTATTAATTGAAGTTGAATTTAAGAGATTTCTATCCTATAAAACATTTCAAAACCAAGAGCTCACTAGCTATAATCTTCTAAACCACGGGGTTAAACACGACATGGTCATTGATAACTGCCATTAACGGCTAGCATTATAATAAACATATGATATATATCCAACACATTTTTTTTAATTTTTGAATCTGTTCATGCATGTCAATCTCAAAAGAAGAAGAAAGCAAACAATGGCATGAATCCAAAACTAGTGTAAAGTAATTGCCCCACGAACCTTTGGTGTGTGGCGATGACTCATCCCCTCCATTGTTGGTAATTGTATGACCTTTCTTCTCCAATAATGGGGTTCCAGAGCTCTACGTGTTGACTCTGCAATGCCCCATCTTGCAAACCCTACATTTCCAGCCAATATCTATACGAAAACTGTAATCCTAGCTAGTGGCCCATGCAGTGCTTCACTTTGTAGCTAGTGGAGACTCATAAATTATAAATTTATAATTAATTTATGTTAAATTATAAATTATTTGGATCCGACATCAAAATTGATTAGTTTACCCCAGTCGATATCCCTTTTTTTCTACTTTTACTTTGATTTTTTACCTTAGCCTAAAAAGAAGCACCTAAAGATGGTGCCCAACAATGACCCTCCAATTTGATCAATAATGCTGCTCTCTAAACAGTCGTCATGTTATAATGGGGTATTGTAGTAAATGGTGGTTTTTAATTATAAATTTTATTAAAATGATTTTTTTTATTTTAACATTAACATATTAAATTTATTCAAAAATATCTATCTAAAACCATATCAATTTCATATTTTTTAAACAAAAAAATTAAAAAAATATATTGTAACACAAAACAAACACTCACGTACAAACTAAAAAACCACCCCCCTTAATTTTGATCTCATCCTTTTTTTTTTTTAATTTTATCTTTAGATTCTCTTACCCATTATTTAAGTTGTCTTTGAATCAGTCAAAATAATTAGATCAAGTTAAAACAAATTCTACATGTTTAATTTTAATCCCAGGTTAGCAAATGAGTTGGGTCAAGAGATTTTTTCTTTCAATTTCATTTTCAGATTTTTTTTTACCGGTCATCTAAGTTGTCTTTGAGCTAACTAAGTCGATTAAGTCACGTCGAGATAAATTTTTCATGTTTAATTTTAAACTCAAGCCAGATAAAAAATTATATTGAAATATTTTTTTTCTTTCACTTTCATTATTTGTTTTATCAATTTCATCCTCAAACTTTTTTCAATGATCATTTAGGTTAGCTAAGTAGATCAAGACAACTATTACGCTTTTTAATTTTAAACCACGCTATGTAAAGAGTTAGATCGAGAGATTTTAAGGTTAATTGATTCATTATACCAAATTTAATGAGGATACCATATCATACTCTATGATTTAAATATTTACCTTTTACATTAAAATTTCTTTTATCCGAACTACTATAACCCAGTGCAGGGCTGTAAACTAGAATTAATCTAGGAAAGGTTAAGTGGTTTGCTCTTTTTTCATTTTGAGAAAGTTAATTGTCGATGCCGAAAGACATTGACGAGGCGTGTTGGATATTTGCATGAACAGAAATGCATTGAATTGATGATGCTGGTTGACTCCTTCAACGAAATTTGGATGGTTGCAAAGCAAGAATATTGTCTCCCATACACATTTGTCGCGTCCACACACATGGAAAATCTCCTGAATCCACCCTTACTCGCAATCTTCAGCACAAGTCATGATATTTATGGATCGATATCCTCTCATGTCATATCAAACATTAATACATCATTTTATTTTGATTTGAGTCTTCCAAAATAGGTTAAAATTGGCTAAGCCATAGTCCCCTTGTGTTATCTTCAATTCATCAATATAGTTTTTATATTATTAATTGAATCCACTAAATCCTATATTATATGATTGTAGTTGAATAGATTGGAAACTATATAGCTGACCATCTTCTATTATTATTATTTTTATTAAACATATCTATTGATATCTTAGATGTAATATTGACAGAGTTTTTTTTAGAAAAAAATTACTAATTTATTTATCGGTATAGTTATAAATTAAAACAATGTTTTTGTATTATGTTAATTAATATAAGAAACTTTCATGACTTTTTTAAAATATAAGAAATAGAAAGATTTTCTTTTCACTATGGTGGTGTTCGTGATTTTTATTTTTAAAAAAAAAAAAAAAACTTGATTGAGTTTGAATACTAGATTGGTGGCTCAATTCATGCAGTGGGCAGGAAAAAAAATATTTAAAAAATGATTATGTTTCTAAAGAAGTGAAAGAAATGAAATAATAGGGTTAAATCTGAATTAATTTGATAATATAATAAATAAATAAAAAGAGATAACAATAAAAAACATTATTTTTTAAAAAAATATTGCCATGAAAAAAGCTGGGTTATATGAGCAACATGTGACCTAACAATTGAGATCAGAATAACTCTATAGAAATATGATACCATAAAATCATGCTATATTATTATTATTTTTTTATGTTTTTTATATAAAATTATCTCAATTTTATATTTGTAATCGTGAAATTTGCAAGTTAATTTAATTTAACTAGGTTTATTTGTTGTTATATCTTGTTTTAGTTTATAATCATATTATTTAAATTATTAATTAAACTAATGATTTGAGTCTCATTTTTTTTTTCTTCAACATTTTTTTTTAAGTTGAAATTTTTTTCTTTTTTTACGTTGAAATTCTTTTTTATCAGACTGCAGGCCACAAATCTAGTACAAACTACGACAAAAAAGGATATAAAACAATCAACACTCAAATTTGCGAAGTACACTATCTGTCGGAGCTATTTCTCTCAAATCAAGCTTGCTGGACAATAATTTAACAGTAACATCAGAGGCTGATAGATAGATTTAGAGGCTGTTAGTTTGGTTATTTGGTTCTACTTTATAATCCAATTAGTAACTGTAAGATCTATATGATCCTCTGGTACTAAATTTCTGCGTAAAAATCACATTTGGAGGGAGAGTCTAAGGCCGTAAACATAATTTAGAGTTACTTTAAATTCATTTAATTTCATTTATTATAAAATAAAGCACGACATCTACTTGCATTGCTTTCACACTCTCCCATGGCAGGGTCGACATCTGGATTCAACAAAGCAGAGTGAAAATCTTCACGAACCAATTTGACTAGCGGGTGCTCATCGTCCTACCATTGTCTCTTATTTCCTCACTATTAAACGGAGGGAACGTAGCATTCATAAATAAAACGGCAAGAAGCAAAGTATCTTATTGATTCCACATGGTATATATAATGATCGAAAAATTACAAGAGTGAAAATGTATGATACAAATCTCTCAATCCCTCTCTCTGATGAGAATACATGCTCGTTTATGCAAAAATTCTTGCCAGGAATGGAACCCGTCCCTGCTGATGAGCATAATCATGAATCATCTTTTGACAGGTCGGGTGGCACACAACCACTGTCTTGGAGTCTCAAGATCATCGCCCGTGGTTGTTGGGACATGCCAACCACCATTTTCTGATTCCTGCATTAACAATACCATCATATTCCAAAATCTCTTAGAAATTCCTTGTTTTGATACAAAAGATTACCGAAATTGCACACTGCAGGTTGAACATCTCACCTGAATAACAATTGAATAAGGGGGTGGCATGTGCAGAGCAATTCCAGATTGTGATACCGAGAGCCGAACCTGCAAAATTTTCAAAGAAAGATGAGTTTCTATAATGCATGGCATTACAATTCTACTACCGATTATAGTAGAACATGTTTTTATTGATGAACTTCAATTAGTCACAGTCCTGGGTGGGTTCAGTGGACACTCTGAACTCCAAGTAAACTTCAGCACAATCTGTAGTGTCTTTTACGGAATACATGTACTAGTTTATATTAATTTCAGTAGCTGTCTTAAGAAATGTGTGGGGAAAATGCTTAAAATATGAGGAATACTTAGTATCCCCACAAGAAGCTGAACGCAATGAACCAACAGATCAAGCAACACAAGACTGTATAAAAATATATGGATCCAGAGGAAAACTTGGAAGCCAACCATGCACAACATCGTGGGTTTACCACCAGAAGGTACCTAGATTAGGAAACAAACATATAAACAGAAATGATGAGGTTTCCCCCACTTGTCAGTCAGATCAAAGCTAATTTTGCAAATCCATGAACCGGCACAGCATAGAAGGTACATGTATGTCACATGTATCTAAGAGAGTTGAAGTACCTGATGCTTTTCCTTCCATCTTGGAAAAAAGGAAGTCCCTAGCAACTGGAACAAGTGGTCCCTCATTTCATCATTTGTCACCAGTAAACACTTGCAACTCACAGCAGCATATAACCAGTACCTGTAAATAAACATGGCACAAATTCAGCAAAGGAACTACAAAGGAGATAATGCCAAACAAATTGTTAGGATGCACTGTAGCACTTGGTTGTGACACTTTATAGAGTTCTATCCGATGACATTTGGTAAGAAAGATGATGGTTTTTAAAGATTCTACCCTAAATCCTCAAATATCAAATAATAGAAAACATTGCATACTCAACAAGTTGTTATCTTTCCTTCTCCCAAAACCTATGGCACGCAGCAGAAATAGCAGTTCCGCTTGTTAATGCAAAATAATTACCCCACCTCTAGACAGAATGAATTAATGCAAAATTTGATCCTTTGATACTCCAATCAATAAATATAATTACCTTGCCGAAAATCCTAGATTCAAGTTTAGATTTCCAATAATAGAGGATAAAAAATCATTCATCTAGTACGCAGTGTTGAAAGAAGAATTTTCTTGGATTTCCACGCATCCAAGGCAATATTCTTGGGATTGGATACATTTCTTGCTTCTTTGTCCCGTAACTTCCAGGGTATTGAGTGGCATTTCATTGGCTATTATTCAGAAAGATTGAAGCATTCTTCTGGTTGAACTTTACTTTTCTTTTTCCAGCAACCAAATTTATTCACTAAGAGGTTATTGTGCATTCTTTTTCTGTTAGCATGAGAGATTGGACATCCAACGCTCATGCTAACAGGTTGTTGATTTGTTGAGAGTTTTGAAAGAGGAAATAATTGCAAGAGCTTCTGGTACTGTGCCATATATGCAGTCTTTTGGTGTTTCCAGACAGAGAGTTACGCAAGACTTTTAAATAATTACACAGCATGAGACATGTATTATGAGAGAAAATAGAATTTTGTTTTGCTTTACTTGGTGTAATTTTGTGGAAGCTTTTCGTAGCAATTACTTAGATGATATTTACAGGGACTGGAGTGCACTTATTTTATGATTTTGGTTCTTAATTTGTCTTCAATGCAGACTTCATAGCAAAGAACATGCAAAACAAGGCAAGTATGAATACAAATCATATGGTTCATAAAATGCACTCTCACCAATCATCATTGGAACCAGCCGGAGTAGCATAAAGTGCACCAGAATTTTTCCACCTCTCTAGCAATTTCTTGTTATAAGGACTCTGAGCTGGACCCCCATTTACACGACTTTTGTGCAAAATAACTAGTGGAAATTTTTTGGACGGACTCATATCATGTAATCGATTTACAACATTATTAAGCTACAAAACAAAAGAAGCATTCAGCATCTCAACAGCATACCCTTCTCTGAAGAAAAATAAGAGATGCAACTCATAAACTTGCTCAACATGCCACTTACCTGGGAAAAGTTGAAAGTCTGTTGATTGATAAGACTCACATTAGCTCCATCTACAACTGCATCAAAGGGACCATGCTGCTGCAGCCACTCCTGAATCAATTCACTGCGTACATCAGTTATAGCTTGTTGGCAATTATTTTAAAGTATTATTACCCTTAAGAATAAACATACAAAGTGAGCATCCATCATTTTCTATTCTACTATTCTTAAAAAATTCCAATAACCCCAACAAGTTACGTGGTATGTTGACATTTTGATATGGGAAGAAGAATCTATTCATAAACAAACTACTGATATAAGAGTGATCGCATAGATCCATAGAGCCAATTCTTGTAATATGAAGCAAATTTTGATTAAAGTTCTCATATAGAAACTCTTTTTTGTGCACAAGCAGTGTCAACGTGGAAACCAAAAGCATTAAATTGATCAATCATTCGCTGAACCTTTTGTTAGAGACAAGGAGCGGTGTCTTACCTGGAACCGAATAAAATCAGCCTTAACTTCTCTTCCAAAAGCCAACTTAGATAATGAGATAGCAAAGTTTTCTGTCTCTCTTGGATCGATATCAATACAAGCAAGTCTCTCACCACAAGAACCACAAACACCCTTCTTATCCATTTGAGTCCTGACCACTCTCCACTGTCCATGCCCTAACCACCCTTGTCCATGCCAACCTCCCCCTCCCCTTACAACTCCTTCCTTCACCTTGATCACATCCCAATCCCCCTTCCCAATTTTTGCAGCATGCTCAGACTTAAACCAATCTTCAATAACCCCTACAGTTGACTCCGTAACCTGCCTCACAGAGGTTCGCAACCGATGCAGCAATTCATACATCTTGTCAGCATTGTTTACATCAGCACTAATTTTCAAAAGAGAGGAAAGCTCAGGCTCTTCAGCCACAACCCCAGATTCAATCATATGTGCATCAACTTCATAAGCTTTATCAACCATCCCTTTCTTACAAAATCCAAACAAAGGTGGACCATAAGACCTCAGCTTCGGCATAATACCAAAACCCTTCATTTGCTTTACCAAATCAAAAGCCATTTCTGGATCTTCCATTACAGAAGCCAACCTTGCCGCGTTTGTAAATGTAGCCTCGTTAGGAGGAACTTTATCAATAATCATCTGCTGAAATATCTCGAAACCCCTTTTACAAGCCAACTTCAAATCACTTCCATTTTCACCTCTATTTTGAGAGCACAAATAAAGCATCACATTATAATGGTGTTGATTAAGCTCAACCCCATTCCTCCTTGCCTCATCATACAACCTAAGCCCTTCAACAACATCGCCAACTTTCGAACACATATCTAGCTTAAACCTAAGCACTCCCTCTGGTGCATCTCGCCGCACTTTCTTTTTCAACCTTTTAGAAACTACATTCCCACCCACAGCTTTCTCATCACTCTGCGATGTCGCAGAAATTGCCGAGTTGCTAAATGTGGCCTTTTTCTTCATGAACAAACTATGGGCTCCAATAAAGTTTGAATCTTTTATGTGTTTTGCAAATAAATAACTATGATTACAGCAGATGGGGCTATTCTTAAAAAATGAAAGCAAATGGGTTTTCTTAGTGAAGTAAGAGCAAAGATTTTGAGAGGTTTTTGCATTAAAAGAAGGTGCAAAAAAAGTACTGCTTCTACACAGCAGCATTACAGACAGATATTGATAATTTCCTCTTTCAAATTATTGTGTTTCCACCAAGCAACAATCATTAAAACTAAATTAGCAAACCATAAACTACAAGAAACTAACCAAAAATAATTATTTTTGGCAGGCAAAGTTTCTTCATTTTTTAGCAGAGAAAAACATTAAAGTTTCAATTTTGATGCAATACAGAATCAGAAAATCAGTTACTTGAGAGAAAGAGAAAACCTTGAGGTTCTGGGATACTTTGAAATCCATGAATTTGGACTGTCATAGCCAAAAACCCTAGGATTTAGGATTTTTGTGGAGAAGAAGAAGGTGCTGCGTCAACTGTTTGATGAAACCGGATCCTAAAGGACAAGTAATGTGGGTTGAGTGTTTCGAGCCAGATAATCTCTGAGCACTATGGTGACTGGTGTAATATATCTGTTCCTTTCCATTTTAACCCCATTTCTTTTTACAGATTTCATATGCAAGAATAATCCTTTTGCCTTTGGATTTTATACATGCTGCTGTAACTCAATTTTAACCGTTAGTTTTTAATTTAATTTTATAGGATTTAAAATGTAAAATTAAAAAATTAAAAATTTACTTTAATAAAAAAAATGGTTTATAGAGAATATAATATATTTTTATCAGTTTATCTTTATCTTTAAAATAAGTTTAATTATTCACTTTCAAATTTAATTCTTAATCAAATTTAAATTTTAAAAAAATAAATTTATTTAGAATTTTATTTTACACGATGGAACTCTTTCAAACTAAATACATATCTTAATATATAAATACAGGGGAGGCAATTATACAAAAAAAAAAAAAAAACAGGGGAGGAAAAAAATTACAAAAAATAATATATAGGGTGACATTGCAAAAAAAAAAAAAAAAAAAACATTACCTAAAAAAAAGAGGGGGGCGGCGAAACCTATACTAGCCGCCCCCCCTCCATCTGCCCTTCCCTATTTTTTTCTTCTCTTCTTCCCCGGCCTCCAGATCCTTCACAGAACCTGCCCACTCCTCAAGGTTTATTCCTCTCAAGAGAAGATGTTGCACAAGCAGTATATATTATTCCATGTCATGGGGACGTTGAGACCGGTGTTGCTGCAGCAGGATAGCCAAAGAAGAGAACGTTCAAGAAGTTCAGTTCCAAAGGATGTTATCTGGATGGTCTTTTGGACAAGTCTACTGACGAGCCTGTCAAGCTCTTTCCTGCACATGCTCACGGAAAGGAAGAACCCAGGACCAACAGACGGGCACGAAGCAGAAGACCTGCAGGTAACGAACAAGGACCAACCATGCAGTCAGGAAACGAATGAAACAGAGAGAAAACCAGGGACATGCACAGGACGAACTGAGAGGAGGGAATACCAGAGGAAAGCAAGAAAAAACAGAGGAGGAGAGAAAAGCCGGCCACCACACCTTCATCATCGGCTTCATGCCTTCGTCCAGACCAAGTAAGCTCCCCGCCCCATCAATTTATAATTGCATGGGTACTGTGCGTAAGTTATTTTAATTACCTTCGCACTGTATGCTGAACGGTTCACGCATGCGTGCCTTTGCCTAGATCGGGTTGCTGGATTGGATTAGTAGTCCCAGCTGTATTAAGAATAAGATGATTATTTCACCATAACATAATTGTGTTTTTATAAATTGTATAGAGTTAGATTAGTCCTTTTATATTTTTATAGTCAAATTACTAATTTAACATTAAAATAAAAATATAAAATGCCTAATACTTAAGGGCATTGTTGTAATTAATACTAATTGAACATGATCAAAAATAAATTGTCGGTGTGTTGGTATGAACATGCAGACAATCACCAAATCATCTAGATAGCATGTGTAGAGTTTTTAGGGACAGCATTTGAAAGGTCTCAATACCTTTGACATAATGGGTCGGCGTATGCTCTTAACGTAAATCGGAACCATTTAATTTTTTTCTTTTTTCTCTCAACCTTAAATTTTGGCCCATCAAAAAATCAAACCAACCCTTTGTTCTTCTCCTTTTAATTATTTTTTTATTATTTTAAATAAATCATTGAATTACAAATGTTTTTTAATTTCAATCCCTTTTATTTCTTTATTTTTTAGATATAATCTTTATTTTTTTTATTTTTATTTTTTATTTTTTAATAAGGTATAAAATTACAATTATTTTTCAATTTCATTTTTCATAGGTTTTTTTTCTTTTAAATTTGATCTCCATTCTTTTTATTAGGGGTGTTTACGATTCGATTTGGTTCGATTTAGACTAAAAAACCAACAGCACTAAATTACATTAATTTTATGAAATATTAACCAAATTGGACCGAAAACAGGTTCAAACCAAACCGGTTCGATTCAGTTAAATCCGGTTTTCTTGGCAAAAAACCAGGAAATCTAAACCCGAACTCTGACCCGCCAACCCAAAACTCCACGTGGTCCTTTGGCTCTCTCATCCAAACATTAGCAACCAAATCTGAATCTATCATCGAAATCTACAAGAAAGACCTGGAAGAATTTGGATTCGACTTGAAAAATGAATTTGCCATTATCCACGATGTCGCTTCACACACCATCCATGATCTCCCCGCTTCCTTCGAGGCCAGCGCTGCCGTCGCTCAAGAGTATATCAAGGGGTGATGGGCTCGTTTAAGGAAACCTGGTTGGATTTTCACCTTTGCTCCTCTGAACATGAATAGGTTCCATTGAGGTTTCTTGAACCAGAAGCACAATTCAAATGTTTGCTATCCCTGAAGCCAAGAAACATCTAAACCAAACCTCTCTATATACATATCTGATACATCCATTATCAAGTTGAACCAAGCAGATGAGGCCAGGGCTTTGCTTATCAAATGCTTAAACACAGATGGCTGTGTAGAAACTGGGAAAGAAAGATTGGGAATTAATTAAGAGGAAGATTGGGAATTTACCTGGGAAGGAGGTAGCTTTTTATGAGATGAGATGCACAAGGAGGAAGGGTTAGGCGGTTAGGTTGGCTTAACTATTTATATCATAATTTTTTGTTAATTGTTTAATGGGTCCGATTTGATTTGGTCCAGTTTATGGTTCAAAATTAAGACTGAACCGAACCTGTTAAAATTTATGGTTTTAAAAATCAGTTTAATCAGTTTTTCATTTTGGTTTTGTGTTTTCGGTTAATTTTTTTCAATTTTATTGGTTTTCTTGATTAGTCAGTTATTTTGGACACCCCTACTTTTTATTGTTATCTTTTTTTCTTTAGCAAGTTTTTTTTTTTGTATTTTTTTCATGATTTTATTATTTAAAATTAAATTAGGTGGGAATAAGGCTTATTAATGGAACCTTATTCAAAGATTTCATGAGTTGTGAGTTTTAGATATTAGATTGGGTTTTAAAAGTTTCTCTAAATTGATTTTTTTTAAAAAAAAAAAAACTAATATTTTTATTGGTGATTTTTTTTTAGAGTTTTGTTTTATTATTTTTTTTATGGTTTTCTCAATGCATATTTTTAAATTGATAGAAAGACTGAACTTTAACTTGTCCTCCTTACAAAATTAGAATAACAATTCAAAGCCAAGACTTTAAGGGCAGGAAATTGAGCAACAAGGTCCTGAAACACTTGTCCTAAAACTTCTGTTTTGTTATAAAACTGTAAACTTCAACACCTCCAGATTCCTGCAACCAGCCATGCGATGTGGAAGAAACTTTTAACCAAACCAGAGGGATTTGGGAAAACAAAAGACGAAGGGAATAGGGGAAAACCGAAGACAGGCTTCAAAACATCATTAAGCTAATAACTCCAACAAACCAGAAAAGACAAGACTGTTATTCTTTCCTTAACGCACAAATCCTATACCTTAGACCTCCAGGCTAACGCTAAAACCACACTTCCAATCAAGACAAGACTCTGAATTTATGATACTGCAGCTTACATTGCCGGAGCCCTATACTAAGCGATAAAACTTTCTCATTGACATAAATGGGTGCGAAAAAGTTGAAGAACAAAATCTTAGATATTCTTTTTACATTTTATTTTTTTTCAGTTTTTCATATTAGTTCATCTTTAATTTTTATCATGTCCAGTGTGTTTGCTTCTACCAATGAAGGTTGGCCTGAGCGAAAGGAGCTCTAGCCATTTAAGCAAGTAGTTTTGAGTTTGAGCCTTGCTGAATTCAGTAAACTTTCTTGGGAGTGATCCTCATCTTCACGCTAGATAGAACCTTGAAGGATTAGTAATGGACAATAGGCTAGGAATACCCTGGAGAATAGAAAAGTTTATTTGCTGTTTTTTATTTATTTATTTAATTAGTAACTGTACCACTGTAGAAAAAGTTTCAAATCAAAATCATTACCAAATTCTATGAAATGAGAAAATAAAAATTATTTATCACTTGTTTAGAACCACTTTCAAAACAATTATCTCAAAGTCAAATTATTAATGAATTATGATTTCTATCTGGTGTATAGTAGAGATGGCTTGTGTTAATTAGCTAGCATTTTAATTTAAAACTTGTATTTATTTCTTTAGAAAGAAATCTTTATTTGGGTTTTCATAAAAAAAAAAAATGATTTATGTTAAAATATAGTAAAAGAAAATGATGCCTGATTTCTCATTCCAGTGTAATTGCAGAGACAGGTTGTGATACCCTCCATGCAGCATGCATAGCAAAAGGAGACAATATGGTAAGAAGTTTTCCTCCTCTACTGTAAAGCGGTTGTTCAAGGGAGTTCTTTTTTATAAGAATGAGAGGTACTCGCTCTTAGACTTCCACTTCCACGGCTAAGCCGTCAAGAGAGTTCTATTTTTTATAAAGAATTCAAGCAATTCGGAGAAGTTCAAGCCTGTGTGAAGACAGATTCATAGATTCCAATCTGCCTTCGTTGCTTTAGGGTAAACACAGCAACTCACTTAACCAGTTGATCTTAGCTAACACCCTTTTCTTGGCTGGATTTCTTCTCTTCTTTTTTGAGGAAGAATCTTGGTCTGCCCTAATCTGATAAAACATCAGAAGAAAATGCTGACTAATTTCTCATTCCAATCATGGCAAGATTGCAGTGATGGTATACCTTGTATGCGCAGCAAGAGAGACAACAGGGAAAGACAGATTCATAAATACCAACTGACTTAGCTGCTTGGAGATAAATACAATAGGTACTGCTTTATGATATTGTACAGAGGTCAAAACAAAACTAGGGGACTAAGGGATTCATAGTTCAAAGAAACAAAAGAATTTAAGAGATTAGAAAGCTAATCCAAAGGATCAAAAAGGAAAGAAAAAAAGCTTGACAGAACATGATGCATACAACAAAAGGTGGAAATAAAGATATAAACAGTTGACGGTGGAAAAACAAAGTAACTAGATGAGAATCTAGAGAGTTTCTGAAGATGGCAACTGCTTAAGCACCATTCACCCTCTCACTCTGAGTCATCCAGCAACTGGCATTCTCACAGTCCATCACCCTCAACCTGTTCAAAAAGGCTCTATGTTCTAGTTAAGGGAAATTATGACTGACTGATGAGGCTAACTACAGGCAAAGGCGGATTCTTTGCTCTTCCCGCTCTTCACTGGTTATTGTTGAGGATTGGCTGTCTCTTTCTGCAATTCGTTTCTTGTAAGGCACAAACCCTTTCAAGCACTTTTCATTGATCACTTTTGATCCAGATGAGGTTGATTTCTTGGTTAGCTTAAGCTCAAAAATTGGGGATAGCTCTTTTTCCTCGTAAGAAAATTGTTGACTTTCAGTCTCAGCATCCATGTTTTTATCCACGTTTTCCCCTTCACTCACTGATCCAGAGTTGGAACCAGTCCAAGATACTTCCTTTGGAATCTCTTTATCTTGGACTTCATCTCCTTTTGAATCTAAATTTTCTATTGCGGGCTCTTTCTTGTGAAATGGCATGCAAGGAAATGGCATGGCTCCATAAGGAGTCCACCAAGGCAGAGGAGCAGAGTCATTTTGTGCAGGACTTGAGTTTTCCTTTTGAAATTTCATGTAACATAATGCTCCATGAGATCCATGTGGCAAAGGACTCCAAATGGATTCCCCATTCCTGGAAGGAAATTCTGCGGCCACATTGTTCAGTGTTAATGGTCGCACAAGTTTTTCTTCTGCAGCGTCTGGTGTGGACAATTTAGAAGTTCCCATGTTTGGAGAAGATGGTTTATGCCATTCTGTGACTAATACTGTCCTTCCAAAGAGCTTCAGACTCCGAGTTGATGTTTCCTCAACAACAGGTTCTTCAGAAGACACATTTTCTTTGGGAGAGGAGTCAAGTTTCTCGACCTTCAAGCAAACAGAAAAACACATTTAGGACAACCTGAGAACTTCTAAGACATCGGAAGCAGAGTGAAATTGTGATTTGTTATAGGAGTAAGCCAATACCTTGGGAAATTGCTCATCAGGAACTGAACTAGCAGCTGCTGGTGATGGAGATCCATCCTCTTCAGGAGACGAATCAGCATGATGAACACCACCAGCAAATGAAACTGGCGATAAGCTGTGGTTTGGTGTGTCTGAATCAGTGGAACCGAGGGCATCCGAACCAACTGCAGACAATACTGATGTTGGAGATTGGTTTTCCTGTTCTGAAATGGAAAAATTTGGAGAAGAAGACCTTAGTGACTTCTCAGGAATAAGGAGCTCTTTTTCTAGAGGATGTCCCAATTTGCGGGGGTAAGGATGCATAGGTTTTCGCTTTGGTCTAGGAGGAGGAATTTCAATTGGTTCCACTGAGCTAGTGTTGCTGCCACCAGACTCACGCACAACCTACCCCGAATAAAAATACATTGTAAGAGCAACATCAAGCATGAAAAATGAACCCATCGAAGATCATTCGCACTCCTCGGGTTCGTCAAAAATCCAACCTGCTTTAATTGAGGGTATTTATATATTATGGTAGAGAGCAGATGCTGGAATAAGAGCAGTAAACCTTAGAGAAGAATTTCTGAGCATGGCTTCGAATCTGAACCGCAGTCTTTGTGCCAACATGCTCTGCCAAATGAAACACACAATGATTTAGATTCACAAGTCAAAGAACAAATAAACTTGATTAAGAACCTTGAAAATCAATTATACCTTCAATCCGTCTCCAAGCACGACCATAAAGCTTTAGAGCTTCAAGGAACTTCTTATGCTCTTCCTCTGTCCATCTTTCTCTTTGCTTCGTGATGGTGTATGGTTTCCTCGCCTGATTAAAAAAAAACATCCATGGGATGGGTATCAAGTAATAATTATGGAGAGTTACATCAATCACAATTCACATCTGACATGTTAAGAATAAAACCTTGGGAGAGTAATCACTCCCACAAGAGAATTGCTCCTTTAGTTGCTGCCCAGATACATTATTTAGTGTAGCACTCAGTGAAATTCCATTGCCTGCTGGGAGAACCAGATTCAGTCGAGTCCCTCCACACTGATCCTGCATCAAATGTGGGAAACAAAGACATCAGAAAGGTATCCCAGCTTCCACCACTACCAGTGCTAGCACGCAACTCTGTATTAAGTACACGCGATTCTTTTAACTTGCAGAAAATTCAATATCCATTAGAATTCATTAACTGAGCAGCTACAGTAAAATTCAACAAATCAAGAACCAAATGAGTATCGTACTTCATAAATCTAACTAAAACACAATTAAAATAACAGTTACAATGTGCTCATGCTCCTTTATCTTGCAAGACAAAAAAAAGGCAAGGAATCGAATTTATAAATAATAAATGTTCACCAAAGCAGAAACTACCTGAAACTTGAATATCAAATTCCCAAAAACAACTACACTCATAAAGAAACTTGCTCGTGTAACTATATAGACAGACAAAAGACAGCTCAACATCAACAAGAATATATCATCATAAATTTTGCCACTTGCCACAGATAGTCACCTTTTCGACCAGACAACTTGTTACCACATGAATATTTTAACTCTTTGTGTCAAGAATAAGACTTTTAACACAAGTCTTCATTATATGGTCTCCCTTTTAGATCCATCTTTCCTTAATTACAGTAAGTCAATTCTTGCAAACAACCATAACCACAACAATAACAAACAAAAAAAATCATCATACCATCTTGAGTTACAAAATTTATAAATTAAATGCACTGATCCAAAAAATAAAATCAAATAAAGTTCATTCTCATACCTGAATAGCCATAGCCGAAAAAACAGTTCAAAAAATCGTAGTAAGAGAAACTCTTATTGTACCCTTCTTGATGATATCTTCCTCAAATTCATAACCCAACATAATAATTCCAATAATCTGTCTCTCAACTTTCACTTGCTCTCTGAAAAAACAAAAAAACCTGACCTGACCCTTCAAGGCAATGAAGTCATACCTTGATATTCGAACAAAAACCTAGAGAGATTAAAACTTTTGGCTTCAACCAAGCTAAAAAGGAAAACCCAGAAGAACTAAACAAGCAACAGAAGGAGAAGTGAACAAACAGAGAGAGAAAGGAAGGAAGACAGAGGGAGAGGGAGAGGGAGAGGGAGAGGGAGAAGCGTGTGAGTCTGTATGTCTATTTGGCTTGTGATGGAAAAACAAAAAAGGAAGAGAAAAATAAGAGATGAAAGGAAAGGATGCCACGTCAGAAGTGATTTTTTATTCTTTGTTTTTTTAACATAGAAAGCTCGAGAATGCAATGGAATCCTGTGGCTCGCATCAAAAGAGCAGCAGAACACGTGGCATTTTATTTTTTATATTTTTTGCATCTTCGCTTTTTATTAGGCAAGCATGTTTGATTTGGTGGAGAGAAAAAGGGAGGCACTTTTTTTTATGTTTTTATAGATAAATAAGTAAATAAAATATTATCCATACTTGCACTTGCCACTATATTATTTTCCCATCTTGCTCTGTAATTTTTTTAGTATTTTATTTTCCTTGTAAATAGAGAAGAAGGAACATATATATATATATATATATATATATATATATATATATATAGAAGTTAGATATTGTAAAAATCATAGACGGAGAAGATACAGATATATCCTAGGGTGGACCTCTAGCATGTGTTATAGGTGTCATGTCATCTCTATGCTCAAGATTTTATGTACCATAATATTCTAAATGACATCACCTTTGTAATAATTTTGTATGATATCGCTCTCAATCTTAAATTTTCGGTTACATATATGTATTTATATTTTTTTATTAAATATATTTTTATCTTTTTTATATATTTTTTTATTTTTAAAAAATAATTTAATAATATGTAATTTCTCTTTTTTCTCAGTTTTATTGAGATAAATATTAGGAGCTAGCCTTGTTCAAGGCAGCTTAATTTCTTATTAATTTATTCTAATTAATTGAATTGCTTTCATGAAAGACAATTTGTAGGCAATTCATGGATGAGTTTTCAAAAGCTCCAACTGTCTCCCATCTTTTTATTTCACTTAAAGTCTTTAAAGTATCATTATTGGTGTTATTATTTGGGTGGTGCCTGTGAGGTGAATTTTTAAAGTGTTTTTTATTCTAAAATGTATTAAAATAATATTTTTTTTATTTTTAAAAAATTATTTTTTATACTAGCATATAAAAAAAACTTTAAAAAATAAAATAATAATTTTTTTAAAAAATAAAATTTTAAATTTTAATTAAAAAAGAATTTATGTTTTTAAACACTTTGAAATTTGAACCGCCCAGCCAATTACACACTTCTTCGTATTTCCACCTCATCACTGGAAAGTGCAAGAAGCATAGCTTTATTGATCTTTCATGAACAATGGAAAGTCCCACGTAAAGGAAGCAGTAGGGACCACAAGCCCGTCTCCTACTGGTCTAAATTGGCGAGCACATTACCTGTCATTCCTACCTCTCGTAGCCAGTGGAAAGTGATGGCTAGAGACGTTGAATTCATAATTATCTATGCATAGATATTTATTTTATATATAAAAAAAAATTGCTACCACTTACATATTGAGTGAAATTATTTCCAATGCTGTCAATTCTTGAAATAAATAATTATGAAATAAATCGAGAAATATAATTTTAGGTTAAATATAGTATTATGAGGATGTAAGAATACCATCAAAATAAATGAATAAATATTATTTAAATTATTTTAAAAAATTATTTCTTAAATAGATTCAGCTTTATAAATTAAGTATACTATAATTGTCACTAATATCTTTTTTTTTTTGTAAATAATCTTGAGTTTGAAAAAAAAATTCTTGCAATTATAAAAATAGAAATTCAGCTAAATATTCTCAGAGAATTCGTTTGATTATCTAGTTTTATAGCTTTAAAAACCAAACTTTAATATAAATAAATAGATTTATATATAAATGCACAATATAGTAATTAAAAAATTAAAAAATATATATATATCAAGAGAAATATAAATTGATAACGAGGGTGACCGAGAGAAATAGAAGGCGGGCCTAGATTTGTGGATTAGAAAAAGGTCAGGTGACTTTCCTCTGCACTTTTCGCCACGTAAGCACCACCACTGGCCGCCCTTGCTTGTAAACACTGCCACGTGTATTTTCTAAAATAAATAAGAGAGAGAGTGAGAGAGAGAACAAAAAGGGATAAACATCATTGCTAGCCACTCATTTTTTTTCATCTTCAATTTTTATTCTCGCAAATCTCTGGCCACATGTTTTGTTTTCTTTGGGCTACGAGAGTTTCTTGGTGGGAGGAAATGATTAGAAGAGGATGATCTCATTTAAGTTTTGTGAACTTTTTTGCCTTTTTCAACCATACCTCCATCATGATATCATATTATAATATGATTCAAGAATTTAAGATGCAAAAGGTACAGCTGTCAGCCTTCATCTAGGGTCTGACTGCAAGTCAACTAATCATAACAATAAATTAACTCGAGTTTTTTACTTTAAATTTTGTTATTTTTTGAAAAACTTATTTGATTTTAACAATCTAAAAATATATATAAAAATAATTTTAAAATTTATCGAAAAGTGATTTGCGTTCTCAAACAGGCTGTATAAATAGTATTTTTCAATAAAAAAATATATTTTAAAATAAAAAATAATTTAAAAAATAGAAACCAGAAAATTTGCATAGCAGGCAGATCTAGAGCAACACGCTTATGCCGTGTTAGCCATCACCATTTTTGCTTGTTGCCCTGGATCTTTCAACATCCTGTCTTTGGTTGGGTGGTTGTGTGGTGGTGGTGGTGGGGGGGTCAAGTGGGGTCATCTCGGTTTCCATATAATTGCGACGTCGTCTATGGCCACTCATCATGAATTTGTGGCTTACAATGTATCTCTTCAGCGGGATCGTCAAATTTTCACATTTTCTTTTTATTGAGTTTTGACTTCTTTTTCTTTATTATTTTTAAGTTTTTTCTTTTATATACCACAAAATC
Organism: Populus tomentosa; assembly: GCA_018804465.1. Classification (NCBI taxonomy): domain Eukaryota; kingdom Viridiplantae; phylum Streptophyta; class Magnoliopsida; order Malpighiales; family Salicaceae; genus Populus; species Populus tomentosa. The sequence goes on from CM031975.1 coordinate 5,962,013, forward strand.
TGGAAAATCACACTTTTTATATCAAGATCTTAACTAGGGCCCATTTATTTTATAAAAAATAATCTTTAAAAATTTATTTTTAAATTTTTTGGTATTTGTTTATGTTTTAAAAAATTAATTAACAAATAATGTTTTCTGGTCAAAAGAAATTCTGGTTTTATTTTCAATAAAATATTTTTTTATTTTAAAAGGAAAAAAATTTCTAAAAATTATAAAAATTTACAAATATATTGTTATTTATTGATTATATCAAGTGTAATCATCAACCTTTTAATTGATATATATTTTATTTTGAATTATTGTTTTTAGTTTCTTCTCTTAAACTTTGATTTAATTTAATTTTTATAGCAATTCTGATCTTTAATATATTAATTGTTATTTATTTTTTATTATTTTTTTAAAAAGATTTATCTATCAGATTTGATTTCTATTTTTATTAATATTTATTTTATTTAAAATATTTTTTTGTAATTTCATCATCTTTCAATTTTTTTATTTATTAGATTTGATCTTCATTATTTTTATTATTATTCTTTTATTTAAAATAATTTATAAAATTAAATTTTTTTTATTTTATCATTCTTCAACCTTTTTATTTGTCAGATTTTGTTTCCATTCTCTTAATAAATTTTAAAAAAATAAAAATAAAACATCAATAAGTTAATTTTTAACTTGTTTTTCATGATATAACTAAACACCGGAAAGTATTTTTAAATTTATTTTTTATAACATTATCAAATATCAAAAAATAATTTATTTTTTCATGAAAACTATTTTTTAAAAAAAAAATCAAACAAACAAAACTCTAGATAAAACTATTAATTACTTGGTCCATATCTAGATTTTAAATTTTTTTTCACTTTTTTGACGTGAAAAAACATCAATCAAGTTCATATGCTATAAGAGCCCACGGTTTTATACAAATGAAAAGATTAGAACACAAAAGTTGCATTTAATTAGTATAAAAACATAAGACGAAATATGTTTGAACGAAGAAATAAAGATAAATCTATTAAATAAATCTATTTTTATAAAAAAAATTAAAGTGAATTTTTATATTTTTAAAATAGTAAATACATATCTTCTATGTTATCTTTTTCATCACAAAACAGTAAACGAACAGCATGTGAATACTGAAAAAGTGTAAATATAATTATATATAAAAAAATGGAGATCGATGATAGCCTCGTTATAAAAAGCAAAAGAGAAATAAAAAACATGAATCGACATCAAATGTATTTGCTCATTTCCTTATCTGTAATTTTGACAGGCCCATTTTTTCCTCTTCCACTCCTTCTTCATGTTATCCTCATATATTTGCCTCAACAAGGACAGACATTGTTATCAAGGATATTAGCCACAAGAGTTGAGAATCTCCTAGGCGAGGGGGACAGCTCAAAGTTCCACACAAGGGGCAGATATTGGAATGCATGCATGCCAGTCTTCATCGAGCTGTTCCTCGTAATAGTACGAGCCAGATCTTTCATCACCAGGTACAGATAAAACTAAGGGTGTGTTTATTTTTTGGTTCAAATCCTTCTTTAAAATTATTTTTAAACTTTTTTAAATTAATATTATTTTTTTTTAAGATTTTGATAGATGGATGAATAAAAATTATTTTTTATTCTTTACACTTGACCTATTTATACCAATTTTTTTTTGTTCTTATTTTTACTATTTTGTAATTTGTTTTTGAAATGTTTTATTTTTATTTACACTTTTTTAAAAAAAATATCATATATATACTAAAAGAAAATGATGTTTCATTGTAGCAATTACAACATTGTCCTATTTTCTACCACATTAAAAATTAACTTGAGATCTTATAAGTTTTTATTAATACATATAATCTTCACTTTATTAATTGGATATTTAGGCATATAAATCACACATAAAGCATAATACCATGATAGTGAAAACATATAATAGCTCACCTAGACAAATAAATTTTGAAGGAGCAAAAATGACAGCTAAATACTTCTCGGAACATGGAATTCCATTTCAATATAACCCTAACACTAGAATGCCAAAAAAAGATCAATTTAATGAAGGTAAAGTATATTAATCAGATATTCAGGAATATAAGCCACATAAAAAAGATTACAAATGAGCTGGTAATGAGAGGAGAAAAAAATGATGGTCAGGATTAAAGGAAGATGGCTCTAAAGAAGAAGATCTAGTCATCTTGCCAATCAGGGTTTCATTTCCAAAGGTTGCATATGTGATGCAACCTTATAAAGGAATAGAATGCCTTGGTTAGAAACTCATTACAATGGATATAAATACCTTAAAGGAACATAAGGTCAAAAAATATGACGAGAGGATAGAGCTTGGAAAGAAAGATGAAGTGCTGTTGCAGCTAATTGTCCATACTCTATAAAAAGTCTTTTCCAAGACCTTCATGCATACTCTATAAAAAGTCTTTTCCAAGACCTTCATGCCAAAGCTAGTTAACGACGAGAAGTTTCAAAACTGATGTTTAAAATGTAAACCAACATTGCTTATTTTAAAATGCTTTTGTTTGCCTTGTTTTTCTCTTTTTAGTTGAAAATCAAGGCTCAAGATGTCAACTAGGTTTTATCTTTGTTGTTGAGCCTTTTTTTTTTTTGAGTGATTAGATTAAGAATTTATCACTTTATTTTACTTGTGCATTTACAACAAACATATTCCATTTTTAAAAATCCTAAAAGTGGATCTTTCATAACATCACATACACTTAGCACCAAGAATGAATGGCCAAACTATAATGAATATATGATAGCTATAGAAGAAAAAGAATGTGATGAAAACAATATCGAGGAATTTATAAAATTAATAGAGCAACATGAACAAGCTTGAAAACCTGCTATAGAAGAACTTGAAACCATAAACGTGGATGATGATCATTTTAAAAAAGAGCTGAAAATATAAGCCTTGATTACTCCTGGAAAAAAAAGAACGGAAATGATTGCCCTGCTACAAGAATATACAAATATTTTTACCTGGTTCAATGATATGCCTAGTTTTGATATAGATATCATAGTATATAGGATACCACTTGAAAAAGAGTGCAAACCAGTCAAACTAAAATTGAGAAAAACCCACCTAAATATCTTGATCAAAGTTAAGATAGAAATTAAGAGGCAATAGAACACTGACTTTTTAGAAGTAGTTAAATATCCACAAAGGGTATTTAATATAGTTGTCGTACCAAAAAAGGAGAGAAAGATCAGAGTCTGTGTGGATTTTAGGGATTTGAGTAGGGCTAGTTTAAAAATGACTTTTCTTTGCCAAATATAGATGTTTTGGTTGACAACGCTCAACACAGCTTCACGTATTCCTTCATAGATGCTTTTTAAGATACAACCAGATAAAAATGACTCCAAAAGATAAAGAGAAACAACATTTGTCACTTTATGAGAAGTATTTTTCTATAAGGTTATGCCATTTGAATTAAAGAATGCAGGGCCACCTACTAGAGAGCCATGATGATTCTATTTCATGATATGATACACAAAGAAATTGAGGTGTATATGGATGATATGATTGCTAAGTTTAAAAAAAGAAAGAGTCATGTCCAAATTTTAAAGAAGATATTTAAGAGATTGAGGAAGAATAAACTAAGACTCAACCTTGCAAAATGTTCATTTAAAGTTAAGTCCAGGATATTGTTAGGATTCGTGGTTAGTGACAAAGGGATAAATATGGATCTTATTAAAATAAAGGTCATTCAATCTATGTCATCTCCTAAAACAGAGAAGGAGGTAAGAGGATTTTTAGGGGGGTTGAACTATATTGTCTGCTTCATATCCCAACTAACAATAACATGTGAACCTATCTTTCTGCTACTAAGGAAAAAAACTTGGAACGAGGAGTGTAAAGAAACCTTCAATAAATCAAGCAATACTTATAAAGTCCGCCTCTATTTGTTCTTCCTATATCAAGAAGGCTTTTGATATTATATTTGATAGTGACTGAAGCAGCTATGGAATGTGTACTAGACCAAGATGATATGAATAAAAATTTCAAGGAATATAAGTCTAGATATATTGTGATAGAAAAGTTATGTTATGCGCTAGTGTGGGTGGCAAAAAGATTATGACATTATATGTAGTATCATACTACGTGGTTGATTTGAAAGGTAGATTTCTTGAGGTAAATTTATGACAAGCCCTATCTATCAAGTTGAATTACAAGATAACAAGTTCTATTAGGGGTTATCATTTTCGGTTCTGTTCGGTTCGGTTTTTATCAAAAAAAGTAACCAAACGAGTTTAAAAAAACCGATTCAAATCGGTTTGGCTCGGTTTTTGTCCGGTGTGGCTCGGTTTTTTTTTTTTTGATTTTAGGCTTATAAAACCACACCAAACCGGTCAGTTTTTTCAAAGTTTTAATTGGTTTTTTCTCACGGTTTGGTTTTTTCGGTTATTATTTTTTTGGTTTTCTCGGTTTGATCGGTTTTTTGGTTTTTTTGCTCACCCTAAGTTCTATTAACAGAATACAACATGGTGTATATGACGAGAAAAAAATATAAAAGGAAACGCAATTGCTAACCATCTAGTTGATGATGCCATTAAAGTTTATGAGCTATTAAATTTTGATTTCTTGATGAAAATATATTACTAATGAAGGAAAAATAAAAGAAAATAGATTGGTAAACCTTGTATTTTGATGGAGCAGTAAATAAATATAGTAATGGAGTTGGCGTAATAATAATCTCTCTTGATAAGAACAAGTACTCGGTTTTAGTTAAACTGTAGTTTGGATGTACCAACAATACATTTAAGTATGAGGCTCGCATCTTTGGTTTAGAATCTACATTAGAGCTTAAAATAAAATAAAAAAAGATAAATGTGTATAGCGATTCATTGTTGATTATCTACTAGGTGAAAGGAGAATGGCAAACCAAAGGAAGAAAAGTTAAGACCCTGCCAAGAACATCTGTCTAAACTAGCAAAAGAGTTTGAAGAGATAGAGCTCTCCCATCTAGGAAGAGAAGGGAACCATTTTGTTGATGCTTTGGCCACACTAGCTGCTATGGCTAGAATTGATTTTGGACATAAGGTACAATCAATACATATTGATATCAGGAATTTCTCAGCTTATTGTTATTTAGTTAAAAGAGAGATAGATATGAACCCTTGGTACCACGATATCAAAAACTTTATGCAAAACTAGAAATATCCACTAGAAGCCTCCAAGGCAAATAGAAAAACCTTGAGAAGATTGGCTTTAGATTTCTACTTAGATGGAGAAGTCTTGTATAAATGATCATTCGACGGAACGTTGCTAAGGTATTTAAATAAGGCTGATGCTAGAAATGCATTGCGAGAAGTCCATGAAGGGATCTGCTCAACTTGCGCTAATGGGCTTATGATGGCAAGAAAAATACAAGGGGTTGGTTATTTTTGGATGATATTAGAGAAAGACTTCATTGACTTTGTCAAGAAATGTTATAAGTGCTAAGTGTATAATCAATACACCTTTAGCTCCTCTATTTAATCTAGCAGCTTCATGGCCATTTGCAATGTAGGGACTTAATGTGATTGAGTATGTTAACCCAAAATCCAGTAATGGGTATGGATTCAACCTCGTGGCTATTGACTACTTCATAAAATAGATAGAAACCAATTCATATGCTAATGTAACATAGAAGGTGGTGAAAAGGTTTATAGAAAAGGACTTAATCTGCCAATATGGTCTACCCGAAATGATAGCAATCGATAATGCAAAAAAATTCAATGGCAAGATGATAGTAGAGCTTTATATCAAATAGAAAATCAACATTCTAATTCCTCATTATACAGGCCAAAGATGAATGACATTGTAAAAGTTGTCAACAAGAATGTCAAGAAGATTATTTAGAAATTGGTAATCACTTACAAAGATTGGAATGAGATGTTATCATTTTCCCTTCACACATATCTCATTACAGTTAGAACTTTAATGGGAGCTACATTATATTCTTTAACATATGGAATGGAGGTCATGATGTCTTTAGAAGTAGAGATCCCATTATTGAGAGTATTAATAGATTTTGAGCTAAAAGAGGCTAAATGGGTCAAGGTCAGATATGAATAGCTAAATCTAATCAGTGAGAAAAGAGCAATTATAATTTATCACCACCAACTTTACCTGAAATGAATGGCTAAAGCATATGACAAGAAAGTTTAACCTCGAATGTTCCAGGAAGGACATCTGATACTGAAGAAAATATTGTCCTTACCAAGAAAAGACCAAAGAAAATGGCACCAAACTATAAGGATCATTATGTAGTAAAGAAGGCTTTTTAAACTGGAGCTCTAAGATTGTCTAGAATGGAAGGAGAAGATTTAGCTAAACATGTGAATTCTGATTTGTAAAAAGATATTATATAAGTATCCAGTTTTCTTCCCAAGTTAATAAAGTGAAGTTTGGTCATAAATTCTTAATGTAAAAGTACCTTTCTTTTTTAAAATTACATGATCTCACATCATTTGGAATCATTTTCCTAAAAGAAAAAGATCTTGAAAGAATTGGTTTTATGCATGATTACGAGAAATGAATCATAAAATGCTCAAGATGAGGTTTAAACAACTTTTGACTAGAAGGTGACCAAACCAAACAATCCAAAGCTAACTATGAGATAAAACCATGTCTCTTGATAACATTTTGAATTGCATAGATAAATGGTTAGTAGTCACTCTGTAATCACCCACAAGTTCTTTAAGAAAAAAAGGCAAAGTTTATCAAAACTAATGATGTGTGTTTGAAATGAGGAATTGACATATTTGGTATCCCTTCACTTTCTAAGAATATATCCTTTATGGTCCCCATTTGAACCTAAGTAAGTTTTTCTTCATAAAAACCATGACTAGGATCACACCCCACACTAAAAGGAAAAACAAAATGTGAGCAAATTGCTGAAATGTACACATAGATCTATGAAAGTCAGAACCCAATAATAGGGGGCATCATTATAAAAAAAAAAAAAAAAGGAAGGACAAGAAAGAGGAAGCAAAAAAATAATGAAAAGAAAAGGAGAAAAAATAGAAAAAAATGATGGTTTAATAATGCTCTAAGACCGAGGCACAGGTCTCGAAGAAAGACTCTTCATTAAGAAAAAAAATCTAACTGAACAAAGTCCATGAGATGACTTCACGAGGGAAAAAAGGCTAAAGAAAAGTGATCCTATATCTTTTAAACCCTTAAAAACTTCTTGAGCCTCAAAAGCATTCATCTTTTTCATAACCCATAATCATAATCAGGTAAGGATACATGCATTTAACCCTAAAGCATTGCATCAAGTTTTATTTGACAAGAAAAATTCTTGAAATCAAACTCATACAAGTCAAAAGAAGATAGATTTTGGTTTTGGATAAAGGAAATTATTAAATCAAGATTTCAAGTTAACTGAACTATGAACAAATTTTTTGGTTATAGTTAAAGGGAATCACTAGTTTGGGATTTCAGATTGACAGAGATTAAGGCAGAAATGTTGGTTCTGGTTAAAGAAAATTGTTAGATTAGGATTTTAGATTACCCGAGTTATAAAGAAAGTTTTTGGTTCTAATTAAAGGGAATTGCTAGATTGTGATTTCAGAACTGAGATGTAAAATGGATATTTTGGTTCTAGATTGGAATTTCAGGTTAATTGAGCTATAACATGAAATTTTGGTTCTAAAGGAATCACTTAAATGCAAAATTTCAGGTCAACTCTAAAATTAAAAAACACCAAGAAATTCAACCCTGCAATCAGGAAGCACCAAGTTTTCAAACCTCATAATCAAGAGGTATCAGAGATCAAGGTTATGGTTAAAGAGAATTGTCAAATTAAAATTTCAAGTTAACCAAGCTATAAATAGTTTGATCATAGTTCTAGTTGAAGGGGATTGCTGCAAAGATAGATTTTTAGGTCAACCAAACTAAAAGTTTTGAGAATAATATTTTTGAAGAATAGTTGGTTTATACAAACTTAATATGCAAAACATTTAACAAGTCTTTACTTTGTAAGTATAGTAAAGAGTAGGTATCTGTTGTTACCAATTTTAAGGGCCCACATAAACAAAAGCAAATACAAAAAAATAAAAAATATATATTAGAAGAAAAAACATAAAACATATCAGTGAGAAGAGTATACAAGAACGCCTAGGAAATTGTCAAAGACTGTATGAGGAAGATTAAATATATAAGATAAAAAAATTCGACAATGTATTTACAATTAATGAAGGCCCTATTAACAAAGAAAATTTAATTTGAGGAGGACAATTCAAAATTAAATGTTTAAGGACTCAATTAGATGAATTTATTGAGGGCTTAATTGAAAGATAATTTTGTTTTAAAAGTTAATTTAGGCATTAATTAGAAGAAATTAAAGTGTTGGGATTGAATAACAATTTTTAGGAGCTAACTTGGTCAAATCAGGGGTTTAATTGCATAAATATTAAAGTTTGATAGGCAATTAGAGACTTAACTGAAAAAATCCAAACACAAGGATCAAGCTGGAAAAGGCGTATAGATATTGGAGCTGAAATTGATCAAATTAAGAGCCAAATTGAAGAAACTTGAATGTTTTTTTGGTTAACTAAAGGTCAAAATGCATAAACTTATAACCAAGTATGTAAAACATATTCCTAGTATTAAATAAAAAGAAAATTTATTTTTATTTTTATATTAGCATTAGAACGGTTAGGTTTTTAACCTGATAAGATAAATATTTCTTTATTGAGAAGGACTTTTCTTTAACCTTTAACAAACCAATAATTAGAAAATACAACACTTTCTTAATTTATATCAAATAAATAAACAATGGAGTTCACCTCAGGTAAAACATATTAAGAATGTTAATACCTTTTTTTTTTACACAATCAATCCCCTTACTCGAACTTTGAGATCAGTTAGGGTTCTTAGTAATCAAAATATTATATGGCAACTCTATTTTTGACTTATAAAGAATAAGAATTCTTTATCCTTTTCACTTGCCTCATTTTTTACTATCTCAATCCAAAATAATTATCATCGCGATCTCGCACACAAGCAACAAAATATATCATCAAAGTTTCTCGTGCATAAACTTGTTACAAGCTAAAGGTGGCCACTTGAAGATTGGCGACTATTAGGTTCAAATATTGTATGAACAAATCCACCCCAATCAAGACAAATGTGTGTTCTCTCCATCTTATTATTTTTTTTCTCAACCATTTCATATTCCCATCATTAATTTGCCATGTATATGTACTCCTTCCTAAGAACCTATTTGTTTCAAAGGCCAAAGAAATGATGGTTCCATCACATTTAGTAACCAAAAGAACGTCACCATGAAAGATATTCATTCTTTTGGATTCATATTTTATCAGAAATGTGCTAGTTGCAGAATTGATGTCAATTAGGCATGTTTCTCATTCATTATGCTTTTATATGTTTATAGTTTTAAACATATGTATACATTAGGTTTTTTGTGGGTATTTTTTGTTTATCATGCTTTTATAATATGAACTAAATTATCACTAGAAGAGAATATATGTTTATAAAATTTGATTTGCAGAAGAATATTGAGTTATAGACACGTGAGTGAGATAAAGTGTATTTTGGTCAAACTTTTACTTAGGCTTTGGGCCCAAAAATGTGGGTTCTGTTTTTGACATGAAGCAGTCTTCTGTCTTGAATCTAGGTGAAAGATTTTCGAGCTCCAAGCCACATAAAGTCATGTTTTAGAAGGTCAGTGCGGAGCAAAACATAGTGGATGATGAATCATTCATGAAGGCATACAATTATTTTTTATATTTTTAAATTACTTTGATATGTTAATATAAAAATAAAATTTAAAATTTAAAAAATATATATTATTTTAATTTATTTATAATAAAAAACACTTTAAAAAATAATCATTATCTTATTTTTTTCAGTCAAGCCATCAAATGGGCTGTGTGATTATTTTTTATTTGGCTTGGTTTTTATTTATAAAAATAATCAAACAGAATTTTAAAAAAACCGCAACCAAACCAAAACCGGTTCAAACTGACCTGTTCGATTATTTTAGGACAAAAATTAAAACCCAACAGACTGGTTTTGGTTCGGTTCGGTTTAGTTATTTTATATTAAAAACAAAAAACAATATTGTTTTTTTAGGTTTTTTTTTGTAATTTCCAATGGGTTTGGTTTCGGTTTGACTTGATTTTTTTAGTTTGACTCGGTTTTTTCTAGTTCGGTTTGGTTTTTTGATTGTTTTTTTAAATATTTTAATCGGTTTTTTTTCACGATTGGTTTTTTTTCTTCAATTTTTTTAGTTTAATTATTTTTTTTAGTTTTGTTACTCCCCTGTATACCGTGCCTTTATCACTTACAATTAAATTAAACTGCTTTACTAATTGTTTATTCGTCAGGAAATGTGAAATGTCAACTTAGTTTTATCTTTGTTTGAAGCTATTTCTAAATCTGGTTATAATCTGCCAACCATTAATTCAAAATCACTTCTCATGATTACCTTGTTTAAAGGCAGTATTTAAGACCAAAGTTTTTTTCCAAAGTTGCTCCCATGCTCATGGAAAAAAACATTATTCATAATTTTATAGTACCTATAGCATCCAACCTTTTCCAAGAGCACGATGTTGCGGCGCAGATTGAAAGTTCTTTAGTCGGAAAATAAGTTATATTATAGTTATCAAAAATTTTAATTGATTTTTAAAGATTTTAGATAAGAAATTTATTGTAAGAAAAAATATTACTACATTTTACCTGAGATAAGTTATATTATTTTTCTTTGTTTGTGGTTGTTATGGTCTAATGATGTTTTTATTTTTATTAGTATATATATGTCAGAATTGCTACAATGAACAAACTTTAATTTTTTAGGCTAGGAACTTGTTTTGAAAGTTATCTAAAGAAAACAGGTCTATTCACAACTTATAGACTACAAATGAATCATAGTCAGAAATCCAAAGAGATTAAGTGATTTTCACTTTCTATCCTCTTTTTTTTTTTTTTTGGTATTTTGAATGTCCATAACTCTTATACAATAACACACAAGTTGAGATATCCTCGATCATTATTGAGGCTTTTTTTAAGACAAACTTGGAATATTTAGTTACTGTGTCATTCCAATTAATAATTTAAATAAAACTCATTGTAGTTTTTATTTTTATATTAAAAGTAAATGAGTTGTATTACTCCTGATAATATTTTAGATATTAATTTTTTTATAGGTTTTTTATCCTTATATTGAAAGTAAATAATGTATTTTCTTACCAAAAATAAGTGTTTAATATTTTTAAAATGTAAGCCAAAAATCCAAGCAACATTTTAAAAAAAAAAAAACATACCAAAGTATTTTATATTTTTAGGAAAAAAAGGCTCAAATAATTTTTAAGATTCTTGGCCAAATGCAAAAAATAACTTTTATTTTCTTGAAATATTTTTTATGTTTTGTTTTTATTTTTTAAGGTTTTGTTTGGCAAAAACTCATTTTCATTGAAATAAAATTGTCAAAGTAGCTTAAGGGAATGTTTGTTAAAAACAACTTTAAGCCAAAACTTCCTTTATAAAAAAGATTGAAAATCAAACAATGCCTTACATAAATGAGTTGAATTGGACCCGATCGGGTTGGCCTGAAATCTTTGGTTCAACCATAAACTGAACCAAAAACACTAGTTTGACAAAAAAAAAAAAAAGCTAACCGAAACCAAAATTAAAACCCAAAACAAGTAAAATGTGCAAAAAAAAACATAAAAACACAATTATTTAACCAAAACATATCAAACATAGAAAACTAAAATACACGAAGAACATTCCAAGCAAACCTAGCCAAATAACTCTCAAGTTTGACCAGATATAACAAAATCAAATGCATAGCCATGCTATAAACCAATCACTAAACAATAATAAAGCATAAAAAATCAATGATTATCAACTAATAATCATGACTTTATAAAAAAAAGGTTTTAGTGCAAAAACAAAACCATAAGATTAAAACTCAGAAAAAAAACAGTTATTGATGCAATCTGACCCTAAATTATTGATTAATGAACTTATGTGAATATGTTGATGCAAATAAGCCAAGCAAAAAATGCCAAAATCAAGTAGCCAATGCAATGTTTATACGAAGAATATTGCCCAGAATCTTCCTAAAAAATACAAAAATGGCATCCAACCTAGAACTGGCCTTTTAGGTCTCTCAACCTCTTGCTTTTTATTCCTATAAACCACATTTGTCTTAGTTACACATGTTTAAATTAACATAAATGATAAAAAAAAAAAATAACAAATCATCAGAATCATGCAAAATATTCTAATTTTTAAAACTGTAAAAACACAAGACACATTTGACAATTTTAGAGTTCAAAATTGATATTTTGACACTCAAAAGGACTTGGTCAAAACTTACGGGCCTAGAACATCCATTAGCAACCTAAAAAAACATCAACAACCCTACTATCATATTTGGTAAATTTCAAATCTATCATATTTCATAAAAAATAATTGTCCGAACATTTTCCAAACATCCAACAACATTAACAAACAACTTAAAGCAAGATTAAACAAGAAATATTAATATTTTTATGCATTAATTAAAATCAAAACTAAAAACATTATAACACTGAACAAGTTCAAAAACATTATCAAACATTTAAAACAAGCTAAAGGTGTGTCTTATGGACATCACCTACTAGGTTAAAGGAAGTTTATACCTTCAAAACTCCCTAATGGTTGTTGCCCTTCTATGCTTTTCTTTTGCAAAGTTTAGCTTTACCACACTTAAAGCTTAAAAAATCCTTATGCAAGGCTCTTGAACATTCACGCTTAGCTTTCATGCCCCCTTCTTCTTTTTGTCCCCTTGCTTTGATTTTTCAAGGGGCATTTATAGGTTTTCAATGTTTGATCATAATTAATCAATGATTGACTCTCTAATCCAAATGGGAGGGTTTTGGGTACGTTTTAACATCTGGAAGCTCCGTACTTTGCTTGTTTTGCAATGGTGATTTTGCAACAAAATTTGTAAGTTAATGAATTGTAAAATAAGAAGAAAAATTTGTCATTCATATTATAGACTTGACTGTGTCAAATAAGTTGATTCTACTTTATTTAGATGATAAAAGAAAATAGACAACAACACTAGATAAACAAAATTTAGAAAAACAAAAGTGATCATAATAAGCTAGGAAAAAAATATTTTTATAAAAGAAGAAAAATGATGTAGCTATATTTTTATTCCATTAAATACAAAAGGATGAAATTGACTAAAAAAATAACAAAACATTCAGCCCCCTTCAACTTAAGTTAGCGTGACAAACCTATAACAAGGGTCGAGTCAACCCGATTAATAAGGGTCGAGTAAACCCGAGTTTACTCGTCAAATCCACGACTCATGTTATAAGATTGGGATAACTCAATAGAAAAGAAAACAAAGAAAGTCTCAAAGCCTTAAAAAAAAATTGTCGAATTACAAAAGTTGAAAAGAAAATACATAAAAAAAAACAAAAAAAAATTTATGGCTCATGTTAACTTTTAAAACTCATGACTCAGGTCATTAGACCAGAAGCTACCCATCTAGAAAGACCAAAAAGCCCAATTCTCAACAAATCAAATGTTGAAGGATGAAATTAAAAAAAAAAATTAATTATACAAAAGGATTCAAAACTAAAAATAGCAATTAAAAAAATAAGGATCATGATGAAAAAAAATATAACTTTTGATGATAAGGTGAAAATAAAAAGAAAAATCAAATTTTAAAAATAAACAACAAAAAAAACACAAGAAAAAAGTGTTTTTAATGGAAATAATATACCCACACGATTCTAAAATAGTACTATAAGTCTAGGCAAACAATGTTTTTCTAGTTTTTGTTAATATAAAACACCACATGTCAAATGATTAAAGCCCATTTGTTTTTTATGTTTCAAAATCATTTTTGAAAATATTTTAAAAAAAAAATTCTTGGCTTCAAATTAATTTTTAAAAAATGTTTTCGGATTGTTTTGATATGTTTATGTCAAAAAAAAATTTATTCATAAAAAATTATATTTTTTATACATTTCTAATTAAAACACTTTAAAATTAAACAATCACCAAAGCAAGCACCAAATTAGGACAAAAGGAATTTTACATAAGGAATTTTTCCTTACGGAAGATAAGAACAAAAAGACTAAGCGGGATATGCTACAAACAAATAGAACAAATATTAAATATACCACCAAATTATTAAAGTATTACTAATTTTACAATAAACTATTTTTATTTTTATTTTAGTACTAAACTATTTTTATTTCCCAATTAAGAACTTCAATTAAAACATTTAACACACAAATTAAGTTTCTTATAGAATGACTTGGTTTTTACAAAAACAATAATACAATTTAGATGGAATATAGAAGAAAAACGTTAAATAAGATGGAAGTCCTTAATTCAGGAGACCTATAATAACCGGTTGAGGGAGAGATATAGGGATAATTCTTCGACCCATCCAGATTTCGATCCGGATTTGTAGATGAAGGTCGGATTGTCTGGTGGACCAGATAAAAATTGAGTCTAAGGGCTCTCCAACACTACGGCCGAAAACTTGCGATTGGCCCGTAGTGTCTCAACCATTAGGAGCTCGCCAACAGTATCGAGCACCCAGTCAGAGGAGTTTATAGCCTTGAAACAACAATATGAACGCCTCTCGATGGATTATGATGAGCTCTGTCAAATAATTATAGAGATTAGATCAAAGATGGGTGATGATCCATGTGTTGCTCCTTTTTTGCCGTACGATCACGGCAATAACCAACCTCCTCCTCCAGCTCCAATGCTATTTTAGTTTAATTTTGATTTTTAAAACATTAAATTTGTAATAAATATTTGGATTAATATTATTTAACATTATTTTTACATTTTTAATGCTTAATACAAATTTATTTGGTTAATAAGTTTTTTTATTGTTAATAAATAATTTTAAAAAAATATTTTAAATAAAAACCAACAGCTTTCCATATGGAACCAGGCTGTCGGTATTTTAGCGAGAGTTGCAAAAAAATTACCACCCATGCCACAATCACCAACGGATATATTCCATCGGTATTTACCATTACTATTACCGACAAAATATATTCATCGGTATTTGACAGAGAGTTCTAAAGTATTTACCGTCCATGCCACAATCACTGATGGATAATCCGTTTGTAATTACCGATGAAAATAGAGAAGAAATTATTCTATCAGTAAAATTCTTGTGGGAATTTTTTTGGCATGCTTCGCTGTTTATAATATCATTGGTGTTTTTTTTTTACCGACAAAATTGACAACGAAATGTGAAATTACCGACGATCACTATTTCAATAAACGTATTATGTCGGTGAGGCCATTGGTAAAAATGTTATTGACGATTTGCGTGCCCTACACCAACAAAATGAATCTGTCGATAAAACTGTTTAATGGTGTAGTGTTGTATCCACTATGCAAAAATAGCATCAAGTGTCAATAAGAAAATATGATTGAAGGAAAATAAATTATTATTTTTGTAATAAACTTTTTAAATAGTAAATAAGCATTTTATTTGTTTATTCCAAGGTTGTTAATTTTGGTACGGTTGGCGTTTTATCTTTTTAATTAGAATGATATGTTTTGGTTTTGAAGTATTTTGATGTGTTGTTTCAAATGTGTATGTGTGTGTGTGATTAGTACTTAAAAAGTTTATTTTTATCAAGGTTTTATATCATCATTTTGCACTTGAAGTATCAATAACTCCTTAACTAAAACATGTTTTATAATAACATATCTAATAATATAAAATACCTTTAATTTATAGTAAATGTTCATCTTAAATGCAGGCCTCTCACATAAATGAAATGATTGATTGATGAGTTTAAATACTGAAATTGAAAGGACAAAGAGAGGACCAAACTTAGAAAAGAGATGTTGGTGCAGTCCAAACAAGAACACTGTTTGGTAATTGAGTCATATCTGGAGCTGTGGATCTCGGATTTAGGTCTGCTTTATATGGATGGAAAAGTAAGACATAGACCTACAACTTTTATGGGAGTCCAAGATTTAAAAAGGTTATTTTCAAGTCCAAATTATAGCAACAACAAAGAAGTACGAATATGTCTTACAGCCCATACATTGTTTATTGTTCACCCCATATCTCGAGTTCTAGAAGTCCAAATGACCTTAATTTTTTTTTGGCATAATAAATCATAATCTATGTTGCTACTGCTGAACAATTGATTGACCAACTACAATCTTTCATCCCTGTAATTGATCCCTCCATGAGTCGAATAAATTGATCAACTACGAAAAGCTGCAAAAAGCTTAAATTGAATTTAAGCCTTCGTTTGTGAAACCTTGTGTCTTTTGGTTTTGTTAATAGCACATTATTTTTTTTTGTTATTTCTTATGTTTGTTTAAATGTGTTTTAGGTTTGTCAGTGTTCATTGTTTCAGGTGATGTCTTCTATACTCCATCTTTCTACCTTATGACATTGAGGACAATGTTTCGTTTTGGTTGGGAGGAGAGGGTAGTAGTTGACATTAAAAAAAAAATACTTACTAATTGTTTTTGTTATTATTAAAACCATCTGACAAAACTGTTATTACTAGGATGGTAGAGTAATGAAGAATTTTATTGACTCTTGAGACGCATCTTAGTAAACATTTTCCAATGGTTATTTGCAATATTCATAACAAGGTCTATCACATACTTCTCTTGAAATATTCAGGTTTATAAACTCTTACATTATTATCAATTGATTCTGCTTATACACTCATTTAACAAGAATTCTTAAACCTTTATTTTCACACACACTTTAACATATGATTGTGGGTTATACATTGGATTATTACATTATTTATGTTCTTTTGTTAAAGGTAACAACTAAGGGAAATGGATAGTATATAATTTTTTTAAAAAAAGATAATAAATGTAATTAAATAAATAAATAAAAACATAGATACATTTGGTTTCATAGCCTCCTTAACCTAAACAATTAAGCCTGAAGGGGTGTTTTAACACCTAATACCCTAAAGTCAACTGACTTAGAAGCTATTGGCCCAATGCTTGTTACATGGGTTGAGGAGAAAAGCTTAAGGGAATCAAACACTGCACTATCTACATATCAGTATCTGCAACCCGAGTTACTAAGCTCGTAGGGGTGTCTCAACACCTACCAACTGGTCTGGGAGTTAATAGCCAAAAGCTCATTACATGGGTTAAAGATACATTGTATTTTAAGTTATGTGTATATGTATTAAAAAAAAAAAACAAGAAGAAGAAGATAATAATCTCAACCCAAGAAAGTTAACCTTAAACATTAGAACAAAATATTGTTTTCTTCCAATAAAAGCCCTATTATCTATATTTTCATACATTGAGCACATAACAAGAAAGGATTATTAATATATTTTTTAAGAGATATTGAGCAGATATATAAAGTTAATGAGAGTTTGTTTATTTGTATAGATTAATGTAAGTTGAATGATGAATGTCTTGCTTTGTGGGATTTGCAAATTGTTTTTCTATTTTAACACTTTGATTACTAGGGACTAGTAATAAGCTGGTTGAGGGGTGTGATTAGTATTTAAAAGTGTATTTTTATCAAGGTCTTATATCATCATTTTGCACTTGAAGTATCAATAACTCCTTAACTAAAACATATTTTATAATAACATATCTAATAATATAAGATACCTTTAATTTATGGTAAATGTTCATCTTAAATGCAGGCCTATCACATAAATAAAAGGATTGATTGATGAGTTTAAATACTGAAATTGAAAGGACAAAGAGAGGGTCAAACTTAGAAAAGAGATGTCAATGCAGTCTAAATAAGAACGCTGTTCGGTAATTGGGTCATATCTAGAGTTGTAGATCTCAGATTTAGGTCTGTTTTATATGGATGGAAAGGTAAGACATAGGCCTACAACTTTCATAAGAGTTCAAGATTTAAAAATGTCATTTTCAAGTCCAAATTATAGCAACAACGGAGAAGTCTAAATCTGTCCTGTAGCCTAGACAATGTTCAGTGTTCAGCCCATATCTCGAGTTCTAAAAGTCCAAATGACCTTAATTTTTTCCCCCTAGAAAGATAAGATAATTTCCTAGAACTTTGATGGTACAGTTGGTTCCAGTTCTGATATTAGCAATGACGTTTTATTCAGACAAGAAGATAAGGATTTTTACCAAGTTAAGAGTTGGTCACCCACTCAACAATTAGTCATCAAATCAATAGTTTCAAATTTTAGCCTATAAAAGGAGGCATTTGCCATGCATTTAGGTATCTTGGTTATTCAAATCAAGATCATGCTCTTTATTTCTTTCTTTATATTTTTGTAATGTTTAAGTTTTATTTCTTGTTATATTGTTCTTAATCTTTTGTTTATGATTTTCATTTCCTTTAATATACTTATGTTATTATGTTGTTTATTTATGTTTATCTTCTTCATTATGTTTAGATAAGTTTATTATGTCAAGGTGAAAATGTTTTACTAATGGGGTCAGAATATGTATAATATAAACTCAACATGGATTTCAATGTTTATATATAAGAAAATTTGTTATTAACATGTCTTATCTTTTTATCTTACTAATTCTTAATACTGTGCTTGTTAAATGGTCAATCTGGATTTCAATGCTTACAAAAATGTTTTGGTTGAAATTTGGATGAAATTTATGGAATTGATAAAGATTCTCAATGAATCTATTCTGATTTGTTCATTTTTATAAACTAAAACTAGATGTATCAGTTATTTCAAATAAAATAAAATCGACAACCTTGATTTATTTCGCTAATTAAGGTTATGTTTGTTTCCCGGAAAGTGGTTTCTGGAAAATCACTTTCCAAACTTTTATGTGTTTGTTTGCTATTAGAAAAGTTAGTCAACGAAAATCACTTTCCAGTCAAAGAAAAATTTGGTTTCGTTTCTAGAAAAGTGTTTTCTTGGAAAATTTGGAAGGAAAACACTTTCTGGAAGTTGTTAAAATTTTAGAAATGTCATATTATTCGCTGATTATATCAAATTTGATCTTCAAACTTTTGATTGCTATATATTGTTTTGGGCATTTATTTTTCAATTTCATCTTTTAAAATTTAATTTTTATATTAATTTTGATTCTTATTTTTATAATTGTTATTTGTTTTTTCCTTATCATTTTTTTATTGAATTTTTTTATCTATCAAATTTAATCCTTATTCTTTTTATTGTTACTTATTTTATTTGAAATAATTTATTAAATTATTTTTTTTTTCAATTTCATTCTCATTTAATTTTTTAATTTGTAAGATTTGTTCTTTTTTATTTTAATAAACTTGAGAAAAATAAAACATTAATAAGTTATTTTCCAGCTCATTTTCTATAATATAATCAAGTACTGAAAAGTATTTTCCAACTTATTTTTCATTACAATACTAAATATTAAAAAATAATTTATTTTTTTAAAATTTATTTTTATAAAATTTACTTTTCAAATAAAAATAACTTTTCAGCAAACGAATAAATCAAAATTAAAGTTAAGCAGATGCATGACAGCACTCTGCGATGAAAGCAGCTTTATTAACTACTACGACGGGTGGGTGCAAGGGAAGGCATTTGTTTGCAGACAGAACCCTGCTTGTTTATTGGAAGCCGAGCCAAAAAGCGACCATATTTTCCAAACTACCGGCCATCGACTTATCTAACATTCAACTGTGAAACAGCTAAGTATTAACCTTGGATGGACTGGACCCTATTCTGAATGACGGACATACCGGTCAACAACTTGAAGTTTGAATATAAGTTGGTTCATATATTTATATTAATAATATATATATATATATATATATATATATATATGAAGTTTGCGACAATCACGAGTAAAATTATATAATTTTATAATTTATATATATTTAATATGTGAAATTATTTTAAAAACTTAAAAATTATTAAAATAAAAAAAATCACTTGTTTCGATGATTTCTTTTAGCCATTATGCATCAGCTTTGTTACCATTGGTAGGCGAAACTATGCAATCAGCTAGCCCTGGGTAAGGAGATGTTCCTCCACCCCCAACGTTTGAGTTTGTATCTGCTGCTTTACAGCGTATCGGTGGGCCGCATTGTTAGGTGAACTGATTAACGTCTTTATCATCATGTGTACTTTTAATTGTATCTTATTTTTAAAAAGAATTAATTTTTTAAAAAAATTAATATATTTTTTAATATTTTTATATTATTTTCATGTGTTGATATCAAAATTAGTTTTTTAAAATAAAAAAATATATTATTTTAATATATTTTTAAATAAAAACAATTTAAAAAATAATTAAAATCACACTTTCAAATAAATTCTAGTACAAGAATGCTAAACAACATAATATTTACTTGTTCATTCTTGATTCTTAGTAACTTTGTACATGAATTCAACCCTGAAATATTTTTTTGTTCAATTTTTATGTCACTCTCCTTTCCAACTCACAACTTCCCTTTGAAATTAATATTCCTATTTATACGGGTGTTTTTCTTCCTAAGAAACCACATTTCCTTTTCAAAAGACAAAGCTTCAACGCACTATCACATTTTGTCATGCCTTTGCAAAAGTTTTTGTCTGTACAGTAGTGTTTTTGTCAACATATTTTGCCATTTACAGCCTAGGTCAATAGAAGTTTTCAAATCTAGTAAATTGACTATAATACCCTTACATATATTAAATAAAAAATAGTTAGAAACAACATATCAAATTCTTTAACTTCTTTTCCCTCTCTCTCTCTCTCTCTCTCTCTGAGCAAGAACCCCCCTCTCTCTCACTCACCATAATCGAACCCAAAAGCGTTTGATTTGTCTTGTGAAAATATGTTAATTTCTCTTCTCGCGCATCGCTACTCATGTGGGTGGAAGTTTGCAATCGTTGATGATAAATTATTGCGTATGGCTGGAAGTGGTGAGGCAAAAAAAGAATATGATGTTTTAAAAATGGGTGGAAATGGTTATGGAATGGGATTAGACCATTTAAGTATTTGCATATTATAGTATTTTTGTAATTAAAAAGGCTTCATCAACAACTATTTTTCAAAAACAAAATAGGAACGGTCACTTGATGGCATTTTCATTATTTTTTTGCTTCAATTACTCTTTACTCATTAAATAAAAAATAATAGTAATCCTGTAAACAATCAGATTTTTTTGTTGATTTTTTTAGAGGATATTAATTGTTCGCTTATATACAAAGTTCATGAATGTAAATGTTACTTTTTTAAAATGATAGCAGTAATCATAATTTAGATCAAATTATAAGATGTTAAGGGTGAATTTCTCAAACAAAAAATATACAAATTCAAAAGAATTTTAAAGATCTTGTTATACTTTTTCTAGCATTATTACGGAACAAAAAACTTATATAGAACTCTTTTTTAAAAATACAAACTCATTTACACAAAGATAATTTTTTTGATAGCTAGAATATTGTCATATAACCACTTTCTTTCTCCTCAACATTTTCCGATAATATTATCTCTTTTCTTTCAAAAAAAAATAAAGTTTGAGATTGAAATGTGAAACGCTAAAATATTAAAGACCAAATAAATAAATAAACCAAAATTTTAGAGTAAAAAAATGAGGTTTTTAATGCCAATAACTGAATTGGGGTTGTTTTGTTATCTTCCTTAAATTTAGTCTTTCTTTTAATTTCTTGATTAACTACAAATAAAATTTTATTTTATAAAATTTATTTTTAGTTTATTACCAGAATATTTCTCGACACTTTGTACATGCTAAGAAAAGAGAGGGTATGTAAATTTGTGTTTGGTAATATTGTATACTATATTTTTATAAAAATGTTTTTTAATTGATCAAAATATATCAAAAATAATTTTTTAAAGATTTTTTTTATTTTAAACAACATCATATCAAAATCATTAAAAAAACACTTAAAAATATCAATTTAATATTTTATAAAACAAAAAATCACTTTTAAAAAAAAACAAGTCCAACAGCGAAATCAAGTACTGTTTTTATACTTTTTACACGTTTTAAGAGGGGAAATGAACGTGCAACTTCTAGTAAAATCTCTTTTTCCAAGATTTAATCCTTAAAAATATCTTATATGATGTACTTCCTGAGTTTTTAATAATATTTACGAGGCCTATATATAGCCTTTCAAAACTCCATAACATTTGCACAGAGCTTCTTCTTTCTTTCTCAAATATTTTCTACTTTGATAAGAGTCAATGGATTATCGATCAAGGCCACTGAATATAGTCGAGGTCTGCCATGTTCCTCCCTTCTCAAACTCATTCAAGTCTACCCTCACCGAGTTCTCCCTTCCTCTCAATTTTTCTGACATTTTCAACCTCAAATTCCCTCCGGTTCAAAACATTTTCTTCTATAAACTCGGAGAATCAACCACTACATTTTTTAAGACAGTAATCCTTCCCAAAATCAAACACTCACTTTCTATCACTCTCTTCCATTTCCTTCCTCTTGCTGGCTACCTTAGTTGGCTGCAAAATTCAGAAAAACCCATCATCATATACAATACTGCAAATGATGGTGTTTTGCTTACAGTGGCCGAGTCCACCGAAGACTTTGACCATCTCTACAGTGAGGTGCGCTATGCTTCTGAGTCACATCCGTATTTGGCACCTTTGTTCGTATCTGATACTAAAGTATCCATACTTTCTTTCCAAATCACTTTGTTTCCGAACAAAGGTTTTACCATCAGTAGCACCTTCAACCATGCTGTTCTTGATGGTAGAAGCCTATCTTTGTTTATGAATTCATGGGCTTACATATGCAGAAATCTCGATGAAAATGTGAAAATAAGCCCTAGTTTGTTATCAGAAGAACTAAATCCATGTTTTGACCGAACAGTCATTCCGGGTTCAGAAGGGCTTGAAATGCGATATTTAAACTACTGGCTAGGACTGAAACTGCCAGGTTCAGATGCCAACCCCAGAAGTTTGGAGCCAATACCATTTCCAGTTCCAACTGATGTACTACGAGCGACTTTCGGATTTTCTCGTGAAGACATAAAGAAGATAGGTGAGAGGGTATCTAAATTAGAAAATGGAAATCAAACAAAACCTTTCTCAACTTATGTGCTTGCATATGCATATACATTGGTTTGCATGGTTAAAGCAAAAGGCCTGAAAAATAATAATAAGGTTAAATTTGGGTTGACAGCAGATTGCAGAACCCGTTTAAACCCTCCATTGTCCAGGAATTATATCGGTAACTGTGTTACTTCTTGTGATGTACTTGTTGAAGCGGAACATCTCCTGAAAGAAACTGGGGTTGTTTACGTCTCGAAGAGGCTTAATGAGATGATCAAAGGGTTAGAAAATGGAGTTCTAGAGAAAGCCAAGGAGAAGGTTCCATATATGGATGTGGAACCAGGAGTTCGAGTTATTCTAGTTGTAGGTTCAAGCCGATGGGGGATGTATGGGGCAGATTTTGGGTGGGGGAAGCCTACGAATATAGAGACTACAACCATAGACGTTGGTGAATCTTTTTCTATGATGGAAAGCAGAGATGAAAGTGGTGGAGTTGAAATCGGCTTAGTTTTGAAGAAAAATGAAATGGAGATATTTGATTCTCTGTTTGTTCATGGCCTTAAGGTGTAAGATGCAGCTTGTAATGTCATCAATTAGTAACATTAAACTAAATAAATTTGAGGAGGAGATCGATAAATGTGTTGGTTCGGGTCTGATATTACCTGCGTGCATGGACCATGCAAGACCTGTAGTACTAGTGGTATATTTTTCTGTGTTTTTATTGCTAAGCATTCTCTTGTACTGAATCTTATTATTAATAAATCACGTTAGTTACCAAAAAAACTACATTTATCTATGCTTTTAATTTTTATTTTTATTTCCATGAATGAAGATTTTCTGATATTACCTGCTTGCAATGTCCAAGACCAGCATTAGTGGTATGTGCTAGCGGGCATTCAAGAATATTTATTTCAGCAAGTAAAATAATATTTGCATAAAATGTAATGAGAGAAGAACACGCGTGAATAACATGGGTCATTGATTGTATCTGTCATGATGAGCACAATTTAAACTTTTTTTTTTCATTTTTTATTCTTTGTTTTTATTTTTTACAATTGTTGTAAACAGATAAAGGTGAAAAAACTTAAATAAAAATGAAAAAAATTATTTTAAAGTTGTATGAGCAATAGCCAACCCACCTATCAAAAAAAAAAAAGTTGAGGAATTATATCAAAAATATAATAAGCTGTAAAAAAAATTGTTTTGACATGTACTATGCTAACCAATAAAAGATCTATCAATCATCAATTGTTTAACATAGTACATGTCAAAAAGCCAAAAAAGATAGTAATAAAAAATGGAATGCACTATGAGATAGTACGATGATAGAGAGTGGGGCAGACTTTGTTTTTTTTTTTTTTTTTGTTGTTTTTGCTATTTCCACCAACCAATGACATGGCTGGGCATGGATGGCAAGGGAAATACAATAAAGAATGCAGCAACGATAAAAAGAAAGGAAAGAAGAAGCAACAATAAAATGTCATAAAAGCTAATAAACTATAATTGCGAGGAATTATACATTGCAATTTAAAAAAAAAAAAAAAAGAGAAGACGGGGATAATACTAACAATGCAGTTGAAGGTTTTGTAAAGGGCATAATAATTAGATGTTGAAGGAAAAGATTATTCACCGTGTGATATAAACAAAGCTAGTGAATTGGATTCCATTAACTTATCGAAGGTTTCTTTTAAATTATTTTCTGGCTATGAAAATTAGGGAAACAACTAATGATGTGTAAACACTTCAAAAGCAACCAAATCAATAGCTTAGTTATGGCAAAACATGTGGTTAATTTTGAGCAAGCCAAGTCTTTCATCTTCGTGGAACTAAAATGACTTTATAAATATTTGTTAGTATTTGTACCAAAAACATGTTTCACGTATGCTCTTTATCTACAGGAAGAGAATCATATGCCAAGAAAAGAAAAAGACGAAAAGAAAAAGAGAAAGAAAGACGGGGTGTGAGGAAAGGACAAACTTGTTGATGTAATGGTGATAATGATTCCAGCCGGGTTTCAATATCTATACATTGTAAAAATAGAAAAATAGGATGAATATGTGGTAAGTGTAATGCATTGCACATATGGAAACATCCAACTTAGCTGTGAAATGCTGCATAAAGCATTGTGCATTTAATTGCACATTTTCTTAAAATGACTCTTGGAAAAGAAAATAAAGGATTGGATGACGATCTTAAAAGATATAGCTTAATTGATTAGATCGTAAGTTTACTTTTTAAAAATTACCAGTTCAAGTTCAACAAACCTCAAAGTCATTAAAAGTTTATACGGTCATTAATTAACTTCAAAGTTAATGAGATTAGTCAAGGTACATGCAACTTGATCTGAATACCCAAGCTTGTCCTTTCTAAGATTATAAAAGAAAAATTCAAGTGACGAGTGTGACATACATCCACTTATGCTCACTTGGATTTCAGCTTAGCTTAATATTTTAGTTCATTTTATTTTATATTAGATTTAATTTTTATTTTTTTAATTGTTATTTGTTTTATTTTTAATTTTTTTATTGAAAATTTATTTTTTAATTTCATCATTTAAAAATTTATTCATCAAGATTTTGTTAATCTTCAAGGTCATGAGTTTGAAAAATGGAACTTGGTTGACTTAGATTTTTTTTTTAGATCTTTTATTATAAATTATTTTTACTGATAATATAATTTTGTAGGTTTATCATTATCTTATATATTAATTCCCGAGTTTCGTGTGTTAACCTAATTTTAACCGAAATAATATTATTTTAATTAATTAATTTTTATGATTAAATTAACCAAAATTTAAACTAATATTAAAATTTTATTATTTTTTTAAAAACACAACCGCATCCCAATTATTTAAATTTAGAAGAAAAAAATTGAGTGATAGCCGCATCATGATGCGGGGCCATCGATCTAGTAACTAGGCTACACAAAGTTTATAGAAACCAATCATGACCAAACACATGGACGAGGGGGTGTGAGAGTTGTCCGCAGCTTTGCGTAAAACAGGCGCTACCACTTCTTTTTGAAGTATATCTCTTTGGGTTAAAAAGGCCGAACGTTATATTCTCCTGCACATTCTCCTTCATCCTCTTACACTCTGACGCCTATTTTTGGCCTTTTTGACATTCATGCCCGTCCAAAAACACTGTTTGTGGCGTAGCAAATTCCATCACCTCCACACAGCACCACCTCTTTTTCGCCTATCACATTTTTATTTTATTCCAATTCCAGAGACAAAATTTTATTGTCTTTTTCTCTCATCATTATTTACTCTCTTTTAAGTCTTGTTATATTAAAAAAAAAATCAACAAAATCCTGTTTTCTAGGTACACACGTTTTCTTTTGCGCCATACCTTATCACGATTGTAGATACTTGTTAAAATAAATAAGAAAAATATGATTTGATTTAGTGATTTTTTTTGTTTTTATTCAAGTATTTTTATATATATTTTTTAAAAAAACTAATTTCATTTCGAGTTTATGGTTGTTTCTTTTAATAAATATATTTTTTGAAAATTAAATTTATATTCTTATAAATATAATAATATTTTAATTATTAGATCAATATTTTATTGATAGTTTAATTTAGTGATTGAATACAATAAAATGATATAAAAATTATATTTTAGGTAGTGTTTCGTTAATGTTTTTACTTTAAAATAATTTTTTAAGCAACTTCACAGCAGATGCTTTTAACATCTTTCTTTGTCCGAAAAGCAAAATCTTTTTATTTTTTTAATATGCATAATATATAACTCTAAACAACTAAAATTTGCAGAAACTTGGATATAAAAATTAATATGTAGATGAAAGGAATTGATTGTGAAAAGTATCAAAGAAATTTTTTTAGGTGAGTGAATACATAGTGTTTTTCAAAAAAAAAAAAATTGTTGCTGCTATTTATTATTTAATAAAAAATCAATTAATTAATGTATGTGAGTGTTTTATGTAAATATATGAGATATGCATATATCATAATTTATTTTAAAAAATAAATGTTAAACATATATATATATATATATATATATATATATATTATATTAGGTTCGGGCAAATTTCAGGTAATGTTTAATAATATCTATATTCTATTCATTAACCATCAAGTAAAATAATTATATAAAAAAATAATTATTTTTTCAGGACAAGTCAAATTAATATTTTTATCAATTTTAAAATAAATTGTCTTTTTTAATTTTAGATGCAATTCTTTTTTATTCACATGAAAATGTCTATTATGATAAATATACACAAATTTCACTTTTATGTGAACAATAAAACGAATTAACTAAAACAAGAGTGCCCAAGTTGCATTTGATTGGTATTTTAGAAGAGAAAATAGAGAAAGAAAGAATATATAATAGGTGAAAATATGTTTGACTGAGGAGATAAAAATAAAAATAAAAACATGAAATAAATCTGTTTTTAAAATTAATTTCTATACTTTAAAAATAAAAAATATGTGAAGGTATGTTTACTCTATCTCTATTTCTATTGTCTCCTCTTTTTTTATAATGAGATAATAATCAAGCATTACCCTAATAATCTCTCGCTCTACGAAACAATTTTTGGACTCAACTGAGAAATACATACTAGTTTAGGGGCTAACTTGGGATTTCTCATAAAAAAAAAAAAAACCCTTCTTCACAACCACTACTTGTATATATAACGCATCCTTTCAAATATCCTCCTTTTTTCACGCAGATTTATTCTTCATCTCTCTCTCTCTCTCTCTAACCTCTTAAGATCAAATCAATCAACAATGGCTACTGATACCGAGAAGATCTCTCAGCTCAAATCCGCTGTTGCTAATCTCAATCAAATCAGGTAATCTTCATTTCCTGCTAATCTCACTAATCAAAGTGATTCCGTTTCGTTAATGAGATGATGAAGCCAAGAGTTCTCAGATCTACCGACAATTTCTTGATTTTGTTTCGTGATTTTGTGCAGTGAGAGTGAGAAAACTGGATTCGTCAACCTCGTATCTCGCTATCTCAGGCAATTCATTATTCTT
The DNA here is from genome assembly GCA_018804465.1 of Populus tomentosa. NCBI lineage: Eukaryota > Viridiplantae > Streptophyta > Magnoliopsida > Malpighiales > Salicaceae > Populus > Populus tomentosa. The sequence goes on from CM031975.1 coordinate 5,989,968, forward strand.
CAACTAGTTTCCTTTTAAAATTTTGATTTTGTTGCTTAAAAATTAAATAATTATGTTGATATATATATATATATATATATATATATAATTGCGATATACGTATTGGTTCTAAGTGCAATGTGATGGAGATTTTTTTATATATATTTGGATGTTTTTTTTTTGTTATGAGATCTGAGATTTGGAATTTATTGAATTATTTAGTGATTGTTTGATTTTTTTTGTGAATTTTGTGTGTGAAAGTGGGGAAGCGCAGCAAGTTGAGTGGAGTAAGATTCAGACACCTACTGATGAAGTAGTGATTCCTTATGATACCTTGGAGTCAACTCCTGAGGGTAATTGATAATAATCTGAATTTTTATTGCATTTTTTTAGCCCAAACTTGTGTGGTTGTTGCTTAAAGTGATTTGGATTTTTGTTGCAGATCCGGAGGAAACCAAGATGCTTTTGGACAAGCTTGTTGTTTTGAAGCTTAATGGAGGTTTGGGGACAACAATGGGATGCACTGGTCCTAAGTATGTACACTTTTGTTCGTTATGCTTGGTGCATTTTAATTTGTACATCAAATTGCCAGGGAAAAAAAAAAGAGAGAAGGCAAATGTCAGATTGGTGACCACAGTGTTATGGTTATCTTTTATTTTGGTTGAAATGAATTACCCCTTTGTTTGTGGAACAGAATGGAGGTTAAGGAGATGCATATGACATTGAACTTGATTTTTTGTTGTTGTGTTTCACAGGTCTGTCATTGAAGTTCGTAATGGACTGACATTTCTTGACCTTATTGTCATCCAGATCGAGGTGAGTGTTTGTTGCTTATCTTCTCTTCTCTTCTGCTTTGATTTTGATATGGTTCTGTTTTTGCATGGATCTAACTGTTAAAGTTGCTGCAGAGTCTTAACAAGAAATATGGGTGCAGCGTTCCCTTGCTTCTAATGAACTCATTCAACACTCATGATGATACACAGAAGGTGCCTGATACTTACCTTTTTCTCCTGCTCTGTGTCCTGTCCTTGTTAGATTTAAATTGTATACTAACACCAGTTGTTGTCGTCCAACTTAGATTATTGAGAAGTACTCAAACTCAAATATTGAGATTCACACCTTTAATCAGGTTTGTGACACTACAGTTTGATCAGTTTCCTTTAATATTTGTGTTTTGCTTTGCTGAAAATGTTAAACAACAAATTGGCCTTTTCCCCTTTGGAATTGCACAGAGCCAATATCCTCGTCTGGTTGCTGATGATTTTGTGCCATTGCCTTCAAAAGGACACACTGACAAGGATGGATGGTATAGTTTCTAATTTCTATATTTTACCGTATGACGTTTAATGAATATCTTTCAGTCAATTTTACCATTTTGAATGCGCTTTATAATTATATATTCTATCAGATGCACTGTGATAATAATATATTTGGCACTTGACGCTTATGAGTTTGAATATGTTGTAAAACTAGGGTAGAGCTTGAACTTCTCTGAACTCTGATTGAGACAGTTGAATTGAAAACTCTTCGATTCACCTGCTGTTCTGAGCTTGTGAACTTCAATCAATCTATTCCACCTCTTACTTCTAGATTCTTATGTAAGGGACTATTTGGATGCTTATCAAGTCGTTTATTTATTTATTTATTTGTATACCAACTTCTAAGGAGTAGTATAAACTTTCCTGACTCCATTTATGATTTTCTGACTTGATTTAAATCCAGAAAGTAACTCCTATACTTGCATACTAATGCTCTCTCAAATTACTTCCTTTCCTTATGATATGTGACAAAGACATGCCTATAATTCAATTAACTGTTTATTGAAAACTGAGTGATGAGTGTAACTTGGCATAGAGCGTCTGGATCACTGGCCAGTGATGAAAGTATGTCATAATTGGAAGATAATGTATCTAATCTAACTTTGGCATATCTTTGCTGTTACCTGTAACTCCCTTGAAATTTTGGAAGCTGATGGTATCTGATCAAGGTTTGTCCCTCCTAAAGAAAGAAAAATTTTAGTGGGATCCAGTGTGGGCAATTTCTTAAAATTCAGAAATGAAAGTAAAATAACACCTGAAAAACGTTAGGAATTGTACAATGCAGGGAATATGTTTGAGTGTATAGTTTAATTTATCAAAAAATCTTATTAATGTATTGTCTTCATGCTTGCTGTTCTGAAAACTTCTATTTACGCATGAAGGTATCCTCCTGGACATGGTGATGTGTTCCCATCTCTAAAGAACAGTGGCAAGCTTGATGCTTTATTGTCACAGGTTGATGCTATGACGTGGCTTTTGCTTTATCCTTGTGATATTAAGAAGTAATTTGTGCTCCATTGGTAGTTTAGTTCTTATGTCTTTTGTATTTCCTTATCGCCTTGCAGGGTAAAGAGTATGTATTTGTTGCCAACTCAGATAACCTCGGTGCTGTTGTTGATTTGAGTATCCTGATTTTGGTTCTCATTGTAAACTTTCGACTTCAGGATTTTATTTTTGTCATACTCTGTTCTGGTTTTAATGATGAAAATTCTTGGAATTGAAGTCTTGTAGCCTGTTATATCCTTGACTTAGTTCTACAGAAATCTTAAACCATCTGATCAGAAACAAGAATGAATACTGCATGGAGGTACAAAAAGATGAATGCAGCCAGTTTTAATTTAGTTTATGGATTCAAAATTTGCTCTTATACTTTGTGATTCTGCAGGTGACACCCAAAACCCTGGCTGATGTGAAGGGTGGTACTCTCATCTCTTATGAAGGGAAGGTTCAGGTATATACCTCTTACCCGGTGTTAGCAACTCCCACCTTGAGTTAAACAGTCCAACAGAATTGGATAAAATTCCCAATATAGCTTTGCATAAATTATTCTAAATCATACTTGCTTGAACTTGCAAACAACTTGGTTCTGTAGACTTGGAAGTGCTTTCATTTTTCATATTTGACATTTTTGTCTGGTTCTTTCTTTTTCACTCCAATTTTCAGTTTTGAGGTTAATTCTTTTTGCTCAAGCTATGTTTGCCCTTTCCTCTTTCTTTGGGAATGCTCCCATTCACTTTCCTCCCTCCAGCAGCCCTGAAGTCTCCTCTTTCCTCCCCCTTCCCTCTTGAATCAAAGTTATCAGAGAAAAAAGGAAGAAAAATATTGCTTTTGGTATTGACTAATACTTTTTCCTTGATTATGTGTTGCAGCTCCTGGAAATTGCACAGGTCCCTGATCAGCATGTAAGACATGTTCTGATCCTTTTTTCAGATAATGTGTTCCGTCCAGTTTTCATTTTGTATATCTATAATGGATAGCTAGTGGTGCCTTTTAGATATATGTCGTAGATCAGTAGCCTTTAGATAATGGGAAGAGACAACATTGAGTTGCTAGTGTACAGTATTGAGTTAAATGGCACCAGTGGAGAAGAGGGAGATGAACCCGCATTGAGGCTGGCAGCATTTCTGTAATTGAATCTGATTATTCATTTCCTTCAATCCATCTGGCATTTGCTAAGCAGATTGCCTTGATGGCAGTGGAATAAGCTCTCATTCACACTATTTTTGGAGAATTATCTTATTTGAATTATTGTCCAACTGATTCTGTTTGAAACAGGTCAATGAGTTCAAGTCGATTGAGAAGTTCAAAATTTTTAATACAAACAACTTGTAAGTCAACCTTGCCATCAATGCAGCAATTATACTTTGATAGGCTACTAACAATATATGCTATAACAGGTGGGTGAACTTGAAGGCAATCAAAAGGCTTGTGGAAGCTGATGCACTTAAGATGGAGATTATTCCAAACCCAAAGGTATGTTCTTATTTCTTTCCTTTTATCTGTTGTTTCTTTGTTTGCAGAGATTTGAGTTACATTTTTAGAATGGCAAATCATGATAACATTAATCTTGCTATCAGGAAGTGGATGGAGTCAAAGTTCTTCAGCTAGAAACTGCAGCTGGAGCAGCAATTAGGGTACTTGATACTCAACATGATTTTTCATGAGGTTTTTATTTTGAAATCACACATTTGATGCAATTTTTCCTTGCCTACCAGTTCTTTGACCATGCAATTGGTATAAATGTACCTAGATCTCGATTCCTTCCAGTGAAGGCTTCTTCAGATTTGCTTCTGGTTCAGGTTGCTTTCTTTTCTTTTATGTCAGTGTCATTGGATCTTGGTGAAGTGTTTGAGACTCGCTTAACTCATTTGGTTGCCTCTTTTGCAGTCTGATCTTTACACTGTAGTTGATGGCTTTGTCATCCGAAATCCAGCTAGAGCAAATCCTGCAAATCCTTCTATCGAACTGGGGCCAGAATTTAAGAAGGTAAAAAAGTATTTGATAACCAAGTATTCTTGGGAGTTTTTTTCTTTTATTATTATTTTTATTCTTGATTTTTTTCTCCTCTTGGCAGGTTGCCAGCTTCTTGAGCCGATTTAAGTCGATCCCTAGCATTATTGAGCTTGATAGTCTTAAGGTTGCTGGTGATGTATGGTTTGGTGCTAATGTTACTCTCAAGGTATTGCATGTTCTTTCGTTACATTTTTTATGCTCACTATTTAACCATTTGCCCCCATGCATATGTGTACCATGGGATGGGTGTATTTTGGAAAATTAGGAGGTGAGCTGCTAGTGTTTTGAACTTTTACTAACTTGAATACCTATCCATATTATAGCGTGGTGATCCTGGTGAAAAAACCATGTAATTTGTAAGGTTCTTATATTAAAGTACAAGCAATTGATTGGTGTTAAAAATAAAAAAAGGCCATTGAATTGTTATAGTCCCACAATACAAAAACCCATTGAATTTCTTATAGTCCCTCGAAAGTCAGTTTCATGTGATGAGGCAAATTTGGGGATTAACCTTTCCATTGAAATGATCTGAGGTGGCCTCTCTCTCAAAAGTTCACTCACTCTCTTGAGTCTGATCCCATTTCTGTTGACTCACCAAACTCTTAGTGACCCTTCTTAACCTGTGCTCATGTTACAAAAATTATTAATAGACTCTTTGCCTAACATCAATTTGGAAGGGTGTTTTCCTTAGCTCAGTGTTGAAACTTCTTTTTGTATAATCATGGGCGTAGATGACTGTTTTAACTGTGTATAGATCTTTTAGTGACCACTACTCTCTATGCCTGGCCTTGTATTGATTCTCAACAACTTGCGACTTGTATAAATCCCTTTATCTTTGACGTGTTGCGTGTAATTATTGCTTTGTTGCCCTAGTCTTTCTGGGTAAAAGTCTTCATGACCGACACTTGCATTCTGTTCCATCACCTCTGCAGGGAAAAGTGAGCATCGTGGTGAAATCTGGTGTGAAACTGGAAATACCAGAGGGAGTCGTTCTTGAAAACAAGGTAAGATACTAAACTTGAATGATTTATGATAATTAAAACATTCCTTGTATTGGCTCACCATGGAGTTACCAATCTCTTTTTCTGTGCCCAGGAAATTAATGGCCCAGAGGACCTCTAAGGAAGTTGCCAGGCGCAACAATGTTTTGAAGAAAGACTTTGAGCAGCCTTGTTTTCATGTCGCAATTCCCATGTATTTTGCTAGAGCTATAAGAGATGAAGTCAGTTTGCAGTTGTCTGAATCTCGTAGTTATCTTGCAGCATGCAAGTCTTCCTTGTTTATAACAAGAAATGGTATTCTCGAGGGTGTGAAAACTGCTTCTGCTACATATTAATATATATATGATCCGATTTTGTTCAATTATCCATCAGTTAGTTTATTGGGAGGTTTACGATGATGATTCTTTGCATTTCTTATTATCTCATGCAAATTTTGCTGATGTCCGTATTTAGTTCACATCAAGTCTGGTGAAAACCTAACCATCAAGACTATTATTATTAAAACTGGCCTCAAAGTTCAATCTAGAACTGGTGTTAGAACTAGCGTGGGATGGGTTTTAAACTAAATCAGGTAATAATTGCCTTGATTAACTTTGGTTTGACTTAAATGATATTGTTTTAACATTTAGAATTTCACGTTGTGATGGCTTAATAACACCTATATAAAAAACTAAATAATAAAATAAAACAATGGAGATATCTCTATTGTTTTATTTGACCAACCTAGGTTAAAACAAAGACTAGAGTTAATCCGGGTTAATTTAATCAATCTATGATTTATGATATGAGATTATAATAGTTCTATATAAATGTAAGTAGCAAAACTCATGAAGATGAAGTTGAAGTTGAAGTCTAATAATATAATATTGAATGATAAATTAAAAAAATAAAAATAATATAAAAAAAACTCTTAAACAACCAAAGTCAAAATCAAGCTATTCTTTGAAACTCCTGTTCCGAGTTATGAGAAGGAATTATCTCTAAAAAAAAAACTCGAAAAAAACATGAAGCAAAATTCTCAACAATCCACAATTAAAAAAGAAAGAATAAATAGTAATTAAAAGAATAATAACCAAATATGATACAAAAAATTAAATAAAATAAAACAATAAGGGAAGAAATTAAAAAATAAAATAGATCAAGAAAAAGAAAAAATAAATAAAAAAGTTGCAATTAAAAGAATGAAGATCAAATATAATAATAATATTAAATTAAATAAAAGAATGAGGAATTAAATTAATAAAATAAAATAAATCAAGAAAAGGATAAAAAAAATAGCAATTAAAAAAATGCACCAAGTTTGATAAATGAAAACAAAATTTGAAGAGGGATGAAACTGAAAAAAAAATCAATTCTATAAATTATTTCAAATAAAAAAAATTAGTAATGAAAAAAACACAGATTAAATTCTAAAAAAACCCAAGTTGAAGGGCTGGTCTAAAACATTAGAGGATTTGGTGTAAAAATTAAGAGAAAGAAAGGGAAAAAAAAAAGATAATTGGTGACAAATCAACAGACCATTGGCCACACACAATAAATCATTTTATCATGATAAACATCCTCTAAAAAATTTTAAAAATACAAAATTAAACCGAGAAAATATTTATCTCTCAATCTTGATATGTTTTTCTAGGAAATATTAAGGTTTAAAAATCTCCATGTAATTCTCTTTATCAAATGAAATTTATTGACACTAATTTTAGCCATTTTCATCGTAGCAACCTTGGCAATCAAAATACTTTCTTTTTCTAATATTATTTTCTTATGGGTCTCTCTTGTTGTTTTATCTAGGATCGAACAATTAAAAAATAAATTTTAAAATTAAAATGAAATGTGACGCTATATGGATAGCCATCAACTATTTTCTTCTTTTACTTGTAGATTCTCCTACCATTAATTTGATACTTTTATCATAATTTCAACTCTTCTTCAATGCAATTAGACTAGAAAAGAATGTAACTGACAAAACAAAATAACTTAAAAAACAAAAATAAAATAAGAAAAAGGAACATTTTGACTAAAAAGAACTTAGCCTTGGAATATTAGATTGATTGTTTTATTTCTACGTGTTTTTCATTTTGATACCCTATCATTGAAAGCTTCCAATCCTTAACAAAATTTGGCAATATTTTCATCATTTTAGACGTAAAGGGAAGCAATCAAAAGAAAATTTTAAGGATGGAAAAAATTTGCTACAATAAACGCCTAAAAACCAAAAAAAAAAAAAAAAAACAAACGTTTTGACCAAAATGAACTTAGCCTCAAAATATTAGATTGGTTGTTATATTTCTATGTATTTTTTACTTTCGTACCCTATCATTGAAAGTTTCCAATCCTTCATAAAAATTGGCAAATTTTTCATCATTTTAGGCATAGAGGGAAGCAATTGAAAGAAAAATTCAAGGACTGAAAAACATTTGTTACAATAAATGTCCTAGGTATTTTAGTATATGTTATAATCCAATCGTTACAAAATTTTGACTATTGTTTTTAGCATTGGGATGCAATAAAAAAAAAAAAAGTTGAAAAATTATTACTACAGTAAACATCCTGAGCGTTTTAGTATATGTTACTAGCTATTTGACTACACTCTATCATGGGTTGAATATTTTTTTTCAAACAAAAAAAATGAACATGTAGGATTTCTTGACACGTTTTAACACGATTAAAAGATTGATGTCTTATCTTAAGTGCATGAGTATCGAAGTAATAAATAACCTGGCAAGACCGGGGTCGAACCACATGGATGTGAACTATACACACACACACACACACACACACACACACAAAGAGTTTATGAGAATTTTATGGGATATTAATGTAAGAATTAAACAATGATAAAACAATTGTCAAGGTTAGAGGATCCGCTAATGGTATTAGAAATAAGTATAGTATAAACTCTTTTATTAATCAATTGAAAATCACACACAAAAGAGGTTCCAATCAGATGATTTATCCTTAATAGTTCATTATAAATTGTTAACATGATTATATTAATTATCTTATTTAAGTAACACCAAACTTTTAAATATTGTCAGGAATTCATGATGCTAATTTATGTTAACAACAAATCAAGTTCTTTTCATAGCATAGGTATAGGTTATACCATATAGATGGTTATGAAAGTGTCAAGCATTTGTTGTACCAAGTGTTATACAACGTAAATTTAGATTAACCATTTAACAAGCAAGTTATTAAGAATTAGTAAGATAAAAAGATAAGACATGTTAATAACAAACTTTCTTGGATATAAACATTGAAATCCACGTTGAGTTTATATTATATCTATTTTAACATCATTAGTGAAACCTTTTTACTTTGACATAATAAACTTAGCTAAACATAATAAAGAAGATAAACATAAATAAACAACATAAGAACATAAGTATAATAAAGAAAATGAAAAGCATAAACAAGAGATTAAGGAAAATATAACATGAAATCAAACTTAAATATTACAAAAATATAAAAAAAGAAATAAAAAGCATGATTTTGATCTGAAAACCAAGATGCCCAAATGCATGGCAAAGACCTCCTTTTATAAGCCAAAATTTAAAACTATTGATTTGATGACTAATTGTTGAGTGGGTGACCATATCTTGACTTGGTGACAATCTTTATCTTTTTGTCTAAACAAAACATCACTACTAACGTCAGAATTTGAACGGATTTTCATCATGAAAGTTCTAGAAAATTGTCTCATCTTTCCAACAAAAAAAGAATCGGTGCATTTGAACTTTTAGAACTCGAGATATGACTAAACACTTGACAATGTCTGGGCTATAGGACATATTCGGACTTCTCTGTAATTGCTACAATTTGAACTTAAAAACGGTATTTTTTAATCTTGGACTCCCATAAAAGTTTTAGGCTTATGTCTTAGCTTTCTAGCTATATAAAGAAGACCTAAATCCAAGTTCTATAGCTCCAGTTATGATCCAATAACCGAATGGTATTCCAGTTTGGACTGAACCAGCACCTCTTTTCTAAGCTTAACTCTCTCTTTGTCTTCTCAATTTCAGTAGTTAAACACATCAATTAATCCCTTGATTTATGTGATAGGCCTGCATTTAAGATGGCCATTTATCATAAATTAAAGGTATCTTAAATTATTAGATATTTTATTATAAAACATGCTCTAGTTAAGAAGTTACTGATACTTGAAGTGTAAAATGATGATATAAAACCTTGATAAAAATATACTTTTAAGTACTAATCACGTTTTCTTACATAAAAAGTATTAAGTGTAAATTGAAAAGTTTATGCATACATCTAATTACATAAAATAAAAAACTATTTATGTCAATAAATAAATAAAAGTTATAAACAATAACTAAATACGTATCTGAAAAAGTCGAGAGACGGATGTATATCAAGATATTTAATATTGTAACACAAGGCATTTACATGATTGTGTTCATCACTCTATTTATTAAAATCAATTTTTTATTTAATCAAATAATAGTAGAAATAGACACACATAGAAAATTGATTGAATAAAATTAAAGAGCAAAAAATATCTCTCAAGGTTGCACTTATTTGAAATACTATAAAAATATATATATATTTTTTTAAATAAGTTCCAATTATATAAAACATAAAATAAATTATAGTTGAATTAGAATAATCTCTTCAAAAATTAAATACATACAAAATAATTAAAAAAACAACCACTAAAAAAAACTAAAAACAAAAAATAAGAAATCAGAGAGAGAATATTAATTTAAATATAAATTTTTTTTAAAAAAACATGCTTTTTAAAAAAGGCAAATTTACGGAAAAAAACAAAAAAAAAAAAAGAAGAAATAAGGCTCATGCGTGGACTATGTTTTTTTTTTTAAAAAAAATAAAGAAATCATCCCCCTATTATTTTATTGAAAAATATTTCAAGACGACTCATCATCTAATTTTCCCCACATTTCTAGTCATTATAGCGGCAAAAAAAAAAAGCGACGTATGTTTTTTATATCAAAAGGTTGTTTTCTAACTCGTTTTGACCCAAAACACCTAGAAAAAAGCTTAAACACTTTGAAAACCCTATAAATAACCCTAAGAAAAAATCACATAAAAACCTGAAACAAAAAATATTACCGAGCTTAAATCTGGTTTTTAAAAAAATCTCAAGGTGAAAAACACACAAGTAGAACTCTCCTTATAAAATGTAACTCGTTAATACCAAGATCAACTATTTTGATGGTTAGATTTGGTGTCAATGTCAATTTTCTCTCTTTACTATTGGGATCGAGCAATCACTCTCTTTTCTCTAAAATTAGGAACTAAAAAATAACAAAATTAATATTTTATTTAAAAATTGAATTTCAAAAATATTGAGGGGCCTAATATATATAATTTGTAAAGTTTGAGGACTAAAATAAACTTTTTATGAGAATTTGAAACCATCACCCATTATGGTGTCTTTTCTAATTTGATTCTCTGTCTTTTAATTTTATTCTCCATCAACAGATTTGATTCAATTATCCTTTAAATTGGTAAGAAAAGGATATAATTGTGCAAAAAAACAAAAAAGAAGTTTAAAGATCAAAATGAAAACAAGTATGTATTAAAATGTGAGAGGGTAAACAATGTGTGTATGCATAATGTTTTACCCATAACGTTTAAAGTTTTGTCATACAACAACAATAATATAACTAGGCATTTTAGTGTATGTTGATCATTGACTCGTGCTACGCTGCAAGCCAAGTTAGATTTTTGTTGAACTTTAAAAAATATTCAGATGTTGCTACTATTTTTTCTAGTGAAAAAGAAATCTAAACTTCATGGAGATTAATATGATATGTCATGGTTAACTTTGTGGGTCCAAAAACAACCGAGATGAACCATAAAAAATAAAGTTTGACTCAAAATAAAATTTTAGGATGACATTTTTTTTCAATATCAAAATAACAACATATTGAATTGACTTGAGTCAACCTGAGTTAACATGTCAACTTTACAACTTGAGTCATGAAACTATGATAACCCCATAAAAAATAAAGTAAAACAAATTATGAAGCATAATTCCTAATCAACCCAATATTTAAGGATGAAATTGAAAAAGAAATCAATTAAAAAAGGACCTAAAAAAGAGCCTTAGATTAACTTATCAAACTCGCGACCTGGGTCATAAAACCAATATATCTTTCTAGAAAGCAAATCAATACAAATTATGAAGTCCAATAATTAGCACAATGTTGAATGATATGATTAAAAAAATTAATTTTAAAAAGAATATAAAACACAACTCGAGTCAATCAACCAAACCTATGACATAAGACTGAGATATCCTCATAACAAGAAAATAAAAAGACGATTTGATTTAACCTACGTTAACTTGTCAAATCCATGACTTTAGTTAAGAGACTGAGATAATATATTATAGAGCAAAATAAAGAAATTATGAAACTCATTTCTCAATTGACCCCGTTAGATCCAATATTGAACGATAAAGTTTGGAAAATACATTTAATTAAAAAATAAGTCAAGTTAACCTAGATTAACCCGTTAAGGATTATTCTGGGGTCATAAGGCTAGAATAAACTAATAAAAAACAAACTAAAACATACGATGAAGCCTGATTCCTAATTAAACACAATATTAAGTGATGAGATTGAGAGAAAAAGTCAATTAAAAAAAGAAAGAAAAAACTTAGTTAGCTAGGTTAACTTATTAAATCCATGATTTGAATTATGAGATAGGGACTACCCAGTAAAAAAAAAAAATTAATGTTGAAGGACCTATGAACTGAATCATAATATCAATATAACTTTATAAAAAAAAACAATAACCTAATTTAACCAGAGTTAAAATGACAAAACTTATGATTCTAATTATGAGACCAATATATCTTCATTAAAAAAAAAATCAAAACATATTATAAAGTTTATTTTTGAACCAATCAAATGTTAAATAATAAAATTTTAAAAAATTCAAATAAAAAAAACAGTAAAAACAACTAGAGTTGACTTAAATTATAGTGGTATCAGAGCTCTTCTGGTTTGTGGGTGACCATGACCTCCTCCTCGCCATCTTCCCCTCATCCTTCTTCTCTTCTAACTTCTTCTTCCTCTTTTCATCTTCCCCCTTCTCCTTTCATTCGTCAGTCTACCTCTACTAAACTTGACTATCTCTATGAGGTCAGTCTTTTAGATGATTCCCAAAAAATCTCTGAAACGGATATTCCTCTTGTCAATCCTTATCATGCTTTTGACAAAAAATCTCCTTCTGTTATCCGCAATATTAAAACTCTCATCAAACAACCTTCCCGTGTGGCCAAAGAATATGTTCAAGCCTCCTCTTTTGACCAACATAAAATTCCTGCTACTTCTCGGGAACAATTTGTTACTCTTGAAATACCACCAGAATTTCCAGGTCAATGAATTTCTCAAGAATACACGCATATTCATTTTGGTGCTATTTGGCTAGCCTTGTCTTACCATGGCCGCAAAGGTTTACCTGTTGCAGCCCGATTAGCTCTCCTAGATACCAGATATCTAGAGTATCAACATGCATGAATTGGTTCTCTTGAAACTACACTCAATTATGGCACAATAGTTGTTACTTTCTACCCAAATTTTAATATGGCATTGGACGATCCTCAACTTCATAATTTTTTAAAGGTCCAACTACAGATCACTGGTGTTGATCAAGTTTTAGACACCTATCAAGCCACTCTTCATTATCAAATGGCCTACAGGGTCCAAAATCATGCTTTTGATTTAATACACCCTGTTACCAATGATGCACTGCTTATCACTGTTGATACCAATCAACGAGCCACCTATACTCATGTCCCACGACAAATCCCGAAAGAGGACTTACAAAAGTTACTCCCTTCCTCTTGGATTACAAATTATGAAAAGTTGCATCAAAGCTCTGTCCCCATACAATCCACAGAACCTGAGTTCACCAAAAAAGCTGACGGTACTGTTGAAATCATCTTCAAGAAAGGAGAATCTTCTACTTCTCCACTAGGAATCTTTTCCTCCATTTCGATGGTGCAACCTGCTCCAGCTCCTCTTACAGTACCTGTAGAGTCCTTCTCTAAGGATGACTGCCCGGTCTATGCTTTTTCTTAGGACAACCATGTTTTTTGGGACATCTGTAGCTGTGAGAGTTGTTGTAATGAGGACTTGGAAGTTGACTCCCCCAAGCATAAAAGGAAATCTTCCGGTCAAAAGCTGAAAGCTAGATACAATCACAGAGACTGCACAATTAACACTTTGGGGCAACCTTCTGGCAAATTTGACTACCTTGTCCAATATACTCCTCCCTCTTGGGCATCTCCCGACGAAGTCCCCACAGTCTTCATGTATCAACCTACAAACTCTTATGATGATGATTTTCCTGCTCTACAGGAACAGGTCAAAGACAGGGTTCGAACTCTTCCCCAAGTTTACAATCCTCAAGGTGTAGATGCTGATGGCTGCTCTAAACAAGTCACACAAGCTGAAGCAGTTCTAAATTGGCAAAGTCAAAATGCCATCGCTCAAAATTTTGTTCTTTATAAAATTGAATCTAAGGTTGACATGGTACAGACTAATCTAAAAAAGATGACAGTCTCTGTTGATTCTTGAATTTTACATCTCGAGCAATTATGTGCTGAAATTCAACACAGGATCTCCACCATCCATGAGTACTTAATCCTTCAAGCTTCTACTGGCAGACATGTAGACCCTCAGAAGGAACACGAGATTCAGTCTCTCAAAATACAACTCAAGTCTCTTTAGGCTGAATTGGCCAAATCCAAATCTAAACCTTTACCATTCCCTGAACCTCTAAAGAATAGGATGACTTCATATTATCCAGACCCTTATTAGGTCAAACATTCCCCTTCTTACAACCCACAACCTCCACCCACTACATCTCAACTATTTGGAAACCCAGATACCGAAAAACTTTTCAAACCTCTTCCTAAAAGAGATAAAGGGAAAATCCCAATACCAACCACTTCTAAAAAACCCAGATCACCAGCCCCTAACATCTCTTCATCCTTTGACTCTTTTGACTCTAAAACGCATGAACCAGATGACCCATTCCAAGACTCTCAGGACCCTTATCAACTTATGATACAGTCAAATCAACCTTTCAATCTTATTCAATCTCTCCTCACCAAATATTCCCAACAGACAATTCCTAAGATCCTTACTCATGAACCTCTTGCCCATACATCTGAAGAAGAGACTCCTGATGATGAAACTCTTGTTATTTCTGAAGAATCTTTTACTGAAGATGATTCTTCTGATACTTGTTCCATGCCACCATTACTAATGGTTGATCCTCCTACAGCACATTCATCAGATCCTCAATCCTCACGAACTCGGCAAGAACCTCCTCCAACTTCTACCACAAGAGTTAGTGTGGATGAACCAATTAGCAGTGATGATGAAATAAGTCTCAATCCTCGCTATTCTCAACCCCATATCCATTCTCCAAGCACTGGTGGCTACTTTACTCTAGATGATATACCACGAGTCAAATGGCGAGACAGAATCCTTGAATTTCATTCATGGCTCACTAGCTATATGCTCAAGGATGGCGTAACCCTCAGAGACGCATTACAACAATTCTCTGCCAAGTTCTCTGGCACCTTATGGGATTGGTTCCATACCCTAGGAGATTATCGGCAAATGCAATTTGTGAATAGTGCATCTCTTTCTGAAGCTTTGGGTTGGCTCCATTATGAATTTCTTAGAGAAGCTTTAAATGACAAAGAAATAGTACGGTATGAGTACTTTAAAATGAAGTGTTGTTCATATTTAAGATCTGATCTTGAAAAACATTTCAAAGATATGTGCCGTAGATATCATATTCTCTCTGGTCCTGACGACCCAAGCCATAAGCATGCCTTTTTGGCATTCATACCTAGAGATTTGGTCGAAGAAACTTTTAGATTATTCAAAACCAGAAATGAAGTTATTGACAACCAATCTCTGGGCACTATATTTCATCAGGTGTTAGAAGCACTTAACAAAATGTGTGACCAACACAAATATTTTACCAAGCTCTTACAACCTGATAAAACAATGCTCCGTGCTTACAAAAGACCAGACTTGCTAATCAAATGCTCAGATGATGCTGATTGCAATTGTCCCTTGAAGAAGAAGAAGCATTTCAAGAAAATTCACCGATCCTTTTTTAATGGCCGCTAGAAAAAATGGAAGTTCTTGAGACGTCGCCATATTAGATGCCCCAAGCACTTCACTTCCAGCTCCAATCGATGCTTCATCTGTAAGCGCAAGGGTCACTTTGCCAAAGCCTGTCCACAAAAGAAGGCCCAGTCCTTGAAGTTAATTGACCTTTTGGCCAAAAATACCAAGTTCAATCCTGATGATGATGAGGTTGAATCTTTATTCTCACTCACGGATGAGATTACTCCTGATACCATCGCAGCCGTGGCAGATGAAAGTTCTGATGTTGAGATGTATGAACTTTACCAAGCCCAACCTACCATTCCCCCTTCACATCCAATACCTTTAGCCCCTATTACTATTCTTACATCCACCTATGCTAAGCCCATCAAAGCTATAGCCTTGTTCGACACAGGAGCCCACAGAATCATTCTTAACCCTAAAGTCCTTCCACCGCATTGCTGGGTTACTCATAAAGAATACTTCTGAGCTGCCGACAACCAAGTCTTTTGCACCCAATACAAAACAAAAAAGCCCATTACCATACAAATCCTGCCCCAATGTTCAGTCACGACTCATGTCCTTGGATCTCCTTTACCTGGCAAAGATTTGGTTATTGGGTTTGATGTTTACTTCAAATCAAAGTTTAAGATCCTTCCTCGTGGTATTCAGTATAAAGCTTATTTCCTTCCCTATACTCTCACCCCTTCATTATATGAAATGCAACCCTCTTCCACCGACCATATTGCCCTCATCAAAGCTCAAATCATCCACAACTCATGTTCAAACTCTCATCAGGAATTTCTTGCCAAATGTTCTCATCCATTATGGAAAAATCCACAGTTTTTTATTAAGCTTTCTTTTAAGCTTAATGAGGATATTAATCCCATAAAAGCCAGTCATTCCGGGATGAATCCTGAGCATAAGATGCTGGCTCAAGAGGAATGTGCCCAATTACAGGCTCAAGGATTAATTGAGCCTACAGATTCCCCATGGTCTTGTGAAGCCTTTTATGTTAATAAAAGGTCTGAACAAAAACGTGGCAAGCTTAAGCTGATAATTAATTATCAACCTTTAAATCATTTCCTCCAAGATGACAAGTTCCCCTTGCCAAATACAATGACATTATTTTTCTATCTTCACAATGCCAAGGTATTTTCTAAGTTTGATCTCAAGGCTGGTTTTTGGCAACTTAGCATTCATCGTGAAGATCGTCACAAAACAGGTTTTTGTATACCAGACCATCATTACCAATGACATGCCTTTTGGTCTCAAAGTGGCACCTTTGTAATTTCAAAAGGCCATGATCTGAGTATTTGAACCCATGCTTCACTCAGCTTTAGTCTACATTGATGATGTGTTACTTTTCTCAAAAGACGAGGAGTCACATGTTACTCTGCTAAAACAATTCGCAGAGCTCGTCCACCAACATGGCATTATGCTTTCTGAGAGCAAGATACTCATCTGTCAGAAGGAAATTGAATTTCTTGGCATGGTCTTTGCAGATGGTGCTTATATACCTGGTACCCATATAGCTGAAGAACTTCAAAAGTTTTCAGATGGCCTCCTCACGAGAAAGCAAGTTCAACAATTTTTGGGCATTGTTCAATATCTTAAAAATTTTATTCCTCGAGTTGCACAGATGACAAGGCCACTTCAGCTCATGCTCAATAAAGATGCGAACCCTTGGACAGAAAAACAGACACAAGCTGTAAAGCAATTAAAGACAGCCACACAAAATCTGCCCGCTTTGGTCATTCCATCAACAGGACACCGCATACTCCAAACTGATGCCAGTGACCAGTACTGGAGTGCTGTCCTTCTTGAAGATAAAGATGGCCACCGACACATATACGGTTACAAAAGTGGGTCTTTCAAGGAGTCAGAAACTCACTATCACTCCACTTTCAAGGAAATATTAGCTATAAAGTATGGCATCTAAAAATTTAAATTTCACCTGGCAGCTTATCACTTTACAGTAATTATGGACTGTTCCTCTTTTCCAAAAATGCTACAGTTCAGACGCAAGATGCTTCCTCATCCACAGCTTCTGAGATTAACAGAGTGGTTTTCCAATTACACCTTCACCGTCGAGCATATAAAGGGAACCAAGAACCTGATTCCAGACATGCTTACCAGGCCACCTAAATAACAAACACTAATCCTTCCCCTGATCCTTATGGCCTCCTCTTCCAATCCACCTCCGCTTGAACAAGACTTCCCTGCAGATGATTTACCCCCTCTTGCTCAAGACATGGTCCTTAACCACACTCTTAACCTACAGGCCAAAGACAAATTATTCAGCCTCCAAGACCACCTCCTCCTTAACTATGATATGTCTTCCTTTTGTTTCCAAAGCCTAGGCATCCATCCCAAGTACCCTTTCATTCACCTTTTCACTTTTAAACCCTCTGGCTTGTTTCCCAAAGAACTCTACTTTTTCTTATGGTATTTCTGCCACCTATATCATGTTGCTGTAGAGTTTCCTACTGACTATTTTCTCTCTCGGTTCCTCAAGACTTCCTGGCCAGCAGACTCTTGGTACTATACCCTTAAATTCCTCACTTGGTTCCACAACCCAACCTAATGGATCTCCCTTCTCGAACAGGAGAAATCCAAGTTCTCACATCCACAAACCTGCTGGATTAAAGTACATCGCAGTCTGCGTTGCAACAAGTCTGTTAAGCAAGCTTTCGCTCATTTATTCTCTATTTTCACATTCCACAGGCCTTTTAAAGCTTCTGCAGATAATCTGGTCATGAGTTTTCCACAAGCTGAACTCTACAAAACTCATACATATTCCCTGTATGAAACCCCTTTGGATAACCTCCCCGAACTTAGGGCCTTGCAAAAAACTGTGTGCCTCAAAAACAACATTATTCCGGATGAAGTGTGGCCCAAAGGAACAAATCTTGATGAAGAGATTGATTATGACTTCTATGATCCTAAATATACTGCTCATCTCCATGACTTGCAAATGCAATACAAGAACAAAAAAATCAAGCAGATAATTCTGGGCATACCAAAGCTGTTGGAACCACATAAGATGGAAATGCTTGCTGACGATGAGTATGTGTTGGCCCTACAAGTCCAAGCTATCCGTGATCAGGACACCCTATCAGATCAGAATCTCTCTCCAGATCATGAACCTATTGTCGGTTGATATTAATACTAGTTTGTCATTTGTATCATAGGGGTGTATTATTAAGTGTGCTTCCATATTGTTTGTATCATAAGGGTGTATTATTAAGTGTGCTTCCGTACTTTCTTATGTAATGCATGATGTAAGCAAAAAGCCTCAACATAGTATAAATAAAGGCTGTGTGTAATATTAAAAAGATAGAACCTTGGGAAGATAGACCTTGAAGGATAAGCCTCTTAAATAAAAGAACTTATTTCTCTAAATTCTCTGTTCTTCCCCTTTACATTCAAAAACTAGAAGATTTTGTTAGCATTCAAATCAGACATAACTCCAGTGAGTAGCTGTTTAGTGCCTCTGATAATGGCCGTTTTAAGCAACTTTGTCAGAGTTTTTGTCATACTATATTAGGTTGAAATAACCTAATATAAAATAGATAAAATAAATCATAAAATTGTAATTTCAAATCAATTCACTATTACATAATAAAATTAAAAACAAAAATTAGTTAAAAAAATTAAATCAATGAGGGTAACCGCCAGATTTATTATTTATGTTATTTATGTCATGAAAGATGGTCAGCAAAAAATAAATTTAATATTAAAATATAATTTTTTAAAAAAACACCCATTAAAAAAAAATGCGAGGAACAAACCATCTTCTAGGTTTTTTTGTTTTGTTTTGTATTTGTTTAAAATTATAATTATAATATAATTTGCTGTTTCATCATCGTCGACACGCCAGTGTTTCCCGTTCATTCCCACATACTTTTCTTCCCGAAACTTCTGCATTTCGAGAGGGACGCTCCTGCTTCCCCAAATCCCTTTCTTCAATATTCCAGATTTGTTACAAAGTGTCTCTGTCGTATTGGTCAATAAAAAACCAGACCACTTCATGATGATGATGGCGGCGGCGGCAGTGAGACATCGAGGTTCAGAAGCCTTTTTTATTGGGTCCCAAATTCAGCGATGTCAAATGAAAATAATGGGTATGATTCTTCTTCTATCTCCAACCACTTTATCACTGTTGTCTACCAACCACTCCAACTCCATTTCTTCCTCTAGCAGTAGCAGTAGCAGTAGATATAAACACAGCAATGATGCTTCTTTATTTAGAAACATTGATGATGCCCTTTCTTCTTTCAATCACATGCTTCATAGGAAACCCCTGCCTTGTATCATACAATTCAATAAATTATTATCTGCAATTGTCAAAATGAGACAGTATTACGATGCTGTGATTTCTCTTTCCAAACAAATGGAATTAGCTGGGCTCTCTCCTAATACTTATACCCTTAATATGTTGATTAATTGCTTCTGCCAGTTGCAACGTATTGATCTTGGGTTCTCTGTCTTGGCCAAAGGCATTAAACTTGGTCTTCAACCCACTATTGTAACATTTAACACCTTAACCAACGGGCTCTGTAAAGTGGGTAAATTTTCCCAAGCCGCGGAATTATTTGATGGCATGGTGGCAAGAGGGTGTCAACCTAATGTCCAAACTTATAATGCAATTATCAATGGCTTATGTAAGATCGGGGAAACTGCTGCTGCTGCTAGATTGTTTAAGAAAATGGAAGAGGCAGGCTGCCAGCCTAATGTGGTGACATACAGTACACTCATTGACGGTCTTTGCAAAGATAGGCGGGTGAATGAGGCTTTAGATATCTTCTCTTATATGAAGGCTAAAGGCATTTCCCCTGATATTTTCACTTACACCTCTTTAATCAAGGGCTTATGCAATTCCAGCCGATGGAAGGACGCTTCGGCAATGCTAAATGAAATGAGGAGTTTGAATATCATGCCAGATATTGTCATCTTCAACGTGCTAATTAATACATTTTGTAAAGAAGGCAAGGTTTCACAGGCTCAAGGTGTGTTAAAAACAATGACTGAAATGGGTGTGGAGCCTGATGTTGTTACTTACAGCTCATTGATGTGTGGATATTCCTTGTGGATGGAAGTTGTTGAAGCTAGAAAGCTTTTTGATGTCATGATAACCAAGGGTTATAAACCTGATGTTTTTTGTTATAACATCTTAATTAACGGATATTGTAAGGCCACAAGGATAGATAAGGCCAAGCAACTTTATAAGGAAATGATTCTTCAAGGCTTAACTCCGGACAAAGTTACTTACAACACCCTTATTCATGGCTTGTGCCAATTAGGCAGGCTTAGGGAAGCACAAGATCTTTTCAAGAATATGCACAAGAATGGCAACCTCCCAGATTTATTTGCTTACTCAATATTGCTCGATGGTTTTTGCAAACAAGGGTATCTTGGAAAGGCATTCAGATTGTTTCGAGCAATGCAAAGTTCCTCCTTGAAGCCTGATCTGGTGATGTATAACATCCTGGTTGATGCCATGTGCAAATCCGGGAATCTTAAAGATGCAAGGGAACTGTTTTCAGAACTCTTTGTCAAAGGGTTGCAGCCTAATGTTCAGATATACACTACAATAATAAATGGACTTTGTAAAGAAGGATTGTTAGATGAAGCATTGGAAGCTTTCCGAAATATGGAAGAGGATGGCTGCCCTCCTGATGAATTTTCTTATAATGTTATTATCCGAGGATTTCTCAACCACAAGGATGAATCAAGGGCAGTGCATCTTATTGGTGAAATGAGAGACAGAGGTTTCATTGCAGATGCGGGGGCCACAACGTGGTAGAAATCTGTTATCTAATGAAGACAATCCTGTTCTGAAGAAGTATCTAGGCTTACTTGAATCTTGTCAAGGTGAAAAGGTGATGCCATTTTTTCACGCTGCTAATTCATATTGCAAATATTAGGTATCTTTTTTTCTCTCTCTGGTTAATTTATTGTTAGTTCAGTCTTGTCAAAATCTTGACAATGACACCAATTACTAGCTTTGTTTCACAAATCATAATACTTGTTTTGGACTAGCATTCTCTTCTCTAGGTTATACATGCACATTTATGTTTGTCACTAAATATGTGTGGAATTGAGTTAAAGTGATGAATCCTATTTTTCTCATTAGGGATTAAACTTGTGTAAATTTTCATCATCTTGGGTAGCTTCAAAAACACTTTTCTTAAAGCAAACAAGACATATAATGTAAGTGCTACTGCATGTAGAAGGTTCTCAATTACTGTGCCTTATGGATGCAGGTGGATGCTACCCCGATTCTGCAAATGAGAAACAAATAAATACGCAAGCAGGCCTAGTGAGTTTGAATTATTTTGTGTTTTGTTCTGTTTGCAAAATTGGGTAATAGTTGTTTTCATGGTTGAATATGTATGGTATGTTTCCTTGAAAGAGCATCATATATTCATTTTTAGTGTTGTACAACTGATTTTCATGATGTTTGATGATAATGATATCGCAACACGCAAGTGGAATTCGGTACAGAAGTTTTAATCTAATTTTTATTATAATTGCATGGTTGGTATCATTTGTGTGAATAAATAAGAGATTCTCCAGTGAGCACTCAATATGATCCTTCGCTGCTAAGTTTTCTGGAAAAATAAAATAGGAGAAGGTAGGTTGGGGGTCAGGTTTTCATGGATGCCAAAGGATCAATCTTTCCAAAGTATACTCCCATATCTAGTCTTCCATTTTGGCTTATTCAAAATCTTAATGCATAAAAGGGCATCTATTTCTTAGATGCATAATTGGCAAGACCTTCAAGTATCTCCTCTGTTTTTCCTCCTTTTGAGGGTAACATAAGCCAATGCTATTACTTAGCCTCCTCTGTTTCTCTCATGTGAATTTCTCTGTGATGCTTTGCTATAGTTTCATCAGAATCTAGGAATCTAGAATTTCTGGAATTGTGTTGTTATTTTTCTTATGTATAGCCTGTAAATTCTTGGTCAAATCTAGAGATTGCTGACATCCTTTATAATACTTAATTACTGATAAACATTTCTGGTATAGTTCATTCAAGCAAAATGCCATTCATATAGAGGACAACGAGAAAAAAGAGAGGGAGATGAGAGAACAGATCATCAATAAAACTGAAGATTATGAGCAAGCTTTTTAAGCGGGAAAAGCTGCAAACTTGTGAAACCAAAAGACTCAGAGTGCAACACTAACTCCTTCCAATTTCATCTGATCTCTTTTGGATTCCCACTTTTTTTATTCCCCACACGTTAAAGAACCGATAAAATAGAAAATAGGAATCAACTTTGCTGAAATTACAAAAGCACTAGGGCTTGACTGCATAAATTCCGAATTTATTGAATTATTTATTGATTGGTTGAAGTTTTTTGTGAATTTTGTGTGTGAAAGTGGGGAAGCGCAGCAAGTTGAGTAGAGTAAGATTCAGACACCTACTGATGAAGTAGTGGTTCCCTTTTGGACAAGATGTTGTTTTGAAGCTTAATGGAGGTTTAGGGACAGCAATGGGATGCACTGGTCCTAGGTATGTAAACTTTTGTTTGTTATGTTTGGTGCATTTTAATCTGCACATCAAATTGCCAGGGAAGAAAAAGAAGGCAATTGTCAGATTGGTGACCACAGCGTGATGGTGGTTGTTTTTTTGGTTGAAACAATTTACCCTTTTGTTTGTGGTGCAGAATGGAGGTTTTGGAGATATATCTGACATTGAACTTGATTTATGTTGTTGTGTTTCACAGGTCTGTTATTGAAGTTCATAATGGACTGACATTTCTTGACCTCATTGCCATCCAGAGTGAGGTGAGTGTTTGTTGCTTCTCTTCTCTTCTGCTTTGATTTTGATTTGGTTCTGTTGTTGCATGGAACTAACTGTTAAAGTTTCTGCAGAATCTTAACAAGAACTATGGGTGCAGAGTTTCCTTGCTTCTAATGAACTCATTCAACACTCATGATGATGCACAGAAGGTGGCCGATCCTTACCTTTTTCTCCTGCTCTGTGTCTTGTCCTTGTTAGATTTACTTGTATAGTAACACCAGTTGTTGTCCAACTTATATTATTGAGAAGCACTCAATAATTGAGGTGCAAGAAACACCATTGATCAGTAGCCTTTAGATAAAGGCAAGAAACACCATTGAGGTGCTCATGTACAGTATTGAGGTAAATGGCACCAGTGGAGAAGAGGTAGATTAACCCACTTGAGGCTGGCAGCATTCCTGTAATTGAAACTGATTGTTCATTTCCTTCAATACATCTGGCATTTGCTTAGCAGTTTGTCTTGATAGCAATGGAATTAGCACTCACTTACACTATTTTTGGAGACTATCTTAATTGAGTTCTTGTCCAACTCATTCTGTTTGAAACAGGTCAATGAGTTCACACCTATTGAGAAGTTCAAAATTTTCAATAAGAACAACTTGTAAGTCAACCATGCCATCAATGCAGCAACTATACTTTGATAGGCTACTAACAATATATGCTATAACAGGTGGGTGAACTTGAAGGCAATCAAAAGGCTTGTGGAAGCTGATGCACTTAAGATGGAGATTATTCTAAACCCAAAGGTATGTTCTTATTTCTTTCCTTTTATCTGTTGTTTCTTTGTTTGCAGAGATGAAAAATTACAATTTTAGAATGGCTAATTATGATAATGTTAATCTTGCTATCAGGATGTGGATGGAGTCGATTTTCTTCAGCCAGTTAGGGTACTTGATACTCAACATAATTTTTCATGAGGTTTTTATATTGAAATCACACATTTGATGCAATTTTTCCTCGTCTACCAGTTCATTGACCGTGCAATTGGTATAAAGGTACCTTGATCTCGATTCCTTCCAGTGAAGGCTTCTTCAGATCTGCTTCTTGTTCAGTTTGCTTTCTTTTCTTTCACTGCCATTGGATCTTGGAGAACTGTTTGCAACTCGCTTAACTCATTAGGTTGCCTCTTTTGCAGTCTGATCTTTACACTTTAGTTTATGGCTTTGTCATCCGAAATCCAGCTAGAACAAACTCCTTTGCAAATGACCCTTTTTACCCTGTGCACTTTCTACAAAAACTATTAATAAACTATTCGTCTAACATCATTTTGGAAGTGTGTTTTCCTTAGCTGGGTGTTGATATTTCTTTTTTTATAATCATGGGCATTGGTAACTGTTTTTACTGTATAGAGATCTTTTAGATCCTGTTTGGCAAAGCAGCTAGCCGCGTGTTTGCTAAAAATTTGAATTATTTTTGTTTAAAATTAGTTTTTTTTTGTGTTTTTGGATCGTTTTGATACCTCGATGTCAAAAATAAAATTTAAAAAATAAAAAAATATTTTTTTTTGATGCATTTCGGAGTAAAAAATACTTTAAAAAGTAACCACTATAACAATACCAAACATTACTTTAGGGACCACTACTCTTTATGTACCGTGGGATGGGTGTATTTTGGAAAATTAGGAGATGAGGTGTTTGGAACTTTTACTAACTTGAATACCTATCCATATTATAGCGCGGTGTTCCTGGTGAAAAAACCATGTAATTTGTAAGGTTCTTATATTACAGTACAAGCAATCGATTGGTGTTAAAAATAAAAAAAGACCATCGAATTGTTATAGTCCCACAATACAAAAGGCCATCGAATTTTTTATAGTCCCTCGAAAGTCAGTTTCATGTGATGAGGCAAATTTGGGGATTAACCTTTCCATTGAAATGATCTGAGGTGGCCTCTCACTCTCAAAAGTTCTCTCACTCTCTTGAGTCTGATCCCATTTCTGTTGACTCACTAAACTCCCAACATCTTTGCCAGTGACCCTTCTTACACTGTGCTCATGCTACAAAAATTATTAATAGACTTTGCCTAACATCAATTTGGAAGGGTGTTTTCCTTAGCTCGGTGTTGAAACTTCTTTTTGTATAATCATGGGCGTAGATGACTGTTTTTACTGTGTATAGATCTTTTAGTGACCACTACTCTCTATGCCTGGCCTTGTATTGATTCTCAACAACTTGCGACTTGTATAAATCCCTTTATCTTTGACGTGTTGCATGTAATTATTGCTTTGTTGCCTTAGTCTTTCTGGGTAAAAGTCTTCATGACTGAACACTTGCCATTCTGTTCCATCACCTCTGCAGGGAAAGGTGAGCATCGTGGTGAAATCTGGTGTGAAACTGGAAATACCAGAGGGAGTCGTTCTTGAAAACAAGGTAAGATACTAAACTTGAATGATTTATGATAATTAAAACATTCCTTGTATTGGCTCACCATGGAGTTACCAATCTCTTTTTCTGTGCCCAGGAAATTAATGGCCCAGAGGACCTCTAAGGAAGTTGCCAGGCGCAACAATGTTTTGAAGAAAGACTTTGAGCAGCCTTGTTTTCATGTCGCAATTCCCATGTATTTTGCTAGAACAATAAGAGATGAATTCAGTTTGCATTTGTCTGAATCTCGAAGTTATCAAGTCTTCTTTTTTATTTATAAAACTTGGTATGGTCAGGTTTCAAATTAATGGGTCACTAAATTCATCTATTAGGCTGGACTGGTTTAATAACATTAATCCTAGTGATTGGAGCTATTATTTCATTATTTGCTTTGCAAATTATTGAATGTTAACATTTTAAAGCAGAATAATTAAAAATTAGCCTCTAAATTTTATAATTTTTATAAATAGTAACTATCATTTATAATCTTTCTAGTTTTCTTTTTATCCCCAATCTTTCTAAGCCTTAACATGTTAGTCCCTCCTATTATTTATCATTTATAAAAAAGATTGAATGAGAGGTGTTCTATATAATAAGCAATGACTCTTTGCCTTCTTATCCTCTGATTTCTTTTTCAGGTTTCTTTTGCTCTGTTTTTGCTTTGTTATTAACAAGACACTAGAACAAGTGAGGAAAGTATTGTAGCAATGAACAAAATCATCCCCAATTTGGCCCTATAAAAAACTTATGTTGTTATTCTTCATATATGTATTGAATTATTAAGGCTTTAAAATTGTTAGTGTTTATAGATAAGTTTTGCATGGCAATGATTTCATGGATATTCTTTATGCCGTTAAACAACCATCCATCTACAATAAAAGGAGAAAAAATAAAATCATCAATGAAGTTGAAGTGCATAATGAGCATTTGATGAGAAAATACAATAATAAGATAAAATAAGATTCATAGAATACCATTTTTGTGGTGTCTCCCTCTCTCTTATGATAGTAAAAAAATTGTAATTGCTTGCTTGCCCAACCAAGAAAAATTCCCTAAAGAAGCTGACAAAAAATACCAGGAAGCCATTATTTTGTAATTCATCCCTAGAGAGGTTACATGCATTGAAAAGAGAGGGGGCAAGAAAGATGGTGAGAAGAAACCTTCCAAGTTCCAATATTTTGTAATTCATTCAATGATAGGGCAACTTTTCTTGAATTTGAATTAGTATATGGTTGTTTGTTTGTGTTTATATATATATATATATATATATATATATATATATATATAAAGATAAAAGGCTTGCTTAAGCCAAGAATCCATCAAAAAAAAAAAAAATCAACAATACATTATCTAAAGCATATGAAAGACCAATGAATATCTAGTTGTGGAAAAAAAAAATCGCTACATTATCTTTCTTTTATTTTCCTACAAGTATTTAATTATATATATATATAGACACACAAACTAGCTATTAATTACTAACTTAAAAATTATCATATTCTTAACTATATCTAAACATATTGGTCATTTTTTCTCTTAAATTTCTATCTCACCCAAAATCAATATCATCAAAACCACACCATCTGGAATAATATAAAATTCCCAAAATGAAATAGTTTGGATTACAAGAAATAGGGAGAGATGATTTGAAGGCAATTTTAAAGTTGAAATGTGCCATAAACCCATTACTTCTCATGAAATAAATCAGAGAATTGTAAGTGTGTAACATTTCTCTCTTTTTTAATGGTGTTTTGTGAATGTATAATGTGATAAATTGGGTTTGTAATTTAGTAGTTTGTGTTGAAAAAGGGTGTAATTGAAAGGAACCCAAACTGAGATTCTTGTTGAATGAAATAACTTTAACTAACAGGGACTTAATTAAAAAGAAGAAAAAAACTTATGGGTAGAATCGATGTTGCTGGGGCCTCCGATTGCTAAACTACTAGCTTTAGGACACTCAATATACATTTATTCTTAAAAGAACTTCTACATATAAACTGGAACAAATATTCAAATTTAAACACGGATGCAATTGAAAATTTAAAAGCAAAGCTGGACTGGATTGTATTAGCTGTAAATTTGCGGTCTCTTCTTCTTCAAAACGCCAGCGTTTTAGAAGCGCCCCAGGCATGATCCCGAGTCCCAACCGTTCATGCCCACGTGGTTTTAGAGGGAGACGCTGCTGCTTCCCCAAATCCCTTTCTTCAATCTTCCAGATTTGTTAAAAAGTGTCTCTGTCGTTTTGGTCGATAAAAAACGAGACCACAGGAGAAGGAAAAACACAGAGGAAGGCTGATGATGATGGCGGTGGCGGCAGTCAGACTTCGAGGTTCAGAAGCCTTCTTTATTGGGTCCCAAATTCAGCGATGCCAAATGAAAATAATGGGTATGATTCTTCCATCACTGTTGTCTAGCAACCACTCCAACTCCATTTCTTCATCTAGCAGTAGCAGTAGATATAAACACAAAAATGATGATGCTTCTTCTTCTTTCAGAAACATTGATGTTGCCCTTGCTTCTTTCAATCAAATGCTTCATAGGAAACCCCTGCCTTGTATCATCCAATTCAATCAATTATTATCTGCAATTGTCAAAATGAGACAGTATTACGATGCTGTGATTTCTCTTTCCAAACAAATGGAATTAGCTGGGCTCTCTCCTAATACTTGTACGCTTAATATCTTGATTAATTGCTTCTGCCAGTTGCAACATGTTGATCTTGGGTTCTCTATCTTGGCCAAAGGCATTAAACTTGGTCTTCAACCCACTATTGTCACATTTACCACCTTAATCAATGGGCTCGGTAAGGTGGGTAAATTTGCCCAAGCCGTGGAATTATTTGATGACATGGTGGCAAGAGGGTGTCAACCTGATGACTACACTTATACTACGATTATCAATGGCTTATGTAAGATTGGGGAAACTGCTCTGGCTGCTGGATTGTTTAAGAAAATGGAAGAGGCAGGCTGCCAGCTGAATGTGGTGACATACAGTACACTCATCCACAGTCTTTGCAAATACAGGCGGGTGAATGATGCTTTAGATATCTTCTCTTATATGAAGGCTAAAGACATTTCCCCAACAATTTTCACTTACACCTCTCTGATCCAGGGCTTATGCAATTTCAGCCGATGGAAGGAGGCTTCAACATTGCTAAATGAAATGACGAGTTTGAATATCATGCCAAATATTGTCACCTTCAACGTGCTAGTTGATACATTTTGTAAAGAAGGCAAGGTTTTAGCGGCTGAAGGTGTGTTAAAAACAATGACTGAAATGGGTGTGGAGCCTGATGTAGTGACTTACAATTCTTTGATGTATGGATATTCGATGTGGACAGAAGTTGTTGAAGCTAGAAAGCTTTTCGATGTTATGATAACCAAGGGTTGTAAACCTGATGTTTTTAGTTACAGCATCTTAATTAACGGATATTGTAAGGCCAAAAGGATAGATGAGGCCAAGCAACTTTTTAATGAAATGATTCATCAAGGCTCAACTCCGAACAATGTTAGTTACAACACTCTTCTTCATGGATTATGCCAATTAGGCAGGCTTAGGGAAGCACAAGATCTTTTCAAGAATATGCACACTAATGGAAACCTCCCAAATTTATATACTTACGCAATATTGCTTAATGGCTTTTGCAAACAAGGGTATCTTGGTAAGGCATTGAGATTGTTTCGAGCAATGCAAAGTACTTACTTGAAGCCTAATTTGGTGATTTATAACATCCTAGTTAATGCCATGTGCAAATCCGGGAATCTTAAAGATGCAAGGGAACTGTTTTCAGAACTCTTTGTCAACGGGTTGCAGCCTAATGTTCAGATATACACTACAATAATAAATGGACTTTGTAAGGAAGGGTTGTTAGATGAAGCATTGGAAGCTTTCCGAAATATGGAAGAGGATGGCTGCCCTCCAGATGAATTTTCTTATAATGTTATTATCCGAGGATTTCTCCAGCACAAGGATGAATCAAGGGCAGTGCATCTTATCAGTGAAATGAGAGACAGAGGTTTCATTGCAGATGCGGGAACCACAGCTTGGTAGAAGATCTGTTATCTAATGAAGACAATCTTGTTCTGAAGAAGTATCTAGGCTTACACGAAGTCGTCATGGTGAAAAAGGCTTATGTCAATTTTTCATGCTGCTAATTCACACTGCAAATATTAGGTAGCTTTTTTCTTCTCTAGTTATTTTATTGCTAGTTCAGTCTTGTCAAAATCTTGATTAATATATTGTTAGTTCAGTCTTGTCAAAAACTTGACAATGACACCAGTTACTTGCTTTTGTTTCACAAATCATAATACCTGTTTTGGACTAGCATTCAGCTTTCTGGGTTATACATGCACATTTATGTTTGTCAATAAATATGTTCCAAACCCAAAGGTATGTTCTTATTTCTTTCCTTTCACCTGTTGTTTCTTTGTTTTCAGAAATGATGAGTTACAATTTTAGAATGGCTAATAATGACAAGGTTAATCTTGCTATCAGGAAGTGGATGGAGTCAGTTCTTCAGCTAGAAACTGAAGCTGGAGCAGCAATTAGGGTATTTGATACTCAACATGATTTTTCACGAGGTTTTCATGTTGAAATCACACATTTGATGCAATTTTTCCTCGTCTACCAGTTCTTTGACCATGCAATTGGTATAAATGTACCTCGAACTTGATTCCTTCCAGTGAAGGCTTCTTCAGATCTGCTTCTTGTTCAGGTTGCTTTCTTTTCTTTCACTGCCATTGGATCTTGGAGAACTATTTGCGACTCGCATAACTCATTAGGTTGCCTCTTTTGCAGTCTGATCTTTTTACTTTAGATTATGGCTTTGTCATCCGAAACCCAGCTAGAACAAATCCTGCAAATCCTTCTATCGAACTGGGGCCAGAATTTAAGAAGGTAAAAAATTATTTGATAATCAAGTATTCTTGAGAGCTTTTTTTTTTATTATTGTTATTATTATTATTGTTGTTGTTGTTGTTGTTGATATTTTTTCTCCTCCTGGCAGGTCGCCAACTTCTTGAGCCGATTTAAGCCAATCCATAGCATCATTGAGCTTGATAGTCTTAAGGTGGCTGGTGATGCATGGTTCGGTGCTGATATTACTCTCAAGGTATTACATGTTCTTTTGTTGCCTTTTTGATGCTCACTATTTGACCATTTGCTCCCATGTATATGTCTAACCTTGGATGTGTGTGTTATGGAAAATTAGTAGATGAAGTTGCAAGTGTTTGAAATTTTACTAGCTTGAATACCTATCCTTTAACTTGAATACCTTTTTTTTTCAAAAAATAAATATTAAAATAATGTAATTATATAATTTGAGTTAACCTGCTAAATCGGATCTTACTTTGATAAATACTTGGCATTTCCACTATGAGATCTCTTGGAGGGATATTGAGATGACGAAGATACATCATTCATTGTATAGTCCAAAATTTTGTTGGGCTGCAGTTAAATCATAGAATATTAAAAAAAATTGAGTGAAATTTAATTTTTATTCTAGTAAACCCAAAGAAAGTTTTGAACTTTGATAAGCCTAGAAAAGCTCATTAAGATGAGAGATTGGTGCTTGAGAAAGTTGTGCCTATGTGATTTGCCATTAGCAATCCCTTTTAATGGGATTTGGAAATTAATCTTTATTTAAGTCTCTTACTCTTCTAAGAAGTCCATCAGGATATATATATTTTTTTGAAAGTGTTCAAAATGTCAAGTGCAAAACAGTGTTACAAATGATTTATAAAAGCATTTTGATGGTAACAAATTTCCTTAAGTATTAAATCCTTTGCATTATAAGAAATATTAATCAATGGTTTATCTCTATTGATGCTAAATATAGCATGAAATATTTTCAAATAAATAAACAAATAAACAAAAATAATTAATTAAAGAGAGGATATATAAGAAAGAAAGAAAATAAATAAATAAAACATCCCCATCATCCATCAAATAAAAAAAACTCAATGTCTTTCTCTTGCAACGCAAGACCATCATCCTGGAGATGAAAGTGTTTTAAAACAACTAGACTGGCAGCCAAAAGTTGAGCAGAAGTAGCAGCTGATTATTTTTTTGTGTTTCAGTTTCCAGGCAGAATCATATGATAAGAAAGTAATTTCTCAACAACAGCATCTCCAATGCTTAACCCAAATTAGAGCAATTCAAAGCAGCCTTAATTTTGAGAACAGTGGTGCTGATAAGGGTATTGACTGTTGCCACCGAATCCATGTTGAGTTCTGTGGAGGATGTGGCATTAGGGCCAGCGACCAGAATTTGGAAGGCTACTGTAAGAAGTGAACCTCCTGAGTCTGCCCCAGTAGAGCTTGTGGAAGTAGAACTGTCCCCTCCTGTGTCTGGACGGCCATCGCCAGATATTACAAAACCTGATGGAAGTATGGGAATGATCGATGAGTCGGCACCGCCTATCACCATGTTCATGGCTGGAATGTCAAGTGGAGCATATACCACCATTGATCCTGAGGAGTCCGTGCAGCTCTCTTGAAGTATCAGCATGTTGTTCTCAGTAGGAATGAAAGGCTGCTTTAATTTGAAAGGAAAAACAATCAAAGAACCGCACAAGTAAACTTGCTGAAAATGAATCAAGACATTGTTGCTGTAAGCCTTTTGGCTATAGTTCATACTGCATCAGAATAGGAGAGAAAGGAAGAGAAATTACGCGAGTAATGGAGATGCAGTTCCCTGGATTAGTCCCATTGGAAATGTGTGAAATCACATGCACAGGATTGCTATTGGACAGAATATCCCACTGTTAGAGACAATGACAGGAAATACCATTTGTTACATTGCTATAAATATCCGAATGAGTGAAATATGTACGTATTTATTGATCACAGAATGAATCATTCTATTTTTCGTAAACCTGAATTCGTGATTTCTCATCTTTGAAGAAGTTAAACACATTCTGAGGTGAGAGTGGAAGCCAGAGAGAAGTAGCAGCACTAACAACCATGCCAATCGGCTGCCCTTGTTCTGTGTTCTTACGAATAGCCACCCGAACCCCACTATTGTGCACTTCAGAGAGTAGAGGGAAATCCAGTTTTCCCGACATGCCCAAACTTGCAAAAAAGATCTTCACCATCCTGTGGGCTAGGTTTACCATGCTCTTTCTACCCTCAGGTGAAGTGATCACTGAGCAATGGAAGATGTTAAAGCTCAACAGTATTGCATAAAATGGGTGTCAAAGAAATGGAAAGGTAAAAAACTGATTATTGTCACCTCCTCCAAATTCTCGAGCAGTTGCAGTTTCCTCCTTGTAGAAAGCTAACCTCTCACAAATCCTCCGGAGACTAGCAATCCATCGTTCTGCTCCATAAGCAGATCTTCCGCATATGAGATCTCTGTAAAGGCGATGAGTTTGAGTTCTATCATCCACCTCCACATGTTCTACCCAAGTTACCTATCAAGTTTGTGTGATGCAAAATCAGTCTCACACACGATTCACTTAAAATTGACATAAATTATTGTTAGACAATTTCAGATATACTAATATTATGCAATGATTCTATGCTAAACTAGTCTTGCAATCTTTTAAGTCATCGTTTGCTGGTTGCTCATGGAGATGCATACAAACGCTTGCTTAGTGCTTATGGCAGAAAAAGATCATCATGTAAATGACATTATCAGCGATTAAAAAATTGGTATCGAATAAATAAATGGGGGTCTGCAGATATGCTTGTTTTAGATATTGCATCTACGAAACATTTATAATAGCCATGCTCATTAATTAATATGAACATTACACTAAATGCAGACGTCAAAATATTCTGTAAACAACAGGATAGAGATGCCAGGCTCCATTCCTTTTATAGTTCATTGATTAATTGACAAATGTGCATCAGAACTTTGTCGTTGTTCGTCAGAATCGGTAGCATTTGATAACTATAAAGCTCGGCCACAATCAGCCCTAATCTGTGCTATGAACAAGCATGGTATGGTTAATCTAGAACAAGTAATTCTCAGAAGTGACACTTGCTCAATCATTTGATCATTTCGGGTATAGAGATGCAGTAACTACTCACCTTGGAACATCCATTAGACTTATCTTGGATCATGCATCCAGAAGGAAGCCGCCAAGCGCGGGAAGGGGAGCCATCTCTCATGAAGTCATACGATATATCTGCTATCACCCACTCCCCAGGCTCAAGTTGCTGACAGAGACGAAGGAAGTAAAACTCCCTAGGTGGAACCAAGGGCGACAGTATGTGCATTTGTTCATACATCTGCATTTAACCGTTTCACTTCATTAATACACAGCTCAAGACCTAACAGAATTTAAGGAATGATAGAGATTTATTAGCTACTCAACATACCATCTGCAAGGAACCGTTTCGGTTTCCTACAGTTCCAGCTTCAAGTACTAGAATTGTCCTGGCCTTGGTAACAATTGTCGGAAAAAAATCCATCCATTTATTCTGTAAAATCAAAGCAAATAGTTAAACTTGCTTCCTCTTTAGCAACAGAATATGGTCTGATCTTACAGTGTGGAAAGCAAGAGCGCACTAACCGGATCCAAAAACATGTCAACCAGGTCCATTCCAGGCATGATCACCATTGCTGAATCCTTGGATGATTCGACACGAGCATTAGAACTTTTGAAGTGACTGTCCCTGGGGAATAGTTTCTCATAGCCGAAACGATCAAGAATGTATCTTCCATCAGATGGGGACTTGATCCACAGAGGCTCATTAACTCGCAAAAGCCTGACCAACTCATCTGCTGCACTGACAGCAGTCTCAGCCATGAGTGCCTTTTCCATATCTAGAATTCCTCTACGTTTATAGACCAACTGACTGTTGTCCAGTCCTGGATTCCGTTCCAGATCAATGCCAGGGTTTGTCGTCGATACGCCATGTGAAGATCCAGCGCCAGGTGTCAACGAATCAATCTGGGAAATCGATTTTCCTATGTACTTGGTAAGAAGGGTGGATACTTTTTCATGCTGCACAACAATCATAATAATCATAAATAAATAAAAAAGCATTAAGACTCTCGAAACAGAAACATTTATGCATCATTAAAAAGAAAAGGCCTAATAGAGAACGAGGAGATATTTAGAAAGGGAACTTCGTTGAAATAATCCAAACTAGCCTCTTCTTTCAACCGAGCATTTTCCTGCTTCAGTTTCTGCAAACTACGTTGGCGTTCTTCTTCTCCGAAGGGAGGACCTCCACAAGCTGGGCAGATCACATTCTTCAGTGCCTCTATAATTGCCAGATTTTCACATTGAATCCTCTCATTTTCTAACCGAAGAACTGAATTATCTGCTCGCTCGCTCTGCGCCTGCGAAATGGATCAGAAGGTACAAAAGCATCAGTACATTATTAAGGGATACAATGTATTCGAACACAAGGTTTTAGACCAAGAAATCACGAGTACCTTTTTCTGAGTCCTTTTGTTTTGAAACCAGAACTTGATCTGTTTAGCCTCAAGCCCTAATTCCCTACTCAACTGGCGCCGCTGGTTTTCATCCGGATGTGGACATTCCTTGAAAAATCTTCATCAGAGTAACAAAACCACAAACTTCAAACGCAGAAAATGAGGGTGGGGGGTGGAAGGACGGGCCTTTTTGAAGAAACATCAAATATTCTTACAGGATGCATATTAAAAATCCATGAAAAAAGTTCTGACATTAACTAAGCCAAGTGAATGAATTAAGGAAGCAAGCAATCCAAACAGCACAATCAAGGACAGAACTAGCACATAGGAAAATTGATTTATCAAGACAAAAATGAATGCATTAACAGAAGAAGTAAACAATCTCCATCAAAAACACCATCATCAATCTGAAAAGGGGGGAAAATGGGAAAATCCTCTTCCATTCACAGATAAATAAAATAGACCTCTCATGTCGAGTGAAATGACTTTATCCAAAAGCCGCTCGATAATGAGGACCTTACCAGCAAAGAGCAAGCCAAGAGTGAAAACACCAAAATTTATAGATTTCCTCGTGAACATCAACAGAAGCTTCACAGTAATCAATGGATGGTGAAACTATGGATCAATCGGAAGAACATATCAAAATAGCCAAACAAAAACCATATAAAAAACAACAACAAATGCAACATATAAAGATCAAAATCTTGTTTTTATATTTTGCTTAAACAAAGTCCTTGAAAAGAGAGTGATGCTAGTCTTATACTTTTCAAGCTGCTGAATCTGTTGATCAGAATGGCGATGGTAAGCCTTCTTTCCCTTGTCTCTAGAGTTAGAAGCTGCTTCATGTTCATCGCCCCATGCACCACCATTGTTTCCCATTGAAAGCTCCATCATTTTCCTCTTACTCGCAAAAATATTATCACTACAAGTCTCCCTTCTTGGTATGCAGGCTAGTAATGAACAATCTATGATTATATATCAGATATTGTGCATATATAGCCCAACAACTCAATTCCAAATAAGGACAGCAAATGAACACCAAACCAATCCTACAAAGATAGATTTCTGGTTCTTGGTTTTCTACTGTTTTAGGCATAATGCTTTTTGTAAACTTTTTCTTTCTTTCTTTTGGCCATGAACAGCATTACACGTTACAGCCAAAAAAAAAAAAAAGCAAGCCAGCAAATTTCGTGGTTTCAGAGATATGCTTCGCATGAAAAGCTACCATAAATGGAGTGGATATATACAAATGATTTTAACTTTTTTCCAAGTATTCATAACCATTGTTTCCCCCCTCATCAATCCAAGAACAAGCATGACTCGACTGTGTAGTTTTCGAAGAGTGGAGGACTGATTGCTGTGGCTAAGGAACATGCTTGGCTGGTTTAATCTGTTGATGATACATGTTTGAATTGGGGTAGGCTTAGTTTGTCTCGTGTACTGATCAATGCACACATTTTGGATTGTGCCATGATGCCCTTAATTATTGTGTGATTAACACTAGATAATACTAATCATTTAACAAATTTAGTAAATTGATGATTGGCAAGACCTTTTCCAAAATTATAATTAAGTATTATCACCCATCTACGAAATATTAATGCAACAATATCGTGCTCTAAATGCAACTACTGTGTTGTTCTCTAGATATCTTGATTTAAGAATTAAAAAAAAAAATTACAATTAATTGAATTTTGAAATTGAGAAAATCTACAGTTAATTTAATTGAATAATATGTTCAAAATTCCATGAACTTGAGATGAGATGTTTGCATAAATATATTTTAAAAAAATCCCAAAGTAGCTACAATATTTAATTGAATTTTGAAATTGAAAATATTCCACTTAATTTAATGAATAATTTAATAAAATGCCATAACCTTGAGATGAAATGTTTGCATAAATATATTAAGAAAATCTCAAACTAATATTCAAAACATTTTAATTTTACTTGAGACTATTATTTTGAGAATTTACAATTAATATGGTTATTTGAGATGTAAAAAATATTAATTGAACATTTAGTAAAATGCTTTATAAGTAAATTAAATATCTTATCAAGTATTGCAGCTGTCTCTGAAAAAAAAAAGGAAAATCCATTATTTATAATCTATGAAATAGTTTTACAACGAATATTTTATCTGACCTGTCAAACCTTCCATATCTTCTCAGAATTTTCTATTTAGGTTTATAATAGTGGTGAGCGAGACCTAGATTTAGATGGTGATGATAAATTCTTGTTGTGAATTTTAAAAACTAAAAATCTAAATTTTTTCTCCATTTTTTTTATTTGAAATACATATATATCTAAGAGAATTTATTGATTTTACAAACCTAAAAAATGCCCCACTACCATGAGTAGTCTCATATTTGTCAATAAACAACTTATTGTATCAATCTTAGTCTTAGATTTTAGAAGTTTTCAATTAAGAACAGCTATCTAAATTATATTTTTTTATTGAAAAATTGCGTTATTTAATGTTTTTCATTGCTACATGTTCTAAAACAATGCATGCCATGTACATGAGCTAGCATTAATTAAAAAAAAAAACAGTAAAGAGTATGATTTAATTATTACACTAATATTAACAAAATACTATTTTTTAGAATAATGTTTTTTGTTTTTTTTTTCAATTTCATCTTTCAATAACCATATTTTTTTTTAATTTTATTTTTTAATATTAGATTGTTTTAGAAATTGTGTTATATATATATATATATATATATATTTCTTTTCTTTATGTTGGATTATATAATGGTTTTATAGATTATTTTTCTTTTTAATTTCAACCTTCAACATTAGGTTGATTAGAAGTAGAGTTTTGTAATTTTTTTTATTTGATTTCTATGAATTTATCTCAATTTCATGAACTAAATCACGAGTTTAACTTGTTAACTTGGGTTGATTCGAATCAGATTTTTTTGCTATTTTTTCTAATTGATTTTTTTTATTTCATCTTTCAACAATGAGTTAGTTGAAAAATGAATTTCAAATTATTTTTTCAATTTATTTTCTATAGATTTTTCTCGATCTCGGGACTTAGGTTGCAAGTTTTGCAAGTTGATCCAAGTTATTTATGTTTATTTTTTTAGGTTTTTTTTAATTGGGCTTCGTAATTTTTTTATTTGCTTTCTTTGAAGCTATCTCAATCTTAAAAACTTGGGTCACGAGTTTGGCGGGTTGATTTGATTTATTTTTTTGAATATTTTTTAATTAATTTTTTTTTAATTTCACCTTCTAACAACTCAATTTTTTTAAAAAAAAATTTATCCTTCAATTCTAGATTGTTTGAAAATTGAGTTATCATTATCTCACTTACTTTTTTTTCTTTTAATTTCAACCACCAACATTAAATATATTGGAAATGGAGCTCGGTGAAAAAAAAAATTGTAACTTTTATTCAAAATGTAAATTTAATTCATTACTTTTTACGAGAATGATCATGAAAATCAAGGTGTTTTTTTGCTTGATTCCTCGTACATAGTCTTCGAAATTTTGTGATGCTAATTACGTTGGTAACTTCTCTTGCAAATAATTTGACTCTCCTTTTGCTTCTCATTACCTAGCTAGAGCAGGAAATAGACTATCCTTGTTAGTAATAGAAATGATATGTTTTCATGCATTTTCTATTTTGAAGTATAGAAATTCAACTAAACACGTTTTTTTTTATATATTTTTATTTCTTCAACTAAACACATTTTTTTTATCCTAGAATACTAATCAAATACAAATATTACTAATGATCCTCTGGGTATGCTAAGCTCGTGGAACGAATCCTTGTCATCAGAGAGTTGTGGGGCTGCTGGAGGACAGCCTATCTCCCCCCATTGGCAAATCGAGCTTTCTCAGGATACTAAACCTGAAAAACAACAGCTTCAGCTATTCTATCCCGCGAGAGTTAGATCGTTTGTCTCGGCTACAGCAGTTGGCCTGGGGAAACAACACATTCCTTAGTGATGAAATTCCTGTCAACATCTTTTATATATATATATATATATATATATATATATATATATATATATATTAATGTGGGTATCCGGATCATTTTGCATGTATCTCGACTAATCTCATAGGTCCTGAAATTAACGATCATGTAAATCTCTGGTAATCTTGAAAAAACTCGAACTTATGACCATTAAAAAGTAAACCCAAAACTTAATCAGTTTAGCTATTTCTCAGGTTTTTGTCGACATCTTGAAGCTACAGGTGCTTGTTGTTGAAACAAGTATATAACTTCAATTTTGGATTTAATAATCCTGTGTGATACTATCACTTCCTGTTTATGCAATCTCTCTTCTCTTATTTTCTTATCTGTTGCATATTTTAATCAACTCTATGGGAGACTCCCTCCTGACTCGGGCCTCACTCTTCCAAATCTCGGACTCCTTCAGATTCACAACAATTTTTTCTGTGGACCAATTCCAGAAACACTCTCCAGTGCCTTGAATATTACTTGTCTCGATGTCATTCAACAGCTAGCTTCACTGGGAAAGAGCCCCCGCGTTAGCAAGCACATCTACTCCATGGAGGCTTTCACTTCAAGTCAACAATCTAGGAATTAAACGGTGAGGATGATGACGACCTGAGCTTTCTCTATCCCCTTGCAAACAAGACCTGTAGTTTGGAAGTTTTGGGTGTAGATGATGACAATTTAGGAGGGATGCTGCCAAGAATAGTTGGCAGCCAACTAGTTAATAAAACTCAGGCAGATGTTGTCATTGGAGGATACTCTATTAAGTGGCATGATACCAAATTCTATAGACCAATTACAAAAAATTTGATTATATATTGACAATATTTTATGTACAAGAATGGCAAAATGAAAGTTGCAGTTCCGAATGGAGAACACCAGTTGCCAATATCTGAATGTTAATGCAAATAAAATGGCTATTTATAAACTTTCTCCTCCTTCTTGTGCTATGCCCTTCAAAGGGTAATGGCTAATGGCTAATGTTGTTTTTTGGCATTGAAATTTTTATGCGACAGACCTTTATAAATGGCATGTGGGCTAATTTGGAGCGATAACTAAATCTAAAACATAAAACAATAAATAAATTAAAGACCTGAGAAAACCAGGTTATTTTTAATATTAGTGGAAACTCTAATAAAAAAATAATGAACCTAATTTTAATTAAATTAAATATTGAATAATAAAAATAAAAAATATAAATATAAAAAAAAAATGAACTCAGTCGAGTTTTTTAAACCTGAGTTAATCTCTCAAATTCATAATTCATTAAATCATAAACCTGGACTCGATCAAGAAACTTAATTTAATGTCAAATGATAAAATTATAAAAAATTATTAATTTAAAAACTTGCAAATGTAACAATAAAAAATAAAGATAAAATATAATATGTAAATATAATTAAAGAGGATGAAATCATAAAAAAACAAAATTAATTTTAAAAATTATTTAAAATAGAATAACAAGTACTAAAAAAATATAAATCAAATTTGATATATAGAAAACTTGAGGGGTTATGGAATTAAAAACAAATTTCAACTAAATAAACTAATTCAAATAAAATAAAAAATAGCAATTAAACCAAATCTTTAGGAAAAACAAATCTATGCACATAATTCGAAAAAAGAGTTAATTGTGCCCATAATTCGAAAACAAAGTATGCAAAGCTATGCACATAATTCGAGGAGGATATAGAAAAAAAGAGTTAATTGTGCCCAAACCAAACTAGAAAGAGTTTCACCACACGTGCTGCCCAGATAAGTATGTCCTGCTGTGAAGATTCAAAAAACACCAAGGAAGAGAAATTTTTACTGCCGTAAGCCTCCGCACATATCACCCAAACAGAATAGAAGATTTAGCCGTATTTGTTTGTTGCACAATAATTTTTTTTAAAAAAATTAATTTTAAAAAATTAATTTTTGATGTTTAGTAGTGTAATAAAAAATAAGTTGGAAAACACTTTCCAGTATTTGATTATGTCATAGAAAATAAGCTGGAAAATAACTTATTAATATTTTATTTTTCTCAAGTTTATTAAAATAATAAGGAACAAAACTTACAAATCAAAAGGTTGAATGAGAATTAAATTGAAAAAAAAATTCATAAATTATCTCAAATAAAATAAATAATAATTAAAATAATAAAGATCAAATCTAAAAAATTAAAAAAAATAAAAGATGAAGAAATTAAAATAATAATAATCAACATTTCATAAATTATTTCAAATAAAATAAGTAACAATCAAAAGAATGAGGACCAAATTTGACAGATAAAAATTTTCAATAAAAAAATGATAAGGAAAAAGCAAATAGCAATTATAAAAATAAGGACCAAAGTTAATATAAAAATAAAATTTTAAAAGATGAAATTGAAAAATAAATATTCAAAACAAAATATATATATAGCAATCAAAAGTTTGAGGATCAAATTTGATATAATCAACAAATAATGACATTTCTAAATTTTTCACAACTTTCAGAAAGTGTTTTCCACTCAAATTTTTCAGGAAAACACTTTCCTGAAAACCAAACCAAATTTTTCTTTTACTGGAAAGTATTTTTCATTGACCAACTTCCCTAATAGTAAAAAAACACAAGAAAGTTTGGAAAGTGATTTTCCAGAAACTATTTTCCGGAAAACAAACACAGTTAAAAGGAAAAACACTTTCCTGAAAATCAAGCCAAATTTTTCTTTGACTGAAAAGTGTTTTCCGTTAACCGGAAAATATTTTTCATTCACTAGAAAGTGTTTTTCGTTGATGAGAAAGTGTTTTGCGTTGATGAGAAAGTGTTTTCCGTTGACCAACTTTTTTAATGGCAAACAAACACAGGAAAGTTTGGAAAATGATTTTCCAAAACTATTTTTCGAGAAACAAATATGGACTTACTTGCTAGTGCGTTTCACTCACACATTAAAATTTTATTTATTTATTTATTAAAAAACTAAATTATTTTTAATATCAAATGAGTACTATGAAAAAACCATTATGGAATCACAAATAAACCCGGAAGTCAAGGTTGAAAAAATTGATGTTAAGGGAAATTTATTCATTACATTATATATATATATATACATATATATAGTCACGTAGCGATAATATATGTATAGATTATAGCTACGTGACAATCTAATATTTAAATAAAAATGGAGTGGAACAACCATCTAGTAGGTAATTTAGTAATAAAAACTTGAGACTAAAGAGTTGAGATTAAAGAGTTTTATTCTCTTGTGATTTTAAGTTTGAGTCTTTCAATGCTAATATTAATAATTACTAGAGATTTATCTAATTGTTAATTTTAAGATCTAAGAGGATTAATTGAGATGCACACAAGTTAATATGATATACCCACGTGAATTAAAAAAACAGTGGGACAAAT
Source organism: Populus tomentosa (assembly GCA_018804465.1). Lineage (NCBI taxonomy): Eukaryota > Viridiplantae > Streptophyta > Magnoliopsida > Malpighiales > Salicaceae > Populus > Populus tomentosa. Next base: position 6,032,317 of record CM031975.1, read on the forward strand.
ATATATAATTGTTTAATATTTCACAAGTTTTGCAATTACTAAGGCAAGCGTCAATTGGCTTCCAAGGACACTTTTTTCTTTTTATTACCAGAAATTTGAATTCACACTCTTCATATACAGATTATATGAATTCTGGATAAACAAGCTTGCCATTATTACTAGTTAAATTTTTATTTTATTTTTTTGTAATTTTAGAACAAGATCTTCTCCTCCAACTCCTCAGTTTTTCCTAAGAAAAAGCCTTTAGTTAAGAAGAACAATGCATACTCAAGGATTCATGGAGTTTCTTATATTTTATATAGGCGGAGAAAGAAGCGGATCAACCTACACTTTCTCTCTGGAGGTAACGCCTGTATTTTACCTACAAAAACATTAAAAATATATTATTATTTTTTATTGCGGTGTAACCCAGTGATATTATAGTGGTATTTTAGATAATGATAAAAATTGTTTTTTAATAAATTTTTTATTTAAAAATATTTTTTTAATATCAACATATTAAAATAAAATAATTTAAAAATAAAAAAAATAATTTAAAATAAAAAATTTAAATTTTTAAAAAACATGATTGTACCACCAATACCTTCGCGTATGAGTCCCCTTTTTTTCGGATTAGGGTTATGTCAATGTGTTTGGTGGAAGAGTGATGCCATCATTTCTGACAAAAATGGAGGTTAGGTGGAGTGGACCATCTCTAAAACGATTGCCCGTCATTCCATACCTTAATTACAATATGCCATTGCGTTTGTGCCTTTTAATTCTTGTAGTTTTAATATGTTAATCAACATTTGGTCATCGACTCCTTTGATTATGTGAAGAACCTTTTCCACCTCATCAAGGATCATTGAAGAGAACATTATGCAAATTAGGTTTTCACTATTTTATTAGAAAAAAATAATTATGGTTTAGGGTTTGGATGGCTAATAAAGGATTTAAAACATGAACCACTTTAATTATATTAAAACAAATATATATATATAAAAAAAACCCAATGCTCAGGTATAGAAAAACAAAACAATGATTATGTGAAATGTTTCATTTAAAATAAGTTTTTGGATAAAATATTCCAATAAATTAATATATTTTTTAAAATTTAAATCTAACTTAATTGAATAAAATAATTAAATAGTTTCGTCCAGTCCAATTCGATTTAATTTAATTTTTTAATTTTTTTCTCTAATCTCTTACTAAAAAAAGCCCAACATGAAAGTGATTGGTACGGCAAAACTCTCCGTGGTTGGGTATATAAACCAGTTCCACCTGTGTCCTGTCTTTTCTCTCTGCAATTATACTCCACCCTGTCTCTTTTCCTTCTCTACTCAATTCACGGGAGGAGAAAGAAAGAAAAACAATCCTAAAGTTTCAATCTTTAAAACTCTGTCAGATCACTCGAAAACAAGAAACCAAAACAATGGCTTTCGAAAAGATCAAGGTTGCCAACCCCATCGTTGAAATGGACGGTAAGATTATTATTATTTTTTTAATTCTGACTCCTTTACTCATTTTGATGATCTTATCACTTTAAGCTGTTTGGATTCATTTTTTTATCACTGGAAGTTTAGACTTTGATTGGCTGTTAGTGATGCAATGGTGTTATAAAGTAAGCATCTTTGCTTTTGTAGATGCATGAAAGTTTGGATCTCTACGTTTCTTTGTCTAAAAAAAGTTATTGGGTCATGGATAGGATTTGATTTTGAATCTGGGATTGATTGACTGATCCCTTTACTCGAGATCTGGGATTTATTGGAATCGTCATTTTGTTAATCACAAAGATAGTGCCTTTCTTTCTGTGTTTGAATACTTTATGTCATTCTTTGTTTCTCATGTCGTGCTTGTTTGTTATTGTGATGATACAGGAGATGAAATGACCAGAATTTTCTGGCAATCAATAAAGGATAAGGTGATTTTAATACTTGTTTGTACATTTATGAATTTATCTTGCTGGTTGATAAAGGTTTGAGTTAATGGATTATAGCTGTAATGTGGGTTTTGGTGTAATGACGACAGCTTATTTTCCCCTTTGTGGAGTTGGATATCAAGTACTTTGACCTTGGTCTCCCTCACCGTGATGCCACTGATGATAAAGTCACTGTTGAAAGTGCCGAAGCTGCTCTTAAGTGAGTGTTCAGTTCATTTATATATCTGTTCCTTTGTGCTGAGAATCCTTTATCCTGGATAGAGTTATCCTTTAATCCTCTCCTTTTACATATAAAGATGTATGTAAAAAGCTGTTAATATTGATCGATCCTTCAGTTCTTACCTGTGAGTATTTTGGTGTAGATACTGGTTAATAGTACTGAACTAAGTGTTTGACCTGACTGTGATTATGTTATTAAAATTCAAATCTTTTCAGGTACAACGTAGCAATCAAGTGTGCAACTATTACTCCAGGTATGCATTCATTTCTGTTGGCATGAACATCGATATAAATGAACATTAATTTCCTATGGCAATATTTTTTTTTTCTTCTAAAGCAGCCATGCACAATTCTTATATTCAATGTGTTATTGACAGATGAAGCTCGTGTCAAGGAGTTTAATTTGAAGCAGATGTGGAAGAGTCCAAATGGAACAATCAGGAACATTTTGAATGGTCAGTGAAGCTGCACTTAAGACAGACCATATGTTTATATAACATTCCTTTTGCTTTTAGCTCCAATTACTTATTTGATCTCTGCAGGCACTGTCTTCAGAGAACCAATTGTTTGCAAAAACATCCCCCGCCTTGTCCCAGGTAACTTTCATTTTTTCGATGCAGCAGCTCTACAATTTCAGTGATGGACTAGGGCTTTACTGATTATTGCTGTTGTCAGGTTGGACAAAGCCAATTTGCATTGGAAGACATGCTTTTGGTGATCAATACCGAGCAACTGATGCAGTTATCAAAGGAGCTGGCAAGCTCAAGCTAGTGTTTGGTAAGATTTTCTGTTGATTTGCAGCCTTTATTCAGAATTGATAAGGAATAATTTCCCAATTTGTTGATATTTTCTCATTTCTTATTTGTCTTTCAATCTGCAGTGCCAGAAGGACAGGATGAGAAGACTGAGTTGGAGGTTTACAACTTTACAGGTGCTGGTGGGGTGGCATTGTCCATGTATAACACTGATGAGGTATATTAATTTTGTCTGATGATTGTTCTAATGAGCCAGAATGCAGGTATATTAATTTTGTCTTTTATTTTTGACCCTGGAATGCAGTCCATCTGTGCTTTTGCTGAGGCTTCCATGAACACTGCTTACCAGAAGAAGTGGCCACTTTATCTCAGCACAAAAAATACTATTCTTAAGAAGTATGATGGAAGGTATGACACTTTCATCACTTTGTATACCTTTTAGAACTTCATGCTTGGCTTTCATGAACCTGCCCGTATTTTCTTTTGGTTATTTAGTTGATATATGTAGACTTCTCTATTTGATTCAGATTCAAGGACATCTTTCAAGAAGTCTATGAGGCCAACTGGAAATCAAAGTATGAGGCCGCGGGAATATGGTGAGTGACTCACTGTCTTTCATCTAAGATGATGGTTCGTTTTGGCTGCATTTGCATTGTCAATAACTCGTATGGTTGAACTGGAAGGTATGAACACCGACTCATTGATGATATGGTTGCTTATGCTCTTAAGAGTGAAGGAGGTTATGTATGGGCATGCAAAAACTATGATGGAGATGTGCAGAGTGATTTCTTGGCCCAAGGTATGTGGAACAGACCATTGACACCATGAAGTTTCAGCTTCCAAAACCTTTGTAGTGTGCTTATCTTATTCTGGCTGCAACATTTATAATTCTTCTTTGTGGCTTTTGGTTCTGGGTAGGAAGTTCAGTACTGATATCTGGCCGTCTTTTTACAGGTTTTGGATCTCTTGGCTTGATGACCTCTGTATTGGTATGATATCCGACAAACTTTCTTGTAATATTTTTTAGTTGCCTTTTGTTTTATTTTTTATAGCCGTCTCTGTTCATCTGTATTCTCTGTACTCCTGCAGTAGAATAATCCTCCCTCTGCTAATCAACTGTCTTGCATCCTTTTCTCCTTATGGACTACTTTTTACATGCATAAAGCATTGGTTTCACCAATTTTGAAGCTTCTCTAATTCTCATGCGCCACAGCTAAAACGACACATTAAATGCATCCTCTAACTACTCTTTAGTTATTAGATTGACAGTGGAACTTGGGATTTTCTTGTATCAAGGTGCTGATGCAAGAAATTTCTGCAACAACTAAGATATTAACATATTGTTCACTCTCTCTTTGTCATCATCTCTGACTATGTTCAAATTGGTATGGTTCAGGTGTGCCCAGATGGAAAGACTATAGAGGCTGAAGCAGCCCATGGCACAGTTACTCGGCATTACAGGGTTCACCAGAAAGGTGGTGAAACCAGCACAAACAGTATTGCCTCTATTTTTGCTTGGTCAAGAGGACTTTCCCACAGGTATGTAATCATGATCCCACAAATTTATGCCATTGGTCTTGAAAATTATACTATTAGAGTTTGCTGAAAGCTCTGGTCAATAATTTAAATGTGTTTTTTATTGGTTAGGGCTAAGTTGGATGACAATGCCAGACTCTTGGATTTCACTGAGAAACTAGAGGCAGCCTGTATCGGAGCTGTGGAGTCTGGCAAGATGACCAAGGATCTCGCTCTGCTTATCCATGGATCTAAGTAAGACCAGCCCAGTAAAAAGTGTATTTTGAATGTGTATCAATGTTTATGCTCTACTTTATATGAATTATAAGTGTTTAATATTATTCTTGTGCGTGGTGCAGGGTTAGTAGGGGCCATTACCTCAATACCGAGGAGTTCATTGATGCTGTGGCGGAGGAGCTGAAAGCCAGACTTTCTATCAAGGCATAAGTGTATGTGATACTCACCAACTTTGCTTGGCTCTAGAATGGATTTAATGCTGTAGTTTCTTCTTTACCTAGATGTTAATCAAGTTTGGAGCGCATGATTATCTGTGTTTGTTTTCTCTTTGCTAAACAAAAAAGGATTATGAACGTAGGATTTTTATGAGTAAATAATTATAACATCAAAGTCTAGTTCTGCCAAATCACTTAGCTGTTGGAAACATCAGGGCTGGCTTCTTGTCTCATAGGAGGTTTCATGTACAATTTATATCATAACCTACTCCTCGTCTTGCAAAATGTCACCATGAGGAATTCATGAACGTCATCAACTTAAGCTGAGAAGTGGATATTGATATCATCTAGATAAGTAATGTGTTAACAAGAGTAGTTGCATCTCATGTTTGTTTGTCGACTTTTCAATGTTCATAATATCTTGTGGTTTTCTGTTCTGTTAATTGTTTCTGTTTTTGTTCCAAAACATAGTTCGAAACCAATAGTGATCTTAATCAAGGAGGTGCTGGTGTTGTTTACAGGACTTCGCATGCAAAGTGAGCAGTGAAGGTAATAAAGGAGAGGGAAAGATGGAAGAGTAGGGAACTCATGAATTTAAACAACACTGCTTTATTTTCTTCTTTCCAGTCTCTTGTTTGATTCAATTGAATATCATTTCAACTGTAATTTTTGTCGCCTACTAGTTTACTGCAAGGCGGTTCTTAATCTCAAATCTCTGCTTACTCGATGCCTATGTCGAAGACTGCTTTTATTTTTATATATATACATATATATTCTGTTTTGAGTTAAGCCCGCATGCATACAACGTAGACCTTTGAGCATGTAGGCAAACCTGGACTAGTTGGAGACAACAAATTGTTGGCTGAGCCTTCGCAGAAGGGCGCTCATAATTTTGAGAGAACTATCTTGTTGGCTGATAGAACCTTCTGGCCTAAGGGATTTTGGCTTTCCATATCCCTATCCTGTTGAAGATCAAAACTTCATTGATGGAAATCCAACACCCTTAATAGTAAATACCTTTTGGCTTTCCATATTTCTACCATAAGACCGATATGTTCTATTCTCACCAAGTTATTTAAATTTTTTAAAAAAAATTCACTCAAGTTTTAATGCATAGAACTGGGATAGTTGTTGGTTTGTCTAATTGAGAATAAACGCAATCTAGTAAAGATGGAAAAAAAATGAAAGAGTTTTTCATGATAGGAACAGAGCGAGTGGAATGAAATTTGATATTGAAATATGTAGGCTGGAATTTTACTGAAAAATCTGGAATAATCTGAGATCTTGTTCGTGGCTGGAATTTAGCTGAAAATTTTGGAATAATCTACGATTTAGAACAAGATAAAATTTATTTTATTTTTTAATTTAGTATAAGATATATCAGTAATTCACAACTTTAATCGAAATTAACACACCTTTAGTGCATAAATTAGACTAAAAATGTCAGCTGGCTACATCAATACCGAAACAAACAAACCTGTCATTAGTCGATCCTGATTAATATCTCCAAATTAACAGAGCCTATTTCATGTGAAAAAACCATTATGCATTTGCCTTGATTCACCGTGGGATTAAACTAGTGAATTAGTGTTTTTGCTCTTCTTCGTCAAATCAACTTGCTAAGTTTAGGGGTCAAATGGACTTTTCTCCGTAATCCATTTGCCATTAACATTTTCATTAGGGGTACAAAGTTCTTATCTTTTTCGAATAATTAAATACCTTCATTACTTTTAAAAGCAAAAATCAGGTAATTGGTTACTAAGAGCCTTTTTTAGATTAATATTTTTTATATTTATAGTTCAATTACTAACTTAACCTTGGAATCAAAATAAAACTAGGCTTGCTTTGGGGGCATTTATGAAATTTCATGTTGGTTTTTGCATTATAAGCATGTTAGTAGAGTAAATTGGTGTGTTTTTAATTAATTAGAAGTTATTAAATTTGTGAATGTGGATGTAGGCACGCGAGAGGGTTATGCCATGCTTGAGCTTCGTATCCAGTGTCCTACCGTGATGAAAAATTATCATTTACCGTATTAATAGATTCTATGAAGCGTTCTTTTTCCATAGAGACGACACATGTTATTGTTTATTGAATGGAATGTAGCCGGAGATGTTTTTTTTTTTTTTCCTTTTTTCTCTCTCCTTCCTTAAAGTTCGTGTTTGAAAATTAAAATTTCAAGGTGGTCTCCTTAGTTGTGAATATTTTAATGTCAAACCTTATTCTTTTGATTTATTATTTTTATCCTTAGATTTTTTGTAAGTTTTTGTTTTATTTTTCAATTTTACCCTTCAGTTTAGAATTTTTGTTTTTTCCAATTTGATCCTGGTTCTTTTTTTTCCCCTTCATTTTTCTCTTATCTCTTTTATGAATTTTTAATTATTTTCAATTCCATCCTTTAATCAAGATATTTAGTTTGTTATTGTTTTTAAATTTGGTTCTAATTTTTTAGGTGGTTTCTTTTAATTCTTTTGTAAAATTGATTTTTCTTTTCAATTTAGCCCTTCAATTCAAAATTATCCACCATATCATTTTTTTTTTCAAATTTGATCTTCATTCCTTTTATTATTATTATTATTATTATTATTATGTGTGTGTGTGATTGAATTTAATTTTTTAATTTTATCCATTCACATTTGAATTTTTAAGGTTTAAAATTCATGGTTTTTTCAGGTTTGATGCTTCTAATTAAATGATCCAGGTCATGAGTTTTATGAGCTAACACAAGTTTTTATTTTTTTTATGGTTATTTTTTTTCTTGATCTCATTATTAGAGGTTGATTTAAAAAAAAAATAAACTTCATGGTTTTTTTTATTTCTTTTTATAGGGTTATCCTAATCTCATGACATTGCTTATGAATTTAATAGGTTAATTAATCCTGGGAGGCTTGCTCTTTTTTTTTTTTCTTTTTAGTTATATTTTTTTTTGGAATCCTTTTGTGTTATTAATTTTTTTTTTCAATATCTGAATGGTTAAGAATTGATTTTCATGGTTTTTTTATATTTGGTATTTTTAATCAAATTGCTTTACACACAAGTTATATAAGTTAACAAGTGCTGGCATATATTTTATTCTTTTTCCTTGATTTTTTTTTTCTCATCTTATATTTTGACATTGGTTTTTTTTTTTTTTAAATCCCTATGCCAGATGGTTCAATCACTAGAAAACCAAGCACGACTCTCAACTTCCCAGCTACACCAGACCCTGACAATCCAACCCCAGTTCTCTCCTAGGGCATCCCTCTTAACCAAGCAAAAAACACTTTGGGCAAGCATTAGATGCTCCTTTGTCCGACAAGAAAGCACTCCCTGTTGTGGTTTATTTGCATGGAGGAGGTTTCATTACTTCCATTGGTGCAGCCTCGATTGTTTATTATGGCTTTTGCCCAGACTTGGCAAGTCAAGTCCAGGCGCACCGGCTGCTAGCGGCCTACGATGATGCAATAGAAGTCAACACAATTTATAAAAAATAGCGATGAAGTCTGGTTGAAGGAACATGCTGATCACTCAAGCTGTTATGTTATGAAGTGCAGGAGGCAACATAGCTTACAATGCAGGCTTACGTTAAGCTCATTTTGAAAATCAAAGGGTTGATATATTTCACTGCCCAGGTTTTAGTGGGGCTATCAGGACAAAGTTTGAATCTCTATCGATCGATGATGATCCTGTTATACCACTAGCAGCTAATGATTTGCTGTGGTACCATGCATTGCCCGTTGGTGCTGCTCGGGACCTGAATTTTTGCAATCCAACGGTGGGTGGTGGATCAAAGTTGATGGGTAGGATGAAGTTGATAAGAGTGGAGTGTAATGGTAATTTGATGGAAAGGGCATCCAATGTTTGATCGTCGGATGGAATTGGCTAAGTTCATGGAAGAAAAAGGTGTAGAAGTAGATGTTCGTTGTGGTCAAGTAGATGTTCATTTAGACCGAGATTTCTAACTGGATCAAACCGAGTCATTTCATTTAAATAATATTTTTGTTAAAACTTTAATATCTTGATTAAATAATATGACAATTAATTAATGAATTTTTATGGTGCCAAAGATACTGTTCTATAGAGGTTTAACTATATAGGACAGTTATCATGTTTACCAGGAAGGCATTTTCAGCAACAATTTTCTATACAATGTGCATAGAAATTGCTTGACCTTCTCCATCCAAAAAAGCAGCTGCAGTCCCACTATAATTGCAAAAGAAGGAAACCCGGTAAATCCAGTTGTCTAAACTAGGCCTCTAGAGGATTGTTATCGATGTGAATTATATGCATTCTTACCGAGAAAAAGCCGTAGCTGAAGATAACTCGCATTTGTCCTTAATCTGAAGAAGGTAACTTTCATTGATGAATCTGAAAGGAGAACAAGAGCATATAAAAATATATCAGCTCAAACTCATCATCAGGGGAATGGAAATGAGAGAGTAAGATCCCTTGATGCTTGAATTATCAAATAATCCCTTTTTTTAGGACATGTTTTTCAAGAACCTACCGGATTCAGGACTCAACTTTGGAGAGAGGCCACGTATTGCGTACTTCACATAGGCTAATAGCCTGACATTCTGTGGAGCTCCCAGCTTCCTAATGACTGACCTGAGGAGGCCACTGCAAAAGAACAGCCGGCCAGTAAGGGCTGCGCAGCTAATTTATTAAAAAGTAAATGATTAGGATGTTGGACTTTTCTTACTCCGTGCGCAATATAGTGAGAAAGTCAGGTGGTAGAGATTCCATGAAAGAAAATAAGTCATCCACTTTCAAATAATTCAACTCCTGCTTCAAGCCACTCTTTTCTTCATCTGACATTCCCTTTCCAAGAATTGCTTTACTGTTGCATGAACCAAGCTCAGTTCGCTCTCTAATTTAATTGTTAATATTCAATGATAAAATGCCACTACATCTCCATTATATGATACGAAATGCTAATTCACAGGAACAGACCAGTGTCACTACGTTTCACTTGCGGCCTTTGTTTGGGTATATCCTAAAGTGGTGTTATGTGCTGTGGAATGCTAAAAGGCACATTTAGTACGGATGAAACGAACAGAAAGAAAACGAGTATTTGTGGAGTAACACAGGGAGTGCATGAAACAGGGGAGATGAAAGAATTATGAGTGAAAGCTAGAACCAAGTCAGGTGACAATCTTATATACCTAGGAATCATAAAACCCCAGTTTCCTGGTTAAATATTGAATTTCATATTTGGTGTTATACTGTAGCACCTCAAGAAAAGTGTACCGCACAATACAATTCAAGAACGGTCCCTTGTACCACTCTACATCATCAAGAAGACTTCAAGTATCACCCCAATCATCTCATCACCACTATGGTCGACAATGATATTATTAATAAAAATCTGTATTTAATTGCAAAATTATTCAACAATTAACTCTACCATCACATAGTAAAAGATAAAAACAAGAAAAATCACCTGTTGATGGTTCTTCCAAGAAATATGACAGGGAGGTATTTAGCATACTTCCCAACACCAAGTCCTTTGCCAAGCTGCTGTATTTTATTTGTGTCTTGAAGAATCATAGCTTTCCACAGCTGACAATAGTCTTGTCTAAATCCTTCATCCAATTGTTTGTAGATTCCATGATCTAAAATAACTGCAGGTGTATAGCGAAACAACTTCATACTACAAGCTGTTTTCGCAAATGAGAATTTATTTATGATAATTCAAAAATCAACACATACCCAGAGTAAAGCCATTTGGACCTTCTGGAGAAACTAATATATTTCCAGGGTGTGGATCTCCGTGCACAAATCCATGTACGAATATCATCTCAGCAAAGATTTCCACCAAAGCTTTCGCAACCTAATATACAGACTAAGGGAAGATCGGTAAAAAATATTAATTTAGTCAGCATCATGCATTGTAAGTTTGAATGATGAGTCATGACCAGCCACACAATAAATATGATATCCTCAATTTGTGAACGTTTACAAGCAATTTCAATTGCAGGAAACTGAGTATTTGTTATAAATTTAGAGAAAAACAACCTAAAGGGGACTCATGAAACCAACCTTTATAGGATTTATTCTCGTTTCCTTCATAAATTCCACATCATCAACCTGAAATGCTAGGAACACCATGTTAATAGCACGTAGCAATTGAGCCAAAAGCCTCATAATAATATAGAGACCAATTAAAAGAAACCATTACATTTCAAAATGATACTATGAACAGTGCTATAATTTAATAGGTTTTCTGAGAAGTATCAGATAAAGTTGTCCATGATTTAACAACAGTTCATCATGGAAGAAATGTTCATCGGTTATGTTTTATTGTAATTGTTGTTTAAAATGATGGTTTAAAAATCTAGAATTTTAACACCATCAAAATTTTGGAAAAGTGAGCTAGGTACCCGATACTTCTCCTTTAATAAGTCCCAGAACCTTTAAGTTTAGTGCCCAATTTAGTTCCTTGTATTTGGTAGAAAAATTGGTGCAAAGATTGCAGTCATATACCACTATTTGTTAAAAGTAGCACCTTTTCTCTGCTGGGAAAAAAAAAACGCCATTGGTTATCTTGGCAATTATGGTTCGGGAACCCATTTTGTTGCCCAAGCTTGTATTAATACATTGCTGGCAGTCTCATAAAGAATTCAAGGCCCACAGAGAACCGAAATAGACCTTCTAAGTTCACTGGAATCCTAATCAAAAGACAGATGCAGCAAGTTCAAAATCCATACCTTGTGCCCCCAACAAAATTGCATCGTCAAAACCTGACGTGTGGTCAACTCCTGGAAATATTAATATGGTCCTCAGAATTACATTCACCAGTAAGCACAAATAATTTGACAATGAGCTGTTGGTAAAGGAAAATCTCAGTCATCCTACCCAAAAAACATGAGGAATCCTGACGAACTTGTTATTTTTGAAGTTTTTGCCAGTTTTCTCAGAATTTCTTGCCTCCTGAATGAAATCTGTGAAACATGGAAAAGTGAAAAATCATATCTTTCCGGTTAATCCTAAACAATGAAAAATCAGACAATTTTTTTGTGTATCCTCATTATCTCAAATAAAGTGAAATAAGTGAACCACTGATGCTAAGATACTAAATATATCAGCAGTGATCTACGGTTAAAGCATGTACAGACACCTTTTCGCTGAACTTAGAACTCTTAAATTGGTGCATGAGATGTTTGCATTGTCTGTACAAGAAACTCAAAAGGTATTACAGAGCCACCAGAACCATTATGCATGCAAAATCCACTACAAGCAGCAAAATATTTTGGTGGGAACACCGGACCTGAGACATTATTTACGCACTCGTATGATCATAGATGATGAAAGGTAACCCAAACCATTAAGAGATTAAGCTTTTGCTTATGTTTTGATTTGATTTATTTGAACTTTTAATTCAGGTTCATTAATTGAGCTTGATTTAATTATTATTAGATATTTTATTTAGTAAGCAATAAGCCCAATTGCTTATTCTAGTTATGATTTTAATATTTACATCCTACCTTTCTAAATGTCATGAAGTTGTAATGAATTGAATAAAAATTTGCAAAGTTGAACTTTTCCAACCCCTATTCTTCTCTTCTTTGGCTTTTTCTTTTTTTTTTTCTTTGGTTTTTTCATCTTAGCTTGTTCTTTTCTTTCTTATTAGGCTTCAAATCTTTTTTTGTTCCGCGTCAAATTTGGTATCAAAGCATGGTCTTTTAATTGTTCTTATAATAATACAATCTATGATCTTATTTAAATTCCTAACATTTAATCTGGTTCATAAACCCTAAATTTATGGGAGATCTCATCTGGTCACCATGTGATCTAAACAAAAAAAATAAATAAACCTTCAATTTTTCGTTTACAGCCAGGGAAAAAAAAACAATTGTTCATCCTGTCCACCAACAACAGCAACCATCCACACCAGCAAATCCTCCAGCGGACACCAATCACAGAGCACACTATCCTCACCAGAGAGTAGATCGGGCTTCTCCCAACAGCCCCCAAGATCCACAACAATTCTCACAACAGCCAAATCAATTTGTTTTCAACAACTGCCTCTCACAACAGTAGATCAACTGAACTCAGAGACTTGCCATGACAGACAAGCATCTTCATCTTTTCATCTGCATCGAGTCACAAGGATTATTTCTTTGACTTATTTCCAAGAGCAGATCTGTGTGAAGACTGCCACAAGCAACATCAACAAGGAAACAGGTTCTTAAGGCAGATTAATTAATCCCTGCCATGTAATCACAATGTCATCAGCCACATCAACACATACTGCCACATCAGTCGCCATGCTAGCACATCAACCACGTCAGGTGCTATGTCAGACATCTGCAATCACGCTAGCAGCTATTGTTTCGTCATCTGCCACATCACCTAGTACTACCACGTCCACACCATGTCACCCAGTACTACCACGTTAGCACCATGTCATCCAGTACTGCCATGTTAACGCCATGTCATCCAGCAATACTCCCAAGCAATCTAGTCAATAAATTTATCTACCTTTTGATTTGTTTTGTTGAATTTTACTTTGCTATTTTTGCACTTGTCATATTTAAAAAAATTGAACCCTAAAAGAGTTATCAAATAAGGCACCCAAATACCGATAAATATCAAAATGTTGTAAATGATTGAGTCAAATAATTATGTCATTAAACTGTCACTAAACTTTGATATTAGTTATACTTTTGACATGAAAAACCTCGTTATATATAAAACACAACACTCTATCCTTCATACTCCTTTTAATATCCTTACCATATTATCTTTATCATTGACACAAAAGGAACATGCTACTTTGGATCCACAAGTTGTTTTCACTAGGGAAGGTGAACTTCAACGAATCCTAATATAGGAGCTAGATAACTAGATACAAACTATACTTGGATTATCATATAAATATAACAATAGCTTAATCATGATCTTCGGGATTATTATTGGAGCTGCCTTGAACTATACTTGACGGGATCTAGTTTCTCTAATCTCAGGAGAATTGGTGGGGACACCGGACCCGAGACATTGTTTACACACTTGTATGATTATAGACGATGGAGGGTAGCTCAAACCATTAAGAGATTGGGCTTTATCTTATGTTTTGGTTTAATTTATTTGAACTTTTAATTGAGGTTTATTAATCAAGCTTTGTTTGTTGGGCTTGATTTAATTATTGTTGGGTATTTTATTTAGTGAGCTATATGCCCAATTGCTTGTTCTAGTCAAGGTTTTAGTATTTATATACTACTTTTCTAAATGTTAGGAAGTTTTGATGAATTAAATAAAAATTTGCAAAGTTGAAAACTTTTCCAACCCGATTCTTCTCCTCTTACTTTTTCTTTAGCCTTTTCTTCTTAACTTCTTCTTAAGGGGGTCTAAAATATTCATTTTTTTCCTATAAAAAAAGGTAACTAACTGACATCCGTTCTAAATAGTTGAATACTTTAGGTTGGAATATCATATAGCACCATGTACTTTTACACTTTGTTGCAGGCATTTTTTCATGTTGGAATATGGAGAATGCATGCAGTGAAGAAATTACACAGGTTCTTCAAGTGTCTATCAAGGAGATTAAAAATGCATAAAATAAGCGAAGGAACACCACTGACCAAGTTCTGAAGAAATAACCTCTCTGAATTCTGTTACCAGCCAGTTAAATCTATAATCAGGGAAAAGCTGTGGAAAAGAGATTGGGGGAAAGAAAGGGAAAAAAGAAAGATAACTCTAAGCTAGTGGATCAGTCATCAAAATAAAAAGAGTAATTTAATTAGGAAGTGAAAACTCCCACACGAATTATGCAAAAAAAAAAATCATGAGAATAAACTGTTGTCCGAAAAGAAAAGGAGGTCATATTCATATTCAAGATTCAAGATACATCAGATGTGTTGAATGTTACCTTATCCAAAAAAGAACATCCAAAATCTAACTTCACAAAAAGATGATACCACTATGATGCAACAGAGATATAATTTAAATTGTTAAGAGAATTTTATCACGCACCCATGCCACAGATTTTGAAAGAAAGGACATAGTGGTTATGTCTATCTTCATCTGGCTTTCTAACCCAGGGTACTGTACCTACATGCAGAAAGAGAGAAGCATGTTACAATTAAATACATAACTCACAAGAATCCATAAAGTTTTGAAGAACAAGAAAATTTTCTAACATTTATAAAGAAGGTTTGGAAGGGTATGTTCCACATTCACCAGAGAACATCATATAGATTCTCCTAATGTAATCATCAACTTTATTGGAAGAATCAAATCATAATGATATCAAAGTTTTCCTCTGCAAATTGGATATATAATGACGGATCAAGTTCCACATATGAATCAAGATCCAACATATCCAATAAATAACTGTATGGCAAAGAGTTTGCTTTTGAAAAGGTCAAAAAATAGATAAGGGCAAGAGAGAGAAGAAGAATCCCAGCATTAATAGTCACAGCCAACTTTAATATTGGAAAGCAAGCAAAGATTCAACAAACTAAAGACAATCAAAGTAAACATGTTATCAAAGGATCAATAGTGCCAATGAATCACATCATCTCCAGTTAAAAGCATTCTTTAACTTCCAAAATTTAGGTCAAGAAAATTGCTTAGTTGCTAAAGCAAAAAATGAAACCGAGTTAAACAACTAAAACTGACACCGACCAACCTTGACTGCTACTTCTTGATGATCTTTCAAAATCGCATGATGCACTTGTGCAATCGACGCAGCAGCTACTGGTTGTTCATCAAACGACAAAAATCTGCCATTTACGTTAAAATAAATAAATAATAATTCAACAACAAATGTCCACCTTCAACATCTAAAAAAAACTGAATCGAAACTTACATATTCTTCAAGTCTCGACCCAAATTGCTTTGAAGCACTTGTTTTATATCCTTAAAGCTACAAGGAACTGCCTACATTATAACTAAACAAAATATTAGCCTACGAAACAGACACAAATTCTTCATGCAACAAATAAACAAACGGATTTTTCAATAAACACAATCAAAATTAACAAGAAATTCAAAATTTAAGACCTGATCTTGCAATGAAGAAAGCACCAAAGAGTATTCCTGTGGTACTTGTTTTAATGAAGCAACAAACTGTCCAGCTTTCACATAAAATCCTTTGTTTTCTTCACATAATTTTAGTATCCTCTTCGCCGATCGTAAATGTACCTTAATTAATTAAATTCAATCAAAATCAAAACTTAAAATATTAACTAAATCACAAATTAACACATAAATTAAAAAAATACGAAAAACAAATTTACTTCATTTACCTCGGATAATTTCTGATAATAAGAATCAGAGTTCACTGGTAGGTTACGGAGAGAGAGTTTGTAATCAGCGATGGTTAACGCAATCTGTCACCAAAAATGGAAACGATTAAAACATGATTCATTAAGTAATTAGTTTAGAAAGATATAGGAGAGTTTTCTACGGACGGTGGAGATTGCGCGAGAGGAGCGAGGGACGGCGTGGATTGGAGAGGTGATTTTGTTAGTGAAGGAGTCGGTGGCAGTTGTGGTGGTGTAGAGAGTGAGAGCGGCGGTGCCAGTGGTTGCTGTTAGCAGTAAAATTTTAATTTTTTTCGTTAAAAGAAGCTTGAAGTTTTGTTTGAAGGTCATTTCGTTTTGTGAAGGGTGGTGGCGCTGGTGGTGGTTTTGGCGGCGAGGGAACGGAGGTATGGTGTCTTTTAAAAATATTGAAGAACGGTCCGAGTTCTTAAAAATTTGTGAGGATTCCAGATTATGAATATGAGCTTTCAGTAGGCTATGGACCCAATAGTTGTTGGTCCAAATAGAATAGGCTTTTACAGTTATCCTTATATAATTCCTTTCGATCAAGGCCCGGAGAGGAAGATGACAGGATTTGAAAAAAAAAAAAAAAAAAAGAGGGGGGGGGGGGGGCGGGAGGGTTCAAGTTGTCTATTTGGAAAAAATAATAATCAATATTTAGCTTTAAAAAAAGGTTATGCTTAATAAAACAAGCCGAATAAATATAGTTATACACTCGGTGTTATTATATTATTAAATCAATTTAAATCAATTATTTTTATTCACATAACTTTATTTTGTTTTTTTTTCTAAAAAAAAATCCTTAATATAAACACAATAAATTTAAATTAGATTTAACCGGATAAATTAGATTACTAATAACCTTTTCCTTTTATGATTGTGAGAAATGATTAGATATGAATACAGATTAGAGAATTACTAAGCTATTTTGATTAAATAAAAAAAATTCACTTAATCACCAAACCAATGCCTAGATGTATGAAATGTAGAGTATTTGTAATTAGATTAGCAAAAATATTTTCTATTAATTTGATTCAATAGAGTTTTTTTCCTGATTTTTAAAGGTTCTATTTATTTTCTATTTATTCTGATTAAATAAATAAAATAAAAAAAGTTCACTCAATCACCAAACCAGTGCCTAGATGTATGAAATGTAGAGTATTTGTAATTAGATTAGCAAAATACAAATTAGGGAATTACTAAGCTTTTTTTTTTTTTTTTAATTAGAGTGTTTTTTTTTTTTTTTTGAGCCGTGCGGTGGACCTTACAAAAGAATATGTATGTTTTTTTTTATGAGGGATATCGTGCACACCTTTTTAATAATCTTGCCATTAACGTTTTAATCTCTAAAAACATACTCTACGGTACCAGACACGCATTTACCTCTTTTGTCTTCTCTGATAACCCTAATCCGCAGCAAGCGGGCATGGCCTCCCTCCCTCCCTCTGAAATATCATCAAGAACAGTAGCTAAAAATCTCCAAAACTTCATCGACCACTCCTTTATATTTCAAAGTTACAATCAATCACAAGGTTGTCCATTCCATTTTAACATGTGTTTTATTTTTTTAATTGAAATAGAATGTTTTAGTTTTGAAATATATATATATATATATATATATATATATATATATAATTTAAATTCAAGATAAATTTCAAAATTTAAAATATTTTTAAATAATTAAAATTAAATAAATTTTCAATTTAAAGTAATTCAACTTAAATAAAATATTAAAATATTATGAAAGTAAAATGTTTTAACACAAATATTTTAAATATAAAGTTAGGTCAATGTTATCAAAGCTAATGGAATCTAAAGCATCATTTATTTTGCTTAAATTCCTATAAAGTATAAACATGAAAAAAAACATGAATATAAACCATATATATTAGTGATAAATCTAATTTTAAAAAATTAATATATTTGTTAATAAAAATAGTAATAATAATTTTCAATATTATTAATAATATTATTGTTATTGAAAATAGTAATGAAAAAGAACTTGTTATACTTGAATGATTTAATTAATTAAATTAAACAAGGTTTAATTTGATTTAATGGCTTTTTAAAAACAGAGCAGAACATGTGGAATGAAACCGGAACGTTCCGGCTGAAATTTAGCTGAAAAATCTGAAACGAGCCGAGATTTAAAATAAAATAAAAACTATTTTATTCTATTTTATTTTTTGAATTAATATATAAAGTTTTGAACATTCCAAACAAAATAAAATAGAATTGATAAGCTTGATCAATCACCGATCCATCAGCCCACCTGGCCATCATGATTCATGTTCATCGTACACAATTATGGGACGACAAAACCTTCCTGTTCCACTTGGCACAGGCACCATCTTCATTTTCGAGAGAAAAAACATGTTTGGATGTCCTTTTTTTAAGCACTAGCAATTCCTTTCACGTCCCAGCATGTACGTCTCCAGATATTAACAGTTCCTCTCTTTTCTTTTTCTTTTTTTTTGGGCTCTCTTCGGCTTGGACGTGTCCCACGCTTTTATAAGCATCGGAGCTGTCCTTTATCTGGATGCATGAACCACAACAGACATTCTAAATAATAATAATTAAGAAACCGCTCGGTAGAGATGGCAATTTCATGTGAAACTGATGAACACTTACCTCCATGCCCCTTTTCGCTTTCAGCTACTTGGTTTTTGCTCAAGGGAAGGAAAAAGAAAAGGTGTGAAATTCTTTGGATTTCTAGCTTGACGTTGTCAGCTATGTTAAATACTATTTATTGCCTGTAAACCCCAATATTTTAGAAATCTCTATCAAAGTAAGGATTTAATTCAAATTGAGCTCACAGGAAGTGGGAGATCGAACTGAAGCAGCCACGTATCTTTGAAAATTAGCTGCAATGATGGAAGGAAATCTATGGACAAGAGATAGGCGAGGGCACTTAATTGCCTGAGTGCACATGGCAAATGTTCCCTCGAGTCAGTTTATTAGGTTTGTTTTTATATTTTTAAAATATTTTAAAAAAGAATTAAAATTTTTATTTTTATTAACTTTAAATTAATATGTTTTTAATATTTTTAAAATATTTTAATATACTGATATTAAAAATATTTTTTTAAAAAATAAAAAAATATCATTAACATATATTTTAATATAAAATATTATTTAAAAAATAATTACAATCATACTATTAAATACAGTCTCTATTAAGCTCATAGGATGTGGAAGATCGAACTGAAGCAGCCACGTATCTTTGACAAATAGTTGAAATGATGGTAGGGAAATCTATGGACAAGAGAATGGCGAGGGCAATTAATTGCCGAGAGTCCATGGCAAATGTTCCCTCGAGTAAGCTTATATTTGTTTTTTAAAAAATTATTTTTTAAAAAAAATATTAATTTTTTTTTTATTTTTTTATTAAACAAGTTAGTCAATAAAAAATAATTTCTAATTAAAAAAAAATTTTACTTAGTTTCTAAAAAAATATTTTCCTAGAAAATTTGAATGGAAAACACTTTCCAGAAGTTGTAAAAAATTTAGAAATATCATATTATTTACTGATTATATTAAATTTGGTTTTCAAACTTTTGATTACTATATATATTATGTTTTGAATATTTATTTTTTAATTTCACTTCTTAAAATTTAATTTTTATATTAACTTTGGTTTTTATTTTTATAATTATTATTTGTTTTTTTTTTGTTTTTTTTATTGAAATTTTTTATCTATCAAATTTAGTCCTTATTCTTTTGATTGTTACTTATTTTATTTGAAATATTTTATGAAATATTAATTATTATTATTTTAATTTTTTTATCTTTCATTTTGTTTTATTTTTTAGATTTGATCTCTATTATTTTAATTATTATTTATTTTATTTGAGATAATTTATGAAATTATATTTTTTTTAATTTCATTATTATTCAACTTTTTAATTTGTAAGATTTGTTCCTCATTATTTTAATAAACTTGAGAAAAATAAAATATTAATAAGTTATTTTCCAGCTCATTTTCCATGACATAACTAAACACTGGAAAGTGTTTTCCAACTTATTTTTCATTGCACTACCAAATATTAAAAAATAATTCACTTTCTTAGAATTCACTTTCCCGAAATTCACTTTCCAAAAAAAAACTACTTTCCAGCAAACAAACGGGGCCTAAGGTTATTAGTTTTGATAATAATAAAGACTATACTTCAATTGATTAAATTTTAAATTTATTTTTTATATATTATTAATTTAAATTTTATAAATCTTAAAATTACTAAAAATTTATATAATTTTTAATTTTAAAACTTATAAAATTAATTAAAATATACATAAATTTACCAAACACTAACATTAAACTAAAAAAAATTATTGACGTCGGTGCATGCACGCGGAAACAATTTGCAAACAAGAACAACACAAAAATCAATGAATAATCAGTCGTGCCGCAGAGTTTTTTCCGCGTTTATAGCCTCCACGAAAAAAAAAAATATCTGCTTTAAAAAGTCCAAAAAGCACTCTAGAGTCTAGATTCTCTAAAATAGAAGGACCACGGTAATAAATGACAGAGGGCACATGGTTATTTTGACTTTAGTTTTCCCAATATATTATTTTCACTCGGGTCAAGATTTTAGGCATGGACATCCATAATATTGGCCTTAATTACGGGGGGCTTTTCTTTTCCCCGGTGCCATCAAATCTTGATATATGCGAAAAAAGAAAGTCCTTAATTGCATAAAGTAAATTAATTTAAAAAAAAACAAAGAAAAAGAGGAAATTGTATTGTAAAAAAAACATTGAAAAATTATACATGCTCAATTTTTTTTATCATATATTATTATTTTTAGTTTAATTTTTATTCTAATAATTTCTCTTTGTTTTTTCCTTAATCATTTTATAAAAAAATTATTAATTTTAATTTCATATTATATTTTTTCTTTTGATCTTTATTTTTTTAATTTTAAAAAAATATTATATTTTTTCTTGTTTGCTATTTTTGTCTTTTTTCCCCTCATATAATTAAAATAAAATCAATTTATTTAATTTTTATTTTAATAATTTCTCTTTATATTTTCCTTAATCTTTTTATAAAAATTTTATTGCTGTTAATTTTATCCTTTAATCTAAGTTGATAGTGTATTTTTTTTTTATTTTGATCTTCATTTTTTTAATTTTAAAAATATATATATATTTTTTCTTGTTTGTTATTGTTGCTTTTTTTTCCTCATATAATTAAAATAAAATCAACTTATTTAATTGTTCATAAATATAATCTGAAATATTATTTTTTTAAAAAAAAAACGTTTATAATATTTAAATATTTTACCGGAAAAATATGTAACTGCTAACTACTCCAGTAATATTTAATTGGACTGACCAAAGACCATTCTTTCCTTACCTTTCTCTATATAAAGTATAAACCTGCCCATAAGTCTCATCTTCCTTCACACTTGACTCTTTCCCATCTCAACAACACCTCACACTTCTCTTTGATCGCCATGGTTCTCTCCAAGACAGCTTCAGAATCTGATGTCTCCGTTCACTCGACTTTTGCCTCCAGATATGTTCGTGCTTCACTTCCCAGGTATAATTGTTAGTCTGATCATCCTCTTCTCCATTTTTTTCCATCATATATCGCCTTTGAATCCACCTGCACACACACATGATGAATAAATGGTGTTCCTGTGTTTTATTTTCCTCTGATCGATTAGGTTCAAGATGCCGGAGAACTCGATCCCGAAGGAGGCGGCCTTTCAGATCATAAACGATGAGCTCATGCTGGATGGAAACCCTAGGTTGAACCTAGCATCGTTTGTGACGACATGGATGGAGCCTGAATGTGACAAGCTTATCATGGCTTCTATCAACAAAAACTACGTCGACATGGATGAATACCCAGTCACCACCGAGCTTCAGGCAAGCCACCACTTTCACACACGACATGTTGCTACTATTTTTTTATTTATTTTCTTCTCCTACACAGAGATTTAAGTCTTCAAAACTAAATAAATTTACACAGATCATTACATCTACCCACTTGAGCTATAAAATGCATTAAATAGCTGGGCTTTAAGAGAGTGTTTTTTTTTTTTTATGAGCCGTGCGGCGCACTTTTTTTTTAAAAAAAATATGTATGCTTTTTTATGAGGGATATGGTGCGCATCTCTTTAATAAATATATTTCAAGTGTAAATTTAAAAATATAGTAGAAGTTAGGTATGTTTCATTTAGAAATATATAAAAATAATATTTTTTTATTTTTTTAATATTAATACATCAAAATTATCTAAAAATATCAAAAAATAATTTAAAACTGAATAAATTAAATTTTTAAAAAATTATATTTGAACAGTAATGATACATGGTAGGTGTTCAAACTAGAGTTGGCCTAAAATAATTTATTCCATATGCTTCTCTTAGCTAGTAAGCTAGTGGTGGGTCTTCATGCATCCCCCAGTATAACAAGTTAAGAATATTAAACAATCAGAATAAACTAGGTTGTCCGCCCTTTTACATTAACCGTTTAAACAATCAGAATATTAAACCTTATTTAATTATTTAAATTTTTAAATTAAAAAAATTATTTAATATAATATTAAAATTTTATTAACAAAGCAATTACAAATTTAAATATGATCATTCTTATTTTATTCAATAAAAATAAAAATATAATATAATATAATAAAAATTTGTTTAACTTTGGAGCTTAAAATACTTTCACACCGATTAAACTTTCCGAAAGCAGCCGGCTAATAAAATACAAAAGTGGAATATGAATGCAATCAATTGAGTTGAAGTTGGATTAGATAGTGCGATCGAACTGAATAAATTTAGTCTTGATTCTTGCCGATTTTGAAGCCATTACTTCATAGTTGCAGGTCCAAAATTACTTATTGAACTGGCTATATGCAGATGATGATTTGAATGTTTGTTTATTTTTGTATTTTAAAAGTATTAAAAAAAAAATTTATTTTATTTATTTATTTCAAATTAATATATTTTTTGTATTTTCAAATCATTTTGATATGTTAATATTAAAAATAATTTTTTTTTAAAAAAAACTTATTAATATTTATTTTAACATCAAAAATAATTTAAAAAATAACAATAACAATATTTTCAAATAAATTCTCATACTGTTCAATAATGTAACATTCTCTCAATTAGATGTTGACTTTTACAGCCTGCCCCAAGACAAAAGGTCACGATTCAACTGCCTGTTATAAGAGATTAGGAAATAGGAATTCACTTTCTTTTTACTAATCTAAAAAGCTATGACTTGAACATATTTTTTTTATACATAAAAAAAACAAATACGTTAATTTTACTTGATATTTGTAAAATGAAGTGGGTTTTATTAGTTAATTATAGCATGGAAATATATATTTTTTAACTCTCTTTATGCTCCCTCTCAAAGAAATTTTCTTTTTTTCTTTCTTTTTATTTTTTTTCAAAAGAAATTTTCTGTTTTATCAGCAAAAAATTAATTGAGATTAACCTTAGAATTTATTATGATTATTTTGATTCTCCCAATAGTAGCAAGACACACAAACACCGACAGCTTTTCTTTTCATCTTCTATGATCACATCCACCAGTCGGTGAGTCAGGAAGAAGACGACTACATTGCTGGGCCCATTGAGCCAGTGATGAAGTGTGATGAATCATAATGGCTCTTCGATTTTAGGCGAGGACATCAATTCTTCTCTTAGCCATGTCAAAATAAATTGATGTACTTTTGTCTTTTACTCTCTCTCTCTCTTTTTTTTTTTTTTTTCAAATGACAAAGACGAATACAGATATGACAGGTCTGTACACAGGATATTTGTCATATCTGTAATAAGACTTGGATTGTGCTCATCAGGGTTAACCTGTATTCACTGTAAAAAAAAATAAAAAAATATATATATATATATATATATATATATATATATATATCAACAATTTTTTTCAAAAAAATATTTAACTAATTGATGGCTTGATTTTTACCTGGTTTTATCTTGAATTGATTGAATTACTGATTAACTTGAGTTTTTAAGCAGGTTGTTTTGATTTTTTCTTTTACTCATACTAATCTGAGCTTTAAATTAACTATATTGGAGATTGACTTCCCACACCCTATTAAAGTTTTATGATTAGGGATGATATAAAGCTAGGAAATGAAAATAATGAAGAATCGTTTCAACTTTTCAATCGAAATATTGCTATATAAATTAAAGAAAAATCGGTAATTGATTTCTGATATTTAATTGTTAAGAAAAATTAATTACATGACAAGTTTTAGTGTTTATCATAGCTAGACTAATTAATTATGATACTCTTCTTCTTATATATATAGTTAATTATGATATTCTTAAATATAAAGTAACCATTCAACCAAAAATAAAAATTATTGATTAATGCATATGTTAGTCTTTTGATTAATTTTCAAGACCATTTTTCTTTTTTGTTTTTTGTTTTTGCAAAGGAGCTGAACCATATGATGATTGTTTATTCTACATGCAGAATCGATGCGTTAACATGATAGCCCATCTCTTCAATGCTCCAATTGGAGACTCAGAGACAGCGGTTGGAGTAGGAACTGTTGGATCTTCTGAGGCTATAATGTTGGCTGGTTTGGCATTCAAGAGGAAGTGGCAAAACAAGAGAAAAGCTGAGGGAAAGCCATACGATAAGCCTAACATTGTCACTGGAGCCAATGTTCAGGTATTGTGATTAATATGAATATTTATTGATACCAATTGCTTAAAGTACAAGTTACTAACCATAATGTGCAAGAAATCGTACTAAATATTAAATAATGTGATGTTTATTCATTCTTGAAGGTATGTTGGGAGAAATTTGCAAGGTACTTTGAGGTGGAGTTGAAGGAGGTGAAGCTTAGTGATGGCTATTATGTGATGGATCCTGAGAAAGCAGTGCAAATGGTGGATGAGAACACAATCTGTGTTGCAGCTATTCTTGGTTCCACTCTTAATGGAGAATTTGAAGATGTCAAGCTCTTGAATGATCTTCTGGTGGAGAAGAACAAATCAACAGGGTAGTTAATCTCTTTGTTTATATACTTTATTAACAAAATTAAGTTTGCTCATCTTAGAGGGAGGGGGGAAATGTGCTTTGAATCCACATTCTGCAGTTTAATCCTGAGTTTTTCTTCTGTAGTTGGGATACTCCGATCCATGTCGATGCGGCCAGCGGCGGCTTCATCGCACCTTTTATATACCCTGAGCTCGAGTGGGATTTCCGGTTGCCATTGGTGAAGAGTATCAATGTCAGTGGGCACAAATATGGGCTAGTCTATGCTGGTATTGGATGGGTCATTTGGAGGAACAAGGAGGACTTGCCTGAAGAACTCATCTTCCATATCAATTATCTTGGAGCTGATCAACCAACCTTCACCCTTAACTTCTCCAAAGGTAACTTGACAAAACATCCATGATTCATAACGTTTTCTTTCAGTTCTTCACGACCAAAATCTATGCTCAGTTTACCCTAATTCTCTTTTGCAGGATCTAGTCAAGTTATTGCACAATATTACCAACTCATTCGGTTGGGTTACGAGGTGAGTCTCTAACACATGTTAACATGATCAATCGCATTATACTTTGCATAAGATAATCATAATTAACATAAAGAACACATCTTGTTCATCAGGGATACAAAAATGTTATGGAAAATTGTAGAGACAACATGCTGGTGCTGAAACAAGGTCTAGAGAAGACAGGCAAGTTCAACATTGTTTCGAAAGACAAGGGGGTGCCACTGGTGGCCTTTTCTTTGAAGGACAATAGCCTCCACAACGAGTTTGAGGTGTCCGACATGTTAAGGCGTTTTGGTTGGATTGTGCCTGCCTACACCATGCCTCCCGATGCTCAACATGTTACTGTGCTGCGCGTCGTAATTCGAGAAGATTTTTCTCGGACACTCGCTGAGCGTCTCGTCATTGACATTGGCAAGGTCCTTCATGAGCTTGAGACGTTGCCGTCCAGGATCAGTGCCAAGATTGTGTTGGCTAATGAAGAGAAGGATGCCGTGGCCGGGAAAGAGAAGAAGGACGTCCAGAACGAAACAAGAGAGATTATTACAGCTTGGAGGAAGCTTGTCGTGCAAAGGAACAAGTTGAATGGTGTTTGCTAGAGAATGAAAGGATGGTGGATTGAGCCGCAATTTTATTATGTATGATGTTGAGCTAGTGTTGCTAATCAATCAAATTGTGTGTTTTTTTTTTTTTTCCTGTTTTCTTGTGTCATGGTTATGTGATGTACAACTACTTGATTGTGTGTATTTTTGAAACCCAGGAATGGATTTATGCTTGAAGTACTAGATCAAGCAAGGGTTATGAAGCCGTTTGGTACTGTGGTCCAAACGGTTTTTTGTAAAATTTTAATTTATTTTTTTTTTATTAAAATTAAATGCGGTTTGTACTTTCTGGATCGTTTTGATGTGCTGATATCAAAAATAATTTTTAAAAAATGAAAAAATATTATTGGCATGCTTTTCGGCACGAAAAGCTATTTGAAAAGCAACCAGTACCACACTCCCAAATACCCTATATGACGACTCCAGATTTTTATTGAGTTTTCATCCAAAATATTCTTCCATAAAAAAAAAAGGTCTCTTAAATATCATAATCGAAACAGAAGAGGATGGATTAATTAAATTCTAAAACCATAGTTATAAAACTTTATGTGGTTCATGTCCTAGTCTACATAAAATATTTTATCGGTATTTAAATTTTTATTCAGTCAATAAAAAATATATCAATTAAATTATAGATGGTAATTGATTGTTGAAAGATATATTTTTTGTGATTTATATTATATCAATTATTTTGTTGGTAATATAATCTCCAATGGTTTTACATGCGAGAAAAGCCCACCAAATAAAAAAAATACCAGTATCATGTTGTAGATAATTTCTTCGAGAATTATGGCATATTACCAAAAGAATAAACAATTGGTAATTCTATCAGTAATAAAATGCATATTATCAACAAAATTAACCAGTCGAAGATTTACATATTATTAGTGGCAAGTCCTGTAAATGTTTTTGAACTCCTTGGAACTTTTCAAGAGAATTAGTTCGTTGGTAATTCTGTTTGCAATTATTAATGTCAAAGTCATGTAATTTTTTTCAACTCTCTAGAACTTTTTAAGGGATTTATTATGTTGATCATTTTATTTGTGATTCAAAGTCCATCAGTAATTCCGTTAATATTATATTTAATATTTAAAAAATTAGAAAAACACCAAAAAAATAAAAGAAATAAAACTAAAATAAAAAAACTATTTTTTATTATTAATTTAAAAAATATTATTGAATACAATTTATGTAGTAGACAGAACTGAAATATGAGGGGATGAATCTTTATCAGGACCAAGTGGCCAATCAGGTAGACCACATGTACCACAGAGGCTTGGCAATAGCTCCTTGTACAATCGTCTAAATTCAGTCATCTTGGCACTAAGCCAAGTCGTTCAAGCTTCAACTTGTTCTCATATAATCGCTTGGACAACTAAAGATTGGGAGCTTGAACCTAATTAGAGGGAACTAGCAATCAATACATCATGGCTTGTCTACATGTATTTGATAGTAGTGTTTGAGATATTGTAAACCTGATTTCTATTAGGTCTACTAGACAATTCAACCTCCAACTATAAATTCAAATAAAATTCCGGATGGATCAATGGATTATCCTTATATCTCTCATGTAATCGGGTGTTATTTTTTTAAAAAAAAAAGACATAAAAAAGGTAGTATTTTAAAAAAATCAAAATTAAAAAGAAAACAAAAGAACAGAAAAGAATGAGGTAGACGTTGTTTGGCCTAGTAAGCTAAGTCATGAGCTTAACCCGTCAAGAAAAGGCTCATGTGCAGGATGTTAACTTTTTTCTTAAGTTAGTCCACCCTAATTTTGTTAAACAATAGATGACACATTGTCTAGAATTCCCTAGATTAAGGGCTGAAAAAACAAGGTTTTTCTTTTTTTCATCCAAAAATCTTTTTTTTTTATGAAAAACACCTAGAAAATCTTGTTAAACTAATTCATGGCCTCCTAAAACACAAAAAAAAATTGCCTTAAAACCCAAAATCAATCTAAAATAATTTTTTTTCTAAGATCAGATATTTTTTTAATGCATTTTCAAGGTTAAAACACACATCTAATTTGAATTTTTCTCGTCATAAAAAATCATTTAACATAAAATCAATATTTTTTATTGTTTGAATCATCATCAATGATAACTTTCTTTCTTAATTTACACTAGAATTCAACAAGCTCCTCTCTCTTTTCCCACCAAAAAAAGACTGAAAATGAGGAAAATAAAGTTTGATATTAAAATTAAAGGGACGGCTCACCTAATAGCTAAAAAAAATGAGGGACTAAATTAAACTTTTCAAATAAATTTCAAAGTCACCACCTATTTTACCCTCTTTTTTTCACTCTAATCCTTTGTTATTCAATTCAATTGTCCCTCCAAAAAAATATATGCAATTGAGATCTAATTTAAATTCAAATAAGCTTTATTATGTGAAATAAAAGTTCCATAACTAAATTAAAAATTAAAAAAAAAACTTACCGTTATAATTTACAATGATTTGTGAGAGACTTAGCAATGTTTAACACGCTACAATAATTTCAGCACTCCTTTAATTTCTTTTAATTTAATTAAGTGCAATCAACTCAGGTATTCCGGGACAATTATGCAATAAATAAGAAGAGTAGATTACCATAAACTTTTTTTTTAAAAAAAAAAACCTTCACAATAGTACATGCTTGAAATTGTAAAAACTTGCATGTCCTGTTTAGTTGAGAGAACTGAGAACTACTAATTCAGTAAATTAAACTGAATACCTGAGTTAACAATTGGTTTGACGATTAAAAATATATGATTTTTTCTTTATTTTTTGTATTTAAATTTGGAAATTAGTACATGATTTATTGAATTTTTTTAAAAGCAAAAGGAAGAGGGTCTTTTTAAGATCGTTTGAAGAAGAGATTTATTTCGGATTAATACATTTATATTATGTCTTTGTTTGGTAAAACATTTATATTATGTCTTTGTTTTTATCTATTTAACCAAATATATTTTTATTTTTTCATTTATTCTTTCTCTCATCTAACATTAATCAAATGCAATGGAGCAAAATGTAAACCTCTTAAAAAAAACAGAGAATAAAAAATAAAAATAAAAAGAACAGGAAATAAATGAAATCAACAGGAAAAGTCATCTAAAATAAATGAGGCCAAACCTAAAATGCTAAGAGATTAAAAAAAAAACACTATACTCCATAATTCCCCCAACCAAACAAAAAAGAAATGATAGAGTAACCATAAATGACAATGTCTGTTATATATGGCAAGAAAAGCTGCAAAAACAATAAAGCCTCAAAGTTTTCACCATATATATAAGCATCATCCCTCTCTCGTTTTCTGTCTCTCTGCTACCTCTGATCTTTTCTTCACGCCATGGCTCTCTCCAAGACTGCACTAGACACTGATGTTTCCGTCCACTCGACCTTCGCATCTCGATATGTTCGAGCCTCGCTTCCAAGGTGATCTATATCCCATCACTTCCTGAATCTGTTTTTCTGATTCCGATCTTTAAATCTTCGTTTTTTCCATGATGAACACTCTTTCAGGTTCAGAATGCCGGAGAACTCGATGCCAAAAGAGGCGGCCTACCAGATCATAAACGACGAGCTCATGCTGGACGGAAACCCTAGGCTGAACCTGGCGTCTTTTGTGACAACATGGATGGAGCCTGAGTGCGACAAGCTCATCATGGCTTCTGTTAACAAGAACTATGTTGACATGGATGAGTATCCTGTCACCACTGAATTACAGGCGAGTTAATTATATTTTCTTAATTGGTATTTCAGATCATATTCTTCTGTTGCATTCATAAATTATATATTTCCATGCATGAATTAATTCTAAAATGGATATTTCATTTAGATCAGAAACTAACTTGTTTCAGCTCTTTGGATCTGTGATCTTCTCATGAATTAAGTGATGCATGGAGGTGTGACAGCCATGATAGTTTACTAGCCAGCACTATTCAGATCATTGTTATACAAAGATTTTGACTAAATAAAAAAAAAATATATGAAAAACTTTAGATTACGTCTAGTTATTGTCTCGGGATAAAAGTGACATGCATGCACAAGAAGAAACAAAAAGATATTAGGCTACAGAAACAGAGATAGATCTGTTTTTTTAACAGTTTTGAATAAGTAAGTTAATTCTCTTTTTAAATAATTAATTGTTTTTTTTTTAATTTCTTTTGCTGATATAATAATTAAATGCTATTTTAATGTAATAAATATGTCAGTTTTTTACTCATCGAAATGATATTTAAAAAGAAATATCTATATATGGTGTAATTAATATTATTGATATATAATCCTATATATCATAGTTGTTGCTGGCCTAGAGGGAAAGTAGGATAAAATGGAAAACAGAAAGAAGGCAGATTTTTAGGCAGATTGAGGTTTGATTGGGTCATCATTAGTTTTGCTTGGCGCTTTTTTCTTAAGACTAGGTGCTGTTTATCCGAGATTTCAGCTTTAAGCTCTGTAATTTCGGTGTGTCCAAAGATAAAATATTGAAATGTTGCAAGGACCTGGAGAGGCGGACCAACCCAATTATTTACTGGTTTAAAATTATATTAATAAAATTTTTATTTAAAAATATATTAAATATTTTTTTTAAAAAAAAATATTATTGAACATCGTGATATCAAAATAATATAAAAATACTAAAAAAATTAACTTAAAACAAAAAAAAAATAAAAAAAAATTATTTTTTTAAAAAACACTTTTAAAATGTAAAAACATACAAGTTAAGTTAAGAAAAAATTATTAACTCAACTTACTCCAATAGATAAACCTGATGACTCATTAATCAACTTTTAATTTAGTTAATTTGAGATTCAAATTAAATTGAGTGAGAATAATCTAGCATGATTCGGTTAACCTGACAAGTCAACTAGTATAAATCAATTTTAATTTTAAAAAAATTAAAACAATATTATTTAATTTTTTAAAATAAAAAAATCATGAAACGATATCATTTTAAATTGACTCGGGTCATATCCGAGTTAATTTATATGTTTATCATGTGAATCAAATCATCGGCAAGAACAAATTTATTAACTTTGATATTAAAAGAATTTAGAGCAGAAATTGGCAATAATATTGTACCACAAACTCTCTTTAATCTTGCATGATAATTTCTCTTTAAATATCAGTATTTTTTTAAAAATACCAAAAAAAATCAATTAAGGAGCTAGAAAGATCACAGAATAGATAAATGCACCAAAATTATTAAGAAATCGTTGTTAAAAATAATTTAATTATTAATTTTAAGGAGATTTCATAGACAATATTATCATTACATTCAAATAGAAAATTAGAGCGAAGAACATATTTATACCCCAACTATCATGCAACTCTCAGCAATGTCCCCAAACAAAAAAAAAATTCCAATTGGATCCCCTAATCGATTTGACCTTACCCAATTAACCCTCCCCTTAAATTTTTTGCCTCTAAATCTTAAGAAACGAGACCATTTTAATTGGGTGATGTTTGATAGAAGAGGGATCTGATTGGGAGTTGCTTTTGGTTTGGGGAGCCAGCAAGAATAATGGGATATTTTGGAGACAAATATGTCTTTTTCAAAAAAAAAAATCAATTTAGAAAATTATCATAATAATTTAACTACATAATTCCATTCTTAAAACAATAAAGCTTCTCATATAATTTTGCCTTATTCTTCATATGGTATTATTAATGAGAAAACAAATCAGTCCCAATTAACTCAAAAAATAATTAATTTAAATCTGAATTACAATCATCTTTTAAATAACGAATATTTAATATTAAAGCTCATGGAGCTCATCTTCTAATTCCTATACAAGCAGAATCGATGTGTTAACATGATAGCACATCTCTTCAATGCCCCACTTGGAGAATCAGAGACTGCAGTTGGAGTAGGAACTGTAGGATCCTCGGAGGCAATCATGTTGGCAGGTTTAGCATTCAAAAGAAAATGGCAGAAAAAGAGAAAAGCTGAGGGAAAGCCCTGTGATCAGCCCAACATCGTCACCGGGGCCAATGTTCAGGTAATAAATTTAGATATTTATAGCTGAGAATGTGACTTTTTCAATTATAAGTCAAATGTGATCATTGCTAGTATAGCTGAGAATTTGTTGACCCTTTTGCATGGAAGGTTTGCTGGGAGAAATTTGCGAGGTATTTTGAAGTGGAGTTGAAAGAAGTGAAGCTAAGAGAAGGCTATTATGTGATGGACCCTGAGAAGGCTGTGGAAATGGTGGATGAGAACACAATCTGTGTCGCTGCTATCCTTGGCTCCACTCTCAATGGAGAGTTTGAAGATGTCAAGCTCTTGAATGATCTATTGACTAAGAAGAACAAGGAAACTGGGTATGATCTCTCTCTCTCTCTCGATCGACATTCATTAATTCTTATCTGTACATTACACTAAATCCAACAAGAAATTCACTATTTTGCAGATGGGAGACACCAATCCATGTGGACGCAGCAAGTGGAGGATTCATAGCACCATTCATATACCCTGATCTTGAATGGGATTTTCGGTTGCCATTGGTGAAGAGCATCAATGTTAGTGGACACAAATATGGACTCGTTTATGCTGGAATTGGTTGGGTCATTTGGAGGAGCAAAGAGGACTTGCCTGAAGAGCTTATCTTCCATATCAATTATCTCGGAGCTGATCAGCCCACCTTCACCCTTAACTTCTCTAAAGGTCTCAAAATAGCTTTCTCTCAACAGTTTTCTACCTACCTAGCTTACCCTATTTCTTACATGGATGAGCTAAATCTTGCCTCTTGTTGTCGCAGGTTCTAGTCAAGTCATTGCCCAGTACTATCAACTAATTCGTTTGGGTTATGAGGTAGGTTTCAACATCTATGCATGAACATGAGAAATATTTAGCTAGTTTTGAGACACCAAAATTATATATTAATCGTTTTTTCATCAGGGATACAAGAATGTTATGGAGAATTGTAGAGACAACATGCGAGTGCTCAAAGAAGGACTGGAGCTGACAGGCAGGTTCGACATTATCTCTAAAGACATTGGAGTACCGTTGGTAGCTTTTTCTTTGAAGGACAGCAGCACCCACAATGAGTTCGAGGTATCCGACATGCTAAGGCGGTTTGGTTGGATCGTGCCTGCGTACACCATGCCTCCTGATGCTCAACATATTACAGTGTTGCGCGTCGTTATACGAGAAGACTTCTCAAGAACACTAGCCGAACGGCTTGTCAATAATATCCAGAAAGTTATGCATGAGCTTGAGACCGCTCCATGCAAGGTTTGTGCTAGGATTTCGATTTCTGGTGATGGTGATGATGAGCAGCATGGTGCTGTGGTTGTGAAGAAAACTGCTCTAGAGACACAGAGGGAGATAACTACAATTTGGAGGAAGTTTGTCATGGAAAAGAAGAAGATGAATGGTGTTTGCTGAAGATTTTTCTCACTTCTTCAATTTGGAGGGAGATAACCACACCGGCATTTGGAAATGCCGGTGCTGTTGTGATTATATTCGGGTTGCAGACCAAAAGCATTATTTTAATACTTTTTATTTGAAAACGCGAATAGTATTTTTCGAGTTGCAATATTTTCTATTCCTGGAATTTGTTAAAATTCTACTTATTATATGATAATAACATATATCCTTCTTAAGCTTTCAAGGTTTTATTTTACAATTAGCATATATCAAAATTAAATTCAATACATATTTCACAATGAAATTTAAAGTACATGATTAGGAAAAAAAAAACTTATTGAAAATTATCTTTAATGTCTAATTGAGCTTGTTTCATAAATAAAGAAGTAATTTATTTTTTTATTAAACAGGAGATCTAGCATACATACTTCAAGATCCTTTCAAAATTTCTAAATCTCCATCCTGTTTATCTCGTGGGAGAACTCATTGGAGTTATCCTTACTTCCATGGAAAACAATTGACTTTGCTGTCACGATGCCTCCATGGACCAGTTCGAAGGACAGGCCCACCACCGACACCACGTATTGCACCATCCCTTTCTCCTGTGTAGAAATCGAACAGTTTACTTTGTCCATTCCATACCATATTACAAAAAATACAAGGATTGAGGTTTATTTTTTAAATATTATTATAGTTTGAGTTTTATAAATTTATATAATTATTAATTTTAAAATTTTTAAAATTAATTAAGATACGTTTACTCGGATATCTATATTAACAAATAAAAAAAATCAAATGACCAGCTACCATGAGGAGAAAGGGATTTTAAGCCGAGATCATAA
Source organism: Populus tomentosa (assembly GCA_018804465.1). Taxonomy (NCBI): domain Eukaryota; kingdom Viridiplantae; phylum Streptophyta; class Magnoliopsida; order Malpighiales; family Salicaceae; genus Populus; species Populus tomentosa. The sequence continues at coordinate 6,066,719 of CM031975.1, forward strand.
TTTCTTGGCTTTCAATGAACTAAGAGTTCCGAGCCTGAATCCAGATCGTTAGTAACGGAAAAGTGTGAGTTTTGTAGATTGAACAAAATATTAGTTGTTGTTATTTTTATTATTATTATTATTATTTTTGTTGTTGTTATGAAATAAAAAAAAAAAAAGGAACTAAAAGGACTTGATTTTTCATTGTAGTAACCAATAGTGAAAAGCCAAGTTTTTTTATTTTTATTTTGGTCCTTATACTTATATTTGTGAGGATGTTTATCAATTTTATTTTTCAATATTGGATTTATTGGGTATTGAACTTTATAATTTGCTTTTATTTATTTTCTATAGAGTTTTCTTGTCTCACGACTCAAATCATTAACTCGAATTATTTTTTATATTTTTTAATTATTATTTTTATTAACTTCATCCTTCAACATTAAGTTGATAGAGAATTGGATTTTATAATTGTTTATTTATTTATTTATTATGGAATTATCATGGTTTCATGATCCGACTTCCGAGTTTTATGGGTTAGTCGTGTTAACTAAAATATTTTTTTATCCTTTTTTAAATTGAGTATTTTTTTTTTATTTTATCCTTCAATATTTGATTTATTGGGAATTTAACTTTATAATTCTTCTTATTTATTTTTTATAGAGTTATCTCGATCTCTTGATCTAGGTTTAGCAATTTAACCCTAGTTGACTTGGGTTTTTTTGTTTTTTTTTTTTTTACTTTAATCTTTTAACATTAGGTTGATTGAGAATTGAGCCTTATAATTTTTTTTATTTACTTTCTATAGGGTTATCATAGTCTTATAACCCGGGTCGCGGGTTAGGTCAGTTGACCGAGAGTTTTTTTTTTAGTTGAATTTCTTTTTTAATTGCATCCTTTAATGAATTGGGTTTCATAATTATTATTTTATTTCTTTTTTGTGCGGTTATCATGGTCTAATAACTCGACTTCCGAGTTTTGTGGGTTAGTCATGTTAACTCGGGTTTTTATGTCCTTTTTTAAATTGAGTATTTTTTTTATTTTATCCTTCAACATTGGGTTTATTAAGAATTTGACTTTTTAGTTTTTTTTTTTTTTTTTATGGAGTTATCCCAATCTCTTGATCCAGGTTTGGAAGGTTAAGCTGAGTTGACTCAGTTTTTTTGTCTTTTTTTTTCATTTTAATCCTTAAATATTGGTTAATTATGAATTAAGCCTTTTTTTTATTTTCTTTCTATTGTGCTATCATAATCTTAAAAACTGGGTCGCTGGCTAGGCCTGTTGACCGGAGGTGTTTTTATCCTTTTTTTAGTTGGATTTATTTTTTAATTTTATCATTCAATATTTGTTTAATTGAGAATTATGCTTTATAATTTATTTTGGTTTGTTTATTATGAGGTTATTTCGATCTCATGACCTCATTATTTGATCGGTTAATTCGTGTGGATTTTTGTGTCTTTTTTTAGTGATTTTTTTTATTTTTATCCTTCGATATTTGATTGATTTTAAGAATTAAATTTTATAATTTATTTCGATTTACTTTCTATGGGGTTATCCTGGTTCTATGATCCATGTTTGGCTGATTAATCCGAGTTGACTCGCTTTATTTTTTTATTTAAATTTTGTTTTAATTTCATTATTTATTATTTAGTTAATTGAAAATTGAGTTTAGTAAAAAAAAAATTCTATTAAATTATCAGGGTCTTATGATTTTGGTAACATATTTGACAGGCTAACTCGATTTGATCCGAGTCAATCTAATATATTATCGTTTCAATATTTTTAAAAAAAAATATCATATTGATTTTTTTTTTAAATTAAACTATTTTTTTATTAATTGTCTAAATTATTTTAAAATTTATTATTAATTAAGTCACATCAAGTTAATATTTGTATAATTAAAAAAAATTGAAATCAAACATTTTAATATTAAAAAATTTTCATTAAAGTCACAGCATAGGCTGTCAATTTTCTAGTAATATATCTAATCACTATCTCTTTAAGATTTGTAACTCCAAGATTCCACGGTGTTGCAGGGGACATTAAATGGCAAGCTTAAAAGGAAAATAAAAAATTCTAACTAAAAAATCTAGTAATTAGTCTCGTCTAAAGATAAAGAATAAGGTATTGTTGGGTTAATTTCTTGGAATAAAAAAGATACGGATAGAAACGATAAATTTATCTGTATTTTATATTTGGAATAATAGAAATTTATTTTAAAATTATTTCAATGGTAGATTTATTTTATGTATTTGATTATATCTCTTCAATTGAACAAGTTAATTTTTTTTTAGAATTGAGTTTTTTTTATTGAGTTTCAATCTAGAATTTCACAGGTTATATATTTAAAAAATTAACTTAGGTTTAAGATTCGCGCAAGGTTTTTTTTTTTTACTTTATCCTTCAACATTAAATTATTTTAGTGTTTTTAAGCTCGTGATTTTTTAATTTTATTTATTTAATTAGAGATTGAGTTTTTTATATAATTTTTTAAAAATAACTCAGGTTATCTTTTTATTTGTTGTTTGTTTTTGTTAAATTTAACTTTTTTAAAATAAATTTTGTTCTTAAACTAAACTAAATTAATTGATTAAATGTATTCATGAGATGCTTAATTAATAATATTTTATATAGTTTGCTTTTTAGGTTGTTGTTTTGATTGCGCATGCGGTTTCTTTTGATGTTATTGTGCAGCGTTTCACAATGACATTAAAATCATTTCACTAAGCTATTTCTAAGTGATCAAGTAGTATCCACAATGAAGTAACGGTGAGTCGCCAATATGCTTTTTTTTTTCTCCTTGCATGTATAATGTTGGTGAGTCATTTTTCTTAGTTAATTATTGGTTTTTTCTGTATTTGCTCTATTTATTGTTGATATTTTTTTAAAATTATATTATTAAATTAACCAATTTATTGAATTTTGTTAAATTAATGATTCATGTTTCAAATTTTGCTTGTTTCTTTAAAAACATTACAATTGCCTAAACATCTTTTTTATGCTAAAAACAAAATTAAACTAAAAAAATTTTGAATAAGCTTGTGACATAACATGAGCCACCTATCTAATTTTATTTAAGATATAGATTGCAATATGTGTTGTCCTAAATGTTTATTTTTAGTCTTGTTTATGCTGAACTTCTTTAAACGTATTGGGGTTTTTTTTTTTTTTTTAAAAAAAAGGTAGAAGTAGAAAAGAAGAAGAGAGAAGAGATAGATGCTGTGTGTGAAACAAGTATACATGAATGATAGGACTCGGCTGAAAATCTCCCAGCCATGACTATACATTGGGATTATATGTAGAGAGAGAGGGAATTAAGAGGGTAACTCCATTTTCATCCACCAACAAATAACCTTTTAAACTTGGTTAATTTCATTTTCAATGTATGAGATTCCTTAATCAGGTTCTAATGTTGAATATTAATAATACCCTTGGATGGAAGGACCCAATTGAGAAATTTATGATACTTTGATGATCCAAATAAGAGACTGTATTGTTTGGGCACCCAATTGAGATTTGTGTTTAGATTTTTCCGAATTAAAACGACTACACGAGAATATCAATAGCTGCCTCACATAATTGAAGCAGGTCTCCACCACAAATTTATGAATTAAAATTGAATATTTGATAAGTATAGCTAAATTCATTAAATTTTAGATTTATTTTTGTTTTTTATAAAGATTATCGGTTTAAATTTTATAAATTTTAAAATTACTAAAAATTTATATAATTATTAATTTTAAAATTTATAAAATTAATTAAAATACATACTAAGTAACTCGGATATCCACGTAAATAAAAAATATATATATAAAATCTTCAGTCCAAGCACGACATGGACGTGGAGCATATCAATCTGTCATAGGCCTATAACAAAAGGACACACTTTATACATATACGTGGGTGTATTAATGCCAACCAACAGTGAACGGTTCAAATGTATTGTAATTGTTTTTTAAAATTTTTTTTTTTTTGGTTTAAAGAAACTTCACTTTCTAAAATACACACTTTATTTTTTTAAATAAAATATCAAATTTTATAAGAAAAAATGTATTATTACAGGAGATTTATTGAATTGATTTTAATTTATTAAATTAGTTAAAATTAAGTGAATTTAATTTTAAAAAGTATTGTTTAACTTGTTAGACTTCAAATTTATTTTTAAAAAATCATCTATTTTAGTGTTATAAATTTTAGATTTATTAAAAATTTATAAAGTTGTTAATTTTAGAGTTTTGAGATACTAGTTAAGGTATGTATAAATTAATTTAAATATTTACAATTAAATAAAAAAAATTCAGTGGACTTTCAGATATAGTAATTAAAAAAAAAAAATCCTTGTCACACTTTTATCACACCAGCACCCGTAACTTGTATTGTATCTACTCTTACCCAATACCAACGTGACAGGAAAATGAGAAAAAAATACTGTAAAAAACACATGAAAGTACGGACATTGAGCCTCGTGATATTGTGAGCAATCCCATGTTGCCACACAAGCTAGATTCCTGAGGACACTAAGGTTTGGATCCCTTAACGACAGTGACTGGGCATGGAGCATTTGTCACCACGTAGTTGCTAACACTCCCAAGCAACACCCTGCCATCAGCATGGTAGAAAAAAATGAATGAAAAAAAAATTATTTATTTTTTAAATACTTTTGACATACAAAAATATATTAAAAAATAATAATATCTCCGAATACTTTTACTTTTCAGCATCTTAAAGAATAATAATGTCTTCAAAGACTTTTACTTTTCAGCATTAAGAATAAAAATGCTACATGATCTATTATTGTAATATTCGGTCCAATTTTGGTAGGAGGCTTTTTTTAAACCAGGCCAAAATAAAAAAAAAATTAACTTGTTTAGAAATGTGATTATAATTATTTTTTAAATTATTTTTTATATTGAATTGCATTAAAATGATATATTTTTTATTTTTAAAAAATTATTTTTAAAATTAACGCATCAAAACGAATCAAAATATACCAAAACAATTAAATTTTTATGAAATATGGTATGCACCACATTCTTAAATGATGCCAGACTTCTTGACCGCCTTATTAGTAACATATTCAGATTTGATTGAAGCCAGATTTTAAATTAAATATAATAAAAAATTAATTTTGTTGACTTCATTTAACATTTTAAAAAAATTAAATCATATTATTTTAAATTAATTTTCAAGTCAACTCAAATTTATTCACCTAACTCATAATTTATGCCAAGTTTAATAAATTTGAAGGAACAAGTTGAACAAAAATAACATTGATGTTTTTAAATCAAATTCAATTTAAACATGGGAGATAAACGGAAATGAAAAATTAAAAAGAAAAAAAGAAAAAAAAAAGAAATTCACATTAGGGCACTTAGATTTGATTGACAAGAACAATACCTTTTGATAGCACCTAAACCCCTACTTCCCATAACAAGAGAATCCAACTTAAGATCCTCCACGGCATCAATCAACTTCTCCCTTGGATCTCCCCAGTAGACCTTCACCGCCACTCCAGCCTGCTAATTAACCACACAATTAATCACCAAAAACATAAATAAATATATCATTTTGGCACCAATAAAAGAGCAGATCATACAGAAAATCATAGATCAAAACTAGGATCATGCACGCATACATACCCCCTTGGTCCTTGAAACTGTATCAAGAATATCAAGAACTTCAGGATCATAAGTAAGCCCGTATTGCTTTGAAAAATTGATCTCCCTGAATTCCGCGAGTGGCACTAAGGCTGGAAACCCGTAAAAAATATAACATTAGCTTCGTAAATAACTTGACAGATCATAAATTAAATCCATGGATACATGCGACAGCTAGCCCTGAGTTTTCAGGCAGTAAGAAATGGGAAAATACATACGTGATCCAGTGCCCTCAAAAAGCTGCTTCCTGGTATGATCGGCGTTAGGAGGCTGAACTTGGATCAGAATAATCCGGTCACCTCCACCTATCAAATTCTCCGCCGCCCACCGCAGGGCTGCTTTGCTTGTAGAAGAGTAATCCATCCCGACACCAACCGTACGTGCCTTTTCCATCTCTAAAATGCTCTGAAAGAAAGATATTCTTTTAATTATTGAATAATATTGGATGTCACAGTTTATGCTTCTTTAAATTCTTCTGGGCTTTGGATTATTTATTTGTAGAGCAGGAGAGCAAGTTCTTGAAGCAACTAGCAGCATAAAAAATCAAATTTAGGTACGACTTTTCTCATAGAAAATAAATTTTGGACAGAGTGGGGGAATTTAGCATCATTAAAGATTGCTAACAGTGCCAGTTTCCTTCCAGAAGGTTTGTCCCCTTCATAATTCTTAACATGCCTAAATATATTGACTTTTTTTGTGCAAATTAATTCATATTCAATAAATTTTTATGGTAACCTAGGTTAGGGCTGTTGTTGTAACTTTTTTTTTTAATGATTTTTTAAAATTTTAAAAAATACATTTATATGATTATTCTAATATTCTAAAATTGGTTTCATTCATTTTGGTGAGAAAATTGAGTGAAAAGGATAAAGTAAGCGTTGCAAAATCATGAACATAAGTAAAATCCAGAGAAAATGAAATGCCAAAAAAAAAAAATAGATTAAAAGAGAAAAAAAACAAATACATATAAAATTTTGTCGAGACTCTCCACTGCTACAATCACAATCACGTAAAGTTGTATTTATTCACTGTCCTTGCATAAAAAATAAAGACTATGGAAATAAATTAAAAAATTAGTTGAGAAAAAAAGTGGGGATATCAAATATGTCTCTAAAATAAATTTATATATTATTAAAATAGATAATACAAGAAAATGTATTATCTCTTCTTTTCAGTACTAAAACAATGACTGGGCTGTTATATAATTTTCATGTGAACTCCCTTGTTATTGGACTTGTTTGCATGCATACTGTCAACATCGGGTCAGTATAGCACGGGGATCTATCTTGTCCATGTGGATCTTATGAAAATATTTAATTTGCTACCGACGAAAAAAACAAACATCCTGATATTTTTCATAAAAAATAAATAAATTGTACACGCCCCAAAAAAATGATATGATGTATTGTGAGTGTTTAGAAATATAGTTTTACTTATTTTTTAAAAAATATTAAATAAATTTTTGTTAAAAATTAATTTTTTTAAGTTTTGAATAATTTTAATACATTGTTTTTAAAAATAATTTTTTTAAAATAAAAGATATCCTTTTAATATATTTCGACACAAAAAATATTTTAAAAAATAATCATAATTATACTCCCTAACAAACTTTAAAAAATTCTATTTAATTTAATTTAAATATTAAACTGATTAGATTTTAATTATCAGATAAAATTCTGGTATAAAAATAATAGAGTTTTCATCATTTTATTAAAAGTTTAATGTTTTTCTTACATCCCTCTACTCTTCTTTTTTTTTTTTTATAAAGGTTCATTTATTATTTTTATTTTAATATCATTCTTATACATTATTATACCTTCGTTATCATTTTGTTCTTTTATTAATTGGCACTACTAACACAGTTTAAAAATTAGTACTGCCACGTTCCTATTAGCAACTTACAGTCCCCTGTTAGCAATAATCGTGTGAGTCTATCCCACAAATCATGGAGTGACAAGGAAGAATTATGGAGTAATAAGGATGATTATACTCACAGAGATATCAAAGGAAATGTGGTTGGTGATAAGGACTTCCTAGGAGTAACAAATTCCTACGTAAATGGTAGTTCAACAGATAAAGAAAACTCCAGCAAGATGACATCTACACTTGACAATCCTGTCAGTATTTAATTGCTGAAATCATGGAGATAGAATAACAATCTTTTCTTTCCTTATTTTGTGCAACAACCAAGAATGTATAAGTTTATATATAGCTTCTCTGTCATTGTAGAAAAGTATTGTGTGAGAAATAATATACAGACTTTCCTCTATAGCAATTCTATTTTTCCTCTTGGTATCAGAGCAGGAACGATTCTGCTTCTTATTCTAAACACCATGTCTTCTCTGTCTTTGAATGTCGGAAATTTTGTCACACTTAAACTCACACAATCCAATTACCCACTGTGGAGAGAACAAGTTTTAGGTTTAGCAGAGAGTCAAGACTTGGTTGATCATCTCACCAAAAAAACACCAATCCCAACAAAATATATCAATCCAGATTCAAACACCACAGAAGCAGGAAACACAACACTACAGCTGACAAGAGAATTCATTGCTTGGCAAAAGTCTGATCGTCTTCTCAGGGGTTGGATCATTGGAACCCTCTCTGAAGAAGCACTTGGACTTGTCATCGGTTTAGACACAGCACTTGCAGTCTGGGAAGCATTGAAAGATGCTTATGCACAAGACTCTCAAGAGCGTGAGTTTACACTACGACAACAACTAACCTATCTTCGTAAGGATGACAACAGGACCATTGGAGATCACATACGTATTTTTAAAGGTCTATGTGACAATCTTGCTGGAATTGGAAAACCCCTACCAGATAAAGAAAAGGTATTCTGCCTTCTCACAAGTCTAGGACCACAGTATGAAACCTTTACAACAACAATGTTGAAACCACCAAGACCAACCTACACAGAACTGATTTCACAGTTACAAAGCCTGGATCAACATCGTAGTTGGTTTTCAAACCAATCAGATGCACTTTTTTCTCAACTCACCCCACATTTAGCCTTTTATGGACAGCAACAGAAACAGTTTCAAGGCAATATGCCAAGAAATCGCAACAACACATTTACTTCTGCAGGTCGTGGATTCCAGGCACAACAATTTTGGAACCAACAACATAGCTATTCAAACAATTCAACATCAGTTACACAACAACGACGCCCACCACCGTCAGGAGAACGACGCATGATAGCAGCATAACGAGATCTGTATCGTAATGAGACATGTCAATACTGTGAGAAACCAGGCCATATTGCCAAAATCTGCTGGTGGATACATAAAAGAACAACTCAAAATGATGAGATTCCACAAGCTCTTGCTGCACTCACCTTAGATAATTCCATTACTGAAACAGAATGGACTTCTGACACAAGAGCTTCAAATCACATGACAAGAATGCAAGGTATGTTGACTAATATCCATAAATACTCTGGATCTGATTCTTTCATAATTGGAGATGGTTCTTCTATACCTATCACAGCTATTGGTGATTCGTGCATTAAACAAAAAGATAGGACGTTGCCTCTTTATGATGTTCTTTTAGTTCCAGATCTAAAAAAGAACTTGCTTTCTATAAGCCAACTGACCTTTTAATTTCCTGTCAATTGTGAATTTTCTAATGTTGATTTTTGTGTAAAGGAACGCAAGACAGGACATCGGCTAATAACAGGGAAAAAGAAGGGTGATCTATATGTTTTATCCAATGTACCAGAAGCACACTTCTCTTATCGATTCAAATCTGGCACTGCAGACATTTGGCACCAACGCTTGGGACATCCTCAAGCTTCAGCTGTTCCATTATTAAAGAATAAAGGGTTAATTGAAGTTATAGGTCCCTTACGGAAAAAACATTTATGTGATAGTTGTCAATTAGGAAAACTTAGTAAACTTCCTTTTGCTCATTCTGAACACTCTAGCTCTGGCATTTTTGAAAAGATTCACTGCAATTTGTGGGGACCTGCACCAGTTTTATCTATTGACAAGTTTAAGTTTTATGCATGTTTAGTTGATGATTTCTCAAAGTATACTTGGATTATACCTTTGAAGCACAAATCAGATTTTTTTACTGCCTATCTAGCCTTTGAACAATATGCTGAAAGACAGTTCAATAAAAAAATCAAAATCTTTCACTCCGATGGAGGAGGAGAGTTTGTTAACTCTAGAATGTCATCACATTTTTTGGCCACAGGTATTCTTCATCAGATCTCATGCCCCTATACTCCAGAGCAAACAGGTATGGTTGAGAGAAGGCACAGAATTATACGCGAATTAGGTATGACAATGTTATTTCATAGCAATGCACCTCTTTCATTATGGGTGGAAGCCTTCACCACAACAGTATTTCTCATTAATCGACTACCATCATCATCACTACGTTTTGACACCCTATATTTCATGCTACATGGAAAACAACCTGATTATACGTCCCTTCGGGTGTTTGGCTCTAAATGCTTTCCATATACATGGAATACAAGAAACCATAAATTTGACCCCAAAACAGTCTTGTGTGTTTTTGTAGGATACAGTGAAAAATATAAAGGCTACAAGTGTTTTCACCCACCAAGTCATAAATTTTTCATTTCTCGCCATGTTGTTTTTGATGAGACTGCTTTTCCGTTTAAATCATCTTCAAATTCACCTGCTGCCTCACATGTGCTTAATATACTTGATTCCTAGATACCATTTTCTAACACTTTTCTAGAAACAGATGTTGAAACAGAAGTTCTCCCACAACAGTCTGTGTCTACAAATCTTATTCCTCTTCCAATTGTTGATCACCATTCCTGGCAATCTGCATCACATTCAACACATAAAACAACTACACTCGAAAATGATGTAACAAATTTTAATACTCAGCTTTCAGCAGCTAGCCCCATGCAGACCCCAATGCCAGAATTAAACACTGAAATACAACCTGCATGCTTCCCTCAAATTAGTGATCCACAAATTGCAGCGCCTTATCCGCCCCATCCTCCTCATGACGCAACAACCCGTCATCCTATGGTAACCAGGTCCCAGCATGGAGTAGTGAAGCCGAATCCTAAATATGCCTTGACAATAACCTCTTCCCCAACGATACCTCATGAACCAAACAATATTAAAGCAGCCCTGATGCATCCCGGTTGGAAAGCTGCAATGGATGATGAACTTACAGCACTTCATCACAATGATACATGGCGATTAGTTCCCTGCACACCAAATATGCATGTGATTGGGTCCAAATGGGTTTTTAAGACCAAACTGAAACCAGATGGAACATTGGATCGCCTAAAAGCACGGTTAGTTGCCAAAGGCTATCATCAGATTGATGATATTGATTACATAGAGACGTTCTCTCCTGTAATAAAACCAGGTACAATTCGATTAATTTTAACTATTGCTCTTATGAAACACTGGCCCATTCGTCAATTGGACGTCAAAAATGCGTTTTTACATGGCAACATTATGGAGGATATATATATGTCACAACCACCAGGTATGACAGATCAAAAATACCCTATGCATGTATGTAAGCTTCAGCGTGCCTTATATGGGCTCAAACAGGCACCACGTTCCTGGTTTGATAGACTTAGTGATTATCTTATATCATATGGTTTCTTCTTTAGTTTGGTTGATCCTTCTCTTTTTGTCTTACACTCAGCACATGGAATTCTAGCCTTACTTCTTTACGTTGATGATATGCTTCTTACAGGGTCATCAGCAGAATTGGTCGACTCCTTTATTCACATACTAAGTTGTGAATTTTCAATGAAAGACTTAGGACATGTGCATCATTTCTTAGGCGTTGAAATTTCTACCACAGCAGATGGACTTCATTTGTCTCAGTCACATTACGTACTTACCATCCTTGACCGCTCCAATATGCTTCATTGCAAACCCATGAGCACGCCTTTGGAAACCAAATTCAACAAAGATGCAGATCCATTCTCAGCTGCTGCTGATCCCAGTCATTTTCGTAGGATTGTGGGAGCTTTCCAATACCTCACTCTCACGCGACCTGATCTATCCTAAAGTGTCAACTATGTTTTCCAATTTATGCACAATCCTACAGTTGCACACTTGAAACTGGTTCAGCGCATCCTTCGATATCTCAAAGGAACAATAGTTACTGGTCTTCACCTCTCATCCAATACAACACTTGACTTGCATGCTTTCTCTGATGCGGATTGGGCAGGCTGCCCTACAACACGGAGATCTACCACTGGTTACTGCACCTTTCTTGGCACCAATATCATTTCATGGTGTGCAAAAAAACAACACACAATCTCGCGATCCAGTACTGAAGCTGAATATCGAGCTATGGCTAATACTACTGCTGAACTTACGTGGCTCACTTACATCCTCATCGATCTTCACATAACTCTATCACATCCACCAGTTCTCTACTGTGATAATATCAGTGCACTATACATGACCATTAATCCTGTTTTTCATGCTCGGAGTAAACACATTGAGTTGGATTACCATTTCGTACGCGAACGCGTTGCACTTGGATTACTTGTCACTAAACATGTTTCCTCGACTAACCAGGTTGCTGATATATTTACAAAACCAGTGCCCAAGGCTGCCCTCTCTTACTTTTGCAACAAACTGTGCCTTCAATCTCGGCTCAGTTTGCGGGGAGATATTAGCAACTTACAGTCCCCTGTTAGCAATAATTGTGTGAGTCTATCCCACAAATCATGGAGTGACAAGGAAGAATTATAGAGCAATAAGGATGATTATACTCACAGAGATATCAAAGGAAATGTGGTTGGTGATAAGGACTTCCTAGGAGTAACAAATTCCTACGTAAATGGTAGTTCAACAGATAAAGGAAACTCCAGCAAGATGACATCTACACTTGACAATCCTGTCAGTATTTAATTGTTGAAATCATGGAGATAGAATAACAATCTTTTCTTTCCTTATTTTGTGCAACAACCAAGAATGTATAAGTTTATATATAGCTTATCTGTCATTGTAGAAAAGTATTGTGTGAGAAATAATATACAGACTTTCCTCTATAGCAATTCTATTTTTCCTCTGTTCCTAATTGATGAAATTTTCATTGATATACGTCCTGGGCATTGAATTTTTTTAAAAAAGATTTACTTTAGTTCTTATATTTTATCTTCTCTTACAAAAAAGACCTCTATTAAGAGTTTTTATCATCATTTTAATCAATTTGGCCTATAAGAATGTAATTAGAAAAAAAAAAGGACTAAATAAACAAACCCCTCCCCCACCCCCCCTTAACTTTCCAACTTTTCAAAGTATTTATTAATTATTATTAGAAGTATTAGAATACGAAGGTGAAGGTATTATACTGCAAACTAAAAAATTTGGAGGTTTTTTTATTTCCAGCCAACCAAGTCAATAAAATATTCATGTAAGAACAAATCTCACACGTTTAATTTTAAACTTGAGTAAAGTAAGTAATTAAATTAAAAGTAGTTTTTTTTTAACTATTTAGTAGGTGGTACAATGATAAGAGATTAGAACCAAAAATTTTGCTTTTCCTATAATCTCAGGTTCAAACCTTATGGTTGTCAATATTGATGGTCATCAGGGACTTACCTGATTGTTAACTTCAGGACCCATAAAAAATAGTCAAGATTCACGCAAGCTAACTTAAACACCCCACATAAATAAATAAAAAATATATTTTTTTTCTGATTTTTTTCTTTTCAATTTCATTCTTAAACTTTTTTTACTGATCGTCTAGGTTGTATTTAAACAAACCAAGTCGATTAGATTATATAGAACAAATTTCATATGTTTAGTTTTAAATCCAAGTTAGGCAAAGAGTTGAATGAGAGGTTTTTTCTTTCAACTTTGTCATTTTTTCTTATTTTATCCCCATGTATTTTTTGACAATCACCTAGTTTTTTTTTTTGACAAGCCAAATTGATCAAGTTATCTCAAAATAAATATTATATAATTTAATTTTAAATCTATAACAAACAAAAACTCGAAGTCATAAAGTTTTAAAATTAATTTACTAAATCAAATTTAATAATAATATTATATAGTTTTAAAAAAAATCAACTCTCAACAAAGGCCTGTAAATTAGTATTTATCTATTAATAATTTATTCATGGCTTCATGGCATCCAATCAGCTGGAGATTAAACATCTAGCAGCTGTCCACTAGCCCACGTCTCAATAGAAAAATCGAAGTAAAATTTTATTATACAAGTAATGCCTGTTCAGTGTTCCCTGTGAGGGATCAAAATCCACCAAACTTGTAGCTAATGAATCTTTTATTTCACTTAATAATACTAATAGTAATAATAAACCATGTTAGAAAATGCATTAAAAACAAATTTATAGAGTAGAATAAAAATGAATCGGGCCTACCTTCAAGCCTTGTTGGCTTTTTAGTTGACATCTAGGTTTGGTCATTGGTGAGTTGTGGAGTCATAATCCTTTGCATCTAAGCATCCATACACCTTTAAAATTAGGAGCATTGTCCCTTAATTCTCACTCTTCAAATACTTCATATGCATACTCTGACAACCAGAATGAGATCTATCCTTATTGAGAGAGAGAGAGAGAGAGAGAGAGAGAGATCCCAATCGCCAAACCAATTTTATTAATTTTTTAGGCTTTGTTTGTTATAGATTCGTAATGTGGTGGTGCGGTATGGTTAATGTTCAATCTCAATATAAATTTAAAAATATTTCATTAATGTTTGTTTATTCTGGGAGTGCAGCATGGTTTATGTTTTATCTTAATATAAATTTAAAAATATTCGATTAATTTATACACGTTATAATTTTATCTTAAACCCTTTCTTGAAACATTAGTCAATAAAAAACTAAAATTTATAATTTTTTAAAATATATTTTTTAAAATCGTTATCATAAAAATTATTATTATAAAAACAAAGGATAAAGAAATGTAATGGGGAAAAGGGACATTGAATGGATTCAAACTCATAATAGTTGATTGGATTCACGTTAGAAGGAAATGGCTTCTTGTTAATTTCTAAGTATGAACGTGGGAATCACTTGTATTGAATAGATACTCCATGATTTTCACTCAATCATCATAGCCTTCTTTATATATAAATCATCTTTCTAAAAATTAATAACAAGATTCGAATGAGATAAGGAACTAAATTAAATAACTTAAATTATTATATTGACAATTTAGCTTTTTGGAATGGTTTTTTTCATTGGATATGGTTTGAAAATAAAAAAGAATAAATTATCAATATTTATAAATAAAAACTCAAAATCATTAAAACCAACACAATTTAACAAATCAATCCAATGACATCTCGATTTAGAGCCTGTCATAGGTTATATTTTCTTTTTAATCATTTTGCATGATTTTACATCCATGAATTAATCAATGGCATATTCAAACTTGAATGAGACAACTTTAAGGAATTTTTTCATTCATCATGATGTGTTTCAATTTTAAAAAATAATGTGATTTATTTTTCTTTTTTTAGAAAACATCATCTTAGAATTGATGTGATGATTAATGATTTGGGTTTTTAGCCTGGATGGATTTTGAGTCTGTTTGACAACTATTATAACAAAAGCTAAACTTTGTGTTTAATTGTGCATTTTATATAGTAAAATTACTATTTTATTTTTAATTATTTAAGTCTTATAGCTTGCATTCAAGGATGACATAATATTTTTCATGGGACATATTTGTTATTATAAATTTGAGCGGGGTAAGAAAATCTTTTTGGTAATCGATTTTTAATCTTTTTGGTATAATGTAACTATTAAAGTGTTTTTGAGTCAAATAATCTATAGCTAAGATTGAGTGGTTTTTTGGTCATTTTTTTATGTTTTTTTTTATGTTTTTTGTTAATATTATGCGGGGTTAAGAGCATTTTAGGATTTGCATAAATTAAATTAAAAAAAGAAGAAAAGCTGATGGCAAGTGCAATCATATGAGAGGTGCTCGTGCCTTTTAGGTGGTGTGTGCAACGCCTCCCAATATGTCAAATACCATGTTTCGAGGTGACTTTTGATGTGTCTCACGGCCCCTTCCATGGTGGTGCGGCGCGTGTAACCTTCCCATGTATGGTGAAGCGATGATGATGTTTTTTTTTCTTCTTTATTTTCTCTCTCTTCAACCTTAAAAAACATGCTACCCTTAAAAAAAATCAAAAGAGTGTTATGTATTAATTTTATCACATTTGGTTCTTATTTTTTTAATTGTATTAAATATTTTTTTTTCAATTTCATCATTTTCTATTTGATTTTTGTATCAAATTTATACTGTTATTTTATAATGTTTTAGGTTTGACCCTTAATGTTTTGATTTATAATTCAGATTCTTGGCTCTTTTATCAAATTTTAATTTCTTTTTAATTTCAATTTTTTTTGGATTTTTTTGTGAATTTATTTTTCTTTTTAATTTTACCATTCAAATCGCATTTGATGATATTTATGGTTTGACCATCAATGTTTTGATTTTTAATTTTGATTCCTAACCTTTTTATCAAATTTTAGTTTATTTTCAATTTCATCCTTAGATCCATAATCTTGATTTTTTATCTTTTTTTTTTAATTTGATTCTCATTCTCTTAATTCTTATTTTAGATTCATTTGTTAATTTGATTTATTTTTCAATTTTGCCTTTCAATTCAAGATTTTATTTTCTCTTTTTTTTTCTTTTTTCAAATGAGGTTCTCATTCTTTTAATTATTATTTTTTAATCATTTTTTTTATTCCATCATTCAATATTTAACTTTTTGGAATTTGGTCTACTTGTTTTTCCCATTGTTTTTAGGCCTCACCCAAGAGTCAATCTGAGATAAGTACTAGGTCACGAGTTGAATGGATTGACCAGAGTTAACTTAAATCGGCCAAAACCTTTTGTTTTACCAAAAAGTAAAAAAGATACAATTTTGAAGGGGGAAAAAAAGCAAAATCGTCAATTGATTTTAATTAGATTTGCCCTAGGCGAGCCGAGACATGGGTTGACCATCGCGTTACATTAGACCAGTTCGCCCCTAATTTCTTTTTAAATCCAAATCGATTTAAGTCATAGATCACCTGAGTCATGAGTCAACCTATTAGGTCAAGCTGAGTTTAAAATAATGGCTTTTCATATGCGATACTTCTAGTTTAGTCATTAACTAGAGTCACGAGTTTGAAAAGTTAATACGAGTTGACATCGTTTTTTTTTTCAATTATATCATTTGAAGTTGTTTGTTTTAAAAAATAAACTTCATTATTTTCTTTTCAATTAAGTTATCCCTATTTCATAATCCATGTAGAAGGTTTGTCCGAGTGGTCCAGGTTTTTTTAGGTTATTTTTTTATTCTTTTTTATTTTATCCTTCAAAATTCAATTCTTTTTAGAATTAAACTTCAATTTTTATTTTTGTTTTGTCTTCTATTAAATTATCATGTTCATACGATTCTACTAATGAGTTTTGGCGACCGCACCTGATTTTGCTGGTACTTTGTTTTTGAAGACTTTTTTCTTTCTAATTTCATCCCTTTATATTTTGATTTTTGGGGATTCACAATTATTATTTTTATTAATTCTTTTTCTATGATGTTGAGTCGTGGATTTTTTTTTTAAAATACACTTACAATGCTTGAACATAATTATTTTATGTTGTAAAAAATTAATCTGGCTTGCAACAAAGCGTGGACAACTATCTAGTACATAAATAAAAAAAAAATTTAGAAAAAAGAAATTCTATTAAATTATTAAAAAAGAGATTTTCATAAACAATATAAATGAGAATTTGTTCAGGAAAAAAATATATATATAAAGAATTTTTTTTCTAATTTAATCTATCTATATTTTGATTTTTAGAAATTAAAAATTGTTATTATTTTTTTGATAATATTAAATTGTGGATTTTTTTTGTTTTTTAAAATATATTCAGAACATTATTTTTTATACTATAAAAAATTAGTTAGACCCCCAACGAAACTCTAGCAACGATATGGTCATAAATCTAAAAAAAAAAAATACTATTAAATTATTAAAAAAGAGATTTCCGTAAACGACCTGAATGAGAATTTGTTCAGGAAAAAAAAAAAATTAAAATGAAAAAAAAAATCTCACTCACTGTGTTAATTAAAGGAAGCCGTCTGTCGACACGAAGGCACAGCCCTAAGAAGTTCCCAAATTTGTAACTCTGCCCGATCTCTCACTCGATGCATCTGTGAGACAGACAGAGAAAATGGAGAAGAAACTAGTTCCTTGTTTGGTAGTCTCTATTTTGATCCTATGCAGTGTGACCCTTGTTAGATCAGATGCATCTGATAATCGTTACAAAGTAGGAGATGACGTCCCTCTCTATGTCAACAAGGTTGGACCTTTTCACAATCCCAGGTAATCTAGTTCTCAATCTTCTTGCAGTTTAGATTAGTTTGAGGTTATTGGTTTTTTGGGGTGTCTTGAAGCTTGTGACTTTTTGATGATTTGAGAAAATGGGGTTTGGGTTAGAATTGAAATCGTGGAGAAGGGTTTTGGAGAATTTTATTTTAGCATTAATGGGTTTTATTTCAAAGAACCCATGTTTAGTTTTTTTGTTCTTGTTTGTGCTGGTTTCTTTAATTTGTGTGGACCTGAGCTGTGAGGAAGTGGATCCGTGATTTGGTTTCCTGTAAAGGAAGATAAAAGATTGGAACTTGAGCATGATAAAGAAATGGGTTGGTTACTGATTAAGTTGGAAATCTCATATAGCTTAATGTTATACTAGGAGTTGATTAAGTAGGCCATAGTATGCTGAGGAGATAATTTGTTTAGTGGCATTTTGGAAATGAAATTGTTTGATTTGAATAGAGAAATTGTAAGCAAGAAGCAGTAGTTAATAAAAGAGTGGGTCTAGAGATGTAGGAGATGTTTCTTTTTCTGGTGGCACTTGCGAGCTAGAAAAGTTTAGGTATTTCAGAGATTTTTTTTATTATTTTGTGGATGCTGAACTTGGATCTACATTCTCAGATCTTTTAAGCAATGAGAAAACTATCACTCTTAAGCAAAATTTTGCTGGAAATATTTTGATATTTTCTCTTTTCTACTCTAAATTTCATTGTGTGTTTTGTGTATGTTGCTTGGGCTTAGAAGTCTTGGCTAGTAGCAAATTGGATTATTTTGAATTAGATCAGAAACTTCTTTAGTACTGGAGACATTCTAAATCTTTCGTTGTTATATTGATATTTTAACAGTTCCATTATGCATCACAAGGATTTTCTTTTCAGTCATGATTATCTAATGTTATTTTTTTCTTGTTCTTTCTGTCAGTGAAACATACCGCTATTTCGATCTGCCTTTCTGTTCATCAGGTTTGTGTCAATTTATATTATTCCTACTTTAATGCCATGTTTTACTGTGGAAGTTTGCTGATGATATTTATTACAGGTCCTACAAAGGACAAGAAGGAAGCCCTTGGTGAACTGTTGAACGGGGATCGTTTAGTGACTGCCCCATACAAACTTGACTTTTTAAATGACAAAGACTCTGAAATTGCTTGCAAAAAAAAGCTGACAAAGGAGCAAGTTGCTCAGTTCCGAGAAGCAGTTTCCAAGGACTACTACTTCCAAATGTACTACGATGACTTGCCCATTTGGGGTTTCATAGGGAAAGTTGAAAAGGAAGGCAAGAATGACCCTAGCGAATACAAATATTACCTTCTTAAGCATCTTCACTTCACCATCTTTTACAACAAGGATCGTGTCATTGAGATAACTGCACTATCCGATCCGAAAAATGTTGTGGACCTGACTGAAGATAAGGAAGTTAACGTGGAGTTCATGTATTCAGTTAAATGGAAGGAAACAGAAATTCCATATGAGAAAAGGATGGAGAAATATTCACAATCTTCTTCACTGCCTCATCATTTGGAAATTCATTGGTTCTCAATTATTAACTCATGTGTGACTGTTCTCCTCTTGACTGGTTTTCTTGCAACAATTCTCATGCGAGTCCTGAAGAATGATTTTGTCAAGTAAGAACATGTTAATGACTTATGCTGTTAGAACATACACTAACATTGTTTAAGCTTTCTGGTTTATTTATTTGGTGATGCTCCCATTTACAATAGGTATGCTCACGATGAGGAGTCAGCTGAAGACCAAGAAGAGACGGGCTGGAAGTACATCCATGGTGATGTATTTAGATATCCAAAGTATAAGTCTGTACTTGCAGCGGCAGTTGGCTCTGGCACCCAGCTGTTTACTCTGTAAGTTTAACTTCAAAGCTGTGCATGTGGGGTTTTTGTCTCCAACGTCTTTTTTAATTATTGTATGTTGCTAAGCAACCTGCTAACTTTGTATAAATACTTTGCAGCACATTTTTCATTTTCTTACTCGCTCTAGTTGGTGTCTTTTATCCTTATAATCGTGGAGCTCTTTTCACCGCATTGGTTGTCATATATGCCCTTACAGCTGGGATTGCTGGCTACACTGCTGCCTCTTTCTTTTGCCAACTGGAAGGAACAAACTGGGTGAGTGATCATGGGTTCCTTTTTCACTGCATCTTGCACACATCATTCTTGGGCATGCCCAAAGCACTTGTTATTGGTGTATTTCTATAAGGTTAATGTTATCAGATTCAGTACGCATGCATAGTGGAATTGCAGTTTTTTTTAGGATCTGATTGGTTTTGGGATAAGTGCTTTGTGAAAATTAGTATAAGCATGGGTAAGGGGGCTGAAAACCATCTTATGCTGGGTAACTTGGTTTCCTTTCGTATCATATCTGAAGCCATTTGATGCTGCAAAAAACAACCTGTCCTAGAGAAAGAGAAGAGTGTACTTGAAAGTTGATGGCTTAATGCTGCCTGAAGCCTTGCACTAAATTTTTTTAAAAATGATT
The DNA here is from genome assembly GCA_018804465.1 of Populus tomentosa. Classification (NCBI taxonomy): domain Eukaryota; kingdom Viridiplantae; phylum Streptophyta; class Magnoliopsida; order Malpighiales; family Salicaceae; genus Populus; species Populus tomentosa. The sequence continues at coordinate 6,087,156 of CM031975.1, forward strand.
TTGAGAAGTCAATAAACTAAAGATCAACACTTAGGGAGTCACATTTAAATGTATCACTTTAGGTGCATTGAAACTGAGTAATGCTAGACATGGATACAAGTACAATTGATTATTTCATGCTTGTTGTGGTTTCTATGAAGACTAGCGTGGTTTGCATTTGTTGGTCTTATGATATTGATATTAATTATTAATTATTATGATGATGTAAGTTTTTTTCTTTGGCATTGATGGAATTCCTTGTGATCCTTGTCTGTATCATTGCTGAATGTCTAGCTTTACTCTAGAAACTACCATTCAACTTTTGAGACATGCTAGGCTAAACAGTTCTGAAATTTTGGTGTGGCAGGTCAGGAACTTGTTGTTAACTGGAGGTCTGTTTTGCGGACCTCTGCTCCTCACGTTCAGCTTTCTTAATACTGTTGCAATCACATATAGTGCCACTGCAGCATTGCCTTTTGGAACCATTGTGGTGATATTTCTTATTTGGGCTTTGGTAACAACACCATTGCTGGTACTTGGTGGGATTGCTGGGAAGAATAGCAAGGCTGAGTTTCAGGCTCCTTGCCGCACCACTAAATATCCCAGAGAGATTCCTTTGTTGCCTTGGTACCGGAAAACACTTCCTCAGATGGCCATGGCAGGGTTCTTACCTTTCAGTGCAATCTATATCGAACTTTACTACATATTTGCCAGTGTTTGGGGTCACAGGATCTACACCATTTACAGCATCTTGTTCATTGTCTTCATCATTCTCTTGATTGTCACTGCTTTTATAACAGTGGCATTGACATATTTCCAACTTGCTGCTGAAGACCATGAGTGGTGGTGGAGGTATGTTTTACTGTTAGATCATATGAAGTTCGAGTATAAACTGTTACTACTTCTGATTTGCTTTTCCATTATTATAAGCACAATAAATATCCAAGGTTCACTCACAGAAAAAAAAAAAGAGTTCTTTAATGTTGTTCTTTTCTAACTTTGAGTTCAATTTTGGTTTTTTTTCCAATGTTTTCTGACTCTTAAGATCTCTATCTAAATTGCTGGAATATCCAAGTCATAATGTAATTTTGGCATTGATTTAGTCCTCTCCTGGTTTGCTTCTTCTTGTCGACATGTTTCCTGCAAAATGCCATGTTTTAAAAGGATACATGATTGCCTGATATATTTTTCTAGACACTCACTTTTATATATTTGGTGTTTTGCAGGTCTTTCCTCTGTGGTGGATCAACTGGCTTGTTCATTTATGGCTATTGCTTGTATTACTACTTTGCAAGATCTGATATGTCCGGCTTCATGCAAACCTCATTTTTCTTTGGCTACATGGCCTGCGTTTGTTATGGTTTCTTCCTCATGCTTGGAAGCATTGGATTCCGTGCTTCCTTGTTCTTTGTCCGCCATATTTACCACTCAATAAAGTGCGAGTAGGAAGTCACATATGGTTTTCCTTGTGTTCAGTGAGTAGGATCCCTTACTTTCTCTTAGCAGGCTTGATTGAAGGAAACTCTGCTCATTTGTATTGATGGAGGTAATCTTCTGCCGTGTCGCATTATGTTACAGGAGAAGCAACTGTTGGCTGGGAAAAATGTCTTCTGGGATTGCAGGAGCCTTTATTCCACTACTTCGAAGGGATGACCGCACATCAAATGGAGGACTTCTGTAATAACCTTTTTTAATAGGAGAGGAACATATAGGACCTTAGAATGCTGTCAAGAGAATTTGTGGTGCTTAAATGTGAGCACAAGCCATCGTTTTGAATATATTCTAGAACTGTAAGAAGCCTTAGAATTTGTGTTACTGGAAGCAGCACTTTGAACATTCTTATTTCCACAATTTATTACAGCAGCAAGATATATTTCCCATCATTCATTTATTTCAGGGGTTAAACTAGAAAACTTGAGCATGGCGATGAAACCTGGCCGGTAATGTTTAAAAAATGTCAGTAATTATGTTTTCGCACTGCATTAAAATCTTTAGATTGAACAAAAACGAGAGGATTAAATTAAGCTGTAAATTATTTATTTATTATTTCTTTTATTTTTTTGGAACTGAACTGGTTAACATTGGTGAGTTTTCTATGGCGCTTGCATTAACAGAAAATCATGGTCTTTTAGCAAAATATTTGCAATGAGATGTGGACATGACAGCAAAATTTTATAAATGTCTCAGACAACATTCTGGTCCAGGGGAGGATGGCGTTGGTAGCCTGTCCATTTCAATGTAAGCAGTAACAAATCAGGTCAAGACCAGATGCAAATATCAATGCTTGCTGAATCGCTGGATTTGAATTTGATGGATTCGTTTTGAATTGATCGATTCTCTTGTTGCATTTAAACCTAACAGTCTAACTAATCTAGTATTCTAGAATTCATTGGCTCTTCAATAACAATGCCGGCCAAAGACTAACTGTAGACTCCACTTGGGATCTGGTTCAAGATCCAAGTTGCAAGTCTATCGAGTGGACAAATTAACCCTAATCTAATAAAAAAAAACCTTTAATTTATTTTTTAAAAAAGATCTCAAATGATGTCAATTAGATAAAATTAAAAAAAAAACCCTAAAATGATGTCTTCTTGGATAAAAAGATCCTTAAAATTAACCCAACTAGATTTTATTTAAGCTTGGTTAAATTTTAATTTGACTAATCTTATTATTTAGATTTAATCAGGTCAATTTTTAAAATAATTTTTTTAAAAAATCATTCAAAATAGGTTTTGACTTGATAAATCGTTAAGTCTACTTATTCTACTAAGATCGATTTAATAATTATGGTAGTTCAAGTTGTGGACATGATGACTTAATGTGTATTTGACAATGTGGTATAATGTATTTTTCAAATAAAAATACATTAAAATAATATTTTTATCATATTTCTTTTACATTAGCATGTTAAGATAATAAAAAATATCAATAAAAATCATCAAATTAATAAATTTTTTTGAGTGAAATGTCCTGGTGGGATTTGAATTTTATAATTTTATTTTATTTTATTTAAATCTAATGGTATAATTTGAAATGACTTTACATTATAATATGAAACATTGGTTACATTGCAAAAGGAAGAAAATATTATAATTTATATGGAAAGATTACGGCAAGCTCTTATGGGTATTTAAGAGCAGTATTTTTTTTAAAGTGTTTTTTATTAGAAAAATATTAAAATAATATATATTTTTAAATTTTTAAAATTTATTTTTGATATCAGCACATCAAAACAATTTAAAATCATTAAAAAAATTAACTTAATATATATATATATATATATATATATATATATATATATATATATATATTTTAAATTTTTAACAAAAAACATGTTAAAACTCACTCACATAACATCATCACCCTCGTCACCCTCTTCATCACATAACATAACGGCTAATTAGGTCATTAGCGTTCTTAACACACAAAGTGGTTTTCTTTTCCTTTTCAGGAATTTGACCTGACCTCCATGCTTCTTCAACTGCATGGTGAAATAACTATTACAACCACGTAATGGGAAAGAGAGTTGGATCAAAGTGAAAGCAATTTACCACAAAAAAAAGACAGCAGAAACCTCAGAATTAACCACAGAGTAGATGATGGCATGACAATTTTGATATCCAGGGTTTGATGAGTTTGAAGCTATGATCCTTGGCATTTAAGCATTCCCCCACCTTCATAATTTGGAGGGTTCCTTGATTCCTACTCTTCAATTAGTTTATGCTTGTATTTGGGATCTATTCCAAATGAAGTCAAGCTTATTCTCATTCTTAATAATAATAATAATTAATGTTAATTCAAGTAGCATAGTTATTAAATCTGGTTTAGCGAGTTTATTTAGCAAATTTGTAACTTAAAACATAACTGAAGCTAGATTTTAATTTGAGTTATTGTTAATGTTGGCTCAGCAAATTTGCTGCTCAAAGCTCGACCTGAGTTAAATTTTAATATGAATCGGTTTGAACACTAAATCAACTTAATGAATTGATTTGTTAAATTCATGACTCGGAGCCTAATTTAAATTGAATTTTAGTTTAAACTAATTTTGATATTGATCTAATTTAATAAGTTGATTTAGAAAAACTTTAATTAATTTTTAATTTAAACTAGTTTTAATATTTACCTATTATCCAATAAGTTGATTTGCAACCTGACTTACCTCGTAATCATTTCAAAAGTAAAGAATTGAAAAAAAAAAAAAAACTACATGTTGAGGGTGTCTTTTAATACAATTATTTTATATGGGAACCAAGAATAGAATTATAAATTTGTAAGTGGTGCTGAAATAAATAAATACAAAAATACCAAGTTTAATTTCCAAATAAGTTAAAGAGATGAACATTAAAGTAAAAATATGATATTTTTGGGATGCCCAATACTTAATTATTTTTTAAAAAATTAGGCTTAAAAATTCAAGGTTGAGAATTTTCAAGAATAGAAAAATCATTAAAACCAAAATTTAAATTAAAAAAATGACCTTAATGAGAAGTCAATTACTCGCCTTGTTATTGTTAATTAAAGAAGGCCTCTTTTTGACACGAAGGTTAACCGTTTTAGCGTCTTGAAGTCTTCTTCGAGCCACAGCCTGAAAAGTATCCATCTTTATAACTCTCTCTCTCTATCTCTCTATGCTCTGTTTATGAGTTACAGAGAGCGAAAATGGAGATGAAACTAGTGCCTTGTTTGGTAGTCTCTATTTTGATCCTATGCAATGTGACCCGTGTTAGATCAGATGCATCTAATAATCGTTACAAAGTAGGTGATGATGTCCCTCTTTATGTTAACAAAGTTGGACCTTTTCACAATCCCAGGTAATCCAATTCTCTGTCTTTTGCAGTTTTGATTAGCTCAAGGATGTCGGTTTTGTGGGTTGTCTTCAAGTTTGTGACTTTTTGATGATTTGGGATGGTGGGGACTGTGGGATTTGGATAGAAATGAAATTTTGGATTGGTTTCTTTAATTGTTGTGGATCTGAGCTTATGGTAAAGTGGATCTGGGTTTGTTTTTCTAAAGAAGAAGATCAAAGATTGGAACTTGGACTTGAACATGGAAATGTTGTTGATGTCGGTTAGGTACTAATTAAGTTGGAAATCTAACAATGCTTAATGGTTGTACAAGGAGCTGGTTAATTTTGTGTTGGGGGGGTAGTTTAGTGGGATTCGGAAATGCAAGTTTTTGGATAGAGAAATCTGCAACCTAGGAAAGGTTGTTTGTAAAAGAACAGAATAATGTCTAGAGATGTAGGAGGTGATTTGTATTTCTGTTTTTTTCTTGTGAGGTGGAAAAAAATTTTTAGGGGCTTATTTCTTTGTTAATGCTGAAAATTAGATTTCAGTTTTAGATCCTACAAGCAATGGAAAGAACTCTTTTCCTTACCCAAAATTATGCTGGAAAATTTAACTATATTTTCTGAGTCCACTCTAGATTACATGTGTATTTGCTTTGATTTAGAAGGCATGGCTGGTGGTGAGTTGGGTGGTTTGAATTAGATAGGAAACTTATAAGTTATAAGTACTCATATCATCCCAATTTTTTGGTTTTTTATACTGATATTTTAACCGTTGAACTATGAACTTTTTTAAAGTATTTTTTAATCATAATTGTCTGATATTGTTTCTTTCTTATTCATTCTGTCAGTGAAACATACCGGTATTTCGATCTTCCTTTCTGTTCATCAGGTTTGCGTCAATTTATATTATTCCTACTTTAATTCTATGTTTTACTGTGGAAGTTTGCTGATGTTATTTATTACAGGTCCTACAAAGGACAAGAAGGAAGCCCTTGGTGAACTGTTGAACGGGGATCGTTTAGTGACTGCCCCATACAAACTTGACTTTTTAAATGACAAAGACTCTGAAATTGCTTGCAAAAACAAGCTGACAAAGGAGCAAGTTGCTCAGTTCCGAGAAGCAGTTTCCAAGGACTACTACTTCCAAATGTACTACGATGACTTGCCCATTTGGGGTTTCATAGGGAAAGTTGAAAAGGAAGGCAAGAATGACCCTAGCGAATACAAATATTACCTCTTTAAGCATCTTCACTTCACCATCTTTTACAACAAGGATCGTGTCATTGAGATAACTGCACTATCCGATCCGAAAAATGTTGTGGACCTGACTGAAAATAAGGAAGTTAACGTGGAGTTCATGTATTCAGTTAAATGGAAGGAAACAGAAATTCCATATGAGAAAAGGATGGAGAAATATTCACAATCTTCATCACTGCCTCATCACTTGGAAATTCATTGGTTCTCAATTATTAACTCATGTGTGACTGTTCTCCTCTTGACTGGTTTTCTTGCAACAATTCTCATGCGAGTCCTGAAGAATGATTTTGTCAAGTAAGAACATGTTAATGATTTATGTTGTTAGAACATGTCTACTAACATTGTTTAAGCTTTCTGGTTTATTTATTTGGTGATGCTCCCATTTACAATAGGTATGCTCACGATGAGGAATCAGCTGAAGACCAAGAAGAGACCGGGTGGAAGTACATCCATGGTGATGTATTTAGATATCCAAAGTATAAGTCTGTACTTGCAGCAGCAGTTGGCTCTGGCACCCAGCTGTTTACTCTGTAAGTTTAACTTCAAAGCTGTGCGTATGGGGTTTTCTGTCTCAAACCTTTTTTTTAATTATTGTATGTTGCTGAGCAACCTGCTAACTTTGTATATATACATACTTTGCCAGCACAACTTTCATTTTCTTACTCGCTCTAGTTGGTGTATTTTATCCTTATAATCGCGGAGCTCTTTTCACCGCCCTGGTTGTCATATATGCCCTCACTGCTGGAATTGCAGGCTACACTGCAGCCTCTTTCTTTTGCCAACTGGAAGGGAAAAACTGGGTAAGTGATCATGAATTCCTTTCTCATTGCCTTCTGCACACATCATTGTCATTGCTGGGAATGCCCTTGAAACTTGTTATTACTGTGTCTCCCAGGGTATTTGGATTCAAATTCAGTAAAATGCATATTGGAATTCTCAATGTTTATTTGGAATGTGTTTGGTTTTGAGAGAAATGCTTCATGGAAATTAGCTTAAGCATGGAAAATGGTTTTTCAGAATGTGGTTGAATTTTTTATAAATGCTTAGTGGAAATTGGCTTAAGCATGGACAAGGGGGTCAAAACCACCTACTCTGTGAAATTTTTTATCACTTGATAACTGAATTGTTTTTCTCACTTAATAACTGAACCATATGGGATGTGAAAGGTAAGCTTTTTGAAAGAAGAAAGTGCATGGAAACAGTGTACTTGAAAATTGATGGTGTACTGCTGCCTGAAGGCTTGCAGTACATTTGAAAAGGCGATCTTAAGGAGACAATAATTTAGATTTCAACATTCAAGATTACAGTTGAATATAAGTTTACATGAAATGAAACTATGTAGACTTTGATACGAGTGCAATTGACAATTTTATGCTGGTTGCGGCGTAGTGAAAATTAGCATGGCCAGCATTCATTAGAACTATGATATTGATGTTCATTGGTCATTATTATAATGATGTAAGCATTTTGCAGTGGCATTGCTGTAAATTTTTGTGATCCTATATCCTCTTTTATCGCAAAACTTCTTACTCTAGAAACTACCATTCAACTTTGAGACATGCTAGGCCAAACAGTTCTGAAATTTTGGTGTGGCAGGTCAGGAACTTGTTGTTAACTGGAGGTCTGTTTTGCGGACCTCTGCTCCTCACGTTCAGCTTTCTTAATACTGTTGCAATCACATATAGTGCCACTGCAGCATTGCCTTTTGGAACCATAGTGGTGATATTTCTTATTTGGGCTTTGGTAACAACACCATTGCTGGTACTTGGTGGGATTGCTGGGAAGAATAGCAAGGCTGAGTTTCAGGCTCCATGCCGCACCACTAAATATCCCAGAGAGATTCCTTTGTTGCCTTGGTACCGGAAAACACTTCCTCAGATGGCCATGGCAGGGTTCTTACCTTTCAGTGCAATCTATATCGAACTTTACTACATATTTGCCAGTGTTTGGGGTCACAGGATCTACACCATATACAGCATCTTGTTCATTGTCTTCATCATTCTCTTGATTGTCACTGCTTTTATAACAGTGGCATTGACATATTTCCAACTTGCTGCTGAAGACCATGAGTGGTGGTGGAGGTATGTTTTACCGATCAATATAATGTTCACTTGTAAAATATCAATGTCTCTAAGGTTACTGGTTCAATTTTACATCATTGTCTGCAAAATTATTCATCTTTGTTTTTCTTTTCGAACTTGTAGTGATATTTTAGCAGATTGTGTTACTTACATTTGCTTTCTCACTGTTGGATGTTATCTAAATTGTTCGAACTATCCAAGTCATAATGTAAATCTGGCATCATTTGTGTCTTGTTACAAACTTTCCAGACATAACAATCCCCTAGCATGCTTTTCATCACCCATTGCATGAATTTGCCTCACGTTTTCTGCGGATTGTCTAAAACTTCTGCTGATTGTCTTGTTTTAGATGGATATCTGATTGCCTGAACCGTCTTTCTACACACTCACTACACACTCACTATCATGTATTTGGTTTTTGTCAGGTCTTTCCTCTGTGGCGGATCAACTGGATTGTTCATTTATGGCTATTGCTTGTATTACTACTTTGCAAGATCGGATATGTCCGGCTTCATGCAAACCTCATTTTTCTTTGGCTACATGGCCTGCGTTTGTTATGGTTTCTTCCTCATGCTTGGCTCCATTGGTTTCCGTGCTTCCTTATTTTTTGTCCGCCACATTTACCGTTCAATCAAGTGCGAATAGCAAGTCATACGGTCTTCATCATGTTCAATGAGTGGGCCCCTTTCCTTTCTCTTAACTGGCTTCATTGTAGAGAACTCTGCACATTTGTATATACATGAATGTTGTCTTATAGAATCTCTCGTGCTACAGGAGGAGATGAAGCAGGTGGCTTGGAAGACATGCTCTGGGATTTCAAGGGCTTTATGCCCCGCTGCCTTGAAAAATGATTGCACATTACATGTAGGACTTTTTGTTATATTATCTTTTATAGTAGAATATGTAGGACTTTATATCATGCAGTGCTTGAATGTGAGCACAAGCTGTCTGTTTTGACTTTTGAGTGTTTTGCAAGGCATTAACCGTTATTTAACGGAACCCTTTTTCAGTGCTATATTGCTGTTAAGTGCGTGTGTTACAAATGATTCAAGATAATGATAGCTACAAATATTATTTTAACACCTGTTTTTTTAAAAATATATTAAAATAATATTTACTGTGCCTCACCTTTTTGCCATCTGTTTTTTTCTTTTTAAATCTATATTTTGTTTTGAAGATTAAATCATAATTTATTATGATTTATTTTTTATATAATTAGCTTATATGACGGGTTAATTTGAGTTTTTTTATATAATTTTTGATTTTTTTAATTTTATCATTAGAAAGTATGCTTTATGATTTATTTTAATTTTTTTATAATGTTATTTTAATCTCATGATTCGGGTCGCAGGTTTGATAGATTAACCCAGTTGACTCATGATTTGTTTCAGTTAGTTTTCTATGAGGTTATTTCAATTTCATGATTTAAATCATGTATTTTACCCATTAATTCAAGTAAATTCAGATCCTTTTATTGTCATGTTTTTAGATTAATTTTTTTAATTAAATCCTTTAATAATAGATTTATTAAAAATTAATTTTCATGATTTGTTTTGAGGTTATTACAGTCTTATAATTCGAGTCATAATTTTGACAGGTTAATCAGGTTTAACTTGGATAATTTTTTTTGTTTATTTTCTATGAGATTATATCGATTTTATTTTACAAGTTAGCTCATGTCGATTTTTTTTATATAATTTTATTTTTTAACATTGAGATAATTAAGAATGAAATTTATTTTAATTTATTATATTTAAAATTATAATCTAAATTTTAATAGGTTAATCCAAATTAACCCTATTCAATTTAATATTTTATTTAAAAAAAAAACATTTTTTAAATTTTATGAGTAAAACTAATCTTTAAATTTATTAATCATATCAGCTCATCCCTGCACAATTTAAAAGTTTTTTTTTTCTATATTAGAAAAACATTAACATGGATGTTTCTTTTGCATGTTACAAAAAAATATTAATCCAATGCACAGCTAGGCCGCAAAAATCTAGTAAATTTTCTATAGAAGCATTTGCTTTACCATATTTAACAAAAAAAACAGCACTTTATTTAAATGAACCAGACAGTTCATAACTACATATCATAATACAGTATCCGACCTTCAGAAAAGTGACTGAATTGCACACACCACAAGTAGTGCCAACACATTGTTGCACAACTTTAGACTCTAAAAACACTCTTCTCAGCATCGCCTCTCTTCTCCTACTCCCCATGATGAGAGAGAGAGAGAGAGAGAGGCATGGCGATTGAACATAACAATTTACTCTCTCGTTTTCTCTTTTATCGTTGTCTGTGCTGGGTCGTAGGCAGCATCAGCTGAAGAAGTGTCAATATCGTTCAATCCCAACTCCTCATTCTGTTCCCAGGACCTCTCGTATTCCTCATCTGAAAATAGCAAAATACACAATGAAGTCATCAAGAGGAAAATGCAGTGATTTGACACGGGAAGACTTGATGAACAATCAGTTTAGACATAAAATTGCAGAGTGAAACAAATTACATGCACCATCTTTGAGGTACTAAATTCACTGGGTTTTACATCTGAATAAAAAATCCAGAGCATGACTTTTGAAACATAATAAGCTCCTCGTAAGCAAATTACATTCCTTTCAATGCTAAGGTTTTTTTTTTTAAAAATAAAAAATGCAATGAATTGTTAGTTCCCAGAGTACTACACTAGTTCAAACACATTCCTTCAATGCTCTCTTCAATTGTTTGTCGTGTAATGTTTTCATTTCAAACTACAAACGTGTTTCTAGGAATCTATATATGTATTTCTGAAGCAAGCAAGCATCCATATAGACCTATCATCAAAATTTTGTGTAAGACATTGAACCTGCCAAGACAGTAAGGAAAAATAACTCACATGATAACTGATGGTCATCTTTGATATTGTCAGTAGCTGGGGCTATAAAAGAATTTGCCAATGCATCATCAAGAATCAAAGTCCAAGGTTCTTCCACATTTAGAAGCTGAAACATATATAAAAAAAATCATGAATAATACCGGTGAAGGTCAAAACTCAAAATATAACAAGTAATTACCAATGCATAGTCTTGATTAAAATGAAATTGCAGGACTATCTATGATCACAGTGCCATGATCCAAGCCTAGATCCTAGAAATTTGCAATTTTCAAATAAATGAAGATCATCCAAAACATGTTGGACTGATTATACAATTAACACTTGGATTGCAATTTCGATAACCATATCCCACATTTTACCTTGTTTAACCTTAATTTAAAGTCTTGCCACTTGCTTTTTTTGGATCCATCAAGGCTATCTCCAAAAGTAAATCCATGAATTCTCTCAATACCTGCACATGTAAAGCATACATATTATGATTTCCTAAACTTAAGCTGGAAAATGGAAGTCCATATAGTGAATCGTATAGTACATGTCATTTTCTTTTCAGAAAAAGTTGACACTAATTAAACTTATACTGCAATGAAGATGTGATAAATAAAGCAGGACGAAAACAGAAAAACCATACCCAACCAATGCCTGAAAATATTTTCATATAAAACAGAACTCCCAAGGATTATATTTTAACACACATATACACGAGTTCTTATAAGAGTTCCAAAAAGATGCACAGTCCAAAAAAGAGAGTTACAGCTTGCAAGCTTGGAAAATCTTGGGTGGGGTTTACTGTGTTCTAAGGAAAATGGCTAGAAGAACAGAAATCAACATGAAACTGGGATCTAATTTAGTCAGTGTTACGTGTCCAGAAGGAAATCACACTTCAGTGGTAGCATGATCTAGAGTGGACATTCAGAAGAAAATCATGACAGAAGGTAAATTACTATCTTTGGCTCGACATCATTCAGTTCTACAGAAAGGAATATTCACCATTTCTAAGTAAACGTCACTCTTTAGTTGAAAAGATTACTACTGTGGACAAGGAAACAATTGAAGTTGACAAAAGTTGTAAGAAAGAGCACAAATAAGGGGAAAGACGCTTCAAGGAAATGAAGGAAAGGCATGACTCACACAAAAAGAAGCTTAGGGTTTCAGTACTTTCAAACGTTTTTTCTGGAATTAAGGGCAAAGCTGAAGTAATTTGCACAGTTGAAAATAAAAAGTACAAATTTCCTAAAAGTGATAACCAGCATTTAGTCAACTGGAGATGCCAAGCAATAATATATGATGCAAATGTTGTAAGAACAAAAATGATATTCATAGTATAGAATTTGAAAAGATAATTGCAAACTGGTCATTGTGGTCTGTTGTCTGACCAACAAAAAAATTACAATAAGATGTGAACACAACAGGATCATTATTCATGTCCCAGGAGGGGACTGGGCTGGTACTTTGTCTATTCCAAGGTAGCAGTGACAAATATTGGGTCAGATGCAATATATTTGGGGAAAAAAAGTTACTCCAGAAATTAAAAACAAATACAAGAGCATTTATAAAATGATAGGATGACTGAAACAGGTGCGAGATGTAATAATAATACTCACTTTCACTAATTTGTGTGACCAGACCTTCAACAGTTGTAACAAGGCCACCCAAAGTCCCACTAGCCAGCTCCAAGTCAAGCTCTGGGACTTTCACACCTGCAGTATCTGACTGATAAAACCAAAATACTGTTAGAGAGTGGTTTGTAACATCTTGTAGAACACTAAGTATTGAGCAAGGGTAAAGGCAAAAAGAAACAGTGACTCCACTTTCTCCATCACCAGTAGACAATACATGTAACTGATTTAAATGTGTATTTAAGTATATTTCACACTTGCAGTATCCTCAATATTCTAAGTCAAACAATAAAAATATTAATCCCATTCCATTTAGACGACACCAGTAGTAACATCCACTCTTCCAGCAATGGACAGTCAGTATATGCAGAGCCACGCAGCAAAACACAAAAAGAAAGCGAAATTAGAAATGAAACTACACAAAGAAAAAATGATCAACTGCACAGAAAAATGTTTGTTTTGATCACACTATACAGCAAAATGTTTGTTTCATTCCTTTACATGAACATGTTTTGTGCCGTGCATGCCATACACAGACTAGGAGGTTTGATGAAAAACCCTCCCCCAACTCTAGATTGGTTTCATGATGTCCTCTTCAGGCCTCTATTGCCCATAAGAACAAAGCTAATGGAACAGCAGGCAACGCAAAATTGATAACAGGATTATCATCTATTTGCCCAAATGGTCCCAATGTTAGCACCCCAAAATTGTGGGCACAGGTCAAGAACGTCTTGTCTCCTAGAATCACTTCCACATGGTCCTCACTGGCACCTCTCTTCCTTGTCTTTCAAGATGCTCCTTTCAGTGGAGAGGTATAAACAATTGGAATTAAAATTTACCCCGCAATAGCAGCTCAACTCAGCCAAGCCTCAATCCAAAATAGTGGAGTTGGCAAGGGAAACTTGGAAAATTGAAAGGAGATTCTGTGACTAGAAAACTAGCATAATAGGGAATTTATTGTATCCCAAAAAAAAAGATTATAAAAAAGAAGAGCAAACCTTTATCACATCACGGCTTAGGTCATTTGCATTCTTCACACACAAAGTGATTGTCTTTCCTTTTTCAGGAATTCGACCACCAGGCTTCAACTGCATGGTAAATAATTATTAAAATCATTCCATGGAAAAGAGACTAGAAAGTAAGAATATGATACCACAAAAGCACAAACCTCAGAATTTCGGTAACCACAGGAATCACAAGTAGATGCCATGACAATTACTTCTTGGAAGTATGGAATATCTGCTTGAAGTTAAGACCCACAATCTTCATCCACTATACCAGCAGTATGCTCTAACATTTAAGGATCAAAATTCATATTGTAATGCTTTCGATGAGTTCATCCTTATAAAGGAAGCATTCAACTGAATTTTGTTAGATGAGTTCTACACAGCAACTAATATGGTCAAATTTCACAAAACTGCAATCCTTTACAGTTTATTTTAGCAATTGAGAATGTTGAAGGAAAAATAAGTCAGTGACGGGGGAAGTTGCAGAAGGTACCAATGAAACAATTCCTTGAGACAGTTATCTTGAATCATAAACCAGGTGTTAACCTCAAGACTGCTATTCTCACACAGAAAATTCCATGAAATACAGTTGGGAAACACGGTCCACCATAATCATTCAATGCTCTCTTAGACAACTATTGTCAATAAGCTCAACAAGTGTAAATCTATCAGCCAATAGCAAAAAGTGAACGTTTCAAGCAAGAAACAATTAGCTACTGATAAGTGTCTGCCCAGAAAATAATATTGTAGCAGCACCCCTACATACTAAATGGTGGACAACGCCTGAAAAAAGGATGGATATCATAATGAATTCAAGCGCCAGGTTTAGATAATGAGATTAGATTACCTTGCCCTTCCCCACCAGCTGAACTACAACGCCTTAACTTTAAGTTACCTCAGTACCAAACTACTTGGCCTTTAAATTATTCTTTTCATGCTTCTCCATAAACAAATTTCCAATAAACTTTTGGCAGGCCCATTAAATAGTCTTATAATATTCTGAACTCAAACAAGAAACTTACGACATTTCCAGCAAAGAAGACAGGTTGATTGATAAAAGGAACTAAATCATCAACAACAAGAAATGGAACAATGGTCAAGGATACTGGTGACAAACATTCGAGTCTCACAACTGCTGGCACAAGATCCACAGGTTGATGGGAAAGTCATCACCTGACAGAAGGAAGGATGTGTCAAAGAATATGATATATAAGAGACAATTTCCTTCGTCGTATAATATATTTAATGATTGCAATTGACAATCACATTTACCTCTTCCGGTGCAGAGTACCGAAATATGGCTTCAGCAATTTCTGAACTATTACTTTGAGCAATGGCCCGATGACCAGCTGCAGCTCCAACTGATCCATGAGGTTCTCTTCGCATCTGATCAGAAACATTGATGGTCACTTCTGATGATGGTCCATCACTAGGTACTCCCATTTGTGATTGGCCAACTTGATAGCCCAGTGCTACTTGCTGCTCTGGTGATCGCTCATAAGACTTTATATTCAATGATGGATCGGGGGATGGAGCAAACCTGTTTATCAAATATTGTTATATTCTAATTTAAATGTAATAGAATCACCCCAAGGTTTGTTCAATATGCCATAATACATGATAGAAAAACAAGATCCCAGCCCACGTCAGCCAAAGCAAAATGATTTTAATCATCAATGAGAAATCACAATAAAATATCAACCTCTAGATTGTCAAAACTTTAAAAGGTAGGGGTCTGTGTGCGTGCATGAGAGAGAGAGTGTTGGGAGGGGGGGGGGTTTACATTGCTCAGCAGGGAACAAAGAAGAAAAATATATACAGTTCCTGTACCAAAGGAGAGAACAAATGCTCAAGTTTAAGACAGCCTCTTACAGGTTCTCAATGAAGCTGTTTCCAGCAGGATCATCAAGGATGAATTTGAATGATGAATCCCCAGCTGCACAAGCTCTCAATTTCAACAAGAACTGGTCTATTGCTTCAGCAGTCTTTGGATCCACTTTCTGGTAACCAAAGAAATAACATTGAGGAAATAGAAAATGGCAGATTAAACATCATCAAACAACAGTGATATCAAAGTTATCATTCACCTTGCGTTCTTCTTGGAGTGCCTGCAATTCATCAGCTGCCCGTACCAAAATCCCTTCAATCTAAAAGAATTATGCCAAACAAGAGATGGTTTAAATATTCAAAGGAAGATATAAAATACTCTAGGAACATACAGGAAATAATAGAAACATAATCTTCAAGTAACATATGCAGCAAAAAGCATGGTCAAAGCAAAAGCATGATATCCGGGGTTGAATGAGTTGTTCAAAGTTGGCATGATGCACCAGAAGCAATTCAGAGGAACACAGCAAACACTATTCAGAAATTCACCCATCCAATGGCATTAAACTTTCACACCACACAATTTTTCACTGCCATGGTCCTTTCTGAAAGTGGTATCATGGTCAGAGATCAAGATTCAGAACAACAAACATGTAAAAGGAAGTTTTATGTTGAAGTTGAAAGCAGTAACAATCTTGTCAAAGGCATGCAGAGACAAATCTCTCATTGCAAAATCTAACTGGACCTATCTTTCTGGTGAAAGTAAATATAAGCAGCATAAGGTTTGATTTCAAATGTAGTTCTAGCCAACATCTTTCAGAGGAGCAAGCACTAATAAATCATCTTCTATTTTTCTCCATAATAGAATTTAAGGAAAATAAAGGGAGATCAAGTACCAATCACTATCCAGATGGCTATCTCCTAGTAGCATTCAAGATATGACTTCCCAAAACAATAAAATAAATAAAAATAGAACCAACCAGCCATCAAGTTTAAGATGACAAAAAAAAGGTTAAAAAGTCATCATTCTGTTTCTCTAAACTGTTCACTCTTGTAATCCATCACATTCATTTCTGATGGTATTGTTTTTCACTCCCCCTAACAAAAAGAAATGTCAGAGAGGTGTCACCAAATTTAATCATGCACAGAAACAGTTTTCAGTTTCCACAAAATCAGAGCACCAGGCCAGGGGAAAGACCGATATCAACAGACTGAAGCCATCAACAAAATGAAGGATGATGGAAACTGAAAACTAGTAAAACTGAAAGAAAACTAGGGTCTGAAGCATACCGTTGACAAACTGCCACGTTGTGCCTCTGGAGGAATCTCAAAATCCAATTCAGGAATCTGCAATTGATAGATAAAAGAATGAAAGGAAATGATGTCAATGCATCATCCACCAGTTAAATTCTTGAAAAAAAAGCAGAAGGATGATGGAAAGCATTCTACTATTGAAAGATTCTCATAATTCTATTTTCATTTCCTAAAGTGGGAAGTTCGTTTTTAGGATAAAATGATGCATTGTTCACAATATAAGAAAGGATGGCATAAATTTTGCAGAAAGCTTGTTGATACCAGTTTATCTTCACTATGACTTAAGGCCTCAACCAAACTATAATCATTAATTCTAATGAAAAATTTTGTCCAGACTAAAGAAACAGAACTAGTATCCAAGAGAAGAAAAAAAACCAAGACCAAAATCAAAATCAGAAAGATACATGCATTGAATTGCTAAAGAAGTTAACCAATCTGGCTTTTAATAAAGTTATAAGCTCAATAGAATATCAGAAAGCTAGGAATTGTTAAGTAAAAAAAATAATGTAAACCTAATATAAAAAGTAGGATCAAGTAAAAGGTACCTTTATCGTGGCAGACTCAGATTTTACAACTTGTCGATTAAGAATCTGCATTGTCAGACATACAATTTTGTTCGGTTATCAAAGTGCATCTTCTTCAAATTTGATATGATGGTCAGCAAAGCAGTGGAAAACAAACTCGTAATACTAGAACTTCTACACATTATACCAAAACATAACCTTTTTTTGGTTTTGTTGTTCTTGAAAGACAAAAGAAAACAACCTTTTGATCGCCTGATGGGATATCTAAAGAATAACAGCACCCGCGCGGCTGAATTTCACCGGCAAACTGAACTTCATTGTTCCTAATAACAAATAAAGGAATAAAAAAAATATAGAAATTTAAACTAAAATGGTATATCCTCAGCAACAAAAAATAAAATAAAATAAAATCCCCCCCAGCCCGCCTACCTCTCACCACAATGTGGGCATTCAAAGGCAGATAACAATATCTGCAAGCACAAAATTAAGTTAGGCTCATTAATAATTAACACAACCAAAACTAGAACTTCTAAAGCAAAACCCTCACAAACAAAAACCAGAATTGATCCTTATAGGTAGCAAATCACAAGGACTACAATACCTTTCTAAAATGTGGAATTAATGTCAACAAAAACCTTGTGGTTCCCTGTTAGCAACAAACACACAACATTAGTAAGTGTCAAAAACAAAGGCAAGCATCAAACTTTAACAAATAACAAACCAAAATAACCAAAACCCATTTTTCTTTATCAAATTCTAGTTAACGGGTATCTCACAATTCACCTAAAATCAATCAAAATCCAAACATTTTTCTAAAACACCAACATGAAAGAGACACAAAGAAAACAAAGAAACTTGAGGAAGAAAGAGAGTGGAAATACATTTTCACGACAACGCATACAGAGACTTTCAACTTCATAAAGAGGGACATCAATGTCATTATTATCTGCTGTCGAGATAGCTTCAACAACTGATCGCACGTCCACTATTTGCTCCTTGTTATCCCTGCCTTCCATTTTTCACTGTTATTATTAACTTAAGCAACTCTCTCTCTTGTTTGCAGTGAAACACAAGATAAAGCTGAAGAAGAAAGCAGCAAAGAAGCAAACTTCTGTAGAATCTAAACGAAGGGAAGGTACGAGAAGGAAGGTAGAGGGCAAGGTCGTTGAGAAACGGCTAGAAGTTACTTCTTATTGTAATTTAGGGTAGTTAATAGCATTTTGAGGAAGAGAGAAAAGCCCAATTCAAATCTTAGGTCTGGGCCCATGTTAACAGAAACATTATTTATTGATTTAGGCCCAACAGTTTTTCATTCCCAGAGAGGGAGATAAAATAGTGAAGAAAGAGGCATAAAACCCCTGCAATCAAGTCATAAAGACGTATAATAATGAGCATTATACAGTGACAGTAAGGAGGATGTTGTTGTAGTTTGCTGGTCATTTGGAAGGGAATAAGGAGATTGTTGTTCTTGATTGCTAAAAAAGCAAGAGAGAACATATCGTCAAGTTACGAATGTTCTTAACTTAATGCTCTGATACTATATAAGAGCAAAGGACTAAAAAGAAAAGAGGAGAGAGAGAGAAGGAGAATTTGGCAGAAAATATAATATTCTTTCACTGTAAGTTTTTGTATTAGACTAGAAATCTATACTACGCCACGGGTCGGTTTTTTTTTTTTTTAAAAAAAGAACAATGTCTAGATATTGCAAATGTATTTTAAAGAAATAAAAAAAAATGTAAACAACTTAAGTTATAGGCATGATTTGATTTAATAAGATCGCTTTATTTTAATCAAAGAATAAAAAATTAGTGATGATAATAAATATATTAAATAAAAAAATACCATGATAAACCAGAAAAAAAAAATCTTTAGACATATATAGCTGGATAAAAATAGACAAAATAAACCTTGCTTGAGTCAACCTAATATATATATATATATATATATATATATATATATATAATCTAAGCAATAAAATATAAGTCAATCCAAGTTAAATCGTAAAATTTATGGTTCAGATTATAAGATTAAAATAACTTGATAAAAATAAAATTTAAAAAAATCACAAGGCCAGTTTTTTTAAAAAAATAATAATATCCAATAATGAAATAAAAAAAATAAGTTAAAGAAAGACATTAACTTATATTAATTTTTTAAACTTATAACTTGTATCATTAGAAAAATAGAGAAATTCAATTGCTAATAAATTATACATCAAATGATGAGTTACTAATAATAATAATATTATTATTATTAGTAATAGTAGTAATAGGAGGAGGAAGAGGAAGGAGGAGGATGTAACCCTTATTGAATGAGTCCGAGAGCCTTGAAGTAGCTCCTCTTTCAACTTATTCATGCATGATTATAGGTCGTTAGGCTCTTTGGTAGAGAGGTTTTTTCATGTAGTTGCCTTCATAATGCCTTTTTTTTTCCTTTAAAAATGATGTCTGCTGCGTGTTTACTTGCATTGATTAATGTCTTACCGCGGACCCTATTATCATAAGACACCACAAGTGTCGTCTAAAATGTATAAGCGTCTCCTAATTAATGGTAAGTGCATGATACGTACTAACAACCTTTTAACTTTAGATAACATTTAATAAATATAAAAAGATAATAATACCCTTAACTCCATGACAATTACCAAAAAAAAAAACTTTCGTAAAAAGATCTAAAGACCCATGACCCTATGGTATAATATTTTTTACCTCAAGGACATATCTACCAATTTACTGTATAAAAATAAATGAAAAGACCTCTACATCCCTTCCCACCAGTTTTATTTATTATATGGAAATAATTAAGTTATTTAATTATGCAAACAAAAATGAAAAATACAATTATACCCAGAACAATCCTTTAATAACCAATACTTCATTTGAAAAAATAAAATTATCCCTGCCTCAAAGGCAAGTGAACTTTATAAAAAGGGCATAAACATCAATTTAGCCGGTTTTTGCCTTCAACTTTAGCTTTTTTATACATTACAATAGTAAAAATTGCTGAAACTAGATTAGAAAATATATAAAACATGGAAAGTATATATTTTTTTTTATCCAATTCATATTTTTCATTTATCTTTTCTTAATGTTTTTCATTTTTTTTCTTTCAAATCTCGAAATTAAATGAAGGACTGTCTGCTGTTTTTTAATTGAATTACACCAAACTGTATTAGGTAATTTCATTCTCAGAAAAACAAAACAATTAGAGCCTGGAGAATCTGGGTCTACTTTTTACAGTTTCCTCTAAAATTTCCATGGTCGCAACGGGATCCAAACTGCTAGTCATATAACCTCTAGCATAAAGACGAAGTCCCTTCCAATGATACAAGGAGTAGTATCTGCAAGGAGAAATCGTGCCTGATCGACATGAATATCACAACCCACATCGTAGAAACCACTAGCAAAAGAAAAACAGATTCGAGATATGACAGAAAGTTCTCTTGCGTATTTAATGCAATAAGTTAATTAGACATGATATGAAATTTTCTAAAACAATTGTACGCATGGAACATAGGGAGGGGGGGCTCATGTACATGCACCCCTACAGCTCAAGCACATGCACTTCACGTGCTTCAATGAACTATGACTAGATAGAGATGAGGAAAGGTTTATAATGGTGACCATTTTCTTGACTCAAACAGTGATTTGGCATGGCTGAAGACCTTACTGATACATCAGACAGTGACAGCTTTCATTGAACTACCTACCTCCAAGTAGAACCACCCAGTCTAAAAACTTCTTCACCATCATTGTCCCTCCGAGGAACCCTTTCCAGGCCAGCATCCCCTTTCTGATCACCAAGATCACCATAAAGATCTTTGAGCTTAGCCAGATTGCTAGATGCAGATGTCCTATCCTTGCTTCCATCCCTTTGAGGAGTTGGATGCTGATCAAATGGTGATGTGCCAGCTTGCAAGCTTTGGCTTCTACTTCTGCTCCTGCTCCGGGTTCTATAATTACTTTCTCTATGACGCCTACTTCCATCACGGCTGCTCCGTTCATAATCCCTTCTGCTTTCCCTGTCAGTGTACCTGGAACTCCTATCGTAATCAGACCTTCGGTCTCTACCCCTCTCACGTTCCTGTTTCCTGTCCCTGTCACTGTCCCTGCCACGGTCCCGATCTCTTTCTCTATCATGATCTCTATCCCGAACCCTGTCCCTCTCTCTATCCCTATCACGGTCCCTTTCTCTACCCCTATCCTGATCCCGGTCTGAATATTCTTTATCAGAATATTCACGACTCTGGCTGCGATGACGTCGTGGATCATCACTGGTTCTGTCATAGGAGGGTGGAGGTAGTGTGCGACGAACAGGAGATGAGTCCCTAGTTGATGCACGATGAGGAGCACGCTGACCAAAAGAGACTGAAAGTGCAGCCTTCACAGATGGTGGTCGACGTGCAGTATCATCAGATCCGTGACGGTTGCCATCCCCTGTTGAACCAGAAATTTTTGTGGGTAGCTTCATCATCTCAAGATTGGCTGTGATCTGCCGCAAGACAGGAACAGGAATACGGGGGAAAAGGGTATCAAAGTAGTACTGCAAGAGAAAAACATTTGGTATCAATCCCTTTTTGCCAACCAGGAAGAGTAACAGAATATGAAAATACTACAATACAAAGCTTTAGATATTGTTTCAACCTGACCTGTCCGAGAAGTAAATCACGCACATATATGCCTATTGTTGTCTTCCTTCCACCAGATCCAGGAGAAAATTCCTGAAATATAATATCATAACTCTAATACGTCACTACACAGAGAAACTTAAGCTACTGATGGAAAAGGACATGCATATCATGTCAAAAAAATCATGAAGGATTAACATCTCGCATGAAGGAGCATTTAGTTAACAGTAGTAGTGAAAGGAAAGATGGCGTTAGCTAGAAAACTACTAGGTAACTGTCAAAGATTGGTACTTGTATTTAAATATCAAATTTTGGAAAGCAGGATCTACTGGAATATTCACATATTAGAAAAGGAATCATTTCAGTCCCACCAATCCAAATGCAAACAAAAAATATCTCCCAAGGTCATTTGATGTTGGGAGCGAGCTCTTTTCAGCAAGCTACTCAACAAGGACAGGGGCCGAAATAAATTACGAACTGCTCTTTTGCACTGATACATGTCAGTAACTAAAGGACAGGCAAGGAACATGACCAATTTGACAAAGAGGTCAGCCTCTTAAGCAATCAAGTTGTCTCACGAAACCCATGCATTAAACAATCTTTGGTAGCTATCTAGCTGGAATCCTGATACACTTTAATTAGGAACATAATGTGAAACCAAAAAAATAAATACATAATTTGAAGGAGAAGTCCAGAATATTTTTTTTGGGGCCAGGTGTTACATTGGTGTATGGAGCAGTATTTTATTTATCAAGTAGGATTTCCTATTTCCTCAACTATTTCAGTTATTTGTGCAATTGGTATCCCCCCTCAATGCCTACATTCATCAAGCAATTAGAACTAGAAAATGTTCCAGCCGCTTTACCAGTTTCATCAAGAAGTTTTCACCATCAACTAAAAAATCATCATACATTAACTCCTGAATTTATGTATCTGAAAAGCAATTGGTGAAATGAACAGAATGCTGTTTGACCACGTTTTTATAGATTGGCTAAACTGGGTTGCAGAAGAGCTATCCAAGTGTTTGTCCATCTCTATGAATGTAACATACTTGTGCTCTTAGACAGTTCCCCTGAACAAAAGACTACTCACTGGATCTCTAATTCAAAGAATACCGAGCAAAGAGATTCCAATCATCATTTCAACTAAAACAATACAATTCTAAAGGAGATTAGACTATATCAACACTTCTGATAAGTTTGTGTTGAAGTTGAATTTCCCTCCCCCACCCACCACCAAAGACCTTAAACAACTGGCATGTATACACTACTTGTAACTAAGCAACTGCTAAGATCAGTACCAGAAATTACATTTTGCAAAATAAAGAACTGGAAGAAATCTTAAACATGGTTATTGGGCATTCATTTTTCACAAACTAAAAATGTTTCAAAAAGCAGATTGAGTTGCAACTTAGGCTTTCAAGAATCAGAAGGCATCAAGTTGCCAGTTATTATACATGGGTTGGTAAGAGAAACTTAAACTGTAGTTCAAGCAAGGATAAGAGAAGTACCTCATCATCTTTGATATATGGTTCAAACCAATTCCACAGTGTCTTCGGGTCACCAGCATATCTCAGGTAAAGGAACCCAACCTGCAATCAAATTTGGAGATATCAATCCCTCGTTTCAAACACAAAGCTAAGATAAAGCAGTCCCTATGCTAAACAGTACATTCCGCAAATCAAGCAGAGAAAGAGAAGAAAAACTGTAAACATGCGGATTAATGTGAACCAAGCTTTGATGGCAGTGGAATAAGGAATCCCTATCCACGGTTTCAACGAACCAAAATGGTAACAATAACAGCACCTGGTCAATAAAAGTGGGCAACAGAATGCCAGCTCTGGTTTTCCCATAATTAGCAAATAGTAACAATACCAGTCAAAGTAGTAGCAAGAGAAATTGGGTTAAAAGGCAACGAGCAGTATTGATTCATGATTAAAAAAGTGATGACAGCATCGATTCAGGATTAAAAAGCCTAGGAGTGAGAATCAAAAAATAAGACACCCCAAACCTTAATTTTGCGAAACCTGCTCAGCAAAGCAAGGGCAGTTTATGTAGGAGTGAGAAAGTCAGAGCAACTCAAAGAAACAAGAACACCTCAACCTTGGTTTGCAGAGATCTGCTATGAAAAACAAGGACATTATCATGTGCGATATGTAAATCAAAATTGAGATTTTCAAATGTTGTTAAAAGTCAGACGTGGCACTGTTTTGCCCATTACCTTGTAATTAAAAACAGGCTCGTAATTTCTCAGCAGTTCACACTCCAGCAAAGTTGATAAAAAGTCCTTATAAGTGGAGCTTAATTCATATAAAAATATCCATTCATAAATTTGCAGTTGATAGAACAGCTTGAATCAAGTTGCATAAAAAAATTTAGTTTCCCTTGTGCAGTTTAAATCATGTAAAATGGTAAAATACTTCCTGAGATGTAACAAAATCATAGACTCTAACCAAAAGTTTCCAAATTTGATAAAAGTCAGTCATCATGTTTCCAAGCTTAGCTAATATTTGAGAAAACAAGAAAAGATAAAGTAAAGACAAGACCTTAAGAAGTTGATAAGACATGATCTAAAGCTAAGGCCCACAAAAGTCAACCTGTGACCTTAAAACTCAAGACCCAATTATGCATGTTTACACACCAAAACAATTTTAGATTAACAAATGCTTTCACAAATTAAACGACCTTGTAAATACAGTCACATAAGAGAATATAAAGTTGTTTAGCAAGGGAATGTTTCCCAAATTCAAGAGTGATCAACCAATGAAGTATTTGAATAAATATCCACACATCAGGAAGTTGCAACCAAATCAAGCCAATAACAACAAAAAAATAATTAGTAAAGCTTTAACAAGGGTATGGCACAATTACCGCTCTGATATAAGGAGAATCCTTGTGCTTTAGCAGACCATGCATTTGTTTGACAGTGAGCTTCATGGTGAAGAACTTGTACAGAAGGCAAAAGGATGTAGATGGGCCACGACAGTTACCAGTCATCCATGGCTCAACATTGTCAACTTGATTGTATATTTCATCAATCACTTCATGGTACGTCTTTAATCGGTAAAGCTCCTTGAAGTAATCCGATGATAGAATGTTCATACAAAGGACCTTCTCAAAGAGTGAATCTATCGGTTTCCCATTTGTCTGTACCTCCATAATGTACTAAACAAATGCAAGCACTCCTGTGTTTAGTACAATTGAAACAACAACATATAATTATCAATGAATTATCATATAATCAAAGTTTCTCAAATCGTATTCCTGCAACAAAATAAAAAACATCTTGAAGTTAACAAAATGGAACATAAAAAATCAATAACAAGAAATAGAACACAAAAACCAAGAAGCTACAAAATCCTGTTTAGGCTGGCTATTAATGTGTACCAAAATTAAAACTTCAAAGTCTGTACCTTTAGCTTCATTTCTTTAGCTTCATTTATAAGGCAACAAACCCGAAATCAAAATTAAAACATATTTTTTAACAAAATTAATCGTAAACAATCAATAAAAATACATCAGATAGAAACCCCGAGAAACTGTTAAGCTCTAAAACTCTTTTATAAATTTCAAAGCTAGTAAATTTAACTTAATTGGGAACCCAAAAAAACCTTTTCTATCTACTAAATCAATACATTTAACAAAATCAACCAAAACAATCAATAACAAGACATAAAGAGAAAAGCCCATGAAACCCCGAGCTCGATTTTGATACTGCTATAACAAACCTCAATAACTCAGAGCCCTATAAACTTTCAATAAAACAGAATTTGAGGAACTTCAACTTCGGCATCTTTAGCTTTATTAAGAACCCAAAAAATCCTTTTCACTGCTTAAACAATCAGTAAAAGTAAGCAAAAAGTAAAACCCGTAATTCTATTTACTGCTCTAAAGCTGAAATCTTCAAAAGTCTGCATCTTTACCATCATCAAAACCAAACAAACCAAGCACATCATACAAAACAAAAAACCCAACAGCCCCAAAATCTCAATTAACCAACAATACATCAACTAAATTGCATTAAAAAAAAAAAACAAAATCAAGAAATGAGTTCCATTTAATGCAACTATAGCTGTAAATCTTAAAATAAAATAGGCTAGCAAGTACCTGTAGAGAGAGAAATGGAGAAGATTCAATCGAAAATTGAGGGAAATAATAGGAAAAGTTACGATCTCTATTGGGTTTTTAGTATTTTTTTTTAAGGTCTTCTCTGATTCGGCGAGAATGAAATCAAATCCGTGAAAGAAACCTAAATCGAAATTTGATTTAATTGGTCTAGAAAGAAGTAGCCTTTCTTTTTTTATTACTATCTTTTTGTTTTTTCAATGAAAGTTCGGCCCATTCATGACCAGCATTAGGCACTAGATAGGCCTATTTACTTGGCCCACAACTTGTTTAAACAAAAGTTATCAAACCTGGCACCATACCCTAGACCTATTATAAAATAGGCTAATCCAAGCTAATTGAAATGAATAAAAAATAATATAATTTTAAAAAATTAAAATTATATTATTTTAAAAAAAAAAATTTAAATAAATTTTATGATTCATTTATGAATTAAATTATTTAATTACCTGAATTTAACTAGATTAACTTTTATTTAGATTTTTTAAACTTAGTCTCGATCATATTTCTAGTCAATCAAGTGTAGAATTGATTTAGAATGTGTTTGGTATTGCGGTTGCTATTGTGGTTGTGATTTGAAAAAAATTATCTTATAAAAAATACTTTTAATTAAGGTTGGTTTGGAATGCTTTTCAAATTTAAGGATATATATATATATATATATATATTGATGGTTTTTAATTTAAATATTGTAAAATTAACTATTGTTATTACATCATGAAATAAATAATACTTTATATAAAATATTTTATATTGTTTTATTAAACTATCTACAATTCCATCACATATGAAATACATCCAACAAGTACTGCAGTTTTATTGGTTTCATAAGCGCACAATAACATCAAGTAAAATATCATTAGAAATAAAATTGGAATTAGGATCAAATTCTATAAATGTTACATCATTAAGCGATTTCCTTCTAATTTATATAGTGTTATTGGATAATGTAAAACACTTGTTTTTCAAATAAAACACAATTAAAAATATTATTTTTTTTGCTGGGTCGGACTCGGTTCAATGTATTTTTATAGTTTTGGACCGGGTCCGATCTCTACTGTTCACGTGAACAGTGGAGAGTAAATTAAATTGACTCTCCACAAAAAAAGAACGCAAAAGAAGTAGATGAAAATGACTTCTCATGAGCTGATGTTTGACCTTAGTTATTAGGTGGGACCTATGTTAAAAAATATGTAGTTTTGATTAACCAAATACTTTAATTCAACTTTTGCTTTCAGCCGCCACTGCTGCTATAATGTCAAACGGGCACTTAAAGGTCTGGGGATTGATTTGTTATATTTTTTATTGTTAATAATTATGACAAGAAAAGTGGATATTTCATTATTATTTACTCTTTTTTATCTTGGTTAAAGCTCTCACTAGCATTGCACCATATATACCATAGTTTTAAACCCTAGCCCAACTCGATGGGTCGACCTGGGATCCGGTTGACCAGGGACTGAAATCGAGCCGGGTTGAAAAAAACAGGGAAAGAAAAAACCCGGTGTAACCCGGCTGCAAACCCGTTGACTTTTATTTTTTTATTTTTTTACTAAAACGACGTCGTTTTGATTTTTTTAAAAAAAATTGACCCGGTGACCCGGTCAAAACCCGAAACCTGGGCTTTGGACCGGATCAGGTTTTAAAACTATGATATATACAATAAATATGTTGCTTCATAATCCTTTTAAATTTTTTCAATGACCAAGTAAGATCCAGGTTTGTTAAAAATAGGAGATTGACATTAAAAATGATAGAAAAGTACCATAGGGAGATTTGTACAAAGATGAAGAGATCAAAATAATTATCCAAGTATATAATGATTGCTAAAGGAAACAAATGAAGTTTGTAAAGAAAACTTCATATAGAAATTAAAATTTCCATGGCTGAGTTGGTGATTTGACCAATTCTGAAAAAATAAGTCCCTTGAAAAACATGGACTTTGTTTGACGTTTAAGTCAATATGTATATGTAGAGAAAAAATAAATATACAAGAAAAAAAATATAAGGATTAAAAATCGCATCTTTGGCCTAAAAATTATATGGTTTGGCCTGGCTTGTCAATGGTTTTGCTCAACTTTTGTAGCTCTTGGCTAGCTTTTCTTAGTAGAAATTATTGATTGTGTTATAGCCTTCATACTTGTGACTTGTGTATTTATACACCTGAAATTTTTTTATGGAGAAAAAATTGTATCATTGATGAAAAAATTGATGTCATATTAGTTTGGCACTGAGAAAGTTGTGTGCATGGAAGAACTTGTATTGTCAGCTTATAGGAACCTAAAAACAAAATACATAAAAGAGTGTGTTAAGTAGGACTAGTCAAACTAAGCAACACCTGGTTTTGGTAGATCTTTGGCTGAAAAATCTTGGCTTATGATCGGAAAAAAAAATTATTTTAAGAAAAATATATTTTCTTTTCTTATTGTTTCTTGTATCATTATTGAAAAAAAAAATAAAAAAGATGAAGTTTACTTTACTTTCCTTACAAAGTACCATTCCTTGAAAAAAAAAAATTATTCTTTGTTTTTTTTTTTCAATCAATGTTTTTTTTAAAAAAATATTATTTAATATTAAATTTATTTTTTATTGGATTATCTCACTTTAATGACATAGATCGTAGGTTAGACGAGTTGACTTGGGGTTTTTTTTTCTTGATTAACTTTTTTTTTCTCAATCTCATTCTTTAATATTTGATTGATTGAGAATTACACTTCATGATTTGTTTTGTTTGTTTTCTATTAGGTTATCCCGGTTTCACAAGTTCGGAATAATGCTTAACGGGTTAACCATAGTTAACTTTGGTTATTTTTTTGTTTTATTTTATTTTTTCAATTTCATCATTTAACATTGAATCGATTGAGAATCAAGCTTTATGATCTATTTTAATTTACTTTCTATAAGGATATCTTAATCTCATTATCAAGGTCACATGTTTTGATATTTTTACCCTAGTTAAATCAGGGGTTTTTTAAATTTTGTTATAAGAGGTTATCTCGGTCTCAAGACCCTGGTCATGGGTCCTTCAACATTAGATTTATTTTTTATTCGATTGTCCCCGTCTTATGACCTTAATCATGGGTTTGGTGGGTTAACCTAGTTGACTTGGTTTTTTTTTAATTGACTTTTTCCCTAATTTTATAATTTAATATTATGTTTGATTAGGAATTAGACTTCATCATTTATTTTAGTTTTTGTTATTATGTTATCTCATCATCATGACCTAAGAATAATGCTTAACGGGTTAACTCAAGTTTACTTGACTTATTTTTTGTGTTATTTTTTAATTAAAATTTTAACAAATTTCACCATTCCATATTAGATCTGATAGGATCGATTGAAAATTAAGTTTTATAATTTATTTTAACTTGTTTTTTTATAGGGTTATATTAGTATTATAACTAGAGTTATAAATTTGGCAGGTTAACCCGGGTTAAACCAGGTCATTTTTTTTTTATTTTCTTTCTATAAGATTATTTTAGTTTCGTGACTAGGGTTATGAATTTGATGGATCGACTCGAGTTATCTTTTATATATTTTTTTAATTAATATTTTTAATCTCATCCTTCAATATTGGGTTCATTGATAATTAGAATTTATAATTTGTTTCGATTTACTTTTTATATGGCTATCTCGATCTTATGACCCGGATCACGAGTTTGATAGGTTAACTTGACACTTTTTAGGTCTTTTTTAATTTTTTTTCAATTTCATCCTTCAAACTTTGGGTTGATTGGGAGCTCAACTTCATAATTTATTTTGCTTTACTTTTTATAAAGTTATCATAGTCTCATAACTTTAGTTGTGAATTTGACATGTAACCCAGGTTAACCCAAGTCAATACAATATGTTGTTATCTTAATATTAAAAAAAAAGAAGATGTTATCTAAAAACAATTCTAGTCAAATTATGTTTTTATAGGTTATTGAGGTTCCGCAAAGTTAACCCCTACACAATTTAAATTTGTTTTCATTAGCAAAAAAATAGCAACATCTAAATATTTTTTTAACATTCAAAGTTTTTTAAACCTAATCCGCATGGTAACATATGTCAATAATTTAGTTAAAACCACAATAAACTTCAATGGGTTAGATTGGATTCATGTGCACTACTATAAAAAATAGGATCTCAACTTCACAAAATCTTGTCTTATAAGAGCTCAAAAATAGTTATATAGTCTACTTTGCTCTGATAATTCCAATATAATAAATGAAATATTCAATTAAACATTGACATACTGCTAATTATAGCTAGAACCAAAAGAGAAAAACTTGTTTTTAGTGGTACAAGATAAAGTATAATTCCTATTATTAGCCTATAAAACTTGAGAAGTCACTAAGAAAAACCCAGAGAAAATGAATTTTGGCTATGAAAAAGTGAATAATCACACCCATTAAAGAATCTACCACATAAAGTAAACATTGTTGACACTCAATATTATCTTAGTAACTTGCACAACATGGATGAAATTAACATGAAAAAGATCGGTAATTTATATATTTAATAGGCTTCCAATTAATGAGTTTTAAAATCCAAGATGCCTAGGAATAAGATTAATGTGTTAGATAATCAGTTAATTTTTTTGTTCAAGCAGTCTAATTCATTCTCTCAAGTCAAAGTATTTGGCGGCTTAATATAAAAAGTCTAGATAAATAGTAGCTGGTGGTGCCTAGTAAGCCAAGATAGTTGGTACTTGTAAAAAAGTCCTCTTTGATGGACATGAATACTCTTCGATGGTAAAGTTAGTAACTTTGTAGAGAAAAAATATGCAATCATATTTTAGAAAGACAAATTAATATATATATATATATATATATATATATATATATATAATGTTAAGAATAAAGAGATTGTAAAACTTTAGTTTCAAAGATTAATGATATATTTATAGTACAAGAATCTTTTTTTTTTTTTGAAAAGGAGGGGCTAAAATATAATTTCATCCTTATGATATTTTGAATTGTATTATACTCAAAATAATACGTATTGAATCAGTATAAATATTAAGGGACTCATACGGGGTTTCAAAAAAAAAATTTAGTGAGTGTCGAGCTTGGACAAGGTGTTCGAGTTCATTAAAGATAAAAATTTGATCCAAACATATTTCATGAACCGAAACACATTGAGCTAGGGTGCAGAAACTCGAATTTATGAGTGGGCTCGGCCTACCACACCTGAGCCCATGCTCTTTGGGTGTTGGGATCGGGCTACAACGCTTGAGCCCATTTTTCTTGGGCCCCAATTGTATATTGAGCTCGGACTTGGTAGCCCGAGCTCAAGGTATGAACACCCGGTCAAAATTTTCTTGGATTAATAATTTAATAAAAAGAAAATAGAATTATTAATGAAGTCATATTTTTTTTTTATAAAATATTTTTTTTTTTAAAAAGAAATATAAATATAAATGAATAAAATTAAATTAAATTGGAGAGGGGTGCAATTGAATAACATTAAGCAAATGGTTGTTAGATTGAATCAATTAAGGTGATGAAAGCGTGAGGTCCAAAATGAGAATTAAAAAAACTTACCACCATTACGCAAATAAAGAAATTGCCTGATATAAGTACATTAATGGCTTCCTTGCGGAAGCCATTCATGGCCGACCAATGGGAGGGTTAGAAGAGAGGAAAATCGTGTGAGATTTCTTACATCTTTCACTTATATTACACCTAATTAAGCACTAAATACTAAAAAGTGGGAGATTAGAAGAAGTTTAGAGGGGGTTTAGACAAAGAATCAAGAAAAATTTATTCTAGGACCTTTTACCTTCATTTTTTCTTATGAGGAAGAGCTTGTTCGGCAGTGTGGTTGTGATTGCTTTTCAAATAATTTTTCGTGTCAAAATACATATTAATGATTTTTTTTAATTTTTAAAAATTATTTTTGACATCAGCATATCAAAATGATTTGAAAACGCTAAAAACATATTAAGTGGTTAAGTGTTTAAGTTTGTGAATTTCATGCATTCATAATGATATATTAATGAATTTAGCATAAAAAAATATTTAATTTTTTTAATTGGTGTTTATACCATAGATTAATATTGCTATGCATGATAAATTATTTGGGTAAGGAGTAATTGATAGAAATTGTTGAAAGAATATGCTAAATTCTAACTAGAAATATTTATGTGGGATTGTGGTTTTTATTTGACTATTATATGAACAAATATGAAGTAAGCATGTTGATTAGAACATGAATTAATGAGACAGAGACTTAAGTAAATAATAATTAAAAAAAAACTTGAATGGATGCCTTAAATTGGCTACGTCCCATTCGGCCACAATATAAGTTTGAAATTGGAGAAGAAATTATCCAAATTATTAAGTTGATTGAAAGAGAAAAAGATCATTCCATTAAGACTTTGATTTCTTTAACAAAAATATGTAAAAATTTAATATTGAATTCAAAACGAAGAAAGATTTATTAATAGTAAAAAGATAATATATATACACACACACACACACATATATATAACACGAAATAAAGATTTATTTTCATAAGACAGTGAAAGGGAAATAATTAGATTAATTAAGAAAAGAAATGATTACAAACATGTTAATTAATAAATTTAAAGTAAAGAGTATATTGATAAATAATCCAATTAAAAAAAGAAAGATATTTTTAGAAAAAGAGGTCTCATGAATCTAAAAACAAATTTGATTTAATATTGCAGGAGAAGTTGCGAGCAGGTCGCAGATCGTGGGAAAGCATTAATCTAAAAATAACATTAAGCAAGTTGATTAAAGTGTTAATTAACTTGATGATACCAGGTTAGCATGATGAGAAAGCATTAATCAAAAGAGTTGGTGGGAAACTTAGTGGAAATGGGAGTTGTAACTGAGTCATCAGACTAATCCATGTTTACCACCAAATTAATTCACTAATTAGGATGACGTGAATCATCCCAAAGATGGAGATGGTAGCTCAATTCAGCAAAGCCCAACGTAATTTAAAAAACACAGCTCTCAAGATCATATATAGACCACCATTCAAAGAGAGTAAAACAATTAAAAATTTAAAAAAATAAAAAAATAAACCATACCAAACTCAAATAAAAAAAATTAAAAAAAAACCGAGTCAAACCAAAAAAACTCGAGCCAAACTGGTTTGAATTGACTTTTATCCTAAAAACCAAACCGAATCCGATCGGTTTGAACTGATTTCAGTTTTTTTTTTTAAAAAATCAGTTTTTTTTTATATATATATAAAAACCCAAATTTAATAAAAATAATCACTCCTACTCAAAATCAAAGCTTGCCCTAAATTTTTCAACATCAAATCATCATTATATGACTACCCAGGAAATAATGGACAGAGATGCGTTTTTAGTTTCCAAATTCCAACCTTGTATTAAATTGCCATGAGAACTTAACTACAATATGATCGGAAACAGGTAAGAGATTACGATAGCTTTTATAATTGTGTTTTGAAAGAATTAATTAAAAAAATTTATAAATTATAATTTTTATTTTTGTTAAGGTTTTAAAAGAAAGTTTTAAGTAACATTTATATAAAATTATAATATATATTAATTAATTAATCAAACACTTTTAAATATATAATTAAGACAAAATATTTAGCATTCTACACTAAATATCTAAACCCATTAATAGTCTAATACTGGAAAAAATACAAGGTTGTGCTTGTGTTGGGACAATTATGAGTTTGCAAAAGGCGAGAGATGACAAAAGTTCAAAGTTGTATCAAGGGTTTTCTTAACCAAACGCCACCGTTGCATTCAATCATCTTCATAAGAAATAAAAATATGAAAAAAATGGTTTAATAGTGAACAACATAGTCCCTCTTTTATTATCACAATTCAAGCCACTAATCATGTCATAAAGAAAAGGATGCTCTTGCGAACAGCTTGATGCTTGAAATCCAGAAAAATTAATCATAATTTTTTGTTATTGATAACATAAATTTAGTTTTTTTATATAAAAAAACTCAAAAATATCATGAAAAAAAATAAAATAAAGGTGCAATCTACCTTTAATGATAGTAATATATACCCATGAATCTTGTTTTATATTATCTAAATCCGAAACCAAATATAAAATAACTATTCAAATATAAACTCGATGAGGTTTGAATTTATGATAACTAAAATATATCTAATTAAGGCATGGCACTCATAACTTAAACATAAATGCTATAATTTACAATTATTTAATACATGATTAGTTAGGTATACATTTAATTTTTTTCAAACTTTAAACTTGTTTGTTTTTTAAGGCCAGATATACTAATATCTATATATTTTTATAAGTATATAATAAGTACATAATTAACTTGGTATACAATTATTTTTTTATATTTACCTAGTTAATTTCTAATGATCTAACAAGTTAACATATAATTAGATCAAATTAAGCTTAAACTTGACTAGTTCAAAATCAATAATTTTTTTTAAATAAAAAATTAATAAATCCAAATTAATTCCACTAAGCAAATAGCCTGCACCCATTTTTGAATCAGAATCGAGACGGATATGGAGTCACCTTTCCGTGTTCCTGTCTAATCCTCTCCCCCGTCACCTTAAAAAGTTAATCTGAACAAAAAAAGCAAGATAACCCTTTCCAATCCCCCACCTAACCCAAATACTATATTTTAATACACTATGATCCAACACTTCTCTGCAGGTTCACTGGGCCATTGACTGCGGCTGCTGCTACGTCATCATCTTGTTTTCAGAGATTTTTTTTATCCAATCACCTTAAAAAAAAACTATTTTGTTAAATAAATAGTTTTTATTTTTTTATATTAAATTCTAAATAAAATTATGTTTTAAATTTTGATTTTGTAAAATTTAAAATAACATGTTTTTTATTTATTATATATATATAATTTTATTTTACAATAAATTTAACAAAATTTTATATTATATTTCAAAACATGTGAAGAAATTATTGTGCTAATATTATATATAAAATATTTAGACTGTAAATCACGTTATAGATATTCATAGCACCATGAGTAGTGTTGAACTTATGATGAAATCAAGATATAGTCATTAGATCTAAGGCTATAAAGTTTGATTTAATTGTCAAACTTAAGTATTGTGGATCTCACTTGGTCAGATAAAAACATTTAAAATATGTTTTATATTTTTAATATTTTAATTTTTTTTTTACATTTAAAAAAAAGTATTCCGCCTACTTTTTTAGGTCAAGGAGACCTACTTTAGTTTTCCACTTTCCGAAGATACCAGTGCCAGGTCTGACTCTTCTGATCAGTTGCTGAATAATTGAGGGTAGCTGAGCTGTGTTCCAATCATCCCTTGGTCAGCAGCATCGTGGAATTTTCCTCATGCACGGACCCATATATTTCATCAAATAAAAATATTATTACCAATAAAATCATTATTCTTCATTTTTAGCTCAAATTCTGAGCACATTACCGATAGATTTTTTTTTGATGTATTAGATTATACGAACTACGTGTTCTTACCATATTTTTTAACGCACAAGATGCTAATAATATACCATTTATTATAAAAAAAACTTGTATTTAATTAAATTAAATACAAAGATATTCCTTGCCGTTGAATCACATAAAAAATTAGATGGCTACAAAAGTAACATAATAATAATAGAGTTATGTGAGCCAGGAGGTCGCTTGGCAAGGCCAAGAGGTTGCAATTCTTTTTTAAATTCACTTAAAAACGTATCCAATTTAAATTCAAATGGAGACTAGACAGTTAAGAAATGAAATTACAGTAATACTTCTATAAATTAATATCTTCAAAATAAATTATGAAGATTTATTAATTAATCAAGATATTATTTAAAACAAAATATTATTTTATCAAAATTTACCATATATTGATTTTCTATTTTTTTATTTGTTAAAATCACACAAAAAATAAAGTAGAATAATGTCAAGATGAGGTGGTTTTCATAAAAATATGCTTGATAAAGATATGTCATTTTTTTGTTAATTTAATTTTGAAGTTGTTTGAAAGTGTTGTAAATATTATTTTTTAAAGTGTTTTTTATTTAAAAATATATAAAAATAATATTTTTTATTTTTAAAAAAATCACATTAAAAAGATAACAAAATATGAAAAAAAATATAAAAAGTAATTAAATTTTGAAAACAAAAAATGTTAGAGCGGGCACTTTATCTAGAACAATTAAATTATTATTCAGGAAATATATATATAAATATTTCCTAATTCAAGGATGCATATAATTAACAATAATAACGAAGAAAAGGTGAATGGATAGGTCTCCGATCTGTCTTTTCACTTTTAATCGTGTATAGTATACTGTATCGTTGTATAATATTTAATTATCTACTATATCCTTTAATATAAAATCTCACCTAAATTAATGAAATTATATTTTTTTATTTCAAAATTATCTTTTCATGGATATTAATCCTAAAGCTGTAACTTGTAATATAAAGAATTAATAAAAGAAGTAAAGGTGTTCTCAATTGAAAGGTATTCTATATGAATAAGATATATATTTCAATCGATTATAAAATTAATATTTTATATATTTTTTTTGATTATTTTAATGTGTTAATATCAAAAATAATTTTTTTAAAATATTATTTTAATATATTTTAAAATAAAAAATATTTTAAAAAATAATTATTATAACACTTTCAAATATAGACAAAATAAAAAAATTATCTTATTTTTCTAGATAAGTTATAAAAGGGGAAAGTCAATATAGGCTGGAACTACAACTTACAAATATCTATAATTAAATTCATCCTAACTAATAGTATCCATTTTATTTTATTTTGAGAATATTTAAAGTGATGTTTATAAGCATGGTAATAATTGTTTTTTATTTATTTAAATATTTTATTTATAAATATTTTTAAATAATATATATTTTTATTTTTAAAAATTATATTTAACTTCAATCCATTAAAAAAATAATAAAAAATTATATTCCACGTTAAAAACATTTTATATTTGTCTTTTCCTAAAAAGAAATCACAAAAATAGAATATTTTCTTAGTTCTTCATCAAATGTGGTCGGGTTCGATGGCCGATCTCTCATCCACCCAGAATAAAGCACAAAAAAAAAGGAACCTTCCCTTCCCACTCCCATTCCTATTCCCATTCCCATTCCCAGGCTCCCAGCCCAACCTAAAGCCGTAAGCAACTTGGTCATCGCCACAAAACAGAGTAAATTATAACCTAGTCCCTCTACTCTTAAACAACAATCAATTACTTCCTTTTATTTTAAAACTAGTCATTTAGCCCCTTAACTGTATAATTATTTAGCCCCTTAACTGTATTAAAAATAATGAAATAAATAATTTAAATTAATTTAATTCAGATGATGTATTATTTCCTCATAAATTTTATTGTAATTTCTATTAAATTTTTCTATTTTTAAAATAAAATAACAAAATCAACCGAAAAAGAAAAAAAAATGGACGAAACAAAGGAGACTAATTCATTCCTTTATAAAAACTGGAAGGACGAGTTCATAATTTATTCCCACAAAACACTACTATAAAAGAACCCAACCCACCATAGATTTTTTCGCTTGCACAACAGAAACTCAAGGAAACCCAAAAAAAAAAAAAAAAAACCTAAATTCCTCCCTCTTCTCACCTGCATTGATCGATCGATTGATATTTTGATCATCAAAAACCAATCAATCGATCTATGCAACCATCTTCGTTTCTAAAAGAAATTCGGTTCTTAGGTTTGAATGATCAGATAATCGATAAAAAAGAAAGAGGAATTTTGAGAGGATTTAAGAAAATATCTCCTTATGAGCTGTCTAAATCGTAAACAACAGCAGAAGCAGCAACTACATTGCTCTTCTTCTTCTTCATTGAGCAGTCTTTTTAGTCATTTTATTGCTGGAATTCTGTTATATATTCTTTACCATTCTTCTCAGTTAATTTCTAATTTTCCTGTTCCTATACAACAGTGAACGAATCGTTTCTTCTTTCTTTCTTTTGAAAAAACCGCGAGCGATCAGTTGTTTTTTTTAAGAATAATAATCCGTCGATTTGGCTGATTCTTCTGCGTGTTCTGATAATTTGTGTGGTTCAAAGATGGAGAATCTGATCGAGAACGGTTAGTATAATCCATGATACACTTTCTTGATTTCATTATTTATTTGTTGACGTTGAAAAGATAGAATACATCCCCTCTCTCTTTTTTTCAATTTGTTTTTGGATTTGTTATAAGTTGAAAAGATAGCATATGGGTTTTTATTTATTTATGATTTTATTGAATTTCTCTTGGTATTGAATTATGATATAAATTGTGATTTTATATAGTAGTAAATAATATTAATTGATTTTTTGTTGTTTGTTTGACGTGACTCGTGCATGATTATAAGCCTATAAGCCTATAAGGCTATAACAGTAGGCGGTTATTTTCGGAGTTAATATAGATAAATTATTTTAGGACAAAAATGATTTTTACCATCAAAATAAGTTTTCGATGCATCGGGACTGGGACAAACATTGTAGGACATTCGTCGGCAACCAGTTAGTCATGTTTGCTAACATGACCGTCCAAGTTATCAATTATGTCAGGTTACATTAAGGAAGCTGGCATGAGCATGTCATCAAAGTTGTTGACATGTTTGTCATCTTGGATGATCATGTTGGCAGCCATGTTGATGTGGTAGATCATGTGTTGCGTGTGACTTTCTTACTTTTTGATGAACACATATGTTTCAAATTTGCTGATTTCTCTTCAACCAATGACTAGGCACTTTCATTTCACAAGTTGAGAGGCCAAACAGTTCGCTTCCTGCTGTCATCGTGATTGGTGGTGGTATTTCAGGGCTTGCTGCTGCCCGAAGACTCCATGATGCATCTTTTAAGGTTAGCAAACTGTGAATATGTATTTATGCACCTAGTTATATGTTTGTCGGAATATGTGTATTCATATGCATCAATTGGCTAATAGGTGTTCTATTGTTTCAGGTGATCTTGCTGGAATCACGGGATAGACTTGGTGGCCGCATTCATACTGACCATTCATTTGGCTATCCTGTGGATTTGGGAGCATCATGGTATTTTTCCTTTCTCAGTCATATTTAATTTTATTTGAACCTTTTATTATTCTGCCTAATGTCAAGTTGTTATAGATTTTGACTCATAATCCAGTAGTGTGATTGCCATGTTTTGTGGAATGAATGCACTTTACATGTGCTGACATTGGAAAGGTTGATCCATATGTTTGTTTGTTACGGATGCTAATGCTCATTAATTGTGTGTTGAAAAAACAATTAATTTTTCATGGAGCTCAGGAAGAGATCTCTGTGCTCATGTGTCATTTGATTCCTTAACCACTCTTTACCATTGCTGTAATATGTGCTGGGTTGCCTTGATTTGATTCTTTCTAAATGTGAAGCAACACACAGATTGACTCCTCAATCTGTTAATTCTTTTTTCATGTTGCCTTCCAGGCTACATGGTGTTTGCAATGAGAATCCTTTGGCGCCGCTGATACGAGGTCTGGGGCTTAAACTATACCGTACTAGTGGAGACAACTCTGTATTATATGACCATGATCTAGAGAGGTCTGTCATTTGCCAGTTTTACTTTTACGTTCTCTGCAATTCACTTCAGACTTTGCGTTAAGCAGACTTCTTCCTTCCTTCCTTTTCCTTTCAAGTAGAACAAACTGACTCTATTTTGTATGGATTATAGTTGCATCGCTTAGAAAATTATGAGCCACTATTCTGGTTCTTATTAATTTAGAGTCCAAACTTATCAAGAGGATTTGGGTTTTCCCTTTCAGTTACACCCTTTTTGATAAAGAAGGACACAAAATTCCACAACAGATGGTCATCGAAGTTGGAGATGCATTCAAAAGAATTCTTGACGAGGTAGGATTTTCATACTAAATTATGTGACTGGAACTTTTCTTTATGATTAAAAATTCTCCTCCTAAAGCAAACTAAGTTCTTTGTGTACACCTTTAGACTGAGAAAGTAAGAGATGAACACACAGATGACATGTCTGTTCTTCAAGCGATTTGGATTGTGTTGGATAGGCATCCAGAGTTAAGGTACGGGAAAACGCACAGCTTGTAGCAAATTCAAACTTTTGAACTTTTTTCAGCATGGAGTTTTGATGGTTACTAATAAAACTTTTTTGTTTCCCGCAGGCAAGAAGGACTTGCATATGAAGTGCTGCAATGGTACATCTGCAGAATGGAAGCTTGGTTTGCAGCAGATGCCGATATGATATCACTGAAATCTTGGGATCAGGCAAGTGGACTACTTGATTTTCTGCACCTCTTCTAAAGTGTCTTGTCATTGTGCTGCAATGATTTCATGAACTATGCATAAGGATGTTTGTGCTTTAATGCATACTTTTATGTCCACAACATTGCTATATGTCAAGAAATGCTTTGCCTTTATAACATTGACTTGAAAAGAAGTTGTTTATCATTATGGGTTGACTTTAGATTCAGAAAAAAAAAAAATTGATTTGAGATAGTAGCAGCAAAGGAATTGGTGAACGTTTTTTTGAGAATCTTAGATTGCAGAATTGGCTTGCTTTCCTATTAAATGTAATACGTTCTCTTGTATGTGCAAAATTCTATACAAAATCTGTACTATGTTAAGGTCAATTTGAGTTCATCTTTAGATGAATGCTGACGTTGTTGAGGGTATTGCTTGACATGCAGGAGCAAGTTCTTTCTGGCGGTCATGGTCTTATGGTGCGAGGTTATGACCCTATAATAAAGGCTCTTGCAAAAGATATTGATATACGCCTGAATCACAGGTATACTTTGCTCATTTCTTAATATTTTGAATGTATCTTGTTTTCTGAATTGGAAGATTTATACAGTGCTTCCCGGTGAAATGATTTCATTCTTTAATGAATTGTGATTGAGTAGGGTTGCAAAAATATCCAACGGGCCTAATAAGGTGATGGTCACTGTAGAGGATGGAACAGGCTTTATTGCTGATGCAGCTATCATTACAGTACCCCTTGGGATTCTTAAAGCAAACTTAATTCATTTTGAGCCAAAGCTGCCACAGTGGAAGGTTGATGCAATTTCAGATCTTGGTTTTGGCAGTGAAAACAAGATTGCAATGCAATTTGATGGAGTATTTTGGCCAGATGTTGAACTCTTGGGTGTTGTTGCACCCACATCTTATGCTTGTGGTTATTTTCTCAATCTCCACAAGGCAACTGGCCACCCAGTTCTTGTCTACATGGCTGCCGGAAGGTTTGCTTGTGATCTTGAGAAGCTATCTGATGAGTCTGCTGCAAACTTTGTCATGTTGCAGCTGAAGAAAATGTTTCCTAATGCAACAGAACCGGTAAATTTCGCAGGGTTTCTGCACTGCTCCTATTATCTCTTTCATGTTAGTTTTCTCAATTCAGTTCTCATGTCAAAGGTTATTAACTAATATCATTGGCTCTGCTTGAACAGGTTCAATATCTTGTAACAAGGTGGGGAACAGACCCTAACTCACTCGGTTGCTACTCTTATGATCTAGTTGGAAAGCCTGGAGATTCATATGAGAGACTCCGTGCACCCTTGGGCAATCTCTTCTTTGGAGGAGAAGCAGTCAGCATGGAGGACCATCAAGGATCCGTGCACGGAGCATACTCGGCCGGAATCATGGCTGCCGAGAACTGTCAAGGACACATATTAGAGAGACTTGGCTACGTTGATAAGCTCCAGCTAGTTCCCTCTAGAGGTGAAATCCATGATGCTGCATTTCCCCTCCAAATCTCAAGGATGTGAAATTATTCAACCGGTGATGTCTGAACAAGAAGATTTCATGACATTTATCCAAAGGTAAACTAGCATCACTCTCTCTGTGTTGGCGCGCTGCTAAACTAGTGATGCATATGCAATATGCTCTGCTGTCTGTGAACCTCTATGCCTTTTATTATATTATCTTTATCATGGAGTCTCTTTAGCATTTTTAACCAGTTTACTTAGAGATCAAATCAGTTTATATACTGAATTATATCCATCGATCAAATTCTCAAGAGTATAGTAGGGGGGATCACTTTCAGCAAGTGCATCCCATTTCCCTCATGACATGGTAACATGCCTGCTCCCCTAAAAGGGGTGAATTGCATTTATCTTTCCAGCAAGGTTATCCGTATAAAAGCATAATCATAATTTAAGTGTTAACAGGTTAGAACTTCAGCAATGGTT
Organism: Populus tomentosa; assembly: GCA_018804465.1. Classification (NCBI taxonomy): domain Eukaryota; kingdom Viridiplantae; phylum Streptophyta; class Magnoliopsida; order Malpighiales; family Salicaceae; genus Populus; species Populus tomentosa. The sequence goes on from CM031975.1 coordinate 6,129,317, forward strand.
AAGATTTATGGCCGAAGGCCTAGATCCGCAACCGTTTTCAATAGATCTTTGCATGAAATATCTTACCAACAAGCGGGCCGGATTAAAAATAAAAAAAGCAACAGTAATTTTTTTGATCGTGAAATCAAAATTCATGTTTAATATCAATATTATCGTAATGTTATTTTTTTAATCAAACACCATATCTGAGAGATGAAGACGCAAGATTATTTATTCATATAAAAGAGTGATAATTTAAGTTTAGTTGAAATTATTTATTGTTTTTTTTGTTCAATTGAATGATTAACAATATAAAAAATAAAACGTGCCAAAATCCGATATGCTTTTGATTTTTAAAAAATAGCGATAGCTAGAAACAATACTGGACCAAGTTAATTCATCCAATCCGTCGGTCATAGCCCTGGCTAGGTTGAATAACTTTGTCTTTTGGAACTATTTCTTGTTTAATTGAATGATTAGTAATTTAAAAAATAAAGGGAGGGTTTTAATCAAAATTTATATTAAAAAAACTAACAAACTGAAAAAAAAGAAAAGAAAAGGAGAGGAGATTTTGAATAAAAATTGTAAAGGAAAAGGCAAAAAAAATAAAGCTAGGTACTTTTAGGTCTATCTTATCATAACTACATGTCTAACAAGAAAATCAAGTCCAAATACTTGCGTTATATATTTTTTTGTTTCTCCAAAGGGGTGATAGACATGTTGTCAACCCCCTTTTATCTTAACAAATAACACATCATATGTATAATTAAATAATGTGTCATTTGAATGAATTCAAATTCTAGTCACCATTGTTGAGGCTAAAAAATCAAGGGTTAAATTTTTGAACCCCAAAAATCCATTTTCCAATCAATATTTCATCTAAAAACTTCTAAAAAACAATGTAGAGACCTTGAAAAATCTATTTTAGATAAGATTGAAAAAAAGGTATTAACATTAAAAAAAAAGCCTCCGAAACACAAAATCAATCCTACCAAAAAAAAAACTTCAAGAGACTTGATCTATTTTTTTGGATAAGATAAAGGCTAAAAAACATCTTAATAAAACTCTTTTTGTTAAAGAAATCTATTGATATAAAAAACAATTATTTTTGTGCTCGAAATCATGCCCAACTTACAACTTTCTCTTTTCTTTGCCATTTACTGGCGACTCTTTCTCTTCTCTCGAACTAGGAATCAAATTGGGAACAAAATAAAGTCTTGGACCAAAACATGTGTTTTCAAAACTAAATGGACCAAAAGGAAACTTTGACAAAAAAAAGAAGCAGAGGGACTGTTTTCTCCCCTATATCAGAGCTGTCATTTTGATTGTTATTTAATTTTGGTACTCTAGCTTCTAATCCAATTAAAACCATAAAATTAATTTGATTTCCACAATATCAAGTCCCAACCTAAAGTCGAAATGCCTTGTCAAGACCACGGTAGCCTAACAGAAGGCAAGCAGGATCAAATTAGAACACAAATACCTAAATTCACTTAATATCAAAGGGGACTCAATTGAAAAAAAAAAAAAACCTCAAAACAGAGGGGCCAGGAAAATAAAAGGAAAAAAACACTGTTCTAGTGATTTTTGGGTAGAGCTACCATTGCCAAATCTTTTAGGGAGTTTTGTAATATTTAAAAAATACTAGCAGAAATATTCCATTTTATTTCCAATTGACTTGAAAATCTTTCAAAGACGCTGGCTGTTGTTTGTGAATGGAGGGGAGTTGTTCCTCCCTTGTCCCTGCTATCGGATTTGGTATGGGTTCACGTATTTTCATTTTTTTTTTTTATAATTAGAATATAGTATTTAATAGTTTATACTCAATAAAAAATAAAACACAATGCTAAATGAGGCCATCTACTCTATTGTGTTTGGTATTACGATAGTTGTTATAGTTGTGGTTTGAAAAAAATTATTTTATAAAAAGTATTTTTAGTTAAGGTTGATTTGAAAAAATAGATGTTTGGTTAAAACTGTGGTTGGAATTGAGGTTGAATAAAAAGTAGTTTAATGTGTTTGGTTAAGAATGCTTTTAAAATTGAGGTTATAAAATAATTTTAAAAAATATATATTAATATTGATAGTTTTTCATTTAAATATTGTAGATTTAACTATTGCTATTACATTATGAAATAAATAATACTTTATATAAAATATTTTTTATTGTTCCATTAAAATATCTATAATTCCATAACGTATGAAATACATCCGACAAGGACTACAGTTTTTTTGATTTTTTAAGCGTGTAATAACATCAGGTAAAATATAATCAGAAACAAAATTGGAATTGCAATTAAATTCTGCAAATGCTACATCATCAAATGATCTCTGTCTAATTTATGTAGTGTCATTGAATAATGTCAAATACTATTTTTTTTTGAATAAAACACAATTAAAAATTAAAAAAATAATTTTTATTTTACTAGGTCGGACCTGGTTCAATGCCTTTTAAGCTCTGAACTGGAACCCGTCCGACCAGAACAATATAATGGGCTTAATTAGCATGAACAATGTATCATACACTGTTCACATGAACAGTGTATGCTACATGAATAGTGTAACATGCATACACTGTTCGGTATAATGTATTTATGTTATATTGTTTATGCTAATTAATTAGCATGAACAGCGTGTAAGAACCATTGTTTATTGTTGAAACAAAAACAGCTGAGAGTTGCTTTGTGAGAGCTGTGGTTGAAACGCTGAAAAATATGTGACCCATAAATAGTAAAATCCATTTTTTTGGTGTAACCAAACATCCGGTAGTTGCGTTTTGTTTAAAATGCAGCCGCCGCTGCGTAAACAAACGCAAACAATAAAGCAGGGTCATCAAGGGCTTTGAATCCGGATGTTATTCGAGAGACATACATGATCAGGTAAGTATTATTGCAACAGCACAGCTAGAATGACACCCGGATACCAAGTAAGGCCATCAGCTGAGACACAAACTGAGGGTGCCCTGGCCATGCAGCTCCGGTAACCAAGTTTTCGTCGGTGTAGCAACGATCGATTGGATCCGGTTCTAGCCATGTTGCCCCTCCCAGGACGACGTTCAGCTTCACAGCAGGGTATGCGGTGCATTTTCTTCCCTGCAGCAACATGATTCACATATACAAGAATAAGGATGGCAGGTGTGAAGAAAATGATTACTTGTGTGATTCTATGAAAGTGAAAGAAAACATTGGATGCTACCTTGAGAACTCCCGCAGCAGCTAGGATCTGCTGTCCGTGACAAATAGAGGCGACTGGCTTCTTTGATTGCATGAATTTCTTCACCAAGGCAATCACTGTCTCATCCAGTGCCAAATATTCTGGTGACCGGCCTCCAGGGATGACGAGAGCGTCGTAACTCGAGGCGTCCAAGCCTTCATAGGAAGCTGTTAGAATGAAATTATGGCCTGGCTTCTCAGTGTATGTTTGGTCACCTTCAAAGTCATGGACTGCAGTCGGGCAGAAATCCCCAGCCTTCTTCTCGGGGCAAACTGCATCAACGTGGCACCCGAGAGCTTGAAGGGATTGAAGAGGAACAGTAACCTCATAATCTTCCATGAAATCCTGAAAGCAAGAATAAGAGAATAAATACTTGTTAGTAAACAAGAAAAAACACTTGTTTCTTTGAGCTTGATGATAGTAACCAGAGACAAATAACTTTTGCATTAGAACTTACCCCACAGAGAAACAGGATCCTTTTATCAGAACCAGCTATCTTGCCTCCCAGTGCCTTCACAACAAGCTGGATGTACTCAGGATGTGCCTTATATATAACTCCAGTAATGAGATTGCCATCAGAAACACAATCCATCATGGTTTTGGGTTCAATCCAATGAGCACCGGCATCGATGAGAACAGGTCTCAGAGCATGGTATGCAGTGCACTTCCGACCTTTTAACAAGCCTGCAGCTGCCAAGATCAATTGCCCATGGCAAATAGCAGCAATCACCTTTCCTGAATCGGAAAATTGCCTCGCACAGTTTAACACAGATTCATTTATGGCAAGATATTCTGGAGCCCTTCCTCCTGGTATAACAAGCGCATCATATTTGCTGAAATCAACTTCATCGAAAGTTGCATTGAGACTAAAGTTGTGCCCAGGCTTCTCAGTATAAGTCTACAGCAAGTAAAGTTCCACCAACACATCAGAACTAAGGAAATGAATGGCCATATTATGGATCTACTTTATTTGATCAGTTAGGCTACACCCATCAAGTTTATCTGAAGTTCAAAACACGGTTTTTATCAAAAAGGGAGCTCGCTAGACACATGATGAATGTAAAATGATCATGGAATCATTATCACTATCAGTCTCACCACAACAAGAAGCACTATCATCACCAAGATCATCACTATTACATCCTCTACTACCATCGGAGCCAGCATTAACACCAACATTACAACCTCCGCCTCCAGCGTCGATATCACATGACAAGCAATTAATCAGAAAAACCCTCTAATTAGTTTCAGAAAAATCAAAATCTTAGATTTGAAATCTTCTTTAATCCAAGAAGATTTGCCTAACACCATGGGTTTTGTCCACTACTATCTAGAGGCTGACATTCTAACATGCCCTATACAATAATTTGCACATCCATACAAGACATTGATGGAGGTGTTACAAAGAAATATGTATTGCCAAGCAAACAATAATTATATAATAACTAATTAATAAATACAGGAAGGGGGAGGACCTGATATCCATGATAGGCACCAGAGTCCCCAACTGTAGTGCGGCAATAATCACCAGCTTTCTTTCCAGGACAAACAGCATCAACTGCTATTCCATAAGCCTGCAAGGCTTGAAATGGAACCATGGCCTGGAAAAAACAATAACAAAACCCCATCACTTAAAGAAGAAAAACAACTTCAAAATGAGAGAGAAAGATAAAAACGGAAGTAACCCACCTCATAATCTTCCATGTAATCCCCACATAACAATAGAACTTTCTTCTGTGGCTTGCAATTAGCCATTGCTGATGCTAACAACGACGCTTGAGATTTAGCTCTCTGTGTATTGCTATTTGAGTGATTATAAATTTATAAGTGCAGGAGAAACGTTTTGTTCGCTCTTTGTTAATGTTGACTCGATCTCGATGCACATTCTGACGAATAAAATAAAGAAAATGGGAGGTTTTTTATTAACGCAGACGACTCAAGTTCATATAAAATTAAAAACATCGAGAAAAAAGAGTTTATATATATATATATATATATATATATATATATATATGTTTAATTGTTGTGCTTAGCTCAATTGGTTTGTGGACGTGTCTTAGTCGAAGCTTCTGTTACATGGAGATTTGACCACCAATTATGCTAGCCGCCTCTCCTCTGTCTTAACTTCAGATGCGGAGTTTTGAAAATATTTGTTCAATTAATACATACTATATAATTTTTATTGTAAATTTTTTATTAAAATATTTTTTATTTAGAAATAAATTAATACATCCTATATTGCGCTCGCACTCGCGCTCCTTCCTCTTCTTCTTGGCCGCTATATTTGTCCTTTTGGCCATATCCACACCTCTAGATCGCCATGGCAACGAGATATTCAAAGAGCATAGCCACCTGTTCAGCTGCGGATCAATACAAGACTTGTCATATCCTTTCCGGGGCAACAACCGAAGCCTGGACTGTGGACGTCAAGGATTCAAGATTTAGTGCCAAAACAATAACACTGTCACAGAATTGCAGAATTAATGTCAATAGATAAAGAGCTTCCTATTCGTACAGTAGTTCGAATGGATATGAAGGATGATGGTTTCCCTGAGGATCTTTTTAACATCACCCTCAGCAATACTCCCTTTGATTATGCTCCTTGGAGTATAAACCTAAGTTTTATATACGATTTCCCCCCTGAAAAGTAGAATCAAATACCCATTACCTCAAAATGCCCCATAAAAGTTACGACGGCCGGAGGTTTCTACATAGACAAACGGAACCGGCAACCATATATTCAATTAATCATGTGGTAATAACATCCTAGTTTCGATTCTCGCTGGCTTTGAGGAACTTAATTTACAACCCTAAAGCAACAATAAAAATATATGTTGATATAACCATCTAGGTGGTGGCCCAGCGGTAAAAGCTTGGGACCAAGAGGTTTGCTCCCTCTGTGGTCTCAGGTTCAATCCCTAGGTTGCTCATATGATGGCCACTGGAGGCTTACATGGTCGTTAACTTCAGGGCCCGTGGGATTAGTCGAGATGCGCGCAAGCTGGCCCGGACACCCACGTTAATCAAAAAAAAAAAAAAAAAAAAAATATATGTTGATATTGTTTTGATGGAAAAGAAGATCTTATTCATGTCAAAGATGCATCGTTCCCTACTTTGAAAATAATTTGTCCTCCATATATCGTGATGAATTAATTTCCTATAAATAAAGCAAAACATATTATTATGTAAATACACCAAATTTTCATTTTTTGATAAAAAGATTTCTTTCTTTGACGTATTCATAAATTAAAATAGAAACTCACATCATAAGCAATAAATCTAGTTGGAAACTGTTTGGCGCTGCGGTCCAAACAGTTTTTTACAAAATTTCAATTTTTTTTTTTATTAAAATTGAGTACGGTTTGTACTTTCTGGATCGTTTTGATGTGCTGATATCAAAAATGATTTTTAAAAAATAAAAAAACATTATTGGCATGCTTTTCGGCACAAAAAGCTATTTGAAAAGTAACAGCTACCACATTCCCAAACACCCTCTAAAACATCTTTGATTATTATTAATTTTTTTGGCAAGTTATTACTCTGATTATTTTTTCTCTCAGCTTTGCTTTTGATAGTTGTTAAAACCAAATCTAATCAACTGGAAACGGGGGCAAAATTTGAATTTTGAAAATAAAAGGTGTCAGAATAAAAATATATTACAGTACATCTAAAAGTAAAATAAACTAGTAATTAATGGATATAAAAAATTACAATTACAAAGAAAACTAAAACAGCTAATGATTTTACTTTACAAGAAGTTATTGTCCATGCTATTTATTTTTATTAAAAATTACAATAGTGCCATTTTTTATTTTTGTAAAACTTGGTTGAAACGAAATAAAAGTTTATAAACGGTCAAGAACAACTTGAAATAAATGAATGGGCTTATACAAAGAAGAGATGAAAATGAAAATCTAGGCATTCATTTTTACTATTTAATTTTTTTATATGTATATTGTACTTAACTTTTTTAAAAATCTTATTGAACTCCAAAAATTTGAAACCTTAATCTAATCTAAGTTAAAAAAATATTTATAAAGACTCTACACAAAATTTTAATTTAATCTAACTATTAGATTGAACATTACATGCTACAATATAAAATTTTCTGATTTGTGATTTTTTATCAAAAATTTAAATTTTTTTATTTTATTCTTATATAAATCATATCAATTAGTTTACTCAAATAATGAGACTTTGACAATTTTTGATGTAAAAAAAATACATGAATTAACAATTGCAGTTAAAAAAAAACTTCTCTTTTTGATGATTTCATTTATTATTTTTCATGAAAATATATATTTTTATAATTATTTAATTAAATAAAACATAATTTCAAAAAATAAGGTTATTGAAATTGACCAGGGGCATGATCTAAGACACAGGTTAACTTGATGTAATCAAATTAATTTAAAATATTATTAATTTAATTTTTTTTAAAAAAATATTCAACCATTATTATTATAAATTTTTTTAAAATCAAAACAAGTTTTATGCCTTGTTTGTTTCTAGAAAAATAAATTTCTGAAAATTATTTTCCTTACTTTTTCACTTTTATGTTTGGTGAATATAAAAAAAATGGATCAAAGAAAACTCAATTCGGATCAAAGTAAAAAAAAAAGCTTTTATGACATGAAAGTGTTTTCGTTTTCTTATTATAAGAAAAACACTTTCCCATGAAGCACGTCTTCTTTGCCTCGTCTTCATCTCCAAAAACTCTGATAGCCTCTTCAGTGATAACATTCATATTAGCAAGCCACTTTCCAACATCAAAATGGAAAAAGTCGTTTCACTTGCAGAGACTGCCAAAGGGTCATTTGTCTTCAACCGTGGATATCAGGGAACCAAGGATCTTCATAGCCAATGTTCTGTCTTTGTTTAGCAGCCAAACCACAAGTAAAGGATGATCACTATTACGATATTTGAAAAACTATGAAGATGGATATAGCAGATAAAATGAGTGAAAGAATTTGCTTAGAGCAATTATAGAGAGGTAGAGAGGCTAGTTTGTGAAGTCAAGTCAAGCAATTATATTCAAGTAAATATGACCCTAATGACATATTTCATTAATTTATTAATAAATTATATTCCAAATGATTAAATATTTATATTAAATATTTTTTATATATTCAATAAATTTAAAAAAAAATTAATTCATTAATAAATTATTTTCCAGTTCATTTTCCATAACATAATCAAATACTGGAAAGTGTTTTCCCGTTTATTTTTCATTACACTATCAAATATTAAAAAATATTTTTCTGAAATTCACTTTTTTAAAATTTATTTTTTTTAAAATTTATTTCTCAAAATAAAACTATTTTTCTATAAACATTACGGTTACAGCAATCAAGTAAGCTAATGCACACTGATTCAACTCCCCCCATTTTGCTTTCATATTGACCCCCCAAACAGTACCAGATTTGCGAAAAAGTTCTCTGTGACAGCACTACGGTCACCTTCCAGGTAACTATCATCTCAAGTGATAAAAAGGCCAGCTGGTCAACTTGCGCTGCTTTCTTGGCAATGAAAGCAGCATGTGCGCAGTACCTACTTATATTGCAACGGTCAAAGATTTCAACGGTCAAAGATTTCAGGTCAGACACGGCCAAGCCTCCTGTTACAAAAATTGTCAGGCAGAAAAGCCCCAATAATCAACTCAAACTCACTCTCTCATAACCTTCATTATACTGATTCCCTCTTCACCCTCCTCCCCCATAATTTACTCACCACCGTGTCTCTTCGTCTATCTCCTCCACAAAATCAAGATTCCTAAATGAACCACAACTTCCTTTTAACATCCTTTTCTCCAATAATAAATCTCTTTGTTGTCACTTTGTTCCTCATGGCAAAGAAAGCCTCATGTACAGACCCCCAGTTCCTAGCTTGTAATCCCGAAAGCTGTGGCGATGGCCAAAACATAAACTTCCCATTTTACATCCAGAACAAGCAAGAACCCTCCTGTGGCTACCCTGGATTCAGTCTCTCTTGCAATAACAAAGGCAAGCCAGTCCTTAAACTGTCCAATAATGAGTATATCATCCACGAAATCTACTACCAAAACCAGTCTCTTCGTGTCTCAAATGCAGCTGTTTTTGGGAAAAGCACCTCCTGTATTCCTCAAATACAAAACATGTCTCTAGCTGATGACGGGTTCCGTCTACCTTCTAACAGAGCAAGCCTCTTCTTGCTTTACAATTGCAACTCAACACTGCTAGCAAATGACAGTGAACTTCTGAATTATAAGGTTGATTGTTTTGGGGAGAATGAAACTGTTTCAACTCTAGCAATGCTTGATGATGATCCTCTGTTGGGTCCTGCATCGGACAAGTGTAAAACTGGAGCTGTGGTACCTGTGGATGTGTATAGAGGAGAGAATGTTGGGAGTGAGAGGATGCTATTGTTAGAAAGAGGGTTTGTGTTGAATTGGATAGCAAGTAATTGTAGCGGCTGTGAAGAGAGTGGTGGCAAGTGAGGATTTGATAACGCCACATACCATTTCAAATGTTTCTGCCCTGATAGACCTCATTCTTGGTCTTGTCCTTCCGGTGAGTCATTTTAATTTTTTTTTTCCTGTCTTGAAATTTTGTTAATGTTATTTTATGGCATAGAGCCATTGCCCACTTGTTTGCCTTGGCTAAAAAGTTGATAATTGTGTGTTACGCTGGGACCTTTATGTCCACACGTCCATGGTTAAAAAAAAAAAAAAAAACTCTCTTCCTTCCACTGTCTAAAAGAGGTCCATCTTGCTAGGTTAGCAAAGTCTTCGATGAACAGTGGCATACAACACTAACAAACTGGCAGTAGGTACTGGGTGGTTTATGCAAAGAGTCTTCGATGTCTATAAACTTGATTTTTTAATATTTATACAATTTGATTTGTATCATTTTCTGAATGATTCTTCAGGAATAGAACTGGTTCTGTTTCAATGAATTTAGATCAGGAAATTAACTTGCAGCTGTCTGTTTTTTCTTCTGCATAGCTTCAGCTCTTATTATTCGAACATAACATTATATTCTGTCAACTATGATGCAGGGAATGGCAATAGGGGACGAAAGCTTATAATAGGTAACAGAATAATATATCATTTTTATGCTTTACATGTTACTTCATAATCTGACCAAGACGGACACTATATCTCCCAACTGAAACTGTTCTCCTTCTCCAATCTGTTAACCAAGCGTAGTACAAAGTGTTTAGCAGAACATGTGCATCCAAGGCATGCCTCACCAAACTTTACTTCACTGTGAGAGGTTGAAACGTCTTCAAAAATAGTTTAAATGACTCATTCGAAGACTGCATTATTTTCCTTCCTCATCTCCTTTCTTTACTGCAGCTGCTTCAGTTGCCAGCGTTGGAGTTCTAATAATTACAATCTGCTGCGTCATCATCAGAAAGTTCTCATCCGTCAACTTCCTTTCCTGTTTGAGAAAAACCAGAGGAAGTCGAAGTATAGAGGTTTTTCTGATGAACTATGGAACATTGGCACCAAAAAGATACAGTTATTCAGAACTTAAAAAAATGACCAAAACCTTCAAAGAGAAACTAGGCCAAGGAGGCTATGGAAGTGTTTTCAAAGGCAATTTACCTGATGGTCGTCTTGTTGCTGTTAAAGTCTTGAAGAAATCAAAGAGTAATGGAGAAGAATTTGTCAACGAAGTTTCAAGCATCAGCCAGACTTCCCACGTCAACATTGTTACTCTTCTGGGGTTCTGTTTTGAGGGTTCCAAACGAGCTCTAATCTACGAGTTCATGTCTAACGGGTCACTTGACAAGCACATATATGAAGAAAATCTCTCGAAGGCAGATCGCCAATTGGGGTGGGAAACACAATACCAAATTGCAGTTGGCATTGCTCGAGGATTAGAATACTTGCACAGAGGTTGCAACACAAGGATTTTACATTTCGACATCAAGCCTCATAATATTCTTCTAGATGAAAACTTCTGTCCTAAAATTTCTGATTTCGGCCTGGCTAAAATATGCCCCAGAAAAGAGAGTATCGTATCGATGATGTGTGCAAGAGGAACCATTGGATACATTGCCCCCGAAGTATTTTGTCGAAATTTTGGAGGGGTCTCTCACAAATCTGATGTTTATAGCTACGGGATGCTAGTATTAGAAATGATTGGAGGGAGAAAAAACTTCTGCGTCGGAGCTGGTAATACCAGTGAGATCTATTTTCCATATTGGATACACAAGCGTCTTGAACTAGGTGAAGAACTTGGACTCCGAGGGACGGGCAATAGAGTGGAAGAGCAGATTGCAAGAAAAATGATTTTGGCAAGCTTGTGGTGCATACAAACTGATCCCTCAAATCGGCCACCCATGTCTCGAGTGGTAGAAATGCTACAAGGAAGCCCCGAGTCCTTGCCAATCCCACCGAGACCGATCCTGTCTTCCCCTCCAAGATCTCCTCGTGGATCAATTTCAGATTCCTCGAGCACCGCTATCATAATCCATGACCTTTAAGTTTTAAATACGCATCGCGTCTTCCTTGCACCAGGCCATGAAGCATTGTAACAAAAATGTCTTGGAAAACTCCATGGCCTGAGCTAGTCAATATAGGATATTGCTCTTGAAGACTCTCTGCTGTTTGCATAATTCAGATGCAGAAACAAAATCTTCTAGCTTTACTCTACTCTCGAAATGGGAGGGCTAGAAGAAGTGTGATCAGTTTCAGCACATTTTTTGCATCAGCAAGACCATCAGTTGCCCCCAACTTGTCGTCATTACACAGGGTCGAAGATGATTTTAAAACTCAAAAACAAGTATGTTTTAGTTTAAATTGTTCTTGCAGGCTTAGTTTTTTTTTTTTTTTAATACATCATATTAATATTGTCGATGTGTTCTTAAAATCATCTAAGAAAACTTAATCTCAATTGACAAGCAAGCTAGCACGAGGATTCCTTTCCCATAAAAAAAAATCAAAAATCAAAATTTATATACTATATTACCAAAATTAATAAAAACATAAAAAAATTAATTTCTTAATTCCAATCGAGTTCCCAGACGTCTCCAAATACTCAAAATGCTACACACCTCTCTCATCTTTTCCCTAACATAGGAATCGTTTATTTTTGCAATTGCACCTGACTTCTGGACTATTTGTTTTTTAAATTGAATTGATAACATGTTTAAATGGTGTTTAAGAATATATAGTAATGATTGTTTTTTAAAATATTTTTATTTGAAAATATATTAAAATAATATTTTTAATTTTAAAATATATTCTTAAAATATAAAAGCAAACCAACTTTTAATATGTAACCTATGTATGCATCTCCTCCATGAATGGTAGAGCGCTTGCAACCACCTCAAGACTCCAGTTCTCTAATTTGATCACACATGTATCATAAGATTATTCCCAACTGATACTAATTAATACAAATAAATCCTTTTGTTTTCCTATTAATAATTTTGATACAATTTTTTCATGTCGAACTTAATTTTAATATCAAAGAACACTGTTGGTTTATACTTTTAAGAACTATTTCTTTTTGTTGTTTCCTTCTAAATTTTTCTTCAAAATTTTTAGGGTATGTTTAAGAATGTGATAACGATTATGATTTAAAGTGTCTTTTCACTTATAAATATATTAAAATAATATTATTTTATTTTTTTTAAATTTTTTTATATTATTACATCAAAACGATCTGAAAATATAAAAAATTTTAATTTGTTCTTCTTTCTCAATCATGTCCAATTCTTGTTTCTCTTGACTTTATTGAATCATCATAGCTTGTTGCTCTAACATTGTAACAACCCCAATAATTGTATTCAGAACATAGAGCAAGGACATGATAATTCAATTAAGATAAGAGATTTTTTTTTTTTGCAATCAATAAAAAATTCAGCAGAGTTTCCTCTATATTTTTAGGTACCAAGTTATCGACTCTTCTTCCACAATCCCCAATTAACAAATCTCTTACTTGTCCTATCATCTAGGACATCATTTACTCATTATATCACAACTTCTCAATAATTAAATACACACATGTCTAAACAATTCAATATCCCACATTTACATGGATGTAATCTAAAGAATTATATCTAAAGAATTATTCTAAAAATGGTAACTGAAGTACATTACATAATTCAAAGATTTATAAATAAGGACCGTTAAAAAAATTATAATCGAAATAAGTTAATAATTAAATAAGAAATTCATAATTTAGATTGTACTACATAAAAGAGCTTTCGATAATTTGTAGACGCATTGTATTACATAACAAAATGATAAATTCATTCATTACAACATGATATCCAACAAAATATAAAGAACTAATCTATTGTTCAGTCCGGTAGAGGGATGTACCTGAAAATAGATTTAATACAATAATTCAATTAGACAAATGAAAAAAAAAAGACATTCATAAAATTCTTTCTACTTTCTTTCTTTCTTTCTTTTTGAAAATTTAGTCAAAGATCATTAAATTCACTTACTCATCTAGTATTATATATCAATTAAATTTGAGAGTAATCTATGATTTTTTTTTATTATTAACATCAACAAAATATAATTATTTCTATCGCCCAATTAAGACGACATTACATTCACTAATAGATGACTAATTTTCTACCACTTCATTCAACAATCACTATTGTCATCAGTCCAAAAACTAGTTTAACATTTCACCCATTCATCACGGTATAAATCCCATTAACTAGAGAATTAATTCTTCATCTCGCCCATTTGCCAGGGCACTAATTTCATTAAATCAGGAATTAGTTCAACAACTTACCCATTCACCAGGGTACTAATCCCATTAACCAAGAACTTAATTTCTTACCACGCCCATTCACCAGGGCACTAATCTCATTTATTCAGGAATTAATTCCATATCGTATGTCTTATTTTCTCAAGTAAACAACATAATAATTTTTAATATATCAACCATAATTAATCAGATAAAAAAAATACATATTGTCCAATGTTAAATTCGGGTATCGTGTAATTACCTGATGACTGAGCTCGAGCCGTAATTCCCTGCTGTGGTGTCGACTTGACAGCCTCTCCTGAATTGACATGTATATCACATCATTATTCTACTTTCCATATCGAAACACTCAATAAATAAAATTCTTCTGATTATCCTTTCATTTGCCAAAATAAAATTTAGAGAGATACATGAAAAATTTCCTTCTTCCTTTTGTAAATTTCCTTCCTATTCTTTCAATTTCCGCATTGTAACACACAACATTTCATCATTCAAAACAATATATATATATATATATATATATATATATATATATATATATATATAATATTTATTTAATTTATTTTACCAAAATTTAAATTAAAGGAAAACATAAAAAATTCATGATCCATTCTCTCTTTAACATTAATATCATCTCTTTCCTACACATTCTCATCATTTTATTCAAATTCTTAAATTTTATTCTTCTTATTATTATTTTTCCAAAAAAATCCCTTCTTCAAGAATACCTAAAATTTTGCTTCAATTACCACAATTTCCTACTTTCTCTACTCACTTCAACAATCTTAACACAATTTCATAATTAATTGTAATTTTTCTCAAAATTTATCATGAATCCTAATTCCTTATTTCACAAAGTTCAATCAATTTAAAGTATTTATTCTTCAAGAACCTTATTAAAAAGTGTAAGGACACCTTACCAAGTAATAACCAAAGCTTTAACACTTTTGTATTGAAAACTTTTCCTTACTTGAATTGTATTTTTTCCCTTTCCTGCCGAATGCTTCTTCTTTCTCTTTGAAAGGTAAAGTTTTGTTCTTTTATGTTTTTTTCTCTTTACAACACACACACTTGCACTCACACACACACACACACACACACATATATATAATTAACTTTTTTAAAAATACCATCCATGTCCCTAATTATTTTTTCTCTTCGTGCACCCACTTTAGCCCACATTATTTCTTTAACTTTTTTTTATATATAAATATCTTCTATATCCCTCAACAGTAACTTTTAAGATTTTGGGTAAAAATTCCTGAATCCTGATGCCTGTTTATACCAAATCTTGCCCGGGTTATATCGAATTTCACTAAGTTACTCGTTGGTACTTTTAGTTTCATGAAATTCATTTCTAAAAAATTTATTAACACTTGAACCAAACATTTTAATTCAAATTCTCAAATATATCATCATTCTTATAATTTAATTTATCATTTTTTCTCATTTTTTATAATCCTAACTTTTATTAATATCAATAATATTATCCGAGGTTTTACATCCTCCCCTCTTTATATAGATTTCGTCCTTGAAATTAGATTCTTATCAATATTTATGAATAACTCAAGATACTTCCTTCTCATTTCAGACTCTCTTTCCCACGTTACTTCTTTGAATTGTGAACTTCTCCATAACACCTTAAACGTAAGAATTTTTTTATTCCTCAGTTCTCTTTCACTATAATCCAGCACCTTCACTGGTTTCACTTTTAGAGTCAGGTCTTCTGCAATCTCCAAAGGAACTTGTGGCAGGACTCGAGATGGATCTATTTCAGCCTTTTTTAACATCGAAACATAGAATACATCATGGATCTTATTCAGATGTGAGGGCAAGGCCAATCTGTAAGCCACCGATCCAATCCTTTCAAGGACTTCATAGGGACCAATATACCTTAGGGTCAATTTCCCTTTCATTCCAAATCTTAACATGTGTTTCCAGGGAGCAACCTTCAAGTATATTCGATCACCCACATTAAACTTAAGAGGTCTTCTTCGAACATTTGCATAGCTTTTTTGTCTATCTTGAGCCGCTTTCTTTCTATCTTTTATGATTTTCACTTTTTCTATGGTGATTTGAACCATCTCAGGTCCATTTAACTTCCTATCCCCTACCTCTTCCCAACATAATGGCGTTCAATATTTTCTTCCATACAAGGCTTCATACGGTGCCATCCCCACAGTTGCCTGGTAGCTATTATTATACATAAACTCTACCAATGGTAGATGATCCTCCTAATTGCCCCAAAATTCTAATATGCAAGCCCTTAACAAATCTTCCAGGGTTTGAATTGTTCTTTCTGTTTGCCCATTAGTTTGAGGGTGAAATGTTGTACTTAAATTCAATCTTGTCCCCAAAGCCCGTTGTATGCTTGGCCACAATTGAGATGTGAATCTAGGATCCCGATCTGATACTATAGACACTGGCACTCCATGCAATCTTATTACTTTATTTACATATAATTGTGCTAGTTTATCAATCGAATCTGTCTTTCTTATAGGCAAGAAGAGAGCAGACTTGGTCATTCTATCCACTATGACCCAAATAGCATTATTGCCTCTTTTCTCTTTAGGCAGACCTGATACAAAGTCCATAGAAATGTCTTCACACTTTCATTGAGGTATCAATAATGGTTGTAAAGGCCCTGCAGGCTTCTAATGCTCCACCTTTACTTGCTGACATACACCACACTTAGCCACATATTCAGCTACATCTTTTTTTATATTCGGCCACCAATAACATTCTTTTAAATCTTGATACATTTTAGTACTCCCAGGATGAGTTGCAAATCTAGACTCATGTGCTTCTTGCAACACTTCTCTTTTTAGTGTTTCATCATCAGGTAAATACATTCGTTTTTCAAATGCTATCATTCCATCCTCCAAGATTTGGAAGGAAGTCTCAACTCCTGACTTCACATTGTCCCTTATTTTGCTGACTCTGTCATTATTTTGTTGCGCTTCTAATACTTTATCTTGGAGTATTGACCTTACTCGCAATTGGGCAATTGAAGAACCTCTAGGTCCAACTTCTACCTTAGCATTTATCTTCCTCAACTCAAGCAATTCTCTTTCATCACTGTCATCTAAAACAACATCTATCATCTTATGTTTTCGGCTAAGGGCATCTGCAACTACATTTGCTTCCCCCGGATGATATTCTATTACACAATCATAATCCTTAATTAACTCCACCTAATGTTTTTGCCGTACATTCAATTTCTTTTGTGTCATTAGATACCTCAAACTCTTATGATTGGTAAATATTTGAACTCGGGATCCATACAAAAAATGCCTCCATACTCTGAGAGCAAATACAACAGCTGCCAATTCTAAATCATACACCGGATAATTAATCTCATGAGTTTTTAATTGTCTTAAGGTATAGGTAATCACTTTACCGTGCTGCATCAAAACACAACCCAATCCTTTCCCTGAAGCATCACTGTAAACTATAAATCCTTCAGTCCCAGATGGAAGGGTTAACACAAGTGCAGTTGTTAGTCTCTTTTCAGCTCCTGGAAACTTTGTTCACACTCATTAGTCCATTCCCATTTTGTCTCCTTCCGTGTCAGTCAAGTAATCGGGATAGCTATAGTGGAGAACCCTTCAATGAATCTCCTGTAATATCCTGCCAATCCAAGAAAACTACGAATCTCAGTCACATTCATAGGCCTCTCCCATTTCAACACTGCTTCAACCTTTCTTGGATCTACTAGTATTCCTTGAGCTGATATAACATGTCCTAGAAAAACTATTTCTTTCAACAAAAACTCACACTTACTTACTTTGACATACAATTGATGCTCCCTTAAGGTTGATAACACTTGTCTCAAATGGCGTTCATGTTTCAAATATGAATTGGAATAGACCAAAATGTCATCTATGAATACTACCATAAACTTATACAGATAAGGTCGAAAAACCCGATTCATTAAGTACATAAACATTGTCGGTACAGTTGTTAACCCAAATGGCATTACTAGAAACTCATAATTTCTATACTGAGTCTTAAATGCAGTCTTTACCACATCTTATTCTTTTATTCTTAATTGATAATACCTGGATCTGAGATCTATCTTCGAAAACACCTTGGCTCCCTTAAGTTGATCAAACAAATCATCTATCTGTGGGAATGGATATTTATTTTTTACTATTACTCTATTTAATTGTCTGTAATCAATACAAAGTGTAAGAGTCCCATCTTTTTTCTTTGTAAATAATACTAGAGCCCTTGGATAAATCCTTTATCCAGTAATTCTTGTAACTGAATTTTCAACTCGGTTAATTTCGCAGGCACCATTCTATATGGTGGTTGAGAAACAGGTATGGTCCTGAGTAGTATATAAATAGAGACTTCCACTTCCCTATCTGGTGGTAACCCCGGTAATTCATCTGGGAACACGTCTGTAAATTCTCTCACTATAGGGATGTTTGTCAGCTCTCTAGTTTTTTCTTTCGAATCTAACACGTAAGCTAGGTAAGCTTCACATCCCTTTTTAACCATCTTCCTTGCAGTCATAACCGAGATGATGCAATTCGGTATAACATTCTTTTCCCCTCTAAAAATCACTCTCCTTCCATTCGGTCCCTAGAGAGTCACCGTTTTTGTAAAGCAGTCCATTTGAGCCTTATATACATTTAACCAATCCATACCTAGTATTACTTCAAAATCCTGTAATTCCAAGAGAATTAAATCTACTCCCAACTTGAGCCTATCTATACGAATCCCAATTCCCTTGTAGACTACATCAATGACTACAACTTCACCTAAAGGAGTACTTATCATAAATCCTCTTTCTACCCTACTAGGTTTTTTTCCTATTTTTCCCATAATTTTATTAGCCACAAATGAATGTGTAGCCCAGGATCAATCAATGCATGTACAGGTAATGAGTTTAACTGTAAAGTACCTGCCACTATATTTGGGGCAACTCTGACCTCCTCCTGTGTCATATGAAATACTCTGCCTTGGGTCCTGTCACCCTGCATCCTAGGCCGACCTCTATTTCCACTAGCCCCCGACTGTGCTGGTCTACCTGATCTATCCACCGTTACAGACTGTTGCTAGCTTTGGGTCTGTTGTCTTTGCCCTTGTATGAACTCAGCTCTCTGTGGACAATCTCTACATATGTGTCCCTGTCCTCCATAATGGTAACATCCTCTATCTAAATAAGAGCAATCATGCCATCTATGCCCCTCAGCCCTGCAAATATAGCATCGTCCTGATGACACTGAACAATCTCTTGGATGTCTCTGCTCACACCGAACACATTGAGGATAAGATAAGACATTTAATCCTGATGTCCCTCCAGCATAACCTCCTTGAAAATATGGTTGTCTACTAGTAGTCCCAGCACCAGTACTCTGAATAGGCCTAGATACTGCTCCTCCCTTCATCCTAAACTTGCTGAACTGTCCCTTATCCTTTTTAGAAAGAGAAGGTCTACTTGAGGAAAAATTGATATCCTTCCTTTTACCCACCTCTGTCTGACTTTGCTTCCCTTCAACTATACATGCCTCAAGAGCTTGTGCTGCCTCTATAAGTTCTCTGGTTGTCCCAAATCTAAGTGCTAGTAAGCCTTGTCTTAAATCCTGGCGTAATCCATCCCTTAGTCTGTCAATCATGTATTGTTCGGTGGGAACAAATTGTGGAGCAAACATGGAAAGATCATGAAATCTCTTTTCATACTCAAGTACTGTCATACCCTCCTGCCTTAAAGCTGGAAACTCCTGCTCCTTCATCTTCCGATGATATGATGGGTAAAACTGGTTCTCAAACTGAACTCTAAATTCAGTCCATGTCCAAGACCCCACAGGCCTCCTAGATCGCATTGTATCCCACCATGATCATGCCCTATCTGATAGTAAGTGGGTGGCACAATTTACTCGTAAATCCTCTGTCACCCGAATCTGTTCCATAATATCCTCCACCGTACTTAACCATCTACATGCTATCTCAGTATCAGGCTCTCTTGAAAATGAGTCACATCCTAACTCCCGCATACTTTTCACTACCCGAACTAGTGTAACCACATTATCCATCGGTGTAGGGGCAACTTGCGGTATCTGTGTTGCTGGTGCCACTGGAGGTGTTGGTACTCGTAATTGAGGCATCGTCTCTATTATAGCTTTCACAATCTGGGCTATAAACACCGGATTAGAATATGGTGCAGGGGCTACTGTTGGCACTGTTGTTGTTAAAGGAGGCACCTCTCTTAGATGAGGCGCTGCAGGTATATGAGAGGCTAAATCCTCCAAAGAATCCTCTCTCTCTCTCTCGCTATGTTCGAACCCGGGATCTTGACACAATTCCTGTGCTGGAGAGCGATCCGCCATCTCACCTTGTCTTATATGCACTACCCTGAACTAATTTGATACTCATCAGATTCCAACTCAATTCCTGAACCCAAACCAGGGCTCTAATACCAAATGTAACAATCCCAACAATTGTATTCAGAACAGAGAGCAAGGACATGATAATTCAATTAAGATAAGGGATTTTTTTTATTGCAATCAATAAAAAATTTGGCAGAGTTTTCTCTATAATTTTAGGTACCAAGTTATCGACTCTTCTTCCACAATCCCCAATTAACAAATCTCTTACTTGTCCTATCATCCAGGACATCCTCCTCTCATTATATCACAACTTCTTAATAATTAAATTCACACATATCTAAACAATTCAATATCCCACATTTATATGGATGCAATCTAAAGAATTATTTTAAAAATGGTAACTGAAATACATTACATAATTCAAAGATTTATAAATAAGGACCGTTAACGAAATTATAATCGAAATAAGTTCATAATTAAAGAAGAAATTCATAATTTAGATTGTACTACACAAAAGAGCTTTTGATAATTTGTAGACGCATTATATTACATAACAAAATGATAAATTCATTCATTACAACATGATATCCAACAAAATATAAAGAACTAATCTACTGTTCAATCCGGTAGAGAGATATACCTGAAAATAGATTTAATACAATAATTCAATTAGATAAATGAAAGAAAAGACATTCATAAAATTCTTTCTACTTTCTTTCTTTCTTTTTGAAAATTTAGTCAAAGATCATTAAATTAACTTGTTCATCTAGTATTATATATCAATTAAATTTGAGAGTAATCTCTGATTTTTTTTTTATTAACATCAACAAAATATAATTATTCCTATCACCCAATTAAGACGGCATTACATTCACTAATAGATGACTAATTTTCTACCAGTCCATTCAACAAGCTCTATTGTCATCAGTCCAAAAACTAGTTTAACATTTCACCCATTTATCAGGGTATAAATCCCATTAACCAGAGAATTAATTCTTCATCTCGCCCATTTGCCAGGGCACTAATTCCATTAAATCAGGAATTAGTTTAACAACTTACCCATTCACCAAGGTACTAATCCCATTAACCAGGGACTCAATTTCTTACCACGCCTATTCACCAGGGCACTAATCTCATTCATTCAGGAATTAATTCATCATGTCGCATGTCTTATTTGTTAAAGTAAACAACATAATAATTTCTAATATATCAACCACAATTAATCAAATAAAAAAAATACATATTGTCCAATGTTAAATTCGGGTATCGTGTAATAACCTGACAACTGAGCTCGAGTCGTAATTCCCTGTTGTGGTGTCGACCTGGCAACCTCTCCTGAATTGACATGTATATCACATCATTATTCTACTTTCCATATTGAAACACTCAATAAATAAAATTCTTCCAATTATCCTTTCATTTGCTAAAATAAAATTTAGATATATGAAAAATTTCCTTCTTTCTTTTGTAAATTTCCTTCCTATTCTTTCAATTTCCGCATTGTAACACACAACATTTCATCATTCAAAACAATATATATATATATATATATATATATATATATTCTTTAAATATATTTATTTAATTTATTTTACCAAAATTTAAATTAAAGGAAAACATAAAAAATTCATGATCCATTCTCTTTTTAACATTAATATCATCTCTTTCCTACACAATCTCATCATCTTATTCAAATTCTTAAATTTTATTCTTCTTATTATTATTTTTCCAAAAAAATCCCTTCTTCAAGAACACCTAAAATTTTGTTTCAATTACCATAATTTCCTACTTTCTCTACTCATTTCAACAATCTTAACACAATTTCATAATTAATTGTAATTTTCCTCAATGAACCCTAATTCCTCATTTCATAAAGTTCAATCAATTTAAAGTATGTATTCTTCAAGAACCTTATTTAAAAGTGTAAGGACATCATACCAAGTAATAACCAAAGCTTTAACACTTTTGTATTGAAAACTTTTCCCTGCTTGAATTGTATTTTTCCCTCTCCTGCCGAATGCTTCTTCTTTTTCTTTGAAATGTAAGTTTTGTTCTTTTATTTTTTTTTCTCTTTACAGCACACACACTTGCACATGCACGCACCCGCACGCGCGCGCGGGCGCGCATACACACACATATATAATATAATTAACTTTTTTAAAAATATCATCCATGTCCCTAATGTTTTCTTCCACGCGCGCACACTTGCACTTATATATATAATTAATTTTTTAAAAAATACCATCCATATCCCTATTTTTTTTTCTTCCGTGCACCCACTTTAGCCCACATTATTTCTTTAACTTTTTTATATATATATAAATGCCTTTTATATCCCTCAGCAATAACTTTTAAGATTTTGGGTAAAATTTCCTAAATCCTGATACCTGTTTATACCAAATCTTGCCCCGGTTATATCGAATTTCACTAATCCTCATTTTTAACTAGAGTATCCCTGAATTGTTGCAAGAGATTTGTTATAGTTACCTCCCCAAATTTATCTTTTCCTTGTTTACGTTTAAGTCGTTCCTTTGTAGCCTTTTGACCAATTAGTCTATCTTGGTAAATCAACGGTTCACTGTCTTCTCCTAAACTAATAGAATCAGGGGTAGATGGAGTTGATGAAGTCGAATTTGCATTGAAATGACCTTTTTGTTTCTTGTTTGACCTTTTATGTTGACTTGCACACTCAAATTGCCATTTGGGTTCTTTTCTTAAGATAACCCAACAATATTCTAGTTGAAATTGTTTGCCAACGCAAGAAGCATATATTTGTCGAGCATCATTAATCTAATGATTAGAGAAATTAGAGAAATTAAATAATGTTAAATAATGTTAAATAATTTAATATGAAAATGAATATTAAAATTACCCTTAATTCTTCGGTCATTCCACTTTGCTGATGATTTTCAATTTGAGTAACAAATCCAACAAATTTACCGACTTCTCTGTTTATTTCTTGCCATCTACTTGATATGCTAATTTGGAAACGATTATTCAAGTTTCCTCCATTCTCTTCAAAGTAAGCATGTACTCGAGCCTAGACTGTTTTGTTTGTTGTTCAACTCTTGTAATTGGATCCTTGCTTGTATTCAGCCATGCAAAGACAAGTAAACAATCTTCATCTGGTGAGAAATTTTTACTTCTTTATGATTTTTTTGCCAAATAGACATTTAAATTCGAGTATGTTAAGTTATCAATTAATTGATTAGAATCACTTGGTTGAGAGAGAATATCTTTTGACTCACTTATAAAAAAGTTGGTAAAAGAGCTTGGAAAATTTGAATCCATCTACATTAAAAAAAAAAAAACTCAAGTTAAAACGTTATAAGAGAGTATAAAAGAAGCTTACATTTAATGTCTAACAATTTTGTAGTTTTCATATTTGTGAATTAATAATAAGCATTGCCTCATACTTGTTCTAACATAACAATTTGATCATTTTTTGGAACTAAAAGAGGATTGATATACTGGTTTAAATGCATTTTCAACAAGACAAAATATAATTGACCTCAAATTAAAACAGACAATCAAAAATAAATTTTAAATATGTCATTCTATATTTTTATCAATATCAACTACCATTATTAATTCCTCTTAATTTTATCAAAGATAACAACATAAATAAAAATTGTCTTCCTTAACCCATATTAAAAACATAAAATAACAAAGAAATAAAAATCATCACAAATATCAAATTAACAACAAAGTGTCTAAAAAATCAAGAGATATAAAAGAGAAAATAGAAAAAGCTTTTAATCAAGAATACCTTTTAATTTCAGCTAATTAACACAACCGATGTTATTAATTAACTGAAAAATAATTGATTCTTGTTCTTCTAAATTTGAGAGAAGGATGAGGCACAATACAAAATTTTAAAATCTACAAGTTCTTTCCTCTTGCTTTTTTTTTTTTTTTTTTATAAAAAAAATAAAATGTTGGCCAACAACTATAAAAATAGTTGTTGGCTAATAGACATTTGCATTTGCCTTTTCTATAAAAAAATATAGAAATGGCTTTTCATAGGATACATAGCTAAAATAACTATCTGTTTGTGTCTCGTACGTTTGAGTGAAGAAATGGAGAAGCAAAAGCTAAAAATATAATTTTTATATTTGACTTTTCATTTACCTTTCTCATTAGAGATGCTCTAACAAAAGGCAAGTAGGATCAAATTAAAACACAAATACCTAAATTCACTTAATATCAAACAAAGGGGACTCAATTAAAAAAAAAAAAACCTAAAAACAAAATTTAAAGGGGCCAGGAAAATAAAAGAAAAAAAAACACTGTTCTAGTGATTTGTAAGTAGAGCTACCATTGCCAAATCTTTTAGGGAGTTCTGTAATATTTAAAAAAATACTAGCACTTATAGATGCAGAAGTATTCCATTTTATTTCCAATTGACTTGAAAATCTTTCAAAGACGCCGGCTGCTGTTTGTGAAGTTCCAACGTGAGCCATGG
The DNA here is from genome assembly GCA_018804465.1 of Populus tomentosa. NCBI lineage: Eukaryota > Viridiplantae > Streptophyta > Magnoliopsida > Malpighiales > Salicaceae > Populus > Populus tomentosa. Next base: position 6,154,033 of record CM031975.1, read on the forward strand.
ACGTTAAATATAGTGATGGAGGGGAGTTGTTCCTCCCTTGTCCCTGCTACATACTTATAGGATTTGGTATGGGTTCACGTATTTTCATAAATATTTTTTTAATTAGAATATAGTATTTAATAGTTTATACTCAATAAAAAATAAAATACAATGCCAAATGAGGCCATCTACTTAAACATTAAAGCAGGGTCATCAAGGGCTTTGAATCCGGATGTTATTTGATAGACATACGTGAACAGGCAAGTATTATTGCAACAGCACAGCTAGAATGACACTCGGATACCAAGTAAGGCCATCAGCTGAGACACAAACTGAGGGTGCCCTGGCCATGCGGCTCCGGTAACCAAGTTTTCGTCGGTGTAGCAACGATCGATTGGATCCGGTTCTAGCCATGTTGCCCCTCCCAGGACGACGTTCAGCTTCACAGCAGGGTATGCGGTGCATTTTCTTCCCTGCAGCAACATGATTCACATATACAAGAATAAGGATGGCAGGTGTGAAGAAAATGATTACTTGTGTGATTCTATGAAAGTGAAAGAAAACATTGGATGCTACCTTGAGAACTCCCGCAGCAGCTAGGATCTGCTGTCCGTGACAAATAGAGGCGACTGGCTTCTTTGATTGCATGAATTTCTTCACCAAGGCAATCACTGTCTCATCCAGTGCCAAATATTCTGGTGACCGGCCTCCAGGGATGACGAGAGCGTCGTAACTCGAGGCGTCCAAGCCTTCATAGGAAGCTGTTAGAATGAAATTATGGCCTGGCTTCTCAGTGTATGTTTGGTCACCTTCAAAGTCATGGACTGCAGTCGGGCAGAAATCCCCAGCCTTCTTCTCGGGGCAAACTGCATCAACGTGGCACCCGAGAGCTTGAAGGGATTGAAGAGGAACAGTAACCTCATAATCTTCCATGAAATCCTGAAAGCAAGAATAAGAGAATAAATACTTGTTAGTAAACAAGAAAAAACACTTGTTTCTTCGAGCTTGATGATAGTAACCAGAGACAAATAACTTTTGCATTAGAACTTACCCCACAGAGAAACAGGATCCTTTTATCTGAACCAGCTATCTTGCCTCCCAGTGCCTTCACAACAAGCTGGATGTACTCAGGATGCGCCTTATACATAACTCCAGTAATGAGATTGCCATCAGAAACACAATCCATCATGGTTTTGGGTTCAATCCAATGAGCACCGGCATCGATGAGAACAGGTCTCAGAGCATGGTATGCAGTGCACTTCCGACCTTTTAACAAGCCTGCAGCTGCCAGGATCAATGGCCCATGGCAAATAGCAGCAATCACCTTTCCTGAATCGGAAAATTGCCTCGCACAGTTTAGCACAGATTCATTTATGGCAAGATATTCTGGAGCCCTTCCTCCTGGTATAACAAGCGCATCATATTTGCTGAAATCAACTTCATCGAAAGTTGCATTGAGACTAAAGTTGTGCCCAGGCTTCTCAGTATAAGTCTACAGCAAGTAAAGTTCCAACAAACACATCAGAACTAAGGAAATGAATGGCCATATTATGGATCTACTTTATTTGATTAGTTAGGCTACACCCATCAAGTTTATCTGAAGTTCGATGTTCGTAATTTTATTAGTTGGATGCTTGTAATTTTTTTTAGATCATGTATCAATTTGATTGATTCATTATCACCATCAGTCTCACCACAACCACAATCACTATAATCACCAAGATCATCACTATTACATCCTCTACTACCATCGGAGCCAGCATTAACACCAATATTACAACCTTCACCTCCAGCGTCCATATGACACGACAAGCAATTAATCAGAAAAACCCTCTAATTAGTTTCAGAAAAATCAAAATCTTAGATTAGAAATCTTCTTTAATCCAAGAAGATTTTCCTAACACCATGGGTTTTGTCCACTAATATCTGGAGACTGGCATTCTAACATGCCCTATACAATAATTTGCACATCCATACAAGACATAGATGGAGGTGTTACAAAGAGATATGTATTGCCAAGCAAACAATAATTATTTAATAACAAATTAATAAATACAAGGAAGGGGGGGGACCTGATATCCATGATAGGCACCAGAGTCCTCAACTGTAGTGCGGCAATAATCACCAGCTTTCTTTCCAGGACAAACAGCATCAACTGCTATTCCATAAGCCTGCAAGGCTTGAAATGGAACCATAGCCTGCAAAAAACAATAACAAAACCCCATCACTTAAAGAAGAAAAACAACTTCAAAATGAGAGAGAAAGATAAAAACGGAAGTAACCCACCTCATAATCTTCCATGTAATCCCCACATAACAACAGAACTTTCTTCTGTGGCTTGCAATTAGCCATTGCTGATGCTAACAATGACGCTTGAGATTTAGCTCTCTGTGTATTGCTATTTGAGTGATTATAAATTTATAAGTGCAGGAGAAACGTTTTGGTCTTTTACTCTCTTTGTTAATGTTGACTCGATCTCGATGCACGTTCTGACGAATAAAATAAAGAAAATGGGAGGTTTGTTATTAACGTAAACGACTCAAGTTCGGTCTCACCCTATTCATATAAAATTAAAACCATCGAGAAAAAAAAGTTAATATATATATATATTTTTTTAATTGTTGTGCTTACTGCTTAGCTCAATTGGTTTGTGGACGTGTCTTAGTCGAAGCTTCTGTTACGTATAGATATGACCACCAATTATGCTAGCCGCCTCTCCTCTGTCTTAGCTTCTGATGCGGAGTTTTGAAAATGTTTGTTCAATTAATACATATTATATAATTTTATTTGTAAATTTTTTATTAAAATATTTTTTATTTAAAAATAAATTAAAATAATATATTTTTATTTTTAAAATCATTATATCAAAACGACATAAAAAATACTAAAATATAATTTAAAATAAATTTTTATTTTTTTAAAATACAATTATACTAAAATACAAAACTGGGTATTCAAAACTATTCTTATATTTTCTTGAAAAATCTCCTCAAATATCAGTAAAATATTTTCATCGGCAACATACTTATAATCTTTTTGAAAACCAACATTCCCTTCAATTTTATTTTTTTATATATATTCTTATCTTATTTTAATATATTATATTAAAAATAATCCTTTGAAATCAATCATACATCATTAATTAATCATTGTGCTATTTCTTTACAGCCCCATGCTCTAAGACGTTCCTTATGCATCCTTGGAGTATAAATCTAAGTTTTATATACGATTTCCCCACTGAAAAGTAGAATCAAATACCCATTACCTCAAAATGCCCCATAAAAGTCACTAAGAATATTTCTTTAAATTTTTTTTAAAAAAATTAATATATTTTTACTATTTGTATATATTTTAATGTTTTATGTGAAAAATAATTTTTAAAAAATAAAAAAAATAATTTTTAAATAATTTTTTTTAAAAAAATAGATACCGTATTTCCCCAAAACCCCTGGTAATATTGCAAAAAATTTCTGTGGGACAGCACAAGGTAAACTTCCCAGTAAGTCAGTAACTATCATTTTCAAGTGATAAAAAGGCCAGCTGGTCAACTTGCACTCCTTATATTTACCTTACCTTACATTCAAATTTCAACAGTCTTAAGATTTCAGGTCAGGTATGGCCAAGCCTCCTGTTACAAAAAATTTCAGAGGCAGAGAAGCTCCAAATAATCAACTCAAACTCACCCTCTCAAAACCTTCATTATACTGACCCCCTCTTCACCCTCCTCCCCCATAATTTATTCACCACCGTGTCTCTTCCTCTTTCTCCTCCACAAAATCAAGATTCCTAAATGAACCATAACTTCCTTTTAACATCTCCAATAATAAGCCTCTTTATTGTCACTTTGTTCCTCCAGGCAAAGAAAGCCTCATGTACAGACCCTCAGTTCCTGGCTTGTAATCCCGAAAGCTGTGGCGATGGCCAAAACATAAACTTCCCATTTTACATCCAAAACAAGCAAGAACCCTCTTGTGGCTACCCTGGATTCAGTCTCTCTTGCAATAACAAAGGCAAGCCAGTCCTTAAACTGTCCAATAATGAGTATATCATCCACGAAATCTACTACCAAAACCAGTCTCTTCGTGTCTCAAATGCAGCTTTTTTTGGGAAAAGCACCTCCTGTATTCCTCAAATACAGAACATGTCTCTAGCTGATGACAAGTTCCGTCTACCTTCTAACAGAGCAAGCCTCTTCTTGCTTTACAATTGCAACTCAACACTGCTAGCAAATGATAGTGAACTTCTGAATTACAAGGTTGATTGTTTTGGGGAGAATAGAACTTTTTCAACTCTAGCAATGCTTGATGATGATCCTCTGTTGGGTCCTGCATCGGACAAGTGTGAAACTGGAGCTGTGGTACCTGTGGATGTGTATAGAGGAGAGAATGTTGGGAGTGAGAGGATGCTATTGTTAGAAAGAGGGTTTGTGTTGAATTGGATAGCAAGTAATTGTAGCAGCTGTGAAAAGAGTGGTGGCAAGTGTGGATTTGATTACGCCACATACCATTTCAAATGTTTCTGCCCTGACAGGCCTCATTCTCGGGCTTGTACTTCCGGTGAGTCATTTTAATTTTTTCTTTTTCCCTGTCTTGAAATTTTGTTAATGTTATTTTATGGCATAGAGCCATTGCCCACTTGTTTGCCTTGGCTAAAAAGTAAAAAGTTGATAGTTGTGTGTTACGCTGGGATCTTTATGTCCACACATGACACAACCATGGTAAAAAAAAAAAAACTCTCTTCCTTCCACTGTCTAGAAGAGGTCCATCTTGCTAGGCTAGCAAAGTCTTCGATGAACAGTGGCATACAACTCTAACAAACTGGCAGGAGGCACTGGGAGGTTGAGGCAAAGAGTCTTCGATGAAAAAAGGGGAGATAGCTACATTCATGCATGTATATAAACTTGATTTTTTAATATTTATACAATTTGATTTGTATCATTTTCTGAATGATTCTTCAGGAATAGAACTGGTTCTGTTTCAATGAATTTAGATCAGGAAATTAACTTGCAGCTGTCTGTTTTTTCTTCTGCATTGCTTCAGCTCTTATTATTCGAACATAACATTATATTCTGTCAACTATGATGCAGGGAATGGCAATACGGGACGAAAGCTTATAACAGGTAACAGAATAATATATCATTTTTATGCCTTTTATGTTCCTTCACAATCTTCACTTGAATTCGACTGTCGTATGCTTTTCTCCATGCCTGTCCATCATCAAGGTGTAGGAACAGGAGGCCAAGCTATAATGATAATTCTGTTGCCATAATGCATTTCCCTTTTCTGATTAAAAGCAGAGTTCTCTCTTTCAGTGAGCTTGAACAAGCCAATCATCGTTTTCTTCAACCAAAAAACCTGACCAAGACGGACACTATATCTCCCAACTGAAACTGCTCTCCTCCTTCTCCAATCTGTTAAATAAGCGTAGTACAAAGTGTTTAGCAGCACATGTACATACAAGGCATGCTTTACCAAACTTTCCTTCACTGTGAGAGGTTGAAACCTCTTCAAAAATAGTTTAAATGACTCATTCTTAGACTGCATTATTTTCCTTCCTCATCTCCTTTCTTTACTGCAGCTGCTTCAGCTGCCGGCGTTGGAGTTCTAATAATTACAATCTGCTGCGTCATCATCAGGAAGTTCTCATCCGTCAATTTCCTTTCCTGTTTGAGAAAAACCAGAGGAAGTCGAAGTATAGAGGTTTTTCTGAGGAACTATGGAACATTGGCACCAAAAAGATACAGTTATTCAGAACTTAAAAAAATGACCAAAACCTTCAAAGAGAAACTAGGCCAAGGAGGCTATGGAAGTGTTTTCAAAGGCAATTTACCTGATGGTCGTCTTGTTGCTGTTAAAGTCTTGAAGAAATCAAAGAGTAATGGAGAAGAATTTGTCAACGAAGTTTCAAGCATCGGCCAGACTTCCCACGTCAACATTGTTACTCTTTTGGGGTTCTGTTTTGAGGGTTCCAAACGAGCTCTAATCTATGAGTTCATGTCTAACGGGTCACTTGACAAGCACATATATGAAGAAAATCTCTCGAAGGCAGATCGCCGATTGGGGTGGGAAACACTATACCAAATTGCAGTTGGCATTGCTCGAGGATTAGAATACTTGCACAGAGGTTGCAACACAAGGATTTTACATTTCGACATCAAGCCTCATAATATTCTTCTAGATGAAAACTTCTGTCCTAAAATTTCTGATTTCGGCCTGGCTAAAATATGCCCCAGAAAAGAGAGTATCGTATCGATGATGGGTGCAAGAGGAACCATCGGATACATTGCCCCCGAAGTATTTTGTCGAAATTTTGGAGGGGTCTCTCACAAATCTGATGTTTATAGCTACGGGATGCTAGTATTAGAAATGATTGGAGGGAGAAAAAACTTCTGCGTCGGAGCTGGTAATACCAGTGAGATCTATTTTCCATATTGGATACACAAGCGTCTTGAACTAGGCGAAGAACTCGGACTCCGAGGGACGGGCAATAAAGTGGAAGAGCAGATTGCAAGAAAAATGATTTTGGCAAGCTTGTGGTGCATACAAACTGATCCCTCAAATCGGCCACCCATGTCTCGAGTGGTACAAATGCTGCAAGGAAGCCTCGAGTCCTTGCCAATCCCACCGAGACCGACCCTGTCTTCCCCTCCAAGACCTCCTCGTGGATCAATTTCAGATTCCTCGAGCACTGCTATCATAATCCATGACCTTTAAGTTTTAAATACGCATCGCGTCTTCCTTGCACCAGGCCATGAAGCATTGTACCAGAAATGTCTTGGAAAACTCCATGGCCTGAGCTAGTCAATATAGGATATTGCTCTCGAAGACTCTCTTCTGTTTGCATAATTCAGACGCAGAAAATCCGTTCCATCTTTAATCAACTAGCGTGTTGGCGATTTGAGTTCTAAATACAGGCTTCAAACAAAATCTTCTAGCTTTACTCTACTCTCGAAATGGGAGGGCTAGAAAAAGGGGAAAACAAGGGATTAAATTCCTTTACCATATAAAAAAAAAATAATCAAAATTTATATACTATATTACCAAAATCAATAAAAACATAAAAAATAATAATTTCTTAATTCCAATCGAGTTCCCAGACGTCTCCAAATACTCAAAATGCTACACACCTCTCTCATCTTTTCCCTAAGATAGGAATCGTTTATTTTTGCAATTGCACCTGACTTATGGACTATTTGTATTTGTTTTTTAAGTTCCGTTGATATAATAATGTTATTTTTTGAAGTATTTTTATTTAAAAATATATTAAAATAATATATATTTTTTAAAAAATTATTTTTAATATTAACATATCAAATCAGCTAAAAATAAAAAATTTAATTTAAAACAAAAAAAAATCATTTTTTTTATTTTTAAAACATAAAAACAAACAAAAAAATTTTCTAATTTAATCACACATGTATCATAAAATTATTCCCAACTGATACTAATTAATACAAATAAATCCTTTTGTTTTCCTATTAATAATTTTGATATAATTTTTTCATGTCAAACTTAATTTTAATATCAAATAACAAACTGTTGGTTTATACTCTTAAGAACTATTTCTTTTTGTTTTCCCTTCTAAATTTTTAGAATATATTTGAGTATGTGATAACGATTAAGGTTTAAAATATTTTTTTATTTAAAAATATATTAAAATAATATTATTTTATTTTTTAAAAAATTATTTTTAATATCAGAAGATTAAAATGATCTGAAAATATATAAAAATTAATTTTAAACAAAAATAAATTTTAAATTTTTGTTGGAATGCAATTTGAACTGTATTTCTAAACAGGGCTTAATAAATTTTAAATATAGATGCGTGCATGTCTTTATTGGTAATACTTGCATTTTAATGATATTTTTTTTATTTGAGGAAAAAAACTTATTTTTAATTGATGAACAAATTAATTTAAATATATTATTAGTTTTTTTTTATTTATTTAATATGTTTTCTATTTTAAGAATTTTAGTGGAATATGTGAGAGTTGTATGATAATTTGGAAGAAAAAAAAAGGGGGGGAAACAAGAAAATTTGGAGGATAAAAATAAAAATAGAAATATCTATGAGCCTTTATGTTAGCAAACGAGGGATTAAATTGAAACTTTCGCGGCTTTCATTCGAGTTCAATATTGAGAATTGTTTATCTGTAAGGTTTAAATATAAGATAATATAAATATAGGGACTAAATCAAACGTTACCAGCACACTACAAATAAAGAAGACAGTCATCACAGTACACTCTTCTCTCCAGCTGCGAAAGCTAAACAACCATGGAAACCGCCACCGCGCGCAGCCACAACCCTAAACGGAAACGCGACGCCACCTCTCCTCCTCCACCATACTCCAACGGTGAAACCACCACCGAAGAAATCGACCTCTCTCTCCTCGACGCAATAGAAAAATCCCAATCCTTGTCAAAGTCCCAACCCATAGAAACCCTAGATCCCAAAACCCTGAAAAAACTAATCCTCTCCTTCGAACGCAAATACAAAGAAAACATCGAGTCCCGCCTCAAATACCCTGACCAGCCGGAAAAATTCGCCGATTCCGAAATTGACCTCCATAACGAGCTCCACAAACTCAAAATACTCTCCTCTGCACCGGAACTTTACCCCGATTTAATAAACCTAAACACCATTCCTTCCGTTTTATCCCTATTATCACATGAAAATACCGATATTGCCATCGATGTTATTCAGTTATTACAAGACCTAACCGACGAGGATGTAGTAGAAATGAGCAACGAGAACGAAGAGGAGTCGATGAAGGCTCTGGTTAACACGCTTATTGAGAATAATGTGTTGGAATTGTTAGTGCAGAATTTGCAGAGGTTGTCGGATTCCGATGATCAGGACGAAATGGCGGCGGTTTATAACACGTTGGCGACGGTGGAGAACATGATTGAGGTGGAGCCGAAGGTGGCGGAGATGATTTGTGAGAAAACGAGGGTTTTGAAGTGGTTGTTGGGGAAGTTGAAGGTGAGGGAGTTTGATAGTAATAAGCAGTATGCGGCGGAGATTTTGTCGATTTTGTTGCAGAATAGTGAGGCGAATCAGAAGAAATTGGGGCAAATGAACGGGGTTGATGTGGTTTTGCAGGCGGTTGCGATGTATAAGAGTAAGGACCCGAAGAGTGGGGATGAGGAGGAAATGGTGGAGAATTTGTTTGATTGTCTGTGTTGTTTGTTAATGCCTTTGGAGAACAAGGAGAGGTTTGTGAAGGCAGAGGGAGTGGAGTTGATGATTATTATTATCAAACAGAAGAAATTGGCTTATGGGTCTGCGATTAGAGCGCTTGATTTTGCTATGACTAATTATCCGCCGGCATGTGAGAGGTTTGTTGATGTTTTGGGGCTGAAAACTGCTTTTGCTGCCTTCATGGGTAAGGCAAGTTATTTCCTTCTTTTCCCTGATCTTGTGTTTCCTATTGGTTTAGTTACATTCATTGGTTAGCCGTACTTTTTATGCTAATGTTAATGCTTGAATATGGATATTGAACTTAGTTAATGAAGGATTTGAGATTTGTATGACGCAATGTAACTGAGGTGGTGTAAATATCGTAGAGTTGGAACAATTTGTGTGATAATTTAGGTCCCTTTTGTTTGAAGAAAAGATATTAAAAAGTTTGGAACTCTAGTTAAAATTTGGGATTCTGCAACATTTTATTGTTTGATTCTTGTTAATTTTTTATTTTTTTTTGTGTGGTTGGTTGTGTTACTGTTGAAGTAGATTATAGATATGAAAGCACTTGTCTGCGGTGTTTCATGATTGAAGTTTTTCTGTTGTGTTTCAGTTTCTGTTGCTTTCTGAGCTTCAAAGATCAAACCTTGGCAGTTGATAAAACATACATGGAGATTATTTATCTCTTCAAGAAATCATCCCTGCATGGATACCCTGCTTCCTTCTCCCCAGACATGTGTGGATGCATGGCGTTGTCTATTATTGTGATAGACAAACATAGGATTTCCTTCCGTCACTGGTTATTCTCAGTTTATGTCATGTGTCCCAGTAGTTGGGAGACCTGTAACATTATTTGCCCACATTTTTTTTTTGTTTTAAGATGTGCAGAAAATGTTGTTTGAGATTTGTGGTTAATCAAAAGGGGTCTCTAGTTTATTGGAGGCGTTCTTGGGAGGTTCTGGAGCATGAAACATTATAAGATGCTGCAGTTGCACAGCGTACTGTGTTCAAGAACTTTTAATGATCCCTTTCAGGACAATCACTAGCTAGTTGTCTCAGCTTCTAGTACTTTAAAGGAGACCTGTCAATCAATATTCAATGGGGCAAAAAATGCCCTAAACTTGGCTGTCTTGGTCTCTTTGTAGATTTCAGCTTCTTGGAACTGTCATTAGCCACAATTGGATGGGCTAGAATGCACAAGTTTTCTGATTTTCTTTCTTTTTAATCCCTTTACTTTGTGGAAGATGTCTTGGTTCTCCTTGTGTATTTGTGCTCCTTTTCTCTTCGTATAAACATTCATCTTTTGTTGACATAAAGTATAAGCACATCTTTCATTGCATAATGCAACAGAGGTGCAGTGAAATTGTGATTTGATTGTGCCATTAATTTGTCTCCGTAGAAGGTAATTGGACTAACATGTTTTTTTTGTTACCTTCAATTCTTCAGATTCCCATGAGCAAGAAGAATAAGAAAGAACGATATCAAGAGGAGTTAGAAGAGCGTGTTATTTCCCTAATTGCATCATTATTTGGTAAGCAGTGAAACCTTTTTAAACATTCTGTTCATGGTTGCTAGTAGTCAATACTTAAAGCTTGAAGGACCATTTGGTAACCTATAACAGTAATTGGAGTGGATGCAAATGATGCCCCTTTGCTCTTCCTGGTGTTTGGTTAGCAAACTTAAAAGAAAAAAGATCTGGGAATTGAGATTTTGGCATTTTTTCTTAGTTGATTGATTCAATACAACATTATAATCTTATAATATACACGATTCTATCTATTAATCTGTTGGCTTTCATACATGGTCACGAAGGAGGAGTTGTGGCGTTGTCACCTGATGCAAAGTAAATTAATGTCCAAAAAGAGTTCTAAAAGTTCACTTATTGGAGGATTGAGTTTCACTTGGCAAAAGCATATCCGGGCTGAAACCAGTGAATCAAATGGATATTCAGATATCTTTTATCCCATGGTGTGGTGGGCCAATTATATGATCGTGGTAGAGATTGGTAGACCCAAATTGGAGTCATATATGGTGTTCTTCTATTTGTAATATATTTATGCAAACCTTGTTTTCATCATACTGGATTTTATAGCTGTAATATTAAAAGAATTACCTAAAGATCGTACTGGAGTTAAATTGTACACAACTAAATTCACATGAAAAAAATGAATTATACAAAGAATTTTCAGTTGCTGGATATGATGGTACCCCCCCCCCCCCCCCCAAAAAAAAAAAAAAGAAAACCACAGATGTAATCTATTTTTCCTGGTGTTCTTTCTTTTCCAGGTGGAATTTTGAGAGGTTCAAGAAGGGAGAGACTGCTAAGTAAATTTGTGGAAAATGAGTGTGAGAAGATAGACCGCCTTATGGAACTCTATATAAGGTAATAACCCGCTTGTTTTTTTTGAATTTCTACCTATGGATTTTGAACGGTTGCCCTATTCCTCCACTCTTGTTCCTTTCTACCCTCTTGCTGCTTCAGAGGAGGCAGGGGTGTTGCTGTAAAATCTGTTTCTAATGTCTATATTCAGACTTTAACACCCGAGTAATGATGATCTTTACTCAGATATTCAGATAGAGTAAAAGAAGAGACTAAACGAATGGATGAGCTTGAATTGGATGATCTGGAGGTACATCACATTTGCTTTTTTGTTGTCTTGTCCATATTTGACTTTGAAACCACTTCGTTTACAATGGGTTTGTGTGTTATACAGATGGATGGAGATGAAAGATATAATCGAAAACTAGAATCTGGACTGTACACCCTTCAGGTTAGTTTCTATTCTAGTGGCTTTTGGTCAGAATTGTCTATGAAATTGTTTGATTTGTTAATGGACTTGCACAAGTTGTGGGATATATCATGTAGTTGGTGGTAGGAAGTTATCATTGATTCATGGCTGTAATTTAGATCTTGCTACTGTAATTCAATCAATATGTAATTTTTAGTTTGAGGTCTTTTTAATTAGCATTGCTATGGAAAGTTTATATCAAGCACAGATATTGGTCATTTAAAGCAATCTAGAAAAGTTTCTGATTGAAAAAACCATTTATCTGAGTTTCAACATGTTTCTGTCTCTGATTTTCAATAGTTTCATGCTTTCAATATCTCAGCTCTGTTTTTTGTTTTAACCTGCAGTCGATAGCCATTATTCTGGGCCATCTTTGGTGCTCCGAGTAAGCTTCCCATCAACCATAATTTTATCAGCTCATTAGAGGAGCTTTATTTGTGGGTTATGTCTTATCTTAACTTTGAATTCTTAAGATGATTTGTGGGTTTTTCTTCAGGCATCCTCGAATGAGAGCAAGGATTGAACTATTATTGAAGCAGCAAAAGCTTACTAAGAGCGATGTTAAGGATATACTTCTGGTACGTGCTTTGTAGCTGCATCTGGATTCTGTCCAGTGACCTGTGTTATTGGTGATATCCATTCTTATAAAACATATTCAGTTCTCATCTGTGAAGTGAACTTTTAGCACTGTCTGAAAAGAAATTAACAGTTCAGACTATTAAGAACATATTTTCACATTATAAAAGGGTATGCGTGTAGAATCCATATATGGAATACCAAAATAGTCATAAATAATCACATGGTATATAAAAGAATGAAATATGTAGAAATGATAGCCTTGAATTACAAATTGTAATTTTCCATCAAATTGCACTGCATAAAAACTTCATTGAACTAGCAAATGCCATAACGTAGCAAATACCTTTTGCGTGATGCTTCGTTTTATGAATCATATATAGGAATATCATGATAACATTGGTGACCTCGATGGACCTGAAGAGAAGGAGCGAGTGCAAGCAAGAGTTCTGAAATTTATATCAGCCTTCGAACTTTCATAGAGGCCTGGTTTTGTTGATAGGATCGAAGCTTACTGTTGTAAAATGGTCCAGCCCTCACACTTTCTTAAGAGGCTTAAGATGTTTTGATAGGGTTCAAGCATACTCTTGTAAAATTTCATTAAGCCGTTTATCAAATGGAGCCCCCACGAAATGGGAAAGTTTAGAAGTGATTATGTGCATTATTATTGTTCAGATGCATCTCTGTAAACATCTGTATGCTTGTGGTGGCGCATTCCTATGTGGTTATGAGGTTTCCATGCCTTTCTCTGACTTAAAACAGAAATCTCCCTTCTTCTTTTTTTTCCTTTCCTTTTCAACTCTCCCCTGAACGTAATTTGCCATGGTATGCTAGTGGTATGGATCCCGTTTATATGGTGATAACATGCTAGGAAAATGAGCTCTCTCCTTGAAGGATAAATGGAATCCTAAAGCATCTGTACTATTGTATCCAGGAGTTTCAAATGTCATAAAAATAGTTTCTTGATGCTAAATCGAAAATTGTAAAAAAGCTGGAAGCAATAAATCTCAAGAAATGATATGCTTTACTTTATGACTGCAACTTCAGCTTGAGGCAACTTGCATACGCTGCCAAGGAATCTTCTAGCTTCCTTTCTCTGTAAAATCATGGTAAGGTAAATCATCTGAAGATTTTTCAGGCACACATGATGAAACAAGCCTAAAGCCCTGAATAAATCTCACAATGGTCATCAAAATGGATATTTTTTTGGCTTGGGGTGCAATTTAAGTTGATTGAATTCAAGAGATACATGGAAGAAATTATTGATCATCAAAATCATGCTTAAATATTGGTGGTATTTGCTGCTGCTGCTGCTGCAAATTCAACGTTTGATCTTCCAATATTTGTTGATTTTAGGGTTTTGGTGGTTAAAATGAAGGGAGACTGGAGTCTAGGTCTAGGCAATGAGAAAAGAGAATTACATGATGTTAATTAACTGTGTCCCGTTGGTAATTTTTTAACCTAAAATTAATTAACAGCATATCATCACTATCAAAATTGACAATTCAAGAAAAGTACCATAGGATGGATTCTCAACATATTTTTTTTGTTTTGTTTTGTTTGCAGAACAATTAGCCTGGGATTTTATGGATTAGATTGAGAATAGAAACGGTTTAAGCTTTTCAAATGAGTAGCCTGACATAAAATAATTATAAATTTTGATCTGAATGCTAAATAAAACTTAAATTACTACCAAAGGAAAGAATATTCGTAGGTTTAGACTTGTTACCCGAATTCGTAACTTTCTCCGTGTCGCCAAGTAAGATAAATTAATTACTACCAAAGGAAAGAATATTCATAGGGCAATGTCAGCAAAATAAAGAAAATACAAGCATTTGTGTTGCCTTCACATGAAAGTTAAATAATTTAAGCGATCTTTTAGCTAGAGATGAAGAGGTATGCCTCTTTGAAAATAACTTCACTCTCTTCTCGATCATTCTTCCTATCAATCACTTCTCCTCTCCACTCAAAAAGAAAATGGAAGAATTTGCAACCGACATTGCGAAATCCCTTTTAGGGAAGTTAGGCTCTTCTGCAATTAAAGAACTTTGTCTGGCATGGGGACTTGAAGCTGAACTTGCACGTCTTGAAGAGAAATTGTTAGCCATCAATGCAGTTTTGATGGATGCCGAGAAGAAACAGTCTCAGAATGAGAAGATTCGGTTCTGGCTTCAGAAGCTCCGAGAATTCATGTATGATGCAGAGGACGCACTGGATGGATTTGAGTGTGAAGATTTGAGAAGGCAAGTGGTGAAAACTACAGGGAGCTGTAGCAGAAAGCTACGCCGCTTCTTTTCAAGTTCTAACAAGCTTGCATTCCGTTTTAAAATGGGTCATAAAATAAAGGACCTCAACGACAGGCTAGCCGAGATTGAATCTCTGAAGTCTCTGCTTGGCCTCACAGAGCAGACTGGTGATCATAGCTCTGTCTTGCCTGAGGAGATATCAGAGATGAAACAGTCCTTTGAGAGCTTTTCCGGTCTTATTGGAAGAGAAAGAGACAAGGAATGCATCATCAACCTCTTAGTAGAACCTTTCAAGGTTGATGACGCTCATCCCTTTGTCATTCCAATAGTTGGGATGGGTGGTTTGGGGAAGACTGCTCTTGCCAAATCGGTGTATGACGATGGAAGCGTGGATGCCATTTTTGAGCTGAAGATGCAGGCATGTGTTTCAGATGGATTTGCTCTCAAACAAGTGATGCAAAAGATGATCAAATCTGCAACTGGGGAAAGATGTAACGACTTGGAAGAGGTAGAACTAAAAGCAAAACTAGAAGCGATTTTGCATGGTAGGAAATACTTGCTTATTTTAGATGATGTTTGGAACGAAGACTCCCAGAAGTGGCTCTTGCTGAAGCCTATATTATCAAAAGGTGCACTTGGAAGTAAGATCATAGTGACCACCAGAAGTAAACATGTTGCACAGATTATGGGTTCTGCTGGCGCGCACGAGTTAAGTCTTCTTGATCAAAAGGATTGCCTGTCTTTGTTTTACAAGTGTGCATTTAAGGAAAGGCAGAAGGAGCAACATCCAAATTTGGTAGAAATTGGGAAAGAAATAGTGGGAAAATGCAAGCAAATTCCTCTGGCAGTAATCAACTTGGGAACTCAACTTTATGGTATAACTGATGAAAGGGAGTGGAAATTGGCAAGAGATAGTGAGACCTGGGAAGAGAAGGAAGATGGTATTTTACCTGCTTTAAAAATAAGCTATCAACGACTCTCAAATCACTTGAAAAGATGCTTTCTTTATTGCTCGATCTTTCCAAAAGATTATGACTTCACGGATGCCGTATTGGTGCAGTTTTGGATGGCACAAGGACTCGTTCATCAATCATCACATCCAAGTGAAAACTTGGAAGATGTTGGGATTCGCTATGTGCGTGAGTTGATCTCAAAATGTTTCTTCCAAGATGTTAACGATTTGGTTTTTCTACTTAGCTTTAAAATGCATGATTTAGTGCATGATCTTGCATCATCATTGGCTCAAAATGAATGTTCAATCCTACGCTCAAATAACCACCAAGTTTTCAAAACTGCCAGACATTTATCAGTTGTTGACTCTTAACTCTTTTTTCCAAGCTCTTCCTAAGTTCCCAAATGAGATAGAGCGTGTGAGAACGCTTGTTTTTGTAACCAGTCTAGAGGAACCTAGTTGCAGAACGGACTTCGAGAAATGTTTGTCAGGATTTAAGCATTTGCGGTCTCTGGAACTAATGGATGTCTGTGAATTTCTGCCGGATAGGATTGGCTCCCTGAAAGAGTTGAGATATCTGAATTTGGTTGAGAATACAAAGCTGAAAAGATTCCCAAAATCTATTTTCGAGTTACAAAATTTGCAGGCTCTGATTCTAGGTGATGGATTCGAAGAGCTGCCAACGGATGTGAGGTACTTGATCAGCCTTAGATTGTTATTTCTAACCACCAAGCAGAAGCGGTTGCTAGAAGGTGGAGTTGGGTGCTTGGGGAGTCTTCAAATTTTATTGATTGCTAACTGTGAAAATCTTGAATATTTGTGTGAAGATATGCAAGGTCTTAAAAGTCTTCGGAAATTGTGCATTGGAGGGTGTAAAAACTTGATCTCTTTGCCACGAAGTATGAAATACCTAACTGCACTTGAGTATTTGAGTATTATGGTATGTGAAAAGCTTGATCTGATGACAATAGAGGAAGAGCAAGAGGAGGGATTTAAGCCACTTAACCTTCAGACTCTATGTTTTATAACGTTACCAGCAACGCGAGCATTACCAAAACAGTTTCTTCAAGGATCTGCAGGCTCTTTACAAACATTTGCAATCGGAGACTGTCCAAACATCATGGAATTGCCAGAGTGCACCGGCAATCTGAAGAAACTTCAAAAGCTGGTGATCAGGATGTGTCCAAGTCTGAGCGAAAGGTGCCAAAGGGAAACAGGAGAAGATTGGCCCAAGATTTCTCATGTCCCTCAGATTGAAGTTGACCATGTAAACATTTAAGAAACATCTTAATAGGTTCTTCTTTCGCTACACGTTGTGTCATTTTTCTCCCCGTGTGTTGTTCAATAAGCATGCGATGCTTGTGTTTTGGAGCTGTAGATTCAATGGAAAACCAGCTTTACCAGAGCAAGAAGAGCGAGCTGGTATGATATTGCATTCTGATTAAATGTTAACTAATTCATCCAGTAAGATATTAAGATTTCTTTGAACTTGCCATTAGTGTTAAATTCTTTGTTGTATAGTCTCAGTGTCTTGTTGGCTCAGATCTTCTACAATAGTGAGCTCCTTGCGGTCATTGGCTTGAAGCTGGATGTTTCTGTCTTGTTTAGATCCTCGAGCTTTGATTTTCTTAGCTGCCTGTTTGTGGCTGGTTATCTGGTTACTTTCTTGCAGCTATTGTGCTAATTGTTATACCCACAGTTTGGAGTATGATTTTCCTTCTTCACTGTTCATTGAATTGTTATATATAACAATGATTTTTTTTTTCATTTTTCTAATTTTATCCTTTTGGGTTTATATTGAATTTCTACCCTTCAATGAATAATAATAAATAAAAAAAAAAGTTAAACATAATTAGTTCATATTTTGAGTAAAATCGATTATTCAGACCTTAATCGAATCATATATGTATTGGTCATTATAAATTCATAAAATTTATGGCAAAAAAGTATAAACATAAATTTTATCATCCATTCAAGAAAAATAATTAATTAATGTTCTATTTTGATTATTATTTTTACTTATATTCAAAACCAACAACTTTGGTCATGAAATTAAAATAAATATAGAAGATAAAAAAAAATCTTGAACAAAAATCTTAACCATCCAAAAATTAAAAAGAAAACAAATAGTAATTAAAACAATGAGGATCAAATCTAGTATAAAAACTAATAGGACATGCCAGTTGCTTCAGTTTGTTTTTTTACATGAAAATATTCAAACTATTAATTGAAAAGCCTATACAACCAAAATCAAGATATTTCATAACATAAAATAAAACATGCATGTGATTGTGCTCATTGAATCTATTTATTTAAATAAATAAAAGATAAATCTAAATCCTAAAAAACTCATAACTTAAATGATGAACACAAATAAAACTAACCGAATAAATCAATGCTATAAAAAATATTACACAGGGTCGAACACATTAACAATATAATTTAAAAATAAATATTTTTTATTTTCAAAAATAAAATTTATTTGTTTAAAAACAAATTATAGATGAATTAGAATAATACCTCGAAAATTGAAATAGAAACAGAACAACTAAAAAAAAACTTATATTAAAAAAAAAATGCAAAAATCATGACTTTGATCATAAAACCGGGATAAACCCATAGAAAAATAAGGGTGAGAAAAAACATTAATTAAAGGGATAGAAATTTTCAATTGGAGGGTTTAATTGAATTGAAAAATAACTTAAAAAAATAAAAATAAAAAATAAGGGCCAAACTGAATAAAATATAACAATAGAAAATTGAAAGAAAAAAAAAACTTCAATAAAAGTTTCAAGGATAAAATTGAAAATTTTAAAAATTAAGAACCAAAATGAAAAACCAAATATATGAGAAATTGTAATTGAATGACTAAATTAAAAAGAATAAAAATTTTTATAAATGAAAAAGGAACAAAATAAGAAATTAATAGATTGAGGACTGAAATTGAAAAATAAAAAACAAAGAGGACACTGGTGTACATTATATATTAAAAGAGAGAAAAGAAGGAGGAAAAAATCAAATGACCACCAACGACAATCCAACCACTTTAAGCTAGTTACATCCACTGAATAGCATCATACTTATTGCCTAAAAAGCACGGATGCCACCCACACCTCAGTAGCTTTAAGCATTAAAAAATTCAAAAAAAATATAAAAATATCAAAATTCCCCCTACGACCTCAATAATTACACAAAATACACATATGAAAGTACAAAAATACCTCCAAATGCTAACCTTATATTTTGTCTATTCTAAGGTTAAATATGTAATTGCACTATATATTAAAATTTAAAAACCCAAAATACTTTATCTAGTAGCACAATAATTTTTTTGACTATGATCAAATACATATTTTTACTGTAAAGAAACTTATATAAAGTTAAGAAAGCTATTGATCAACAATGTGATATTTTATTGGCTTTAAGAGTAAAAAAATATTTTTATTAAGAAAAAAAAGAAAAAGAAATATCAATACCCCAACTAAGAGGGCTTAAGTATTATTTTTTACCAAAGAACACAAATGCAATTTTACTGGAGTCCAACTCCAGGACATATTTTACTATGGATTGTTCTACAATAAAACACTGATGCTATTTAATTTTTATGATAATAATAATACACGCCCGCTGGTGAACTTAATGGCATGGCTGGCTATATATATATATATATATATTACCATCCCGGAGTTAGAGGGACTCATTCTGAGTTATATATTATATCTGAATTAGATAGCAATAGTTTTTCAAAATGAGTTTTTTAACTAATTATTACTATCTAATTCAGATATAATATAACTCAGAATGAGTCCCTTTAACTCCGGGGTGGTAATATATATATTTATTTATTTCTTTATGTTTTTGGGACGAAGCCAGAAGGGCTTGTTTCTTGTGCTGTCAGAGATTTTTTTTTTATTATTATTATTCTGAGAGTAACAAAGATTTCATGGGTAGGAAGACAGAATCATCAAAGATATTAACAGTACAAATCACTGCTGATAAAATTTATTAATGAAGAAAACAAACATGAACCATTGTATCACAGGCTACACAATGCCAGGCTTGTAAAACTAAAATGAATAAAAAAAGAGAACTGCAAGAATTTTGATCAGAGGAGCCACCATGCAAGCTTCCCAGAAGTGATCAGAGAAGAGATGAGAGTGACTTAAGCATCGCAAGGCAGCAAAAAGTGTTGCAAATGTCTCAGAGCATCATCCATGCTTAGGTACCTCTCCAATGTTTTGTATTCATGATGGTCAAACTCAACTTTCCTCTCTTGAACTTGCCGTCATCCTTTATACCCTCCTCCATGCTTAGGTACCTCCAATGTTTTGTATTCATGATGGCCAAACTCAAATTTCCTCTCTTGAACTTGCCGTCATCCTTTATACCCTCCTCCTCATCAGTACAATTCTCACTGCAAAATCCCAACTTTATCTCAGCAACAAGGCTGCTTGCGGTGACCATGTTTGAGCAACAACCCGGCAATGGAAGCTCCTTGGAAAACAAGTCTTCTGCCTCCGGAACAAGGCTGGCCTTTCCACTACAAGATTCCATCATAATAAATACAGCTTTCCAACCTCTCAAAACAACGTTCCATGTGACTTTTATCTCCCGTATCGCTTCCTTCTTCAGTGAAGACTCAAGATCTATGTCGACAGCGAACCTGAATATCCCATTAGGATCTACCTGGAGTTCATCGCATGGTTTCGATAGGGTGAATAAAGTGGAAGTCTCTCCGGTACTTGCATTGATGACGAAGAGGAGGTCCTTTAGGGGCAGGTGGGGTTTTATTGGCTTTTGAAGCTGGAGCTTGGAGGCTGCCGTGGAGGCAATACCGTAAAGGCGGTGACAAGAGAGCTGGGTCTACGAGTTTGAGGTTGTAGACAGAAGGGTAGTGAGCAGAGCATATCGGCCGCCAAATATCCTCAAAGGAGAATGACTCCGACCATGATTTGGACACACAAGAAGCAGTAGCAAGGGATTTAGGGTCTAGATACTGAGCCACTAGAAAAAGAAGCTCCCAAGATGGCGATGGCGATGGCGATGGCGAATAGGATACTAGTTTATTCTTGGAGAGTTTTGACAGAAACATGATGGATATTTTCCCTGATGGTACTCATGTTATTAATTTAGAATTTGTTCAAATTATAATAATGATTATTTTATAAATATATTAAAATAATATATAATTTTTTATTTTTTAATATTAACAAATCAAAATAATATAAAAATATAAAAATAATTGAAAGCGAAAAAGAATTTAATTTTTTTCAGAAGCGTGATCGCAAAAACAAACAAACGGTGCCTCACTATCCTTTATACGACAGCGTTTTTAATGATAGTGATCAAAAGAAACCCCAATTCGATTTTAATAGTGTCTGCTAGTTCTCCTTCTTCTTTCTCAACGGTCACTTCACTTCTCTCGTATTTCCTTCACCTTCATCCCATGTTCCAGTATCGAAATGACTACCGAAGCCGCCACCTCATCTTTCCAGAAAACAGTTAGTTACTAATCACTGCTTTCTTTAACCACCGCTTTTACACTACGATGCTGATAATGTCTCCTATTTTAATTATTTTTTTGGAAAAAATAGGTGTTGTTACATGATTGGTGGTTGATCAAAGCCGAGCAGGAGTTCCAAGGGAATAAAATTGCTGTTGCCGGCTTAACTTCTCCTGAGTAATTATTTATTTTTACATTATCTCTCTTATAATCTTTGATTTCTTTGTAAATAATTATTATTTCTTAATTATAAAAAATTTCAGGAAAAAACCTGTTCGTGTGTTTCACTCAGCAGCAATTACCAAAAGATACGATGTTTTCACTCTTCAGACAGCTGATGGCGTCAATGTTCTTCTCCAAGGTTACATTAACAGGAAACTCACTGTTGAAAATGGGTTTTCCTCTCAGGTTTTTTTTTTCTTATTTTATTTCGTGTTTATTAATATTATTTGTTTTTCGACATCATATCGTGCTTTAAGTTAGGTTAAAGTTTATGTTGAACAGGTCTTTCGGCATTTCTGTTTCGGCTTTCCTCCTGATTGGGAAGAATGTGGAACCAAGTTTCTGAATAGTAACTGTGAAAGTGTGGCAGAGCCTCCGGTGTCTCAAAATGAATGCCGGCCTATTTTCTTATCATTGCCAGTAGATGATGGTGTTAATAATTTGAAGAATGATGACTCAAAGAATCTTTCACCACTATCAAGTTGTCGTGTAAATGATGTAAGTTGGGTGAAAGATAGTGTGGTGATATCAGCAAAACCTTCTGGTCACAATGTGGATGTGGCACTATCTTCTGAAAAGATAGGCAGCAAGAAAAGCAAAACCAGGTCCTTTGGAAAGTTGATGGCTAAAAGTTCAAGTAGTTTAGAAATAATCAGCACCAAGAATGATGCATCGGGGGAATGCTCAGCACTCACGGATTATAATGTGGGCAATATCACTAAATCAAACTTTGACCAGACACTGTCTGTTAGAACTTCAGGTGTGGTACTGGCTGTATCCTTAGAACTGATCTCGAGTTTAAAGAAAGAGAAAAGGGAAAATGAGGGAAACAAGGATGGACTGAAGAGTGGAAGTGATTTCTCAAGTCCATCTTTGCCTCAAGGCCCTCAGGTTATGCTAAGATGCATTGAAAATAATACTACACAAGGGCCATCTCTTTCTAGATCTCCGATTCGGGGAGATTCTGATATTTTAAATCAATCTGAAAAATGTCTCGCGGAAAACTGTGTGTTTTCCAGCATGCGGTCAGGTGCGGAAGCAAATATCATTAGTCCATCCAAGGAAGAAACGGAGACATTGGATGCTAATCTCATTGATTCTGGACATAGGAAAAGCACTGCCTCTGTGACAAATCTGACAAATATACCGATACAGAAATCGGTCTCTGGACATTCAGTGAGGTACAAAGCCAAAAGGTTGATGTCAATTGAAGGTAAACCGAAGAGAAATTCAGGCACAACTCTTGATATAGCACAGGCAATGTTGAGAGCTTCAAGAAAGATGAATACACTGTCAGGAAATTCAAAAAGTAAAGAGAAGAAAGAAACAATAGCTGTTGAGAAAGGAGGTTTGTCCATGAAGCAAGCTAGAAGGAAAGTTATTTTTGATGCCGATGTAAGCTATTCTGAATTTTTTCATGTTAATTTAGTTTTTTCCTTTTCATGTGTGCAAATCCTCAACATTTATTTTTAATGTCCACCGATTCATAAATCATAACCAGTTACAACTGGCCTGACTTTATGTTTTATCATCGCCATCATAAAGATAGCTGTTTCCCCAAGAATTCAATTGAATTCCTTAGTTTCTGATGTTTTCATTCCCTCATCACTTGAAAAATGTTCTCAAAAGAAAATTGTAGATATCTTGATAGTTTTAGTATCTGCCAGTCTTACCATTTCAAAATAAAGGGTAACATTTTGTCATTTATGTGGGGTTACTTTTTTGCTTAGTTCTATATTTAGATTAAACTTGAATATCACCTTTTTTGGTAATTGAACCTTGTATTGCTAGCTATTAGTTGATAGAGCTTTTTATGATCTGCGTTTTTCATTTGCGCTTTTGCTTTGCACTTAAAATGTCTGCCTCAAATTTTATCATTATTTTTTAACACCCTTTTAATCTATGCAAAATACTTGTTTGTAATTTGTCTACCTTGGTAAATTCTTGTAATCAGATAAGAGAAATGACAACATGTATTCATTCTCCAGAATCCTTGAATCTCAAAAGATCCAGATCAGGTTTGTTTGCTACTTTTTTGTAGTGTATTCCTGGTCTATGAATTTTTATACATGGAACATTACAGAAATATGATATTTTTATGGCCTTTATCACATAAAGATCAGTTTTCTGATTTCAGGAAATCAAAATGAGATATCTTGTTGCTTATGTTTTTGCAGAAGTTATTTGTCAAACTCTTGAACTGTTTTAGATGGCCATTTCTGAGATCATGGTTTTCCCCATGTTTGAGAAACCCAGTGATGGAAATCATCTCTATGGAGGGTCTGTTAATATATCTTCTGTAATATGATTCACCAACTATTTAATCAATTTGTACATGTTGCAGGGAGACTACTTTTACCTACCCTAGATTTCTGGCGCAACCAAATTCCAGTTTATGATGAGGTTAGTGGTATCTCTGGTATATTCCCATTTTTGCATTTTTTTGGATTGTGATAGCACCTGTTCAGACTTGGCAAACACCGTCCATTAATTGAACACATGATATGCTCCCATGAAGTCTTCTTGAGGATATTAAAGTCCAATTTGCAGTTATTGTTTTTTGCATTTAACTCTTAGAGAATGACATATATAGGGTAAATTTGGGACAGACATGATAATATTAATGCTTGACTCTTCAAAATAGTAATATTTTGGGATAGGCATTATGGACATGACAAAAAACACTTTGGGGAGTGTTTGTGATAGTCATTAACGTTGACACGTATCGAAGCTTTGTGATACATGAAATTCTCATTTATGATACAGTCATTAACATTGACACGTATTGAAGCATTGTGTATCTGGTAAAACATGCAGAGTTTGTTGAGTTTTTACAAGTAGGCGCTTGGTCAAAAGTTATGTGTGAAACGAAGCTGTGAAGAACTATGTGAATTTGTCTACAGTAATTGACTTTACAAGAACTGATGTTGTAGAATTCATGTTAAGGGGTGAGTGATTGGAGGTGATTGCTCATATCTTGTCATTTCAATTCAGAAACATATTTTTTTATGGTTCCTGTCATATTTTCATTACCCATGTCTGTCTCTTCGCATAGATTCCAAATGTTCATTAAATGTATGTTTATTGGACCTCATTAAATGTCCAATCTTTAGGAAGTACACACTTCTAACAAGTTTTTTTCTGTCACTGCTCCCTCTTCTACCCCTATGGTTTTATAAGGATGATGATACATTAAGGTTCCTTTTGTTTCAGAACCGTAATATCACTGGAGTTCAAGAAGAGCTGGGTGTAGTCGAACCATCTAGAGGTTGGTCTTTTATTTAACTATGGAAGAATTGGTGCTTTTAATTCAAAAAAAAAAAAAAACCTGGAGATTTTTAACTGTACTATGGTGAAAGTAAAGTTTGGTCGGTTAAGCAGGTTTTTTTTTAGCTAAAATAATCCACTGCTTTTGTACTTTCAAATTTTCTACTAAAGTATTGGATTCTAATCTTATATTGGATTCAAATCTTGTCCTTACAAGTCAATTGTCATGAAGTGATTATCTTCGTTTCTATTTATTCCATTCAGTTATAGAATTGGGTTTTCTAATTGAATGTATTCACTGCTCATTGGATGGCATACTTTGTCCTCAGGGGTTGAATCTAAGACTCAGAAGAGCAAAAGAGAGTAAATAAAACCACAGTTTCCTTTATCTTGGGGCAATCAATAATCACCATGGAGCAAAGCCATTAGTTTGGGAGGGGAGGAATGGAGAGCTTATAGAAAGATGGTGATGGGAAACAAAGGGCTAAAGGAGGTAATTGTTGTAATGATTAGGGATTCAGTTGGTCTCTTCAGAATTGGCATTAGCACCCAATCTAGGATCTTATTTTTGTCATATGCAACCGTTTGTCATGTTTTCCTATCCTCGAACTGGTCTTTCACAATAGTAGTTTTTTTTTTTTTTTGAAAATCTGATCCAATATAATTCATAGTTCCATTTCCCCCCATCATTTTTGTTTTTCCCTCTGAAGGATTTCTTTCATTTTCTTCCTTTATCCAAATGGAGAGACAATTATAATCCTTATTCATTCATTCAACTTCAAACATCAAGGGGATCGTTTCTTTAATTGGGTTCTCAAACTAGAAGTTTCTGAAGTTTTAATCATTTCGTAATTGAGTCTTCCTTCCATGTCCGTGAAACCTTTTTCTATCTAAACTGTATATTTTATGCAATAAAATTCGACCTCTTTGAGAGATTTTGGCATATACTCCTATTATAAATTCCTGATAATTTCGGGAGAAACCCAGTTACGGAATCCTTGATCTGTTGGGAACCAAATTAATAAATTATTTTGTTCATGGACAGCATTGAAAATAAATAAATCTGAATATGGTGGCAAATGCTGATTGCACAAAGCTTTTGCATCAGAGTAAGCATCAATAATCTGCCATCAAAATAGGTATGAAGATTAGTTGGAAGAGTAAGGCAGATGACAGAAGGCACAGCTTTTGGTACGGTGCAATTGCTGGTTGATTTCCATGCTACTTAAAGCATAATTTTTTGAAGATTAGTTAGTGATCTCTAATTCTCTACTCTCTTTTTTTTCCATACTAGAGCTTCTACATATAAAATCATTATCATATTTGAATAGCTGAAACAATCTTTCATTCAAATGATGAATTTACTTTTGATCATAGTTGTCCAGGTCTGAGTTGAGCTTTAACAATTATGTTTTTGGCAAGAAAAAAATGAGTGGTATGGTTGCCTTTAGTTGACAGAACACACAAGGAAATGGAACTTCATCCTTAAGAAATAAAAACTTTA
This sequence comes from Populus tomentosa, assembly GCA_018804465.1. Lineage (NCBI taxonomy): Eukaryota > Viridiplantae > Streptophyta > Magnoliopsida > Malpighiales > Salicaceae > Populus > Populus tomentosa. The sequence goes on from CM031975.1 coordinate 6,180,255, forward strand.
TTATTATAATTATTAATAATATTATTATTTGAAGAAATCTGAAATCAGAAATTACTGTAATGTTACATTCATGAGTTTCAAAGGCCTAGGGAGAAATTCTCTGGCTAGAAGCTGGAAATGTAAAAGAGGCATCATTGTACTTGCCCTTCAAGAACTTCTATTTCTTTGGATTGGAGTTGTAATTTGCTTCTTGACGAGGAAAGAATCAAGAACATCGCTTCTGCTAATTCCTTTTGAGCCTCCATTGTTTTCTGATCACAGTCAGCATAAAACTAATGTTAGATGCTATTTCCGGCGAAATCCATTAAGACAGATAAAACTGTAGCATACCTGGCAGCTTTACCCGTTGCGCTTGGTTCATCCTCTAAACAGATTGATGCAAGTGATTTCGGCAGCTGCACGGCATCGGCTTCGCTGCTGCTGCCCTGACGATCACTGGAGGAGTCCACTGTCCATCTCATTGGAACAACCAAATTCCTGCAGCAGAAATGGAAAAGTGATCAGCAACATTTTGACTCCTAAGCAGGAAAAAAATCTTGAAATCCTTGCAGTTAACTTACCCCTCCATGCATTTGTATAAGCAGCGATTCATCTGCTCCTCCGTGTAATTCCGAAATAAGGTGTCGAGACGCTGTGCTAGTTTTGGTATATCAGAAGATGGTAAAATATCCCAAACCTTCAAAACTTGAATGCAGAATGAGTTTTCCTGCAGAATCTCCACAGCCCAGATCATACTTAGCTGTCCACTAACATTATACTGCTCTATCAGTGGAGAAGAAATGCCATTGTGAACCATTTGGCTTCTCTTCTTGCGAGACTGATGCTGACGCCAACCGTTTGAAAGCTTGGCTAATAAGGAAAGCACTTCCTTACAGATTCTGACATTCCTGACTCTCGCCACGGATCTCCGAAAATCATCACTGAAAAGAACCTGTATTAAAGTGAAGGTAACGGCTAAGAAGCAGTAATATCTGTTCTGAAGAATGGCTTGCTCCACCAGTTCCATGGATCAGCAGAGCAGCAACTATTGAATATTCTGTTAATATTTCTTAAAAGAATATTCAAGACTTGCTAAGAACCAGTAAGCTTACCATCCATCTTGCATTCCGGAACAATGGGGAGTGAGTTTGCAGTAGAACATCAAGTCTGCCTTGCTCGATCAAGCTTTCTGTAATAGCCTGAGCCAAACTCTCATCCTCTTCAGCGTTATAGAAGCATCTCCGATGCTTCGCATCGTTGACTATCCTCTTCCAAATAGAGCCGCTCTTAACTAAAGTTGCCTCATTTCCTAAAATCCAGAGGCAAAACCTCCACACCAGAAAACATACAAGTTCAAATAGGAATGGAGAGGGAAAAAAAAAAAGGAAACGAAACTTTTGAGCTGCTGATGTTTTCTCGATTCTTATTTAGTACCTTGCACGAGTCAGCGCCACGTTTGCTCGTTGAGGATTCGAAACAAAACCCACCGATCCGTTCTCATTGCTTCGAACAGTAGAGATAATTATCAGATCCTCCTCTCCACCCTGAAAACCATCAACCGTGCCAACACTTACAGAAAAGGCACTGTCAGAGTCTGAAATGAATTTCCCAATCTTCTCTTGAATTGCATGAACTTGAGCCAGGTATGGTGATATGATACCTATGCTAATCTTCTTCCCAGTGCCATTAATATCTGTAACATCAAAATGAAGTCAAAAGAATTCTGTAAATCAATAGATACATTAGAAACATCTGATATATCTAGATAGAACCTTTGAAAAGTCTCCCAACTATATCAGCAGCAGCAGCAGCCTCGACTGTATTTTTGAAACTCTGTTTCTCAACAAATTCCTCTTTTCCATGGGCTATATTTATGAAAGAGTAGGGTTCAAACATGTCTCCTTGCAGGAACCGTCTCCTGTAGCCAGTTTCTTTGACGTTCTGCGCATCCAAAACCTGGCTTCCGTAGAACTCCGTATTCGGAAATAAGCTTATTGATGGATGCATTCGATATTGAATGTTTAGAAGATGGCTCTTGCATCCCAGCTTTACGAGCCTCTCAAACAAGCTTCTACCAAAACCAGCCTTCTCAGAAATCTAATAGTGGTGCACTTTAAACATGTTATGGTACGAAAAAGCAAAAGGTTTTGATGGCATCAAAAGATAGAGGAAGAGAACCATTCAGGAAAATCCAAACCTTGCTATTAACGATGGCAGGCAGTTGCCGTTCATCTCCTATGAGAATAGCATGGTGAAGGCCGGAGAGCTGTAAGGGGATGGTTGATTCACATTCTTTGAGTTGAGCAGCTTCGTCAATCACCAAGCAATGCAGAGGTGCCATTCTTATACTATGCAGCCTGGCAGAGCTTGACACGGTACAGAAAAGCAGGCATGCATTTGATAAGCAGAATTTCTCGATCGCATTTTTATCAGCGAATTCTGGAACCTGAAATTTTAGAGAAAGTAAGCGTAGAGTATTGATGCATTCCCTTTTTTCATTTCTCAACTTTATACGATTTTGAAGTTTTCTTTGTTCATCTTCATTGGCAGCACTGAGACTAAGCAACAAGGTTTCAAGTGATGTCATCAAATCAAGAGCTCTGGTCATGATCCTCATCACTTCTAATGAAATCAAAGTAGTCGGTAAGTGTGTATACAAATTCACAATGCAGAACTTTAATTCCTTTCCGGAGGAATTAAATCTTTTCCATACGAATCGCTCACAAGTCAAAAGTCCTTCCTTTCCCATGTTATCCTGCAGGTACAAATGGTATTGCGCTTCAGAGTCTTCAAGTAAACTTATCAGTGAAGCTAAACTGTGTTTCCAGCCAGTTGATGGATCAAAGCTCTTCTCAAGTATATCAGCACGATCATGAAGAAATACATGAAGAAGGTCATTCTGATCACCATCAACCTTCATTCGCTCCCGATTCCCAAACAGAATTATGTCTCCCATGCCATAAGTTTCATATCCAACTACATCAGCAACTGTACTCACGACACGAGCTGCAACTTCTACCACTGCAATGTTAGTTGGAGCACATGCAAGTGTTCTGCATTTCATTCTTAATAGTGAGTGTAATAAGCAACTAGCTGTCTTTGTTTTTCCAGTTCCTGGAGGACCCTTTACTAATTTGACAGAATAATGATGACAGCATCTGGCTGTGTCAATACAGCTTAAAACCGCAGCTTCTTGCGAGCTGTTTAAATTAAAAGACTGTAATATATCCCTTATCCTGGCAGAGGCAGCATCGCTATTTTTACTAGACGAGCAGATAGCACAATTTCCACCATCCTGCATGAGATCAGATATAAATGCAGTCAAGCTCAATATAGAAATGAATACAACAAACAGATTTTCCATCTTCAAAGCTGGGATTGCAAAAATGAGATGCTGAATCAAGAAACCAGAATCATTGTTCTTCTTACATTGAAGTTATTTTGCAGCACTTTCTTAATAACGTTCAAGTTCCTCCCTTCGAGTTCCAAGTTCAACGATCTCCATATACGCAAATTTGTCGTCAGATTTATCAAATGAACAGCAAAGAGTGTTCCCTTCTCCAAGCCTTCTTCATCCACTATGGGCTTCGAAGACAGAATCAAGGGTGTCAAACGATTTCCCCCTTTCACGGCATGAACGAAAGCAACATGATAGGATTGCTGGGTCTTCCTTAAATCATCAATGCACTTCAGTTGCACATTTGTCAGGGCTATAAGATCCCCAATCCAAGGCACATATCCATCTCTGGTTTCTTCCACCGAAATTTCGTAAAACAAGTCTTTAGGTGGCTTATAATCCTTGGATTTTCTAACACGCAGTATTCTACAAGTTGGTGCTTCTGCCAGTGATTCTGTACTTGAAAGCAAATCAGCATGTGTTTCCTCATGTAGGGGTGGAATGAATGCTTTCATGTAATGAGCTGTTGACTTGAAAGAGTTTGGGATCTTCTCCACCTATTAGGGGACAATATCAGAGTTCAGAATCATTCTCATGCTTGTAATCTGGCTAGCAGGAAATCTTGGTATGAATTTTCAAGAGCTTAATTTGCCGAACATTTGAAGAAAATCTTGCAGTAGAAAAACTAACTGGTTTTGACAGAAATTTAAATCCAAAAGCTCTTAAAAGAACATAATGTTAGCAAATTTGTTCCAGGGGCCAACTTAAAATGGTTAAACTTAATTTAGTTAAGACTTTATTGGAAATTATTTTTCAATAAGATTTTTTAAACATCAATTCATCTCCACCAAAAGATAAGTAATAAAACATCAATGACAAATAATTAATCATTAACAACGATAAATTTTCAATTTAATAAAAGAAGTTGAAAGAAGAGTATTTCACATAGGCTTTCAAACTCTTCTGCATCTTAGTTTTTCAACTTATTCTATTTAGTTTCAAGCTATATTTTCCATCTAAAAAAACTATGAAGAACATGGAATAAGATTATGATTTTCCAAGAGAATGTTATTGCAAATTAACAAACCTGGTCTTTGTAAAGATCCTCATTGAGCACATCTTCAATAGACCAAGAAAACACTGAATCTAGTAACCCTCTACCCTGGACCTTTTCCCACTTCACACGATCAGTTCTCTTGTCCATTGCTTTCCTGTACATGTTCATCGGCTTCTCAAAAAACACAACAACATTATGGTTATTATGAGTTGCAAAATGAAGCACAAAGTCACCTATACCGTAGCAAACCCAGAACAGTTAATGTCTTGAGCACTTCTGCTAGTGAAAGAAAAGTATATGCCGTGCTTTTCCTTGGAAACAAAGAAAAGCTTGATACCTTTGAAATTTATTCCTTTCATAGACTTCATATCAACTATCGTTTCCAACTTTTATATTCAAGTCTTTCTTCCTCGTATGTGGTCTTGCCAGGGATACAGAGAAAGGAATAACTTTGGGTAAATTTCATTATCCCAGTAGATTCACAAGTTCATTGTTATCCCAGTAGATTCACAAAGCATAATCTCTGTCGTTTAAAGTTTTTCTTATTCAACCCTTCTACTCAAACAAGATTCTTTCAAGCAATATTCCTTCTCCCTTCTCTTTAATTTTTGTTCTTTATTTATATGGTTTGTGCGCCAAGAATCTTTGTATGCAGTGAAACTTGTTGCAACCTTTGAATTTATTTAGTTTGTCAAAGTGATCCCTCGCTCCATATGGGCCGGATCCAACATTTTGTTAGCCATTTAATTATCGGTGGTAAAATTGAAACATTTTGGAAACTATAAGATTAATGTTGGAAAAGCTATAAAGGCAAATATGTAGAAGAATTTTGATGTAGTTTTGAAATATATATATCAATGGATTTTAACTAGATAGGGAGACAACTTCTCTGTTATTTTATACGAAACTTGTCCCGAGTTTAACAACCCTATTTAGAAGATGATCTTCATCTCATTTTTTATTCCCACTGTATATTTCTCCTCTTTAGCTCATCTAAAATAAAAACATTAACATTGAATTAATGCCTGAAACTAGAAAGGAAAAATATCTTCATTAATTTTTACAACCCTTTTGCAACATAATTAGACTTAGCATAGGTTGACATAGTTAACCAAATATATAGCTATGCACCAAGTAGGGAGCACTTCATTCTTCAGTCAGACCGCTGCAACTTCCATTCAAGAGCTTGTAGAGCAACCTGAGGAGTCAAATTGTCATCTTAATTTTTGTTTTCACACATTAGAGCAAGAAAGATTATTCTAAAAATATTTTAACAAGAGTACTAAAGATGTTCTTACCACATTAATTATTATTTGGCCTTCACCATCTAGGTTTTGATCCCCTTGTTCCACTGCTAAATCCATCTTTCTTAGACCTCCAGGGCTGTCTGATAATGAATATCATAATAGAATTGGTGATTCGAAGAATACTACTGATAGAGTGGGAGGTCGAAGCTAAGACAACATAAAATTTGACCTTTCTATTGTGAAACAAATTGTTCAGAGTTTTAGTATTGCATACCTACTAGTTGCTGCTGGTGCTTCTGATTCATCCCTGATAACAAGTGAAGCTAATGGTTGTGACAGGAGCTGTGCAGGATCGGTTTCAGGATTACTACTCTCGAGAGCGGCACCGGAACTTATTGACCATCTCATTGGAACAACCAAATCCCTGCCAATTTATAAATGACAAAGTATCCATAAACATCCATTTCAATGCACAGAAAGGAGGGAGGAGAGAGGTCACAGGTTTGAGACCTGCCCTTTTTCCTCAAAACAGGAAAAAGAACACGCATGTTTAACAATGGCTTCCTAATGCTGAAGCCAACTCAAGCTACTGCTGCTGTACAACTCCCGCTGTATAATATCTAAAGAAGGAAAATAGAAAGATGCATACCCTTTAGTGCATTTGTGTCTGCAGCGGTTCATCTTATTCACTGTATAATTCCCAAAGACAGCATCGAGGCTCCTTGCTAGTTTCGGTAAATCACGTAATGGTAAAACATCCCAAACCTTAAGAATTTAAGTGTCGTTTTTGTTTTCCTTGATTATATCCACTGTCCAAATGAGACTGAGCTGGTCGTTGACTCTGTAATTTTCTAACAGTTCAGAAGAAGTTCCGTGTAGGACAATGATGTTTCTCTCTTCAGGAGATTGACGCCAGCCACTTGAAAGCTTTGCCAACAAAGAAATCACTTCCTGACGAGCCCCGTTTCTCACTTTCATAATAGATTTCCGAAAGTTGTCACTGAAGCAAAACTTCAATGGAGAAAAGGTTGATGTGAGAAGTCCACTGAGTAGCATTCAGCTTCAGACATAAGAGTAAGAATTAAGAAAATTGTGCTGCAAGAAAAATCAGCATACATACCTTCCATCTTGCATTTCTGAACAGTGGAAAATTGGCATTCAACAGATCATCAAGTTGGTCCAACTCTAACAAGGCATCCATTATTGCCTTGGACAAGCTTTTATCCTCATCAGCATTGTAGAAACACCCTCGTTCCTTCGCGTCAGTAACCAATTTCTTCCAAATAGAGTCACTGTTGACAAGAGTTGCTCCATTTCCCAGTATCCAGAGGCAGTACCTTAATTAGACATAGCATCGCAAAATTTTATTCAAAATCACCAATACACGTGTACTTACACATGAACCTGCCTATACTTGCTCGAACTGTTGTCTAACTTAAAGTGTTTGGAAAAAAATACCGTGCACGGGTCAGCGCAACATTTGCCCTTTGGCGATTGGAAAGAAAACCCACTGATCCACTTGCATTGCATCTTACTGTAGAGATAATGATGACATCCTCCTCGCTGCCTTGAAATCCATCGACAGACCGAACATTTACAGCAAAGTCACTAAATGTACTGTAAGTATTTCCAATTTTTTGTTGAATTGCATACACTTGAGCATTGTATGGTGATATGACTCCTATGCTCATCCTCGTTCTTGCCCTTTTAAATTCTGCAAGAGAAAGAAAAGGAAAGCTTTAGCTTTCAAACTTGCATGCCAATCAAAAGTAAAACCAATAGCAATGTCATATATTTGATTTCCCTAACAGCATTTCTTCAATAACAAAAAATCTAATAGCTTCTGATATGACTCAAATGCATACCTTTAAAAAGGCTTGCAACTATTTCTGAAACTACAGCAACCTCGACCAAATTTTTCTTGCTGCGGCCGTCATTGGATTGCTCTTTACCATTGGCTACATTAATAAATGAGTAAGGGCCATACATATTGCCTTGAAGGAATTGTTTCTGATAGTTTCTTTCTTTGACATTTGAAGCATCCTGAATTAGCATATCATAGAACTCTTTATTTGGGAATAAGCTTATAGATGGGTGCATCCTGTACTGCGTATTCAGAAGGTGTTTCTCGTGTTCCAGTATTACCAATCTCTCAAACAAACTCCTCCCGAATTCAGCTTCCTCGGAAATCTGATGAAGGTGTGTGACAGAAGAAACATTAGAACTTATGAATAACCTAGTAAATGGGTCGCGAGAAAGATAAACTTTATCACCTTGCTTTGAACCATGGCAGGAAGCTGGCGCTCGTCACCGATAAGAATGGCATGGCGAAGACCAGAAAGTTGCAATGGAATAGTCGACTCCCATTCTTTAAGCTGGGCAGCTTCATCAATAACCAACAATTTTATCGGTGTCACTCCTTCTGTGTGCAACTTGGCAGAGCTTGAAGCAGTACAGAAAACCAGACACGCATTTCCCAAGCAAAAGTATCTGGCTGCCCTATTATCAAAAAAATTGGGAACTTCAAATTCTCGAGGAAGTGATTTCAGTGTCTGAATACAATCGTTTCTCATAAAGGATAACCGGGAAAATTGACCAGCGCTGCTTCCTTCATTTTCAAAATCGTTGAGGACTTGTTTTAAACCTTCATCTCCAGCACCAACACTATACAACAAGGGTTTGAGGCAGCTGAGTGAATCAACAGCTCTGGTCATGCTCTTCACCACTTTTAATGAAATGATAGATGTTGGCACGTGCGTATATAAACCTGCAATTAAAATATCCAACTTCGCACTAAGGAATTTGAACCTTTCCTTTACGAATTCCTCGAAAGAGAGAATATCTTCCTTATTTACCTTTCCATCTTTATATTCCTTTTCCTCAAACTTTGTAAGATTCTCTTGATGACAAAAAACCTTTTGTTTTTGTTTTTCCTTTTTCTTGTTCAAGGTCTGAAGAACTTTCTTCAGCATTTTCCTGCTGTTCCTGCCCTTTCTGTTTTGATCATTGACCACTTCATCTTTCTCCTTGTTGTTGTTTATCTCTTTAATTTCAAGCATTTCATCATCCTGATCCTCTCTCTCTCCCTCCTCATTTTTTTTCTCCATATTTTCCGAGTAACGGCGGTACTGATCCTCAGGATCTTCAAGCAAATGTATCAATGAGTCTACAGTGTGCTTCCACCCAGTCGACGGGTTAAAACAATATTTAAGTACTTTAACACGATAGTCAAGAAATATATCTTCAAGATCATCATTCTCAGAGATCTTCATTCGCTTCCCATTCCCAAATAGAACTATATCTCCAAGTCCATAAGTGTCATATTCACGAGAGTCTGTAACTAGCCTTAGGAGTCTTGATGTTACTTCCAACACAGCAATATTGGTTGGAGCACATGTAAGGGTCCTGCACTTCAATTTAAGGAGAGAGAACAATAAGAAACCAATCATCTTTGTTTTGCCAGTCCCCGGAGGGCCCCAAATTAGTTTGACAGTACTTTGATGTTGGCATTCACTCAGACCAATGCAGCTTACAATTGCATCTTGCTGTGAGTCATTTAAATTGGAAGAGCTGATTATGGTTTCTTCCATACCAGAAAGTGTAGTACTTCTATTCACTTCAGATAAGCAGTGAGAGCAATCTTGGCCATCCTGCAGGAGCAGACACAACATCTGTCAGCTAGGCAAGTGAATGGTTAGAATATAGCTAAAATTTCCACATATCAGGAAAAATTAAATGAACTACGCTTCTTACAGCTGAGCTAGTATGAAGCACATTCTGGATAATGTTCATGTTCCCTCCTTCCAGATCTGAGTTCAATGATCTCCATATACGAATATTTGTCATCATGTTCACTAGGTAAACAACGAAGACATTAGCTTTCATGTTGCTTTGCATTCCTTTTCCAGCAATGATAGACTCCTTTTTATTTTCCTGGTCTTCTAATTCAAATTGAATGGGTTTGGATGTGAGAGTTGACAAAATTACATATTTATCGTCGTCATCTTGCCATTCAGATAGCCTATGAACATATGCAAGAAGATAGTTAAACCCAGGCCTGTTCAAGTCATCAATGTCTTTCGGTCTTACATCTGTCAAAGCAAGGAGATCTCCAACGTCAGGCTCATATATTTCTTTCCCATTGGCTTTGTTTCTCATTTTTTTAAACCAGAAGTTATAAAACAAGTCTTCCGGAGGCTTATTCTTTTTATCCATTCCCACTGAAAAGATTTCTCTTGTAGGTGCTTGGGAGATCATTATCATGTTTGAGCATAAGTCCGCACGAGTTTCCTCGATTAGTGCGGGAATGAATGACTTCATGTAATGTGTTGTTGACATGAACGTCTCTGGTATCTTCTTCACCTGTTGATGAACAATAATTATTGCCATAGACATCAAATGCAAGAAAAGGGAGAGGAAAAAAAGAGAGCATATTCACAGGAACAAGAAATAATCGAGCATTCTTGCAATTGTACATAATTGTCAACTATTCTCAAGTCATTTCTCAAAATTATAAAAGATATAAGTAGTCACTGCTATAAATGAACATCAGAAACAATATGTTATGCCTTACATGCTTACCTTTTTGATCCCAAGTTAGATAACCTTGTTGCAGCAAAATCATAAGGTCATAAAAGGAGAAGTCTCTAAATGATCTCACTTTAATCAAGTTGCCAAATTTAATCAGGAAAAATAAAGCTTAAGCAGGCTTTCCTCCCCACTAAACAACCAGAAAAACAGACCATATAAAAAATTAAAAATCTGAAGTGCATCATACACATAAACATGAGCAGAATGGCATGCATGCAAACCTGGTTTCTGTAAAGATCTTTGTTAAGTACATGCCCGATAGACCAAGAGAACACCAAATCTACCAAGCTTCTACCAGCAACTAATTCTTCTTCAGTTGTCTCCATCGTTTCACCTCTCTAGTAAGTGTCCGTAAAATCAGTTGACGAAGCCGATAGTAAGGAAACAAAATAAAAACTCTTGAACTTACAAAGAAACAATGAAAAAATGGGACAGGTTCCTGAAGACTGAGATGGAAAGAGCACACTGACTACAAGTCAATCAAAAGTAAATTAAAGCAAGCAATGTATCGAGAGTCTTAGTCCCTAAGGAAACTACAGTCTCTTGTTTTCTTGTTCATTGTTTTACCCTGCAGATATAGAGCAAGCATTGCTTTTTCTTTCAAGCGTTTTAAAGCAAAACTAAGCATCAATTAAAGTAAGGGATAGCATATGAAAAGAGAGAGGAATCAAGAGAGGAAGCTTTCATACGAGGAGGCCAAAGGACTTTTCCTGGTTATAAAGCAGATAGACTCCATATTCCTACGTATTCTCCTTTACTGTGACATTACCGATTCACATATGTTGATTATTGAGTAGAGGAAAGGACACAAATGCATTCGTGCAATACGATGATGCTTTACATTTCTGCCCCTTGCTCTTTCCTCGAGTTCAGATCATCTTGTTGTCGCCGTCGTCGACCACTTTCTTCCCTCTAACATGGATACGAATTAGATAAAGTTAGCAGAAACGTCATTCCTAAAACACCCTTGTTCGTGACAAAGCCACTATTGATCGTTAATGACGTGTTCTACGCCAAACCCATACTCCTCCCTTTTGGACTCTCTACCTCCTTCGCCTTCTCTACTTTCTCTTGTTCCATATTCTCCTTCTCCATAAATTTGTGCAAAAACAACTTATTTTTACTCTTTCAACAATATCTTCTCCTTTCCAGGAATTAGTACTGTGTGTTTTCTTTTTATACTGAGGGTATCTGTTCTGCACATTGTTCTTCTCAGCCCAACAGTATATGTGACTCACAACCTGGATTTCAGGCCATGACCGACAATACAGGAGCAAAACCACAAGGGTATTTTACATACGACTAAACCTCGGAACATGCATTTTATTTAACATATATAAAAAACTTTAAAATTTCTCATCTTTAAATAAAAACAAAACAAAACTCCATAATACTTATTATATTAAATAAAATTCAATATTTAAAATAAAAATCCAAACTTTAATAAAAACAACATAATAGTAAAGTGTCTAATAATCGAATAAAAAAAAATAAGAAAAAAAATCTCGTGAAAGCAAGCATGATATACCAACAAATAAAGTGGCAGAAACTCTCAACTAAATATCAACCTACTAATAGAAACTAGGAATCTAAAAATAATATTAGAATGGAGAGATGAGTTGATGAGTTCAATCAACTCAGTAATAGAATAACATTTAATATGCATTATAAATATTTTCAAGTTATAGGCCATAAATTGAGATACAATAAAAATACAAGAACTAAAACAAATATACACACACGTATTAAACATAATAGTAATGTTGTAATGGTATACATGCCAGATATTAGACTAAGTCATAGGCTTAGATAACAGATGAAACCCTAAGGTTTCGATAACAGATGAAGTTTGCAGATGTAATAATTATGGAGGATCAGTTGCCGCAGATTGGTACCTCTTACCAACTAGATTTAGACTATTGTAATCAATAACATATATAGATATTCAATCAGCAGAATTTGAATACAAATTCAAGAAATTAATAAAGACTTGGAAAATAAATCAATATATACATAGACATTTAAGAATGTCATTTGTACTCATTATATAATTAACATACATAAATTATTTATATTACATGTATATTAAAAATTATTCTACCCGCCTAGAAATATAGAAGTGAAAGGAATATATATTAAATGAAAAACCTAAAAATCTTATTAAAGATTATTAGGAATATGTACAATAAATATACAGAATATACTAAAAAAAACAACTTAAAACAACACAAATATAATACTACAATGCATAAAATTTAAAAAAAAAAAAAAAACAAGAGGTTTAGTCTCATAAGTTTAGAGACTAAAATGAGATTTTGTAAAAAATCAGGGATAAAAATATAATTTTAACAAAATTAGATGACCAAGATGTAAAAGTCATAAATACATAACCATACTGAAATTTCACCAATAATCCATCCTTAATTCTATCCAGAATCTCAATTTAATTTACATGGATCAAATTATGATTTTTTCAAAGTTCAAGGACTAAACTATAAATTTCCAAAATTAAGGGACCAAACTAAACCTTTGTCATCTTCAAACTTAAACCCATATTTTTCCATAAATTTGCTATTGGTCTACCATGTCCCATTACCCATCTTCAACAATCAAACCAATCTTACATCAAAATCATTATTTCTAACCAAAATCTTTCAAAATCAACTAGTTAAACACTTTCCTATAACAATTAATCTATCACTTAAACTCAAAAGCACAAGCTTCAAATCCCTATAATCTCCAAATTCTAAAATCAAACTTAACCAAAAGAATTAAGCATAAAAGCTTCATATAAAGCCATATCAATACTTGGCTAATAATTATTGTTACACGTAAACTCCACCGATGACAAAAATTCACTATATCCAACCCTAAAATTAATCACACAAGCTCACAACATATCTTTGAAAATTTATATAATCCTCTAAGACTGTCCATCAGTATGAGGATAAAAAGTAGTGCTCACGGTGGATTTTTCAAACTCTTCTATACCTTAGTTCTCCGGCTTATTCTCTTTAGTTTTGTAATGTTTTGAAAATAAAAAGGAATGGGAAAAGGCAACAAAGCCCTTAGAGGCTTAAAGAGAGGGTATAAATGAATGAGGGGTAGTGTGGTAATTGAACAAAGAGTTGATAAATATAAATAGAAAAGAAAATAGAAGAGAGCTGTGTTTTAAGAGTGAAAAACTGACGAGAGAAGAGAAGAAAAGGGAAAGAAGAAGAAGAGAAAAGAGGGAAAGATAAGGAAAGGAGAAGAGAGTTGAAAGAAATAAGTTTAAAGGTAAGATTATGTATAAATATGTGTTAATTAAGCTTTAATTTCAGTTTTGATTAATTTTAGAGTTATGAAGTTTGTGTTTTGAGTTTATTGATGAATTAATTTGAAATTTAGGAGTTGATTGTTGTGGGTATTTGATTATTTGGTTGATTTTGAGAGATTGAATTGAAAGATGATGATTTTGAGTTATGATTTTGTTTGAATGGTAAAATTGTGTTTGAAATCAGGAGATAACAGTAAATGATCTGTTTAAATTCTGGGTTTGAGGTTGCAGATGACAAAAATTCAGTTTGGTCCCTCAAGTTGTGAAAATTACAGTTTAGTCCCCGAACTTTGGAAATATTACAGATTGGTCCCTGGGGCATAAATTAAGGTTCTGAACAGAACTGGGGATGATTTAAAGGCAAAATTCCAGTATAATTAGGAATATATGATATTTTCAGTTTGGTCCTCCAATTTGACAAATTACGATTTGACCCCTAAAATTTTGATAAAATCACATTTTGGATCTTGGGGCATAATTCAAGATTCTGGACAAAGATAAGGATGAATAGTGGATAAATTTCAGTATGGTTATATATTTACAATTTGGTCCTCAAATTTTGGTAAAATTACGTTTTGGTCCCTATTTTGAAAAATTATCGTTTTAGTCCATAAACTTAGGAGATTAAGCCCGGTTTTATTTTATTCATTGGGATCTTTTGTTTGATTTAATTTTTTTAGTATATTTCATATATTTATTGTAGGTTCTCCTAACGATCCTTAATAGGATTTTCGGGTCTTTCATCTGACATTTCTTTAGTTCAATATTTTTCGGGTGAGTGGAATAATCTTTAATATGCATATAATATAAATAAATATGTATGTTGATTATACAATGAGTACAACTAGTAAATTTCTTGAATATTTATATATGTTGCTTTATTTTCCGAGTACTCATTTATTCTTGAATTTGCACTCACAATATGACAAAATAAATTCTATTTGATATGATATACGTTTCTTTGATGATTATGTGAATATTTGTTATGCCTTGATATGGGACTTGTCAGTAACTCCATGCTAACGGAGAGTGGTTAGCCTGTGTGCACATAGTATTCTGTAAACCTAGCTGGTGAGAAAGGCATCAGCCTGTGGCGACTGATCATCCCACAGTGGTCACCTTCGGGTGTCATCTGGTCACCTACGGGTGTCATCTAGTCACCTTCGGGTGTCATCTGATCTCTGATATGTATTCCACTACTTTATGATAATATGTTTAGTATGTGTATGTATATGTATATCAAGATAAATCATCTTGCAAACTATTAATATCTTAAATATCTGAAATGTATATTAAATGTTATTCCCTCACTGAGTTGGTTGAACTCACATCTCATTCTTAATATTCTTTCAGGTTCTTAATTTCTGATAGCAGTTGGACTTTGTTGAGTGTTTCCGCTTCTTAAGTTTTGGCCGGTATGTCTTGCTTGTTTTGCAAGACTTTCCTTTTATTTTGATTCGATGTCTTAGATGCTCCACTATTACCTTGTTTTAATTAAGTTTAGATTTTGACAATGTAAATAGTATTATGAATTATTGTTTTTATTTTAATAACCGATGAGAAATTTTGAACTATCATTTGGTTTTATCAGTTTTGAATAATATGATATTGCTGAATATTATGAGACGCTGCGTATTTTTGAATAAATTATTCTTTTGATATGTCCGTTCTGAGGCTTAGCGTAGGTGGGGTGCCTTTTCAACACCGCTCCTGCATTGCCGGTTATGGACTCGAGATTCAGGTCGTGACAAGTTTCAAGCTTTATTTTTTCATTTGTTATCATAGAGTTCTTGGATATTGTTTAGAAGTACAACTAAAAATGATAATAGTGTTAGAATCTTGAGAGGCTTATTTACATCATTCTATTTGTATCAAAAGATAAGTAATAAAACTTAACGACAAATAATTGATCATTAATAATAATAAATTGTTAATTTAATAAAAGAAAGTGAAGGAAGAGTACTTGGCATAGATTTTCAAACTCTTCTACGTCTTAGTTCTTCAGCTTATTCTATTTAGTTTCAAGCTCTATTTGTCCTTTTGTTTTCCTTCTACGAGCTTAACAAAAAAAAAAAATTGAAGAACTGAACAAAACATGGAATTAGATAATGATTTTCCAATAAAATGTTGCAAATTAACAAACTTGTTCTTTGTAAAGATCCTTGTTGAGCACATATTGAATAAACCAAGAAAACACTGAATCTAGTAACCTTCTACCCTTGACCTTTTCCTTCTTCACATGATCTGTTTCCCTTGTCCATTGCTTTCCTGTTACATAGTCATTAGCTTCTCAAAAAACACAACTACATTATGTTTTTTATGAGTTGCAAAATGATGCACAAGTTCACCTATACTGTAGCAAACCCAAAACAGTTGATGTCTTAAACACTTTTGCTAGCGAAAGAAAAATATATGCCCAACAAAATGGTGTTTTGTTTAGAAACAAAAACTTTTTCATGGAATTAGTTGAAATATACGATGAACTGAACATCTACACGAATTTAAAAAAAAAAAAAAACTAGATACATTGAAAATGTATTCCTTTCATAGACTTCATGTCAACTTTCGTTTCCATCTTTTATTATATTTAAGTCTTTCAACCTCGTATATGGTCTTCGTTAAGGATACAGAGAGAAAAATAGCTTTGAGTAAATTTAATTGTTGTCCTGTAGATTCACAGATATTTCATACCTATCCCTTGAGTTCAAAATTCCTAGCATGATTTCTATAGTTTAAATCTTTTCTAACTCAACCTTTCTACTCAAACAAGATTCTTTCAAGCACTATTCCTTCTCCCTTCTTTTAAGGTAGTTTTTGGTATTTGAACAATATTAATTGAATTTGATTGGACTGGACTTGATAAATAAATTTTGTGCCATGTAGTGTAGATTATAATATATATTGATTTCTAAATTAAAATGTAAAAGGGGTATTCAAATATAAGGTCAGGGAAATTTTTTTAAAAAAAATTACTCTTAATATATTAATGTCAAACATAAATATTTAAAAAATAATAATTAGATATTATTTTTTTCACTTTAGTTTATATTGAATTTTGAAATTAATAATATTATAATAATCATAATTATAAAATTGGTTTGGCAGGTTTACCCAAGACTAACAAATCAAGAGCTTAGATCGGTTCGAGTTTAAAAAAAATAGAGAAATAATTGATCATACATGACCCAATCAAAAACTAAAGTCGACTTACGACCCAGTCGAACAACTTGAAATAAAACACATGTCAAAAATTCATTATCATTCAAATATATTATTACCTTTATATTAGAAAAAAAAAATGTCATCTTAAAAAAAAAAATCATCAAACTATATTTTTATGAGTTATATGAATTGTTTTTGAATCTGTATATCTAATTAGATTATATTAAGCTAACTTCTATATAATTTAAATTTTTTTTACTAGAAAAAAAATATTAATAATATCTAAATATTTTTATATATTCAAAATAAAATTTAACCTGATTTGTAGCATAACCGTGGATCAATATTCTAGTTTGAACTATAAAAATAGAAGTGAAGCTACATGAGCAAAAATATAATTTATCCTAGAACATAGGGTGTGCATGTAGAGGGTGGAAAGCAGGGGACAATTTTGCGAAGATAATCAAGGTGGTGGAAGGTAAAGAAAGGAGAGAAGGGATAGAAGAGACTAATACTTTGATAAATGTACAATTGAATATATTAGCTTGATTTTCTTAAAAGAAAATCTTATACCAATTTTTTTAATAAAAATTATTATTATTTATGAGATTCTAAATAATATGTAATAGGATGAGCTGAAATATAAAAACGTAAAACATCTCCATCAAATAAGACGAAGAAGAAATGGTGTCGTTGAGTTTTTAATAATTATGATATTTTATTCGTATGCAAAATAAAATATTTAAAACTTACTTGGAACTTAATATGGTGATTTTTGCTCACTTATTTTTCATGACAGCACACCTCTTATTAAAAAAAAATATTAAATTCAATTTTTGACTTAAAATTAAAAATAAAATTCAATTAAAAAAATAAAATAAGTCAACACAGGTTAACTTGTTAAACTATGATAATAACATAGAAAATAAATTAAAATAAATTATAAAACTCAATTTTCAATCAACAGCTATAGGATAAAAATAAAAGAAAAAAATAATTATAAAAAAAAAAACATTTGAGTCAACCGACCATACTCGTAAGTCGTAACCTAAGTTATGAGACTATAATAACATCATAAAACGTAAATTGAAATAAGTTATGAAACATAATTTTCAATTAATCAAATATTAAATGATAAAATTAAAAAAGTTTCAACAAAAATCAATCGGCCTAACCCGCAACCCAAGTCATAAGACCATGATAACTCCATATAATTAAGCAAATAAATAAAAATATAAAGTCTAATTCCCAATCAACCTAATATTAAAGGATTAAATTGAAAAAAATTAAAAAAATAACTCAAGTCAACTCGGCTAACATGTCAAACTCGGGTCAAGAGATCGGGATAGCTCCATAGAAAAAAAATTAAAAAAAAATTATAAAGTTCAATTCTCAATCAATTCAATATTAAAGGATAAAATTAAAAAAAAAATTAACCAACCTGACTAACCCGCAAAACTCACGACCCTAATTATAAGACTATAATAATCCCACAAAATATAAAATTTGTTTTTTAGAATCAAAGAGTAAAACATCTTGACATTTCACTGCTCCCTTTAGTATGTGTTATAATTAAAATTATAAGAATAGTAGGAATCATAATATTTAGGTCATTTATTTGATTTGTCCACTCATATAAAATTCGTTAAAATTCATTTTTTATATTCATCTTCATCCCCTCTTCCATGTTCCTCGTTCGATGAAGTCCTAAAATCAAATAAAATGAAGATAATATAATTTTACCATTATCACTGCTATTATTGTATTAGCTCCCTGTTTTTCATGTGGTCTTAACTTCCCCACTGTTTTTTAAAAAACCTAGGCTGGATTTTAATAGCTGGGAGATGAAATCATCATCTCATCTTTGATTCCCACTTCATATTTCTCTTCTTTAGCACATCTAAAATAAAAAAAAATAAAAAAACATTAACGTTAAATTAATGCCTGAAACTAGAAAGGAAACACATCTTCATTAATTTTTACAACCCTTTCGCAACATATTATATTTTGTCTAGATTGACATGATTAAACAGATATATAGCTATGCAACAAGTAGGGAGGACTTCATTCTTCAGTCAGACAGCGCTGCAACTTCCATTCAAGAGCTTGTAGAGCAACCTGAGGAGTCAAATTGTCATCTTAATTTTTGTTTTCACACATTAGAGCAAGAGAGATTATTCTAAAAATATTTTAACAAGAGTACTAAAGATGTTCTTACCACATTAATTATTATTTGGCCTTCACCATCGAGGTTTTGATCCCCTTGTTCTACTGCTAAATCCATCTTTCTTAGACCTCCAGGGCTGTCTGATACTCATGAATATCATAATAGAATTGGTGATTCGAAGAATACTACTGATAGAGTGGGAGGTCGAAGCTAAGACAACATAAAATTTGACCTTTCTATTGTGAAACAAATTGTTCAGAGTTTTAGTATTGCATACCTACTAGTTGCTGCTGGTGCTTCTGATTCATCCCTGATAACAAGTGAAGCTAATGGTTGTGACAGGAGCTGTGCAGGATCGGTTTCAGGATTACTACTCTCGAGAGCGGCACCGGAACTTATTGACCATCTCATTGGAACAACCAAATCCCTGCCAATTTATAAATGACAAAGTATCCATAAACATCCATTTCAATGCACAGAAAGGAGGGAGGAGAGAGGTCACAGGTTTGAGACCTGCCCTTTTTCCTCAAAACAGGAAAAAGAACACGCATGTTTAACAATGGCTTCCTAATGCTGAAGCCAACTCAAGCTACTGCTGCTGTACAACTCCCGCTGTATAATATCTGAAGAAGGAAAATAGAAAGATGCATACCCTTTAGTGCATTTGTGTCTGCAGCGGTTCATCTTATTCACTGTATAATTCCCAAAGACAGCATCGAGGCTCCTTGCTAGTTTCGGTAAATCACGTAATGGTAAAACATCCCAAACCTTAAGAATTTGAGTGTCGTTTTTGTTTTCCTTGATTATATCCACTGTCCAAATGAGACTGAGCTGGTCGTTGACTCTGTAATTTTCTAACAGTTCAGAAGAAGTTCCGTGTAGGATAATGATGTTTCTCTCTTCAGGAGATTGACGCCAGCCACTTGAAAGCTTTGCCAACAAAGAAATCACTTCCTGACGAGCCCCGTTTCTCACTTTCATAATAGATTTCCGAAAGTTGTCACTGAAGATAAGCTTCAATTGAAAAAAGGTTGATGTGAGAAGTCCACTGAGTAGTATTCAGCTTCAGACAAAAGAGTAAGAATTAAGAAATTTGCGCTGCAAGAAAAATCAGCATACATACCTTCCATCTTGCATTTCTGAACAGTAGAAAATTGGCATTCAACAAATCATCAAGTTGGCCAAACTCTAACAAGGCATCCATTATAGCATTGGACAAGCTTTTATCCTCATCAGCATTGTAGAAACACCCTCGTTCCTTCGCGTCAGTAACCAATTTCTTCCAAATAGAGTCACTGTTGACAAGAGTTGCTCCATTTCCCAAAATCCAGAGGCAGTACCTTAATTAGACATAGCATCGTAAACTTTTATTCAAAATCACCGATACACATGTACTTGCACATGAACCTGCCTAAACTTGCTCGAACTATTGTTTAAATTCTGGTGTTTGGAAAAAATACCTTGCACGGGTCAGCGCAACATTTACCCTTTGGCGATTGGAAAGAAAACCCACTGATCCACTTGGATTGCATCTGACTGTAGAGATAATGATAACATCCTCCTCGCTGCCTTGAAATCCATCGACAGAGCGAACATTTACTGCAAAGCCACTATATGTACTATAAGTATTTCCAATTTTTTCTTGAATTGCATACACTTGAGCCTTGTATGGTGATATGACTCCTATGCTCATCCTCTTTCTTGCCCTTTTAAATTCTGCAAAAGAAAGAAAAGGAAAGCTTTAGCTTTCAAGCTTGCAAATCAAAAGTAAAACCAATAGCAATATCATATATTTCAGACAACATTTATTAAATAACAAAAAATCTAATAGCTTCTGATATGACTCAAATGCATACCTTTAAAAAGGCTTGCAACTATTGCTGAAACTACAGCAACCTCGACCAAATTTTTCTTGCTGCGGCCGTCATTGAATTGCTCTTTCCCATTGGCTACATTAATAAATGAGTAAGGGCCATACATATTGCCTTGAAGGAATTGTTTCTGATAGTTCCTTTCTTTGACATTTGAAGCATCCTGAATTTGCCTATCATAGAACTCTTTATTTGGAAATTGGCTTATAGATGGATGCATCCTATACTGCATATTCAGAAGGTGTTTCCCGTGTTTTAGTATGACCAATCTCTCAAACAAACTCCTCCCGAATTCAGCTTCCTCGGAAATCTGATGAAGGTATGAGATAGAAACATTAGAACTTATAAATAACCCAGTAAATGGTGTGCAAGAAAGATAAATCTTATCACCTTGCTTTGAACCATGGCAGGAAGCTGGCGCTCGTCACCTATAAGAATGGCATGGCGAAGACCATAAAGTTGCAATGGAATAGTCGATTCACATTCTTTAAGTTGGGCAGCTTCATCAATAACCAACAATTTTATCGGTTTTGCTCCTTCTGTGTGCAACTTGGCAGAGCTTGAAGCAGTACAGAAAACCAGACACGCATTTCCCAAGCAAAAGTTTCTTGCTGCTGTACCTTCAACTTCAAAAATATTGGGAATGTCAAATACTCGAGGAAGTGAATTCAGTGTCTGAACACAATATTTTCTCATAAAGGCCAGCCGTGAAAATTGACCAGCACCGCTTCCTTCATTTTCAAAATCACTGAGGACTTGTTTTAGACCTTCATCTCCAACACTAACACTATACAGCAAGGGTTTGAAGGTCTTGAGTGAACCAAGTGCTCTGATCATGTTCTTCACCACTTCTAATGAAATGATAGATGTTGGCAAGTGTGTATACAAATCTACAATTAAAACATCCAACTTCGCACTAAGGAAATTGAAACTATCCTTTACGAATTCCTCAAAAGAGAGAATGTCTTCCTTCTTTACCTTGCCATCTTTATTTTCCTTTTCCTCATGCTTTGGAAGCTTCCCTCGATGAGAAGAAACCTTTTGCTTCTGTTTTTCCTTTTTCTTGTTATCTTTCAAGGCCTGAAGAAGAGCTTTCTTCAAAACTTTCCTCCTGTTCCCGCCCTTTTTTTCTTGATTATTGACCGCTTCATCTTTCTCTTTGTTGGTGTTCATCTCTTCAAATCCATGCATTACATCTTCCAGTTTCTCTATCTCTCCCTCATTATTTTCCTCCTTACTTACCAAGTACCGGCGGTACTGATGCTCAGGATCTTCAAGCAAAGTTATCAAAGAGTCTACAGTGTGCTTCCAGCCAGTTGACGGGTTAAAGCAATGACAAAGTGCTTCGACACGATTGTCAAGAAATATATCTTCAAGATCATCTTTCTCGGAGATCTTCATTCGCTTTCCGTTCCCATAGAGAACTATATCTCCAAGTCCGTAAGTTTCATATTCAAGAGAGTCTGTAACTAGCCTTAGGAGTCTCGATGTTACTTCCAACACAGCAATATTGGTTGGAGCACATGTAAGGGTCCTGCACTTCAACTTAAGTAGAGAAAACAATAACAAACCAACCATCTTCGTTTTTCCCGTCCCCGGAGGGCCCCAAATTAGTTTGACAGTGCTTTGATGTTGGCATTCTCTCAGACCAATGCAGCTTACAATTGCATCTTGCTGTGAGTTATTTAAATTGGGAGAGCTGATTATGGTTTCTTCCATACCAGAAAGTGAAGCATTTCTATTCACTTCAGATAAGCAGTGAGTGCAATCTTGGCCATCCTGCAGGATCAGACACAACAACTGTCAGTTAGGCAAATGAATGATTAGAATATAGCTAAAACTTCCGCATGTCAGGAAAAATGAAACACCCTTCTTACAGCTGAGCTAGTATGAAGCACATTCTGGATAATGTTCATGTTCCCTCCTTCCAGCTCTGAGTTCAATGATCTCCATGTACGAATATTTGTCATCATGTTCACTAGGTAAACAACAAAGACATTAGCTTTCATGTTCTTTTGCCTTCCTTTTCCAGCAATGACAGACTCCTTTTTATTTTCCCTGTCTTCTAATTCAAATTGAATGGGTTTGGATGTGAGAATTGACAAAATGTCATATTTATCTTTATCATCTTGCGCTAAAGATAGTCCATGAACATATGCAAGAAGATAGTTAAACCCAGGCCTGTTCAAATCACCAATGTCTTTCGGTCTTACATCTGTCAAAGCGAGGAGATCTCCAACCCCAGGCTCATATATTCCTTCCCCATTCACATTGTTTCTCATTTTTTCAAACCAGATCTTATAAAACAAGTCTTTCGGAGGCTTATTCTCTTTAGCCATTCCCAGTGAAAAGATTTCTCTTCTAGGTGCTTGGGAGACCATTGTCATGTTTGAGCATAAGTCTGCACGAGTTTCCTCGATTAGCGCAGGAATGAATGACTTCATGTAATGTGTCGTTGACATGAATGTCTCCGGTATCTTCTTCACCTGTTCGTGAACAATTCAGTGCCAGACATCAAATGCAAGAAAAAGGGAAAAAAAAAAACATGAGGTCAAAAAAATTAAAAAAAAAATTGACATGAATGTCTCTAAATGATTTCACTTTAATCAAGGTGCCAAATTTAATCAGGAAAAATAAAATCCTGCCCACTAAACAACCAGATTTTGACCAGAAAAACAGACCATATAAAAAATTAAAAATCTGAAGCGCATCATACACATAAACATGACAACAATGGCATGCATGCAAACCTGGTTTTTGTAAAGATCTTTGTTGAGTACATCCCCGATAGACCAAGAGAACGCCAAATCTACCAAGCTTCTACCAGGAATTACTAATTCTTCTTCAGTTTTCGTTTTCGCAACTTTCTTCTCCATCGTTTCACCTCTCTAGTAAGCGTCTGTAAAATCAGTTGACGAAGCCGATAATAAGGAAACAAAATAAAAACTCTTGAACTTACAAAGAATTAAACAACGAAACTACAGGTTTCTTATGAGTGAAGCAAGCAACCCCACAGTAAGGCTAGTACAGATATTTTTTCCAGAAAGTGGCAATGCTTCTTTTTTGATAGCTACCAAAAATCCCAATGAAAGAAAAGAAATGAACGTACAGTTGATTAGAAAAAATGGGGCAGGTTCCTGAAGACTGAGATGGAAAGAACACACTGACTATAAGTCAGTCAAAAGTAAATTAAAGCAAGCAATGTCTCGAGTCTTAGTCCCTATGGAAACTACAGTCTCTTATTTTCCATAATTAAAGTTAGGGATAGCATATGAAAAGAGAGAGGAATCAAGAGAGGAAGCTTTCATACGAGGAGGCCACAGGACTTTTCCTGGTTATAAAACAGATAGACTCCATATTCCTACGTATTCTCCTTTACTGTAACATCACCGATGCACGAATTAATGTTGATTTTTGAGTAGAGGAAAGGGCACAAATGCATTCGTACAATACGATGATGCTTTACATGGCTGCCTCTTTCCCTTTCCTAGTACGCGTGATTTTCACAAGAGAATTATTCTATCCACTCGAAGTATTGCTTAGAATTGAAGCAAGTTTCATTTCCTTCAAGGTGTAAGAAAACGCAAAGCTCAACTTGTAATTTCAAGTGTGAATTCTACATGAATGGGAATGGGTAGCAAAGCAAAGATGTCCAAACTATTTTCCAGTTCTCACAGATGACTTCTCCTCGATCTTCATAACCAATATCACCATCAAGTTTCACTATATAGAGCAATATCAGCATCATATTACACGGTTATTACGTTATTCATGTGAAACAATTTCTTCAAAACTATATTATGACATCTTTTTATGGTTTTTTATTGAACAAGAAAAAAACCCTTGGGTTAACCTGATGATCAACTCGCAAGCCAAACCACCTCAGACCATGTCTAACTCTTGAGTAGACTGTTGTAAGTTGTAACTATATGTTTAAAACCATGATTTACACCCAACAATCCAACATTGAATCACCAGCCAACTCGAACTCCTACAACTGGCTATGTTTTGGCAGAACTGCCAGCCGAAACGCCACTATCAACTGTTTTGCCACTTGATTTGGAGTATTTATTGGATGCCATGCCCGCACGATGCCGCAAGCTTATAACATATTTATATATTATCATGAATTTATAGAAAAAAAATTTAAAAATATATATGAAAAAAAACTGTTACAATCCACAATGTTTTCAAAAAAAAAAAACAACAAAATTAAATTTTAAACTAGCTTAATATTTTTAAAATAAAAAAAATAAAAAAAATTTTAAAAAAAATCATAACAAAAAAAAAACCATATAAGAGAACAATATAACAATCCACAGTGTTTAAAAAAAAAAACTACAAAACTAAATTCTCAACCAATTCAATATGAAAAAAAAAATCGACAAAGATAATTCTGAAAAAAAAAGAAAAAATACATGTGGAAAAAATTAAAATTGAATTCTCAACCAACTCAATATTAAAAAAAAATTAACAAATAATTTAAAAAAAAAAAAACATGTAGAGAAACATTGTAACAAAACAAAAATCATGTGGAAAAATACTTTAACAATCCATAGTATTTTAAAAAAATAAAAAACTAAAAAGCAAAATTATCAACATATAAAAAAAATTGACAAAGATCATTTTAAAAAAAAAAATCATAAAAAAAAAACATTTAGTAATCCATAATATTTTAAAGAAAAAAACTGCAGAACTAAGTTTTCAATCAGTTCAATATTTAAAAAAAATCAATAAAGATAATTTAAAAAAATACAAAAACAATAAAAACAATAATGTTTTTTAAAAAAACTATAAAACTAAATTTTTAACTAATTCAATATTAAATAAAATCGATAAAAATAATTTAAAAAAAAATACAAAAGCAAAAAAAAATAAAAGAAAAAAAAAAGATAATCTTGAAATAAAAAGAAAAAAAAAAACATGTCAAGCCCACAAAGAAAGGGAAAAAAAGGGCAAAAAAAAAAACAAACAGGGAGAAAAAAAAAAGCAAAAATATATATGAAAAAATTATATAAAACATGTGGCGTGGGAAAAGATATAAGATATAATACTTATCCCATTACTTTTAGAATATTAGTTAATGTGATAACAAAACAGATTTTAAGAAAACACAAAAATCACGATACCTATGAAATCTTACTAGTTTGAACGCCCGAGGCATGAGCCTAGCATGGGAAAACCATCTGCTTGCTGAAAAGGATTCTAAACATTTTCCCTTTCAGGATTCAATATTGGATTCTCCATGACAGAAAATTGTGCTTTGTTTTTTTCATCTGGTTTGGAAGTAGAGGGAACAGGGACAGAAGGAACAGCCACTTGTTATACCACCAAACATGCGAGAGGAACACTCTTCTCCTTTAAATTGTGTCTTTGTGGTCTCCCAATCAATCTCTTCCTCGTTTCACCTTTCAAAGTACAAAGAGCATAGAGGTACATTGTCATACAACACGGAAACCTTCAGAAATCATCAATTACAATGCATCCAACATCATCTGAATCTTCATTCTGCACTTGCATGGAAACGATATAATGGTTCAATCAAAAGATCGCACAAACTGCAACCTTGTTCCCCAATCCGAAACATTTTACCACCCTACTTTCATCTGTGTAAATCCCCAAAAAGCCGCCAAGATTTTACATGTACATGGTGTGAATCGTGGGGAGAAGAAACTAGCCATTTGGCAAGTAATATGACTAGCTACTCTGGACACTATACAAATACTGCAAGTATTTACGTCATGCATAGACATTTTTTCAGCATACCATGCTCAATGTTGACAGAACACCTACTTTCGACCTGCATCCAAAGAGTATCACAGATGGGTAACGTTAGATCTGTCATCATGAAAATATAAACCACTTAACATTGTTTTGTATTTTGTTGTTTTACTTTACAGCCTTCGAGAAATATATTATACCAGCTCCATCTCATTGCCTAGGCTTGAAGCAAGGATTTCATCTCCCAGGGCAAAGAGCAAAGTGGATAAGCTACTAACTCGAGGGCAATTAACATTTACTAGAGGAGAGAAACAAGAAACACAAATCAATAGTTGAGAAGCAAAGTTTCATGACTACAATTTAGGTAGAAAATTAAAAGGATAATGAGAAGAAGAGGAAGAAGAGAAGTTTGTCCACTTTAGAAGAGGGGCTTATGCTTTAACCTTTTGCCACGCTTATATTACAAATTAGTTTTGTAGCTTCATAACATACAAAGCAATACAATGCTCATCATCCATAAAATAGTATGGTTACGATCTTCCTAATAACTTGACAAATCAACTGATAAGGGCACTCATGCAGCCCTATTGCAGCCCGACATGTTGTTCTGTAAGGTGTTCTGTAAGAACAAGGGTTTCCAACCATAACAGGTCATTGGCATACAGGAATTGTCCAGATATGATAATTTTGTGAAACAGCCTGTTTTCATATCATTGAAACATTTCATGCAGATACATATCATGAATTGTGCCGCACAATAACACATACTTATCATTGCATGAAGAACTCCAAGGACAAAACTGACGCCCCAAAATTTACAACTACATACTAACCTATGACAATTAGCTGATGGCCCATGTTAATCCAGTAAACTGAGTGAAGCAAACTGGATAGACAAAAACTCCACAGGATCATCTTTAGGGTGTTCATTAGAATGAATAGGCCAGGTCATCGGAACCTGCAAGTTCCTGCATCAAGTTGATTGTGAAATTTTCAGGAGAAACTTACATCATTTCAAGTGCTATAAACTAGAGGTCTTTATATTCTTCTTCCAGCTTAAAGTTTTTCCAATAGCATTAGCTCCTTTCCACTAGAAACTCCCACATACAACAGCAAGATTGCAGTGTGTGGTGATAGCAACAGATCAAAAGGCCATCAAGTGATAGGTATATGCCATGAACTGCAGTCATAGTGGAGGCATTATAACAGATGGGGCCAAGATGCCCCTATCAACAATAGTCATGTGGCATCAAACGTTGACAGTGAGTGACTGTTTGTCACTGTGAGATTGATGATGTGGGTGGTTGAAGAAATGGCAGTAACAGTAGACATTGTGGTTTCATTATACCGATTAAAGTATAAATGGCAACATGGCATGGCACAATGGATGGCAAATGATCCAGGAACCAATGTTAGTCTTGACAGTTATGATCCAGGATCCGATGCTTGTCAAGGTATTTGAGTTTTTTCTGTTCTATTTTGTATTTATTTGACTCCAAGCTCCACTGCTCTTGGAAACAAAGATTGAGATAGCATAACGTCAAGGTTGCTTTCCACAGGAAGCATATTCTCTAACTCTTTGAACCAAAATCCACCAATAGAATAATTCCTAAGGTTAATGCCACCCTGATACTTACAAGTCTTAATCACTTGTGCAGTAACTTTTTACGTTTTTTGTTCATCATCTCGTACAAAAAGGAAATATAAAAATTAGAAAAAGAAGCCAAAAGGGATGAAATTAGAGGATTGCATACCCTTCAAAGTGCCTTAGCTTGCATCGATTAATTTGATCCCCTGTATATTTTCCATAGAAGATGTCAACAAGCTTTGCTAAATTCGGTATCTCAGACAAATGTAATAGATCCCAAACCTTCAGAACCTGGAAAATGCATGCATTTTCCTCTACAATGTCTACAGTCCAGACAAGATAGAGTGATCCGTTAATCTTATATTGCTCCAACAGTTGAGAAGAAACCCCATTGGTGAAATTAGGATCTCTCCCTTTATGAGGCTGACGCCAACCGCTTAAAAGCTTCCTTAACATTGAAATAACTTCCTTACAAATCTCCATGGTTTTAGTTCTCGCAACAAATTTGGAGAAACCGTCATGAAAGGAAACCTGGGCATGATTGTAAGCATCACTCTCAATTTTCAAAAGCATAGATGAAAGAAGTGTGGAATAGGGGTCTAATTTTCTGAATTTTTTGACATCAGCCATTGATTCCTATGCGGATGCAAATTGATCTGGTGCAACCTAATGACTGAACCAACCCCATTATCCAATCACTAAATCAAGCATGCAAGTTTACTTCCCAGCCGCTGGTGATAAACACACCCAACCAGTTTTCTTCTAATGATTGTGCACTAATGTGTTTTCATGACTAAAATCTAGGGATGCTTCAAACCGAATATCTTTCATATAACTGCAATCATCTGATTCTTAGGTTCTGTGTTTTTTTTATATATGATATATAAAATGAAGTAAAATCCTTTCATCTAATTAAATGCATTAAAGAAAACAACTATAATCAGCTCAATTTAACTCTTAAATTTATGATGCTGCAGACAGAGATTAAAAAAAAAAAAAAAGGCTATATCCCGGAAAGGATAACATGAAAACACACCTTCCACCTGGCACTTTTAAAGAGGACCAAATGTGCATTAGGAAATTGATCAGTTTTGCCAACCTCAACCAGTGCAGCTATGATAGCCTGAGCCAACCTCTCATCCTCATCAGCATTGTAAAAAAATCCCCGAGTCTTGGCATCAATGACCATTCTCTCCCAGACAGAATCACTATTACCTAAAGTTACTCCATTTCCCACTATCCAAAGGCAATACCTAAAAGAAGGGAGTAAAACCACCTTTTACTTTCAAACTAACAAAATCACTCAAAACATGTTTGAGCCATGTAATAACAATTATGACAGAAATACCTTGCACGAGTCAAAGCCACATTTGTTCTCTGGGGACTTTTAAGGAACCCCACCAAACCCATCAAATCACATCTGACAGTGGAGATTACTATGATATCTTCCTCGCCACCTTGAAACCCATCAACAGAACGCACACTGACAGAGAAACCATTGCCAGAACCCCTACTTAATGTCTTTCCAAGTTTCTCTTGAATGGCAGACACTTGAGCACTATAAGGTGATATAACACCAACGCTTAATGTCTCTTTCCTTGAAACTGATTCTGCAAAGTGAATAAGGCATAAAAACTAATCTGAATTACCAAAAGGAGAAGAGTTCATACATACATTACGTAGATGCATTTGCAAGAACATTAGGAATACCTTCAAAAAGTTTTGCAACTATTTCAGAGACCACAGCTACCTCTACCACATTTTTTCGGCTGTGCCTATCATCAGCCTCTTCAAGTCCATAGTCTACATTTATGAAAGAATAACTGCCATACATTTTTCCTTGAAGGAAACACTTCTCATAGCTTCTTTCTTTAACAAGTGGAGCATCAAGAATCTGCTTTCCATAGAACTCTACATTTGGAAACAAGCTTATTGATGGATGCATTCTATACTGAACATTCAGAAGGTGTTTTTTGTGTCCCAATTGTGCCAGTCTTAGGAATAAACTTCTTCCAAATTCAGCTTTATCAGAAATCTAAAGATAATGCAACTTAAATTAGTTCACGCTGGAATGAGAGAAAAAAAACACAAGAGCAAGGGAAATGAGAAAAACATGAGTAAGAAGCAGAAACCTTGCTTTGAACCATTGCAGGCAACTGGCACTCATCCCCTACGAGGATAGCATGACGCAGACCGGGAAATTGTAAAGGGATAGTTGATTCACACTCTTTCAGTTGGGCAGCTTCATCTATAATCAACACTTCCAGACTCGACCGTAACATGTCCTCTGCATACAACTTAGCAGAGCTTGAAGCAGTGCAAAATATCAAACGAGCATTTTCTAGACAGAAATGTTTGATTTTAGACTCCCCAAAAATGTCTGGAAGAGTAAATTTACTGTGGAGCAATTTGAGTTTCTGAAGGCAATGTTCTCTAGCCTCTTCCAGCTTGGGCTGCTTAGAAAAGCCAATTCCATAAGGTTCATCCATAGATTGACTGAAGGCATGACTTAAACCTTCATCAGCAGCTTGTAACAAAGAATCAAGCAGTTCAAGAAACTCGAGAAATTCAATCATCATTTTTACCACTCTTGGAGAAATGACAGAAGATGGCAAGTGAGTATGCATGATTACAACATGCATCCGCATCTGATCTTTGCAGTAATTAAATTTACAGTTTACAAACTCCTCAAATGTCAATCCTTCGATCTCATGATCTTGAGAAAAATGAACCATGTTCACTTTTGTGTTGTGCTTCAAGCGGCTTTCCTTCCTACAACAAGATTTCTCCTTCCATGTCTTCTTGCTTTCTTCTAAGGTTTGTAAAATAACTTTCCTCCAAAAAACATTGTTATTTTGGTTTCTGGACTTTTTAGAGTTGACATCATCCTGTTTTTCTTTGTTGTTTTGAATCTTCTCATTTCTAAGAATTCCCTTCTCTTGTGCTTTGAAATTTTTGTCTTTCTTTCTGTTGGCTAGTTCTTGCAAGTACTCATGGTAAAGCTTGCCAGGATCTTCAAGCAAGCATATCATCAATCTTAAATGATAATTCCATCCAGATGAAGGTGCAAAACAATTGGAAAGTATATGAGCTCGACAGTCAAGAAATACATCAAGAAGGTCATCATGGTTACAAATCTTCATCCGCTCACCATTCCCAAATAAAATAATATCTCCTAGACCATAAGTCTGATATTCAAGCTTTGGAATTACCAAATTCAGAAGCCGTGTTGTAACTTCTAACACTGCCACATTGGTTGGGGCACAGGTAAGGGTTCTGCATTTCCTTTTAAAAAATGCAAATAATAATGCACCAATAGTCTTTGTTTTTCCTGTCCCAGGAGGACCCCATATTAGTTTGACTGAATTCCGATGATGACATTCCCTCGCACATATACAAGATAAAACTGCTTCTTCTTGGGAAGCATTTAGATCAAAGGAGCGAATATATGCACCTAAAGTTGATGCATCAACGTTGTGCTTTTCTCTAATGAAACAGTTGGCACAATTCTCTACCACCTATATGATATAGATATGAAAAAGTAATAACATGTGAATAGACTCATTCTACCAATACTTACTCTGTGTAAAGTAGTAAACCACAATACAAGCTTTATTGTAGCGAAAGCAACTAAATGTTGGTCATTTGTACACAAATTAAAAGGAAATTTGTGTATGAAATTGATGGATAGCATGAAACACAAGCTTACAGAGGAATCAGTTTGCAGCACTTGTTGAATGATGTTCATGTTCCCTTCTCCTAGCAAGGACAGTGCCTTCCATATTCGAACATTTGTTTTCATGTTTGTCAGAAAAACAGCAAAACGAGTCTTTTGCTCAGTATGTTGCTGCATGTCTTGCTCTTTGATGGGCTTCGATGATAAAATTTGAATCTCATCATAATCTTCATGTTCAAATCTTTTTTTCCTTTGAACTAAAGCAATCTTATATGATTCATTAAACCAGCTCAAATCACCAATGCATTTCGGCCATACCTCTGCCAAAACAAGGAGATCTCCATTCTCGGGAACGTACAATTCCTTCCCATTCTCTACATCATTCATTTTATTCACTCCAACATCATATATCAAATCATTGGGCTCCTTGTAATCCCCTGACTTCTCCATGTACAATATTTCACAAACTGGTGCTGATGACACTGTCATAATGCTTGAACACAAATCAGAACGAGTTTCCTCGAGAAGTGGGAGAATAAATGAGCTCCTATAATGAGTCACTGACGGGAACGTCTCTGGGATTTTCCTCACCTGTAAGAATTTATATTACATTCATCACATTCATAAAAGAAAAAAAAAATCATTTGTACAACATGTACACAATGATCAAACAAAGCAACACAAAAAAATAATTTGAACAGCATTAATTTCACAAAAGCAGCAACAATGAGTAACACATAACATGTCATCCAACAATTCAGAGTGGCATGCATCTCTCGGACACAAACAATTAAGATTCTCACTATTAACAACAAAACTTAAAAAACAATCAGCAACCCATTTTTCAATACACATTCTTCACGTCAAAAAAAAAAATCAAAACACTTGAAATACAATACTCATAACACATAATCCCCACAATTCAAACTGCCTCAAACAAGTAAGATTCTCCCTATACAAGCATTAACGACAACTTTAAAAAAAGAAAACAGCAACCCCTTTTTCCATACATATTCTTCAACTCGATAAACGAATCAAAACACTCCAAAACATGAATGCTGCTAGCTAAACTCACAACTGTGACATCTAAACTGTGTCTGTATTACACAACTTCAATGTGAAAGTAGCCACTATACCTTGTCTTTATAGAGGTTTTGGTTAAGAACATCTTGAACAGACCAAGAAAAGACCATCTGTATCAAGCTTTTACTCCCCTCCATCAGTTTTTCTTTCCTTGACCCTGAAACAAAAACAAGATTTTATTCACTGAAAAGTTAAAAACAGCCCACCAAACTGAAACCCATATAAGTAAAAAAGAAAAATTACCCAGTTGAGGAATGCTAATGGGGATCCATGATTTGGGAGCAAACGTCGATGATGATGATGATGATGATGAAAAGGAGGGAAGGGAAAGTTAGTGGCAGCGGTAGAATTTAAAAGGGGCGAGATTATAGGAGTTTCGCCAGTGAAGGAATTAATTAGCCCAAATTGTTTTTAGCCCTTTTGTAAAAACTGCGTTGCTCTTTTTTTATGTATTAAATTTTATTTTTCGTTAGAAGTCAAGTAGTGATTGAAATTGGTTAAATCTTTTGCCTAGTAGTACTTTATCAGATAAAGGATGTTTTAACTAGTTTATAAGATGGTGCAATGCTAAGACTCGAATAAAAAAATTAACATAAAAAGATATTTTCTATAAAAAATTATTTGAATTTGTTATCAAATTCAAGTTTAATGAGCTAATTTTATAAAAATTTATATTGATTTCTTGATTAATTTAAATTTAATATCAAATCATATAAGAATTGTGTTAACGTGAGATAGTAAACTTGAGAAGTTTAAGGCAACTCGAATGACTGGTAAAGATAAAGTTTTGCTTTAACAAAAACTTTAAGATAACTTTTTGTTAATATTAAGATTATAACATATTAGATTGACCCGTGTTTCGTTGTTTAACCTGTCAAATTCATGACCAGTGGACTCTATTGGGTTAAAAACTTTGTTTTTATATATAATAAAAATAAATACTCATAAAATCGAGCAAAAATTAAATATCATGATATTTATTTAAAATTATGATAACCTCGTATAAAATAAATCAAAATAATTTATAAAAATAAATTCAAAATCAAACAAATATTAAAAAAAAATAAAAAAAAAAAGAGAGAGAAATGCAAAAAAAAAAAAAAGCCTCAAAATAACTCCAGCTTTAAAGTATAGGTAATGATATTTAATATGCATGTTTATATTTGTTATATAAATATATATGATAATTAACATATTGATATATTATATAGAGTAATATGTTGATTTATTATTATTATATCTAATACATTTTCATCAATAATTCTAAAAATACATTAAATAATTTTTTTATTATTTTTAACATTAACATATTAAAATAATAATAAAAAACTACTAAAAATATCACATTTAAACTAAAAGAATTTGATTTATTTTAAGATCATGGTCAGATCGCAATGTCAAACGGCCCGCAATCTTTTTCTATTTATATTTTTAAATTGGTTATTGAATATTGAAATATGCTTTAAATTTATTTTCAATCATGTTTAAAAATATGTTTTTCAATTAAGTCTTTTAAGAAACTTTTTTTCAATAAAGGCTTAAATTTTTATTTTTATTTTTTACAAAAGAGAGATTTGGATTCTAATTCTCTTAAAGAAAATAAGATAGTAATGTTGTTTAAGTTACAATACACTAAAGATTATTTATGAGAATACCAGTTACACCATTGATTCCTTATAATTATTGTAGTGCTAGCTTCCCATCAAATCATTATTTTAAAACATGACTCGACTAAATGATTTAAAATCTAAGTTGGGGTGAGTTTTTTGCAAAGAAAAAGAGAAAAATTGACCTAATGAAATCTTTTTTAAGAACAAGGGTTGATTCGAGGTCTATTCAAGTTAAAAAAAAAAAAAGATCAAAATTATTGTCTTGTTTCCCTTTTATTCAATTTTTTTTTTCAAAATAATATTATTTTTGCTTTTATATATATATATATATATATATATATATAAACTAAATTAACTAAATTAACCCAAGTCAACATAAAACCTAAAACTTTCTCAGGTCAATTTCAGGTTATGTTTAAAAACTATGCATCAAATATGTATATATTTCAGCCATTAAAATATGTATATCCGGATTATATTTTTTTAATTGTTGGGTGCCAGATATATCTATTTTTATTGTATCCAAAGATTTTTTTTACTTGTAGAATTAATCCCAATAAATGATGTTATAAAATATTCAAATAGTTTAGGAATAAGGTTTATAGATTGAATAATCAGTTAATTTTTAGTTCTAGCAAATCCGATCCATTATCTCTATTTAAGGTGGCTGGTAGGTGATACTTAGTAAGTCAAAATGGATGGTTAATGCTTGATAAATCAAGATGGTTGGTAATTAATATTTGTAAAAGGTCTCATGTGATAGATGTACGGGCTCTCAAATTCTTAAAGTAAATATATTTATAAAGAGAGAAAGTGCAATGATATTTTAGAAAAATAGACTCTAAAAATATATATGCTAAAAATATTGAGAACATAGATTGTGAACATGAACTTGAAGGATTAATTGAAGTATTTATAACTCATGAGTCTTTTTTTTTTTATGAATAGAAGGGGCTGAAGCATATTTTTTAGCCTAATAATATTTAATGAGGAATAAATATATCGTACACGTGCATTAAAAAGACAGAGAGGTGATAGATCCTTGAAAGATCTTTTATATACATAGGGGTGTAGGGAGAGTGAGAGGGTAAGCCCTAATAGGAGTTGGGTTCCTCTCCTAATTTGAGTTCCTCTGGCACTTAAGCTTAAGACTTGACCAAGTCCGTGCCAAGTTGAGTCCGCCAAGAGTCCCTCCTAAAAGAGCCACTAGCATTGGGCTCTTCTCCTAGGTTCCTCCTCTAGGTTGAGTTCCTCCTTTAAGCTAAGTTTCTCTTGGCACTTAGTCGAGCTCATACCAAGTTGGGTCTGCCATCGAGCAATTTTTCTTGGTAACACTTGGGACGGTTTTCCTTAGAGAAACCCTTGAGATTAGGCTCTTCTCCTAAGTTATTTTCTTAAATTAAGCCTATGATATTAAGCTCAAACACATTACTTGAAATCATGAATTTTAGACTTTCAAGGTTTTTTAAACTCATTAAATTTGAGTTTATCGCTAACTAATCCTGATTAGCATAACCAAAATTGATGTGGAGTCTCATGGCTTGCTGATTAATAGATTAATAACCTATATAAGCACCTCTAAGGTTCAAATCTACTCCATTAATTAGCCTTTAAAGAGTTAATCATTAGAATAATTAGGAAAAACGGAAGCCATATCTACAATATGTCTCTCACGAACCTCAAACACATAGACCCAGTTGTCTCTTGTCACCGCCCTCCACGACAACCTCCATGCTCCATCTTTAAAAGGCAATAAACCCCCAACTACCCCTAAATGACCTCCTCTTCGTCATCAATGCAAGGACCGGAGAGTCTTCCACTTTATTCACCTTATCAAAACCATGCAATGAACTCCAGGTAGATCCTAATATAATGTGATATTTAAGTTCCTTGTTGACGTAGATTTTGAGACTTCACTAAAAAAAGAAGCGATATGAGGGGTAAAAGTCTCATAAAACAAACTAAATTAAACACACAAAAATTCATTAAAATAATAATAAAAAAACACAAAAAAAAAAAAAGCAAAAACAAAAAACTATAAAGACATAAAAAAGAAAAAAGAAAAAGAAAAAGAAAAAAAAAGTTAAGAGTTTCAATGTGCACTATATAGTGCATAGCAAAACACTAATGCATAAAATTTAAATATTAAGAAACTATAGACCGAAAAAAAAAAAAAAAAACTAAAGGTATTAGCTTTTTCATTGTGGACTACACGGTGCAATACACAATAAAATATTTAAAAAGGAAAAGAAAAGGAAAAAAACAAAGGCATACGCCACGGGTTAAATTTTTTTTCTTGCATAAAAAATATGAAAAAAAGGCTAAGATCTAAAAGTGTTAGGTTTTTCTGCAAAGATATATTCAAGAACCTTGGGTCTAGCTGCAACGCTTGACCTAAGAGTAATATTTATAATATTATTAATAATATTAAATTTACATGAGTCAAGTTTAAGTGAGTTTGGCTGCAACACCGAACCCAAGAGCCTTGGATGTGGGTCTGGCTACAAGGTTGTGTCATAAAAGTGTGATAATTAAATAAATTAATTTAAAAAACAAAGAAAAAAAACCAATAGGAAGAAAAAAAACTAATGAAGAAAAAGAAAGACATCTGAATTAACTGGGTTAACCCTTCAAACCAGGTTAACCTGTCAAACCTAGGATTCACATTATGAAAGTTTGATAACTAAATAGAAAAAAAAAATGACGGGTTAACCCATAATTAACTGAGTTAACCCGTCAAGCTCGGGATACGTGTCACAAAAGTTTGATTATTAAATAGAAAGAAATTTAACATTAACAAACTAAACCAAACAAAAAAAATTGATTAAAAAGAAAAAAGAAAAAAAATTTCAAGTTAACTCGTCAAACCTAATTTAACCTTTTAAACCAAAGATCTGTGCCATGAAAGTTTGATAACTAAATAAAAAAAAAATTCACATTAACAAACTAAATTAAACCAAAAAAAATCATTAAAAGAAAAAAACACAAAGAAAAAAACAAAAAAAAAAACTCATAAAGGCATAAAAAACAAAAAAAAAATACAGCTAAGAGTTTCATTGTGCACTATGCAGTGCACAGTGAAACACTGATGTATAAAAGGCGTGGGAAAGCTACAATACTTTCCCCACGCCTTTTAGAGTATTGATTAATTAACAAACTAAACTAAACAAAAAAAATTGATTAAAAAGAAAAAAAAAATTCGGGTTAACTTGTCAAACCAGGTTAACCCGTCAAACCGGAGATCCGTGTTATGAAAGTCTGATAACTAAATTAAAAAAATTTCACATTAACAAACTAAATTAAGCAAAAAAATTTCATTAAAATAATAAAAAAAACACACAAAGAAAAGAGCAAAAAAAAAAAAAACCCATAAGGGCATAAAAGACAAAAAAAAAGGAAAAAAAGGAAAAAAATAAAGGCTAAGAGTTTCACTGTGCACTATACAGTGTACAATGAAACACTAATGTATAAAAGGCGGGTGAAAGCTACAATAGTTTTCCTATGCCTTTTAAAATATTCTACAATAAAGAAAAAAACACAAAAAAAACAAAAACAAAAAAACCAATAAAGGCATAAAAAACAAAAAAATAAAAAAAATAAAAAACAAAAAAAATACAGCTAAGAGTTTCACTGTACACTATGCAGTGCACAGTGAAACACTGATGCATAAAAGGCATGGGGAAAGATGCATAAAAGGCGTGGGAAAGCTACAGTACTTTCCTACATCTTTTAGAGTATTGATTAATCAACAAACTAAATTAAATAAATAAAATTGATTAAAAAAATCAGATTAATCCATCAAACATGAGATCCATGTTATGAAAATCTGATAACTAAATAAAAAAATTTCACATTAACAAACTAAATTAAACAAAAAAAATTCATTAAAATAAAAAACAAACACAGAAAAAAGCAAAAAAAACCCATAAGAGCATAAAAAACAAAAAAAAATAGCTAAAAGTTTCACTGTATATTATAAAGTATTTAGTAAAACACTAATATATAAAAGGGCAGAAAAAATTTACCATAATTTCCCTACGTCTTTTAGAATATTCTACAATTAATATAACTCAAAATGAGTCCCTTTAACTCTTGCATGTATAGCAAAAGCAACTCCTGCCATGCCAATTATAACTTCACCAGCAACACCTGCAACGCGTAGGGGGTGTTGATATATATTTTTTTTTTATTTTAAGGTAAAAATATTTTTTTTATATTTAAAGTCAATATAACTCTTTGTATAAGTTTCTTAACAGTAAAAATATATTTATTTTTATAATTAAAAAATTATTATACTACTAAACAAAAATATTTTTAAATTTTTAAATTTTAATATACAATACAATTATACTTGACAAAATATAAAATTATTATTTGGAGGTATTTTTATATTTTTATATAGGTATTTTGTATAATTATTGGGGTTATAGGGAGTATTTTGATATTTACATATTTTTTTAAAAAAATTTAATGCTCAAAGCTGAGCGCGCCAACACGTGTATGACTTCCGGAAAAAATTAAATTATTTTTTTCTTTTAATTATTTATTTATATTTTTATATTATTTTAATTTGTTAATATTAAAAAAAAAAAAATTATTTTAATATATTTTAAAATAAAAAACAACTTAAATTTTGTTATTATAATATTGAACAAATTCTAAATAAATCAGAAAAAAAATATATTATTCTTCAACTTGATTATTAAACCAATCTTATTTAATTTAAATCAAATTTTATTTTAAATATATTTTAATTAAATTTAGGTGATTTAATAAGTTAATTCATAATTCATTGGTGAATTAAAATTATTGGGTTAAAACGAGATTTCTCTTAAGAAAAAACATTTACCACCGGATTCGGATTAACCCTAACTAATCCGGAATAGGATTATCCGGGATGGAACAGGAAT
Source organism: Populus tomentosa (assembly GCA_018804465.1). Lineage (NCBI taxonomy): Eukaryota > Viridiplantae > Streptophyta > Magnoliopsida > Malpighiales > Salicaceae > Populus > Populus tomentosa. Next base: position 6,219,632 of record CM031975.1, read on the forward strand.
CCCATCGGCTTGCTGATCAATAGATTAGCAGCCTATATAATTAAAGCACCTCCTGCAGGGTTCAAATCTCCTCCATTAATTCTTTAGCCTTCCAAGAATTGATCGTTAGAATAATTAGGAGAAAACAAATTAAGCCATCTCTCCATGTCTCTCACGAAGCTCAAACGCTCCTCTAGTCAAGAAAATATGCATCATGTTTCTGTCAAAAGACAAACTCTTCAAGAATAAACTATTATCCTATTCGCCGTCGCCATCTCCATCTTGGGAGCTTCTTTTTCTAGTGGCTCAGTATCTAGACCCTAAATCCCTTGCTACTGCTTCTTGTGTGTCCAAATCATGGTGGAGCCATTCTCCTCTGAGGATATTTGGCGGCCGATATATATGCTCTGCTCACTACCCTTCTGTCTACAACCTCAAACACGTAGACCCAGCTGTCTCTTGTCACCGCCTTTACGGTATTGCCTCCACGGCAGCCTCCAAGCTCCAGCTTCAAAAGCCAATAAAACCCCACCTGCCCCTAAATGACCCCCTCTTCGTCATCAATGCAAGGACCGGAGAGTCTTCCACTTTATTCACCCTATCGAAACCATGCCATGAACTCCAGGTAGATCCTAATGGGATATTCAAGTTCGCTGTCGACGTAGATCTTGAGTCTTCGCTGAAAAAAGAAGCGATACGGGAGATAAAAGTCACATGGAACGTTGTGTTGAGAGGTTGGAAAGCTGTATTTAATATGATGGAATCTTGTAGTGGAAAGGCTAGCCTTCTTCCGGAGGCAGAAGACTTGTTTTCCAAGGAGCTTCCATTGCCGGGGTGTTGCTCAAACATGGTCACCGCAAGCAGCCTTGTTGCTGAGCTAAAGTTGGGATTTTGCAGTGAGAATTGTACTGATGAGGAGGAAGGTATAGAGGATGACGGCAAGTTCAAGAGAGGAAAGTTGAGTTTGGCCATCATGAATACAAAACATTGGAGGTACCTAAGCATGGATGATGCTCTGAGACATTTGCAACACTTTTTGCTGCCTTGCGATGCTCAAGTCGTTCTCATCTCTTCTCTGATCACTTCTGGGAAGTTTGCATGGTGGCTCCTCTGATCAAGCTTCTTGCAGTTCTCTTTTTTTATTCATTTTAGTTTTACAAGTCTGGCATTGTGTAGCCTGTGATACAACGATTAATGTCTGTTTTCTTCATCAATAAATTTGATCAGCATTGGTTTTTTACTGTTTAATATCTTTGACGATGCTGTTTTCCCACCAATAACATCTTTGTTAGGCTCTCAAATAATAAAAAAGAAGAAGAAAATGGACATCTCTGACACCACAGAAAACAAGCCCTTCTGTCCCCAGAAATATGCTTATCGAATTCAGATATGATATAACTCCAAATAAGTCCCTTCAAGTACTCCTGCACGAATTTCAAAAGCAACTCCAGTCCTGCCAGTAAGCTCACCAGCAACCGGTGCCTGCGTGCGTGATCAGCTGGTATAAAGTATGGACAAAGCAGATACAGGCCCTGTTTTGAAGAAATCCAATCTTTTTGGTGCATAACTTTGTTGCGAATAATTCAAACAAGCAGACAATATCTTCAAGAAACAGAAAGACTGTCACCATCCAACAACATTGGATGTGTGCTGGAGTGATCTTGAACTTATTTGGAGGTGTCAACTGTCAGAACTCCAAGATGTCTCTTGTAGGACAACTCTGTTAGATCACATGACATGATCTCAGAAATATTCAATGCCACAGAGGAATTATGCGAAGATCGTTGCATGGTTTTCTGTACGAGAAGACTCGAAGCGGTAACACACAGCTATCGTAACTGCTATGCGTAAACAAACGGGCTTCTATATAAACAGACAAAACTAAACAGAACATTGGCTTGCCAAATGGAATGCATGCTGTGGCAAAGCGAGCAAATAATGATAACTAACGGGAAGGATTGTGATTAAAAAGTGGTTTTGAAAAAAAAAAAAATATATTTTAAATTTTTTTATATTATTTTGATGTATTTATATCAAAAATAATTTTTTAAAAATAAAAAAATATATTATTTTAATATATTTTCTAGTAACTATCACATTCTAAACATTCTTTAAAATAAGTAATTTTAATCTTTTATATTGTAAATTAAAAAAATTACATATGTACATAAAAGAAAATAAAATGTCTTGTTTGTGTTTTTTTATTAAAAAAAATAATAGAAAATTTGTACTAAGAAACCATGAAGAACCTCATAAACATAAATTTGAGGGGCATCTTGTTTTTCAGCTTTCTAAATAAAAACATATTGCATTTAAACAATAAGTTTTGTTTGTTAAATTTTTTTTCAGAAAATTCATAGGCTTCCATTTTTCTAGAGAAAATGTGATGGAAATGACCAAATGAGTGGCTAGGATTTATGCTGGTGTGAATTGATCATAACAAATAAATAGCTTAATTGAAAATCTTGATAAATTACATCTTTAACTGAGACTTGTGAAATATTTTATGGATTTAATTGTAGTTTAAAATAGTTTATAATATAAATATACTATTGTCACTAATTTGAGGCTATAAGTTGTGATTATAATTGTTTTTTAAAATTTTTAATTTTTAAATGTATTAAAATAATATATTTTTTTATTTTTAAAAATTAACATAGCAAAACAATTCATAAATATAAAATAAATTAATTTTTAACAATAAAAAATTACATAAAATAATTTTAAAAAAATTTAACGTTTCCAAATTTTTTCCCAAACAGCCCATCATCCTTCAAAGCCCAAAGGCCCATTGCCCCAATAACGCAAGTACCCCGAAACCCTAGAGGAAGAAAGTCCCGTGGGATAAATACCACATAAACACGCCCCGGCCTAATCCTTTCGCCTACAGCAACTCTCTAGGAAGAAGCCGAGATGGTTTCCCTCAAACTCCAAAAGCGGCTTGCAGCTAGTGTCCTAAAGTGTGGCAAAGGAAAAGTTTGGCTTGACCCGAATGAAGGCAATGAGATCTCCATGGCTAATTCACGTAATGAAATCGGAAACCCTTCTTTCTTTCAGCATTTTGTCTTTTTTTTTCCCTGGTGAGTTTTGTTTAGTTTTTTATGGGGTGGTCTCAGATTTTTAGGTTATTTGATGTTGAAATGAATCTTAAAAATTAAGATGAATTTAGAATTTTTTTTCTTTTTAATTTCTGAGGGTTTATTTTGTGGTTTTTTTGTTGTTATGAAATTGAAATGGAATCTATGATTTGCTTGTGTTTTTGAAGACCCTTCTACAGTTCTATGCAAGAAAATCTGGGTTCAAGCTGAATTTATTTATGGAAATTGAAATATGTATCAGTGTTTGGTTTGAATTGATTTTGAAGTCTTTTTTGGCTTTATTTTACTTCCTGTAGATCAGGGTTTTGCAGTTTATTTTTTATTAGTTTTTTGTTTCTGTTTATTTCAGTATGATGTGTTATGTGAAATTCAATTCTATTGAAATGGATAATCAAAATGGAATGGAATTGATTCCAATTCTTGAAAATATTTCTAAGTAGCCCTTGATTTTTGTTGTTTGTTCAGTTGTTGAATTTGTGTTTGTGGTTTTGTAATAATACAGGCCAGAACATAAGGAAGCTTGTGAAGGATGGTTTCATTATCAGGAAGCCAACTAAGATTCACTCTCGGTCCCGCGCTCGACGTATGAAGGAAGCTAAGAGAAAGGGACGTCACTCTGGCTATGGTATTTAACTATTTTTCTTTGTTCAATTAGATTTGCTAGGATACTTGTATTCAAGCTTGTTATTCTCATTATTGTTGATTATAAAAGTATAAAAAGGTTATTTTCTTTCATGTATTGTTTTGTGTGTAGGAGCTTGCATTAACTCAGTTTGTTTGAAACCAATCAGGTAAGCGCAAGGGCACCAGGGAAGCTAGGCTGCCAACAAAGGTCCTCTGGATGAGGAGGATGCGTGTTTTAAGACGTCTTCTTCGCAAGTATCGCGAGTCAAAGAAGATTGACAAGCACATGTACCATGACATGTACATGAAGGTGAAGGGTAATGTGTTCAAGAACAAGAGAGTTCTAATGGAAAGCATCCACAAATCAAAGGCAGAGAAGGCTAGGGAGAAGACTTTGTCCGATCAATTTGAGGCTAAGCGGGCAAAGAACAAGGCTAGCAGGGAGAGGAAATTTGCAAGGAGGGAAGAACGATTAGCCATGGTAAGATATATAGTGCTTTGATGGTGATGATTGAGTGAATTCATTGTTGATTTTCTTGATCAACTGATTCTTGATGGTTGAGGTTGTGGAATTGCTCAGCTCTGACATGTTACAAATATGGTTAAAGCTTTGAAACATTTAAATTCCCTGATATAGGCCGAGTAATAGATAGCAATGGCAAACACCCCAGGTTGTAAATTAAGATGAATCTTTAGACCCTTGTTCTTCCTTTTGTGCCCATGTCTATTGCTGTATGCCTCATGCCTGGTTTGGTGCTTTGGTGTCCTTACAACAGTCACAGAACTTGGCATTAATGATGTTCTCCGTGTCAAATGAGATTAGATTCTGTCTACTTTCTGCCTAAGTTCATAGATATCAGGTTATTCTGTATAACATGTGATGTTGAGATTGTTCATTGCAATTATGTACAGGGACCTGGGGCAGAAAAGCCAGTAGCTGCACCACCCGCTGCTGTTTCTCAACCAGCAGAGTAAGCACATATATGACATGAATACACGCTTCGACTAAAGCAAGTTGTTTTAATCCAATATGTTGACTGTTCCTTTTCTTGCTTTGTTTACAGGGGAACTAAGAAGTCCAAGAAGTGATCCTAAGCTCCAAGGATTCATAACTTTTGCTTAGTGTCTGATCTTGTTTGTTGCTTTAGAAGATGTTATTTTATATAATAGATGGATGGAAGTTCAAAATATTGGTACTTGACACAATATGTAGCTCCTGTTTTTTGTTTATTAGTAATCTATTGCTCTGTTCTTACAAGGATTTTAGTCTATTATAGCTCCGTCGAGCTTTTTCTATTCCACATCCTGCTAGCATGTTGATTTCTTTTGAGGCCTATGTATTTTCCGTTTATTTCTTCGTTTGATGATACCAGTCCTGTGTAGTCGTTCTTGCTTTCACTAGGACTTGCCCCGGTCAATTCGATCTTCGAGAAAAAGTATCCATGTTTGGACTTTTGAGTGTCAGAAATTGTCTTACACTTGATTAATGGTTATGTGGAAAAAAATCGCATGTTGGAACTCTATATGTTCTGCGAAACTGGAGAAAGATAAGCTCCTGATAGACCTCAAGCTTGTGAATTCTTGACTGAGATTTGCAGGTACCCTTTCCCTTCCCCTTTTGCAGAGAGAGTTCCTGAGCTAGGCTTCAATACCCCCCACCAATCTTCGATTAAAGGTGGTCCTAGTTGTTAATATAACCTTGATATTTGGCCCGGTTGGCTAGTGGGTGTTCTCTGTGGATCAAAACGCTAAGATTTATGCAAGTTATTTGGCAGGGATGGGTTGTAATGCATGCAAGCTGGTCAATATCATTTTGATTGTTTGTTAAAAAGAGCTTAAAGAAATTCATTATTGGATGCTTCATAACTTCACCTATCTAATAATTAAGCATTGCTTGTGGGTAGTTCTCTTTTGATTTGATGATAAGCATGTTCTTATACCAAATTTATATATCAATTGAAACTGGGTTTTTTTATCCGGTTTTTTTTACAAGCTCTTACAGGTGATTTTAAAAACATACTTTCTTGTATTGATACTAACCTGTTGAATATTTTGAGCGATTTTTTTTAATTCATTTTGTGATGCATTCAATAATTTTTTTTAATGCCAACTTCAAAATTAGAATAATAATTAAAAAAAAAACAATAGTTTATTATAGCTCTATTGATTGGTGGAAGTTTGTTAATTTGATTTTATTTTATGAATTAATTCAGTGACCATTAAAACCTAAGCCAAGTTTGATGTTTAATTAGGTAGGTATTAATCTGACTAATCTGACAAGTAACCTAAAATTAGTTAACAAGATCAAAACTAAGATGAGATCTAGTTTAATATTTTTAAAATACTCAAAATAATATCATAACCAAGCAGGTTTACTAGGTAGATAAAACAATGGGCTGTGCAAGCTTGGAAAGCAGGACAAAACTAGAAAGGCCTTTTAATTGTTTTGAAAAATTCTTCAAAACATTTAAATTTGCACAAACTAATCCATGTGGGCTTTGCCTTTGCATTGAAGAAAAAGCCAGGAACATTCTAGAAAAAGAAAACACGAGCACAAACTGAAAAGGTCAACCTCATCAGCTCAGAGCTAGCACTATAAGAGAAGTGGTTCTGTTCCTTACAGTTCCAAAATCAGACATCATGGCAGGAGTAGAGATGTTCCCTGAAGAATATGGTTACGTAGTTTTTGTTCTTGTTGCTTATTGCTTTCTCAATTTCTGGATGGGATTCCAAGTTGGTTCAGCTCGCAAGAAATACAAGGTCCCTTATCCAACCCTTTATGCCATTGAATCAGAAAACAAAGATGCCAAGCTCTTCAACTGTGTTCAGGTCCTCTTTCCCCTCCCTTCCTGCCTTTTCTTTTCTTGTTTTTGTTTGGTTTCTTGAAAGGTGGATTTTGATTTATTTATTTTTTGGTTTTTTGGTGCAGAGAGGACATCAGAATTCCCTGGAAATGATGCCAGTGTTCTTTTTGCTGATGGTGTTAGGAGGGATAAGGCATCCTTGTGTTTGTGCTGCCCTTGGTTCTCTTTTCCTTGTGACTCGGTATTTCTATTTCACTGGCTATGCTACCGGAGATCCCAAAAACCGTCTTAATATTGGGTTTGTTCCCTTTCTCTCCCTCCCTCTCTATGACTGTTCGCCATATTCCGTCTTGTTTGAGAAATCAGATGCGGCAGAACATGATTTTGATCAATTTCATTGTGTTCATAACATATTTTGAAGCATATAAATGTGCAAATCACATTGACATTTGACATATAGGATTTGCGTCTAGTTACGAATTTCATCAACTTCAGTCAGTCTATGCATGACTCGTGCACATAATCATGTGAGTTTTATGTCACATGTGTAGGATTAACAAGGGAATAGCTAGTATGAGCACCTATGTGCTATGTTTAAGCTATTGATTGTGTTGGAAATTCACTTTTTTGGAAGCCACTCGTGCTCACTCTCTTGGTTTTGAAGTGTTGATCCGATGGCTGAAACATAGATGCTCACAAGTGCTCGTTTCAGCCATTCCTGATTAACTATAGTGTCGGTTTCAACTGTGGACATTCTTATTAAGGTAGATTCAGGAGGGGAACCCCTAATACCGTATTGGTAGTGATTTTGTTTTTCCTGGTGCACAGGAAATATGGATTCTTGGCTTTGTTGGGGCTTATCGGGTGCACCATTTCATTTGGCATCAGTCTTCTTCGAGGATAGTCTTTTTTCTGCTCTTTACCTGGCTTGAGCTTTTGCTTTCCAGTAATTTCCATGTACCATCTACACTTTTGTAGTGTTTTGTGTTAAATAAGCTGTACTTTCCCTGAACATTAATGGCGATGGGGCCTCCCCTGCTTTCTCAAATCTTTTGTTCCTGGTGCTGTATTATTCGGTAGCAGATAGCTCCGATATTTATGTATCCCCCACCACCTCATTGCCAGGAGATGCGTCAGATTGTTGTTGAGTTGGTCCACGTCAATAGTTTATGATTTTAGGAGAGATCCAGCTAAGTTGACCTAATCAATTTACAGTATAATATTGATCATGCTTTGAAAATGCAGCAAGAGTTGGTGATAGATTGCAACTCTCTGATTTTATTTTTTTTGCTGAAATCTTTCTGATTTGAACGTGATTTGGGGTCTCATTGTTTAGTTTATGCAACCAAACCTGTAGTATTAGATGACTTGATTCAACTTCGTCTTCAACCATTCTCCCACCTGCTATCGAACTGCATGCATATTTTTATGAGTACTGTCATGGCCTCCGAAGTTTGGCTAATCGGTGAGCTAATTGAAAAGATGCTAGACTTGAAGTCTAATTCAGACCAGGTTTTTATTTGAATTCAATGGTATTAATATCCAGAGATGTTTTAAAAATAAATGAAAAAAATATTATTTTAGTAAAAATACTTTACTTTACTTGAATCTATAATTTACAGTTTAATAGGGTCCATACATTTTTTCAAGTTATTCTCTTAATAAACTTAAAAAAATAAAAACGTCAATAAATTATTTTTTATTTTATTTTCCATGATTTAGCGAATATTGAAAAGTTTTGTTTTTAATTTATTATTTATGATGCTATTAAAAATAAAATAAAAATAGTTTATTTTCCAAAATGAATCTATTTCTTGGCAAACAAACGGTCTCCATCTTAATTGAAAAGGTATGGAATAAATTAATCATTGTGCTACAGAAGACTGTTGTGGATAGAACTTGCACATTCCATCGTAATGGATTGATGTAAACAAAATTCCTAGTGATTCCACTCTTACTAAAGTACCAAATATCCATAAAAATTCCAACCGGCAATCACTTCAGCAGAGGCTAGTTATATTATTGTAGAAAGCATTGCTGTTTTTCTTGAAAAATACTGTAGATTAGTACAGAATTTCTCAATGTTTTTTTTTTCCCTTGAATATATGATTTTTTATTATTATTATTTTTTTAAATTATTATTGTTGATTTTATTTTTTTTAATATTGAGATGAGTAAGAATATAGTTTTATAATTTTTTCTATAAAGTTAACGTGGTTTGTGGGTTTATCGAGATAACCCTAGTTGCTCCGGTTTATGTTTTTGGTGGATTTTTTCAATTGAACTTGGTTTTTTTATAGTCTATTTTTTTATCGTATTGTTAAAAAAATAGTTTTGAAAAAAATCATGTTATTAAATTTTATGAAGTAACAAAAATTAAATGATGTGTGAGAAACCACTATTCACCCAACATTTATGCATTGTGGATTACAATGATTGTTTTTCAAATCTATTTTTATCAATTTTATCTTTTAAAAGTGAGATTATTGAAAATTTAGTTTTATAATTTACTTCCTTTTATTTTACTTTTATATGAGGTTAGCATGATTTATAGGTTTGCCAATGTAACTCGGGTTGTCCCGGTTTACGGGTTGTTTTTTTTTGTTAAACTTGATTTTTTTATAGTTTATTTTTTTTTACATATAGTTAAAAACATAGTTTTAGAGAATAGTCATGTTATTAAAATGTATAAAATAACAAAAATTAAAGGGTGAGAAAACCATTGTTCACCCATACATATTGCACTATGAATGACAATAATAATCCACAGTATTTTGCTTATTTTTTTCTTGATTTTTTTTCATGATTTTTTATTCTAATTTTGTTTTTATCAATTTCATCTTTTAATATTGAGATGGTTGAAAATTTAACTTTATAATTTGTTACTTTTTATTTTACCTTTCTATAAAGTTAGTATGGTTTGCGAGATTACTAGAGTAACCTGGGTCGTCCTAGTTTACAAGTTTGGTGGGGTGTTTTTTTAATTAAATTTGATTTTTTTATCGTCTATTTTTTTTTTCATATAGTTAAAAAAGAAGTTTTAAAAAAATATGTTATTAAACTTTATAAAATCCATTGACTTATTTACAAGTTTGGTTGGTTGACTTGATTTGTGAGTTGCCAAATTTAACTTTTTTAAAATTAGTTGTTTTTTTTTTTCATCCTTAGATACTAGGTTGACTGAGAGTTTAATTTCATAATTAGTTTCGTTTTGTTTTTTATGAAGTTATCACGATCTTAGAAAAAATCTCGATATTGAGTGAGTGTTTGATTTTGTAATTATTTATTTTTGTTATTATATAGTTAAAAAATAGTTTTTTAAAAAAATTATAATCCCAATGGAGTCCATAAACCAGTTCACATGTTTGACATACAAGCCCAGCTTCTCGATTCACAGATTTAACGAGTTTACCCACCGATAGGATATTCTTTCTTTTTTTTTGTTTTCGGTCATTTAATTTTTTTAATCTATTTTTTTTTATTTCATCATTTAATATTAGATTAGTTAGAAAATGGATTGCATTATTAAATTTTGTTTGCTTTATAAGTATAATTGTCTTAAATAAGTGTTTATTTTTAGGTTGGTGTTTAATTTTGTGAGTATCTATTTTTATCATCTAGTCAAATAAAAAAATTATAAAAAACTTATTAAACTTAATGGAGTCCATGACTCGGGTCGCTGGGAGGTCAAGATCAATCTAATATGTCATTGTCTCAATATTATTTTATTTAAAATATTTAGTTGCTCGAGTAACCTTAGCCAACCCATCTAACCTGTGATCCAAGATTTGCTCGGGGTTCAACCTTCAAACTGGGTTTAAAAACCATGATTAAAAAAACAAGAACTTAATTTCTTTGAGAAGAGTTTTTAAAACCCGTTGAATTTTTGTTTTAGGCTAGGCTAAGTTAATTTAGGTAATCTTATCCAACCCACTTGATTTATGACGCAAGACTTGCCCGGGATCAACTTTTGGTTCAGGTTTAAGAACCACGATTGAAAAAATAGGGATCAAATTTGATATAAAAATCAAATAAAATCAAAAAATGAGGGATCAATCTAAAAAAAATCAATTAAGAAAATAAATGAAACCAAAAGAAATTATAATGAAAGGAATAAAAATCAAATTAAAAAAAAAACCAAAAATAAAGTATGAAATTGAAAAGAAAATTAATTAGAAGAAGGGTAAAAAGCAAAATAAATATCAATTAAAAGAACGATGACAAAATGTGACATAAAAATAAAATAAAATAAAATAAAGCTATAAAGGATGAAATTGAAAAGAAAAATTATAAAAAGAATTTAAAGCAAATACAAAATAAAAAAAATGAAATCACAATTGAAATAATACAAAAAGTTAGGATTTTTTATTTTATTTTTTAGGATATTTTTGAACTTTGGATGGGTGAATGAGAGAGGAAACAAGGTAGATAAAAAAAAATTTATCTGCCGCCTAATAGCATTGATTATGACACCACATGCCAGTCAAGGAGAAGCACCGCCTTGACATGCTTTGCATGAGACATTAATTGAGTATTTTTAAATAATAAAGGAGATGTCATGTACCATCATAATGGAGCGGACAATCTCTATATGCTGACGTGTGATTAGCATACACCAATAATTTTTTATTTTATTTATTTTATTTTATTATAAATATCAAAACACCTCTAACCGCAACTAAAATTTACCAAAAAAAAAACTGGATTGCAAAAGATGCAACTGCCTTTGAAGACAAAAGCATTTGTTTTAAAATCCAAAGATATTTGATAATCTCACTATGTTAAAGAAATGGAAAAACCTAAAAAACCCATCTCCCAAAGCAAACTGAAACTCTGCTTCCAATAGTATTTTGAACTTTACACCGTGCAATCGAGACGGCAAAAAGCATGTATACCTCTCACCAATTCTACAGTACCAAAATCATCCTGTAGGAAAGTCCAAAAATACCCCTAAAACTAGCCTTTGTGTTTTTCTCTTCTAAGAACAATTTGGTAAATTTATTGTGTGGATTCCCAGTGAATTGTGAGAGGATGTATAGAAAAACATTAGTTTATTTTAGTATATTTTTTTGTGACGCATGGATAAAATAAACAATATTTTATTTTGGGTCATGTTTTCTCACCCTTTCTTGTTGTCGTTATTTTTTATTCATATTATTAAATTAAATAAGTTTATAAAATCCAATCGAGTAAATAAATTGAGTTTAATATTTTATTTTCTTTTTAGGAACACTTTCATCATACTAGCATTTTTCTCGTGCCGGGAAAAAAATAGATGAACTCAATCATGGATCGCCAGTTTTTTTGAAGCTATTATTTGTTTATGGGTATTTAAAGCGTGCTCGAAATACACAAGACAGGGAGCCTAGCCCACTCCAAAGGCCAGTCAAATTACCTTATCTGAATCGCGGATCCTTTTTTCTAGGACAAACGTGGCTTGATAACGTCCTTTGATGTTTTTTCCCGTCAAATAAATCAACTTTATATGTTAAAATCAGATTATACCATCTGTGTGTGCAAAATAGAAAATCATTTATTGCTTCTTTTTTTTAGTTAAAAATGAATTAAAATAATATTTTTTTTATTTTTTAAAAATTATTTTTAATATCGATACATTAAAAAATCTAAAAAAAATAAATTAAGTAAAAAATTTAAATTTTTTAAAAACTTGGTTTCAACCATCTTCTGAAACAGCTAAAAATCTAAATTTTATTGTTAAAATTAAAGTTTTGTTAGTGTTTCAAATAAAAAAACAAATATAAAAAAATATAAATATGTTTGATTGGTATAGAAAAATATTTTCTATCTCTTGACAACAGTTAAATATTACCTAAAAATCATTTTTTAAAAAACAATTATGGAGCAAAACTGTGAAGTTCCTTCCTCTGTTATTTTTAGTGGTTAGTTTTTGATAACTTGGGGGAGGTTATTTTAAGAGTGTAGTTGCGATTGTTTTTTAAAGTAATTTTTATTTAGAAATGTATTAAAATAATATTTTTATTATTATTTTTTAAAAATTATTTTTAAATCAGCATATCAAAATAATATAAAAATATCAAAAAAATATTAATTTAAAATAAAAAAAAATTAAATTTTTTTTTTTTTTAAAAACACTTTTGAAACACGAAAGCAGAACTTTCATGATAATAATACCATCACTAAAAGCAGGAAGGTTGATTTTTATGTATCGTTTGGAAATGTGGTGCAAACCACGTTCTAAAAAATTTAAAATTTAAAATTAATTTTTTTATATAATTTGAATTATTTTGATGTACTAATTTTAAAAATAAAAAAAATCATTTTAATATATTTAGTAAAAAACTTTAAAAAACAACAACTTTCAAATAGGCATTTAAACAGTACCCTCCGTTATTTTTTAAGTGGTCCCCTCAGGGCCCAACCAATCCAATGGAGGGCAGCTTTTTCATTTGTTTTCTTTAACCCCTTCAACTCCCCTCCCCTCCACTACGTTTAGAGATGGTCAAGGTGTGGAGGGGCAGCTTGCGCAATCACACTTTGAATCTCCCTTGATGACGTTTGTAATTGCGTTTTAATTATTTTATATTTTAAAATTAAAAATACTTTAAAAATAATCGTTACTATATATTTGTAAACATACTAACATGTTGCAAAACTGCCCTCTATCGATGAATCACCGACCATATCCATGAACCCATTTTACTTGGTAGTGGCGTTGAGTACCATTATGCATCCATGAAGTATACCGTTTGAATTCTCATTGTAAAAAAAACAAAAGAAGAGGCTAAAATAGTCATTATATTGCATGCCATAAACTTTGGTTAAAATCATCCATTAACCTTCATTTAGGAAAGGTAATCATTTTCAGTTTATTTTGATTTTTATCCAAAAAAATTTAACTAAATCAATTTTTTTAAAAAAAACCAAAACAAATTTAAACCGACCGGTTTCGGTTTAGTTTTTTAAGATAAAAACCGGTTTGACTTTTTTTTTTTGTTTGGCTTGGTTTTTTCTTTTTTTTTCGGTTCGGTTTGATTTTTTCAGTTTTAGACTTATAAAACTGAAATCAAAACAGAACCGGATGGTTTTTTGAAGATTTTAATTGTTTTTTTCACGATTCGGATTTTTCAGTTATTTTTTTCCAGTTTAATCGATTTTTTGATTTTTTTACTCACTCCTGCCTTCATTGCAATCCTCGAACTTGGTTCTACTTCAAACGATTCGGGTCATCAATTAATTATTTTTATTGAAAGGGAGGGTTTTATGTTATTTTGTTTTCTTTGCCATGTTTTTATGCTAATATCGTGAATTTTAAACTTGATTTGTTCAAGTTAATCATATTACTAAAAAAATAATTACAACAACCAAATTTTTCTAAATTAATATCTTATTCAATTTAATTAACAATTTAACCTGAGTTATATTTTAGATTCTGAAATCAACAACTAAAATAGATAGTAATGGAGGGATAAAATCCTTAATCTAAAACCCTACATGAAACTTTTGAAGAAAAAAAAGACAACTGTATCTATTTTCTTCCCCTTAAACAAACCTCAATATGCTATTACTACTTGTTTTTGTTAATTATACTTGAAAATGCCATCATCAAGCGTTCAACTATTTCATTGATTCAATTCCTAGTTGTAACTCCAGGAGAATACTATTGTCATGAAGTTCATATTTCACATCCCCTTATATTCTATAGCGTGTGCTTGGTATTGTAATTTATTATGTGTTTAGTATGATAACAAAAAGTACTTTTCAAAAGAGTATTTTTTTACTTAAAAATATATCAAAATAATTTTTTTTAATTTAAAATAATTGAAAAACACTAAAAAAATTAATTTGATGTTTTTTTAAATGAAAACACACCAAAAAACATAAGCCACTACACTCCTAAACACCCACGTAGCTTGTTTTTTAATCGAAAATATATCAAAATAATATTTTTTTTATTTTTTTATTTATAAAATTAGTACACCAACACCACTGAAAATCACCTAAAAAACATTGATACGATATCTTTCAAGTTAAAAATACTTCGAAAATCAAAAGTCACCACAATAACAAATACAACTATACTTAAGATAGTTGTTAATATAATTAAAATAATCCCATATAATAGCTAAGATAAAGAGTCATTCATTTTTTTTTGTTAAGATGATTTTTTTTTTAAAAAATTATTAATATTAACCTAGTAAAGTTTAGCCATGTTAACCAAAAAATTAACCATGTTTAATCATATTAATATTATTTTTTATTTACATTAAAATATAATCTAAATTAGATTTCAAATCAAAGTTTTCTCGGATGGAATTTAATACCTATCCTTATAACAATAGAAAACCAAAACAATGGTAAAACTAACCCTAATTACCTACCTAAAAATTCCTACACAATAGATGATCCCACAAAGGACCACAAATGTAGAAATACAAAACACACTCGTAATTGTACCAACTTGGACCGTCCAAAAGATTGTACGTCGCAATGCTATGTCCTGCAACATCAAACATAGCAAAAAAAATTGTGATGGATGGAACCCTAAACATCGCCCATGCCTAGCATTTCTCATCACAGTAAAAAAGGTTGTAAAAGTAAAAATCAGTGACCCAAAACTAGTAAAAAAAAAAAATTGAATTATTGCACGAGAGATGGGTCCCTCTCCCCCACTCTACACCTCTCTCTACATATATCACTCTAGAGGTTGGATTGTTTAATATTTAATTTTAAAAAGAATTCAAAAAAGATTTTTTTTTTTTTAATAATCCGCATCCTCTGTCAAAGACCACTGAAGGATGGTGGCACATGCCTGCTGTCATATCATTCACACAAAAACATCAATGGCCTAGATCTTCCATGTACGGATACATGAACGGTCAAGATCTAACTCACTCTCTCTTTCTCTTACAAGTCTCTCTCTCTTTCTCTCTCTACTGTCCTCAGGTCCAGCTTTGTCGGGTCCCCTTATAAGGCAAAAGACACTGACCTCACTCACTGCATTTTCTCTCTCTTTTCTCTCCTGTAAACAGTACTGTAAGTTGGGTAACTTGGGTGAAAGATTTGAGCTTGAAAGCCGAAACCCCCACTTTGGTATGGTCATTTCATTTTCTTGGAAGTGAGGTGATAGTGAAAGTTTCTTTCTTTTCCGGGGTCTTGATTTGTGTCATGAAATTGCTGAAATGCTATGAAAGTTTTGATCTTTTTGTCAAGAAAGTGAAGGAGAAGATCTAAATGGATCAGGGGTTGGTTTTGTTACATTTTTTGGGGTTTTGTGTTTAGGGTTTTGGAGAAGAAGAAATGAGAGAAAGGATAGGTGGGGTTAGTGAGAGTGAGAAGAGGAGTGGTGGTGTGTTTTTGCTGGATTGGAAGATGATTATTATTATCAGTATGGTCGCTGTTAGTGAGGGTTTTATATAGTAATTAATTAGTTAGACTATCTGTGTTCAGCAGGATTAATTACTATATTTTGTTATAAATAAGTGTATTTATCTAATAAAATTTTTAAAAAAGGTGGGATATGAAGCTTTCAACATCAGGGTTGGGTGGTCAGCAAGCTGGTCAAGAAGGTATGTATATCTTATCAATCTTCATTTTGCTTATTAATTTTACTACTATTATAGTATTATGTATGTCATTTTCAGGTTCTTGTTTAGTTTCTTAGAGCTTTAAATGTCTTCAAGTTTATCCTTGGAAATTTATGATTGAATGTAAAGGAATTGTTTTGCTTACTATGTTTTGTGTATTATGATTATGATGACGGTGGGGTGATAGGGGAGAAGAAATGTTTGAATTCAGAGTTGTGGCATGCTTGTGCTGGACCCCTGGTGTCCCTACCAACTGCGGGGAGCAGAGTGGTCTACTTCCCTCAGGGTCATAGTGAGCAGGTGTTCTTCTTTTTCTCGTTGTCTATCTTCATTATGACTTTAATTTCTAGTTCCAAAAGTAATGCTTGTCTATTTGTTGTTTGTTATATATGCACATTTTGGTGGAGATTGAAAATAAATGATTTTCTTATAGGTAGCTGCAACTACTAACAAAGAAGTTGATGCTCACATCCCAAATTATCCCAGTTTGCCTCCCCAGTTGATATGCCAGCTCCACAATGTCACCATGCATGTGGGTTCTATTTGTTTAATTTAATCAGTAAAATCTCCTACATTTTCCTTACTTTGAAGTGGTTTTTGTTTTTCTAAATATCCAGTTATGATAATTTCAGGCAGATGTTGAAACGGATGAAGTTTATGCCCAAATGACATTACAGCCTTTGACACCGGTAACAACTTATAAAAACTTTGAATATCGAGTTCAGTTGTTTATTAAATTGCTTTTTAGCATGAGAATAATTGTTGATTGTGTATATTTAGCTGTTGCCTAATCACTTTTTGTTATCATTGCACGAATAGCAAGAGCAAAAGGAGACTTTTCTTCCAATGGACTTGGGAATGCCAAGCAAGCAGCCCACAAATTATTTTTGCAAGACATTGACTGCAAGTGATACTAGTACACATGGAGGCTTCTCTGTTCCTCGTCGTGCTGCTGAGAAAGTCTTTCCTCCACTGGTAGTCTCTTTCTTGGCTTCTGTTGCTTCAAATATTTATGCAATGTTAATGACTTTCAATATGCCTATTTACTTGCCATGCAGGATTTCACCCAGCAGCCTCCAGCTCAGGAACTTATCGCCAGGGATCTCCATGATGTTGAATGGAAGTTTAGGCATATTTTCCGAGGTAAGCTGTGGAATTTTTTATCATTAATTTGATAAGTTTGTAATTGTATTAGGATGTAATGGTTGGATTTTAGGATGATGATGCTTTATTGTTATTGCTTTGTGCCACCTGGCATTTTCAATAATAATACCATTGCTTTAACACCTGTAACGTAGCTGGAGAAAAATAGGCAATCTGCATTTTTCCATTACAATAACTTTGTTTAGTATCAGTGTGCGCTGTCTTACTCTGCATTTTGATGCAATTGACTCTGAAGCCATTATGAACATTTTGGAAAACTTTTCTGAGCTATTCTTGAGCACCTGAGAATATTCTAATCTTGATCAGCTGTGCAATATGTTAGTTTTATCATTTCTATTGGGGAAAAAGAAATTGATCACATGCCTCTCACCCTTCTATCGAAAAAAAAAAATCTTTTGCTGATGTCTGATTTGTATCGAGTGGGTTTCTCTTATCCATGTAATTGAAGTTCACAGATGTTAGTTGTCCCTTAAGATTTGGACCATCCTGCAGTTTAGCTAGTGCCTCTATGAAGGAGATGCCTAGACACCCCTCCCTCATTTAGGATTTCTTAATTAGGTTGTTGGAATATTAATAAGGTCAGATATTGTGTTAGAATATCTGTTTAGTGGAATGCTTATCATGACTCAAATGGGTGGCCAACTTTTTTCGTTGCTCTACTTAATGTGTGAAAGAAATGCTAAATGAACAAAAAGCAAAAATGATTATATACATTTGAAGTATGTTGGTATGATAGAAGCATCCTTTTTGATGCATTAGATGTGGGATATACAAGAGCCATATTGATAGGCATGATATTGGGGCTCAATCAAGTCAGTTATCGTTGAGTACATGGCTGTAATTTATTCTGCCCCTTTCATGCAATTTTAACTTGAATACTAGGAACTATACCTAGCACATGGGAACCAATTAAACACTACTAAGTATATAATTTGTTTGAATTTTCATCATAGCTTGGTAATCTAACAACTGTTACAATGTGTTCCTAATTGCGGATTGCTTTCCAATGAAAGTAGTTTGCAATTAAAAGCTAAAGATGATGGCAGTTGTATTTGTGCAAAGGATATTTACATGGGGTTAATTATATCAGCACACATAGAAAAACTTATTGACTCTAATTATGCATGATTAATACACAAAATTACATTACTATTATGGTTAGCAAATACCATGTAAACATGGATAAATTATTGTTAAAGAATTATGGTTAGGAGTAGTAATTAAAGTTAACTATAATAGTTGAAGTTGAAGGATTATAGTTAATGAACTATTTGTCCATTTATGTGGAAATTTGCTTATAAATAGCCATGACAAGTTCCTCTATGCACATTTATTAACGGAAAAGATCATAAGACACATACATTGGTAAATTTATAAAGGGTTTAAATGCAATAAATAATGAGAAAAAAACAGAGTTTATATGGAAAACCCCTTGTAAAAGTAGGAAGAAAAGTCTCGAGAGAGGAATGTTATTAATAAAAGGATAAAATTAGAATTTAGAAGTATTACAAAGATACCAAAAACATGAAAACTCAAAAAGTTATACTTGAATGCCTGCTAAAGAAGTCTCAGCAGAAAATTCAATGACTGAATGTGATGAAAAAACACTCTTTCCATTTTAATATAAAATGGGAGACTAGACTTTATTCTCCAAGAACCTTCAAGTGTTTGTGTGGATTATAAGCCCAACACTGGGGAAGTAATTATTATGAAGTATAGAAGTAGTCAGGATAATCGACATACAATAATTCATTCTCTAGAAACCAACCAGGGTTAAAATCATCCATGTATGCATCACGTAGACTGGTGTAAGCCACCATTGCCACAGTGTGAAGTACCTCCAGTTGAAGTACATCATCTCTTAGATGGAGAAATGCTTTGCTCCAACTGGCGGTATTTTTTATTATAGTTGTGGTGGCTTACAAGCCAAGCCCACCCTACAGTAGTTATAAAAATTCATGGAGGCTACACTTTCCTGCTGGTAACATTTGTACTCCCATTGTCTCTGTATAACCGCTGCGAGTGAGTTGATGTTGTAGTGTAGAATGGGATGCTCTTCTATCATGTCGCTAATGATTTTTGTGCAGGCTTACAGTTTTAATTCCTTCCTCATCTTGCAGGACAGCCCAAAAGGCATCTACTTACAACGGGTTGGAGTGTGTTTGTAAGTGCTAAAAGACTTGTTGCTGGAGATTCTGTTCTTTTTATCTGGTACGTAATCATTTTTCTCTCTCTCCATAAATTTTCAGTCAATACAGCTAATCTTGTTGCTTCCTTCCATTAGGAATGAGAAAAACCAACTTCTTTTGGGAATTCGCCGGGCCACTCGACCTCAAACTGTAATGCCATCATCTGTGTTATCTAGTGACAGCATGCACATTGGTCTCCTTGCTGCGGCAGCTCACGCTGCTGCAACCAATAGCTGTTTTACAGTGTTCTATAACCCAAGGTGGCAAACATGTTTGCAAGTTTTTTGCAATTCCTGCTTTAGGTTTTCATCTGACATGTATTCTTTTTGCAGGGCTAGTCCATCTGAGTTTGTTATACCTCTATCCAAATACGTTAAAGCAGTATTTCACACACGCATTTCAGTTGGAATGCGCTTCCGGATGCTTTTTGAGACTGAAGAATCAAGTGTCCGTAGGTATTATCGTAGTTGATAGTTTAGTGTTATTTATATTCTACCGCCATGGTCTTTCAACCCACATAATTGGTTATATTCTGTGAAGTCTCCCTCATGATTGATGTATTCATCTGCAATTCCATGGTATTGAATCATATAACTGTCATTTTATATCTTTTGTTGGTTTGGTAATTAGCTACAGCTGAACATAACCCTTGGGGAAGCGTAAATGTTCATGATGTAGAGGTAGCGTTCTTGTGTGATAATGCTGAGGGTTAGATGGCATGCATGAGTATCATCCCTTTTGAGCCACAACTAGAATCTTAAGGTATGGCAGCCACAAATCTATGAGTGTCAATGTACAAGTCATTGTCTGCTAGGTTGAAACTGTAGGAAATGCCAAGTCATCACAACACAATTGGCCCTGTGTGATTTGGGTTGACGAGCAAGTTCTTGATTCTGATAGCAGGCAACCAAAAGCAGTCATAATGCATGTCATGTATCCCTCAACATTAAGATGATGCCAAGGAACTGCTGCTTCTACATCACTCATTTTATTTTGCCGAACTGCCATGTACATGTGTGCAGCTATGTTTATGTGGAAGGCTTGTCTTATCCAGGTACATGGGTACAATAACTGGCATAAGTGATCTGGATCCTGTTCGCTGGCCTAATTCGCACTGGCGATCTGTCAAGGTAATATATATTTAATGTGTTAGACCCTGGATCCATAATACCAGACATGTTTGTGCCATTATATTCCGTACAACGTTATGTAGTTGCTCAATGCATCTCTTCATTTTGAGCTTGACAGGTGTAGGATCTCTCTTTTGGGTGTTTGTACACATCATGCACATATAGAGAGAGCTCTTTTACCTGTCTTTACTTTCTTTTCAACCAAATTTAAATAACCAATTTATATTGCCTGTTTTTACATATTTGGTGCTGCACGCATATTGCAATGTAGTTTATTTTCCCATTAAATACTTAGCATTTCTGACAGCAGGGTGAAGTTTTGTCACTTGGTCTCTGCTGGAGGTGCATGCTGTCACCTTCCAAATAAAGCATTCTGTCTTTTATGGTTTAAAATAGTATATAATACTCATCAGTCCTGTTGGAAGTACAGATTTAGACTATTTTTATGCATACACGATTATCGTAATTTGCTGAGCTTCTTATCCAAAGAAAGAAAGGCTTACTAACTTTGAGCAAGACTAGCAAACTATTGTCAAAAGTTATTTGGTGAGAACTCCCTCTCCTTCACATGTATGTGCATGTTTTACACCTGTATGTATACAATCCCTTTTTGATGGCCAAGTGATTCTACTTTGCCAACCAGATAGCACAAGGCATAGCCTGTGGCTGTTTTACCTAGAACTTGTGAAGCACCTTTATATTCATATTTCCTTTACTTCGTGCTTAATCTTTACATGTAGGTTGGCTGGGATGAGTCAACAGCAGGTGAGAGGCAGCCAAGGGTGTCATTATGGGAGATTGAGCCTTTAACAACTTTCCCCATGTATCCATCACTATTTCCCCTCCGACTGAAACGGCCTTGGCATCCTGGGTCATCATCTTTGCTTGGTACATTCTCTTTGTTTTATGGTCCTATTTTATGTTTTTCCAACAAAGCTAGTTGGATTTTAGTTTATACCTAGGATCTGAACTTAACAAAGTCTGCCTTTTATGGATGTGAAGTAATAATTGAATAACAGGGGAAGAAGATTGACTAGCCTCTTAGGGCAGAGGACATTTAGAAAAGCATTAGATGCAAGGAAAAGAAATGAATATCATACCTTCCCTCATAAATCTCCATCCAAGTTATTATTAAATGGCCTTCTGAAGTAATTGCTGATAATGAATCTACATGTGTTGGCCAAGCTGCAGATTATATAAGAGATTTGCAATACTTGGAGCTGGGAGTTTAAGTGGCTGTCTTATGCATGATAGTTGGGCAGTTGGAGTGATGTAGGATGGGAATATAAAACAAATCAAAACAGCAAAAAACAGGAATATAATGGCTAAAATTTGAAGAAAATTGAAGGTGGAACAAGAGATATACGTTAGTTACATGACTAATAGAGAATCCAAATAACACAAGGAAAAACCAAAAACAGTAAGGAAAACTAAACAAACAGCGTCTGCTTCATGGATTAAAAAAATAAAAATAAAGCTTGGTAAATTGAATATTATTCTCAATAGGTGGATTTTTGAGATGCACAAGTGTATGATCTGGATTGCCAAAATGGATGACCCAATATGTGGCTTGCATGCTGCATGCAGTGGTTTTGCCATCCCAGATCATAAATATACTTTTATGTATTTCCAAAACTGAAAATCCATTCCATTGCTTGAGTGAGAAGTGCTTGGGAAAAAGTAATGTGCATACTAATTTGAGACTTTACAAGTTTTCCTTGGGAGTTCAAATGATCTACTTTAAAAACTTTTAGAAGAAATCCTTTGTGGAATGGAAATTCAATGCTTATCGAAAATGAATTTGCTAGGAGGCTGCATCTCACTGACAAGGAATGTGGTTTTCTACATATAAAGCACAGTTATGTGAATTGTATCCCACTTGTGTTAAACTTGTTGCATTTTCCATATGTTAAATCATAGCTAGCCTAAAGTTATAGGATGCATGGATAATATGCTCAAGCTTAACATATAAACTACTCTAATTCGAATAGTAAAACTGAAACTGCTTGTATTGGATGATTTTTGTGTAGCATAGTCATCTGAAATCTAGTCCGAGACACCAAGGTCTTGTGTAGGTCTAAAATCAACAGCTTGTAGTTTTCTGCTCGTGTGGGTCTAAAGTTGACAGCTCTCTCTCTCTCTCTCTCTCTCTCTCTCATTTTCATTTTTTGTTTAACCTCTTCATTTTCAGACAGCAGAGATGAAGCAAGTAATGGCTTAATGTGGCTAAGGGGTGGAAGTGGAGAACCAGGTCTTCCATCTCTGAATTTTCAAGCTAATATGCTCCCCTGGATGCAGCAGAGGCTAGATCCAACAATGCTGGGAAATGATCATAATCAGCGGTACCAGGCCATGTTAGCGGCTGGTATGCAAAACCTGGGAAGTGGAGATCCCTCGAGGCAGCAATTCATGCAGCTTCAGCAACCTTTTCAATACCTCCAACAGTCGAGCAGCCATAATCCACTGTTGCAGCTGCAGCAGCAGCAGCAGCAAGCAATTCAACAATCCATCCCTCATAATATCCTGCAAGCGCAAAACCAAATTTCAACAGAAAGCTTGCCCCGTCACCTCCTACAGCAGCAACTCAACAACCAGCCAGATGATCAGGCTCGGCAACACCAACATATCTATCATGATGGACTTCAGATTCAAACTGATCAACTCCAGAGACAACAGTCAAATTTGCCTTCTCCATCATTTTCAAAAACAGAATACATGGACTCAAGCTCAAAGTTCTCAGCAACTAATACCCCAATGCAAAACATGCTGGGTTCTCTGTGTAGTGAAGGGAGTGTAAATCTTTTGGACTTCTCCAGAGCTGGTCAATCTACACTAACCGAACAGTTACCCCAACAGTCCTGGGTCCCAAAGTATGCACATCAACAGGTCAATGCTTTTGCTAATTCAATTTCACTCCCACGGACATACCCTGAGAAAGATCCCTCAATGGAAGCTGAAAATTGTAGTTCTGATGCCCAGAATCCAACTCTTTTTGGTGCAAATATTGATTCATCTGGACTCTTACTACCTACAACGGTGCCCAGATATTCTACTTCATCAATTGATGCTGATGTCTCCTCAATGCCGTTAGGGGATTCTGGGTTTCAGAATTCTCTTTATGGTTGTGTGCAAGACTCTTCTGATTTATTGTCAAATGCAGGACAAATGGACCCACCAACCCCAAGTGGAACATTTGTCAAGGTATAAGCCAACAGTAATTTGCTTGTCGTATCGCCACACCTGGTTGTTCAGATGTCCTGAGTAATTAATCCTTATTTTTGTTTCAGGTCTATAAATCAGGGTCGGTTGGGCGCTCATTGGACATCTCCCGGTTCAGCAGCTATCATGAGCTGCGAGGAGAACTGGCTAAGATGTTCGGAATTGAGGGGAAATTGGAAAACCCTCATAGATCAGGCTGGCAGCTTGTATTTGTCGACAGGGAGAATGATGTACTTCTCCTTGGAGATGATCCCTGGGAGTAAGTACCAAGTTTCCCCATCTTTGAGAATTCCCATAATTTAGCCACTTTTTTCAACCTAACACTGTTATCGTCACCATCACCTGCAGGTTATTTGTGAACAATGTTTGGTATATCAAGATACTCTCTCCGGAGGATGTATTAAAATTGGGAGAGCAGGGTGTAGAACCCTCTGGCCCAAATGCAGTGCACAGGATGAGTGGTGGTGTGGCTTAAGACCCCGCCCCCGGCTCCCCGAAACTTGGTGATCTAGAGCTGCATGGCATTCTTCCTTCCACGTAGTTCATCAAATCCTCACTCCCTAGAGTTGAGATAAACTTGAATGAAATCCCATCTCCTCCAACGCGTGCACCTCACCCGCTTTCTTTATATGTCTCCTACGTTATTATATATTACTTTGCCTAGACTAACTAGTTATTCTGAAGAATTTGACATTTATCATGGATTAGATACATCTAAGTTCACTAGTGAGCCAAAAGAATTAGAATGTGGCAGAATGGTTCTAGGTATGTAAACTTGAATGAGCAATCATGCCATCCATGCTATTAAAATATTACACTGTTTTTAGTATTTTTATTATTATTATTCACTCCAAGTGTGACAGACAACTGCATACCAAAGTCCAGGTTACATTGTGACATCGAAAAGGTACATCATGCTTGCTGACCTTGTCGTTTGAAACATGTGTTTAAGGAAATATGTTCAAGCAATATTTTTGACCGAGTTGCTGGAGGATTCGTAGGCTCACCGATCATCGATGGCTCTATAATTGCTAATGTAATGCCACGGTAAACACCTTTGTCTTTACCAGCCACCGGAGCTCTGAGCCACCCAGTTTTGATCGATAACCATGATCGACTCCTCCTACAGCCAGTCTATCTCCTTGAACAAGGTCCTTGAAGTTTGGTTTTTGGTTATTAGGAATTTACGATGGGGCATTTCTTGCAGATCCGTCCTCCAAAGGAAACATGCACGATCATTTTCCATCATTTAGCTCAAGCAAGAAACAATCAAGCAATCAAATGGACAGAATCTACATCAATGAATAAGCTTCGGAAATTTGGTTAATGCAGGCTGTACACTTTCTAGTTGTTTCAAGGATCCCGACCATCGGCCTCTTCCCAAAAAAATACCTAGTTCTCTTTGTCCGCGTAAAGCATTTATTTGTGACTTGATATAGTTTATTATTGGTTATATGACTCGCGGTGAATTGTTGGACCTGTGCTTAGCTAGAGATTAAAGAAGAGACCAAAATAAAATAAAAAAGATTTGAGTAAAATAAAAATAAAAAAAATACTATGCAAGGTTCTACATATTAAAAATTTTATTTTAAAATAAATATTTTTTTATTTTTAAAAAATAAAATTCATCTATGCAAAACATAAAAAAAATCATAGATGAATTAGAAAAATCTCTTAAAAAATTAAATACATATAAAATAAGTAAAAAATAATTTTCATTTAAAAGAGACTAAACAAAAGATTAAATATAAATTAAAAAAATAATTAAAAAAACTAGAAACAAATAATTTAGAAAAGAAAAAAGGAAAAAACTAAGTATTGCTAGGGGTAATAAGCCAGGCCAGTCTGCCTAGGCTATTTTGTTAGGGCCTGCGCACTTAGGCCATTATTGTTTTTGCATCATGTCGCTTACCTCAATTCTTTTAGAAAAACAAATCAACCGACACATTGCTTGCTGAGATAGACATGTCATTTGATTTTTCCTATATTCCAGCCATTATAATGGCTACAAAATCAGGACTGAAGGTTTTTTTGACCCAAAACATATAGAAAACACTATAGGAATAGTTATTAAACTTATCTATAGCTTAAAAAAAATCCAAAAAACCATCATAAAACTTTAAATCAATCCGAAACCAAAAATACTCTTGGACTTAGATTTTTTTAGGCATTTTTAAGTTAAAAAAATCATCTAATATGAACTTCTCTCATTAAATGGAACCATCTGACATAAAAATTAATTGTTTTGGTGGTCTAAACTGGCGCGAATAAACAAAAATTGATTTTCTTTACCGTCAGAATCCAACAACCTCTCTATCTCTCTTCTTAACCTAGGGATTAAGAAATAATAAAAATAAAATTTAATATCAAAATTGTATTGAAAAAAATATTGAGGAACCGAATATCTATAGCTTTTAAAGTATGAGGATTAAATTAAACTCTTTTGGTGAACTTTTAAAAACATCAAATAATTGTGGTGCCTTTTCTATTTTGGATCCCTGTCTTTTAATTTTATCCTTAGCCAATGAATTTGATTCAATTGCCCTTGGAATTAAAAGGATGCTATCGCATTAAAAACATTTGAGGACTAATTTGAATGTTTTTTGAACAGTAGATCCACAATAAAATGTGAGAGAGTGAACAATGCATTCTGCATAATGAAACAACTACATGTTTTAGATTTTAAGTAATGACACTTTCATACAATCATAATTAGAAGTATCAAGCGAATGTTTTTTTTTTACCTGTTATTGTCTTAGTAGTCAAGACTTAATATATCCTTGATATCCTTCAATTAACATTGAGTCTTGGACTCCATATTAGTATTTTTAAAAATAATTTCTTGATATCGAACCCAAAATGTAAAAAACAAACTTAATATTTTAGGTTATGTTTGGTTACTGTTTTATGTTTGGTTAGTGTTCTATGATAGACATATAAGTGATATTCAAAAAACATAAATGTATATGAAAAGCAAACCTAATATTTTAGGTTGTGTTTAGTTACTGTTTTGTGTTTGATTAGTGTTCTATGATAGATACACAAATGATATTAAAAAAAATATAAATGTATTTGATTGAAGAGATAGACACAGAAACATAAAAGAAATTAATTTCTAGGATAGTTTTAGAGTGAATGAATTTCTATACTTAGTTAGCATTATTATTTTTTCATGGATAGATCACTAGTTTTTTATTTTTCTATAACCTTAAAAAAATGTAAAATGCTAGGAAGTTAAAACTTCAATGTATAATGGACAAAACTTTTAAAATATTGAGATAATGACACATTAGTTGATATATTTTTTTTAATTTTTTTTAAAAATATTGCGATGATGACACACTAGATCGACCCGGGCAAAACATATTTAACTCATGAAATCTATGATTTAGGACATGAGCCCGTGATAACACCATGAAATACAAATCAAAACATATAAGGAAGCCTAATTTTAATTAACCAAATATTTAACTCAAGCAATAAAAAAAAAATTAACTCAAGCAAACCTAGGACGGTGGCTCATGTTGTGCTATGACCCAGACCAAATTGTTTCTAACATGAAAAAAAAAATAAAATTAGGTGACACCAATGTTCTTAAAAAAGAAAGAAAAATCTAAAACTTGAGTCATTGACCTGACTAGATCCGTTTAGGGATGACAATTTCACTCAAACCTGATGGATACCAACTTGAATTAAGTTGAATAGATATAAATTTTCTTTACCCGTTTGGGTAATACTCGAAGTCAAAAAATCAAGTTTGGGTAGGGTATAGATATTTCCTTGCCCAAACCCGACCTAAACTAAAAACATAACCTTATGGTTTAAAAAATTTACAGTTGTACCAACTATATTTATAAAGAAAAACTAGGGTTTCCCCTCTCCAGCCTCAAACTACCTTTATCTTGATTTCCCCCTTTTGGTCTCTTCTCTAATCTCTAGCTAGCAAAATGTTGTGGTGTTGATTTTGTACTCAAGGTACAGTCTCTAAATAGTGGATGAGGTAAGAGCTATTAAATTTTCCTAAACAAGATAATTAACTTCATTTCTTCAATTTAATTATGCCTAGGCAAGAAGACAAATACATTGCATAGATATTAATACTATGTTTCATTATATATACACCTCTTGAAGAAAAGCTATCAACTTGTGCACACAACATAACATGGGTTATGCTTGGTTTGACTCTTTCTAGCCAAGTCACTTTCTTATATGTTTTTTAGTCCTTGCCTAATCGCTTTGATTTTGTATATTGTATGCTTAATTTCTTCCCAAATTTCAAGTCATATTGTAATCTTTGAATTTTTACTTGATTTTATTTAATGATTATTCAAATATTTCTTTTATAGGAAATTACTGGAGTTTTCAAGAACACCCAATAGATACTCGAAACTCGATCAAGTCGGGTTTGGTTTATACCCAATCGAGTTCGGGTAATAAATTTAGGTGTAGGTTCGGGTATGGATATTTAACATCACCACCCATGGGTATCCATTGTCAATCCTAGATCCATTATGTTGAGCTAATTTAATAATATGATTAAAAAAAAATTTAACATTGAATGATAAATAAAAAGACTCAAATTAACCTGGGTCATTTTTAAAATTAGTGAAAAATCATATAAAAAACAAAAAATAAAAACAGATCCTAATCTCTAAATAAATCAAATGCTGGAAGATAAAAATAAAAAAACATGGTCTTGAATAAAGGAAAAAAAAAACAAATGATTTATTGCCTCACGCAATTTCAATTCTATAAATTAATTCAAATAAAAATAATAGTTAAAAAAACAAGCACCAATTCATAAGAAAAAAACAAATTGACGGGCTGTTGTACAATATTGGAAAGGCAGACATTAAAACTAAGGAAGAAAAGGAAAAAAAGGGAAAAACAAAGAAAAAAAAGCAATTACTACCAAACCATTGGGAATCACCCCCTATGCACCCATCTAGGAAGGTTGACACCACCGTTGCAAATCGAAAAACACCAAGAAAGTTGTTTTCCTTTGCCATAAGCCACCACATGCACCACCTGAAGATGACATGATGCAAACACCTCCCAAGATCTACCTTAGCCTATGTGTTTTGAAAAAATCCATTAAAAGCCTCTTTGAATCTCTTAGCCGCAAGTCTTGTCATTAGACCAACTAAAACCTTTAACGGATCTCTTGGTATTGCTTGAATTGCATCATTATCTCTCTCCTGAAAAAGGTTTACATCAAATAAAAAAAGATCAGAAATATGAAAAAGGATCATACTCACTTGGTAGATTCACTTTGTAGGCATTGTCATTAATCCTCTCTATTATATGAAAAAGGATCATCTTATCAAGGCATTAATTTCGATCTCCTTTGTTCAGGAAACCTTTCATTTTTCATATGCACCCAAATCTATTCTTCTGGTTCATACCGTGCTAATTTGTGTTCTCTATTAGTTTTGAATGCACATTGATTATTCTTTTTTCTCTATTTGTTGTTGTATCTTTGCATGCAAGTCTTTAACCACCTATTATTATTATTATTATTATTATTATTATTATTATTACTATCAAGATCAATTCTTTCATCAATATGTAAACATGTCTTGTTTATTACTTTAATGTGACCATTTGTTTGTGGATGTCATGAAGTATAAAATAAAATTTTAGTTCCTAACTTACCTCACAAAACCTTCTAAAAGTAGTTAAAAAAACTTAACATCTTGATTAGATACAATGCTTTTTGGATCGCCATGTAATCAAATGACCTCTCTAAAGAATAAATTAACTATATTCACTGCATCATCAGTTTTATGACCAGATATGAAATATGTCATTTTATAAAATCTATCAATATATATATATATATATATATATATATATATATATATATTTATAATAGTCTTTTCCTTTCCTTAACTTGAAAAAACCCAAAATAAAGTTCATAGAAAATATCAACTTAAGGTTCCATAGAAACATGTAAAAGTGTATATAACTTATGAAACATCACTTTAAACTTAGTTTGTTTAAATGTTATGCACCTATTATAAATTTTTGTACATATCTTTTCATATTAGTATCTACCCATTAATCCACTGTAAGCTTCCCTTATAAGCAATTCATATATTGAACAATTAGACACATATAATCTTTTACCTTTAAATAAAAATCTATTATGCCTAAAAACCTGTTAGCTGTCCCAAGTTCATATTGGAAATAAATTTTATCAAAATCAGTGCTATCGGGATATAATTCTTTTAACATACTCAAATCTTAAAAGTCTAGTATTCAAAGTATTAAGAATAACATATATTCGCGATAATGCATCTGCAACAATATTTTCCTGTCTAGACTTGTATTTGATGACATGTAAGAATGTATCAATAAATTCTATCCACCATGTTTTGTTTTACTTCAGTCTTTTAGCTTTCAATTCAATCTTTTCTTCTAAAAAAACATGCTATTTAAGGCTAATTTGAACTCAAAAAGACTAAATCATGCAAAATAAAAATTTAAGAATCAAAGTAAAATTATCAAAAAAAAAGAGAAAATACACAATATTAAAAAATACCAATGAATTTTAGTTTTTGTTGTCATAATGTTAGAGAAGGATTATGTTTTGCTCTTGGTTGTGAGTACATGAACATCATAGTTGTTTTTAATATTTTTTTTTATTTTAAAAATATTTTTAAAAAAATTAAATTTTTTTTATTTTTTAATTTTAAATTAATATATTTTTAGTATTTTTAGATTATTTTGATATGCTGATTTTAAAAATAATTTTTTAAAAAAAAATAATATTATTTTGATATATTTTTAAATAAAAAAAACTAAAATTATACTTTTAAACAAAACCTGACAACCATACTTGTTGGGGCCTTTGGCGATGACATAGATCTCAAACACCACTTCTCTTAGTGCCTGATTAACCCATGTTAGGTAATCAGTTTGCTCATAACCTCTCAGATCCTCTGTTCATTGAGACCTCCTCCTTCATAAATAGAGAGGTCCTCAACATGTTCATTATCTACCCATTACGAAAATTTCAACACAACCTATTCTATTGGCTTTTATTGAACATCCCTCTCCCTAACTTCAGTCTCCTTGGTCACAAGTAGGACTACTTTGGTCAAAACACTCTTGGAGAAGATGTCAGACACGGGAATCCTGTTAATTGGAATACAGGCCAAGCATAACATGAACCAAAGATTTGAAATTTCTTGAAATAGATCTCAGACATCAGCATCGTCTGGTTTCATAACATGTTTTTCCCTGTTTGTCGCAAGAAGCTGTTCATGAAACACTACAAAACTGTAAAAATTACCATCAGGAAAGGAGCAACCCTTGGGTAAGAGCTGGGATATGTAGACGCCCGGGTAGACCACTTAAAGCACTACTACTTCTGTCCCTCTTCTGCAGCAGCTTCAAAAGTCTCACCGCCCACAAGCTCTGGGACATCATCGTCATCTTCTTGTGCTGCTCCTGCCTCACCAGATGGCACCTCCTTTTGAAACTGCTCCGCCAACTTCCTAAGGTTGTCCAAGTTATCTGGCCCTGAAAATTGCAGTCACAAAATATCAATGACACAACACACAATCTTGAGAAATTGGCTATCAGTTTCAATTTTGTTGATAATGAGGCATAGGTAGATTAAGCTCCTGTTTAGGATTGCTTAAAATATTTTCTTTATGTTTTTGAATAATTTTGACGTACTGAAGTGAAAAATGAATTTTTTTTAAAAAAAAAAACATTATTTTTATACATATCTAAGCAAAAAATAAAGCAACCACTACCACTCCCAAACACCCCCTAAATGGATTTCCTTGCACACATTATTTAATTTCCATTTCTTTCTTCTTTTTTTTTAATAACGAGTGCGAGGAAAAATGCCTTTTACACCGCACAAGTGAAAAAAAATGGCATGCAGGCACCAGCACCCACAACTACATGTGTGCTCATGTGCCCAGCTCTACAAATGAGGACATGTCTGTTTTTAACCACCATTGTCAAAATCTCCAGTTGAGCATAGATGACAAACATTAGGTGTTCATTATATCACATGCTTGTGATATTGAGCAGATAGAAACTTGAAATTAATGCCCAAGACAGAGCCAGGCTGTTTAGCTTAATTAAAATTTTTAAAAAAGAATACATCCTCTCCAGGGGTTTATCAATACTGAACAGGAGGCACTTGTTTAGAAATTAAGATTAGATCATTAGAAAATCAAAAGAAAATATAAAATACAATAACATAGTCATATAAGGTTATATTTTTCACCCTTAAAACAAAAAATGATAATTTAAAGTAGTAAGTAGACAAATAAATTAAAAGGAAAACTTAAATATCATCATCATTATTCATTAATCTTCAAAAAACATCTTCATCCATGCTTTCCTCAACTTCACTTGAATCCTCGTCCTCCATCCATTTCATGATTATAATCCGAATCCTCAACTCTCAAAACTGCACTTGTTTAGAAATAGAACTTGATCTCTCTTTATGTGTAGTTCTAGCACTGGATGTTGAAAAAAGAGTGTGGCTGGTGTTTCTCTTCTAAGGTGTCTTTCCTTGTTTGTTTGTCTCCCACTTTCATGATTTTTTTTATTCCTTTTTACCCTAATCTTTCTTTTTTACAAAAATGCCCTGAAGTCATTTCTTGTAGTCAATTAAAAATTGGACAGATAGGTCAAAACATAGGACACAACATAAAAAGTACTTCAAGCAGGTGCTAGCTTGAACGCCTTGCACCTACTCACAAGGTGCTTGTCCAGGCAGCACTACACTGAAATTCATCACCTGAGGCTAATAAAGGCGTTGTGGCCTTGCCTTGCCTGGAGTGCCTAGGCAAGCGCCTTAGCATCCCTTGACAACATTGGTACTATATACAACAAGCTTCTTGATTCCCACTTTTAATGTACAAAAGCAAGAGAATGGTATTGTATGTAAAACAGATACTGCATGTAAAATTACATACCAAGTTGGTTGATAATCCCTGGAAGAATATCTTGTAGTTCTGCAGACACAACAAATACAATTTGTATTAGTCCTTGTCCATCTCACTATCGCACTCACCCACACAGGTATATAAAACTTTAGCAGATTAAACATTGACAAAAGACAATAGGAAAATCATGTCAAGGTTAGACACCTACATCAAATTGACAGTATCAGAAGAAACAACAACATTTCATTTCACTAAAACTAGTATCAAATTCTAAACAGAACACCAGTTCAAATCAGCTAGTAAAACTGCTATTGAACCAAAGCAGTGCATGAATTATTAGAAAAAAAGCTGCCAGCCAAGTTGAAATAATCAACAAACAAACACCTCCAGGTTAAAAACTTACTTCTGGTTTGAGGAGTGCCTGTGATAACCCATGTGTTGGCAACAACAGAGGCTTGGACTTTAGGGTTAACAAACTGAATAACCAAATCATCCCTAAAGATGTTAACTTCTTCAATAGCTGGAATTGTATTAACCCCAATTCTCTTCAAGGTGCTTTGCAACTTCTTGTCATCAGTTGTTGATGACTTGTGCACTGCCTTCTTCTTTCTACACGAAAGAGCCAAAAAAAAATCATCAACCAAAAACACCCAGATTCTAAAAAATCCAAAAAGATAACACCTTCACGCACCAATTCTAACACAAACATGCAAAAGAAGAGAAACCCGTGATTTTTTTTGACAAATGAAAGAGCCCAAGATTTCAAAAACACAAAAAATAAAGCCATTCAGCAAATAAGAATCCAATACTACCACAAATGAGCCAAACCCCCTAAACTTCAGAGCTTCAAAAACACAAAAAAGATGGAATCTTTAAGAGTTCTACAGTAATATAGTACCTTCTCATGGTTCCCTTGCCACCAGTTCGAACAGAACCAGCCATCTTCATGAGCTTCTCTCTATTCATCTGTATATACTTCGCAACAAAGTTAGTGTCTTTAACAAAACCCTACAAGCATTTGCTATTAAACCCTAGTTTCTCATCAAAAGAAATGAAACAAAGAAGTGAACTTGTTATGAAATTAGAAGTTAAGTAACAGTAGCAAGTACCTTGTGATATTAAATTTTCTTGAAGAGATAGAAGAGAAGGGCAGATGTGATGAGCAGTGCCAGTGAGCAGAGCTAAAAATTAAAAGCGAAGCCAGGGAGAAATTGGGGTTAGCTTGATGACAAGGGTTTTGTAATGCACTCAATGTATAATTACTGTATTACCCTCCTTCCCTTTTCTTTTCTTTCATTTTTATTTCGAGAGGAAATTATTTTTTTACATAATTACATTTGTCTTTATAATTTGAAAGATTATATACTTTACACTCTATAATTTGATATTTAAATAATACTTTGTTTGTATAATTTTAAAAAATTACATTTTTTTCATGTACTTTGATATCTAAATAACACTTTAATTTTATAATTTTAAATAATTTTTTTTAAAAAAAAAACAAAATTAATCACAATATTATGACATTTTTTTCAGCCCCGGAGAGGGTGTGTGCATGTTCAGAAGAAAAGGCAAAAAAATTCAGACGACTTTTCAACAATTTTTTCCACTATCCAAGCAAATAAAAAAAAAGGAGTAATTTCTTTGAGTTGTCAACCAGTCTTCCTCACCTTATCTCTTCATCGCGATTTCATCTCCCTCATTTTTTTCCGCTATGCAAAACCTTCATCTCACTGTCCACCAATAATATTTTTATTATATTTTTGTTTTAGGGTTTTTTTAATCATTTAAAAAAAATAATGATAATTTTATAAATATTTAAATAATTTTTATTAATTATTTTTTAAATAAAATGTTAATTATTCAGGTATCAAACTACAAAAGATAAAATGTAATTTCTCAAATTATAAAAACAAAGTGTTATTCATGTATCAAATTACAAAATGCAAAGAGTAAAATTTTAAACTATAGAAATAAAATATAATCTGCACCAAATCATAGGATGTTATATGCAGTTTCTCCTCTTTTTTACCCTTATAGTTATAATTTTTATATTTTTAAATGAAACTTTATCTCTTAATAATGTTAAATAATACGAGTATTGTGATGAATTGCTTATTTGCGATGATTTTTTTTTAAATAATATTTTATATATATAAAATATTTTTTTTTAAGTAATGGCTTGAACTTTTCATGCAATCTTTAGGTTCATTTATCCCATTTCAGACCTTAAATTATACTTCACCTTATCTCTTTTTACCAGCTACATATTTCAACTGCGTTTGCCCTGTTGGATTGGCCTAGAGCTAGTTTCTTTACTGCAACAATCTTCCCATTCTTCAAAATACCCTGTTATGTTAGATTGACACAGCAGTACAGCAAGCATTAACTAACAATAGAGCAGTGAGGCAGAGAGTAGAATTCAAATTTTCCATCAAGAACAGTATCAGAATATGAGCATTCTCTCATATCAGATCTGATTTTAATTCCTTATTACCGTAATCTGTGGCGCCACGCAACTCAGTTGCATCCAATATAGTACCTGCTACATTACTAGGAGTCAGGGTTTCACTCTGCAATAGAATTACCTGAAAACTGAAAATTGTGGCCATGCCATTACCTTTTGCCTTCCGCTTCCTTGATAGTTTAAACCAAAAAAGCAATCCAGCAATAAGCAAAACAAGAGCTACCCCTCCAGCCACACCGTCGCCTGCCAAAGGCATTTCTCTTATGCTTCAGTATCATATGTAGGCTTCAGTCGCCAGTCTGCGCGTTACGGGCTCAAATGCAGATGTTTCATAGATGATCTAGGGTTGACAGTATTTCAATTGCAAATGTCCATAGCTTGTTTTCTACATCATAGAAATCGTGATTTAAGTGGCTAAAGACACCTAGAAATGCATCAGGATGACAAATGTTGGCTGAGAGGGAGTCTCAGTAGTTTTCAAGAAAGGCTTGAGGTTGATTGTCTGGTTATCAGCAAAGAAGGGTCTGTCCGAGAATCAAATGCCCTGCCATCCGTATTCGGAGGACATCTCTGTATGTTGTCAGAGGCCACTTCAACACAAGCTTGGTGCAATTCAAAGTTTGTAAATATATTCCACTAGTGGAGTGTTTTTAAAATATCTGGAAAGCAACATCCATTCCACCCTCCATAGTGCCACAGCATAGACTTGGCAGAAAGATGTCAACGACCCGGTTTCTAAGAGCAAAACAGGAGATCAGGTATCCACCATGAACAGCATTCAAATTTCCTCGCCGATGGAAATAAACTTGTAACGTAACAACAAACTCATGCCTTGACATTCTCAAGATTTAACACACAGGCCTTCCAACCATGTTTATGATAGCTAGCAAAGTGCTCTCACCTTGTGGAATTGCTCAACTTACTAGTCACTCCACAATATATCCCAATTAACACCAAATAATATAGAGAGATGCAATGATCATGATCGATGCTATTCGAAATGCTGCTTTTCCCCAGGCATTGCATTCCATTGGCTTTTGATGTCTAATGCCATTTCTTTTGACATGTATGAATGCTGCGTGGAAATCTTGTGGATGATCATGCATTTCAAACAACTTGAAAATAAGAGAGATTTAAGTTCCTGTAATCTTTCACGGGTTGCTTGATTCAGATCAGAGTACGTTCAAATTCCTGCTTTCCTTGAGATCTGCCACTCACCATTTGCTAACTATGTAGAGTGGACATCTTTCAATTAACATGTGTCATTTACTTGGTAGGGTTTTCTTTTTCTTTTTTTTTAATTAGAACAGTAAATTTAAAGTTTTGGCAAAGAAAACCAGTTGAAGCGGCAATCTTTTAATAGTGTTCGCGCTTCATGCTTCATTATAATAATGATATTTAAACATGTCTCGTTTTTAAAGCATAACAACTGTCAATTAGCTGGCCAGTATATAATTATATCAATGAATGAATTCACCTTTCCACACAAGAATTATAATTTTATAAATTTTTTTTAAAATATATTTTATGAATAAAAATATATATTTTTATCCACCTTGACTGAAAAACAAACTCAAATTAAAATTTTATAAATTTAATGTTCATACAGTAGTTTTTACATGTAATTATGAGAAGTTAGTTGTGTGTGTGTGTCTATATATATATATATATATATATATATATATATATATGTGCGCGCCATTTATTTATTTTTTCAATAAAAAAATATAAATATATTAAAATAATATTTTTATTTATTTTTTAAAACATAAAAAAATAATTTAAAAAAAAAACAGTAATAAATTTCAGCAAGCCTTTGAGCTGCACTCTCAAAGAAGAGCATCTCGTAATCAACCTCCGTTTCAAACAAAGCAAGGACGAAAGGCTACGGGGGGAGAAAGAGGAGACACTGCAAAGTCTTAAAATCTTCTTTGAGTCCTAATACAAAGGTAGAAAAAATAGTTACTCATTCAAGCCCTGAAGCCACCATACGAGTGTGCTCAGCTATGAAATGGTTGAAAAGCTTTTCTTGAAGAGCAAAACACTCTACGAATAGTGTTCTTGACATAATGCATGTGTGTAAGAAGCTGCAACATACATCTGACCAGTAAAGGAAGTCATGGCTACATGGGGCTAAGTTTAGGTGACCCAGAGTTTTAACAAATTCCTTGCTGTACTAATAAGCATTAGTACTAGACTATAGAGATGGTGTGAAGATAGACCAATCACATGCACGCAAATTATATCAGAAATTAGATGACCACCTCTTGATCACAGAAATCATAATGTTTCCACTAAGCAAAAGCTTTAATCTCTTTGTAAGACCATTCCAACTCTGCTCACTTGCTCAACTCCACAATTCGAAACTCTATGAATCTAAAGGATTTCAGTGACTAAAGAAAATGAAGCTTTGATTTGAACTTGTGTCATTCATTATGACGCCTTTCAGGAATTAGACTTCCACAGCTGTACTAATTCATATTCTCCCCTAGATCTCCAGCACAACTGACCAAATTAATGCATTCAGTGGAAAAATGATGCGACCTAATGCAAGTCAGCTAAGAAAATGACACACAAGGGAATGAAACAAAAAACTTACCCACAAACATCTTCAAATCGCAAAAATATTTGAAGCAGTCTCTACCTCTCAGGAGTACTCTGTTATATACTTTTCAATAAGTCCCTAATGAGAAGAGACCTGCTCCCATCAGCAACACCTAAAACAATACATCTTTATGCTTTCAGATGGTGAAAGTAAATGATAGTGGACATTAAAATCTAGATGCTCTGCCATTCACTACTTGAAGCTTCAGAAGAAGTAGCTGTAGCAGTACAGGGACCTTTTGGTGATCAAAATACATTGCCACTTCACCACTCATCAATGGTAAATGAAGAAGCTTGGGGTCTCAAGTTTTCTTGTATTCTATCCGTAACTAATCCTATCAGCTCTATCTCCCTATTAACATGAAAGCAGCAAAAAAATCAACTAGGACAAACACATTAGCTATAAAAACTATGCACAAAATCAATGTCAACCAAACACTAACATTCATCAAATTTTCTTCCAGAAACCTAAAAACCAAGCCACATCCCATCAAATCATCAACCGAAACACGAGCAATTAACGCACCAGAGTCAACTGATATTACATAACAATAAAAGTCAGAGCCTTTCGGCAATAAAAACAACACACACCATAAAAGTATCATCATTTGTTCTTCAATAATAACAACAATTCCATAATAACAAAAACATCGATCAAATGAAACCAGTTGATAATTACCGAATTCACTATCTTGATTATTATATACGCAAACCCAAATCAAGAAATTACCAATCTCCCTCATACCGAACCAGATTTAACTTGCTCCGCCTCAGGAATCTTGACATACCCAATTTTCTTCACATCCTCCTCCTCATCATCACTAAAATCTCCATCAAAATAATGACTATAGCGCGGCTGCGAAGGAGAAAAAAAAGACCAAACCAAGTACATCGTAGCTGCAGTAAGAGCACCACAACCGACACCAAAAAGCAAAGCAACCACCACGCTGAGAATATCCTTAGTACGATCACGCAACGAACTCAAATCATAACCACCAAATCCAGGCCAAACCGACCCCACCTGGGAGGTTTCTTGAAAACCCTTCTTGTCATGAATTTCATGGGATTTCTCGTAATTATTGTTCGGGATGAAAGGGATGAATCTGCGGTTAAAGAAGTTCGAGTGGAAGGCTGAAGTTGAGGTTTCTTCGATTTCAGTTACGATAAAGAAACCAGAAGATGGGTTGTTAGGGTTAGGGTTAAGGGGTTTGATGGACAAGGAATAAGAAGAGATGAAAAGCGTTTTGCAAGGTCTTGCTGAGCATGAGAAGGAGAGGGAGGAAAGGAGGATGAAGAGGGTGAGGATGAGCTTTGAGGGTGCCATCGAGGAGAAGGGGGCAGCCCAGAAGAGAGGATTGGCTGACTTTTTTACTCTTGCTGGGAAGGAAGGTGAAGGAAATGAGGAGAGAGGTGGTATGCAAGGGAGGTTGTTTTATTTATGTGAAGGAAGAAAAGAATAAATAAATGTCAAGAGGAAAAAAAGGTTTCGAAATTTATTATCCTATTATTTGTTTTTTATAATTGTATTAGATAATGAGTTTATGATTATTATTATTTTTAATTTTGAGGGTTGTTGTATTTAAAAGAAATTTTCTTTTAAAAAAGATGTATATTTAAATAATATAAAATACTATATTTATAAGAAAGTTTATATCTATAAATAACATATATCTTTTTAAATTTGAATGTGTGATTGAATTTAAGTATTACAAGTTATTTGAATTGTAATATAAAAGGATAATTTTTAAAAATATATTATAAATTTAGTATGAGTCATTTGTTTCTTTAACTAGATTCATGGCATATATATATATATTAATTTAAGAATGCTATTTTATTATCGAATAAAAGAAACGAAGAATATGATTTTTTTAGGTATTATTTAGGTGAAGGTAACAGTTTTTTTTATTAAAAATTTTATTTGCAAGATGCTACCATTCTTGTATGAAATAAACAAATTCATCAACTAACTTTTGAGGAAAATATTGCCTCCAACATCTTCACCAATAACAAAGAGCATGACACCAACTAACTTTTAAGAAAAATATGTTTTTTTTTTCATAAAATAAATTCAAGGAGAAAGTGTATAAAGATAAGAATGCCAAATCTATTCTTAACCATATTGGTCATATGTTATAAGAGATAAGTGATAAATACATAAAACTCTCTCTTCATACATTTATGTCTTTACATCAACACCCCTCCTATACTTGTTAACTTACGAAGAGTCTATATTCCAATATTAGATTTTCCTTGAGGAAATCTCATTGATCCATAGTCAAGATCAATCACTCTACTAGCCTAGGATGTAACTATGAAAAACCTTATTTCTATCTAAAGTTTTCCATGATCTCATTAATATCGTCGTTTGTGGAAAGTTGAGTAAAAAGCTAATTCATTCACATTTTACATCTCATAAAATTTCTTTCTATGACTAACAAAACTCCAAGAAATGGGATAATAATTGATATCCATAGAAACTTCAATTCATTTAGATCTCCAACAACTCTTTCACCAAGTGCAAATGCTCAACAACACAATCCTAACTATACAAGATCAATTTCACACTCTCTTATCCCATTAGAAGAAAATGCAGTACATAGCTCTATTACATGCATCAAGTGCATAAATATAAACTGACCACCTATACTAATGCTTTTATAAGGTTAAGATTGAGATATGATATGTGTCCCAAGACTCTAGAAAAAAAATAGAAAATGTACAGAGTATCTTATGCCAGTAATGTCGGTAGTTTGATGTATGCAATAATATGTACACGTTCCAATATATGGTATGTTGTTAGATTGGTTAACCAATATCAATCAAACCCTGGTTAGAAACACTGGGTGATAGTCAAAAGAATTCTACGATATCTGAAAGAAACTTTAAATTGCATGCTATGTTACCAAGAAAAAAAAAATTGATGTTGTAATTATGAAATTGATTAGGTTATTATTGTTAATATGAGAGTATGAATTGAATTTTAATGGGTTTTTATTGAATTGAAAAGTAGTTAGTTTTATTTTTTAAAATTAGTTTAAGAAATTTGAAAAGGAGGTTTGATGTATTAGTTTTGAAATTAGCAAGACTATTGTTGTTAATATGAGATAGTGAAATTGATTTGAGAAATTTATAGGTTTGTTAAATGAAAGTAAATTTTGAGGTTCCTATTGTTTTGATGGTTTAATTGTGAAATATATTTGGATGTTGATATGTATTAGAAATTGTTAATTGAACTTCATGGGTTCTTGTTTGATTTTATGAATTTAAATATTTAGGTTACGGGGGAAAAAAAATATTTTTGGAATTTTTTTATTTTGATGTGAAATTTGCAACTTGTAATTGTCCATATAGATCTCAAAATAAATAAATTAAATATTAGTCATAAATAAAATCAAATATTTGCTGCATGAGTTATTGATGTGTATTTAGAGGTTTTAAAATTTTTGATAATCTCTTGTATAGAAGAGGTCCTGCTAAATTTTTAAAAAAAATATAGTGATAATGTTATTAATTTTTATCAAATTTGTTTAGATTATGAGGAGAATGTCATTAGAGAGTAATATAGACAGGAGCGCTGCTAGTTTTTCTGACAGCGCTTCTAATGAGCATGAGTCACTTTGTTCCCAACATGATAAGGCACCTCAGGCACAAGGATCCTCTCTTGACACAGGCTTACCGAGTGCGAGGATGAATCGTAAAAGGGATGTCCCTTCTAAGTAGGATGTATATACTGAGAAGTATATTGCTTAGTGAAAGCCCTATTACAGCATGTAAGTTTGTTTTTCTTTCATGCACAATAAAAAAAAATAAACAACAATGAATAAAGTCTAAGTGACTAATTTTAATGAAAGAATGGAAATTCAGGTTTATAAATGTTGAGGCTATTTGCATGATAACATCGGTGATGAAGTTATTGATGGAAGTTCTTTTGTTTCAATGAAATCAAGTTTTCAAAATTCTTGAATAGAAACTAATGATTGATGCTTGTTTCAAAAAGTTCAAGGTAAGTACATATATAAATATTTTTTAATATTTAATTTAGATTTTATTTTTATTTTTAATATCTAATTATTTAATAAAATTGATGTGTAAGGAAAGGTTTTATTGGGAGGAGGCTGACAACGACATGGCTAGGAGAGTGTGGGAGATCATAGTGCCATTAAATGAGATTGAATTTAAATTGTGAAGTTTTATTTTTTATAATCTTAACCAATACTTTTTTTCTATGAATCAGATTGCGTGATTTTTGGTATAAGACCCAAAAAAGTCAAAGAAATATAAAAAAGATAAAAGTCTTCCGGTTGGGAAGACATGGTCGTATAGAGGGATTTCAGACCTCCACGCATCTCGAAAGGTATCTAGGATGCTTCTATCCATCACGTGATGTCTAAGCATTTCTTGTAGTGGTTATAGTCTAGTTTAGAGAACCAAACCGAGGAGATTCATGGTTCTATAACCACACACATTGGCAGACCCGTTATATTTGTTTCGCATACAAAGTAGGTGGTAAGATTTTATTTTATATGATATTTTTTTTAATTATTGTATTATATGAAAAATTTTAACTAACAATAGTTTTCTTTTGTAGGCTATGGTGTTTGAACGCGATCCAAGACCGATTAAGATTTTTGTTGAAACACACATGCAAAATGAGAACCGTCGGAATGGGGTACAACAATTCGTGGATAGCCAAGCCTAGAAG
Organism: Populus tomentosa; assembly: GCA_018804465.1. NCBI lineage: Eukaryota > Viridiplantae > Streptophyta > Magnoliopsida > Malpighiales > Salicaceae > Populus > Populus tomentosa. Next base: position 6,262,099 of record CM031975.1, read on the forward strand.
TTTTTGGTAAGTTGGATTTCAATATTTTTTTTAAGTTATTAACTTTTTTATATATTTGTGATTTTTTTAAGAAACATATAACACCTAATTGCATGAGATATATAGAGATAATTATTTAACCCAACTAGAACTCAATCCTGATTTCTAGTTAGAGGTTGGATCTACCAATGAACCTAATAGAAATCATTTGCATATTATCTCCAACACTATAGTCTAGGATATATGGGCAGGCCATAGTGTCTCAACCGATGGTACCTCGTAATCAGGATTGAGCCATCAATATTCGGTTGTCCAGACAATTATACAAGAATAGGCTCAAGCTGACATGGCCCAACCGAGAGATAAATTGAATGTCATCGAGTAGTTATTGGCAACCTTCATTGGTACTTGTGCTCCCCCATCACCTCGTGGTTCCGGCAAAGATCCATTTTCGTCTCCCCCTCCAGCTTTTGTTTACTAAATAGTTGAATTGTATCTAATAATATTTTGTTAATTTAATAATACAAATATGCTTTTTAATCTTGGTATTATTTGTTTAAGTTATTATATTTTTTAAAAAATAATTGCAAATAATACTGATAAAATTACCTACGAAACAAGTTCCTCTTAGAGTTAGAAAAGATTACAAGACTTGCCACTTTTAGATTAATTCTTTGATAGATTAATTCCATCCAAAATATGTATATAATCATTGATGAATTTACCAAATGTTTATTTTATGGGTAATATGCCATAGTTGCCCATGAATTTATTAACGGAATTGATGTTGGTAATTGTTTTACATGTCAATTCTATCTGTAAATCTATAAATGATTTTATTATGGATAGATTGATTGACAAAATAAAAATCTTTGATAATATATGTTTTGACAACATGATTCTATTTATTATTTTATTGATAATTTTATTTTAAACTAAATTAATAATTAAACAACGTTGAAATATTTAATATTTAATCGGTCATCTTTAATTTTCTCGTAGTGGTTTCAATAAATTCTTGTGAGGTTTTCACACAACCATGACACCAAATTGGGAGATGCTTCACAATTTTAGCCATGTGCGATTTATGGGACATTGTTTCTTTTATTTAATTTTTAAGCACAAACGTTGTAGGCATATAGTCTAGTGGAATGGAAATGGAACTGCAGAGATGTAAAATTAATAGTATAAGAATTACAGTTAAAATATAAATTAATTAACAATTAAAAAAAACATTTATGATAAATTGGAATCTTCAAACAACTTGGACATGCACCCTGTTTATATTTTACCACTTATCATAAATGTTTTAAAAATATATAGAGAAAAATGTTTGAAGTCGTTGATGATCTAGGTGCTTTAGATACTATTCGTGGACAGCATGCTTTATTTTATAGATTTGTGCGTGTTTTTATATAGTTAAATACAAAATTATCCTAATTCCTACATGACAAATAAGGTGTGGTTTGGTTTGGTTTCCGTAACTAGATTTTGTTTCAACCTCTGACAAAGACAGGACAATTTAAAAGCTATATTTTGGGGTCTGCTCAAATGACAAATGAGTTTATTTTGTGCATGAACGAACATCTCATGTTCAAGTCTAAAAACGAGTATAGGGAATAGGAAATTTATCATCACATTAACGCATTAAAAAAAACACTTAAAACATCAATTTAACATTTTTTAATCAATAAAATAGTTTAAAAACATTTTGAGAAACAAGTTAAAAGATGTCGCCTCCTACACTAATCCTCAATATCAGGATTAATTTTTTATTTTTAATATATTTTAAAAAAAATATTGATGAAATACTATAATTAAAAAAAAAAGTAAAATAACACAATTTAATCATGTTATGGTTGAAAAACATAATTTTTTTTAAATAATAATATTTATTAAAAAATATTAAGGACTTGTTTGTTTTTATGTTTTAAAAGTTTTTTTAAAAAAATTTAAATTTTTTTATTAATTTTAAATAAATATATTTTTAGTATTTTAAAATTATTTTTATATATTAATATTAAAAATAATTTTTTTTTTTAAAAAAAAAAAAGATGAATGCACAGCAAGTATTACGGTTCACTTGCCTTCATAATCTTTTTAATGAATTGTACTAACTTTAAAAAATATTTTTAATTAATTGTAATAACTTTAAAATATATATATTCTCATGTCGGCCTGCTGCACGAGTACAATATCTGATTAGGACAAGCTTGCGGGAACATTCAATCAAACGCTACAGGAATAACTGCAAATCAATCCTTACATGCATAGTAAATAACAACTCAGTTCCTAAATTTATAACATTTTGCTAATTCTTCCAAATCTGCAGTTGTTTCACTTTCATCATTGGATCGATTTCCGTTGTCAAATAAAATCCTGGAATCAGTTAAAAACCATGAAATAAGTTGAATTTGTTAACAGAACTTCTATAAATGACTTCTGAATCGTAAACTTGGAAATATAATATCATAGAATTTGTTAGAACAAGGAAAGCTTGGGGAGAAACTAGCGAGAGTCTGAAAGGTTTGGGACTGATATGCTAATTAATATATAAATTGGTGACTGAAGTGTAGTCTTACCGAAGCTATAAAGGGAAATTTGAAACCTGACTCATTAATTACTCTTCATTAAGATAGGAACACGTAAAGCAACGGAAGCAAAGCGAAAGCAAGTTAGCGTTCTTTTTCCACCCATCTCTCTCTTCTTTCTTTCTTTCTTTCTCTGTAATCTCAAAGCAAAGGAGGAAACGAAGAGAAAAAGCAAAGGAAGAAATGGGACTTCTTTCGAACAAGATCGATAGAGAGGTGTTAAAGCCAGGGGATCATATCTACTCATGGAGAAACGCTTACTTATATGCCCATCACGGTCTGTCTCTCTATTTTTCTTTGTTTTTTGCTTTTTCGTGTTTTGTTTGTGTAATTGGTGTTTTGGATGCCCATTGGGATCAATTTTGTAAGGAAAATGATGTCTTGGCTTGTTTTTTGGCTGCCCTTTTTGTTTTCGGTATTTTAGATCAGTGTGGATACCCTTTTGGATTCGGGTTTGTGAAGCAATTGATGTTTTGGTGTGCTTTTAGGATGCCCATTTGATTTCTCATTGGTTTTTGACATTTTGAGAGCAGGATTAATAGTCTGTGAATGCAAAGGTGGGGGCTTTCTGATTGAGTGATGGGCATAAAATGGGTGGATTGAGGCCTTTACGTGCAACTGAGTTGGTGGGTAGTGATTATAACTTTGAATTAACCAGACATTAATTTTTTACTGTTTTTGTGACGCCTTCTGTGTTGGAGTTACGTACTGCTGGCTGTTACAGGAAACGATTATAATGTCTGTTAATTAATCATAGTTTATAATGTCTGTTAATTGATCATAGTTAGATGCTTCTTTTTGGAGTTTTATTGGAAGTGATACAGAAATTGGTGGGAGTAGCTAAGATGTGGCATAGAAACTTTAATTTTAAAACTTGGGATACAGTTATGGGCTGAATTAGTGTGAAAACCTTTGTGCATATAGTTCGATTGTCTTGTATATTGTGACCAATTTGCTTGCTCCAACCAACCATTATCTGGTTTGTGAGGTTGGTTCAGTGGTTTTTGGTATGATATTTAATGAGAAACTTTACTAGTTTGAAGAGGCTTCGTGTCTTTCGTTAGGGTTCAACCCTACTGGCCTGATTTGCATGTATCTCGTGAAATTTGTTTTTAGAAGAGTAACTTGTTTTTTATCCATTCCTTTGCTCTCTTATTCAATGTTCCTTTAGGACTGGATGCATCTTTGACATTTTCAACTACATTATATGACTCTTGAATTTGATTGAATTTACTGCTTTTTCATTGTTTGTGCCTTTTTCATGCCATTGAATGCTAGCAAATGTATGTTTTTTGTCCCACTGGAATTTGGATGTTAATGATATTACTGAAGAATACCCACACCATATAGAATATAATCGTTATAATTTACAAGACTTTTGAGAGATAAAAATCAAAATTGGCATGGTATCAATAGAATTTAAGTGTTATGGAGTTATGCTATCCATGGGCAATGATGTGGTTCTGCAGGTAGCTTTTACATCTCAAAATAAATTAGCTCACGGGGAGGTGAATTGATTCATGCATAATTATCTTGTAACTGCTAAAGACGCCTCTCTGCCTTTCATCAGATTGTTATTGTGGTACAACTCCTCAAGGCCTTTTCAGGTTGTTTCATACATGTAATTTTTGTTAAAATGTGTAGAGGAGTTGTAATCTTTTCCATATGTACTGATGGATAGTTCCCATTTATTTTCTGCTTTGTCACTCTCTTTTCTCAACTTTTAAATTTTGGCTCTATGACTGTTTGTTTACATTGAGAGAGGGAGAGGGTGGGGCTTCTTCCATTAACTTCTGTAGGAGATCATGTGGAAGTCAAAGCTTAACTTCTGTTTCCTTTCCAGTTTTGGAGTTGCTATATTAATGACTCTACTCATTTCTTGCATTTTAGATTTTTCTTTCCAATGACCAAAATTGTCTTTATTAAGTATTTGAATTCTGTGCTGTCTGATTCTGGTTATACACTCAAGATGTAGCATATGCCCGTGTGCATCTAGCTATTATTGTGCAATTCTGAGTTATGGATATGACATTAGCATTTTAACTTGCTTTTCTAATCAGTTCCTTATATGAAACTAGGCATATATGCTGGTGATGAAACGGTGATCCATTTCACTCGGGGAGGGGGCCAAGAAATTGGCACAGGAACTGTGTTAGACCGATTTGTTTTCAGCTCATCTCCTGCTCATCCTTCAGATAATCCATGCCCAAAATGTGGTGATCAATCAAGGCTTGATGGTGTCATCTCGTCCTGCATTGACTGTTTCCTCTCAGGTGGTGATCTCTATCTTTTTGAGTATGATGTCTCAGCAGCTCTCTTCCTTGCTAAACCTCGAGGTGGTACCTGCACCCTTGCCAAATCTGACCCACCAGAAGACGTCCTTCACCGTGCTTCCTTCCTCTTGCAGAATGGTTTTGGTGGATACAACATTTTCAAGAACAACTGTGAGGATTTCGCAATCTACTGTAAGACTGGTTTGCTTGTTATTACTAATATTAGTGTTGGCCGAAGTGGGCAGGCCGCTTCCTTCTTAGCTGCTACTAGTGCTGTTGTTTCTTCACCACTTCGATTTTTGACATCCAGCTTTAGCGGCCTGGCAGTTGTGGGATATGGGATGTATTGTGCCAGCCGGCTAGTTTCTGATATCGGAGTACGTCGTGATGTGTCCAAAATCCCTGTTGAGCGGCTTATTGCCAGTTCTAGCCGAAATGAGTCAGAAGTTGTGGCTGCCCTGGCCAAGGAAAATTAACCTTATTTACCTACAATAATTGTGAGTGTGTGGATTAAAAGAAATGCTGTATTGTGGTAGTTGCAATTCCAGCTGCTAAAACTCCCATTTTCAGTGATCTCCCATCGGCCTATTCATTGATGCCCTCGGGAAATATTGTGTATTTCGAAAATGTTTGTTATTGGAGTGAAATTGCTGATTCATGGACAAATATTTTTGTGTGTTACTATTGGTAGCTTAATTTGGTGTCTGCTCCTGCTATGCTATCCTCTGCAAGCTATTTAAATGCTTCATGCATGAAAATATATACAAATTTACAAAAGAAAGATATTGCTTGCAACCTCCATCTTGTATGGATAGTCAATGTTTGAGGGCTGACTATTGGACAGGACAGGCTCCCCCATGTCTGCTTATCATTTAGTTAATAGATGTAGTTGCATCTCAAATAGAAGTGATTAAATGGGAAGGGGCATTCTTCATTTTTAATTGAAAACACATCTCCTAGTGCTCGTTGAAACGCAGGTGTGGTTGCAAATTAAAATGTTCTTAGTTTTGGAATGATGGTGGAATCGCAATCGTGCTCGCGTTTTCAAAAGGAGAGTCCGGACAACAAAGGTCCGGCATGCATAATTGGTAAGTTGTGATATTCTTGTACTCATTGTCAAGGACGAAATGAAGTGATTCCTCCTTCATTTGTAAAATCATGGAGAAACCCTAGTTTCAACGCATGCAATAAAGACGTAATGTTCAACTCAGAGCAGCTGAAGGCCTGAGCAAATTTTAATAGTTGCAGGGGGAGTATTCCTGTGTTCAGGATATATATTTTGACAGTGTAAACTCCTTCACAAAAACTGGAAAAACCAGTTTTCTTTGCGCGGAGAAAACTATTGTAAAAAACAGCTTGGAAAAGGAAAATAACCCTAAATTACAACTGTTAAAACCTTCTGCTATATTGTGAAAAATTGCATGCTAGGACCAACTGTTGTCTGGATTTTGAGGTTTAGGGTTTAGTTGTTTTTGGCACAGCATCATGGAGAAACTTTTAAGAGTTTGAAGGATGAAGCTTGGCTCCTTGCTCTAGGAATTCTAATGGCCTGGTTAACATCTATATGTCTATTTAAAATGTGATTGTGGTTGTTCTTTAAAATATTTTTTATTTAAAAATATATTAAAATTATTTTTTTTATTTTTTAAAAATTATTTTTAATATCAATACATCAAAATAATCTAAAAACATTAAAAAAATATTAATTTAAAATAAAAAAATAAAAAAATTATTTTTTTTCAAAAACATTTTAGAAACACAGAAACAAACAGGACTGATTTCTTAAAATTTGTTTATGCAAGAATAACTTGTTTGTCATCCATACCCTTGCCTACGGGAAAAATCTGTCATTTTCAACTACACTGTATGGTTGTTCCTTAAGTTTGATAACATTTCCTGCTGTTTCCATGCCATTGAATGCTAGCAAATGCATGTTTTCTGTCCCTCTACAATACACATCTAAATCATACAGTAAGAGGATAAAAAACAGCCGACCTGGGCATGCATTATGATCATTTCCTATTGCCTTTTAGCAAATAATAATAATAATAATAGCTATGACTTGAAAATGAAGGTTTAATACAAAGTTTTGAAGGATCGATACCCTTCCAAAAGGTCACCCGGCAGCGGCCATAAATAGACCGCCGCTTGCCATGGTGACCCACTATGATTCATTCTTTGAACCTGACTGGTTCGCTTCCTGGTTATGCTCATGCCAGTCTTTTTAATGGGATCATGAAAAGGTGCCTAACTAAAGACCAGAGTTTAATATTAGACTCTTCACATGGGCAAGAAATTAATCAATTTGGGTTCTTCTTAAAAGAATAACCCCTAGAAAATAAATGATAAAGGTCGCATATAAATATAACATGTTGACAAGTTAACTTAAATTAATCTAAAATAGTGTTGTTTTAAAAAAATTAAAAATATCAAAACAACATCATACTTAAAAAGTGCTTCCAATTAAAATTGATAAATATTCAAAATAATTTTTAATAAAAATCTAGTAAACTCTTGATAATTAAATATCAGCCTTCTTGTAGGTCCAACATTTATACCAGAATATTAACCATTAATTTTCAGGAATTTAAGTTTTTAGGATTATTGAAATACTGGTCAAATCCTTTAAAGAATTTTATAAATTTAATGTAAATTCCAATAAACTAACAAAAAAAATTTAAAACAATGATAAAAACATTTTTCTCTCTCTCTTCCTTAAAATGCAATTTTTGTGAGGATTGGATTGTATGCAACAAGCAGAAAAAATCACTTTTTTACATGACTAGATTGACCTGAAATTATTTGTTCAATCATAAACCGAACTAAAGTCTACTAGTTTGACTCGAAAAACAAAACCTAAACTAGAATCCAAAACGAATCAAACTAATAAAATATATAAAATATCAAAAACTCTTTGTCAAAACCCAAAAATAAAAAAGAACATGAAGAACATCGAAAAACATTCAACATTGAACCAACAACATGAATTTCAAATCGGATTATATATGGATAAACAAAGTACACAAACATGTTGAAAATCATGTAGTGATCAATAATCTAGTATTTATATACTTTGATTATCACTCAAAAACCATGATTTTATTGAAATGAGTTTTAGTTCAAAACTAAAACCCAATGATTAAAACCTATTGAAAACATGTTAATGATGAAAATAAACCCTAGATTATTAACAAATCAAGTTGCCTAAAGGATTCTGTGCAAAAAATTAAACCAGGACTGGTCTAAATTAGAGGGCTAAGGCAATGTTCTTTTCAAAAACATAAATAACACTGCCCAACAAACCTAGAAAATGGCTTTTTATGCCTCTAAAACATGTTTCCTTTGTTCCAACAAACCATATTATCACAACCAAATATATTTGAATAAAAACAACTAACAAACAACATTAGATCATCAAAATCATCCAAAAGATACCAAATCTAAAAACTATCAACTTAAAACAACCAACTTATTTATGCAATAAGGATTCAAAATTGGTTTTCTAAACTTATTTTGGTCATAAACATGCCTTGCAAATATAGGATAAACATCATTGCTTAAGTTAAACTAAAACAACACTATTTTATTGAGAAGAAACAACTTAAATAGAAGACTTTTACTACATCAAAAACATAATAAAAAAAATCTTTAGAAAAAAAATTAAACTATCATAGTAACAAAAAGGACAACCACGACACTACTTGTCAAGGATTCCAAACTTCATTTCCTGGAAACATAATTATAGATCAAATAACAATAATAATAATAATAATAATAAACAACTCAAGCAGACCACATGGACTCCACTTTTAGATTGGAAAGTAATACATTTAAGCTCCTAGAATAGCTATTACTCTCTTTACTTTTTTTTGTTAAGTCTTGCTTCTATAAGTTTGTTACTCTTTCAAAATTTAATAAATTCTTATGTTAGGCTTTTAAACCTTTTCTGCTTAGAATTTTTTTTTATCAATATTTTCTCTATTTTTTTCTTTTTTTTTTGCTCTGATTTTTCAATGAGTATTTATATGGTTGCTAATTTTGCTAATTTATATGTTTTGGTCCTCCACGACCAATTTTTCTTCATGTATATCCTCTTGTATTTTGGATTTTTCTTGATTTTTTCTTGATTTTTTTGGAGTCAAAAGTGGGTAATAATAGATGCCCTCTCTTTACATTTTAATCCTCCAACTTTTTCACTTGTCACTTTGGTTCTTCACTACTAACTTGAGCAATCTTTTAGGTTTTCTTCATGTGTATCCTCTTGTATTTTGGATTTTTGCTTTCTATTTTTTTCTCTTTTTTCTCTTGATTTTTGTGGGGTCGAAAGTAGGTAACAATAGATGTCTCTTCTTTACAATGCTTACGAAACAAAATCTCATCAAGATTTTGCATAATAAGTTTATAAAGAAAAAATGTTTGTCAGACTTATTGGGTAATCCACCGATCTTGGAGTTCCAAAAACTTTACTTTTTAAAAAGAAAATAATCTCAATATCATGGGTGACATGCTCTTTTTAAAATTCTAAAATTAATCTATTTTCATAAGCGACGTGTCCCTTTTAAAATTAAAAATTGATATATTTTCATGAGTGACTTGTTATTTTTTAAATTCCAAAAAAGAATTCTACCAAGTCTCCAAGATTTCTTGAAATTAGTTTATTTTCATAGGCGACAAGTCTAATTTGAAATTCAAAAATTTATCTATTTTCACGACGACCTACTTTTTTTCAAATTCCAAAAAGAGTTTTAGTAAGCCTCCAAACTTCTCTGAAATTGATCTATTTTTATAGAAGACCTATCCATTTTGAAAATAAAAATTTTTATTTATTTTCACAGATAACCTATCCTTTTTAAATTTCAAAAAAAATTCAAGCAAGTCTTTATACTTTCTTAAAATTGATTTATTCTAACAAGTCTTCATGCTTTCTTAAAATTTTTATTGCAGTCTTCAAGTGTGTTTTTTTTTTTTTTTTGAAGAATGTACAAAGTTTTTTATTTATTTTTTTTGTGCACAGAGTTATTATTTTCCTAAAGGGTTCAAGTTGCATAAAATTATTTGAATTAAATCTCCAATTTGAGGAAGGTAGCACATAAATAATTATTAAAGTTGAACCTAGCATGCACCTGCTACTGTGCTACAAGATTGTTGCCAGCTTTTGGCCAGCAATTTAAATATCACGTGGACCTCACGATTATCTGCTATTAAGTAAATCCTGATCATTAATCAGTATACACGGGTGGCTGACCAAATCTTTTGAGCAAATCTAACGGTTCTGATCTGCTTAACAGCCATCGTCTTGTCAAGTTTAGAGAATGGCCAACAGTCGTGTTATTTTCTTTTCTCGGAGATGCGGCACCGCAGTTTGGAAGACAAACCTCTTACTGTTACCGGCTGCAACCGGTCAACTAAAGGGACTCTGTCTCTTTTCTTACCTTATAGTTTGAAAGTATAAGTTTTAAAAAAATTATAAATTATAATTTTTTTTTAATCAAGATCTCAATAGATTTTTTAGTGAGACATTTTTAAATTTATGATTGAAATAAAATACAAACCGTATCAAAAAATTCATGTGAATTTAAATAATTCTATTGAATAATAACTTTGTATTGTAATTTCTTACATTATAGTCTTTTTTTATTTGCCGTGTTAGATCATTTTTTAAATAGATTTTAAATGGGTTGTTTGTATTTGAATTTACGCATTTATACAAATTTTCTTTTTAATAATCTTTTTCAGCATTTTAGCTTGATAGTATGGAAGATAAAAACTAATAAATTTATCACTCTTGTTAAAACTACATCATAAGATTTTACAAGAGAGATGTGATTCACGTTATTATCAATTTAGAAGGATAGCAATGTTAAAAAGATTGATTAAAAATGAATAATGTTGACTTCACATGGACAAAAATGTTGAAAATGAATAAATCCGCGAAAATCACTTTTGATTAACCAAAACAATTATAGAAGAAAAAGATTACACACATTAAATTATAAAGAAATTTATTCTCAGCATGAGGATACCATCCTATATTTTTTTAAAAAAACAAATAAACAGATTATGCTAGCAAATGGTTAAGATCAATGGTAAATATTCAAAATACAAAAAATTCAAAAGATATCACTCTTTGTGATTAAGATGTGTTTGGCAATGCAGTTCAAATTATTTTTAAAGTATTTTTTATTTAAAAAATATTAAATTAATAATTTATAAGTACTTATCAATAATTTTAATGTGGTGGTATAAAAAATAAAAGAATATATCTAGATGCATTTTTAATTAAAAATAACTTTTAAAAAATAATATTATACCGCATTGTCAAACTTACATCTAGAGAGAGATGTAGTTAAGAATACTAGAATGAATGTGTTGTTTTAAAACTCAAATTATTGGCTTAAGAGGTTGATAACTTTGATCAATCTAAATTGAAAAAAATAAGGAAAAAAACATGGTTGTCTAGTGAAGAACTCAAGTTGACTCGATGACTCACATATATTTTGACCATTATTCAGTTATCTTGTTTTTTATTTTTGAAAATAAACTTTGATCAAAATGATGTCATTTTAAATTAAAAAAAAACAAATTAAGATTAATTAAAATTGACCCTTATGGTCTATGACCTAAACTTTATCCCAAGTCAAGTCGTATTGGGTTTTAAAACTATTCTTAAATGAGCTTGAAGTTTCATGACATGTTAATTATTAGTGTAGTTTGTAAGTGAATAAAGAAATAAAATATTTTTATCCCATTAAAAAAAACATTCATTCCCAGATCTTTATAAGTGAGAGTTTTTATTATCTAAGTTATAACAGATAAGCTCTTTTGATGAGCTTTCTAATGTTATTATATGGATATTTACAATATAAAAAAAATATCATTGAAACTCAATTTGTTAATGAGATTAATTATTTAGTGAGTTAATTTCTTTTAATTTCCATTATTAGCTTTGATATTCGTGATTATTGAAATAAAAATAAATAATAATTATTCAGTTTATATAATTGTTATATTAACAATCCTATAATTAACAATTATATAATTATATTAAAATATTTAAAATCTATATAAACATATTACGAGGCATAACTATGCAAAGCAAAGGCAAATCATGTATAAAAGACAACATATTTTCTTTTCTTTATCTTTTTTTTAGAAATCTGTATAGTTTAGTGGTGTTATCCCTGCATGACACCTTTAAACCAATTAATTTTATTTTTTATTTATTTCCATACTCAAATAGTCAACTATCACCGAAGCTAGTTGAACTGGAAACGGCAGCACCTGTCTGAATCACACTATCAGAGAACATCTAATGGGGTTTTTTTTCCACGTGTGTCTCTTCGATTTTATTTTTTTATATATATACCTTTTAGCTTTAGCCTCTAGACAATGCATTCTTAAAAATAAAATAAAAAATCTTGCAATATTGTGTTCCGGATACCCACCCCTCGTTTTGATTGCCTTGAAAGATATGATTTTAAATATTTTAAATAGCATGTCATCTAAGTTAATATATGGACCTGTCAAGGCTCTATTTTCTTAAGATTTTTTCCTAATAATCTCACATTTTAATGCAATTCGCTCAAACACCTTCCTTTTTAATCAAGGTCCCCCCCCCCCTCCTTTTTTAAAACAAAAAAAGCACAAAGTTATAATTTTAGATACTATTTGAAAATACGGTGCAAACCGTGCTCTATAAAAATTAATATTTTTATATATTTTAAATCGTTTTGATATGCTAATCTTAAAAATAATTTTTAAAAAATAAAAAAATATTTTAATGCATTTTAACATAAAAAAACACTTTAAAAAACAATTTTAATTACACTTTCAAACAGGTACTTAGTATTTCGTAATCTTATAAATCTTTCTCACCTAATTAGAGATATATCACAAATTATTTTACCTAAAATAGAAAAAGTTTAATATGCTCAAAATCAATATTATTAAATTAGGGGATCTGGTCCATCCACAACCTTGATTTAAAAAAACTAGTTGGAATTAATTCAATCATGCCTAAACAATCCAAATAATTTAGCCAAAATCTTACTTGCATTTTTTTAAAGCAAAAATCTCAAAACAATGCTATTTATTTTTTTATTAAGGAATTAAAATTTCATTATTTTTTAAATTAATTTAAATTTACTCGGATTAATTCATCTAGATCCTATGTCTAAATCTTAAACCAAGTCCAGAAACATGCCGGTTTAATAACTTTGCAGTAATAATAAAAAAAAAAAAAAATCCGGTTAGAGGAAGGTAGCACGAAGTTATTAAAGTTGAAAAGCTCTGCCCGTATCTCTTGGCCACTCCTGATATGCAACCGCTACAAGATTGTTTCCAGCTTTTAGCCGTCACGTGAGCTAACTATTAATTAAATCCTGACCATTAATCACTGCACACGTGTGAGAGACCAGATCTTTTGAGTAAATCTAACGGTTCTGATCCGCTTAGCAGGCCTTGTCAAAGTTTGAGAAGGGCCAAAAGTCGTTTTTCTCTTTTATTGGTGATGCGCGGCCCACAATTTCGAAGACAAACCTCTAGAGATGCTGCCTCTTAGGAAGTTACTTCAAGACCCCCAGCACTTTTTAAATTTTCTTGAATATATTTATTATTTAAAAAGTTTATCAATAAAAAAATTAGCAAAACACATTTTAGAAATTGTAAAAAATTATGGATGTTATATTATTTGCTAATTATATCAGATTTGATTTTTAAATTTTTAATTGCTATATATTTTATTTGAATATTTTTTTCAATTTCATTCATTGAAATTTGATTTTTATATATTTGATCCCTATTTTTATGATTTTCATTTGCTTTTTTCTTATTATTTTTTTAATTGAAATTTTTTTATTTATCAGATTCGATCTTTGTTCTTTTGATTGTTATTTATGTTATTTAAAATAATTTATGAAATTATAATAATTATTTTTTTATTTCATCATCTTTGAAATTTTTTATTCGTTAAATTTGATCTTTATTATTTTGATTATTACTTATTTTATTTAAGATAATTTGAAATTATATTTTCTTTCAATTTCATTATCATTCAACTTTTTAATTTGTCAGATTTGTTTCTTATTATTTTAATAAACTTAAAAAAATATTAGTAAATTATTTATGTGCTCATTTTCTATAACGTAGCCAAATACTAAAAAGTGTTTTTCAACTTATTTTTCATGATACTATCAAATGTAAAAAAAAAAAATCACTTTCTAGGAATTCATTTGCCAATAAAACCACCTTCCAAATTAAAACTACTTTTCAGCAAACAAACAGGACCTAAGTGTCTTGATGCTTTTTTACTCAGGGGCATTTAATTAAGAGTGTAGTAGTATTTATTTTTTAAAATATTTTTTATTCAAAAATATATCAAAATAATATTTTTTATTATTTTTTAAATATTATTTTTTATATCAGTATGTTAAAATAATCTGAAAAAATAAAAAAACTTAATTTGAACAAAAAATAATTAAAAAACTTATTTTTTAAAAAAACACTTTTAAAATACAAAAATAAACTTACTATTAATATAAATTCAAGCTATAACCAAAAAAAAAAAAAAAAAAGAGTTCGGGCGAGTTAAAATAATTATATTGACTGCTACCGGATCCATTACTTGAACTCATTGATAAAGTGCTGGCTTGTTTATAAAAAAAATAAAACATGAACAAAGAAAAGTCTAAGTTTATATTTAATGTAAAATGCTACGAGAGCACGACGCGTGTCTCTATTGATCTATAATTATTTTATATAATTTAGAAGTCAATACCAGTATAATAAGTTATTTATAAACGGTATTAATATATGTGTGGCTTTACTTGTTTTTTTAAAAAAAACCTTTTATGAGAGTTTTTTCATTTACCATATTAAATTAATTTTTTATTAGGATTTATTCGGATAATATATGATTAAATTAGTATATTCCTTCAAATCTTATTTCTTGTGATATTTTTTTTAAAAAACAATTGCTTATCAAGAAACTAATAATTTTTATCAAGAAACTAATAATATTATTTAGAAAACTAACGTACATGCTTGATGACTTCGCATCGACAAAAATATCAAACAAGAATAAATTCACACAAAGCATGAGAAAAAAACTACACCCATTCATTTATAGAGAATTTATTCTATCATCCTATATTAAAAAAAAAAAAAAAAAAGTGAATATGCTAGCAAATGGTGAAAGATTCAAATTACAAGAATATACTTGAACGAGCTTGAAGTTTTACGACCGGTCTTTTGAGCCTAGAGGGCCTCGTCTTTGACGTGTAAAAGACATGGTTACGTAGCAGAAATGTGTTTTTGGCTTTTTTTAATTATTATTAATATAGATATCTGGTTCAACTTGGACGCATCTTGATTAATTCTATGGGCCTTGAAATTAACGACTATATAAATCTCCAGTAGCCTTAAGATTTGTTAGATTCAAACTAGTGATTTCTAAAAACAAAATCTATAACTTGATCAATTGAGTTATATACATCAGAATTAATGGGATGCTGGATTAGAACAAAAAATGTTGGTGATGCAATGAGAAAAAAACAAGACACTTAAAACTTTTCAACAATATATTATAGACTCAATAATTTACCCAAACGAAAAAGAACGATATGTTTGAAATTATGATTCAAATATGCCAACAATATATAAAAAATTGAGATTCATACTACATGGAAGAATTTTAATATAAAGATTTTTTTATTATTCTATTCTATTCTATTTATTTAATTTGAATTTTTTTCTAGTGCATTAGACATTGTTTAGAGGTTTATTTCATTATTAAATTTATGTTAGTTAATTACTAATTTAAACTCATTAGCTTGCAATTCAAAATGAGTCTATCAAAACTTATTGTGATGGGATCAATCAGGTTGTTACTGGATTTATGTATGTTTCATATATTTTAGTGATTCTCCTGTATTGAGAAATTTTATTTTGAGACATTTTATTTCTCTATGTCATTGATTTATTGATTCATACTACCTATTTCTCTCATTTTATTTAGATCACTCGTTGATATAATATTGTTGATTTATTTTATTATATTTTAATGTGAATTAATTTCTTGGTTAGAATTATCAATATATAATTAGTTTAAAAAATTACTTATGATTTTACAATTTTATGATCCGAGTTTGTATTTTTTTGATCATATTAAAAAAATATTTTTGATAACCTTAAAAGGAATCATGTTTTTCATCATTGGTATCGCGGATGAATGAGGTTCAATAAATATCATGTATTTTTACTAACCAATCCTCTTGTTTTTTTTTTAATTCAATATTAAGTATATTGATTAATATATTCATGATCTTCTTCTCGTAATTTTCTTACAAATCAATATAAAAATGATAACAATAATAATAATATAAGATATTGTTAATATGTAATAATATCTTGTATTATAGGTAAAGTTTCTATCAAATATGTATGTATAAAATTGAAATAAATTGTTGTTTTTTATATAGATAATATTTTTTTTTATTATTAATTCTTTCAATGAGAGTTTATATCTTTAAACATGAAAGATTTTGAGATTTTATTTTCATTGTTTGGAAGGGATTCCCATCCATTAACACTACTAAATAACTAAAATCGTTCATCAATAAGGGCTAGCTCTGGTTCTAACTCTGTTTTCTTGCTATTGCCAAGTTATTCATGGGCATTTTGATCTTTTATCATGGTTTAATTATTAATTGAATTGAGAATGTTGTTGATGAATGCCTAAGTGAACCGCCAGCATATGTGTCGCCTGTACATTTTACACGGTGCATGCAACGCTTATCAATAACTAAAAATATCATCTTACCATGTCATTAAAAAAGTCATTGTGTTCTTTTTTTCAATGTGCAACGTGTGTTGGCAATTATGAAGTAATTTATTGCAAGTAGATTTTTTTCTTCCTGTTTTTTCGTTAAAAGTTAAAAAGTTACATGTTAATTTTTTTGTTGTTAATATTTTAACTTTATTTATGATTATTTTGATTTTTAATATTTGTTATTGGTTTTTTTATAAAAATTTAATTTGTTTTTAATTTTATCCTTCAATTTTAATTTATATATGTTATTTTTTTAAAATTAATCTTTATTTTTTTTATTTTTTCCCTTAATTATTTTGTAAAAATTTTATTAGTTTTTAATTTTATTTTTCAATACACGGTTATGCGTATCACTTAAGATATGAAGTATCATTTCTTTTTAGAATATACTTGTAACACTTAAATATTATTTTTTTATATAAAAATAATAATTTAACCACGTGGTGAAGCATGGACACGGGGGCTAGTATATACCTACATATGTGTGATCAATTTCGAAAAAAAGAAAAAGGAGGAGGAATAACATTGGGCTTGGGTGGGGGTGGGGTGGTTTCAAAAGGGACCGATGATCTAATTAACAAATGATTTGGATGTAGCATGAATGTGATCAAGACATTGTACAAGAACTGGTCCCTGCTGGGAGCCGAAAAGTGGCACCGGCGAACAAGGACTTGATTCATTTTGCACGTCCAAATAATTCACACAGCCATAGCTTGCAGATAGATAGATTGATGCAGCCTCCCAACCTTAAACGCCAACTATAAATAAATAAATAAAACTCTTGAAGGCTTTTAATATATCGATTATTGAATCTTAGATAGTATTTAATTATTGTTTTGAGATAGAAAAAATATAAATAATAAAGACATAAACGACATATATATTTCTTCGAGGGTGGAATTGAGGATGCATCAACGATCCATCTATTGTACATGAGATGCTACGGCCTCGTGGTCAAAAAAAGGTTTTGGTATATAGTTTTGTCATAAAATTATATCCCATGTTGCATCATCAAGAGATCATCATGACCAAGTTACAATGAAAATACCTATAAATAATTAAAACAAAAAAAAAGGGCCGTCGAGGATCAAAGTCCATGCTCTCGCTCTTTGGCATGTACAATACATCATGTGGGTTTATTCTTGGCATCTTATCATATGCTAATTAATATTAAAATCATTTGCGATGGAACAACCTATCGATTGCATTTTCCATGTGCAAATGTTGAATCTTTGCATTGAAACCTATTGCATGTTGAATGTATTTTTAGCCACTAGCATTTTGATATGTAACACAAGCAAGCAGCTTCGCGTTAAAAAAAAAACGAAAAAACTCAGGTTCAAACCCCGTGACTATTTATATAATGATCACTAGAGACTTACAAGGTTGTTAATTTCAGGGCCCGTGGAATTAATCGAGGTACGCGCAAGCTGACCCGGATATCCACGTTAATTTTTTTTTTAAAAAAAACGAAAAAACAGAATGTAGAGTATTTCTTAGAAGATTAAAGTTTTAGTTTTGTTTAAATTTTTTATATATATTTTTAAATTATTTTAATATGCTGATATTAAAAATAAAAAAAATTATTTTAATATATTTTCAAATAATTTTCTTTTAAATTGTAACCAATAAAAAACTCTAAATAGTCATAAACTACCAACATCAAAAAAGCCAAATAAAAAAAAAAAAGATATTTACCCTTCATGATATCGATATGGGCAAGTGGGAATGCAATTTGGACAAACCCTAGATAGTCACCATCTAGCTAGATTGTAGAATGCAAGCAAACCCATAATCAACCAGGCATAAGTTCAGCATTAAACGGTGTAACCGTCACAATTTTCTCTGTTGTTTTACCAGTAACCGACAGCAATTAATTCTCAATTAAACTAAATCTTTTGTCTTCTTGTAACCTCCTTAATTAATTAGACGATCCGATTTTATTCGATATATGAGCTATTCCTAGCTGTTTTTTAAATCGTGTTTAGTTAATGTTTCAGGGCAGATATAACATGTATAAAAATGATAAAAATGATTGAAGAAAAAAAAATTCATAAAAAAAATTTATTTATAGAATAGCTTTAAATTAAGTTTTTGTGCTTTTCAAATAAAAAATAAAAGAAAACATATCCCCTTTATTTTTATTATTTGTTGTCTTCTATGTTCCGAGTTAGTAATCAAATACAATGTATATTATTGTTTCAAATCCAAAATAAAATTATAAAAAAAACCCATTGATACATGCATGCATGATAATTAATCTAAAATCTCATTGGAAAAATATTTAATTTCATATATAAAAGTTGATCTAGAAATTACTGAAAATGATCTGAAAATACTTTCACCATACATTTTTTTTTTTAAATAGAGAAACTTATCTTGAGTAGTTTTGAAAGAATGTTTTTTATTTATTTGAACGAAAATGTTTTTGCTTCTAGGAAGCGAGAAAAATAAATAATAAGATGACAGGAGTTGGTAAATTACCAGTCAAACCTCGAAAAGAGAAGAAAGTCTAACAGAAAAGTTTTGTGGGGGCGGGGCGTGGATTTCGTGTGGCATCGATAGCGTGTGCGCGTTCACATAAGTAGAAGCGCGTAGCCTCATCAAACCAACCCCTTACACTTAAAAAATATCACTCCTCGTCGGCGCTCGTGGATTCCTATTGTGAACCGGTTATCACCGGTTAAGCTTCCGGTACTCCTTAACCAAACAATGGCCCCACAAATATTGTTCCCATTTTCCATGATCAGACCAGTTTAAGATAGATGAAGTCAATTTAGGTCGGGTTTCACATGTTAATCAAGTTTAAGTTTAATAAGATTAATGTTTTTTTTATTTAATTTTAAACTTGGTATAGATTAGATTCTGAATTTCTAATTTTTCATATCTTTTTTGATGGAGTTTAACAATCATAACTTTTACTCATCAATATTAAATTTTCCTTTGATATATGACCATGTTTGTTTCTCGGAAAGTAGTTTATGCGAAACTAGTTTTCAAACTTTCCTGTGTTTGTTTGTCATTAGAAAAGTTAGTCAACGAAAAACACTTTCCGATCAATTGAAAATACTTTCTAGTCAACGAAAAACACTTTACAATCAATTTTAGTCAAAGAAAAATTTAACTTGATTTTCAGGAAAGTGCTTTCCTTTTAGCTGTGTTTATTTTCCGGAAAGTGGTTTCCGGGAAATCACTTTCCAAACTTTCTTGTGTTTGTTTGCCAGTAGAAAAGTTGGTCAATGGAAAACACTTTCCAGTAAAAGGAAAATTTGGCTTGGTTTTCAGGAAAGTGTTTTCCCTTTAGCTGTGTTTGTTTTTTGGAAAGTGGTTTTTGAGAAATCACTTTCCAAACTTTCTTGTGTTGTTTGCCAGTAGGGAAGTTGGTTAATGGAAAACACTTTCCAGTAAAAGAAAAATTTGTCTTGGTTTTCAGGAAAGTGTTTTCCCTTTAGTTGTGTTTGTGTTTCCGGAAAGTGGTTTCCGGAAAATTACTTTCCAAACTTTCTTGTGTTTGTTTGCCAGTAGGAAAGTTGGTCAATGGAAAACACTTTTCAGTAAAAGGAAAATTTGACTTAGTTTTCAGGAAAGTGTTTTCCTGAAAAATTTTGAGGGAAAACACTTTCCGGAAGTTGTGAAAAATTTAGAAATGTCTTTATTTGCTGATTATATCAAATTTGATCCTCAAACTTTTGATTGCTATATATATATTTTGTTTTGAATATTTATTTTTCAATTTCGTCTCTTAAAATTTTATTTTTATATTAACTTTGGTTCTTATTTTTATAATTGTTATTTGCTTTTTTCTTATCATATTTTTATTGAAATTTTTTATCTATCAAATTTGATCCTCATTCTTTTGATTGTTACTTAATTTATGAAATGTTGATTGTTATTATTTTAATTTCTTCATCTTTTTTTTTTTAATTTTTTAGATTTGATCTCTATTATTTTGATTATTATTTATTTTATTTGAGATAATTTATGAAATTATATTTTTTTTTCAATTTCATTCTCATTCAACTTTTTAATTTGTAAGATTTGTTCCTCATTATTTTAATAAACTTGAGAAAAATAAAATATTAATAAGTTATTTTCTAGCTCATTTTCCATGACATAACCAAACACTGGAAAGTGTTTTCCAACTCATTTTTCATTATACTACCAAATATCAAAAAATACTTTCTCGGAATTCACTTTCCAAAAGAAAACCACTTTCCAGCAAACAAACGGAGCCATAATGTAATATTCAATTTAGTATATTTATAAGAATTTTTTAATCAAATATTAAACAAAATCATTATATTTAAATTAATATGTATTTGATATTATAGTAATTGTTTGAGAATATAAATTAAAAAAAAATTATAAATAACAGTTTTTTTTTCTCGTAATCAAATATTCAAAAGTGAGCTATAGCGCAAGAATTAACCAAACACTTTCAAAATTGCAACTTTGACAAAAACACAGGTTCAATCGTATCACATGGCTAGCACAAATGTGAACAATATGAACAGAAAATTAAGTCATTCGCCACATGAACCAAATTGAAAAACACAAAACCTACGAACAGCATGAGTTAGGAGTGATTCGTTTTCTGTTAGGCAGTCTCCAACAACTCATAACAGTACAGACGACGGCTACTTTAGTTTCTAGTTCAAGCAAGGTGTGTCTGAAATGACCCAGTTGTGGTTTTTTTTATGAGATTAGTTGTGTTTTTAGGTCGTCTTGGTGGGTGCGGGTCATGGGAAGCGTTTTTTACGTGCATTGATACGCTGTGCAAGTTGTAGTTAGATAGAGTTTAATTAGGGTTTCTCTCTGTTGTTTTCTGTCCAGAAAACAATAGGAAAAAAACGAAGGGTTCGGTTGTGCTCACATGTAAGTTATCGTCCGTCTAAAAGTGTTTTGCAAGCTTCAACATTGATGGGATCATGCATGGGAATTTAAAAAAATCAATAAATAACAAGGTATTACGTGATCTTCTGTGTTTTAAGTCCATCCCATTGCATTTAAAACAAATAAAAACCATATATTATGTGTTATAATTAAATGTTAACATTATTACTGCGTTGATAAATTACTTATTAGCTCAACGAGTGATTAATTTGAATCGAGTCATGTTTATTTTTTAATTATTTTAAAAAGAATAACGAAAACTTTTTGGTTTACCAAATTTATATCTTGCTAGTTATGTTCATAGTAATAATGATAAATAAGGGAAATTCTCATATTTTGCAACCCAAAATCTACATGGAGTGTACTCATTCGTGACTGCAAGAAAAACATGTGGTGCAAAGAAAATATTGCTTGCCCTTGTGTTTTTTTTATATAATTTTTTTTTAAGTTTTAAATTAATATTTTTTATTATTTTTATTTTTTTAAAAAAATATCAATTTAAAAAGTAACTTTTACGATATTATATAGAACAAGCTTTGGAGTAGAGTTAGGCAAGGCAAACTGTATGAACAACTGGCATATCTGGTTTGTGATGCGAACGCGTGTACAGGAAGAGAGGCTAGGATTCTATTTCAAGAAAAGAGATTACAAAAAAAGGTGGTAGTTCTCTAGTTTGCTAAGGTTTGCCCACACGCAACCCTTAATGAAATGTCAAAATTCAACTTTACCACTGACTTGGTTTTAGTGCGAGAAACATCGTTTTGCGCATGCCATGAACGCCCTTCTTGAAGAATTCAAAAAGGTAAATGCATTTTTATCTAATTGGTTTAGCTTATTAAATTAAAATAAATTTTAAAACAAAATGATTATATGAGATTTTTATTAACATGGATATTTGGATGATTTATTTGTATTTTGATTAATTTAATATATTTTAAAATTAATAATTATGTAAATCTCTAATAATCATAAATATCCTTTTTAAATTGAAGGTAAATTAAAAAAAAAAAAGGGTTAACCTCTTATCTATAAATTGATCATCCACTCGTCCATCCTGACCAGCTTGAGCTAGATCACTGGTGGGCTGCGTCTCTTAACTATGGTCCATGAATTGACAAAAAAAAATCAGAATATACTCGAGCTTTTTTTTTATGGCCATGGTTGACCTAACTCTCACCTCTTCCAAGCACGGAGGGTTCCCCGGTCAAATGGGTCAACAATAAGACTTGGTGTTGCAAGAGTAATAGGCAAGAATTTAACACTTGTCAAGATTATAAGTTTCTTTTTAATCAATAGTGTATATAGATTTCAAGAGCAATACAAGTAAAAATATTTATATTTCTTCTTTGGTATGATTCTCGATCAAACAAATTTCCAAAATTAACAAAGAATTTCAAGTTCATTATATTATTCTAAAAATAAATTAATTAGGGCAGCACCTAGCCCTGTAATTGATACACATTAAATTCATTAATTAATTGTTCCAGTACCAAAGTGGATTAATTTATTCTAAAGATAGATGCTCAAATTGTTTTTTTTTTTTTTTTTTTAAAAAAAAGTAATGGAAATGGCTTAATCTTGAAGCCAAATGAAACAGTTGTGGCGGGGATCCCCTTTAGGGCCACCGTTTTATTAGCTAAAATACTTTAAAATGTGTCCCTCATGGATGGCAATGTCCTTCTCAATTGATAAACAAGTCCTTCTCATGAGAGGGAGCAGCCATCTAATTGATAAACAACTATTTTATACATTCTCCTTCTTGTTGTTTTTTTTTTAAAAAAATTCACCCAATATTAGCTTAACTTATATTCATATAAAGTAGTTTTATTATAGTCATTTGTTTTCTAGTATGCTGCATCGAAACTATTAAATGTAACTCCATTTATAGTTTTAGTCATGAGTTAGATGAATAAACTCATATTAATTCAAAATGCGATGTCTTTAAATTTAAAAAACAAAAAATAAAACTTTATTGTTCTGAAAAAAAAAAGAAAGTTAAATTGAGTTTTGAGTAAGGATAATGTATTGCAATAACTTGTCATATTAACTAGATTTGATTTGATTAACTTCCATTTGTTTTTCAAGTCTGATTTATGTTAGATTTTGAGTTGATTTATCAAGCTGAGGTTAATTTAATAACATTGGATTAAAGTTTTTCATAAAGTATTTCAATGCATGGATGATAATGATTCTTGAAGATTAATTTTATATAAAGATAAGGGGTATTTGATGTTTCATCTAAATAATTCTATGATCAAAGTGTTGAGACCAAACTTTTGATGTCATATCTCGTGTCTTAATTATGATGACCGTGACCACATATTTTTCTCTCAGCGAACAAGGATAAATGTGTTAAATGTCCTATTAATTAGTTGCAAATTAGATCAATTTATTAATTGGAATAAAATTGCTTAAATTACAAAAATAATAATAATGGTGTTAATGCAGATTGCACGCGTGTACCATCTACTCACATGATCATCTTCACCTGTTTTACACAGTAATGTTTATCTAGCATTAAAGGTGTCGTGTTTTTTGCATTAAAGATGACCTGAAAAGTTAGCAGTGGGCTATGAAAGCAAAATATCTACTGTCCCTCTTCTTCATAAACTTTTATCTCCCCTGCTTACTTACCTGTTTCTCGATCAAAGCCAGCTTTCTGTAAGGAAAGAGAACAAAAAAAAAAAAAAAACAATGAGCATCCAAGTTCAGGAGTCTGCGTCCTGTAAGCAAAGATGGGTGGATAAGAGATAAGAGGGTAGTGAGAGGGAGAGAAAAACATAATCTTAAGAACTCCGATTTCCGTGATAGACTAGTGAGCTATGGTTGAAATTGTATTTTATTATTAATTATAATTTTATTTTTATTAATATTAATGTTCGAGTCAGCTTATATGTATATCGACTGACTCTACTAGTCTGAAATATGACCATCATATTACAACTACATGATTCAAACTTGAGATCAAATCGTTTTGTCCCAAGCTTTTATTACTGTGATACTTACTAGATGATTTTTATTAATTATAAATATTTAATATATATAATGGGTGTATATAAATAATATTATGGTTTCAGTACGCACAAGCTGGCCCGGATATCCACGTTAAATTAAAAAAAAATATTAAAATTCTCTCTTGAAAATTTAATATGAAAAAGTTATAATTTATTGTTTTCCTTCTACCTATATATTTAGACAATGAATAGATGTGATGGAGGTCATTCTAAGCATGTGAGTGGTGATGAGTATGATATTTTAAATATTTGGTCAGCTGAATTATATATTCAAACCTTTGAAAAACAAAACAAAAAGGAAAGGAAAAGAAAAGGAAAAAACTTGAAGTTCTACGGCTAATAATACTTGTGAAATGTTACCATGTTACCTGGAAGTTTGGAAGACAAATCTGTTATGATTAATTTTTCTTATAAAAACTTTAATATGCTCGATCTATTCAACGGAAAGATGGGAGTTATAATATTATTTCAGTAATGGTTTTTCACTTCCCCATGTGCTTAGAAAACCCAATATGAGTCATGGTGTAGATGATAAATTTGAGTTGGTACTATATTTAATATAATCAAAATAATATTATTTTTATTTAATAAATAAAAAAAAGTTAAGAATCGGGTTCAGATCATAATCTTCGGTAATTGTTTTTTTTTTGTTAAACTTGGATCAATTGAAATTCTAATCTAGTGAATTTTAAAGTGTAGTATCGGTTGTTTTTTGAAGTTTTTAATTTTAAAATATATTAAAATGATATATTTTTTATTTTTTTAAAAAATAATTTTAGCATTAATATATTAAAATGATTTAAAAATATTAATTTAAAATAAAAAAATAAAAAATTTTAATTTTTTAAAAAGGTATTTTTAAAACTTAAAGTAATTAAGACTCTAGTTTAACGAATCTTAAACTAGCCAGCACAACCTCTTTAGGTTCGATAACAAAGTAAGTTTTTTCAATGAAGGAACAAACTTTGTCACTTCTATGAATTAAAAAGGTACCAAACCCTTGTAAAAACTATCAAATAATAAAAATAATATTATTTTTATTAAAAAGTAAAAAATGATCAAGAATCGGGTTCAGGTCACTATTTTTTTTAGTTGTTAAAATTATACTAGTTTTTATTAATATTTTTAAATATTTTAATGTGTTGATATTAAAAATTAATTATTTTTTAATAATAAAAAAATTATTTTAATATATTTTTAAATAAAAACATTTTAAAAATAATTACGGTTCTAAACAGACAACTCAGCCGTTTTATAACAAAGTTTTCCCAAGAAAGGAAAAAAAAAATGTCACCTTTGTGAATTACAAAGGTACCAAACTCTCGTAAAATCTAAGATTTGCGTTGAAGAAGTAAAAAGAGAAAAGGTTGGGCTATAAATTCATATCCAAATTCATAATTGTTGGTCTATCCAATCCTTGAAAGCCATATATAGCTGTCAATCAACGTTTTTTTTTTTTTTTTTTAACTAAAAGAATAAATTAATTAAATAGCCAAAGCAAGGAACTGGCCAGCTTTTTTATTGTTTTTGAAATTCTCTGTGTTAATGACCGACACCTGTGAGTAACCAACCGGGAATAAACTCGGTTTTAAGACAAAACAGCTGCTACAATTTGGAATCAGGGGGGCCCGAAAGGAGAAAATTTGAAACTAACGGCTCAGTTACCGAAACCTAGCTCAAAGCTCTTCCTTGTTGTGACACGTGTCCGATAAGTCATTTTCGCTTGCGGTTCTGGGTTGCATTTCTTAGGGTTATTGTCGTTCGCTTTTTAGAACAGGTCGTAACTGTCCTGTCAGGTGATCACTGCCTCCTCCCCGTATAAAAAGATCATCTACTTCGCACAAGTTCCAGGTTTATCATCACGTTCCTAAGAAAAGCGCGTGTCCACTCTCCTAGGAGCCCGGCTACGTACTTGGAGTCTACGACATGACACGTGTACATATAATTATTAAATTATCTTATTCAAGATACAAATAACAACAATATAAACTAAGAAAAAAAAAGTGTGAATCTTCTTTGTCTTATAATTCAAAGGATATAAGCCCTAGAATGAAAAAGAAATGCCCCTTTTATAGGATGAAAAAGAAATGTAAACATGACATGCTACCTAATTTTTCTCTATAAACTTATAATTCTATTTTAATTTTTCTTTCAATGTTAAATTTATTTTTATTTGAATAGTCTTGACAATTTTTCTTTCAATGTTCGTTTTTCCCTTAAATTCCTTTCAAATATTTATTACTAGATAAATAAATAAAAATACTTATTGATCATTCTAAGCTTATATCATAAATAACCATAACTAGATAAATATAATAATAATGAAAAAATATAGTTGTAAAAATCCGAGCTAATTATTTTTAATAAAACAACACTGTTTTATTTTTAATAAAAATAGTGTTGACTTGATTAGGTTCGAAGTAGATTTTTTAAGTGAACCTAGTTGCTAAATTTCTAATAAGGTTAATCGAGTCTTTCCAATTAAGTTCTAATCTAATTCAATTAAAATTTTGAATTTGAATCAGGTTTTGGTTTTTCACTTAATGTAGTATTTGAGATTATGGTAACAATTATTTTTTAAAGTGTTTTTTATTTATAAATATATTAAAATAATATTTTTAATTTTTAAAATTTATTTTTGACATCAACGCATCAAAACGATTTAAAATCATAAAAAATAAATAAATAATTTAAAAGTATTTTTTAAATGCAAAAAAAATACACTCTAAAAGCTAATTTATTTTTAAATTTTAAAAATGCTTTTTAAAAAATTAATTTTATTTTTATTATTTTATTTATTTTAAAATCATTTTAATATATTAATATTAAATAAAATTAAAATATTTTAAAAAATTATATTATCATAATATTACCAAACATGCTAGAAACCTAATCATCGGCATGAAGAGTTTAATAAGAGAATTGAAAAACACGCACTCCTAACAAGCGTAGATAATGTCCTACTAACTCCACGCGACCAAGAGTATGTTCCAACTCAATTAATCACCGTTGATTTTCAAGAAACAGAAGAAATCAAGCGGTGACATTCTCCGTTATATTCTATCAACAATCATTTCACCCTCCTAAGAGAAACTCTCTCGCTCTCTCATACACTCGCTTTTCCCCATAAACAGACCTCCCCCATAATGCGTTTCTCTCTGTGATCCTGCAAGAAAACAAGAAAGGGGTTCTTGGAAAAACTCAACTTCTCATGGCCTCTGGGTTTTCAGGGGGTGGCGGTGGCGTCCAAGATTTCTACACCAACAGATCACCTATTATACCCACCATGAACCTAACAAATAACCACCACAACCCATCATCACTGCCTCCTTATAGAACCAACCAAATTTTTCTTGACCAAAATTTGTCTTCTCATAATTACCAACAGATCGCTCAACATAGAGCAATCTTTCCCACAACCACCGCTACCACCACCTTGATCGGCAAGCGAACACTTGCCGATTTTCAAGCATTTCAACAATCACCACCGCAACAAAACCTGCTAAACCAAGCAGCACTGAACAATCTTCTTCTCCGGTCTGTAAAGCCGAGGATTAATAACAACTTTTTCCAACAAAACACGTCTCCGATTTCCACTCTTGATTTCTCTGTTAGCAACCTGTCTCCTGAGCTCCCTTCCTTAATGTCTCAACGTTACGGGGTCCCTCTTCTTCAACAGCTTCGACCCCAACACCAACACCAACAACAACAACATCAGCAGCACCAGCCCGTGAATCTAATTAGTCCTATTGGTATCATCAACAACAACAGAAGCAGCAACAACAGCATGATGCCGTATGTGAATATGTTACAGAATCAAAACGGAGGAGGAAATGGAATAGTTATGGGCCAAGATCGGGATAAAAAGATGCTGAACCAGCTTCAAGAACTGGAAAAACAGCTTCTTGACGACGACGACGACGATAACCAAGAAGGTGATGCCGTCAGTGTTATAACGAACACAAACAGTGAATGGTCTGAAACAATACATAATATCATCACTTCTTCTTGTAATAATCCGATTTCTCCATCACCCACTTCATCATCTTCATCCTCATTTTCAACGGTCACAACTCCGGTTTCGAAACAGACAGTAATCGAAGCAGCATCAGCAATTTACGAAGGTAAAACTGATGTTTACACTGAGATCTTGACTCGTGTGTCTCTGGTTTCGAGCCCAGGAGGGAATTCTGAGCAGAGATTGATTGAGTACATGTTGATGGCTTTAAAATCCCGGCTTAATTCTCCTGGAACCACTTCTGTAAGGGAGCTGTATACCAAGGAACATGTGGATGCAACCCAGCTGTTATACGACCTGTCTCCTTGTTTCAAACATGGTTTCATGGCTGCCAATCTTGCCATCATTGACGCTACAAGAGAGCAAGAACAAGAGGCGAACACTTCCAGCAATGGCTTTCATGTTGTTGATTTTGATATTGGTCGTGGAGGGCAATACGTGAACCTTCTACACGCGCTTTCTGGGCTTCAGAATTCGAAGCCAGCCATTGTTAAGATCACAGCCGTTGCTGCTGATAGCAATGGTGTAGAGGAAGGGAGGCTGAGGCAAGTTGGTGAAATGCTTAGCCAACTCGCTCGTCGAGCTGGTCTGAATTTGTGTTTCAACGTTGTGAACTGCAAACTCAGTGAGTTGACTCGGGAGTCCCTCAGGTGCGAGCCGGACGAGGCATTGGCTGTCAATTTTGCGTTCAAGCTGTATAGAATGCCGGACGAGAGCGTGTCCTCCACCGAGAATCCCAGGGATGAGCTTTTGAGGCGCGTGAAGAGGTTGGCGCCGCGCGTGGTGACTATAGTGGAGCAAGAAATGAATACCAACACGGCCCCATTCATGGCGCGCGTGAACGAATCCTGTTCATATTACGGAGCGCTATTGGACTCGATTGAGTCAACGGTTAAAGGGGATAACTCGGAGCGAGCCAAGGTCGAGGAGGGACTGGGGCGGAGGATAGTAAACTCGGTTGCTTGTGAAGGGAGGGACCGTGTTGAAAGATGCGAGGTGTTTGGAAAATGGCGGGCCCGGATGGGCATGGCAGGGTTCGAGTTAAAGCCTCTGAGTCAAAACATAGCCGAGTCGATGAAAACGAGATTGAGTTTAGCAAACAGAGGTAGCCCAGGATTTAGTGTTAAAGAAGAGAATGGTGGGGTATGTTTCGGTTGGATGGGAAAAACTCTCACAGTCGCATCTGCTTGGCGTTAGCTTCACTTTCTTTCTTTTATATTATTATTATTATTGCTGTCGTTATTAATTGTTTAGTGTTATTGTTAAAATATATGTATACTTATTTTTAGTATTATTTTTAACCTTTTTTTTTGCTTATGAAAATGGAAAGAAAATCCACCAAACAAAATAATATAAAAGGAGTGTTTGGATGAATTCGAGGAAGGAAGATTCTCTTCATTTGCATTTATTATTATTATTATTATTAAATATGAGGGGTGTGTGTGTGTGAAGGAATCTATGTGTTTGGTGTTATTTGCTTACACTTGTGTGATTTAGTTTGCTTGCTTTTTTAAATCAATGATATTTTAATAGAGGGGAATTGCTAGATATAGTTAAAATCATAATAAAAGGGTTTGAACTTTCTCAATTGCCCATAGTGTTTGTCGCCCAAATTATTAAATTTGGCTTGTTATACTTAATAGGTTGGACGATATGAAATAAGTTAATTTAAAATGGTGAAAATGGTGTAATGAAACTGGTTAAATGATTGATTAATTTGCTAGGTTTATTAGATTTTGATTGAGTTAATTTTCATCTAATTTAATTTGAAATATAGCTGAAACTAGATTTCAAAATAATTATTTATTGAATTGATTTATTGGATCGGTTTTATTTATTAATTTTTATCTAATTTAATTTAAATTATAACTCGAATAAAATTTCAAAATAATTGTTTATTGGATTGACTTGTTGTATCGGTTTTAATAATACTATTTATAAAATGATTTTTTTAAAAAAATTTAGTTTACATTAATGTCTTTTTTGACAAGGAATTGTTTTTTGTTTGAGTTTTTTTTTTGTTTTTTAAATAATAGATCTCTTAATAAATGAGTTTAATATTTTTTTTTAAGTAGTATATGTTTATTGGATTTAAAATTATTAAGTACTTTGGTTAAGATGCGGATATTTATTGGTAAAGAAGACGAAGAGAAAGAAGAAAGAAGGATGGAGCATTCACACTATTTGTAGGTTACGTGTTGAGTACCCATTAATTATATACATATAATATGCATACATAGCAATCATATAGTATCTCCAATAATTAAATTGATATCATATAAGTGATTGAATTTCCATAAGTAAATAAAATTTCCTTAATATAGCTTTTATGATATGAATAATTGTAAGATATGAATAATTTATAGTGATTTGAGGAATCTTGGAAATGAAAGTACATTTTTTAGTGTTAGTATCGTTTATTTTTATGTTTTAAAAATATTTTTATAAAAATAAATTTTTATTTGTTTTAAATTAATTTTTTAATATTTTCAGATAATTTTGATGTGCTAATATAAAAAATATTTTAAAAATAAAAAAAATATTTTTTAAAAATATTCTAGATTAGAAATACTTTGAAAATTAATCGTTATTACCCTTTTAAATAACCTCTTAACCAAGAAGATTATTCAATGATTCACTCTCACATTCATGTGTAGATGAGAGTAGAACTTGATGATTTCTTACAAAATTTGAGCTAAGAGATTCTTTTTTGAATAATTGAGGTAGGGATTGATGGCGTGTGTTGTTTTTCTTTAAGAGGGTGTTTGGGAGTGTGGTAGCGGTTGCTTTTCAAATAACTTTTCGTGCTGAAAAGCATGCCAATAATATTTTTTTTATTTTTTAAAAATTATTTTTGACATCAACACATCAAAACGATCTAAAAAGTACAAACCGCACTCAATTTTAGTAAAAAAAAAAAAAATTAAAATTTTTTAAAAAACAAGCTACACCTCAATCCCAAATGGCCTCTAAGATTCACACAAAAAGGTTGGAGGAGGACAAGGGAATTTTTTAAACTATTTTGGTACCTAAGATTAGAAACATCTATCCATACTTTAAGATGAAAAGACATCATCAAGTGAGGGGATCTGCAAACCTTTGCAACCATAAGCCCGAATTCAGTGTTTCAAAGTGACAATTTGTTCTTTTCAAGCACGAACATGAATCAATAATTATTAGTGATTATAATTTCAATGGAAACTGATGGATATTGTCTGAACCAACTTGAATGAATTGGAAATTTTTAGATTTGATCCGGTTTAGATAAAACTCAAAAGAAAAGATCGGGTTTCTAATTAGAATGGACAAATATCTATCCAACTCAAAATAAATAAATAAATAAATAAATAACTTTAAAGCTTGAAAAATTTACATGTATACTAAGTTAATTGGGTACCAAATAGATATAAATTATAACATTTGATGGATATGTAAAATCTGACAAGGTCAATTTTAAATATTAAAAATCCATCCTTAATAATGTTTGTGAAATTTTAAATAATTATTTTGAGTTCAAGTAAGAATAATAAAACTCAATCAATTATATCCCTCTAAATCAATTATAGCAGATCTCATTTTTTATTAAAAAAATCATAGATGATGCTAAGTTCATTATATAAAAAAATTCATTCCCACTGCCTTCTCTTTTCTATTTTTTAATAACTAATATAACCGAATATCGTCTCTGCAGAACACTCGGACTCACCTTCAATGCAAAACGTGTGATGCACAAGTTGCACTCTTCTCCAGAGAAAAACCCTAATAAATGCATAATAATTCGAGTTGTCATGGAAGGTTTCACACACATGGCTGTGGCTAAACAGTTACTATGTGTGACCCAAAAATGGGAAAGGAAACAAAAGCTTTTTGAAATAAGCAGGAAAAAAAAGAAGAACAAAAGAATACAACTGACATTAGAATTCAATTAGCTCCACCAATTGTGTGAAATTTGAAGTAAATGGGAGTATAGGACATAACAACAAAATGTTATTAAACTCGGCCTATTTTTGTATATTTAATTAATTATGTGAATTGCCTGATTTGAAATGATTTTTAAATTTAATTAATTAAGATTTGATTTGATTTAATTTTGGTTTAACTCAATCCACTTGACATGTTAATTTACTGCAACTTGATTAAGACTTTGTAATTTTTTTTTGAAAATTATGTTGTTTTAAATTCTTAAAAAGGAATTAAAATTACTACACTGTATTAAGTAAGAGTAAAATAAAGAAAATTATCAATGGTGTCCATAGATGGTTGGATTTGACGGGCTGAATAGATTATCACAAACATGCCACCAAAAAGCATGGTAGAACAACCATGCCATGAGATCAAAGTCACTTTACACTAGTAAAGTCAAAACCCTTTTTTTGTCTCTTAATATTTACATTTTTATTTAAACTTTATAATAAAGTTGTGGTACTTTTTATCCCTTTTCATCCAGTGGCACAGCATGAACGAGTGTCACCCGGCTCTTGTTGGTCTCGATGCTCTTAATAGTGAAAATTAATTCAAAAACATTTAATTCAAAGAAAAAAAGATTTTAGCTCAAATCTCAATTTTCTCCCCCTTTTAGTTGTTAAATCCGATCAACCCGATAAGTTATCCTGAACAAACAACTTGTTATCTGGATCTACAATGAGATTTTAAATTGAATTTTAAAAATAAAACAATAACATTAAATAAATATATTTACAAGATAATCCAATGAACTAATTTTTTTTTATTTGAGGTACGACAAGTGACAACTAGGCTTCCTAGCACTCTAAAAAAGGAAAAAGAAAACATGTCTTCTCCTAGCTTAGGCAGGATGGGATCCCAAGGAAAATGGTTTCATTGGAGGGCCAAGCCCAAAACTATCACACAAGCTCAAGACTGTAGCCACTGGGCCAGGCCTTGTACATTTCAAGCCCCATCCAAGAAAACCTGCCGAAGGAAAAAAGGCCTAGAAAAAGAAGAAATGGATCCAATCCATCCTTGGAATACATTTATTATCAAATTTATTTTGTATTGGATTGAGAAAAAACAATGCCTATAGATTGATGTTGTGTCCAAATCTAGGAGGGTTGTCGTAAATAAATTAGCAAATATTGTTTTTTTAATTTTTTATGATAAACATACTCTCATGCGAGCTAACTTGTGTATAAATTATTCATGGAAAATTCTAAACACATGATATATTTCATTTAGATGAATTTAATATGTTTTTTTAGAAAATAATCTAAATTTTAAATTTAATTTTAGTTGACATATAAACTAATCAAAAAATATTATTTTAATTAAACTAAATTTTTTTATGTCTAAACCAATCATAAGCTAGGACGTGATGCATGTATGTGGCAATTTTGTTTTTTAACCCAAATGGTTATGAGGATTGGCTTTAAGGGATCTATATGAGTCATTTTCTAAGCTATAGGGACTAGAATGTATACTTTATGGAAAAACAAAAACCTCATCTTCTTCAAAGATATTTACATAGTAATCTAGAACTATAAAATTAATAGTTTATTTATTATTTTTTAAAATTATTTATTATTTTAAAATATATTAAAATAATATATTTTTACTCTTTAAAAATTATTTTTAATATTAGTGTATTATCATGTTTTAAAAATATTAAATAAATATTAAATTTAAATGAAGGATAAATATTTTTTATTTTTTAAAAAATATTTTTAAAACTTAAAAAAAATATATATGATCTAATTAAATTACCTAAAAAAAAAACCCACAGAAATGGTATCCTCTCTTATACTCCCCTCACCAACCTCCCTCATCTCCTCTCCCTCCCTCCCTCCCTCCGCAGCAAACTTTCCATCCCTCCACCACTAACAGCCGCCTTCTCTTCTCAAACTGCATGCGTAATCCACAACTGAACACCCCAACAAACAAACAAACCATGACCAAACTGCAATCACTCCTCGGTCTCTAAGACTCCAATGCTTGGTGTCTTGACAACATTGCTAATGCTGAACTTGCAGATTATGGTCCGGTTTGTGGTACCATGGTTACTCGTCCCTATGGTTATGCCATCCGGGAAGGCGGGAAGCCATTCAGGTCCTTAAAAATCCGAGCTTTTTAGTTGAAAGTAGATAATTTTGAGATTTTTTTTTAATGGAATGTTGAAAGTTTCGAGCTTTTTTTGGGTTTTGGCATTGCAGGATTGTTCGAAGGTGAAGTTTAAGGAGACTGGACATAGCAACGCGTACTTTCCTCAGGTTTGTTTTGTGGGGTATTTATTTATTTGTATGTGGAATGCTATAAATGCAGTGTTGTGATTGAGTTGAGGTTTTGAGTTGAGTGGAGTGTTATGATCCGTGTTTGGTTTGTTTAGGTAGGTTGAAAAAGGGTCCGAGGTTAACTTTGAGTTAAGAAAGTACTCAAGCTCGGTTTGTTCACTTTTTTAATAAGTCTAGGTTTATGCTGAGGATATAGTGACAATACGACTAAGGAAATTAAACAATTTATCATCTAAGGATTAGTTTGTAGTTTTTGTTTAACTAGAAATACAGCAAAGTGGTATGCCTTAATATAACTTTTCCCAAAATCAATTCTTAAAGACATATTCTGTGGTCATGGACACTTTGAGCTGAGTATTCTATTGTTTGAGTTTGTTTGTGAATGATATTGAATTTGAATTATGGGACTAATTTGCTTTTCTTTACGTACAAATGAGTTTGTGTATGATGTTTTTATGAGACAAATCAGAGCTGAGCTCAAGTAGCATGGTTTGTTTTTACAATTGAAACTGCATGTGTGTGTTCTTGTGGATGGACTTTGTTTGAGTTTGTCTTTAATTCTTTTGCTGGTATTTGTGTGCTGTAGTTTATACCAATACTCATTTATTGAGAAAGAAGCTAGTCATGTTGAGGGGTTCAGTCCAGAACTGGCTCTTGTAACTATCACGGGAGGAAAGGAACTTGAAGAAAAACTTGTGGTAACATTTGATTTTTTCTAGTCTTGAAAATTTAAGGGTTGATGAAAATGTTATGTTGTTTCATTTTCTTGAAAAACAATGACCGGAGTTTTGGCTTTGATTGTTGCACTTGCTGAGGTTGTGGCAGGTTTGACCCACTAGTGAAACCATAGTGAATCACATGTTTACTCAATGGGTTCATAGTTATCGTATCATCTTGTCAAGGTAAACCATGTAAAAGTTTGGTCACCTGTAGCGAATAGCTTCCAATCATGGAGGGTTGTTATGTACAACTGTTTTTTTCCCCTTCCCCTTCCTATTAATATTTTGTTTTCTGTTTTAGTGGGTAAATATCACAAGATCAGAGATGCGCACAAAACCATTTGCGAGGACTCTTGAATTTCTGTGGCAGGAGGGTCACACAGCTCATGCCAATCCAGAGGAGGCAGAAAACGAGGTTTGCATCGTATTGAGCTGTAGTATGCTTGATATATGATAGTGTACTAGCATTTGCATTAAATGGATTTGTGCTGCTGAATCACAGGCATTACAGATGATCGGCGTCTATACAAAATTCATTTATGAGCAAGCTGCAATACCTGTTATTACAGGTAGAAAATCAAAAGTGGGAACTCTTGCTGGTGCTGATAGGACATATACAATAGAGGCTATGATGGGTGATCAGAAGGCATCACAAGCTGGAACTAGCCACAGCCTTGGGCAAAACTTTTCTCGGGCTTTTGGAACGCAGGTATTTTAGTCAGTAGTTTCTAGATAAGATTATTTCACACACTTTATGAGTTGCTGCTAGCTAAGTGTTTTGTTGCTCTATTTCTCGCATGATATGCAAAGAAAAGCCAACAGCATAATTTTGAAAATATATTTTATTAATTAAATCCTTTTTAGTGAATTATCAGCCAATTCCTGTGGATAAATATAATGAAAATCAATACCCTTTTGGTTTACATGACCATCACGTACAATGGTTTTTTTTCAAAGCACGGTTATGGAATAGGGAAAAAACAAATGTTGCAAACTCAAGATTTGAGTTAAATCCTGGTTAATTTACCTGGGAAATTCCCTTCCATTTGGTTTAGAAACAACAAAATGGCCAGTGTGCATTTTGGTATCTATAAACAATTAGACTGAATGAACTTACCTTTACTATTCCTTTTGTTTTCCGTCTATGTAACATATATAATGCTTAACCTACCATGTGGGTTAAGGTTTGTTTTTTTTTCTCTTCACAAAACCACGCACCTTAAATACCATTCCCTACATGAAGTAGTTCAGATGGCAACACCTGAGCTTTATACTGTATAAGAGCCTACAGATAGCTTAATTCGGTGCCAGCACTATCCTGAATTCCTGGTCACCTTATTGGGTCCTGCGCTTTGTAGTCTTATCCTAGGCATGGTGTTTTAAAGTGTTTTTGTCCAATACCATATGCCTATGTTTGGCAGCCACTCGTTTATGATGAAGGAGAAAGGGAACCTATGTAATACATGTGCAGTATATAGCAATTTAGTGTAAGAGAAGCAGAAGTGCATGCAAGTGTGTAGGTGTATTATCCAAGCATGTGTATAGGTGCATGCAATTGTCTAGGTGTCTTGTCCTGATAATATGCAAGAAGACAATTGTCTTTGAGGTGTCATGCACTAAAGCTTGGCTAATGTTAGGTAATACCTATCCATCTACATGTCCAAATAACCAAGCTTCCTAACACCTTTAGAAGGAGGCATTGTGTTTGGAATAAGCAAGCTCTTTTGAATAAGTATCCTCAAGTACACATACGTTATAGTTTTATCCAATGCTTTCCTCTTTGTTAACCTTATACATACCACCACCTTTCATGTCCCTATACAAATTACAAGTATCACAAGAATAGACCCTTGTGCATAACAGCCTCCTTGTTTTGTTTATAGCAACTCAACTGGGTTGCACAGCAGTGATGCGCGTAAAGCAAACAAAGAAGAGGAACATAAAAAGGAGATTGTATGATAACATGGAGTTTTATTTCAACAAAGCTTGTTTGGTGCATAAGAGAATGCCTCCTTATATAGGTATTGTGAGTCTTGCTTATTTGGGCACATAGGTGAACACATGCTAGCTAAACATGAGTACAAGTGTTTGTACACAGCCCCTCAAAGACACTTGTGTTCTTGCTCATTATCAAGACACTACTTAAAGACACCAAGACCTTTGCATGCACCCATTCTTATTCTGGCACGCAATTACAATATATCTCCCATTGCATTCTCTGATAAGAAGTGGCCCAGTTGGCCATGTCCGAGTTTTAACTTTATCAGCTTCTATGGCAAGTGTCTAAGCTTAACCCAGTAGTAGCACAACAATGATCATCTCATTGTTCCAGCATTTTGCAATCTTAACCTAGGTGTGATTGTTTAAATTGTTTAGCTGTGTTGACATTGTCTTCAAGAAGTGTACATAAACATCAGTAAAGGGTAATATCCTGCTTATTCTTTGCCTATGTGCATTTGGATCCAGGGGTGAATACCAGACTTTGTTGATTGTCTGTTCTCTGCCAATGACTTTTTTTCCTCGATATTTTTTCATATTTTCCTTTTAACCTACCAAATATAGAAATCGATCCTTTCCCTCCCCTCACTATTGAATTTTACATATAATTTGAGAAGTCCATGATCTTAACAGAAATTATGTGCCTGTACAGTTTATGGATGAAATTGGAGAGAGGCAACATGTGTGGCAGACATCATGGGCTATAGTTATGACCCATGGTGAGGATTCAGGTCTAATGCTACCACCAAAACTTGCACCAATAAAGGTACTTGTGTATCTCTATTAGTGATTTCTTATGTTAGCATATATGTGTTTCTTATTATCATTGTTGTTTTACATGCATTTAGATCAAAGGTACTTTGGTACCTGTCAGGAATCTTTCAATTTTATGTACTTGATCTAAGAATAGAGATGTTTCATTCTGTTAAGGAAGCTTGTTGTTGCTCTCTTTTGTGGTTGTAATATTGCAGCACATACTTTGGTACTTTGTTGTTGCTGTGTTCAGTTACTTGGACAAGCAATCTTTTGTCTATGGGAGAAAAATATCTCATCAGGACAGTCTATGCATAAGCATTTGGTTTCAGTCTTCTGATAGGTGCCTGTATGAAAGTAAAGTTTAGGTTTTCGAGTTGCCATTTTCACGTTTAGTAGATAACAAACAACTCGTTTAATGAGTTATACTACCATTTCAATTTGTTCTTCCTATCTGTGTTGCATTCTTCCAGGTGGTGATTGTGCCAATCTGCAGAAAGGAGGATGAAAAAACTGGAGTTCTCAAAACAGCATCTTCTGTAAAAGAAAACTTGCAATCTGCTGGTATCAAAGTTAAACTTGATGACATGGATCAGGGAACCCCAGGATGGAAGTTCAATTTCTGTGAGATGAAGGTCTGTTCTTATTCTTATTTCAAGTACATAAACAAAAGAAAAGATTAATAATTAATTAATGATTTAGCCCTCTAATTAATTATGACTTTCATGAAAGGTGCCCGGATGTGTCTCGGTCATTAAAGCTTATGGTAATCTGTCAAAAAGAATCTGAATTGTACATATCTTCTTGTGCTTGATGTCAATTTTGGATGCTTATGTCATTGTGTGACTTATGCAATGTGTTGGACTTGCTACACCTGGTCCTCACTTTTATTTTATTTAAAAAAAATAGTTTCAATTAGTCCCAACTGCGCTTTTGATTTTTTTTTTTTTTGTGATTTTGGATCGTTTTGATGTGCTGTAAAAAATGAAAAAAATAATATTTTGATGCATTTCCAAGCGAAAAGCACTTTGAAAAACAACTTCTACCACAGACCCTTATCCTTGTTCATAAAAAGAAAGCCTTTGAAACGTGTGGAACAGCCCTTATTTTGTCAAGCAAATATTAAATAATACTTTGGTTTTAAGAGGGGGTATCTCTGAGGATTGAAATTGGTCCCCAGGATGTTTCAAGTGGAAGTGTGGTCATGGTCAAATCTAGGAGAGATGTTCCTGGAAAGCAAGCAAAAGTGTTGGAATATCCATGGAGCCTTCAATTTTAGAAGCTTACGCCAAGGACAAGGTGGATGAGATCCAGTCATCTCTTCTGGGTAGGGCAACATCATTTCGAGATAGGTGCATTCTCTTGCTCAAACATTATGTGTAGTGGAAGCTTAGTTATGTGCACCAATTATTGGATATGCGAGCTCTACTTTTCATCGAATTCATCTATTATTATTTTTCAGAATTATAGCATAATCTCTTGGTGATGAATTTGTTTATAAACAGTGATTTCTGCACCCTGCCACAATAAAAATGCTAATATTTATGTCTATACCACTGCTGATCATTTCCTTTTCTTTGTGGACTTTGCTTTGATGTCGAGGCAGTAATAGCACCTATAGGCTTCTTTAGGAGAAAAACAGGTTGTGGTCTAATAATGCAAATAATAAGTTGACTTTTTCAAAAAATGTGAGTCATAATCATCATAGTAGACCATCCTACCAGAATGAAAAGGAATGCCAGCATGATTCACAGGAAGCAATAAATTGCTTTTTTACTAGCAAGGATGTAAGAATTGTTTTCGTAAGACCATAGGTTTTCTATTTCATATAACATTAACTTTGTCACATGATGGAAACTGCCAAAGCAATGAAACTGGGAGTTTATGCTTCATCTTAATAGCCTCAGGCACTTTGACCAAATCTCTAGATCTAGATATATAGTTACTTTATCATTGTGCATGGCATTATTGTTCTGGAAGCATGATTGCAATTAGGCTATTTTTACTTGTGTAGTTGTGTACCAATTCCAATAATCACAGCCATCTGTAATGAAGTCCATCAGATTCCTGTATTCGTCAAAAACATCTAATATTATTCTGATGTTTTCTTGCAGTAACATTGTGGATGTGGGCTCATATGATGAAGTCAAAGCGGCAATATCCCTGGGTAAATGGGCAAGGGGTCCTTGGTCAGCTAGGTAGTTTATTTTGCTCGTCTTCATGTTAGTAGTGGATAAACAATTACAGTGTTGAGATCAAAGTAGGAGGGACTCACAGCATGTCTAATACTATGCTGTGTTTGTTGACTGTAGTGATGTGGATGAACAGGGAGTAAAAGAAGAAACAGGGGCAACCATTCGGTGTTTCCCCTTCAAACAGCCTCAAGGGACTAAAACATGCTTGATGACTGGCGGCAAGCCAGCAGAAGAAGTTGCGATTTTCGCTCATATCGAGTCCTGGCCCCCATCAGACATTCAAATGGTCTTATTTGGGAGAGGGCGTTTACCCATGGTAAAGTTTGTCATGGATTCCAGTTCTTCCTTGTTTTAGTAGTTTTTATCAAGAGGTTGACCAAACCAATGCATCATATTATTTTACCATGGAAGATAATGGAGAAAGAAGAAAGATACTGTTTTAGGTGGTATAGACAGATTTCCCAAACAACCATTAGATGCGGGTTTCTTGTGTGAAGTGTTTCCATCTCAATCAGAGATAGAGTAAGTTGAAGATTGGACTTAAAATATAATTTTTGCAATCCCTTGCAACTATCAATCCCACCTTATTAAATTTCTTTGGAAATGTCAACTTGCTCTGTAACATGTGAAGTGCCAATCCAGGTCGTGACTGACACACATGGATCGGGTGGTATATGCTACATGTGTGCAGGTTGGACCTCTTGTGCAGATAATGCACATGAGGTGTAGACAGGTCAGCTGGATCAATCATGATTTCATTATCTTGGTTAGAGTTCTTAGCACCCCATCACTTGTTGATAGCACTCTCCCTTTTGGAGAGAGTCAAAAGTTTGAGAACAGAGTGCCTAGATCGGAATAGTTGGTGTCCATCGGAAAATGGGCAAAATGAAGGGATAAACCTGAGAGAAGATGCTACAAAAGGACACAAGCACAACCGGTTTCGTTTATTCAGAATACGAAGAAGGGTCAAATATGAGTGCAGAGTAGTAGGTGAGATCAGCTAACTCTCTAACCACCCTTCTTCATAAGTGGAGTGTTGATATCTCCACCACAATATTTTGGACTTAACCTGATTGCATCTTCTTTAATTTGCTGGTGGATGCTTTGCTTGCTGTCCTTGTCTGGAAAATGTTGCGGTTAGGATGTGACTCTGCTAAAAGCTTTCTTTTTTTACAACATTTTAGATCGAAAAACACTTCGCACACAAACAAAATTACACACTAAATTCTCGTACAAACCAATATGTCATGTAATAAATGATAAAAAGTGCTGGTCCCGGAAGTATCAAACGATTAGTGAAAAATAAAAAGTAGCAACATGGAAATTTCGCAAGATTTGTTTGTTTGCATGTATAACATTGCTCCTAGTTTAATCGGGTATCGTGGGCCAAAATGCTGCAAGACGTCTATCAGAAGATTTTCTAGAGAAATGGTGTTTGTTAGCTAAGAAAAATACCAGAGAAGATAACCGCCTGGGTTGAGTTTTTTCCATCGCCATCCCAAGACCTGTTTTCAAAGCTCTGGAATGGGAGGAAGGAAGGGAAGAGACAGCTTGAGGAAATTTTACCAGCCCAAGGAGGGAAGGAAAGTTATGGAGATTTGATGTTGTGATAGCAGTCGGTGTTTGTTTTTTTTTTTTTAATATATTGTAATAATACTAAAAAAAAAATTAAATTAAAGAAAAAAATAAATTGTTTAAAAGCGACACAAAAACAAACGGTAACGGTGTTGTACGGTGAGAATGCTAAAAGGGGCACCTACTATGTGCGGATGAGAGGGTAAGATTCAGAGAGTTCCCGAAGAAGCTTAATGGGAGCATCTGGGTCGTCCATGACTGGGGAAAACTGGCACTCAAGTGGGTCCTTTTGATGACGTGGAAGGATCAGGTGCGATTCAATTTTTTGGAAAGGAATCTTGACTTTTTCAATTGTGGTGGGTTCCTGGCGTGGAATAAAAGTTAACGCGCTTACGTGTGGGTCCCTTTTGAAAATAAGATATTAAATAACAAATATAAAATATATAAAAAAAGGAAAGTATCAAATTATTGAAGGAGGCAAATTGCAAGGTGGTGAGTGACGCAAAGAACTTTCTTTATCTTTCTTCCTACTTTATCCCACCCCTCTTCTTCCTCCTATTCATCACTTCTTCTTTGGGCAAATTCGATAATACAACAACGTTATTGTTTAATTAAATTAATATTCTTTTAATTTTTTAAAATAATATTATTAGTTTGCAGGTTAACTTTTCAAGTCGTCATGTTAAAATAGATTAATTTCAAGTTAATTTTTTAAAGAAACAGCCTAATTTAGAGATCAAATTGGTTATGTTTCAAAACCTAATTCAAAAATCAAATCAGTTAGATTTCAAATTAATCAATAAGCCAATATTATATCATCATCATGAGATATATTTTTGATGAAATATAAATATGTATGTGAATCAATATAAATATAGATAATACACTTGTTGCTAAGTGGAAATCCTCTTGGCTTACATATATTATTTAACGATTAAATTAATAATTCATATTGAAAAAATAAATTCTCTTATAGATAAAAAATAATAATAAAAAAAAAATTAATGCTACCCACACGTGCCGGGTACGAGGAGTTTCGATTATCTTGGATTGAGAAAAGAATATTATTCCCGAAAATAATGAAATGTTCATTGACACATTAATATAAAGAATTAATTGATATATTGTCTGTCGCATTAATAAACATTATCGTATGGCGTGGTTGTCTGATCTTGATGCTCTTGTGCTCATTCTTGTTTCAGTGCCCTAATTAGAATTTAGCACAGCTAACTATAGTTTATTAGCAGTCATTTTGCATTAGAATTTTTAGAGGATATTTGGGAATGTGATTGTGATTGTTTTTTAAAATATTTTTTACTTGAAAATACATCAAAATAATATTATTTTATTTTTAAAAAATTATTTTTGATATCAGCACATCAAAATAATTTAAAAACACTAAAAAATATTAATTTTAAATAAAAAAATTAAAAATTAAAAAAACATAGTTTGCATCGCGTTCTCAAACGCTTCCAATTACATCTAGTAGTAACCTCTAGTGTTTTCTTAAAAATAAAGTGCTGACTATTCAAAGCGGGATAAATGATTTATTTTTTAAAAATTATGGTGTTTAATAATACCTGTTAGTTATAATTTTGTCATTTTATAGTGTTTAATGAATAATTAATAATATTCTAATAGTTATTTGCTATAATTTATTTTAATGACAGATAGGTATGAGTAAAAAAAATATTTTAAGCGAAAACATTTTATCATTTTGGATTTATTTTATTTCTTTTCTTTTTTTCAGTAGAATGCCATTAATTACTTATATATACCATAAAAATGTTCCAAGCCATCAACCACACCAGCTACTCCAAAAAATTCAATTTCTCGTGTTTTTTTTTCAACTCCCAATCCATGTAAGCTAGTTGAAAGAGAGTAAAAAAAAACCATAGCCTACTACCATGACCTCCAGAGCCACCATCTTCACTCGAAATATAAAAAAGAAAAAAAGAAAAAAAATCACAAAATTTTACGGTAAATTTCACCTGGGCTTTTGCAATAACTGATGCCTTTTCACAGCAACTCATATGATATCCATTCTTTTGTGTCTTGCGAGATAAAAGATGGAGACCGTGAAGAAATAACTATGGTTTAAAGATGTAAAAAAAAAATTGTTTTTGGGATAATCTTATAGTAAGTATTTATATTTTTAAAATGCGAGGTAAAAAAAATATTTTTAAAGATAATATTTATTATTTTTAAAAATATATTTGTAAAAAATTTTTAAT
This sequence comes from Populus tomentosa, assembly GCA_018804465.1. NCBI lineage: Eukaryota > Viridiplantae > Streptophyta > Magnoliopsida > Malpighiales > Salicaceae > Populus > Populus tomentosa. The sequence continues at coordinate 6,306,410 of CM031975.1, forward strand.
TTTAAAATTATTTAACTAAAACATGTCAGAATAAAAATAATTATTATCATAATTTTAAAATCAAACTTTAGGATCAATCCGGGACAAAACTCGAGTCAGTGGTTGAGGCTCAGGTCAAAGGTCAAATTTACCAGAGTTAGCGTAAAAATAAAAATAATTATTATTATAATTTTAAAACTTAATTCAAAGAACAACCCGAAACAAGACCCGAGTCTTGAGTGAGGTTGACCGTTGACCTGTGTCCACATAGGGATACAATGATTATCATTATAGTTTTAAAAACCTGACTCGGAGTAAGGCTTTGGTCACATGAAGAGGGTTAACTTAAAATAAAAGTAGTTATTATTATAGTTTTAAAACTTGATTCGGGGGCTAACTCGGGGCAATACCTTGGTCACAAATCAATAGGGTCAATGTAAGGATAATAATTGTTATTGCCATAGTTTTAAAACTTGATTTGGGGGTTGACCAGGGCAAGACCCATGTCACGAATTAAGAGATCAAAACGGGTTAACCTGAGTCAATATATGAATAAAAATGATTATAGTCATAGTTTTAAAATCTGATTAAAAGTTGAATTGAGACAAGGTTCAGATCATGGATTATGAGGGTTAACCTAGTCAATCTAGATTAAAAAAAAAAATCAAACAACCTTATTTTGACATTTTTTTTTAAATCAACGAGTTTTTGATGTGTATTTTATCTTGGGTTGATTTTGATTTTTTATCAAGTTAAGTCAATTAATACTTCCTCTATTTTTCTTAAATTCGGACCAATACAGGTCGCAGGTCAACCAGTAAATCCAATTTTAGTTTTATAACCAATATTATTATAATATCATTAATTTTAATACCCAATATAAACTAAAATAAAAATAATAATATTTAATTATTTTCTTTTTAAATGTACAAGTTTAACAAAAATACATATTAGGAATAAAATAGATTTTTTATTTTACATTTTATTTTATCTTATTTGTCATAACAAAACATAATACCATCATAAACATTTTACCCTATAAATCTATATTAAATAAAATTTTATATCTATCTTTTTTATATATTGTTTCCTGCCTCTATTTTTTTTTTTTATCTCAAAAGCTACGAGGTTGCAAAGAATATTTTTTTTTTGTTAGAGTTAAAAGAGGAGGGATGAAGCAAAATACGTGCCCTAAATCTCGACTATTATGTCTTTATCTTACCATGAATTGCTTTTTAGTTACATTAGGATAAAAATTCGTTTTGCTTTCTCTTTGTCCTTTACTGATAGTTAATTTGGGTGTTCACATTTTTTCTCGAAGAAGACTTGAAGTGATTATGATTTGAATGATTTTTTTTTCTACCAAACAAATTCCTCTCCAATAATGTAATTGTGTCTCGATTTTTTTTTCAATTTTTTTTATAACTTTGGAAGATTATATGAATCCTTTGATAATATGATAACAACTTGTTCATAATAGAGATCATACAAAATCCTTTCACAAATCTCGAAAACTTTCTTTAAAACTCGAGGCTTAAATGTATTTAGGGGTGATTATTTTCGATTTGATTTGGTTTTTATAAATAAAAACTGAACCGATTTCGGTTTTGTTCGGTTTTTTTGGTTTGACTCGGTTTTTTTTCATGTTTTTTTTGTTTGGGTTCGGTCTGGTTTTTTTTTATTTTATTTTAAGCTTATAAAACTGAAATCAAACCGAATCGTCGGTTTTTCAAAATTTTAATTGGTTTAATCATGATTTTTTTACAGTTTGTTTTTTTTATTATTATTTTTTTTTAGTTTTTTTATTTTAATCGATTTTTTTACTCACCCCTAGATGTATTCAAAATATAAGAAATAAATTGGATTCTTTTTTAATATCCGGAACAACAAGGAGAAAAAATTACTGTATTTGATTAGTATTCTATGATAAAAAAAATAAAAAATTAGACATAAAATAAATATGTTTTATAACAGTTTTAAAGTAAGTTTTTGTCATTTCAAAATAAAAAATTTATAAAAATATGTTTCTTCTATTTTTATTTATTTTTATCTTGAGATAGTAGTAATTAAATGCTATCTAATAAATATATTCATAATAAGGTCTGTAATTTTTTTCATCAATGAAGAGTAAATATTCCATTTCTAAATCCTTCCTCATTTTTTTCTTCAAAAAAATTGAATGATCTTTGGGTGGAAATCCCAGCTAGACTGCAATCATGTGTTTGGTATTATAATATATGGTATATTTTAATTAAATTTTTTTTAAAATAATATTTTTTTATATTTATTTTTGTTTTTAACATCAATATGTCAAAACCATCAAAATAAATTTAATATATTTTAAACGAAAATTTAAAAAATATTTAAAAAAACAGGAATAAAAACAATACAAAACAATAACATAAATGTTGAAAAATCATTCCATACATCTAAGATAATGCTTGGCCTTATCATATTTATGCATGATCAACTACTCCTAATTAATTATGTTTTGCCGTATTACAAAGGAAACATTATAGCCTACCATTTATTAAAAAAAATAAAAAATTCTCTAACCTAATTATCATATTTCATGGAAAGCTTCCCATGGGTCATGCGGATCCATGCCCACGCCCTTTAATTCAGGGATGAGAATGTCTCAAGTTAGGTTAAGTTTTTGTCTATTCGTGTTTCTCATGAATTCAGAATCGAGTAGATTTTTATTTTTATAATATTTTTCATATTTATTTAATAATTTTATTAATGTATATATAATTATAAAAAATATATAAAAATAATATAAACAGTGTGAAGGTAAGTTAACATCTAAACTTTAGTTTTTTTAGTGCATGTTTCGTAATGGGATGTATGATATTTTTTAATTAAAAATTTATTAAAATAATATATTATTTTTGTTTACATTGATATATTAAAAAAATTTAATTGAAAATTATAAAATTACACTTTAAAAATAATTTAAAAACATTTTAAAAAATAAAACATTCGTATTACCAAACAAATTTTGGTGCTAACTTTTTACATAATGCTATATTATTGGGTTTTAATATTTCATCTTAATTTTTTTATCGGGTTGTAATTGGGCCTATGTCCTATAGACCTGCTATTGTTTTTCTTATTTTTTATAAAATGGTAATGAGAAAGATTATTTGAGTCCGTTTAAGAGTGTAGTTATAATTATTTTTTAAAATATTTTTTATTAAAAAATATATATTAAAATAATATATTTTTTATTTTTTAAAAATTATTTTTGATATTAGAATATCAAAATAATTTAAAAATATTAATTTAAAATAAAAATAAAAATTTTTAAAATTATTTCAAAAATATTTTTAAAATATAAAAATAAAAATTACTGAATACACCACCGCAACTTCACAGGAATAAATCAAAGTAGGAAACTTCCTAACAAAAAAATAAATTGGAAGATGCCGTGCTCGTCACCAAAGCCCAAGGCTAAAATAGGCCCTTTGTCCCCTTGCACCCTATTTGACTCTTTGACTTTTTGCATAAATACTTTGCTTGTACATCATCTCCGAGCATCAAGTCTAAGACACAGTAAAGGGCAAAATAAAAATAAAAATAAATAAATTTAAATTTTGAAAGTAAATTTATGAAAATAATACTAATTAAAATAGGAAAACAGACAAATAAATCATTCAAATCTTTCTTTTTCCCCACTAAATACAATATATCCTCAAATTCCCAAGAAACCACACACCCACAAAGCATAAATAGTCAACAGCAGACAATCGGGAAGGAGGGCATTATGGTCATTTGGTGAGAATAAACTAGGGCGCTTTGGGTATAAGGTGGAGAATAAAAAGGGGGCAAAGATAGAGATAGGGCTTTCGTGGCGTTGATCTAAAGTTTGTTCTTTAAAGCAAGACATTGGCTTTCTTCCTTCCTTCTTAGACAGAAATATCTCTAAAAAATTCTCTCTACTCATCGGAGTTTCGTCGTTCGGAATCCGGCGAAGGCTACTTAAAACACTCGAAGAATTGATTATTTCTGAAGACTTTGCTGACCGGACTGTCTTCTATGTTCTGTTGATATTATTATCATTAGCTTCAAAGACTGGAGGAGGAGGCGGCGGCGATTGTGAATATTATTAAAGGAATAGAAAAACAATATCTATAAGACAAAAAAGGTATTATTTTGATTAGTTTATACGATTTGTTTGTTTTCTTGGAATTACTGGAGATATAGATTTCTATGGTTTTTGTGTGTCGACGAGAAGAGAAGACGAAAAGCTTAGATCAGGAGAAGTCAGATCCACTCCCTGCAGAGCAAGATTTTTGAAGTCAGGGTTTTCTTTGTTGCAGTGAGATTTGAAATCTGCTTCTTTTTTCGGTGATGGGTTCTTCTGTCCCAGTTGATTTGTTGTCTCGGATCTGTAATTTCTGAATACCCATCTGCTTACCATCTACTTGTTTTTGAGCAAATCCATCCATCGCAGGCAGTGAATATATGGGTTTTCTTCTCTGCTTTTGATTGAGATTAGAAGATGGCTTCTTCTTTAATTGATGTTCTGGATGATCTTTGGACCAGACACAATTAGTGTCTCTAGCAACTAGATTTGCTGTCTTGTTTTGTTGTTCAAACAACTATTTATTTGCAAGATGGTGGCCTTAGGTTTTAGAAACAATAGTGATGAACTCTATCTCTACTACGTCTCATGTTCTGTTAATGACATACAAAGAAGACCTGCAGCAAAGCTATATAGAATCTGAGCCGAGGGAGTCTTTGCAGTCCTTAAATTATGTTTAACATAATCTCCTTGAAGATCTTGTTATCAGCTCTGAACTATATGACAATGTGCTGAAATAGGTGTTCTGATGCTGTGCTGATTCGTCGTGTAGAAATCCATTTTGGTTGAGTTGCTGATGTCATTTCCCTTGTTTTGCAGGTAGGAACGGCAGCAGCACGATAGAGGTTTAGATCTGAGGAAATTTCTTCTGTCAAGATTGGGGGAGTCAAAGTAAGTTCTGGGATTTTCTAATGTTTCCACATTTGTATGAAGTTTTGATTGTTACAGGGATGGTGTTTATGTAAGAACACTAATTATGAAAAAGAAGTGATTTGTCATTGTAAATTGATAATTATTTGTTATTTGTGGCTAGATTTTTACTGATTTGGTAGGGGTCTCTGTGTGAGATTCATATTAGTTTTTATTTAACTGACAGATTTTTATTTATTTTTCAGACTAAATCCTTTACCACTCCTGTGGTCAGTAGAAAGCAAGGAGCAACAGCGTCCTGCAAGACTTTGAGTGGTGGGCCATCAGTTGATGGGCTAGGAATTATTGGATCTGGGAGCATGATGAGTGCAGTAGGTCTAGAACTTACTAATTTTATAAATCCTGATTTGACCTGGAAGACGGTTACAAAAGGCAGCCGGAGTGCCTTCAGGCGTAAACCAGTTGTGAGAAGCTTTACTGTTGAGACAAAGTTATCAGATGAGAGTGCCAGAAATGCGGATGATATGACAGTTTCAGATACCGAGAAGGTTAACATTACACTACTTTCTTCTTTGATCTTTGATCTTGCATTTCATTGTTCTTGATCGTGATTAGCACCTCCATGCTATGTGAGGATTTTAACATTAGCTTGTCTCTGTTGCAGCATGGTGTGGCTGTTCTTGGACGTCGCTTCAGTGGAAAAAATGAGAAGATTGAGCATGTACCCATTAAAAAAAGAAGATTCACAGCCCAGGGTCCTTCAAAACCTTCTCATACCACTTCTCCACACTTTGAAGTGGTTCTACCTAATTCAAGTGGAAAACGACGACGTAGAGCAACTGATGTGACTGTTCCAACTAAGCTCAGTCTGAAGACTTCAGAGTTTAATGATAAGTTTGATTACAGTGACGACTTCTCAGGTATCGAGATACTTGCTGCTGTTGCTTGCGACAACAGTATGATTAATGATGCTGCTTGTGTTGAAGAAAGTTCAATAATGGAAGAATCAACACGAGAAGGAGGGGGCTCATCTTCCTCTGCAGTTCCGATCAAAGAAATTGCTGCATCCCCAAAAGGTATGGCACATGAAGATAAAATAGAGGCTTTCTCTCTTCAAAATAATGAAGTTACAGCGTTGCCTTGTGTTGAAGAAAGTTCAATAATGGAAGAATCAACACGAGAAGGAGGGGGCTCATCTTCCTCTGCAGGTCCGATCAAAGAAACTGCTGCATCCCCAAAAGATATGGCACATGAAGATAAAACAGAGGTGTTCTCTCTTCAAAATAATGAAGTTACAGCGTTGCCTTGTGTTGAAGAAAGTTCAATAATGGAAGAATCAACACAAGAAGGAGCGGGCTCATCTTCCTCTGCATCTCCGATCAAAGAAACTGTTGCATCCCCAAAAGATATGGCACATGAAGATAAAACAGAGGCTTTATCTCTTCAAAATAATGAAGTTACAGTGTTGCATACATCTGCTGGAACCGAGGAAGGCGGAACAGGAGAAGGATCTCTATTGTCACGGGATGAAATGTTGAATTTGGACTTGAATGTTGCCTGGGAGCAACCTTGTGATACTTTGAGCTTTGATCCAAGTGAAAATGATTTACAGATTTGCAAGGTTAAACCTGAAGCCTTAGAACAACACAACCCTCCTGATAGAGTGGTTTCATCTGATTTACATCGGGATAATGCACCTGTTGATTTGATAGGCTTGTCTCTTGGGACTTGTGAATCAAATAGAGAGGAACATCCATCTGAAGCATGTTCTCTCCATGATGGAAATCATGAAGAGCTCTTTCCATCTCCAACTGTTAATGCTCTGGAACCCTCCATTTGTGATGTTGCCATTGAAAAATCTTCCCGTCAGTTTGTTGAGGGGGAAGAGTCCCTAGATCATCCACCATGCAATACACTTCCTAGCCTTACCCTCAAGCAGTGTTCAGAAACATGTTCATCAGATGACCAAATGGGAAAAGTTTTGCGTACGGAATGCATGCAAGTTGAGTCGATCAACATTTCTTCACACCATCTACCAAACTTAGAGAGAGTTACTTGCGAGATTGACCTCTCAATTTCAAATGATAATGGAGAGAATTCTCAGATAGCATCTTGTACACATGAAGATGGGAAGTCAATTCAGAATACGAGTAGCTTGGAAAACTTCCCACCAATAGGACCTGCTTGGCTTGGAATTGAAGCTGGAAGTTGTGAAGAAGAATCAGGTGGCTGCCATTGTTTGCCTAATAGTGGAGATATTTATGCATACAGTCCGTCTGCTGAGAAAGGCCAACCTGTAATTGAAGCGGATGCTAGAGGAGCCAATGAAGCTTCTGCCGCCAATAAAGCTGAAGTTCATTCTCCGGTGCAAGCTGGGTCTGAGGAACTGATGCAGAAGTCTTCTGCAGATTCAACTGTTACTCCTGGAGATGCATGTGGAGCACATCGTAATGGTTTTACAAGTGTTTCAGCTAATGTCAATATGGAAGATCTGGAAGATAGTTTGGAATCAGATGTTTATCAAGCTGATAAGGTCATAGTTGGCACTGAAAATGATTTAGAACTTCAGGCTGGTTATGATTCTCAGTTTGAGGATGGGGAGTTGAGGGAATCTGATTCACGCTTTTACTGGGATGAAAATGGAGAGGACGGGGAAGTCGAGCATGTTGACTATGGGTCTGAATGTGATGAAGAAAGACTGTGTGGCATGGATAATGAGAAAGAAATGAAAGTTGAGAGAGGTTCCAGTTCAGGATCTGATGATTCTAGTCGAAAAATTGAACATGGGACGGGGGATTGTCTGAGAGATGACTCAGTTAGTCCAAAGACAAGAACTTCTGATGTCACTACTGACAAGGATTTCCTGTCTGGGGTTGTTGGATCAAGGACATCGAACAGAGATTTCCTGTCAAGCATTGAGGAGTCCAGTTCCATATTTAGGAAGGATCCTACACTTAGGAGCAGGTAAATTACATATTCTTTATCAGTTCTATTTCTTTAATTTTTTTCTTCATAAATTGCAATGTTTTAGTTGCTAAATTGCGCATGTTCTCATATTTCAGAGCTGGGGATATCTATAATTTATATCCTCGAGATGAAAGGGATGCAGGCTCCCATAAATTCATGGGAAGGGACAGGGCTGTTCCTCAAATGCGTGGCAGAAGTCCTGGAGGCCATCGCTTTGTCAACCATGCAACAGGCTACTGTGACTCAGAGCGGCGATATTTATCTAATTATCGTGGCAATTACACTTCTGGACATCCTAGAACAAGAGGTGGATTTGATAGCCGTAGATATATAATATCAGACCATACCGATTCTGAAGGAGTAGGTTTTACAGGATCTGACAATCATGCTCGCAGGCGATTTGTTAATCCTTCTTCCAATGGTGCATATGAACGGATTGTCAGGAGGAGATCACCTACCAGCAGAGATGATTCATACCGTGTGCATACAGGAGCATTGCCTGTGAGAGATGGTAGTCCAATCAGGAGTGGATTTAGAAGATTTCCACGAGAGGTTGCAAGAGGAGGCTTGAGAGAGGAATACCACAGGCCAATGCCAGAGGATAAGATTGAATATTCTAATCGTTTTGCACCACGGATGCCTAGGAGAGAAAGAAGCATTTCTCCCCTATGCAGAGGACAACCTCGCTATCCCTTCACTCACAAGAAATCTCGGTCAAGATCCAGAAGTCGCTCTCCATCTTTATATTTACCAAGGGTCAGAAATGTGGTTTCAAGACTTCGTAGTAGGTCTCCAGATTGTAGGACTGATGCTAGGATGGATAGAGGGAGGTTGCCATTGCAGAAGCGTTTTCCAGCTGATTTTGAAGGGGATTTTATACCCACAAGAAGAAATCACTTTACACAGCATAACCCCAGATGGTTTGATGAACGAAATGGTGGTTTAGATAGTTTCCGGGGAAGAAAATCACCTGTGAATATGTTCCGTTCAAATCAACGATTTGATTCAGTGCGTACCATCCGGAGATTGGATTCAGAGGATCAGTTCAGACCAATGATACGATCCAGAAAATTTAACGTTATGGGGAGTGCTAGCAGGGGAGGTGAATTTGATGGCAGTGATGATGACAGGAGAAAGCATATCAGATATGATATGGCTCAGAGAGTTAGACAATATGATACAGATAGTCTGCGGCGTTTCCGGTTTAATGCAGAAGATTCATTGGTGGCTAATAATGATACTCCTAACTGTGATGATGGAAATAGAATAACTGACAGAAGGCCTGGAGGTGCGCATAGGAGAGATGGTGAAGAGTAGTTTATATGAGAGATCACCCAGAAGAGTAGAGCCTTCGCCTTAGGTTAATCTGCTGATAGATAGTTCCTTTTCCCCCTTTTGTTTTTATCGTTCAAACATTTTAGTTTTGGGCAGGAAGCATCTCAATTCCATCGTTTTTTTCTTGCTGGTGGTGCTTGTGTGGTTTTCCTTGGCAAGATCTGCTTCTCAAGTCATTTTTTTTCATAGGAGTTAGATTTTGCATATCTTACATATCTTTTTTCCTTTCCATGATGTTTATTTTCCCATCTTTTACCTATCCATAAGCCAACTCTGGCTATTTGTAAGCTCGGTTTTGAGGTCATTAAGGGTATAATGATCAATGGAAAATCAGAAGTGGCTTTTGGTTTTCCTTTGCTGATTATCTACAATCTTTTATAAATATATACAATTCTAGTAGGAAACGGAAGCTCAAATCCCCTTCTTTTTTCTTGCTTTTAATGGTGGGGGGATATAAGCTCTAGACAAGTCCACTGTTTCTTGGCAGCTTTTGCCAGAGGGATACAACTGGATTAGAGGCGCACCCGTCGTGGAAAATGACAGGCCGCCATGTTTGATTTTCTTGGTCTGATTCAAATACCTTGAATTCAAAGTCATATAAAGACAACTTGCCTTTGAAATTCTGCATATGCTCCTCCTTGTGTTTTCCTTTCCCTTCCATTTTTCTAATTTGTGATCAACATCAAAGAAGAAGCATAGGCTTGCTGTAAAGATAAAATACCAGTTATAAAACTTTAGGTCACTGGCCGCCTTGTAGGCTAGCCTGTTCACACAACAATGTTCTGATGAAAAAAGTCTGCTCAAAGCTGGTTATTAGATTGATCTGCTATGAGCTGGTTTGTTATTAGATTTATCGGTTGGTTTGAATCGAGTTTTATAACTAATAATTTTCTAAAAACACGATAGGAGATGTTATTCACAATTGTTTTCATTATTTTTTAAATTAAAAAGCATGAATAATACAGCTTTTTTATAAATATACTCTTTTAGCAATATAAAATATTAAATTTATTTTTTTATATTTAATTAATGTCGGAAATTTAATTTTTATAATTTAAAGATTTTGATTTTGGTTAACAATAAAAATTTTCTATTGTAATTTTTAATTTAAATAAAATAAAATAAATATTTTAGGATCACAACTATAAAATATTAAGAAGACTATTATAATTTATATTATATTTTTTTAATAAAAAATAGTTGTAATTTTGATATAAATTTTATTTTATTGTTGAAAAAATTCCTCTTGATTTTTAATAAATAAACTCGTTTTTTCAAAACTTCACCAAAAATAAAAACAAAAACATAATTAGAAAACTAAAATTTTAAAAAGCAAAATAGTTTTCTATCAACAAGGTTATGTTGTTTTTGCCCCAGCAGTTTCTGAGCTGAGATAGTCATGGCCTCATGTACATGCTTGGTTAGTTGGTTCTCTTAAGAATTCAAAACGACATGAAAATTAATGTTTGTTTTCTTCCCCATGCCCTTCACCTTGCTATTATTATATCTCAAATAAAATTAGAATGTGAAATTCAATTTGAAAATGGAATGATAGTCACATTCTAATTTTAAATCTAAATGGAAACTTATAGTGATTGTTATAAAACTCAACACGATGAATTAATTGTTGGTTTGTCAATCTAAACCTGACTGGGGTCTAGTTTAAAATGGAACCAAATGTAAGACGAATCAGTCTAATCTAGTTCATTAGTAGATTAATTTACAATTTAATTGACTTGATAAAAAACCAAATGAGATTCAATTTGATTTTTTCCTCCAAAAAAGCTTTACTTTAATATATATTTTTGTTTAAAAATCGTGAAAAAATATTGTTTTAGATTAAGGTCATGTCTAGGGATGTAATTGAACTAAATTTTTTTATTAAATTTTGAATTTTTTATATATTTTTGAATTTTTTTAATATTGAAAAATATTATTTAAAAAAAATAAAAAAATATATTATTTTAAATTATTTTAAAACAAATAATATTGTGAAGAACTATCTCTACTAAACAGCTGTAAGTTTGTAACTCTGATTAAATGCGTAACCTGTAACCTGAGTTTTTGGTCGCGTCATGCCGGAGTATTATAACCATGCTTGTACTCGTTGCTTTTATAAAACTAATGCAAGTAGAGATGTTGGGGACTGCAATGAACACTCAAAGGACTTTTGGAATTTACAAATTTTTCGAACCAAACTGCTAGATTCTAACATGTCTTGTTCTAAATCACCAGCTGAAGCTGATAGACTCAAAATGAAGATTATCTGCTGAAAAAGATGAACAAATTGCTGCCACTTCTTGCCTCATCGTCCTTGGCCCGCTAACATAAACTCCTACCTTTTCTTCCTTGTACTCTGATAATATTTCTGCAAGAATCGAGAATCCAAAAATTTATGTCAAAAGGAAATGGGATTTAAATATAAACAAGCCAGTACGTAAGAAGTTTATAAATTCACTCATGGGAGGAAAGGATTGCATACTTTTCAGATTTGGCCTTTGACCTAGATGCACTGTGGTGGCTTGGCGAAGAGATTGGTGAGGAAGGCTTTCCAGTTCTGTTTCGTACACCAATGAAGTAGGTGATGGTGCTGGTGTTGACACATCCGTGGTTCGAATCTGGCTTGTTTCCTTAGCGTTCTCTCTTTTGTTCCACAGAAAAGCTGCAGAGGCAGCTATTGTTATGGCTATACACACAAATAACATGTTGAAAGCTGAACTTGCTGGGACAGGATACTTCATGTTGGTATTGTCGTCGATTGGGTATATGTAGAATCGTGTGAGAAGGCCAATCAAGATAAGGAAGATGATGAAAGAAGATGAGATTATCGCGCCAAGCCACAGCCAGCTGTTAGGTCCTAACACTGCAGAAACTGGTCTATCTGATGGATTAGGCCTTAACAATATTGTTCTGACAGAACTCTGGTTCTCTGTTTTTGACTCTGTCTCTCGGGTTATGTAGGCTTCAATTTGTAGCTGTAACCGAGATAGGTCAGGAGTGGTGCCAGAAACTGGGAGAAGAAGGTCAAGCATGGCGAGATCGACATATTTCTTGAAAGCACATATGAGGTGAATCCTTGGAGTCTTGCTGCTTGTTGTGTTGGATTTAAAGATGATCTCGCGGATGATGGAGATGAAAGGAGTTATGCCGCTTCCACCACTCACCAGTACTAGCCTCTCATACCTGGGGACAATTTCTCCATGTTAGTTTAGCTGCCACAAAAATTTAAATCTTGATATGCAGATTCTGCTAACATTTGTTTACCTCGTAAAATTGGTTGAAGGAGGTCCATAGGGTCCTTCCATGGCGACCTCAAGTCGGTTAGTAGGAGAAGGGGAGGACAAAATCTGATACAACTTATGAGACCAACCTCCTTCGCGTTTGATGACAATACTTAGCTTATCAGAATCCATATTGCTGTTGGAGGTAACAGTAAAGGGATGCCATTGTATCCTGGAAATGCTAGGCACATTTATAAACGCAATGCTTGTTGGTGCATAGCTCAACCCTGGCACAACGATGAACAAAAGAGTGTCAAAAACATCTCGAGAGTGGAAAATTTGATTGCGAAACCTTTCAGTAACATCTAGTTACAAAATCTTGAGTTCACCTGAACTCTTGGAGAAGTTCAACTCTACTGTTTCGCAAGGTAAAATGCGTGCTGCGACAGAGCGAACTTTTTGCTGAGATTGTAAGGATCTCAAGTATCGATCGATCAAGAAGAGGTAGAAACCAGGAAGAACGAGGCAAGATTCAGCAAAACCAACATGGAAAACATAGAAGATAACAAAGACAATGTAGAGATGATGACTATAGTAGAAGATCTCGAAAAGCCTTCGCCTTATGCGTCCCAAACTGGTCGCCCACATCACCAATCCAGCAAGCAAAGCTATTTCTCCGGCCACATTGGCAACCACGAACTTGTCCCATTTGAGCATCTGCCACATTCAACACAGACATGGCCATAGCTTCAGTAGCTAGCACTAAACCAACACACAGTGACTAAATTAGCAGATTCCATAGAACATTACCTGTGAAATTTGATGTGTAAGGGACCAATAAGTGATGTAGCTTAGACCATGAGCTGTGAAGATGACCATAGTAATATTCCCTAGCCATATATGGTACTTGATGCTTGCCTCTGAGGTCAGGCCAACAAACTGCAAAATTGAAGACCCTCTAGTCACCGGAAAGAAGAGAAAGGCCAGGCAGGTGTTCCCTGCAAGCCCTAGACTCAGAGCTGCACTTTGCAACTCAACTTCCCACCTGCAAAAAAGCTCCATGAATCAATAACCCTTTAAACACCAATCAATCCTTTTTCTCTGAAATTAAGTTGAGAAGGAGATAAGGCTAGGCTTACACTTGAAATTTTTCCTGAGCAGCTTCCAGGGCAGCAAATGCAAACATATTATGCGTATAAGAATACATGGACCAAACCAGCAATGCAACAAACATGGCCAGAAATGTTAGCTCTGTCCAAGAAACAATCCCTAGAGGAGCTTTGGTTATCACCGGCCGTTTCAACAAGATAATCCGAGAAATGAAGAACCTGATAGTTCAAGAAAAACATCGATTCATTGGTCAATAATTTATCTTCCTTAAACATTGATTATTTATTAATATATACCATCATGCATCTTATATTAATGTCACACTTATTTCTCCGTCATGCATGTATTTCCTCGAGGAAAAAACTTTGGAATCAACAAGGGACCTCATTTTGGTTTGAGAAGTTCGTACTTCTAATGTTCATACTCATAATCTCCGGCGAGAAACCTATCATTAGACTACATGTGTGTGTTTGTTTGTCCAAAATTTGATTTTTTCTTGTTTAAAATTAACTTTAGTGTTTTTGAATTATTTTGATATTGTAATAATGTTAAAAATAAATTTTAAAAAATAAAAAAAATATTATTTTATTGTATTTCCTAACAAAAAAAAAAAAAAACACTTCAAAATATAATCCTTACCACACTTACAAGCTCCTACGAGTTTTAAGTGCTCCAAGGATACCTATTAGCCTTTCCCTTCATATAAGCTTTTCCACAGTCAACAATACTCAACTTTGTATATAGTTATTTACCTGGTGCTATGATCATGATCATACTTCTTCTCCAGATGAAGGTACAAGGAGCCAATGGTAGCAATGAAGAGGATAGGAAATGCATAAATCAGTGTGTTTGTGCCTATATATCACAGAAACAGCAACAACACAACATGAACATAAAAATTCCTCTCTTTTTCTTACAATAAGAAAACTAAAAAACCTGACAAAACATACCTTGTTCTCCAAGATAAGTGGAACTTGTTTTTTTCAGAACATCAGGCCACCAATGCAAGTAAAAGGTATTAGTAGACTTCATAGACCAAATCATCATGTATCCCAGAAAAACCACCACTGACAAAAAGGTCATCGCCGCTGCAACCAGCTTCATTGCTGCACCAGAAGGTCCAGAACCCATCTCTTGCTCTCTATCTTGTAGCACTACGTCTGGCCTTTATGAGTTTATAGTTAACTCCACCCTATCACACACACACACACACACACACACACAGACAGAGAAAGACAGATTAAAGAACAGTGATTACTATATTTTAGAGTGAGAAGTCATTGTTCATACATGTCTCAAGAGACATACAACCCAATGATCAAATTCAATTAATTTTCTTTGTAAACAAAATCCTTATTCATGTATTTTACCAAATTAGTTCTTGCTCATATGAGTGTGACGCTCCAAATCATTCAATATCTTTACATATATTTATATTTAAGTGACTTGTACAAGAAAATTAATATTTTGCTTTACGTATAGATACAGTAAATGCTACATGGATGGAGAGGGTTTTGCAAGACGAATTATGTGTCAATTATAGAATTAAAAAAAGGGTGAAAAGTATTGGGATCCGTGACCAAAAAGGTTGACTTACCGGGGAGATAAGGCAAGAGGTGCTCAAGTATGATCACTTTTGGCCACCATTGTTGTTTTGTTTTTTACAAAGCAGTGGTCATAAGCAAGACCAGCTGCTTGGCCTGCAATCATTTGTTTGTTTCATTTTCTTTTCTCACTCGACATATCCAAGATTTCGTCCAATTCTCTTTGCATTCAGATTAAATCCCTTTTTTGGAAAGCATATATACATATATTAAGAAAGTAATTATAGAATTATTATATGTCCCCGATGATAAATGAGCTTTAATATATATTTTAGAAAAATATTGACGAGTCTATATTATAATCATACTGTTATAAATTTCCATTAAATATTATTTGAAAATCTTCAAAGAAACTGTCGAATATTTTTTCTATCGAATGTTTAAAGAACTTGGTACAAAACAGCTAGAGACCTCCATCAACTTTAGTTATCAAACGATTTGGTATCTTAAAGACCTGGAATTAATTGACAATCTGCAAGATCCCAAGTTCACCTCTTGCTAAATATAAATAATTCTATGGAGCCAATATCGAGCTTGGATAAAACTCATGAATTAATTCTGATATCCTTACAAGAAATTCAGAATTTGTATATTAAAAAAAATTTAAATATAAAAACTGGCCTAGACATTTATATTAATTTTAAAAAAAAGATTTGGTATCTTAAATCATGCCTCCAACAAGGCGTCAACCTTAGGTATATATCTTCAACTAATCATTCTCTTGAAGGCATTAAAAATTAATTAACATCCTCTAATTAATTTTATCGATGCCAGCACTTGCTCAATCCAATTTTATATAATTTTTATTGATTTAGGACCGTCTAAATGGTATCTCATGCAACAATGATATCATTATTTTCGAAGTAGATTTTGGATTCTTTGCATGTAACAATTAGTTATTCGTACATGAAAAAAAATATTTTTATAATTTGTCATTATCAGTACTTAATTAACTTGCACCGTGCATTTCAAAGAAAAACATTTCCCTCCTGTTCAGATACGATGATGACAACAACGACTATTTTCATGTCGGAGCGAAACCTTCTTAAAACACTTAAATTGTAATTACTAATACTTATTTAATAATATATATAATCATATTAAAAATAATAAAAATTTATTCAGAGTTTATTTTTTTATTTTTTCCTTTTTTATTTCTTTCTCTTTCTTGTAATATCTATCTCTCGAGTAAATTGACCGTTATTATAACTTGAACATAATAAAAGCAGCAAGAACCATGAAGTAACAAAAAAATAACATGTTATAATAAAAACGAAACATATTTACCATGTCCAAGAAACAGGAAAAATACTAACGTTGAGCAAAAAAAATAAAAAAATCTGATTAAATTTAAAAATAAAAAAAAATTATTGAAAAAATCAAACTGTGAGAAAAAAACCAATTAAACCGATTAAAATTTTAAAAAAACTGACTGATTTGATTTTATAAGCCTTAAAAAAAATCAAATTTAACCCAAACTGAAAAAACCGAGCCAAACTAATAAACCAGTAGGTTTGAATTGGTTTCGGTTTTTTTTTAAAAAAATTCATTTTCATTAATTTTTTTATAAAAACCTAACCGAACCGAACAAAAAATAATTACCCCTAAAAAATATAATACGAGAACAAATCCTTAGAAACCCTACTAACAAGTAAAAAAATAAAAATTAGTAACAACATGATAGAATTAATGACAATTTTATTTCATCGTTTCTCTTTTTCCAAAAAAAAAAATACAATTTCATGGTACGGACCTTAATGGTTATATATATTAACATCAACCATGATTTTCATGATATAATTAAGTCGACGAACTTAATAGAAGAAATAATAGTAATTAGGTGTTATTATTATTAGAGACAAAAGAGGGAACTGCGTGCCTTTTCATATATTCTTTTGAATTAGGAGAATTGGCCATTAAGAGCTATTGAATGATATGATTTATTAGCTTGCAAAAACATGGATCTGCTCACACTACTGGCGACTTCCCCCCAATTCAAATGATTTTGGGATCATTAAAGGTTAATTTGGATCTTAATTACTACTGGCAAGTAGTGATTGATAAAGGTTTACATCATAATCTATAAATTTGACGTAATGCAGCTCAGTTAAATGATGTATTTATATATAATTTATATTATTATTTAACATATTTCTATTTCTTTAAGTGAAAACCATTTAAATTTGAAATTCACACAAATCTACATTATTTTGTGTTTAATTTTTATCAAATAAATAGAGATGATGAAATTTAAACTTGTGACTGTTTAGTCATCAAAACTCTAATACCATATTAAAAAATTAATCAAACTCAAATATCTAAATTATTAAGTATATATATATATATAAAATCCCTAAAATTTATGGGTCATTGAGATTTGAAAAATGAGACTATTATGCAATAAAGATAAAATTCCTTTATGTGTGGGTGTGAGAGAGAGAGAGACATCCTTTTACTTTTTCTTTTTTTACTTAGTCAAATTAAAATTAGATCAAATCAGCCCATTTATTCTCAATTTAAGATGATGATTTAGTCACCATCATCCAGCTTTTTGACTAATCAAATGGCTAGATGAATGCCATGTGTGATGACATAAATGGACGGAGAATGTCGCCTTGCTTTGTTAAAATGAATTAGGGCTAATTTGATATAATCTAAAAAGTTGAGGGCTTGATTTGATCAAGCAGGCAAAGTAAAAGGACCAGAAATGAGCTAGGATCAAGTCCAGCTTCAAATGGGCTGGATACCATCTAATGCAAGCATGCGTACGCATTTCAACATCCTTACATTTTCCAGGTCCCTTGTACTTTAGTGCTCAGCTCCCCGTGAAGATGCTTTGTTTTATTACGTACTTTTATCGACCTTACTCCGAGCCTGTTTTATGATTTTTGAATTAATTTGATGTAAAAATAGATTTTAAAAAATTAAAAATATTAATTTAATATATTTTCAAATAAAAACTTAGAAGTATATATATTACTACAAATTACTGTACATGATCACAAAGAAAGAGTCCTTGCTGTAGCTGTGGATGGTACTGACCAAACCCCACTTTTATTCTACTTAGAAGTGTGTGTGTATATATATATATATATTACTAGCATCACCAGTTGAAGCCGATGGACTCAAAGTGCAAGTTATCTGCAATGCCAGATGAACAAATCTTGGCAACCTCGTGCCTCATTTTCCTTGGCCCGCAAGCCAGGACTCCAACATCCGAGGCTTTGCAATCGAACAAAATTCCTGCAATATTGCCAACAGGAAATGATGAAAAATGGAAAAAAGGATTGCAAGCTATTTAAGTGATCATACGAAGATGGAAATGTTTTAGTGGCATTTACTTACTCTTGAGATCAGGCCTTGCAAAAAAATGCACCTTGGTAGCTTGAACAAGTGACCGATGAGGAAGGCTTTCGAGCTCTCTATCTGCGTTGCGAAACCATGAAGCCGGTGATGGTGTTGGAGTTGGCACTTCCAGGTTCTGAATTTGCTTCCCTTCTGTGGCATTCTCTTTCTTGCGGAAAAGAAAGACTGCACTAGAAGCTAAGAAAATACAGGCACAGAGCAAGAACATGTCCCAGAGTACAAAGTAGGAAAAATGGTATATCTCCTCAGTGTTGTGGTCAATGGGGTAAATATAGTAACGAGTGACAATGCCTAGTATGAGAAGGAACATGATAAATGATGATGCAATTATTGCACCAAGCCATAGCCAGTTGTTCTGGCCTAGACCGCCGCAAATCGGTGAGTCCAATTGATTTGGCTTAAACCAAATGGTTTGGAGAAGCTTTTGGTTATCTGCAATAGGTTGCTCTTCCTCCCTGGTGATATAGGCTTCAATTTGCAGCTGCAGTTGAGAAATGTTTGCTGGTGTGTCATTGATTGGGAGCAGAAGGTCTAGCATGGCAAGATCAGCTGAGTTCTTGAATGCACAAACAAGAAGGACTCGAGGAACTTGATAGTTCGGTTTCGTGCTTTCGAACATGATCTCGCGGATTATGGAGATAAATGGAGCGATGCCACTACCTCCACTCACCAAAACCAGTTGTTCATGCCTGTGGAAAGATAAACCAAACTTGTTGATGAGCACGATATCAGAAATCCATGTACAGTCTTCTAAACACAGGACTTCTTTCCAGCTAGTAAACTGACCTTAGAAAATGAGATGAATTAGGTCCATATGGTCCTTCTACAGAAACTTCAAGACGATCCACGGAAGAAGAAATTTCTTGGCAAAGCTTCTGGGACCAATTTCCCAGTCTTTTGACAGCTACACTAAGCTTATCTTGATCCATCTTGCAGCTTGAAGTTATAGTAAAGGGATGCCATTGTAGTTTCGAAATGCTAGGCACATTTAGGAATAATATGCTTGTTGGATTATAATACAGCCCTGAGGACAAGAATATTAAATATTAATTTTATACTGATATAGAATGTTTCGATTGCCGCATCTAGATCAAACTGTGTTCTAACCTGGGCTCTTGGAGAAGGTCAATTCAACACTACCACATGGTAAGAGACGTGCGGAGTCTAATCTAGCCCGTCGCTGTGACTGTAAGAATCTCATGTATCGGTCGATGACGAAGAGGAAGATCCCAGGCAAGATCATGCAGAAGTAGGCAGCACCGACATGCAATACGTAGAAGACTATGTAGAGAATGTATAGCTGGTGGGTGTAGAAGAAAACCTCAAACATTTTACGCCTAATACGGTAAGAGCTAGTCACCCACATTGCTAATGCAAGTACAGCTGCAATCTCTCCAGCAACATTTGATACCCAGGTTCTGCTCCATTCCAGCATCTGAATGGTCCCACAAAAATTTTCAATGTGAAGAACACAACAAATTCAGGAAACACCATTGACATCACTAGACCTTCAGGCATAACATCAAAGCAAATAAGTTTAGTCAGCAACAACCCTTTGATTGGTCCACGTTGTTTCACGTCTTGGACACTTATGAGATGTGTTGGGTTCGGTTCCTTTTACAGAGGGAGAATGGAACCCAGCACTTTATGCCAAGAGGTGCTATGACTAAACTCATGACGCTACCCACTACATGCCTGACTTCTACGTGTGGCATTCTTTGATGCATGAGAGTCGAGAGATTCTTGAATTTATGAGCACTCAAACAATTTCTTTTTTTCTTTGCAAACCCGCTAAAGGACTAATGTCATCATAAAATAAAATGTAAATGTGCATGTGAGACTCTCATGTATGACCCCAGCAATGTGTATGCAACAACATGCCCTATGCCCTAATAAGCCCTTAATTTAATTTTTTTCTTGTTTCTCTTTCATGTATTTTGATGTAATTGATGCTCACAGGTTGTAAAATTCTCTTCTCCCTATGCCACTTTTAACATGAAAAGGAAAGGAAAGCTTTGTGCAAAACGAATATGACTACCATCAGGTCCCGCACTTCTGTCCAACAAGAAAGACAACAAGATTCGTTTCCAAGAAAAAAGAGTTGATAAAGCTCTAATCACACAAAAAGTTGACGAGACTCGGATACCACACCTTTGATCAGATATTATAGGATAAAAAGTATAACCATACAAAAGCTAAGGGCCACAAGATTGACCAGGAAGCCCAACTAAACAAGATTAGTAGTAATTTCAAGTACGTACCTGAGCCATTTGATGAGTCACTGCCCAGTATATGACGAAACCTACAGTATGTGCAGCAAAAAGAATCATCGAAAGATGACCAAGCCAGATATGATACTTGATACTAGACTCAGAGGTAAGTCCAACAAGAGGCAGAATTGAAGATCCTCGAGTTACAGGAAAGAAGAGAAAAGCCCAGCAAATGTTTCCAACATATCCAAGTCGCAACGATACAGTGCGAAACTTTGTTTGCCACCTGCAATAATTGATGAAAAGAAACACCTCAGTGAAAGCATTTTGAAGAAGACTTTCTACAAAATGAAAGAATGAGAGGTTTTCATGAAAAATTGATTCCAGCTAAGTGGGAATGAACACAAAGATGAAAGGGATATGTCTTACACTTTCTCCCCTTGTTTATGTATGTGGAGATGACCAAAACTGACATACACATAGTTTCCAAGAGACCAGATCAAGAGTGCAATAAACATGGCTACAAAAGCAAGCTCCATTGCAGTAACAGTTCCAAGAGGAGCCATCACGAGAGCCGGACGTCTTAAGAAGGACAAACGATTGCTTGTAACAACACTGCAACCAGTATAATGTACAGTCATGTGGTAAACTCCAAGAATCGAACGTCCGTTTCGTTCTTTAGTATCAAAATAATGGAAAGAACTGAAGTGAACTAGTAAGAAAAGAAAACCTTTTGGAGTATGAACTTCTCTGCTGCTTCTTAGCATGGAGATAAATGCATCCTAAGGCAGCAATGAACATCATCGGGAATGAAAGGAGCAGTAGATTTGTGCCTGTAGCAATGGTACAAAAATAATCAGTGAGAAGAATGAAATGAAATGGAAAACAACAGAATGATTATCTGGATTGAGAATGGATAATCGAAAACCTACCTTGTCCTGAAAAATACGTTGAATTAAGCTTGCTGTTTAGCTTGGGAGTCCATGTATTTTTGTATAACTTCGTTGGCAACATAATCCAAACCACGAGCCATCCAAGAAACACCACAAGGAAGATTAGCCTGAAGACTGCCATGCTGTTCATCTTCTTTGCCTTGTGCAGTTGTTATGGAAGGAGGCCCTTGCACTAAGTTGCGAATTGTAACCCTGCAATTGCAAACTTTTTTAAAGTGCTATAAGTAAACAGCCTTTGAAAAGCATTTGTATACGACATAAGACCTGTCTTTTAGTCACCATCATTAGTGAAAGCATGCACCAAGAAACAGCATGATTCATGCACATTTAAAACCCCATTTGTGGTAAATTACTTTCTGCAAACAATGCGATTTGGCTCAATCTGGAAAGTCAAAAACAGTTAAATATGAGAAAATGCCTCTTATAAGCAGGAAAAGACAGATAATAACTGCAGAATGTGTTATAAATACATTTATAAATCCTGTTCATAAGCACCGAAAATGATGATTTATGTTTAATTATGTGCATACATTAAGATGCATAATTGTGTGCTGAACCAACTCCAGTCCCTTTCACTTTGTTACAGATTCTTAATTAGGTATTAAGTACTTCTCAACACGGGGCACACATCAGGAGCATATATATTAGAGTACAGATATTTTCACATCTTACCTATCTGAAAGAAAAAGCTGAGGTCTGAATTGTCTGTTGCACGATTGATTTATGTCTGACATTCTGACCTCCTCGGCCATTCTTCAATATATGTTCTTCTAGTTAGTGTCATTTATTTCAGCACAGTTCAGAAATGTGTAATGCATAAGCTATAGAATATACAATGGTTACTGCTGGAAGTGCAGTTGACTTTTTAAAGGCAATTCAAGTACAGTTGACCAGTGGCTGAAGAGCAGGAGGGTGAGAACTTGAGAGTTTGCAATTTATGTAAGTATGTTGTTTATGATTGTTTTATCTCCCCCATGTATTTCAAAATCATCACTTGGTGTCTCTCACCAATGATTGGCATCAGAATCTCATTAGTAAAAAACAAATGAATTTTTTAGATATCTTTAAATTTTCAAAATTGTGAAAAACACATCCATAATATAGTATTCTTCATTATGAACAAAACGGTGCAAATATCAGTCCAGTCAGAGCCTATGATGATCCACATGTGTTGTCTAAAACATCTGCTTAGTAGCCCACGCACCCAAAGGAAGAAGACAAATGACATGCACGTGCACCATATTTGAGCTGAGGCGAGTCGCTTAAGTCGCGCCATCAATCGAGCCTCCAAATCTGTTTAACTGAGCCATCGAGCCTTCTGCTAAAGAATATTCTTGAAATATTTCCTGTTCAACCTTAGTGAATTGATCGACATCCAAAATTGGTTTTTTGACCGATTCAATCTATTTGTGACTTGTTTTCAACTAAGTAGAGAAGTTGTCTTTGAAGAACATAAAACTTGGAAATGGAATGATGATCAATAAGTTAAATTGATCAATATTGATCTAATCCTTGCAGATTAAGTGGAAGTATTGCTAACAATACTTACAAAAGGTCCAATAGTACTAGCAGATGAGTCGCAAACTCCGGTATATAGATTCCTTGTATTTAACAGGAGAAACACATCAACACCAAGATCATCATCATCATTATCATTATCAACATCCTCATCAGAAGAACTAATAAGGATTAATAAAACTTGAAAGATTTTTATGATGTCACTAAAGCCATTGAAGATACATATCTGTTTTGTTTCTTCACAGATAGTGATCCATTTAGTTTTAATAAAGCTATCATAAAAGAGAAATTGATAGAAGCAATGGATGAAGAAATACATGTCATTGAAAAGAATGATACCTGCAAGCTGACTAATTTACAAAAAAGCAATTGGTGTTAGATGGGTTTATAAGAAAAAGAAAAATGTAAAAGGTGAAGTACAAAGATACAAAATAAGATTAGTGGAAAAAAGACTATAAACAAATAGAAAGCATTGACTATAGAGAAGTATTTGCTCATGTAGCCCAATTAAAGACAATAAGACTAATGATCTCACTAGCTACATAACATAGATGAAAGATCTATCAACTCAATGTGAAGTCAACATTTTGAATGACTTCCTAGAAAAAAAGATCTATATTGAACAATCACTTTGATACATTGAAACCGATAATGAAGGCAAATTATACAAGTTAAAAAAAGCCCTTTACGGTTTAAAGCAAGCTTTGCGTTATTGGAATACCAAAAGTGATAGGTATTTTTAAGAAAAATGAATTTGAAAAATATCCATATGAACACACAACATATGTTAAGAAATAAGATGATGGAAGCATACTTTTTGCATGCCTATATGTCGAAGATATGATTTTCACCAGCAACAATCCTACCATGTTTGAGGATTTCAAGAAAAGTATGGTACAAGAGTTTGACATGAGAGACATTGGTCTAATGGCACCCTTTCTTAGCCTAAAAGTGATATAAAAAGAAAAATGGATTTTTGTATCCTAAAACGGTTATGCTAAGGATATTCTTGAAAAGTTTAAGATGGCAAGCCACAGTCCGGTATCAACTCCAATTGAAAATGGAGTGGAATTAAGAAAGAGTAAAGTAGAAAATGTTGATCTAACCTATTTTAAAAGCTTAGTGGGAAGTTTGAGGCACTTAACATGTACCAGGCCAAAAACACTCTATGGAGGAGGACTTATCAGCAGATATATGGAGACAGTAGATCAGTCTCACTTGAATGCAACCAAGAGAATTCTCTGCTACATCAAAGGAATGATGAGTGGAGGTACATTCTACACTTTAAGTAAAAGCTTAAATCTTATTGGATACTTGTTTTCAACTCAACTATATGCCTTTTAATATGGTTAAGGAATATGCTGAAGCATTTGGAATTTCCCTAAGAAAATCCTTTAGAGATTTATATTGATAATTGATCAATGATTGCATTAGAAAAGAAACCGGTGTATCATGAAAAAAGTAAACACATCAATATATATCATCACTTTATTCGAGAGCATGTGAAGAACAAATATGTTGAACTAGTATCTTACAAAATAATAATAATCAAGTTGCATATATCTTAAAGCCATTGAAATGAAAGGCATTTATTAGATTGAAGTTAATGCTTGGAATGACATCCCTCGATTGAGTTTAAAAGGGGAATTTGCTATAGTAAACTCAATCTAGAAGGTCAATAGTGGTAGCCACCAACCATTAACTGATATCCACAAGTCGTATTTACACTACCACCAACCATTTGTATTTACACTTGAAATATGATTTTTCAAGCTTTCATTGTGTATAAATAGGCAGATATTATTAATGAGGGAAAGAGAGGGAGTAAAGTGTTTATGTTAAACAAGCCATTAATTGAGGGTTTTTTAGAGAGGAAATAGATGAAAGGATTTATCATTGGAGAGTTTTGTTTGTTTGATTTTTTTTTCATATGTCAAGGCTTGGTTATTTATGTTGGTTATGTTTGAGTGTGATGTTTTTATCTATGAAAGTTGTTTCTAAAATCCTATAACCTCTATGATTGGATTTAACTATGTTTATGTTAGATTTCCTGAAACACATACACGCAGCGAAAATGATAAATTTAATATCGGGAGTCCCAAGAATCCTGTTAAATAGATCTAAAGTTGTTTAGGGTTGATGCAAAAACTACCCGAGGATCTGAACTTCTTTTTGGCTTTGAATATATTCTTCAAGGCTGGGTTGTCATAAACCACAAGTCGTTAAAATGTCCAGCCTCTAAAAGTAATTCACACGAACCACCAGTGAGAAATCTCCTAAACTCTTTTAGGAGAGAGAGATTGTTATACTTTAGAGTGCTAGCTCTTTTCTTTTGTGTTTAGGTGTTACTATATTGTACTCTTCTCACCTTAAAACTCTAAAGAAATAAGAGGCATAACATTTTATTTATAGGAAACCTAAAAACCCTATAATTAAAAAAATATCAATTTGACCCTTAAATAATATCACATATATTATTTTAGGCTAATTTTAAAAATTTATTCAATCAAGTCTCTACTTGATTTTTTTAGGTCTAGAATTGTAATTCCCTGTATAATTTACACTCTAGTACTTAATTTTTAAAATTTATTTACAATCAAGTCATATTAATCAACACATTTTAATTTCTAACCAATGATTCTTATGTATATGATTGTGACCTATTAGGTTTCATAATAAGTTGATTCAAATATAAATCACAATTCTAAATAAAATAAATTAAACAAATTGATTTATTATCAATTCAATAATTGATTGATTTATATTTGAAGATCAAGTACAATATCTAGCAACTTATCATAATCTTCTAAATATTAGAAAAGTCATAAGTGGTTTGACTTAACCTTTCAATGACAAGTTTCTCGGTGTAATTATTATTCCTTCGTCAATAATATTCTGATTTTAATATTATAGCATGGAATGTGTCTACTATGTCAAACCATGTTTGTTTTTGAATATTATAGTCATAAATTATTTGAATAAGATCTGAAACTATTTACTAATCTCATTCCACCTTATGTAGGGATTTACAATCAATATTATTTTAGAACAGATGAAACATTTTTTCTAATTCATGTAGGATGATGAATCCTCTTTTAATTACTTAAATACCTTTATATAATTCATGTTTACCCAATATTTTCCTATTTATTACCCTTGATTAGAACAATATGTGATCAGGATCAAAACATAACACTCCTTATATAAGATAACTTGGTGATTTCAAGTCTAATGATCACTTACACAACCGTCACGTGAGTCTTTCCATAGACACATGATATCTTCATGTATGATTCTTATGTGGGTCAATTCAATATATGTGTCATCTAACAAACATCTTTATATTAGTTGGAAGTATCTCTCATATCTCAATTTATAAGAACAATTGTCTTTCATAAAAGAAAAAACATAATATATATATATAGTCTCAATAACTCTAATTAATGCTCATTCTTAATAGATAATTGTCTGAGAATACTTAAGAATAATGCCTTGATGCAATATGAATCTCATATTTATAATAAGTTTATAATATTTTTTGCAAATCATTTGTCCTAAAAATTTTATCTTTATTTTAGATTCATTAATCAAATATTTAATTCATTAATTAAATATTTGATGTATATTAAAGATAAATAAATCTTTATTAATAAATTAAATATATACACATAAACAAAATCAAAACCATATATGATTAACTGATTAACTACAATATATATATACACTAACAATTTCAACTCTCAAGTCTGTGTTCAGGATCGACCACAACTCACATGGCCTAACTGAGTCTATGGTCAGGTTCAATCATAACTCAAGTCGTTGAACCAGATATTTCATACTTTGGTTCAATATCGAACCAAGGAAAATGTGGCTGAAAGACATTTATAGCGGCGGCTAAGGTTAAATAACTTCAAATCTACAATTTGATGCTAGTTTCCAATTTCAAAATACAGAGGGCTTGGTCATTAGCTTGCAATTTTAGAATTTTTGGTGCATGAACATAACTCAAACTCGACAAATTATTGAGTTTTGCTAGCAGTGAACATTGTGTTACCTACATCAAATATGAAGGAAGACAATGGTAAGCAGAATGATGTATCAAGAAGGAATCAAGGGGCAGTGCATAGAATTGTTTCTTATTATAGAGGTTAAGCCAACCTCCGAATTTAAAACTTGCACATGTATTGAAGAACATTTGCTCCAAAAGCAATGCCAAGAAAAGTCGCTATGGCAATTCCGAAAATGCCAGCAAGAATGCCAGGAACAACCAACGAACTCCACCCTTTAGCAGTGGCCATTCCACATGCAGTTGTGGGGCCTCCAACATTAGCATTTGATGCAATTAGCAACAGCTTTTGGTCGAAGCGAAATAGCTTTCCAAGCCCAAGGATCACAGCAAGATGAATGGCAATCTGGACCAAAGCAAACAGGAAAATGCTGGGTGCGGTATTGATCACATTCCACACGTTTCCACTTGCACCAATCACAGCAAAAAATACCTGCTTATCAGAAAGGAAATTGAAGGCGAGTTGTTTTCAAAAAAAAAATTATTTTCCCAGTTAAGGAGATAAAAAGAGGAAAGGGCAAGATAAAAGAGCTTGGAAAGCAATTTACTGACGAGCTATGGAGTTGAGTTTTAACAGCAAAACTCAGAGCAATTCAGCTTCTTCATGGTTGATGCAAACCAACTAAATAAACAGAGTTGTCTAAAACTCAGCTCACCTGCATCAGAATCAGGGCCAAAGCCTCACCAGATGGTGCAAGGTGATTGAACTGGGTTGGAAATGCAGTTGCTAGGATAACAACAATGGCTGTAACGGCTGGCAGGATGCCTCCCGGAATTGCAAAGAACTTTGTGATATATTCTCCAGCCTTGCAGATAGCAAACGACACAGCAAGGGCAGTGGCAGTCTGCAGAACAGGAAGCTTGTTGCCTGACTCAGACCCGCTGTCCATTCCAGAACCTGCCAGAAAATATTCCACTAGTCAAGTTCAAGGCATGAAGGCAATCATAAGATAGGACAGCAACAGATGGGATAAAAGTCTAAAGAGCGGGCAGGGGAACTAAGGAAAATGGTGGACAAGATCAGCAGTCGTGTATAACAATCAAAATGAAGAATCCTGAATCATGTACATATAACAGAACTTAACAACTCATCCACCAAAAGATAGTGGAATTGCTAACATTCAAGTAATGTAAAGGTGGACGGTTGCATACCATCGATTGATGCTGAAGACTCAGCAGGAATCTTAGATGCCAAAGCAAACAATGATGTGAAATACACTGCACAAATAACATTATCTGCAGCTAGCCCAGCAGCTAAAACTGATGGAGATACCCCGAAAGCGTCCGAAATGGCAACATAATTCACAGCTACACAATTATCAAACCATACAAATCACCAAATCAGTCAAGATGATGAGTTCCAAATGCAAACAAGGCATCAATGACTACACGAATGAGGATACTATACAATTGCAAGAAACATGCCAGCCAAGCAGAATTATACCTCCACCAATATGTCTACCCATGAGAGCAGCTGCTATTTTCCAACTATCCTGACCTAGTGCTCGCATTGGCACCATCATATAGGCTAATACTGTTCCAACTGTTGTTGCAACTGTCACACAAAAAAAACCCTCAAAACCAATTTCTAACCAGATAAAAAAGAAGAACAAACAATTTTCATTACAAACCCGACCCCATTATATATCAAAACCCATTTAACCTAATTTTCTCTACAAGAAATGACTATCAAAAGTTTGATTATTACCTGATCCTAACAAGAAAGCCAAGAGAAGAGTCCCGGTAGACTGAATTACACGTCGTAAATCAGCTCTAAACAGCAACAATGGAACAGCCAATGGTAGCAGAAACTTCAGTACAATAGAATAAGCAGGAGATTCACATGAAATAATCCCCAAATTACTAGCTGCTAGTCCAACTAAAGTACTCACTAATGCACCACTCAATGCACTTCCAATCTTGGTCCTCTCTGACCTTAACAGCAACAGTAACAAATCAGTTCACAGTATCAAACATACACCTCAACCATTCCAATTAACTCTAAAATCTTCTTTAGAAACAATTCTATACTAAAATCGATTCCAACTATTTTAGCACATTGAATTGATTCGGTTTCAAATCTAAAGTTACCAAACAACCTGTAAGTACTTTTCGTCTGAAAAAACATCAAATTCATTCCTTTTCAGATGTCTTTCTCCGATGGTTTTCACATCACCGTATCAAAATCATCAATACTCACCTTAAAAAAAGTCAATTTGACAACTAAATGTTGTTCCACGTTCATGCATACAGAATTCAACGAACAGCCCAGATTGCACAGCCGAGACAAACACCAAAATATTATAATGAAAATGCAAGAAAAGGGAAGGTGAATTACCAGATACCGAAAGCGCCAGTGGTGAAGAGAGCAGTCCACATACCCCATGGATCAGTAGGGGAAATAAGAGGGAAATTCAGAATCAGATTGGATCTAACAGTTACAGAAGATCGAATCAAATTCGGGTTCTTTTGAGGTGAAAGAAATGATGTCTGGTTCCCGTTATTTGCTGATAGTAACGTTCTTCTGGTGGGGTTAGCAGTGGTAGTAAGAGTATTTTGGCGGGAAATGAAACATGGCAGGCGGGATGGGACAGCCGGAGAGTGGAGAAATGGAAGTCTTGATGCCATTGAAGAGAGTAGAGTAGAGTGATGACTTTATTGAGGTCAGAGGTACCTGGACTGGAGCAAGTGAAGTTGGAAACGTCGGTTGACTTTTCTTTTTCCAAAGTGAGAATAGGAGCTGTCATTTTTTGTCAAATTACGTTTTGGTCCTTGTACTTTTTATTAAAAAACATTTTAATCTTTCAGGTTTTATTTTCCCTTTTTTTCATTGAATATTTAGATTATATTTTTTTAATTTTTTTAACATGGTGGAAAATATAATAAATATATGGAATTTATAAATAATTAAAAAATAAATTAATTATCAATGACTGATCATTGGTTGAATTAATATCTAAAAATCCTAAATCCTTCTTAGTTGCTCTTTAGATCATATATGTTAACATTAACTAATAGACTTATTCTCTTTCTTAAATAATTATAATAGTAATTATTATTATTTTCATTTCATATACCTAGCAGCTTGCCAAAACTCACATCCATTAGTCTCTTTTGAATGAAATCTGATTTTGATTTGATTTCATCTTCTAAAATTATATATATATATATATATTTATTAGTTTATGGATAATTGAAAAAAAAATAGGAATGATTTGAGGAGCCTAGTTATAAAATATAGACTAGCCTACTAAGTCGTTCCAGGACATGCTCAAACATGTAGATTGACTTATAATAAAATCCAGTCCTCAACTTGTTGATATTTTTGTTTGAATTTTCTTTTTATTCAAATAATATTATTTTGATTTTTTTATTAAAAATTTATGTTAATTCAAGTTGACCCTTTCAGTCCGTAATCCAAGTTTTATCTTGAATTGATTTCAAAGTCGGGTTTATAATTATAATGATAATTACATTGAAATGCAAAAAAAGATGAAATTGATGTTTTTTTAAAAAAAAAAATCTAACCATACTTCAATTGTTTTTGTTTTTAGATCACTTGACCACGGATTATAAGAGGAAAGTGATGTTCAAGGGAAGGAGTTATCTTTGATAGCATTTTTATTTGCAGGACAAGGGACCACAAGGAATTAAGATTTATGAGGTGCGTTTCTAGATGATATGTTGTTGAATTTCTTATCCATATCATGCTTTGTTTTAAAATCATATCCTGATGGCGGCTCAGGGAAAACCTTAAGTCACGGTTGAGTGGGTTAATAAAACAAAAATAAAGGGTTAAATTGATTTTGTTTTTATAAAAAAATATTTTAAAAAAAATTAATGAATTCTTGACTAGTTCTTAAAAAAAAATTAGTTTTTTATCAGGTCAACAAAGCTATTTTTTTTTAATTAGAAGTGATTTAAATCTTAAATAGACCCATTAGAAAGAATTGTATAACTAGAATATCATGTGATGTGGTAAAATACAAAATGGCACATGATATGGTGCTATTCTACTTTGGAAGATTTAATTTTTATTTATTAAAAAAGGGTGAATTTCCTGTGGTTCTATTCTTCAACATGTTCAATGTTACATCATGCCAGCAAGTGGCTTCTTCACGAATTAAAAGCTACACACACAGTGTCCATTTCTTAATTATTTAACACTCTCAGGAAAGCCATTATCAAGTCCAAGCTTTAGTTAAGAAAAGAATAAAAGAAGAGAAAGATTACTATATATATATATATATATATATATATATATATATATATATATATATGCGCGCGGGCACTTTTTAAGTTTCTTGATTTTACACTTATTTTTTATTAAATTAAATTATATTCAGTATGACATTTATTTGTTTTGATATTCATGTGAATATCTATTATATCTTGATATTGGTATACGTATCAATAACTTCATGCTAACAAAAAATAATTAATTTATATGCATATATTATTCTATATATCTAGTTGGTGAGAGAGGCATCAACTTATTACGACTAATCCTCCCACGATGATTGAGGCCGCAAACCTTATCTGTTATCAAAACCTTAAGGTTTCAACAATTATTTAATCCAATAGCTTTGTATATTTTTGAAATATATTCCATTACCATATGTTAATATGCTTAATGTACAT
Organism: Populus tomentosa; assembly: GCA_018804465.1. Lineage (NCBI taxonomy): Eukaryota > Viridiplantae > Streptophyta > Magnoliopsida > Malpighiales > Salicaceae > Populus > Populus tomentosa. Next base: position 6,338,337 of record CM031975.1, read on the forward strand.
GTGTGTTTGTGTATTTCAGTCCTTATATCTATAAATAGCTAAAATATATAATAAATATTATTTTCTCATTGAGTTTGTTGAACTCACCCCTTCATGTTAAATATTATTATAAGTTCTTAGTTTTCGTTAGGAGGTTGATTTTGATTGAGAGTTCTTGCTACTTTGTTTGGTGGTATGTTTTGTTTGCTTTCCCGAGATTTTTTTTATTTTTTGTAATTTGATGTTTTAGATTATCTATTATTATATTGTCTTCATTTAAATTTAGATTTTTATTTCAAAGATAGGATTTTATTTAATGTAAGTATCTTATTCAAACCGCTCTTTGTCATAGACATCTGCCAGGTAAATCCATCTTGACATGAAAAGGATTTTGACGTCAAAATTTAGCTTACAAAATTGTTTAGGAAAAAGCCAAGAAGAACACAATAAAAAACGGTTGTACTAAAAGTTCCAACGTCAAACCTAAAATGAGAAATCATGTGAAAACATGGAGAGGAAGACAACCAGTACTCAGTAGTCAGTAGAACATATAAAAAATGTTGTTCTCAAGAAAAAGCGGCTAATGTGGAATTCTCCATTATTCGCAGGCTAGCACAAACAAAAACTTAGCCATTCCCATTCGTATTGCAAAGGAAAAATCAACCTGGATTTCATCTATACTTGCTAGGAAGATAAAACCTACAAAAAGTAAGTGAAGAGGTGAGGTGAGGAAAGATGTAAGATGAGGTGCGGGTAAAACACTTTCAAATACAAAAGGTATTATCAGCCAGCTACCATTTGGTATTAGCCTCCCATGAAATCACGAAAGCAACATTATCCGGGATTATGAAGGCAAAAGCAGTTCGATTCAAATGTTGCTAACCAAGCCAGGAAGGAACCAAACCCTCATATTGCAAACCAGGAAGACTAAACATCGCTTACTTAATGGTGTCAGCTTTATTCGCACAAAGAAAGAAGCCAGTGGACATGCACGGAATAACTGAGCAAGCAGTGAGCCGTTATGAGCATCTCATTGCATCCTTTTTCTAGGTGTTTTCTTTCCTTTTAAGCTGTTGTCTGGGCCATATATCATGCTTGACTCCTTTCATTGAAAAAGAAAGAGGAAGAAAAAAGCCGAAGTCATCTTTAGATTTCATCAAATCAGATGAATAAAATCGTCCATTCCACAAAAAAAAAAAAACATTTCTCCCCAAATATATATATATATATATATATATATATATATATATATATATATATATTCGTCATAGCATCCAGATTTTCATTTCGAAGGGGTCTGAGAATCTATATGATAAAATCAATTTTCATAGTCCTAGAAATGTTAGGAGCACAATTTTGATACGAGTAACCAAGCCAGAAGGTAATGCACAAAACTCAATCAATTGAAACCCACAGCAGATGATGTTCCCACGATGTTATGTATCAAAATAATCGTAAGGCTAAAACCATACTGAGTATATTCCAAGAAACAGTGAATGGGTTTTGAAACCCTTTAGTTTTCAAAGTTCTCTTGAGCACCTATCCCTTGTCTTGTGAGTGGTCAAGACTATCCTTACAAGAGTCACCGTCAGCTTGCTTCTGCTTCTTCACACTAGGGCCCCCTTCTTCCAAGGCTCTCAATTTGTTCTTTATTGCAGCTATCTTGGCACTACGACTTGTCTGCCCTAAAGTGCTCCCAGTAAGGCCAGCTTTCTTTGCCTCACCAAGTGCTGTGGAAGAATCCTGTGCTGCTTCATCCAAGTATTTCTCGCTTGCAAGACGAACAACCAAAGGGCGGCCACAAGCTAACCTCCCATGCATCTTCTCCTTGGCCAGTTTAGCTTCCTGCATACTCACTTTAAATGTGGAAATCAGGAGTTTGCCTTGGTACAAAAGCCAAAGAAGCATACAGCTTACCTCTTTAGTGCTAAACTGGATAAAAGCAAAGCCCCTTGGCTTTCCACGTTTTGGTCCACGAGTATGCCATAGAAATTCTTCAGATAAAATCTTGCCATAGGGAGTAAACATCTTAATCAGAGCAGCCCTGAAGAAGATGCAGAGAGTAAATGAAACAGCAAAACATGATAATATGAATTTATGCTGACACTTGCACCAGGAAAAAAAAAAGGATACAACATTCATACATTTACTTACTCTGTTATTCTCAAGTCAAGGTTACCGATATAAACTCTACTTTCAGCCTTCTCATCAATTAAAAAATTAGGATCCTGCATCCAATTATCACACCCAGAAAACCATCATCCCATTATGCATCATGAAAGAAATAAAACATCACACCGAGATTGCACTTAAGCTCAGCCTTCCTCAGTGTTATGAAAAATGTTGAGCATTTGAATACGAGGACCAAATCCAACAAGACATGTTGAGATACTGGTCAGAAACCCATTTGGCAAGAGATTCATATCTTGACCATATCAAAACCTCCAATTCTCTGGTAAAATGCCTCTAGCAATGTGTTTAAAAAACTCAGCCCGTTCTCACTTGTGAGACAGAAAGAGAGCTTTGGTATCAACAAGCCACCCAATGTTGCATAAAATACTCTTGACTCTTTATTTACCCCCAAGAACACCCGTGTCAAATAACTAGGCATGGGTTATGACACTTGAACACTTAATATAAACGAAAAGGTTTAATGGAGTTCTGTATAGCAACTGATTCCGACACAAGTATGCACATTGAACATGAGCTTGTATTAGATACAGATGTCCCAAGTCCAAGCAAAATGTTCTCAGAAAGTAAAACATGGTCTAGCATTTCTGTATAACTGTTTGCTCATGTTTCATTTTTTATGATCAAGATTAAAAATAAAAGGCGGTTTTAAAAACATTCAGAGTTAAACGACTATATCAAAACTTCCAAATACACAATTAAATACTCTCATTAAAGTTCCAATAAACTCATCCCTTCCCAAGCGCAGACCAGCAAAGGTTTTTTTCCGACCACATGGTCTCAAACAACCAAATACTCGAGCTTGCCTTCAACAAGCAACCTACCTAATGTTCTGTGTATTACTCAAGCTACTCACTTTACCGTGGAACACTTGTGCAAGATACTAGATACTCGAACACAGGCGCCACCACTTAGACATTTCAAATCAAAGTAAAATGTCGGAAAATGACGAAGTCCGACATGGATATGCTTGTCGAGTACAACACACACCTGTATCGGATACAAATTAATCTCCAAGTTTAATCAACGTGATCAGTGACTACCGAGACTAACCTAAGGCTAAGCAGCGTCAATTTGGTAAACAATTACAAATCTTAAAAAACACAAAGCAATAAACACATAAAATAAAATAAATAAAAAATAATAATTGAAAAGTGAATTCCTTTACCATAATGGGATTCAAGCAAGGAACTTTAAGAGATTTCCAGCATCAAAATACCTGCATTATAATAACAAAACAAACACCAGACCCCAACATTAACTATTGAATATGCATTTTCAAGACTTATCGGTATAAAGCAACGAAATTTATGCATATTTAAGCTGAATTATGAAATTATATTGAATGATTTATTAGATTGGGGAGGTTAAAGAAAAACCCTAGAAATTGGAAATTAAAAATCAAAATCAAGAAAAGATTTTATTTTGATTACTTACAGTGAGAAAAAAAATCAGAGAGAGGGAGAGCGAGGGAGTGGGGATTTTGATAATCGCTGAAAAGTAAATTTCTAGCATCGGTTTTATTCAAGACTTGAGTGCTTACGAAAACGACGCCGTAGTAGTAAATGTTTTTTTTTTTCCTTCCAGTAAAAAAACATAGATTTTAAACCCGACCAAGACAAGTTACAGACGGTGAATTAGGTAATTTTACCCAGATTATTTTAATTCAATCAAATTATTTATTTTATAAAAAAATAAAAATAATATTATTTTTTAAAAAAATTAAAAAAAAATTATTAATTTTTTATTGATTTTTTAATTAGGTTTTTCCAAATTAATTAAGTCATGTATCAAATTTAGTTTTTTAACTTGGTCATACCAAGTTAATTCTCATTTATTTTTATTAAAATCTGGCTTCCCTTAGGCTCTAGATCAAGTTTTAATTTGAATTAATTTTAATTTAATTAACCTATTAATATCAGATAAAAAAAAATTTAAGACAGTAAATATATATATATATATATATATATATATATATATATGTCTTTTTAAAAAAAATAAAAGATAAATATTAAGTTAAGTACGACTCTATAGGTTGATTTAATAAATTTCAAACTCATAATCCAATTCACCATAGTTTTAATTTAATTTAATTTTAATATTTACTTGATGAATCCAAGCTATCCATCAAGTTGATCTAATTAATTTCATTAAACTCAATCTAGACTAAATTTGATTAACATGAGAAATTTAAAAAAGCTTAAACAATGTAATTTTAAGTAAAAATAATAGATTTAAATTGATTTATAGACCCAAAAAAATCCAATAACAGTTCATTGTTTTAATTTTTAAGTCTCGGAAATCTTAATTGAATTTTGATTTTCTTTGTTTTTTTTTTAATGTTCTGTTCATAATGGATTGAAGATGAGAGAGTAGTGCTCTTTCGTGGTTATTAACGGAGCTCCAATTCATGAGACCAGATATTCTGGCGAAGCCCACCTCATCAGATCTCCCCAATGTAGCCCACTTAGTCTTTTTGGGCCAATAAATTCATGAAGGGCTCTTTCATCTGGGAAATTAAGATGACATAATCTTTAATCAAAAGGACGAACACATTAATCTAATTGATCAATTAAGCTTTGCATTATAGATTGATTAGCTAATAATATATCCTCTCATTCTTTCTCCGATGCCTTTAAATATATTTTCTCATCATGACTTTACTATGAAATACTTCTTTCCATCAGTTTCCTTCAATGTGTTCGGATTCTTTTAAGAGATAATGAAAACAGCAGCACTCACATCTCTTCGAGGTAAAATTCATGGAATCATGATTAGGGTTACAGCTCATTCATGTAACACATGCATGAAAATGACATCCACTAAGGAAAGCAAATTCAAAGAAATTTTGCCCACCAAGGCAATACACCGCCCATCCATCTGCTTAACGATGGTGATGCCACTAAACCCACAATCTGATGGAGCATCCAGGGGCCAGAGCTATCAAGACTATAATAATGGCAATTGATTGCACTTTGTCAAAGGGTGAGGAAATTTTTTGTCTTCTTTGACATCTTTTTCCGCCCCAGCTTAAATATATGGCTGAGGGGCTGATTGCTATGGCATGTGTGGTGCAACTGTGCAGGAAACTATGGGTTTGGCCGAGATGAATGATAAATGCTTGAGAATTCTATTTGTCAACTGATCCCTTAGTGTTGAGAATTAGGGTTTTGTAAATTATTCTGTATGATATAGGAATGCAAAATGAATTGATGAAATCTGTCGTCCACTTTGTGAAGCTAGTGGACTACAAGTAATAAGTCATCGGTGCATAACTATATCATTGCTAGCTAGTGGATCGGGTGAATTAAAAATGCTTTTTAATGGATTAATAGAAAGTTTTCAAATTTTTTGTTGTGTTAATGTTTAGATTCTGGAAATGAGAAATTGTGTAGCAACAGTACTTCCCAATAGACACAAAAATGTAGAGGAACTAGCTTTTTTCTCTCGTAATTGTCAAACTTGATTTGGAGACTAATTTTAAAAGTCAAAATTTCAACTGATCCTGTTCTTGCACAAGCACACCTATCTTCAACACTTCACCATAATCATGCACTGCTCTCCATGTCTTAAAAGCTCTCCCTTTAATCTCTGTTGATGAAACCCCAAAAAACCTGCTTCAATGGAAACCAAAACACTTCTTTTGCTCTTCCTGACACTGCTCTCTCTCGTCTCTTTCTGCACCTCTTTCACTCCTACGGATAATTACCTTATCAACTGTGGTTCAAACACCAACAACTCTTTCATTCCTACAGATAGCAGAATTTTTGGAGCTGATTCCACTTCACAAGGTTCAATCTTTCCTTCGAAAGGCCAGTCCATTTCACCCAAGAACCAAAACCCATCTCCAAATTCACCAACTCTGTACAACACAGCTAGAGTTTTCACTGCTGCTTCAAGCTACAAGTTCAGTATTAAGAGAAACGGGACCCACTTTATACGTTTACATTTCTCTCCGTTTAAAGCGCAAGGCTTTGATTTATCTACTGCAAAGTTTAGTGTTTTAGTTAATGGGAATTTGTTGTTGAGTGATTTTAGTACCAAAGTTGTTGTGCTTAAAGAGTACGTATTTAGAGTTGATGATAATGCTCTTGAAATTTTGTTTAGTCCTGTTGGTAAATCAAGTTTTGGATTTGTGAATGCAATCGAAGTGTTTTCAGCTCCTAAGGATTTTATTCTTGATGAGGGAGCTAAATTGGTTAGTGCTAATGGAATTGAAGTGTACAAGAATCTTTCTTCACACGTTTTAGAGACAATTCATAGGATTAATGTTGGAGGTTCAAAATTGGTGCCTTTTAATGATACTGTGTGGAGAACTTGGATTCCTGATGAGGATTTTCTTGTTTTGAAATCTGCTGCGAAACGTGCAGTTACTGCTAGCGCTCCTAATTATCAGAATGGGGGTGCTAGTAGGGAGATTGCGCCTGAAAATGTATATATGACTGCACAGCAATTGAATAAGGATAATAACCCAATTCAGCCAAGATTTAACATCACATGGGATTTTCCAGTGGGATCTGTTGGGGTTCGGCACTTGGTTCGATTACATTTCTGTGATATTGTCAGTACTTCACTTAATCAGTTGTACTTTGATGTGTACCTAAACGAGTACTCAGCGGAAAGTGATTTTGATTTGTCATCCCTTACATTCCATGTACTTTCATCTCCAATGTATGTAGACTATATTGTGGATTCTAATGATTTAGGGGCTGTGCGTGTTAGTGTTGGACCTTCGGCCATTAGTGGTCTTTTGAAAGTCAATGCTATTTTGAATGGGGTGGAGATCATGAAGATGATAAATCCTTCTGGTTCGCAAAGTGGTTCCAAGAAGAGAACTGTTTGGATTGCGGTGGGTTCGAGTATAGGAGGCTTTGTTGTTCTGTGTTTGATTGTCTTTGTAGTAACACTTTCTTGTAAATGCAAGAAGAAGAAACCGAAACCAAGACGAGTAGAAAGTGCAGGTTGGATACCTTTATCTGTTTATGGAGGTAGTGCTCATGGTAGAATGTCAGAAGTGACTTTGAATGAATATCGCAGCTTGAAGATCCCTTTTGCTGACGTACAGTTGGCGACCAACAATTTTGATAACAGCCTGAAAATTGGTTCGGGTGGATTTGGTATTGTTTTCAAAGGTGTTCTTAAAGACAACACAAAGGTTGCTGTAAAGAGGGGTCTGCCAGGATCCAGGCAAGGGCTCCCTGAATTCCAAACTGAAATAACAGTTCTGTCCAAGATACGCCACCACCATCTTGTTTCCCTCATTGGGTATTGTGAAGAACAGTCAGAAATGATCCTTGTCTATGAGTACATGGAAAAAGGTCCATTGAAGGAACACTTGTATGGCCCGGGATGTTCTCATCTGTCCTGGAAGCGAAGGCTTGAGATTTGCATTGGTGCAGCAAGAGGAATTCACTACCTGCATACAGGTTCTGCTCAAGGCATTATCCACCGCGACATCAAGTCTACAAATATTTTGCTTGATGAAAATTACGCATCCAAGGTTGCTGATTTCGGTCTTTCACGATCAGGCCCGTGTCTGGATGAGACTCATGTAAGTACTGGTGTAAAAGGAAGTTTTGGATATCTTGATCCAGAGTACTTCCGAAGACAGCAGCTTACAGACAAATCAGATGTTTATTCATTTGGAGTGGTGCTTTTGGAAGTTCTTTGTGCGAGGCCTGCAGTTGATCCCTTACTTGCTACGGAGCAGGTGAATTTAGCAGAATGGGCAATGCAATGGCAGAAGAAGGGCATGCTCGAGCAAATTATCGATCCTCATCTCGCGGGACAGATAAAGCAAAATTCTTTGAAGAAATTTGGAGAGACAGCAGAGAAATGTTTGGCAGACTATGGTGTCGATAGGCCAAGCATGGGCGATGTATTATGGAATTTGGAGCACGCATTTCAGCTTCAAGAATCTGATTCTGAACCATCAAGAGAACCACGCGAAGACAGCAATGTGAATGCACCGGAGCTCCCATCGCCTAGAATAGCTCCCCGAGATCCATCAAATAACTCTGAGACTGAAACAGACAGCGGCGATGGCACCTCAGAGATTCAAAACAGCCAAGTTTTTTCACAGTTGATGACCAATGATGGCAGATAGTTTTCTTCACTCTTACCTTAACTTAAACAGTCTACATTGTGGGGGCAATTTCAAAGTCACTGCACTGTATCATGTCTCAGGACTTCTCCTCGGCATTATTCCTTAGGTGCACTAGAGACGCCTCCTCTTGCCATCTTTTTTCTCCTTCTCTACTCTTAAGCTGTATTTTATCTTCATTTACTTAGTGAATATGATTGCAAGTGTTTCAAACATATCTAGGTTATATATTCTGTCCCTTGAGATTGAGCATTCCTGCTGTGTTTTAAGTGTATTCTGCTAATTTTATACCAGATACCAGGTCAACTGAATCAATGAATACTGGAATTCTGTATAAACACTTTCGTTATAGCCTTATCTTGTCCAGTGTGCTCAGCCACTCTGGATCGAATGATAAATTCTAAATATCAAATGAAAAATGTTTTAAAAAATAAGCTAGATAACTCTAATTCCCATAGCTAAAAAAATCCTTATCACAAGTTATGGTTAATGTTAAAATGACAGGAAAAATAAAGAAAATTAAAAAATATATATATTTTTTAGTCTAATTTGAGCATAAAAACGAGACAACTAATTGATTCACTATATAATCAGGTTTGTAAAATGCGATTACAAAATTTTAATTTATACAACAATTAAATTAAAAATTATATATATTTTTGTTCAAAAAAACTTGTTTAACTTTTTAAGTAAATTTTATATAATAAGCTTTTCTGTAACAGGATGTTATTCTAAAGCACAAGATAGTTTTTTTATTTTATTTTATTATTAACATAGGTGTTTAGGCTAATTTATATATATTTCGACTAATTCCACAAGTTTTAAAGTTAACGACATGTAAGTCTTTAATAATCATCATATTAATAACTACATAACTTAAATATAAAACTACAAATATAAAATACCTCTTAATTCCAAACCCTTACACCACTAAATCACCTGCTGATTTATAAGATAGCCTTTTAATATTTTGAGAGGGAGCGAGAGAGAAATAAAGTAGATTCGACTAGAATGTGATCAAAATCAAGTGTGCTCGGTGCTCGCCTCTCCTTACAAACAATATATTAAGTTTGGTAGTGATGTTTGTGGATTGAATAATTGATTAATTATTTAATTTTATTAATTTATTTTATTTTTTTAATTAATTTTGTTAATAATTAATACCTACAAAAAGTTTTTTAAAAAAAAATCAAAGACTATCTTTTAAAATATAATAATATTTTAGAAATAAATATTTTGAAAATATATACTAAATAGAGAAAGAAGATGGTAAATTTTAAATTTGATGGATTCATAGGGTATTTATAATTCATAAATCTTATTTTTTTATACAAAAATAAGTGGTTGAAGAATTATTTAACTTTTATATATATATATATATATATATATATATATGTTAATGTGATATTTATTTAAAATAATGTGTAATGAACTGAAAATTTTTTTAAAAGGGAAGTTGGGCTCGGAAGAAGAGTTACCTAATCCCATTAAAAGTAAAAAAAATCAAAGCCTCAGTCCATGATGCTTGGGGCACGCCCAGCTCCCCAAGTGTGGGGCCGATGCTCTACGTCTAGGGTAATTGGGTTCAAGTAGTCGATTACAGATGATATAAAGAATAACTTTTAAAAAATAAAAAAATATATATTATTTTAATATAATTTTAAATAAAAATCATTTTAAATTGCAATTATATTCTCGAACAGGATATTATTACGGCTTGGAGCAGCCTCCATATGTGAATCGGCTGCATTGTCGAGCTGCAGGATGCCGATTTGCTGAAGTTCAGAACTCGAAACATCAAGAATGATGCTGGGCCCCACATCCATGTCTATCTCGAAGTTTCCTCTGGATGATTCGGACTCCAATTATTAATTAGCCCACAAGTCAATATTGCGGCATAGCTTGTACTCACTTGTCTGCCTCTATCTCTCTCCATGATACGCTTCTAACATCGTGTTATTGGACCTTTCACATCTCATACACATCAAACCCGATTCGGTTAACTTGAAATCAAGGTTGTCAATTTTGTTTCGGTTGATATTTTGTTTTTTTAATTAAAATAAAATATTTCAGTTTCGGAGTGTTTCGGTATACCGTTTCGGGGTTCTATTGTTTATATATATATATATATATATATATATATATATATATATATATATATATATATATATATATATATATAATTCAAGATAAATTAATTATAAATTATGCAATACAAACACAATGCCAAACAAATATAATTTCAAAATTTAAAATATTTCTAAATAGTCAAGATTAAATAGATCTTTAACTTGAAGTAATTCAACTTAAACAAAATATCAAAATATTATGAAAGTAAAATGTTTTAACAAAAATATTTTAAATATAAAGTTAGGTCAATGTTATCAAGTGGCTAATGAAATCTAAAACATCTCTTGTTTTGCTCAAATTCCTACAAAGTATAAACATGAAAAAAAACAACATGAATATAAACCATATATATTAGTGATAAATTTAATTTTAAAAAATTAATATTATTGTTAATGAAAATAGTAATAATAATTTTTAATATTATTATTAATATAATTGTTATTGAAAATAGTAATGAAAAAGAGTTTTTTTTATAATTGGGTGGTTTAATTAATGAAATTGAGCAAGGTTCAATTTGATTTAATGGCTTTTTAAGAGTGGAACGGAATATGTGGAATGAAACCGGAACGTTTCAGGCGGAATTTAGCCGAAAAATCCGGAACGGACCGAGATTTAAAATAAGATGAAATTTGTTCCGTTTTGTTTCATTTTTTGAATTGGTATGGAATGTTTCGGTCATTTCAGGTGGAACGGAACGAAATTGACAACCTTGCTTGAAACAGCTTGGATGTTTGATTATTCGATTAATTTTTTTTATTTAAAAGACACAATTTCATTTTTTTAAAAAAAAAATCATCAATAATTGACGCAAATAGGGTTGGATCGTGTAAAGTAGATCTCTAAAACACTCCATTGAAAAACATATCAATCCTTACTCGAAGAACTTGAAAACAATTTGGATTATTGAGTTAATTCTGGATTTTTTTAATTAAAAAAAGATGTTTTTAAGAAAAATAGAACTTGTTTAACAATGTAATTATAATTATTTTTTAAATATTTTTTTGTGTAAAAATATATATTAATGATATTTTTTATTTTAAAAAAATTATTTTTAATATTAGTACATCAAAATAATTTTAAAATATTAAATATATATTAATTTAAAGTTAATAAAAAATTAAAAAAATATATAAATTTTTTAAAAATACTTTTAAAATATAAAAATAAATAAATATAAAGAATTATCGATATTAACTCAAATGGAGCTGTATGTAGATAAATCAACTGAGTTTTACTAGCTCTAGCTTGGGATTTATTCTAGATGATGTTCTGAGTTGTCAAGTACACCCAGCAGAGGTCGGTAGTACAGGGAAACAACTGGAGCTCGAGGAAGTGCATGGACTAGGCTCGTCCTGGGCCCCTACCAAAGTGGGTCTCGAGTGGGTCTCATCATATGCTTCACATAATTGTTATTATTTTTTAAAATATTTTTTATTTATATAAATATATTAAAATAAAATTATTTATTTAAAAAAAAATATTTTTAATATCAATTTATTAAAATGATTTAAAAATATTAATTTAAAATTAAAAAAAATATATTTTTAAAATATAAAAATAAACGGGGCAAATATCACCTTCCTCATCTTGTCCCACCTCCAACAAGTCACGGCTTGTAAAGGTGCCACGAGAAGATTAACCGGAGAAATTAAGTTAATAATGACGTGATATGATAGCAAATGATCATCTTGACCATTAGATATCTCCACTCGAGGTGTCCGAAGATCAATCAACTCCGTTTGCAACTTGTTTCATCTCACCTTGATTCCAAGCAAAAGGGATCTAGGGTTCGATCACAATCACATAAAATTCCCTTGTTTGATTTTTCTACCCTTTTTCTTCGATGAAAAATCTAACATGCGCCCCCTGACAGCATTTCATTTATAATATAAAATATTTTTTATTTATAAAAATATCATAATATTTTTTATTTTTTATATCAACATATTAAAATAATAAAAAATACTTTAAGTTATTAATTTAATATTTTTTTAAAGTAAAACACACTTAAAAACAAAAATTATTATACTACTTTCAAGTATTTTAGTGTGGGATTATCATTATAATAGCTTTTGCATAGCTTTTTTTGTAACTAAAATTTCAAAATAAGATTTTCATTTGAAATTATGCAAAATTTTGGTGCATGTTAATTAACAAAATATATTTAAAATTATAATTATAATTAATATAATTTTAACTGCACCGCACCAATTGTGCCAAAAGTATTTAAAAAAGTTGTCGTTGTAATTATTTTTTAAAGTATTTTTTATTCAGAAAAATATATTAATAATTTTTTTATTTAAAAAAATTATTTTTAAAATCAGCATATGAAAAATAATTTTAAAATATAAAAATATATTAATTTTAAAAAAATTAATTTTTTTAAAAAATATTTTTAAAACACAGTGTGAAAGAATAAATAATACAAAACCTCTTGTGTGATTGGCAATGTAATGTCCAGGGTAAGGTTGTTAAAATCACGTTTTGACTCGTAAAATCGTACGATTTTACGAGTCAAAACATGCATTATGGGTTGAATCGGTTGAAAAAATTAAAAATGAATAAAATCGAATTAAAATCAAGTAAAATCATAAAAATCAGATAAAATCGCATAAAATCATGATGTCAGGACCGATTTTACGATTTCAATAAAATTATTGAAATTGCTGCACTGAAACCCCCCCCGTCCCCCCAATGTTCACCTGTCAGACGCCTATTGGAATTTGCTTTTTCCATTCACGTGACTCTTCAGTCTTCAATCTTCAGTCTTCAGATTAAGTTAATTTAATAATCCCATCCCATTCACGTCTGCTTCGGTATTCGCTTCGGCCTTGAACAATTAACAAATACAGATTACAGAACAATTAACTTAGCAGAAAGCTGGATGCTCTCATTTAACAAAGACAATCCTTGATTTTGCAGGCAGCAAACACGTGTCCACATTTCCTTATCTAGCTTGAAAGTTAAAGCACTAACCTCTTCACCATTACCCTTTAAGCGCTTCAGTAAGTTTATATTCTCATGTCGAAGGGAATCAATTTCATGCCTATAAGATTCCACCTCCCTCCTGAGAATCAGTTCAACTCCTGTCAACCTCATTTGCTCCATTTGTATTTGTGTCACATGCTTATCAAATTTGTTAAATATATGAATTTTTATTTTAAAACTTATGTATGAAATTTTATTTGAAATATGTTTTTAATGTGCTTGAATTATGAATGAATTTTTATTTGAAACATGAATTTTTTTTAATATATTTTAAAATTCTTTACAATTTTATAATTTTACAATTCTTTTTTATAATCCAATTTTGTAAACAGCTTTTCATTTCGTTCTAAAATTATGATTTTAACAATCTTGGCAATTTTAACAATCTTGGTTCAGGCCCTAATCTCAAGATTAAGATTTTCGAAGATCAAGGGTGATATATTACGCTACTATATAACCTTATACAATTCAAAGAGTTGCCGACACAATTATTTAAAGGTGTACATCCTTTTTAGTTGAATTTCCATGAAAAAAAAAACCGTGGAAAAAAAGTATACAGCCTCAAAAACTAGCAATTTCATTTTCTTTTCTATTTTCGTGATCTTTAAAATGATATTGATTGTCAAAAATGTTTCTTATCTTTATAATTTGCGAATCAATTATCTTTATTATAGTAATATTTTTTTTGTTTTTTAAAAATAAATCAAGAAAGAGTGTTTTTAGTGGCAGACCATGTTAGATATAATATAATTAATTAAATTACAAGCTAACCAAGTTATTTTTATAGGTTTAATTTAAAACCCATTCAAATTAGTTTTTAATCACATTTTTTTATTTATTAATCCACTGGATAAAGCTGAGCTCAATGATTATGAAAAAAAAAACAATTAAAATTTAAACAAAAGGGAGGGCTTGACCGTGATAGTAAGAAAACTGTCGGTTGCTGGCTTTGTAGTTTATAATAATCGCCATGATTTGTGGGTCCCACTTTTATCCCAATCACCACTCCTTCCTTCTAATGATAACTGTAAGGTGTAAACTTCTATTATTCCAAAATCCAGTAGTGCCACTCCCAGACAGTTGTTAAATATATAAAGCAGCCCTGCTTTTAGGGTGTAATTGTTATTCTATCAAATCTCTAGGACCAATTTAATAATATTCAATTCCTTTTCCTTCTCCTTTTCCTTTTGAAAGAAAAGTTTGGATTAACTGTAGACCAGTGCCCATCTATTTAGCTTAATATCAAACGTAGCAGCCTGGAGTGGTCACTTTTAAAATTATTTTTTATTTGATATTATATTAAAATAATATTTTTTATTTTTTATTTTTTTTAATATTAGTATATAAAAATAGTATGAAAACATAAAAAAAATTATTTAAAACAAAACCTTTTTGAAACATAAAAACAAATTAGTTAAAAAAATTTCAAAATTTTATTTTAGAGTGTTTAGGACAACAATTTAACCGGAGTTTTAAATTTTTTACTTTAAATTATTTTTTTATTATTTAATTTACATCATTATAATATACTGATATAAAAAATAAGATTTATAAAATAAAAAATATTATGATGATGTATTTTTAATTAAAAAATACTTTAAAAACCAATCATTATCATCATTCAAGCATATTATAATCTAAAATGAGTTATTCAAATTATATAAAGAGTAGTGTATTTTCCTTTCATGCAAAAATAAAATTCATGAATAAATCTAGATGTATTATATCTAATAATTAATTTTTTGATATTATTATGTCAATAAAAAAAAGAGATGAGATTTAATTTGTAAATTTTGAATAAAAATAAAGAAGTAATTGCTTTAAAATAACATTTGTTTATTATCTCATAACATAAAAAATAAAAATAATAAAAACATAAATATATGGTATTAAAGAGATAAAAACAGACATATAAAATAAATATATTTTTGGTATAATTTTAAAATAAATTTTTGTATTTATAAAACATAAAGTACAAGAGAAAAATATCACTTTTATTTTTATTATTTCTGTTTTTTTTTTATCGCACCACAATAATCAAATACTAAGTAAAAAACAATTAGCCTCGCAATAGAAAAAATGTATCATTCTTGGCTTATATATTAAAAAAATATTTCTGAATTTAAAATGCAAGTTTGAGTCTCACTAAATAATATAGTTACGTTGAATTAATACAATTTTAAACTTCAACTTCTACACAAACATAATGGAAATTCATCCATGAATGTGTGGTATTAAATTTATGATTACTTGGCGTGCACTTGATTTTTTTTTTTTTTACTCGTTTTATCAATAAAATAAAATGAATATCAAAACGACTAAATTGAAACGAAATTTTAATCAGGGAACAAGGTTGAAAACCCAAAAAGTTCCATGCCATTAAAAAATAAAAGAAAAATCATGCTTAATCACGGTTTGTTTTAGATCCTTAAAATCGATGAAGGATATGTTTATGGTTGTGGTTTAATCGTTGTTTTGTTATTTTTGAAAAATAATTTTTTTATATATATATTTTTGAATTATTTTAATATTAAAAATAAAATTTTAAAAATAAAAATATATTATTTTAATATATTTTTAAATACAACTTTTACCGCACTCCAAATCTGAAACGAACTCTTCTTCCTTCTTTCTTCAACTAAAAAGTAAGTTTTAGCATTTCGAGGCCAAATTACAAAAACCTCCCAGTCCTCCGAAACTCGAATTCTTCTCTCACACACACTAGAGAGAGAGAGAGAGAGAGAGAGCTTTATCTGTGTGTGATTTTGGTGAAATAGTGTTGGGGTTTGTTGTTTTGGATTGAACTGAGATTAAAGGAGGAGGAGATGACGGAGGTGATATTGCATGTGTATGATGTGACTAATAGTGGATCGGAGAAGACGAACAACACAATTTTGAACATCAACAAGATCTTCAAAGACGCCATTGGTCTCGGTGGCATCTTCCACAGCGCCGTTCAGGTCCATTTCTTTCTGTTTTTCATTTGTTTATTTGCAGCAGTTATGGTGGAGTTACTGTAAATTAAAGAGAGATCTAGGGTTTTATTTTTAATTGTTTAATTTTATGTTTTTTTTTCAGTGGAGTGTGAGATCTAGGGTTTTGGTTTCAGTTTCAGTTGAATCGTTGCGTAATAAAATTTATTAGTATGCTTTTTTTTTTACTGTATTGGAATTTTTATTGACGTGGCGAATTGATGGTGGTTTTGGTTTTGATAGACATATTTGATTTGGTTTGTCTTTCAAGAACCGGAACTTTCAACTGTGCTATAAACTGGTTGGCTTTGAACATAGAACTGTATTGAAGAGATTGTAATCACACAGGTAAGGGGGAGGAGATTTGTTTTGACATGGAATATGCAGATGGGGCATTTTTGTGTAATTATGTTTTTTGTGGTTCCCTTTCAATTTATTTAGTTTTTTGACCTAGCATTGTAAAAGGGTTTGTTTTGCTGATTGAGTTTTGAGTAAAGTTTCCTAGCATTAGTGAGAACTTATTTGTGGAAAATTGAACTTGCGTACAAACTGAGTCGATGGATGTCTTGTGCAAGCAGCGTGTTGAAAAACTGTCGTCATAAATCCTAATCTGTCATCTATAGTTAGTTTCTAAGTACTAAAATATGCAATAACGTGGCTAGATGCAGGCAAATGAATGCGTGTCTTAAAACTTGACACCGAGCTCTTGTATATTACTACTATATTACCACCTTTTACTGATTCTTTGGGATTTATTTATGGTCTTCATGTCTCTGTTACTCTCTTGAAATCAAGTTATACTGAATTGGAATGTATGAATTAAGGGTAGTAAATCTGTTTGTTTTATGTGTGACAGATACATGGAGATGATGAATGGTCTTTTGGGTTTTGTGAGCAAGGAACTGGAGTTTTTAGTTGCCCTTCTAGTAAGAATCCGATGTATACATATCGTGAGAAAATTGTACTAGGAAAAACCAGTTGTTCAATCTTTAAGGTGAATCAGATCTTGCGGGAACTTAGTAGAGAATGGCCTGGAGATGCCTATGACTTGTTGGCCAAGAACTGTAATCACTTCTGTGATGAATTTTGCGAAAGGCTTGGTGTGCCAAAACTTCCTGGTAATAACTTTTCTTTTCTGTTTTTGTTTTTCAGATTACCCCAAAGAATTTCTGAAACTTGAATCTGTTCCATGTTTGAAGATTAATTGGCCAGCTGTTGAGTGATTTGTTTGTACTGCTTCTATAATAGAAAACTGTTTTCTTTCTGAATACAATTCCTCAGTAGACTCTGATTTATGATTGAGAAATATTGTAGTATGTGGAGATATTTATGTGTGATTTTTTATGCTAAAAAATGTCCTCTTGAGTTTGACAATGACCTTAACCTGGCAAGATTTTTATCCTCTCCCATCCCCGCGCCCCTTTCTCTAACGAGATCCGTGTGAAATAGCTTCATTATCCAAAATTCTTCTGGAGTTACTTGGGTTACATTATCCATTTTGCTGTTTCTTCATATTGCTTCTCCATTTCACTTGACCGCTGGCCCTGCATTTTTAGTTGTAAATTGTGGTTACTTTGCCAATAATAAAGTAAATGTTGGATATGAATTATAAGCTTTTCTGTGGGATCGTAACCATTCTTCACCTTTTTCAACTTAAGAAAGAAGGTTGTGATCTCATCGCTCTCGTTCTTTTTGCAATTGTCCTGAAGTGGATGTTACTGTGATTTGTCTGACAGGTTGGGTTAATCGTTTTGCCAATGCTGGCGATGCTGCCATGGAAGTAGCAGGAAATACAGCCTTCCGGGTGAGATGCTTGTTTTTTTGTTTTTCTTACTTCCCTGGATCATATCTCTACCCTTGGGGTCATTTTAACATTTTCAAGTTCAAGTAATTAGCACAATTGCACTAATTGGAGTTATAGAAATATGCCCCCCAACCCACCCACACAATTTGTAATGGACGCCTCATTAATGGTTGTAATTCCGGTTTGGTATAGTCTGTTATTCTTCACTTTCCCATCCTTTTGCAACTGTCCTGGTGTGATTCCTGTTTATTTTTCCTCGAGTTATTATTTAGGGTTGTTTTGCCTTGGTAATATGTGAATGTGAAAGCAGTCTCTTATGGATATCATTCACGCAGTAATTCTGTTTACTCCTAGCACATTTCCAGTATACTTTCTTTGGTTCATACTGCTTTCATTAGTAGCCCCTTCATCTTCTATTGACATCAGTTTAAGAACAGCCCGCATGTGAATTATTAATTAGATGTGGATGTGGATGTTTTAATAACCATATTTATGATTTTTAACGTTTCACTAATTCCAAAATATGTTGTTGGTTTCCTGCAGTTTAGACAAGCCAAGACTGAGATAGTATCTGCTAGCAAAGTTGCGTATCGTTTCCTTGTGGGTGTTACTTCCAATAACGGGTCTGGTCTTGAGTCCCCTGAAAACTCAAACAGAGGTGTCCCAAGATTTCAAGGAACCTGGTTTAAAAATCTCATAGCAAACGGTGCCAAACCATCCAGTAGCACAGAAGTTGATAATCAGGACGAAAACATGCTTCTTCAGCACCAAAGCAGTAAGCAAGGGGCCGATCAACTATCTCGGCAGAACTCGCAACAAGAATCAGAGCCACTGCATCAGAATTCAAGGCATGATGAAGCATTACCAGCATCTAGCCCATATTAGATTCTTTCATTGTGTATGATTGTAAAATTGTTCATCGCATTTCCAGCTGAATTGTTTTTCTAATGGTGCCTGAAAGGAACCCAGGCACTAAGAAAAGGTTATCAATATGAAGTGTTTTTTCTCTTATCCCACACGCCACGGTTGATCTTCATGGAATTTGGACACCCTTTCTGGTATAAAAAATAGAACATAGAAAAATTTCGATTTGCTCAGTGAGAAAATATTACGTTGGGACCAAACCCCAATCTAGGTAACAACTTGAAAAGGCCTGTTTATGCCCTAATAATCTCTCCCCATGGAGACACAACTTGTACATGCATGAAAATCTTGCATTGGGCAATCGGAGTCTTAAGTCTATGGTTGCCCTGTTACGTGGCATGATGTCACCGTGCGATATTTCTCAAAAAAAGAAGCTAATTTTCAACATTTAGTATACAAATCTCAGTAATTAGCAACTGAAATCTTCATCATGAGAAACATCCAGACTTCAATTCTTGTAATTGTTGGCTATGATACGAAGCAGGACAATATTTTCTCTTCCTTAAAAAGTAATCCTAGAAGAGCTTCTTGTGTCTTCTATCGTGATCCTCGGAGGAAACCCATTATAGTTGTTTGCATGTTGCCTTCCGACGTGGTTTTCCGATACATGAAGTGCCCAATTAGAGATAAATAAAGGGTTGGTAGGGACCAATGGTAGGCTGTCGAGGTGGAATACTGTGGCTTCAATCACTACGTTAAATAATAGAGAAATTAGGGCACCTGAAAAGTGAAAAGCGAAGTGCCGACATTATACAAAGAGAGAGAGTTGTTGCCCACTATACGTATCGTGTTCATGTAGTCGCGGACAGCAGGACAATTTGGAAAGAATTCCTTGGTTGCAATGGAAGTTAAGTGCCGCAACCATGCGTGCTATGCTTAGCTGTCTTCTGATCCAGCTTATAACATACAAAAAGCTACATTAAATTTAACTACCACTCTTGGAATCTTGGTAGGTGAAGACTTTTCGTGGAGAATCAAAGAAGAGATGGTGAAAAAACAGGAGGCTTCTAGCAAAAACGGGATGGATTGTAGCAGCGGCACCATCTCTCTCGCAAAGCAAGAAACACTTCGTGTTTCACCTCTACTTTCCATGGCCCAGCTCTCTGGCACCAGCCTCTCAGGTTTGTATTGTCAGGGACACCATTCCTTCGTGGTGACCACCCCAGTGTTTCCCATTGATTTTCTTTTAAACCTAGAAGAACGGTCCTGTTGGTTGACATCTTCATTAACATACAGAAGAAACTGGATTCAGAATGGAAACCCTAGTTTCTTGTTCAACAGAATCATGAGCTCAGCTTCATCAATCAATACATGAGCACAAGTGAGCTACCTCATCAATATCATGAGAAGCTGCACTAGACTTTACACAAGTTGAGCCTGTGTATAGTGTCAGTCTAGAATCCTGCTAAATTGAGGACCATTGCATGCCTACATTTTAACTCCTGATAGATCACCTTACCGGAAGATTGCAAATCAAATTTAAAAACGATTCACATGTACGGACAAGAAACGAAATAAGAATCTCAATCAAATGGGCAATATTAGTATATTACTTTAGTAGTCAATAAAAGTTGGCTGTTAGAATCAGTCAGAAAAATTGTTCCACAAGGAAAACAAAAATACCAGTAAAATGATGTTTCGAGTCACAAAAAACAAAACATGCTTCTCGAGCAAATGACATGAAAAACACAGATAATAAGTGCGACATTTGTTCAAACCAGAAGCAGCAACACACAAATCTGATAAATGACATTAAGACATTCATGAATATGTACAAAAACATTGTTTCAGAACTCAGTTTTGAAAGGCGGTGGAGAATTGCTAGTCTACCCTCTTAGCATTCAGTTGAAGAGGAATATTCAGTTGAAGAGGAATGTGTCGCCATCTGCATCCTCTGCAATCTGGAGCGATGAAGCAGCTTGAGCTGCAATAAGTTCATCTGAGAACTCAGTAGTGCCCCAACTGCCATCGTCAAAGTATTGTACTGGCAAACTCTTTTGAAGAGACTCGTATGAAAAGGACCAGTCATTATTTTCCCTATCCCCCCACTTGCATCCAGTTCCATAAGTACTAGAGAGCCACCCTATTCTTTCAAATGAATTCCCTGAGCAGTCCTCGTGAGGAAGCGATGGTCTCTTTTCACCCATGAAAACATCAATATTACCAGCACAACCCCAAGTGTTGAAACCTTCTTCTTTGTTTAGCACAATATTACATGAATCATCAGAGTCCTCGCCAAGTAAGACATGCAGAGCAACAGCCTCTGCAATTGCAGCACCCTCTTCATCAAGTCTTTGCTGTTCTTCCTTCTTTTTTTGTTTTTTTTTCTCTAGCTCAGATCGGATTGCTGCTGAAGTAGCTAGAGCTTTCTCCAAACGCCTCTTTTTCTTCTCAGCTTGCCTGAGACGATCCATCTCACCTTTCACCTGCTTCTTCTTCACTTTCCTCGCAACAGGTTGCACTTTATTACATGCTATGCTATCCATGATAACTACTGAACTACAATTATTGTCCGCTTTTCAACTTATTAGCTTACAAAGAACTCTTCTAAAATGTGTACATTTTCCCTATAACTTTCTTTCGTTCTTTATCTGTTCTGTTTTCACTCTTTGTTTACTACTAAACAATACTACCAAATTTCAGCATAGAAAACTAACGTAATCTCAAAAGTTCAAGAACTACACCCACTCAGGTCTGAAGGAGTACCTCATCTTCCGGACAATACAATCCCAAACAGAAACAACAGGAGACAATAAGAGAGAGAAATGATAAGCATCCACAGGCTCATCCCTTGGCACCATTCTTCCTAATTTTCCACAACCCTTGCATTTGCCCATTCTGTGCGCACACCAATAAAACCACAAAGCTAATCAAAACTGCAAAAGCAACAATCTCACTCCAGTACTTCAAACAGCTCACATGGCCTTCCCCTACTGTAGTAAAAAAACTCAACAAGTCAATAAATGAAACCAAACAAGAAACCATCCAAGGTAACTTAAGCAAGCTATACACACATAAGAAAGCCATCCTGCAAAAAGCTACCAAATATATTCTAAACCTCCATTAGATCTTTGTTTCAGCCACAAAAAAACAAAAAAGAGTTTCAAGACACCTACCTCTTAACCACTTCAATAATTCACAACAATTGAATTGCGAATTAGAGGACCCTAACCAATAAAAAAGACCCTTCACAACAATAAAGTTGTGTTCTGTGCATAGGTGCTGGCACACATATCATATTGATAAGAATATGAGAATCATAGTTAACGTAGCCTTGTCTAAAGCGGTTAGATTAAAAAACAATCATCAAACATCTAAAAGAAAGGGAAAGTAAACCTGATCCTCACCGCCTTAATAAATCATCCTCATCACCATTCAACAAAATCTGAATTCATTGTCATACTCTCCTATATAAAGTCAATTAAAAGTCACTCTTTCTTAGTTCAGATTTCAGATCCCAAAAGACTTCAACTTTTAGACACCCAATTAACCATTCAGGTAAGAAATCACACAAACTGAACACATCTCAGAATTCTAACCAATTCCCAGTTTTCTAGTGACAGAAAATAACATCATAATTCAAAGTTCAATCCTTTTTCAGATCCAAGGCCATACAAGCATCATAATTCAAATCAAATCTTAACCAAACAAACAAACCCACATCACCAAACTATAAAACATGCAATAAAAAACCAGTTAAACAGACATAAAAACACTAGATCCAAAAGGCCATCATGATGAAAAAACAAAACTCACTAAAAATGATCACTTCAATAAAATCATACTATAATCAATAAGTCCACCAAGAAAAAATGAAAAAAAAAATCCAAACTTCAAAGGTACAAAAATCAAACCTTGTTTACCGAGAGATTGAAGAGGTTTCCACTTTTCCCTCTACAAGTGAAGAGAACAGAGAGAGAGAGAGAGAACTGAAAATACAGAGCTTATAATGGGGTGTTTGCATCTAGAGAAAGTGAGAAAAAATTAAGAAGAGAGAGATAAAATAACTGCTGACATGAGATAGGTGACAAGGGATAAAGGGCGGTCTTGTAATTCTCTGATCAGATTTAGACACGTGGCAGTTCATGGGTTGTTGACGGGAGGCTGTATGGTGTCACTGATAAATTCATGACACATGGCAAATTCTGGTAAGAGTGATCAAGATTGGTGAAAGTGGTCCCTGCTTTGCTTGCTTGATGGTGGGATGTTTAGCCTTTCGGGGTGGTAAAGTAGAGCTGAAGTTGGATTTTGGAAATTAGGGCTGACTTATCAAATGAAGTCAAGTGTAGCAATCATCAACTCTTACTTGAGGACTAAATAGTAAAAACCAAAATAATCTTCATGAGTTCTATTGTTGAATTTTATATATCAGATTATAAATATTAACTTGTTTTGGAGTGTAGTTATTTTTATTTTTTAAAGTAATTTTTATATTGAAATATATTAAAATAATATATATTTTTTAAAAAATTATTTTTAAAATCAGCATATTAAAATTATCCAAAATATAAAAAAAATAATTAATTTTTAGCAAAAAAAAAATTGATTTTTTTAGAAATACGGGTTGGCTGGCCCAAGTTTCCAAACGCTCACTAAGAGCGACTCAAAGCATGCTAGGTTTGAATTAGATAGATTAACTAGCTTGGATTAATTTTTTTTAAAAAAATTAATAATATTATTTTATAAAAAAAAAGTTATAAAATTAACAAAATTATATTATGGGTGAATTTGTCAAGTTAAACTAGAACCATTCTTAAATCTAATCCAGATCAAGGGATGAGTTGATCGAATCCTAGATTAATTATCCAAGCCATAATAACATTTCAATAACTTTTTATTCTAAATTTCATCATTAATTTTAAACTCATAGGATGGGAGAAAAAAATTAAATAAGTAGTTAAGTCATTTTCATTTTTATTATGTATATTAACTTATACACATTCAATTTAAATTTAATATTTTAGATTTAATGAACATAATACGTTAATTTCAATTTTTCTTTTATAATATTCTAGAAACATATTTGTCGACAATAGATTTCTTTCTTGGATTTTTTTTTTTAAGATTTGAGTTCATAGAGACTTTAAAGAAAAAGTTGATAAAATTTAATCAAGAAAAGGGAGGAGGCAGTAGCATCAATATCAACAAACACTTGCTGAATTGTAAATGCATTATAAGATGAAAACAAAAAAAAAAATTAAAATTAGAAAAAAGGATTGCATTTTGATGATGTCTCGTAAGTTGGGGACAAGTGAAATATACGCAAGATCCAATCTTATTGAATATAGAATGGAAAAAACAAAAAAGGATGATTTTATTTGTCTCATTAAACATTGTGCAATTCTATGATACATTACACTATAAAATAAAAGGGGTAGGAGAATTACTATTTTATCAGGCACTTTAGCCGAGATCACAATTCAATATGGATTTTCATGGTAATTTTTTTTATTCTAATATTTTTTAAATTTTATATTGAAATGATTAAATTAGGGGTCAATTTGATCTAATTTGATAAGAAATGATGAGATTAAAAAAAAAGGGTCAAAGTAAAATTACGCTATGAACTAAAAGGAATAGGAGAATTACTATTTTCTCACGCACTGTAGCCGAGATCACAATTCAACATGGATTTTCATAGTGATTTTTTTTTTCGTTCTAATATTTTTTTTAATTCATATTTAAATTGTTAAATGAGGAGTCGATTTGAGTTAATTTGATAAGAAATTATGAGATTAAAAGAAAGAGGGCCAAAGTAAAAAAGCAAATAAAGAATAAGTGGCTTTAGCAAAATTCATGTGAAAAGTTCATTTTAATCCCCAAACTTTTTCAATTACAACATATGGTCCCTTCAATCTTCAAAAATTAAGAACAAGGTTAGTTTTGATTTAAAACTTTATTTTCTTCATTTTTTTTTTGTCTCTAATTTGAGGATGAGAGGAAAAGTGGCTAGGTTCCAGCAATAAAGAGGAAGGATAGTCATTTACACTAATTAAAACCATAAAATGGTTATTTTGATGTTGATGAGTTTCTTTTGACTAGAAGAATTTATCCTAAGTGTTTTTTTCCCCTTGAACTTGCCTTATATAAAAGATTTGAGCCCATAAAATTTTTTAGTTATGGGTGATTGTGGTTTTCATGCACTTTTTTGGATTGTTTTAAGACCATGAATATGTTTTACAAGGTGTTGAGGGTTTTTTTCTGGGTTGAACATGATTGAAAATGGGCTTTTTTATTTGAAACATCACGGCTTGATTTTTCAATGACCAAAGGTAGTCAAAATTTGAACAGGATAAGTGACGCGTCGCTTGCTATTAAAAAATAATAATCTAAAGGGCAGATAACATAGGCTGCTCCAGGCCCGCATGCTCGAGCTTTTTTCCTTCCTTTTTCTTATTTTTTTACCAAAATTTAACCATCACAATTGACTTTTTCTTGCTTAATTTTTCCAATTTCATTGATTATTAATTGAGCAACAAATTTTGTTTTTGATTTGGTATTTTTATTTAGTTATCTTGGTATTTGGTTGGTTCTCAATTTCTCAAAGAGACTGTCACATGAGGATCTCTCTAACTCAAGGAGGCTGAGAATTTTTAGAGAAAATTATTTGTTTTCTTAATTATTTTTATTAATATTTAGTTTATAAAATCAAATATTGTGCTTGTTACTTTTATTTTTTTCTATTTAGTTTAGAAATACATAGAATAACTATGTAATTATTCATTATATTTTTTTTCCTTTTTAAATAGACATAAAACTAGTATAAATAGAATTACTTAACTTGTTTCTAAGCAGATTACTTGAAGAAGAAATAATAATTACTAAAATTTTAAATTAGATTTTTTGTATGATAACCATATTTGATAAAATTTTACATTCATTGTACTTGTTGTTTTTCTTATATAGTTTCGGGCATCACCTATCACATAAAATTTTACTTGTTACAATGTTGATATTCTGCGCTTCTAATTGAAAAAATAAGCACCCACATATTTAATCTTTTTTTTTAAAAAAATAAACATATATATATATATTTTTTATCTCTAACAAAAATTACCTCTAAATATAACTCTATCATCTCTTTCTTTATACAAGATCCACCTACAATAGTTATCTTCAAACATAGTTTAACCTCATGTAACCATTAAATAAAAAAGCTTTTTATAAAGAAATTATAATAGCATAAGCAATATATGTTTTGTTGCTATTATTACATAAAAACTTGTTTGAATTTTCACCAACCAATGAAAACCAAGCATGTTTAATTTGTATTTATACTTGTTTTTAACAATATTTTTCAATAATAAAAATAAAAAAAAAACAATGTTTAGCTGTCAAGTAGAACGATGTTAACCTTAAATCTAAACCGGTTAACTTTTAAGAAGTTTTCTCGGTTAAACTCAGGCGATCCAAAAAACCCGGAAGAGACTAGGTTATTTTTTAAAGGGCATCATTTTCAATCACAGATAAAAATCTCTAATTCCCATAACCAGCTACCACCACGTCGAGCACCAAATCCTTTCTTCCCTTCAGCTCCCCATTTGCTTCTTCTTCGTTTTCTTTCTCCTCAATAGATTGACGCACTAAAAGAAAAACTAGAGGAAACTTTTGGAAAGGATCCATTGGAATCAAAGGAGACATTGCGCATAGTAAACTCAGACCACTTGAATTGTTTGAAAAGGATCTTCGATGAGGATAAGGTGTTCAACAGAATCGCCATGAAGGCCAAAGAAATCAGAGCAAATTCTATTACTTAAGATAAAAATATTTTATTAAAAGTTCAAATAATAATTTTAATTTCAAAATAAACTGGATACTTCTATTTGTTTTAATTTTTTTTATAGAAAATACTTTTTAATTAAAACTAATCAACTAATAGAATTCATTTAAAATTAGATTTCCTATTTAGTAAGATATTAGTTAATTTAAAATTTTAATTAAAAAAATCAAAATCCAATAAGATAAATAAAAAAATTCTGCACATGAAACAAGGTTTTTAATTTTTTTTAAATTATTTTTTAGCTTGATCCAACAATAAAAATTAAATATTATGCTTGATTTATTTAATTGTATTTTGAAATTTTTTAAATCTAAAAATCTTAACCATTAAAAAACTAATGTAATAAACATTATTATACCAAGTATATTGAAGAAATTTTTCCATGTTACTACTCTACTCTTGTTGGTTGTCCTTCGGTATTTTTTAGTTTTTAGAGTTGATTTGTATTAATCTTCTTAACTTGTGACTTTGTAATTGTATAAGATCGATTTTCTAGTTGAGTTTAATAATTATGATTTTTAGTATTGTAAAACTCGACTTTAGATAAAGTCCAAATCATAAATTGAAAGAGTTGACCCCTTATATATATTTTATATCTTAATAACATCGTTTTGATTAAATTTTGGTTTCGAAAAAAAAGTAAAAAATAACAAACTAATTTTTAAAAATAATCTTGATGACGTCGGGCTTTGATCAGGTTGAGCTCGAATTAGTAATTCAATCCAGATTTTTGATCAGGTCAGCCAAATATTTTCCTTCTTTTATTTTTTCTTAAAATCAAATAAGTTTAGTTCTTAGATTGATCGGGCCAAGTTAACCTGTCATACCAATCCGAGATAATTACAACTATGCTCCTAACCAAATACACCTTGTATTCAAGGTCTTGCCATTATATAGCTTTACTTCCAAGCATTATGCAGGGAACAAAGCATGCCATACACGCTTGGCTGCACAAACACAAGTTGACATTATTTTTGATCTCAAGTTAAAGTCTACCTACAAGCTTAGATCTATAGATCCAGAATAAAATTGGGCCTAAGCCTCATGCTTAGATCTACCACCTCGAGAATCAAAAATCGCACCTCATTTTGCTAACAGCTTGTCCCATTTAACAGTCCAGAAAATGACTGCTAATTAGCTTTGTGCATCCTTATACTCTTATAATCTTCTTGATATGGCCCTTCACCAATTAGTTTTCATAATTTAACCCTCTTAGTCTTCATTATTAGATCAAGTTTCCATTTTCACATGGCCCTTCACCAATTAATTTTTATAATTTAACCCCCCTTAGCCTTCATTATTAAATCTAGTTGTTCTATCCAATTTTAGATGTTAACAGCTAAATATACTTTAAAAGTGGGTCTTGTTGCTCAGTCCCTCTCATCTAATGTAGTATTAGCCAACAATTATGTTTTTTTTTCCCTCTGTATTTCGGAGAAGAAAAGAGAAAAAGAAAATAATAAGCATAAAAATAAAAATAAGGATATATGTAAACAACTAATACACTCTTTTTATCTCGAGGAGTGAAATTGAGCAATTGGACCCACTTTTCAAGCCACACCAACATTTAATGCCTAAAATTGGATGCAAGGGACTTGATTAAGAAACAAAAGGTTAAGTAAAAAGGGTTAGATTAAGAAAACATTAATGGAGGGTCACATTTAAAAGATAAATAAGTATAGGGGTGTGAACGTAAATTAACCCAAAAATGCTACTGTCGGAAAGGAAAAAACAATTAATAGAGGGTCACATTAAGAAAAATACAAAAGTATAGGGATGTGAGAAGTAAATTAACCCCAAACTGCTACTATCGGAAAGGAAATCTCAAGAGCTTCCCCAAAGCCAATCATTTTCAACGCTTCCTCGTTTGGCCCCTAAAATGCTCTTCCTCTTCATCCACCCTTAAAGCAACCCACCTAACTCTCATAGTCAAAAACACAAACACTTAGCAAACAATGCTGACACTAAAACCCTTACCCGCAAACACAAAACCCTCGTTCCTCCATTCCTTAACCCCATTCAGACCCAAAACCCAAACCCTAACAAAACCCTTCAAACCTCACTCAAACCCCGCAATCCAATCAGTCCTACAATGGAACAGAAAGCCCGAACTAGCTGGTGAAACCCCAAGAGTTGTCGTGATAACATCAGGCAAAGGTGGTGTCGGAAAAACCACAACAACTGCAAATGTTGGCCTCTCCTTAGCTCGCCTTGGCTTCTCTGTTGTCTCAGTTGACGCTGACGTAGGTTTGCGCAATCTAGACCTTTTGTTAGGGTTAGAAAACCGTGTAAATTATACTCTTGTTGAGGTTATGAATGGGGATTGTCGGTTAGACCAAGCGCTTGTCCGCGATAAGCGTTGGTCTAACTTTGAACTGTTGTGCATTTCTAAACCCAGATCGAAATTACCACTTGGGTTTGGTGGAAAAGCACTTGTTTGGCTTGTCGAGTCTTTGAAATCGCGGCAAGAAGGGTGCCCGCATTTCATTTTGATTGATTGCCCAGCTGGGATTGATGCAGGGTTCATTACGGCGATAACTCCAGCTAACGAGGCTGTTCTGGTAACAACTCCTGATATTACTAGCTTGCGTGATGCGGATAGGGTTGTAGGTTTGTTAGAATGTGATGGAATTAGGGATATAAAGATGATTGTTAATAGGGTTAGGACGGATATGATTAAAGGGGAAGATATGATGTCGGTGTTGGATGTGCAAGAAATGCTGGGCTTGGCATTGTTGGGGGTGATTCCGGAGGATACAGAGGTGATTAGGAGTACTAATAGAGGGTATCCACTTGTTTTGAATAAGCCACCTACGCTGGCTGGATTGGCTTTCGAGCAAGCTGCTTGGAGACTAGTTGAGCAGGATAGTATGAAGGCTGTTATGGTGGAGGAAGAGCCAAAGAAACGTGGGTTTTTCTCGTTCTTTGGTGTATAGAGGTTTGTTCTGTGAAGAATGCAAGAAAGTGGGAAGTTGTGTATAGTTGGGTTAGTGTAAGTTTGATTTCTTTTTCGCACTGCTTTTAAGTTTTTCTGTCATTTGTTGCTACGAAGATGATTCCCAGCATTAGTTGTAGGGGGTGATGAATTTGAATTGTCCATGAGTTGCGTGAAATTTTGCAATGTGAATTAGTCTTTGTACTTGTGAATGTGGCTAATTGGATTGTTGCTACCTAATGATATTGTTGTGTTTCTTTTTGCTCATCAAGTGTTCAACCTCCATTTTTCTTTCTAATCTGTAATTCACCAGAGACGGATAATCTGTTGAAATGGATCATTTCTCACTTTCAAGCTTGATAGACATAATGCTAATTAGATTTCACCACAGAGATAAATTTGTTGCAGTAGTTTTGTTTTGTTGTTTGAGCGTTCATTTCATGGACTGAGTGTGTCTTCTAATATAATTAGGTCGATATCATGTGCAGTTAGGAATGTTCTAACAAATAGTACTCTCGCTTATGTTCTAGCCATATAGATTGCTTGAGTTCCTACAGTTTCCAGGAGTATTTAATCATGATTACCAGGATGCAAGAATAGTATCAACCACCAAGCCATGCTAGGCCACAAAGTAACACTTGATGTTTATTTCACCCAGAAGCCAAAGAAAAAGGATTTTTTTTTTTTTTTTTGTCAAGATGTAGTTATTGGCTTGAAACTGAATTATATGAAGGTTCTGTGCAAGAAACTAACGGACACAGAAAAAATTCATCATTGTGCATCAACCCATATCAAATGAAAGTCTACTGCTTGCTTGCAATTGTGTCGAACATGCATTGGTTTTTGTACTTTAAATTTGCAGAGCATGGGCCTTAAATTTGCCTATTTGGAAACTATTCTCTGATGATTTCAATCTGTGTCTTGTTAATTCGTTTAGTTTTCAAACATGTACTTTTTTGTGCTTATTTTGGTTTTGATCATGTCTTGATGAATTTGCATCTCCTTCTGAGTTTTGTTCCTTCATTATTTTATTTTTTGCTTTCAACAATCATCCTTGACCCTTTGTTCACCAGCACTTGGTTAAGTTGGTTTAATTATATTTTTAAATTAAAAAAAAATGAATTTGTATTTAAGATTCTTTTTCAATGAGAGAAGAGTGAGGAAGAGGAGGTGGGTGGTAATGGTGGCTGGAGATAGTATAGTTTGGTCTTTTCAGGAAAAAAGAAAATCAAGAAGGAAATGGAAAATTGAATTTTTTTTTAAAAACTTTTTTCCCCTGTTCTCAATACTCAACAGAAGTGGATAGAAAAATTACAAAGGAAATATACCCTTTTCCTTTCCTTTCCTTTTAATTTTAATATCCTTTTCTTTTCTTATTGCTGTATTAATTTATCATTCATGTGCTCTATTTCTTTTCATATAATTTCAACCATACCATATTAATACATCAATGTTTGAGTTGGCTTGAGATAAAGGGTAAGCCATATTTTTGCCATAGTTGTCATACGGGGGTTTGGGGATTGACTAAAGAAATATCTGGGTCATTGAGTTATTGACTCAACTTACAGGTTGTTGGATCAACCTGGGTGAATTATTTTTATTAAAATAATGTTGTTTCATATCAGATTAAGTTTGAAAGGATTTCATCAGATTAATTGATTTACTAACAACATGATCATGCTAATTTTTTTTTTCAATTTACTAAGTTAATATTTTTTTCAATTTAATTTGAAATCTGGTCATATGGGATTTTGAGTTGTGAATTCTGCATGTTAATATGTTGGCTAAGCCGGGTTTAATAAATATAAATTTGTCCTAATTTCTACGTTTCACTTTACTCCTATAGAAGGAAATGATGGAGATGCATCATGTGTTGTATCTTCTAATCTAAGTTCCAATTATGAACCTCTCAAACTAATGAATACATTGCCATTTTATGCCAATGAAGGTAATGTGAAGATTAGCCCCACAGTATTTATGATAATTTATAATCAGCAAGACAGCAGCAATATGTCACTCGTTCCTCCATCTCCAAACCATCAAGGTTTTCGCCTTTTAGCCACATTTATGCTCAACTTATTGCCAAAATAGTACCTCAGCCAGACAGCCAAGAATCCAAGGAAACCATCCTCTAAGGTTAGAGCCAAAAAAAAAAAAAAAAACCCCAAAAGACTTGATTGATGAATGTCTAAATGCCCTAGAAATTCAATTGATAAAATCTTTAATTTAGAGATATAATTTAGCTAATACATGTAGAATTACTATGAGGTTAAACAGTTGAATGTAAATTTAATGGATCATTTATACTATCTTATTCAAATCAAATAGTTTACTAATAGAAGATAGAACTTGTCGGGAACAATTTTGTATTTTTATTACTATTATCAAAGTTATTATTATAACTGCATCTTCTGTGGCTATAAATACCGGGTAAATATAACTTAAATATTATTTTTTTTTATAAAAAAACCATATTAAGTTATAGATTTGATTTATTTAATTTGGTTAATCAAGTTTAACCCAATCAATTTTTCCTTGATCTTATTTAAAATTCATTATAGAAAAAGTCTGTGTTGGTGGATTATATTTATTTAATATTGTGATAGTAATTGTTTTTTAAAATAATTTTTTACTTGAAAATAAATGAAAATAATTTTTATTTTATTTTTTAAAATTTATTTTTAATATCATTATAATAAAATAATTTAAAATATTTAAAATAAAATAAAATAAAACAATTTTTTTAAAAAATATTTTTAAACGGCAAAAACAAAAGAACGGTGGCTGAACAACATTGCTCGTCAGCACAGGGAAAGCAGCGAAAGGAAACTATAGCAGTAAAGCAATCTTTAGTTTCCCGTCACCTCCCGTTATAAAATAAACAAAGACAATCTCAACTTCATCGTCAAGATAAATCCTTCCCTTTAATCTAAGACAACGAAATGCCACCACCTTTACTCCAAAACCCCATTCACACTCTCCTAAAACCCCTCCTCCTCCCCCTCCTCTTCATCTTCCCCACCACTTCCCTCACTTCTTCCACCACCACACCACCACCTCTCTCCACCACCCTATCCCAATGGCAATCCGCACGCGCTACTTACTACGCAGCATCCGATCCCGGGACACAGTAGGAGGGTGCGTGTGGATATGGGGCTTAGTTAAAGCAGGATATGGAATGGCAAACCGTGGATTGATTGAATCAATGTTTGAACGTGGACAGATCTGTGGCGCGTGTTTTCAACTTAAGTGTGTTGATGATTTGAGGTGGTGTATTCCTGGGACTCATATTATTGTTTCTGTCACTAATTTTTGTGCTCCAAATTATGGGTTCACTTCTGATGGTGGTGGAAAATGTAATCCTCCTAATAAGCATTTTGTGCTGCCTATTGAAGCTTTTGAAAAGATTGCCATTTGGAAGGCTGCTAATATGCCTGTTCAGTATAGAAGGTAAAAATCTGAAAGCCCTTTTGGATTCTGTTGTTTTTGTAGTGAAGTTTGTAAGTTAGGCACATATTTAGCTCTTTAAATTCGAGTTATGCAAGAGAAGATGTGGTCTACTTCTGTCAAGATTTGAAATTTGAGTGTCTAGTTTGTTAATTTTCAATGAATTTGTCTTCTGTTACTTGAATCATTCTTGCTAACATGCACTGATACTGAAATTTACCAATTGAAGAGAAGAGAGTCACCGGCTAAATTTAGCTCTTCCATGTCAGTGACTGTTTGTCTTTGTTAGTCTATTTTTTCTTTCAAATTTTGTTTCTTTCAGCCTCAGTTCCTTTCAGGATCCATTAGACTGACCATTCCGAGTTATTTTACCAAGTTCCATTTTTCTAAATTATGGACACCCTGCTTTATGCTTTTTGTAGCTTGCCTTTGAAAGATTAAACTTTATGAATTGTTGATTGTTAGAAACAGGAAAGTTTCTTGTGATCAAAAAATAAGTGCTTGGTGTAATTTTTAGCAACTTGGCAAGGAGACCAGGGATGGGGCAATCTAAATTTATTGCTTTGTATGTCCTGGCCAGTGCTAATGTGCACCCAGTCTCTTGCTAACTTATATCATGGGATTATTTGTGGGGCTGTTATCAAGAGAACACTGTTTTGGCTTTGAAAATTCAAAGGGGTTTTTACCCTACACTTTTGGCTCA